>CM029445.1:24722073-25972073 GCA_017140255.1 Eucalyptus paniculata subsp. matutina
GGAAGGGTCGGCGACGGAGTGGGGAGGGTCGGCCGGGGTCGCCGGGCCCTGGCCAGGGGCCGGCGGCAAGGGCCCGCGAGCCCTCGCCATCGGTCGGCCAGGGGCCAGCGACCCCGGCCGAGCCTCCCCTTCGTCGCCGGCCCTTCCGGCAATGGCGGGAGACGGCGGCGGCGAGGGCTCGGCCCTCGCCCGCCCGTTCGACCCCCCCCCCCCTTTTTTTAATTTTCTTAATTTTTAAAACTTTTAAATTTTTCTTAATTTTTAAATTTTTTTTTTTTTTAAAATTTTTAAAATTTTCTTTTGTTAAAATTTTTTTTGTATACTTTATAATTTAATTAATTTTTATATTATTATTTACACGTAGACACAAAACGGCGTCGTTTTTGCGTTTTCTCCGCCACGTCAGCGTGCAAAACGACGCCGTTTTGGACTAAACTCACCGGAAAATTGCCACGTCAGCCATTTGGCCGGATTTTCGTCGGAGTGGCACTTAAGTGTCCCATTTTACTCCGATGATGGCACTTAAGTGTACCATTTTAAAGTTATGGCACTTAAGTGTCCCGGTGTGCCAAGTTATGGCACTCCAGGTGTCCTCACCTCCTAAGCTCTTGTTTCATCAAGAAGTTTATAATTTACTTAACTCTATTATGGCCTTATGCTTGTAAGAAGCGTCACCACTTCTGTTACTAATAAACACATTACTGATTTGTGTTATATTTCATTAAGAATATAATTCAACCCATAAAATGGAAGAAATGATATTGTCTTCTCACATATGAGCTAAAGTCAGTATTAAACAATCATCATTAGTAACTTGTTTTTTACCCATTAACATTATAGCTAGTGATATTCTACTATTAGGTCGGGTTACCACTATTAGTGATTTTATTCAAAGGTTTCAGCCCCATTTCTTTTAAGGTCATATTTACTATGTCCTTTGTTAAAGCCTTTGTAAAGGGATTGACCAGATTTCTGCTTGACCTCACATAGATAATTTTTATGGTATCATCTTGAATCAATTGTCTTATGTACTGATGTCTTAGATTGATATGTGTAGACTTATCATTATAAGTGCTACTATAAGCTTTTGCCAAAAGTAACCTGACTATCATAATGGATAGAAATAGAAGGCATATGATTATGCCATAATTTGATGTTCAACAACAAATTTCTAATCCATTTAGCCTCTTTCCTAGTTACTGCTAAAGCAGCGGGTTCAGATTCTGTTATTAAGTGAGTAATGCATGTCTGTTTCTTACTTGCCCAAGATACAACACATCCAAAAGTGAAATCCATCTAGAAGTAGTATGTTTATCACCCAAACTTGTCATGCAACTAGCATTGGTGTTCTAATATAGCCAGATAATTATTATAAAACAGTCCCAAATTTTTAGTTTTCTTAGGATAGCAAAAAATTCTGGTAATATTATTCCAATGTTCTATACTTGGAATACTAGTATATCTAATCAACTTACACACGGAATAAGCAATATCAGGTTTCATGGTCCTTCCTCGAAATCATCCAATTTGCTACTTCAGGCCCCACCCCTTCTTCCCATAATTGGCCTTTCCTCCGATCTAACTGCGGTTCCATTGGGTAGTGAGTTATCCTCATCGAAGATGATGAATTTGACTTGGTCGACCCAGAGCGGGCTCTGCTTCTTTCCCAGAAGCGATTTGGGACATCCCGTAAGGAAAGGTTGGTATGTCCTCTGCATTGCATTATCGAGCGCATTTCAATTGTTCGTCCATTGATTTCTATGTCATGGTAGGAACTGAGGTCCAGATTTTAGTGATCTTGTAATGGCAATAGAAGAACATGATAAACGTGGGGCCGGGATAGAGAATAAGATAGCCTTTCCACAAGGCTAATGTGGTAAGTGATTTACCGGGAGTTGTCCACGCAAGTATGGTTTAGGAGTAACAGAAATTCCTTTTACTGAAGTAGAGACAACTCCTGGCCCAAAAAAACTTAAGATGACTTTATCTTAATTTAAGGGTTCCTGCTAGTTGATGTGGCTAGTCACATGCTTGGAGAGAAGTTGTCTTACGCTGATTTGTAGGCAGTGTTGGTGCTTAAGGCTTGTAGTTTAGTTGGAAACTAATTGGACAAAAGAGATTGGCTGAGGTGTTGTTGAGTTCTGTTTATTATACGTTCGGTACGACTGATTTGGGAAATTTAGTTTTCCAAAGCAAACTGGAATGATGCCAGACATCTAAAGCAACTTGAGTAGGGTTGAAATCGTGTGGAATTGGTTCTGGACTTGCTTAGAACGAGTGCAATAAGATTGATCCTAGCCAAAGGTTCCATAAGGACTCAGTAAAAAACCCAACACGGTCCCGGGATTAAAAAAGAAAAAGAAAAAAAGAACTGTTGAAAATTGAGAAGAGGAAGTAGGATTTCATGCCCCTTCATTTTGTCTTCATTTGTAGAGCCTTGGGTCAGCTTGATTGAGAGGGATGGATAACTAGTGATAATGGTATAATAATCATGTGAGAGATATACCTGCTTGCAACCTTCTGAATTTGCCCAAATAGAGTTTGTTTGGTTTAGCTCGATATTCATAGATTTATATTACTCCTACAGGAAACTGATAATTGTAGATATCACAATTTTCTACCATTAAAAAACTCAAGTTGAGACATCACTCAAGATGCGACTTTTTAACTTCCTGCTACTTGCTAATGTTGGTGCATCGTCTACTTGGAGGAAAAGCTGTCTTGCACTTTTTTTTTTTTTTTTTTATTTTTTTTTTTTTTTGGGGGGGGGGGGGGGGGGTTCTTTGACGGGTGCTAGGGGATGTTATTAGAGTAAGAAATATGATTACATCAGATATGCACAAGGAAAGAAAGAAGGAAAGAAAAGGCAAAAAATAAAGGAAAACATCGAAAGATTATGAGAAGTCAAAGCAAGATGTCCAAAGCCGTATAAAAGAGTACATGACAGATGCAACCAAAGATTCTAAACCCTCAGGCAACTCTTTTAGGTTTTTAGGTCGTGTTGGTGAATATGGCGTGTTGTTTCTATGCTAGGGCACCTAGCAATGTTCACCTATCTTGGTTGGAAAATATTTGGATAAGAATGATTGGTTGATGTGTTGGGTTATTCGGTTTGTTATCCTTTCAATAGAGCTGATTTGGGGGATTTAGTACTTCCATGAGAACCATGCCTAGCATCAACAGCAACCTCAGTCGAGGTCTGAAGTAATGTGGATAATTTATTTGGATATTAAAAATGTTGTTAAGTCATGACAATTAACTTCATGCCGTTTGCACCTTTGCCAGAGTGATTCTTGTTTGTGTTGTATGCCTTGTGCTCTATTTTCTCCAAAGTTTGCTGTGATGTCATCAAATATTCACGTTCCTTTGTTTTTTCTAGTGTTGAATATGGTTCACTATTGAGGTACATTCTAATGTAGGGTGGCCTGCTACATGCAGTGGCTGGAAATTCAGCTGGGATAAAAATCCTTGCTGTGTTTGTTTCTAAAGTTTCGGGGGAATTACTTCAAAACTATGCTGGTTCAACTAATGTGGAGCTGTGGATAATTCCAAGCTTTGAAGGCTCAGCTTGGTTGATCATGGCTATTTCTTTTATTTCCCTGCTTGCCAGGTCAGCAGTTCTTGCCACATGCTTCTTTGTCCGTAGGCATCGCATAAGACGAGAAAGGCCTCGAGCTCCTCGTCTTAGGGAGTTCCATGGAATGAGCAGTCGTTTGGTTAAAGCAATGCCAAGTCTCATATTTACTGCTATTTTAGAGGATAAGTGCACATCAAGGACATGTGCCACATGCCTCGAAGACTACAATGTTGGGGAAAACTTTCAATTCAAGCTCGACGTAGTAAATCTTTGGGCGTCAGTCGCATGATTTTTACCTGAAATATTTTCGCTGTGTAATGCTTAGTCATCAGTAATGGATGGCTCTTCCGGAATGTGCAGAAAAAGACATAGCCTGTCTCTTCCTCCAATGTGCTAGTCATGGCGAAGGACCCTAAAAGGCGGTCACCTTGGTTAATCATAGCAAAGAGAGAATGTGGATGAGGTGTCTTTTCATTGGGCTATGGTGTAGGCTCCATTTCTAGTGTGCTTGGGAGTCCGATTGCGTATGTTTCAACAGCGATTTATTTAAATCACACGAGTGGCACGCAAAACTTTTCTTTGTACGATTCTCATTCTCAGTTTCCCGTCTCTGCACGGTACTCATAGAACTTAGGGAGTCTCTATTTGGTAGTATTCTTATTGTCTGCAGATGCTGCATTGCTGCTCAATAACTTTATATCAATTTAAGCTGTCTTTTTCAGGCCTATCTTTGTTTAGATTGAGCTGCTATTCACTCACACAATCTTATATGGTATCTTCAACTGTGGACAGAGTTTCGTGCATTATGTGTCGACTCATGGCTTACATCGTGGAGAACTTTCTGCCCAGTTTGCAAGCGTGATGCAAGAACTTGCACAGGTGAACCCCCAGCATCTGAGAGTACACCATTGCTTTCATCGAGCCCTGTGTCTGTGGCTTCCTCCTCTGCTTTGTCTTCTGCTAGATCATCGGTGGCATCATCAGCCACCCAAATAACCAGAGCATCACGTCCTCCATCCGCATCTCGTACTCCATCTTTCTCGAGCACTTATATGCAGCAGTCTTTTAGGTCCTATGGACAATCTCCTCCTCTGAGCATTAGCCGTAGCTCAGCTGACCTCCAGAATGCATTGTCTTACCGGTCTCAAGGATCATACTTGGTTTCTCCCCACTCGATGGGTTATCCCTCTATATCACCTGTCAATTTAAGATACATCTCACGTTACATTCCAAGCCCAAGCAACACCTCCGCGAGTTTTATCAGTTCTAGTCACCAGCATCACCTGTTACACCACAGTGAATCAGCTGCAAGTCTCTCACCTTTTGTGTCCACTCAGTCCCTTCCAGGGTGTTGATTGATATTTGGTTCATGACAGATTGCCTTTGCTGCTTGCTATCCAATCCAGTCTCCAAGTCTCAAGCAATAACGCAATGGTATTGCTAAATTATACTGGATTCAGTTCATTCATCAGTACATGTCTCGATTAGGTTTGAACCTGAATGTCACCAGCTTCCCTCCCATTGTAAATTGTACCATGAGTTTTGAGTTTTTATTAACTGATGGAAGTGACCGACATGGTCCATGCACATTGAGGCTTGTTAAATTTTGATACAAAGTGCATGCGCGCACATGATGGCTGGCAGATTTAGTTTTCTAGTCAGTTTCTGTATAGAATAACTGCTAAATTCACAGATCTTATAACCTACTCGAGTCTTCTACTCAGAGAGATGCACTTAATATTTAATCATCACTGAGCTTTTTCCCCCCTGATAACCTTCTTTGCTTTGTTCATGAATCTCACTGCCTGTTTTGTTGTTTTTTTTTTCTCTGTTTTCTGTTGTTTTTTTTCCCCTGATTTTGTCTTGTGAAGCAATACTCACAGATCTAGGAAATTACCCATCTGGTGCTTCTCCGCTTCTTTCTTCTTCTATATTTTTTGGTGGCAATACCTGCACTGTGAAAGTCAGGAGAGTGATGTTTGGTACCGTTCAAGGCGTGCTCAGCCCCCAAAAAACACCGACTTCTTGATACTATAGAAGCAAGTTTTAGTACGTCTAGCAGATTTGAGTTTGTTAGCAAATGTTTCTATAGTGATGGCATTACTTTAAGTTAGAAATATTCACAATACGGTGGCAGTACTACTTCCTGTACGACATACGACAATTACCCTTCCTGTACTACATATGACAATTACCTGTGAAAATCGACGATGGTAAATGCCTAGTATATTTTGTAAATTATCGAACGTGCAATAAATTCAGTATATTGTTAAATGCATCAGTTGTTAGCGGCCAACATTTTCTACAGATCGGCAGTACGTTTGAGGACACAAAGCTATAATTGATAAATGTTAGCGCGGATTGGTTGCCGCTTGTTTCCCGACAGTGATAAATCTTCTTTCCGGTCAATTGAGGTTGACTTTGGTCAATAGATCACAACAAATCCAGTGGCCAAACCCAAACCACCCCGCCTTAAAAAGTGCCCAAAACCAGCTGCAAGTGTCGACACGGGTAATGGTGGCAATTTCTCGTACCGACACAATAACATAATTCAAACACGTACGAAAAGTTAGCGTACTTGGAATGAGGTTCATTGTGTTCATTCAATTTCATCTTGACCTACAAGAGACTAATTACACATCGCATTTGTGACAACAGTGAGACACAAAATTAGTTTCATATCTTTACCAAAAAAAAAAAATTAGTTTTATATAATCAATTAACCAGTTAGTGTTGTCATGACCTATACATGGTCAAATTAAACACGATTAATCAAATAATTCTCAATATACCCTTATCTCGATACAAACGCGACCTGCAAACACGTATAGCCGACCTGTTCATCAGCACGTAAGGCTGACATCTTGCATACAGTAGTTCTCGGATCTCCACCATCGGTCTTTAGAAACTACGAATTAGTATGGAGCGAACCACATAAGCCGCACACTGGAGATGTGCATATGCTAGAAATTTACTTTCTGATATTATTAAGCGGGAATGGATCGTGTAAATTATTTGATCAAGCTGAAGACCCAGATGGACGGTCGATCAGAATAACAAGAAGCTAAAAGCCATTACGCAATCATTTGTTCTGCCATTTTCAATTTCACCACAGCTCATACAATGCAGTTATGCATGCATAATTTTTTGTGTTCCACAAAATCCATGCTCGCGCAGGAGGAGACAATGTGCTTTTTGGTATTAACTGGAGATGATGTACCTAATCATAACAGACGCATAATCTTTCTCCCGTAAAATAGGATATTGGTAGTCAAAATTTCAATGTAGAAAATTCCACCAAACAGCCTTCGAATTTACATCCTAAGCCGGCCAGTCATCAAAGTAATTTCGAAACTAGTCTTCTGACGTCGTATGCTGTAAAGTTTCCACGCATTTCAGGACAAACCATGGTGAGTTCTAGACCTTGCGAAACATGTTTGAACTATAAAAAAATGCCTTAGCTTGCGCAGACCTTTCCCTCAATTCACTCCATTTTTATTCGCTTCAAATGAGTTTGCCTCATCCATTCGAGGCACTCATCTGCAGTTCCGGCCGGGTTTGCCAGCTGCCATGCAAGTAGCTTTTGTTGCTGAAAAGGAAATAACAAGTCAGCTTCAATTTCATAGTTCCATAGATTGGTGCGGAAAAGTATCGCTTACCCATTCTTTAACCGATGGACCTCCACATTTGAGCTGGAGAATATTCATAATGTCCTTTCCAGTGACCAAAGGCTTCACTTCCCATATTTTTTCTAGGCCTGCATATCATGCAAATGGAGTGTATATCGGAACGATGCTCAAAACAAATCCCAAGACTGCACTTCCAAAAGATTCCACAGAAACTCTTTAAAGTTGAATTCATGCAGAAAGTACACATGCAAACTCAAATTCTCTGGGTGTCTTTTCTCATAAATACCAATGGTACAGGGAGGGGTCAGAGCATAAATCCTTGAGCAATCCACAACGCATGGATGAACTTTTGTAATAAAGGAAGCAAATGACCGCTAGACAGACCTAATTTGAGAATAGCATTCTCAACAGCCTGGAACACCTCTTTTCTCTTGTCTAATTCATTGTGCTTTAACATGGCATCTTCAGAGCAGCCAATAGGAGAGGGATAAGCCAGCACAGAAATCAATAATGCTACTCGCCAGAAATCCTTTACTTCTCGCAGGAGAAATCCTGCATAGACGAGAAACAATACTGCATAAGTATTCCATAAAATGATGCTAAAAGTAACGCACAGATTGACAAAATGTGACAAACCAAAAAGAAGGTGAACCAAGTAGATACGGTCCTCTTCAACTACTTAAACACCAAAAGCAACACGCTTGACCTTTTCTGTGGACAATCCATGTGGTTGACTCATACTAGGAGGTAACAGTCTAGTAACAATCTCAAGGTTAAAAAGGCAAAGAAAAAAAAAAAGAAAAGGTAAGGAAGCCTAGGTCCAATTTGATGTCATAAGCACAATGGGTTCACAATAGATACAGCATAAATATTGGTAGAACAGTATAAAGATATTGATATACAAAATACCGTTTCAGTTTCAATGTGAATGTGATGATCTCAGCCAAGATTTTACATACAGATGAGGATTCCAATTCCCAAATACTGTTGCACTTCTCATTTCCAAGGAATATCCATGATTCCCTATTACCCTCAACTGGAACTTTCCCCCTTTCGTTACAGAATTTCAAATAATACATAATGAAACACCACACATATCATCATTTAGATTGGTGATGCCTAGGAAGTACTGTATAAGTCAATTAATAACTGCCCTGCATCTCTTGTGCTTTCACTTAAAGAAATTTCAGCTCTAGAATCCTGATGGCTTAGTTCATTACTCTCATTCTTTCATTGAGTGAAAAGATAGCAGACCAACAAAATTTCAAAGTAACCAGAGAAAAACTGCCCTTACATATTCTTACCTGTTAATACCCGCAGCTTTGATGAAGCAGGGATATGAACAAGTGCACTGCCCATACCATCTTCATTCAGCTCTCCATCAACATTTGATTCAAGAAAAGGAATCAAGCTAAGCAGTCTCGCCACAGCAGAGTGTACACCAACGACCTTAGAAGAAGAAAGACTTTAACTACTATTAATTCACAGCTGCGTAAAAGACAAACAGCTCATCAAGTACAAAATTTGCTATGAACTAACTGTCTCAGCATCGCTAGCCTTTCGCTTGAGAGAGTTTTGAAAAACGTATTTGACAATTGGAATCTGCAAAAAGACATTAAATAACTGTGATTGCAATAGAAAGGGAACAATATCTGAAAACTGGGATAACTTTATGTTCCCAATTTAAGTCCAATCCAAAAGCTGAAGCTCTTAGGTAAAAGGAGAAGACCCCTTAATCCAATTAAAAGGGATGTGCACATGCAAATTGAAGAAAGGAAAGACAAAGGTACCTTCTTTCCTTTGTTATCTTCGTATGTGATGGTTCTGAATGGGAAAAACAGAGCTGCATATAAGGACAATCTTCTTTGTTCATCCTGAAATAGGTATACATATTGAGTGATCAAAAGCATATTACTCCAAGGAAAGTTCAAGAAGAATATGCAACAATAGGTAGCATAAGCAATGACTACAGAAAGTACACAGTTTCCTTAAGCATAAGACAAGAACTTAACTATATCAACTAGACCATGAAAAAAAGAACAAATCTAGTAAAGCAATCACGATGAGAAAGCCCATTGCTGGTAAGAAGTAACGAAATCTAAACAAGAGAAACGTGGGCATATATAATATAGTAATCGTATTATAATACAGGACGGAACTTATAAAATTTCAAGCGGCTAGGGCATGCAAGGTGATCAGCATGCCTAAAATGATTCTTTGCATGTTTCTACAATTTTCTTTTCTCAAAGAAACATTGATCGCAGTAAACCCGCAACATAAGGCAATAGTCAATCAAGCACAGGTTCAGAAAGAAATAAGTGAGAACTACAAGGAAGCAAAATAAATGAGCAAATAATAAATTCTGAAAAATTTAATTTAGTTCAGACAGAATGAATGGAGCTAATTAAAATTAGTAAACTAATCTCCTGCAAACAAATATAGCCAATTTCGAATCACCACTCTGTAAGTTGCCTATTTTTGCTAAAGTAAAAGATCATTATGATAATCAAGCAACCAAATGCTTCAAATAGATCCTTATCAAGTCAACTTCTAAAGCCATATTATGACATCTTCCATCCAAAATATAATGAGAATCACACAACTCTCCTAAAGATTAAGCATAAAGTGTTTCATGAATAGCTTATTTCATCTGTCACTGGGAAACCAAAGCAAGCGTCCCATGATGAGTCTATAAGCCAAAGAGTAGTTTAAATACCATAAAGCCACTTAACTGCATAAAAACTTTTGGATGAAAAACACAAAAATCAAGCATGAACCGACATAAAATAGCATAAATTCAAGGATTATCACGCACAGTAAGAGACAACGATCCGATTAGCTGCAGAAGGCTCCATGCAGCATCCATATAAGTCAAGCAGAGCCTAGAAACATACCAATAGATGCAATCTGTAAGCAACAATGCAAGGGCACAACTATGAGAATAAGAGAGACTACAAATTTCTACAGTCAAAGACTAAAAGCAGTAGAAGCTCAGGAAAATTTGTGCAGAAATGAAATTGCTAGCTCGACTTAGAAAAGGGACAGAACAACCATAATTGAAATTATCATGGAAGAGAAACATGAGAAAAGTGGAGACTCTACAATGCCTCCGAACAACTTGAAAGATATTGTCCACTAAACCAAGAAGAGTTCTAGGAGGTGAATAGCACTTTGAACATTAGCCTTTCTTGATGCTTTTCATATGACCCTTTTGGATTTAATGCATATCATTTTAGCTTGCTTCCTTATCTGAGAGTCATCAATTTGCCTTTCCTTTTAACAGTATATTTAGTTTGCTTTAGTAGCGTGCCTTCTTCTCTTAATAATGTTTCTATACTTACATCAAAAGAAACATTAGCGCACTTGAATTGTTCGTCCTATAGTAAATAGCAAGGCTCTAGCCTCTAGACCCAGTTGGGTAGATTTTAGGACATAGAAGCTTTTGAAGACGCCACCATAAAAAAGAGGAATTGCGTACACTCACTAGTCTCTTGGGGCCAAAAGAAGGATGAAGATAAAACAGTCATCTTTCACATGGAAAAGCATCATAAATTCTTATGCCCATTAAGTGGTCCCACTATAAGTTGCAGTAATATTTATCATTTTCTCTTGTCACAGAAAGTTTCCACTGTGTCTCCTTCCCAAACCAGTTTTTGTCAAAATTGTAACATATTCCCCAATACATTCACAAGCACAAATCTCATTTTCTTCTTCCTAATAACTAAAGACTAGATACAATTCACATGAGTGGAATAAATTAGATTGCCACAGCTGATATCCTAGGCTGATGTTGCTGAATGCTCAGTTATTATTAACAGTGTGTCAAATATGTAGATATCAATCATGTCTAGCTAGATGATCATAAGAAACAATCCACAAAACCAACCTATTGCACTCTTGTGGCAATGTCAGTTCATGTTCATGAGGTAGACTGAAGACAACCCAAAATAATTGCAACTCATAGATGTAAGCAATAGCTTTAACTGGTTCATCGCCCGATACCATCAGATCAACCTGCCATGTCAAAGAAAGGGAAAAACATTGATCCCAACAAACGGGAGATACAAATCATACAGAGAAGTTGAGAGAAAAGATAAAGAACACATGTACAAGAAGAACTCCCACCAAAAAACATTTATTGAGATAAAGCAGCCAATAGAGGAATGTTCTAGACACATACTTCTGTTCCAATGCGCTCTCTACTGATTTTAGCAGCAAGTGCATCTTTGACATCATTGGATGCAGCAGCTCTCTTCACCTCTTCATCCAATGTAAAACTGAACCTTGCGCCTGAAATGAACACAAGATGATGAACATGGAGGCACAAAGATGACTAGGCCATAGATAAGGTAGCAGAAAGCTCCATTTTAATCTCGCAAAACTCTTGCACAAAATCAAAGAAATTGAGCATCTGCATTGCATGGCAAGATGAGCTGCAAAAAAGCAAGGTTTACAAAGCTCATCTAAGAATAAGGCATTAAGCTCTCTCAATTTAGGGATTGTGGGGATGCAAGAAAATCCAAGAGACTTCGAAAAAAAAGAATCATAAATAAAGTACAAACGGTAGGTTCATGGTTCTAGCACACTCTATTGTAGATATGTATTTCATGCAGTCATTACTTCCTTGATTAAAACCTTTTGCCTACTTATGCAGTCACATGTTTACACACATAATACATCCATTTATACATAAAAAAAAGGAAGTGAATAGAAGGAAGACTGCAGTAGGTGCATGCATGAGTACTCGGACAGTGACATGCAGCAGTTAATTTCATGCAACTACTCTGAAGGCAACAAGCTGTGGAATTAATGAAGGTCGCATAATAAATAGTCTCAAGCACACTGAATAAGAATATCCAGAACTAAGTAAACACAAGAAACAAAAGCTTAACAAAATTCGAATAAAACAGCACCAAAGCGAACAGCACGAAGAACTCGCAGAGGATCATCCAGAAACGTTTCCTTTGGGGCAAGAGGTGTCACAATTTTTCCAGATCTAAGATCGTCAATTCCTGTACAGTGAACAAAAATTTGAAAAGCAGAAGAATTTAATATAGTTTAATTCCCCAAAAAGTTCTCATTGAAAAGAAAACCAAGTCAAAAAATCTATTCTAACCTCTCCCAGTTAAATCTTCAACTGAGCTGGTGTTGATATTGTAAAACATGCTGTCAGATAAAAATTTAGGTCATCAAACAACTGGACCAATATAGAGTGGAATGGTATGAATAAGAAAAGCCAAGCTGTTTGAAGTACAGAACCAGAATAAAGTAAACAAACTTTGTTTCTTAAACATATAAAGAAGCAACAGCTATCTGGATCTCCAGTCATGTCTAAAACAGAGGATTATAGTCTTCAGAATCCAATTTCATTAACATACCAATATCCCAATTTAATGAACGACAAGTGGTGCTAAACCATTTTATAAGCTATAAAAAAAGGAGAAATCTGAATAAAGATATGAAAGACTGCACATTCCAGGACTCTTGCCAGCTGACCAGAAAACCAAAATGACCAGCCATTCCTCTTTAACTGTCATCTAGTTAATTGGCATTAAATGATCAACGGGCAGTAAATTTGGAACTACATATACCTCACCGAAGAGCAGACCATGTCCACTATCTGCTACAATTGACAACCATTCAATCACCTCAATAACCAGAAATAAGGTTGGATAGAGTAATAGAATGATTTGTTATGTGCCAATTATAGAGTAATAGAATGAAGATATGCTCAAAATGGATTTAACCAACAGGTGTTAGATCAAATACCAACTAAAACTAAGCAAAAAAATTGTTTTGTGATAAACAGAATCTGATGCAATTAACATTTTGATCCAAGAGCAATTTATCAGTTACATAAAGAAGAAGAGACACCTGTTTATAGTTAAATCCCTTCTATAAGCATCCTCTTCTGCAGTGCCAAAATCCTGTAAGAGAAGTCAAATTGAACGACCACTCACAAAAGTAACAAAGTAGAAACCAGCATGATTTTCAGGTTCTAAATAGTTGAACAAAAGCACAATCACATTGGAAGCACCAGTGCGTGGAGAGAGAGAGAGAGAGAGAGAGAGAGAGAGAAAGAGAGGATAAAGCAATAAATGAACAAAAGTTTACTCCAAGCATTGACAATCTAAGAGAAAACACTAAGCTAATGTCAAAAATGACTGGCCATCAACACAACATATAAGAGGCCTTGAGCTCATTCCTTTTAGCTTTCATGACGATTTTTAGGCCCTATTATCTTATGATGATATACTCGACACTTATATGAAAGTATTGTCTGTTCAACAAGTCTCTCAAGTGAATTAGCAAAAGAAAGAAAAATAATTCAGAAGAAACTTCCTTGATCAAGACTGTTCAAGAATAGACGTATGATTGTCAGAATTCAAGTCATTTTACTGTTGTTATGAGCTACGTACTAGTCATTCATAGGCTTGCACTCCTTAAGTACAAGTACCACAGTGGAGTAAGCAAGCCCTTGCCCTATTGATAATACCTCCCTAGTTTGCTTGTCTTTCTTTCCTTAAAAAAGAAAGAGTTCATGAAAGCACTAAAAGCTATTTTTCCTATATACTGGAAATGATACCGTCTAGTTAGCCATAACTAAACAAGATAATAAGATACAGGCGGAAGAAAATATATAACAGATGAATTAACAGCTGTACTACTGCATACCATCTGGTTGGGAATTCGGCTATTCTCACTGTACTTTTCAGACCTTAAGTTCACAAAATCTATCCATATATCATAGAGGCGCATCCTTGCTGTTTCCAGATGTTTCGACTGGTCTGGGTTGCTGCAAAAGTAAATTTATGTAAAAATGTCTTCAAATACCCAATCAGAATGGAGACAGCATCTGCCACAATAATATACCACAACCTAATTCAATCAGAAGATATGAGAAAATATTCAGTTTATAAGAAGTTCCAAATTCAACTATGCCAATGAAACCATATTTCATGACTAAGATACAAAAACAAATTAAGAGATTATAGGAGACGAAAAAGAGAATCCCTTCTACAGAGCTCCTAAGACCATAGACCTTACCAGATAATGAGACCAAAAAATAAAAATCAAGGGGCAAAAAATGTAGCAGAAAAGGGGTATTCTCGAAAGATGTCTTCATCCTGCAAACACTCCTTATTCCACTTAGAGTGAACCATTTGTTCTACACTTAACCATATTTCAATTCCCTCCAAGAGTGACTTTATCTCTTGGCAGACTGCTATACAAATCATGAGGTGATCAACTTCTAACGACAGTCTTTCTCTGGAGGAATATACAGTTCGTAAGATGTGCACGAGATTGACAATTGGAACTCTTCTTTGACTTATTTGATTTAGTAGTTTTTGGGTTGTGCTTTGAGGTCAGTGAAAAGCAGTAAGACCACACAGAAATGGATTGTTTCCAGCGAAAATTGATGAAAGCCACAAGGGTCTTGCACAACCTAAACCACCTGCATGCCAACCCTAACATATTCATCACATTCAAGATATAGAATCTGCTGTCTATAAAATGTCTAGCACTTCAAATTTCATGAAGTAAAAGAAACAGTTTTATCATGAAGAATCAAGAGTCTTTTATCCTCAAAACAGCAATCTCTAAGCCTTCAAAACACTGTTTTAATCCTCTTCCTTTGCACTTTCAGCTGGCATTGCGTGATCCCAAGGTCTTAGTTATTTGACAAAGTGTTGTGGACCTACTTCTCTTTAATTTATACTCTAGTGAACACAACATTTCTTTCCTTTTCAGCGATGAAGAAATCACTATGTAAGACATAGAGTGCACAATAAACAAATAAACACTGCTCACATTACAAACTTCTGGTGCAGAATAAACAATGACCAACACTTACACATAAAATTCATGTCAAATCACAGTCATACATTAAATATGAAAAGCTAATATTTAAAGGCAAAAGGCAAGCACAAAGCTCAATGTACCTCGGGATAACAGCCAGACCTTGTGCCTCTTCCCCTGTTGACGCCAAATATTGGGTAACCTTATCGACGAATGTACTACCCAACATGTCATCAAGAGCAATATCGATATCATAACACTCTTTCCCCAGAAGCTGTAAAGATGAGAAAATGTGAGTTTGTTCATCTTCTTCAAATAATAGGTTTAACACAATAAATCCACCAATTTCACAATGTCATTCACATTGATTCAAGTGCAATAATTGTACCCATTCTCTACAATCAATTCCAGCTTTAACATGATAAATGATTCTGAGCAAAAAATTTGCAATAAATGACAGACGATAAATCATTTATAACAGTTTGAAAGCATCTTGGGGGCTTTCCAGGAACATATAAGGTTGGGAAAGGTCCTATTTATTGAGGGTTGTAGCAAAGGGGCATCACCACCCAATAACAGGTTATAATGATGGTATGGGGATGCAAATTTAGTAATCAATAGCATATATAATGTGAATGTGTGCACATACACAAGAGAGTAACTCATAAATGTGGTGCCAAGGGAATCCTGACTCTTTATAGAAGTAATTCACCTGTCTAAATGTCAGTCACTAATATTACGTGACATGTAAGGGCACCCAACTGGCTCAAGATGGCAGCAGCTGAGAGTAATAAACCACCAAAAGCAGCAAGTAATCATGGAAAATAGGCTATTATAGACTTGTTAAAACAGTACATCTTCTTGTTTTTGTTTTGAGGTATATTTCACGTGGATTAGGAAAACATCTTACTTCACTGGCTAATAGTGTTGACTGCCAAGGCAATTGCCGGAAAAAACTAGCAGATGCCTATTTTTCCCCAAAATAGCCTTCGAAATTATGAAGTTCACATTACTGTTGTAACTTTAACACTAAATCTATTCAAAAAGACTGTCAAATCAACCATTAGCATTCTAAAACTTAAAGATTCGTTACTTGCATTGCCACAGAGTTAAACCCGGGGGGGGGCGGGTGAGAACAATAACACCCAATGACTAAATAATCAAAAGAAGGCAGTCTCAATCCCAGTACCTTAACAAACAATAGAACCACAATGATAAAGACCTCGATTAGTTGATGTTCCTACTGATTGTAGAAATGAAAATTCATAAGTAATAACAAAAGCACGGCATTTTCTACAATTTGCACTCCAAAGAAAAGAGAAAAGAGAACCCCCAATCAAACATAGAAAAAATTGAGTTTTATTGGACAGGAAAAGTAAGAACTTGGACTAGATATAACTAAACATGTGATTGGATAAAATATCTCAGAAAAAACACAAAACAACATGCTTTTGCACAATTGGCACTGCAAAAGAACTTAAAGGCACATCGAAGCGAACAGCACTACCAAATACACTAACCTTATCACGGACCCAGCCACCAGCGACCCGCAGCTGGGTAGAGAAATCAAAATGGTGAACGGTGGCGAGAAGCCTCTCAAAGATCATCTTCTCCTTCTCTGTCAAATCGATCTTTTGCTTCACTTGCACCACCAGCGAATTCATCGACATCGGTTTGCAACTCAAGAGCCCTGCTGTTTTTGTTGGTTTTCGTGCCTTAAGAGGACTCCAAACGCTTCCTATAGCAAGAGAATTGGAACTTCAGATGATGCTTCTAAGAATAAGACCTGAACTGTTGCCGTTCAAGAAGGATGCTCTCATTTTCCCCACTTACTCATGCTGGAAACATCCTCACTTCAATTCACTCAGTTTTTTGCTTCTATTGCTAGGAGAATTCAGCAATGGCAAGGGGCTTGCTTCTGCAGGGTTAAAAACCAAATTCATTTTCCCTTCACATTCGAGTATCGCAACTCTAATAAGCTGAAACAAAGTCTCAATTTGTCAATGGGTTGGGTCGGGTTGGGTTTTAACATTACCCGACCCGACCCGAATCATAAGGCAGTGTGTTCCGACCCTACCCAAACCGACCCGAAAAGCATAATACCCGAAGCAATAATTCGGGTCGGGTTGGGTTTCGGGTTTATGTTTTTCCCCCTCTCCCCCCTTTTCCTCTCTTCACCTCTTCTTTATCACCCAATGAATTTCCTATTGGGTTTCTCAGCTAGTTTTAACAGATCAACTCAACCAAATTTTGAAGTATCACATTACATTGTCTCTACAATAAAAGTGAAATTTTGAAGCATCATAGTAAATGTATGCTTAGTCTTGTCTTAGCGTTGAGGTGCAAATCTGGCTCAGCTTTTTCTTAAGGTTACAAAGAGATTGCCTTGATGCCTAACTAGTAAGTCTTTGATTGCTGCAATCTCTACCAAGACCTTTACAACAATTACAATATTGGGAACTGAGATTTTATCCAATTCATGCATTACAAGGTAGTGAAAGTCACACATCCTCTTCCTGGTGGTGCACCCAGATTTTCATAACTTATAAGATTTGGTAACAGCTGAAACTATCAAGTAGTGCCTATAGCCACAAGTAAGACAGAAGAGAGATGATGCCATTCAAAAAAAGCATGTATAACATAATAATTTCAGTTGCGCTTTAGTCAATTAGAAGAGATCACAAAAGGATGTATGCATATATGACATATACAACCATGATATGCAACACGGGAAAAGCTGAACCCAATCTAGGCAACAAGACAACACGACCCCCCCAACGACATGCCCATTTTACCCAGCTTCCTTTGTAAACACCCAGAAAAAAAAGAAAAAAAAATCAATTAAATAAACAGGCACAAAGTAACAAAAATCTAATCATTATTTTATCATTCAATTACCATGGTAAATAGACATTGCATGAAGCCCAGCTTACACTTCTTAGATTGTGTCTGATTGTCTTCTTAGATATAGATTATTTATCATCAATCAAGCAAGTCAGACCACTCAAATTTCCATTAAGGTGCTGCCTTTTTAAGTGTAATGAGAGAGACATCTATAGGCTGATAAAGCATGGTCATAAGCTATGATTTATAAGTTAACAAATTCACAAGTCTTGGAACTGGATATTTCTCTCAAAACGTCTGGGGAAATATAATCTGGAAAGAGTCGTCCAGGCAGTGATCTATGAAGCTGTATATAAGCAAACAGAAATGTATCCTGACAGAGCCCAGGCTACGAGGAATTTAGGATACGTAGAAAATCTGAAGGAGCAAAGCAAAAAGACAGTCGAGCACTCTGGTCACAGAACAAGACACTCCACATTAATAAATACTATTTATTGGTGAAGTGGGTGTATTTATTCGGCATATCCAGATAAAACAAAGACGCTGGCAACCGTGACTACATAAACTTGTAATGCATAACGTTACTGATGAGACAGCTAAAATTATTTAACAACAGCTCGCTTAAAATGCACATATGACCCCACGGATAAAATTTACCTAGCATTGGATTGCCCTTCTGGATGCTGTTCAGAACAATCAAGAAGTTCCTGGTCCTGCAAACAACAACCCCGTATCAGCTGACTTGACAGGAAAAAGAGAGAAGAAACCAAAAACTGAAATTGAAGCAGCATACTTGAAAGGCCTCCTTCATAGCCATTATAGTAGTGCAATCTGTGTTTAATAACCTATCATCTCCCACTATAAAACTCTACAACTAACTATCCACCATCCAGCATCAAACATGAAATCAATTGGAATGGCAGTGCAGCATGGATTTGACATACATTGGCTGGTGTCAATACACTGATTGCACATTGAAAAAGAGCAAGAAAATGCAGTGTTCTCATCTACAGAGTCTAGAACTAATAACAAAAGCAGACAAATTGACTTTTTTCCTTCAACATTTAAGTAGCTCTCTTTTCTTTCAGGCCATCTTCCATGCAACAGTAGTGCGGTGGACGTGGACTTAGAGAATGTGTGAAAGTAAACAAAGCCCAACATAGAGAAACTACATGAGAACGTTAAAGTGATAATGAAAGGAAGGAAAAAGTGATAATGAAATGAAAAACTGACCAAAGATGTACATGAGAACAAATTCAGAGAATATTAACAGCTAGATAATCTCTTCAATAGAAAGCTTACCAGCAAGGGTTTCTTCTGCTTTTTGCACTCAGGAAGAATTCCAAGAGCATCCAGCATTGACTCATCCAATTCTGTAACAGCAAATGTTGATGATAAATGGCAGTATATACTGAATAAGGAATTGTAAGTGGAAAGATACAACAGCCCAACCTTTTGTTTGTAACAGTGTAGCCATAGCCAACACACTCAACGAACCCAAAACTTGAACATTGTTCCCATCTCTGATGTATGTAAGTAATAAATGTTAGAGAAAGAAAAAATGGAGTAAACATTGGCAACAAACTTCTGCTAATTTAGCATCTCTCAGATATAACAACATATAAACAATTAGAAAACTCTAAAGGGCACCTCACTCAGCATGAGAACATGATAAAACACTAAGTGGCACATTTATTCCATTCTTTGGGTCTTTGTAACAAAATCGAAACATAAGACTCAAAATATCACAAGTTAACTGTATCTTTGCCATATTCAACGGTTTTTCATGTTGTTTCCACCTAAGCTTAAGCTATAATGGTTACCAAAGAAATTGAAGTGATTGGTTTGCTTCAGCTATTCAGAGGTTACATAACCTTTCTGGGAGTTGAGTACTGACTACAGGTCATATAACAATGAATCAATGATATATGAAGCAGTGACTTAAATAAAGAGAAGCCCAGAATAAGGAGTTCTTAAATGAGGCGTCCTTATACAAGTCCATGATATATTGAGAAGTGCATCATTGAAAGAACTTCACAAAAATACTTTCAACATAATCTCACGTTTCTTCATGAACATCCAAAGATCTATCTTGGCTCTCAAAGCAAGTCTTAGCTGTAGACAACAAGTACAAGAGAGCATGCATCTCTCCAGCTTGGATATTTCATGTCAGAGAAACCTCAGCAATTAATCAGCTAATCCTCTTCTCTACTTCAGGTAATAAAAGGACACTGGAATCCTTAATAAAGAAAAAGTTTTTTGCTTTCAATTCCAGAAGGCAAGATGCACATCATAAAGCTCACCAAAGTTCACAGACAACAATCAGAAGGATCCCAAACAAGGTTCAACCCAACTACATCACCGCACCAATTCAAACGCAGATCAACATGTAAAGAAGACGAAGCCCCACACCACGAAAGCATCAAGGGAGAAGCAGCAGAGCCCCACACGCACACCTGCACGTTTTGATGAACATTGAACAGAACCCAGAGATCGAATACGCACCCAACAAAGGTGTTGCAGCTTCGGATCGAGTAAGGAAGTTGTTCTCCGAATCGACCAAGGAGAAGGGCCGCCTCCTCCTCCTCCTCCTCCTGCTGCTGCAGAGCAAGTGCCTTGCTCTGCGAAACCCTAGAATGCACGGAGAAGGCGGCGGCGCAGTCGACGAGAATGCGCAGTCGACGGCGGCGGCGGCGACGGCGGAGTCGACGACCGGAGAAGGCGCAGTCGTCGGGAGGGTTCGGGTGAAGAGGGTTTGGGTTCGGGTTTGTTTTCTTATTTTATAATTATTACCCGAACAATATTGAGACCCGAATATATTCAACTTGTTTCGTGTTCGGTTAGTGATTGAGTCATGTTCGGGTCGGGTCGGGTTTTTTGGAACACCCCCAACTATATCTTGTCATGAACACCTCTACCAAAACATATTTATTTGCTTGATTTATATTTGTTACCCAAACAACATCAAGACTTGAAACATGTACTATATTTATTTTGTGTTCAGGTCCTATTTGAGTAAGGTCAAGTCAGGTTTTTTTAACACCCCCGACTGCCATCAAATGGATCAGTTGGGTTGAAATTCAATTGGATAAAAATGGTGCAACCCAATTTGGTCCTTGATGTAACACAAATTTAGTAATTTATACCTATTCCAAAACTGATTGAACTCATTTATTTAAATATTTCAATATTTAGTTCAATTTTCTAAAAATTTGTAAAAATCTAATTAGGCCACATTAAGGCTCATAAGTTATTTGGATAGAATTGTTATTTCAACTGTAGAATGCTATTGGCTATTGAATTTCCAATTTTTGTATTGATTCATAATGAAAAATAAATGAAAGATATTACTACTTAATAATGAATTTATAAAATCACAGATACAAATAATGTGGACAAATCAAAATTTTATTCAATGGAATGCAAGATCTTGAAAAGGATGATTTATGCCATCATAAATTGTAATGATGAGAACTGAGATTAGAATATAACAAAAGAGATTTATTTCATTGAAAAACTTACAAAATTAATAACAATAAAAAAGTAATGGGAAAAAAGAAATCATCATGATATTTTTATATGGGTGAAGTCTTGTGCCTACCAAGAATTCTCCAAACGTGGAGCAGTCTATAAAATCCATTATTTTCTTATAAAGGGTAAAGAGAAAGTTACAAATATTTGTTGGGTTTAGATAAATTTTACATCCACTTAATACTCATATATCTTTTTGATTTCATAATTTATAACTAATTTATTCAACTCATCAAATATGGGTTAAGAAATTGATTTTTGATCTATTTTGATAGGTCTAGCATTGACCTAATCCAAGCTCATCCTTTTTATGTGAAGGGTTAGAAAATTTTAGGTGCGTTCATGTTTTCCAAGAATTTCAACAAAACAAAAATAAACGTGAGTTGCGACAGATTCTGTGGCTGGCTCTCTCTCCCTCTCTCCAAGGATTGGGGATGCCAAACCTCATATTTTGCTAGAAGAAACTCTATGCCCATTAATTTCCTACGGCTTCCCACGTCTCAAAACTTTTACTCTTATGTCTAATCGGGGGTCTAACACCTAAATCAAAGAGCCCGGACCCATCATCAATCATTTGATATTTATGCTTATATGTTGATCATGTCATTTAACTATCTTGCATGCATGCCAAAGCTGATAGCCGTGAATTTCAATTTCAAAACTCATCATGAAATTTTATATCTACTATATACCAACCTATGATAAACATGAGAAAAATACTTTTAATAATCTCACTAACATCTCATTAAGTTAAAATAATATTGTCAAAATATCAACAACAAATTAAAAGGGAATGAAGATAATCTGTGGGTAGGGTAATTGGTTAAGAATCTCTCCCTCATCGTTGAGGTCGAAAATTCGAAGCCTCGTCTTGCTAGCGATTTAAGTTGGGGTTATGGCGGTGGGTTACTGTGCCAGTCTTCTTCCTCGAGGTATAGAGGCTCAGTGGAGGGGAGCTGCCTTCGATGGAGCCGCCTACGAGGCTGAGCGGCTCCACCTCGACGCCGAGGCCCGGGAGTCGATGGCGGAGGCGTCGGAGGGCGAAGGATCCGGGGACCCGAAGGCGTGGAAATGGACGATCCGGAAGAGGGTGTGGGATTCCATGGAGGCGCGCAACGTGGCTCAGAACGCCCGGCCCGTCCACCACCGCATCCCAACTTCGTCGGCGCTTCAGCTGCTACTGATGAGGTGAAAAAAATGCGTACTTTATCTCATCATTTTTTGCTTTCGTTTTTTCAAATACTTTTTTGATCGGGTGGAAGATTGTCGGTTTTGTTCTTCTAGTGATCTTGGGGAAACCGAGAATGTTTAATGGGATTGGTTTATGATGTCATGTATGTAGGCATTCGAACAAGCGAAACATATTCGACAACGAGTAAGAGCCTATAACGTCATTGGCCAATCTTAGCATCATTCGGTTCGTAAGAGCATTTGCATTGTTCATCAACCAGTGTGATCATGCTCTCTTAGGTTGTAATAATTGAATTTCAGGCAGAATTAGTGATTTTCTTGTCTGATTCTGTGCTAAAAAAATGAATGGAAGAGTGTGTTTTTTTCCCTCTACGTATGACTTGGGCCTTGTGGCAGCTAAGCGAGTTGGAAATTTTTCAAGTTGCAGAGTGTGTGAAGGTTAACCTGGATTCACCCCAGAAGCAAGTCAGGTTCCTCACTCTGTCTGGTCAGTTTCTTTCCAGCTAAGATGTTCACTTAAGTTAAATTTGGTTTATTTTCAACCATAGAAGGAACATGTGTAGCAATGTGGAGCTAACTTTCTAAAAACGAGTAAGGGATTTTACTCCTCTATGTGCAGATGGGAAGAAGTTGTTAACGCCTCAACCCCGTTTGAGGACGGGTTTCTTCTCTGTTCTTCAGTCCTCTATGTTGGCCCCTCATTCTGTCAATAAGGCTTGTACCTCTGTGGGGGTTGCCAAGTATGGAAGGCCAATTGGATTGGATGAGAAGATAAAGGTGGATCTGATTGTGATTGGCTCCATTGCAGTTGACCCTAAGACTGGTGCTCGGCTTGTGAAGGGCGAGGTAATTATAGACATGCTGTCTCTTGCAAAAAAATTTTGTTTTCTTTTCCTGTGGGGATTGCAGGGACAAGTATGGTTGCTTCAAAAGGTTCTGAATCAGTTTCAGTTAAATGTGTATTGACTAAAATTGTGGGTTGCAAAGATCTAGTGGCATTTAAGGTGGTTTTGTCTAATTTACAGAATTGTACTATTAGTTGTTAGTTGTTACCATTACTATATATTTGCGACTCATAGATCCATTTTTGAAAGTATCTTTTGCTTGTGCATTCCTGATACTGGTAAAGCAAAATGTCTGGCTGCAATCAAGATCTTAGATATGATGTCTGGCTATTCACTGAATCTTGAAAAGCTATTGGAGTTCCCAAATCATCCGGTAAAATTTCGATGCAGGGGTTTGCAGAACCCGAGTATCGCATGCTACGATATATGGGAGCTATTGATGACTCCACACGGGTCATCACCTCTGGTGAGTTGTTTCATAAATTCTGTCCATATTCACCTAGTTCAAGTAACTGACAGTTATTCCACCGAAATTGGTATGCTGGACTCACCAATATTTCCACGATCGCAAGCACGTTATTAATCTACGGGTGACGTGGAAAGATCCTCCATGTCTGTGTAAACCTGACTATCCAATAGAGAATTATCCTCTCAAATCTCACCCTGATGACTGCATCATTACATGATTTAAGTATCAGCTAGTTCGGAAGATTCAATGGTATGCATCTTATTGTCAGTTACTGTCATCATGAGTGAACTCCAGGATTCTTGTTAGGAAGCAAGAACAGTTTTTTTTTTTTTTTTTAAATATATTTGGTATGGGTTTCTGCTTTATCATATGAAGAGAAATTGGAGCTGATCTCGCTTAGCTAACAATGTGTCATGAGTTTTGACATTTTGAGGGGGCTTCTGCTTAGTGAAGGATGTCTCAAGCCTTTGTGTTTTAGTGCTAGTGCAGCATGCATCAACATAAGCATGCTCTCTAACCATTCATTATCAATTTCCATAGCAGTATTTATTAGCTGACCACACCAGAAAATTGGTGAATGTGCTCTTGCAGTGCATGACTCAACCCCGCTTGAGGATGGGTGGATGACATTCCAGTGGGGAAATTGTTAATCCATGATGTGCCTGTGGACGTGATATGCACTCCCACACAGGTCATTTTCACTAACACTTTCATTCCTAAGCCCCAAGGTTAGTGAAGCAGCACTATATCTCCTTCAGATCCGTCATCTCTCTCTGATGCATAACCGCGTACTTGATCTTTTATAGGAATCTATTGGGATAAACTGTCTCCTGAGAAGTTGGGTCAAATTCGTATTCTGAGGGAGCTCAAGCGCAAAATTGAGCAGGAAACCGGACGATAGCTTCCTTGTGGTCCATCAGAGAAATTACCCCCAACAGCTCAACAGAGCCGCTCTAATTCTCTAGTTAAATAGGACCAATCAGCAATGAAGAAGAGTAAGATTTTTTAAATTTGTGTACATACTGCTTCGAGCTAGCGGATGTCATCAGCTCGCTAACATTACATTATACTTTGCCTTGCCTTTTTATCGGTGTGGGCGTCTCTCCTCTCTCTCAAATGATTATTAGCTCTGTGTGCCACCGTGAATGGAAAGGGAAGCAATTAGGTTTCATTTGAAGATCTGAGAGGCAGATTGTCATTGAACTATGTTTCGATGTTTTGACTATTTACGGCTATCAGAAGTGATGATGCATGAAGTTTCTGCTAAGGGCAATTCTTGCACATGCCTTGGCCATTTAAGCTTGTGATTGACTTGTCCGCTAAGCGAATTTGAAGGGCTCATTTCACTGGGTCACTGAAAATGACTGAAAATGTGCCCAGCCACCACCGACGTGGTGGTGCCGGATCTGCTCCCTCCCCTCTCTTCTGCATGTGTTGCTGGAGTCAAGACCGCCGCCGCGATGGCCGCCATGCAGACTGAGATCGAGATAGAAACCTGGGTGGTTGCTGTTGAGTGGGCAGGACCATCTTGGCGGCAGCCAACCTGTCCCCGCCCACTTTTTTTGTGACCTTTTATTGAATTTTTATTTTTTGTTGTGACCACATGAATAGCAAATATAACAAGAGCACGATATGCATTCTCAGATTGCCACCTTATCTGTCCGGCTACCTACCCCATTCTACGACTGTCAAGGTTGCACACGATAACACTCCAATTTTGTTGTTCTTTCGTTCTTTTATTTTTCGGAATGAAAAAAGAATAAAATTTCACTTGGAATGAAAAAAAAAAAAAATTCGCTTGATAATTTCAATTAATTTTTTATTTTTTGGAATAAAAAATTTGTTGAAGAATAGATTTGAAATAAAAATAAGAAGTAGAAGAAAATAATTTCTTAATCCGAGAACAATTTCTATAAATAAGTCATTTTTTTCTTTTCTTCTTTTTCTTCTTCATCCATCACCGTCGCTTGCTGTC
This sequence comes from Eucalyptus paniculata subsp. matutina, assembly GCA_017140255.1. Lineage (NCBI taxonomy): Eukaryota > Viridiplantae > Streptophyta > Magnoliopsida > Myrtales > Myrtaceae > Eucalyptus > Eucalyptus paniculata. Next base: position 24,747,935 of record CM029445.1, read on the forward strand.
CATTGCCCCTTGCTGTTGTTCACCTAGCCACCACCACCCACTAGAGGAGGAGCAAGAAGAAGAAGAGTGGAAAAAAAGAAAAATCTAAAAAAAAAAAAATATTAAAAATTTAAAATAAATTATACCTTACAAAAAATTTTATGGATCGTATCAAATTTATTACTTTTCCTATTTTATTCCGAGAATATAAATTTTATGTATTCAGAAATTGTTTTAGGAAATAAAAATCAAAAAATATTATTTTGAAAAAGAATTATTTTTCAAAATAAAATATTATCAAACACACCCCAAATAATCGATGGACTAACAGCGCACTTCTTAAAAAAGTACTGAGTGTCATTTTGAACCAAAAGTAATAAAAGAAGTTTGGGTTTTGAATCGGGCAAAAAAAGAGATACCACTGGTGTCATTTCACTTAAAATTTTAATGAATATTAAAGTTCCTAATCATGCATAAGTGTCATTAGTCAAATGAGTAAGTGACTGGTCACATATAATTCTTTAATGGCATCGCGAGATTATAAATCGAATCTATATTTTATTTTAATAAAAATAGGTGTATATTTTGTCAATATAAAAGATAACCGACTGCGGCAACAAGTCATTTTATTAAATCAATTAATTTTTCTGCTTCGTGATGGATAAAGAACAGAGTTTCATTGTATCGAGCCAATTTGCTGGGTTGATTTCCTTTGATTATCATTCCAATCATTATCAATTCCTTTTTAACATTTAATTCTCTGATGGAAAGAGGCTTTTCTTTACAAATTGCTTTTAGAAATTTAATCTGATGCAGGAGCTTTCCATATTCGATCGTCTTTGGAGTCTGAGTGTAGAGGACGTTACATCTCTGGATAGGTGGGGCTAAGTGTCTGAAGGCTTGACCATGAAAGAAACCCTTGAATGGAGTCAGGAGAAAGCAATGGAATGCAATGGTGATGGGGGTAGAAGCTTGAATAGAAGACCGTCACTATAATAAGACTCTAGTGCTTTATCTATGCAGTAAGATCTCAGCCAGCATAAGACTAAAAAAAGCTAACTAGTGGAAGTCTAAAGGTATATTTAGTAATTATATTCTTAAACAAATTCTACTCGAGAATAATTTTTCTTAGAAATGATTATTTGTTATTTTTCTACGGGAATAATTTTTTAGCATTTAAAGATGTTTAGTAACTGCCCAAAATTTTTATTTTCGTACTAAAAATGTGTTTGGTGAGACTTTAAAATTTTTTTTGTTTCTTTTGATTTTGTAATACTTTTATTATATTTTTCTTAATTTTTCTTTTTTTTTTTTTCTTTTTCTTTTTTCTTCTTTTTGGCGGTCGCCGGCCACCGTTGGCAACGGCAGCACCCAACAGTGGCGGGTGACCGGCTAGGAGGAGGAAGAAGAGAGAAGAAGAGAGAGGAGAGAAGGAGAATATAAGAAAAGTAAAAACAAAAAACAAAATAACTTGGGCTTGATTCTACAAGTGTTATCGAGAGCAAAAAAGCAATTTTTTTTTTTACTTTTTAATTATGTTCCAAATTTATTTCCGTAAACAAAAAATTTACCAAATGGATTTTTATTCCAAATTTATTCTCAGGAATAAAAGAAAAGAATCAGTTATTATTTAGTCCGTTAACAAATAGGCCCTAAATTGATATCTTGACCTAATGCATGTCTGAAAACATGAAATCGGTTCCTGAAACTTAGGAAGTGGCTGACAACTGAGTGTAAGGTCTCTGTACTTCACCATGTGGATGGAAAATGAATCAATAAAAGGGTTCACTTGAAGCCACATTATCAGAGGTTAATGTCCCGGCCAACCCTTGGAATAGTCACGACCTGTTGCTCTGGATGCTACCAAAGTAACAGTAGAATCTAAGCATGCCTTTTCTGCGAAGAAGATTAATTATACCGCATGAAAGACTAGGCAACACAATCATACGCTCCACATTCAGTAAAGCCAGTCCTGTTGAGACGGCGTACAGTGCTGAAATCAATTAAGTGAAGTGATGCTAACATATTTCGACTCCAAACTTCTAAAAATATCTTAACTGTGTTTACAAGACCGTGTCACCCTTGCATAAACGTGCACACACGACGCGCATGAATGCATTTGTCAAAACGCTTCAGCTGTAATTGGCGAGAGCTTTCCTCACTCCCACCCTCCAAGTTCTAGTTGGATTTGAGGTGCATATAAGATAAAACATGTATTAGCTAGCACCTTCCATCTTTTTCGTTTCAGGAAAGTTCGTATACTTTCTTTCAGTTCCAATCGCAAGACGCTGAAGGGAAAACAACAATGAATATTGCCTTGAAATAGATCTCTAGAGATGCCACTGGATACTTGAGAGAGAGAGAGAGAGAGAGAGAGAGAGAGAGAGTTTCTCGAGATCCACTTTCCTCGACCCCACTGCCAGAGGAACACGATATCGTATCATAACCACTTAAGGTACTTCCCTAATCACTGGGCTGAAGCCAGACTTTCAACTCATTAAATAGCATGGAGATTTCGAAAACAGAAAGACTTAACAGCTGAAGAATAGGTATACTTCTGTCTTCAGATGATCGAAAAATGCGGGATCAGCAACATTTCTGCCTTCACATCATTCTGTTGAGTAGGATCCTGTTGCTCTGATAGGGAACTCTTTCTATTGGAGATATCATTTGCGGCATTGTCATGCCGGCTGAGACAATTTCTGCAATTAGTAGGAGAAGGAAATAACCGTTCACGTAATATAATGCTAGTCCCTGACAGGATATTAAATTGAGTAACACACTCTACAAGAGAGATCTTGAACTGCTAAATCATGCATAACCCTGACCATTCCAATTTCCATACCATTTGACCGTAATATTTTAGCACCAAGCTCATATGGACTTTGCAACCACAAGTGCTATCCTATTAATCACTGGCAGAAGTTATCCCGAGTAACCAATTTATAAGCACCAAATTCAGGACGCAATCTGGCAACTTAAAAAGAGAAGACAAAGGACACCACTAAAATCTGGACACCCAATGGGACCTAGACCAAACTCAGGGGTCACTTTCTTTACACTGACATTTCTCCTTGCTTTAACTTTTGCACCAGATGACAGAGTGGAATAAAAAGCGTGAAAGGGGACAATCTTGTTGCGCACATGTAGAGCAGAAAGGTCATCATCAAAGTGCATAGTGTTAGTAAAATGCAAGAGGGATGACTTACCTATGCCTTCACGAATGGACAAGTTAGGTCTTATTATCTCCTTAGAATTCACCAAAAATATATCACCAATGTAAAGATGATTGGTAGGAACGTAAACACTGCATAACTCCTCATCCCCATCATCTCTCTGCAATTGAACATCCAACAATCACATTAAAGACTATAAACAATTAGTTATTAAGGGTGCCCAGACATTGTTCAGATATGAAGCCTTTATGAACAGTACAACAAGCCCATATTGATGGAAGACAATTCTTATCACCAGTTCGGCATTTGAATAAATGAATTCCAAAATCTGCCAAGGAAAGGCTACTGGAGATTGTCAGTCGACCTCTTTCTTTCTTTAGTAATATAAAACTGAAGTACAATAGATCAGAAAAAAGCATACAAAAGTAATTGGATCTCTCTTACCTGCCTGCTTTAAGTACAGTGGAATTTCCAAAGATTCACCGTGAACAACAAATATCACATCAATGTTATTAACTGAGAAAGTGACTGCTCCATGCCTAAATTCCCTGCAAGAGTAAACAACCACCCACCCAAGAAACATTCTTATCAAATGGCAACATTAATTAGAAGTTCCTGTTTTCCTCATCTCAGTCTAATACCCAGATGCTTGCAGATGATTCAGCAGCAATGGTTCTCAGTAAGCCTTTTCTCTTTTCTCTTATGCCTTGATCAGTATTCCTTTGAATTATCTAAAACTACAAGCCAAGACACAAACGTATCCCCATTTGATAAGCATAGCCAGGATACACCTCAGATCCATCGAGTCCCCATAGAGAGAATATCATTGCAAAAAGTGTGGAGACTACATAAATATAAAAAGCAGACATGCTGTTCTGAAGAACATACAAATCGCAACCCCAGAATTAGACATCTTGTAAAATTATGCTGCATTTTACCTGGAGGACAACAGACGATGTTATGAAACCAAATGCATATTCCCCAAGACTAGGATGACGAATAATTGCAACCTCCTTGAAGGCTGTCGAATTTTAGTCTGTAACAGAAAAAGGTAGACTTATTACACTCTAATGGCACAAAAACCCAAAAAAAAAAAAAAAAAGGGCCATACCCCGCTAATTATTTTAGTCCACAACATACATTACAGTATTTTGATCACTTCACAGAATCAGAAGAGATCAAGTAGTGTAATAATCATGTTTGCAGTTGGAAGTCAGCACTGCTAGGAAAAAAAGAACAATTGCACGTATATATATTGAACAGACTGTAGCTATTAGAAAATGAGATATTCTGAATTCACCAGTTAACTTGAATTTATTATGCTGTTCATCCAACTGCACTAAAACTTGGAACCAAAGAGAAGTACGTAAAAGTTGACAATTAAAAAGGGTTTCTCTCTCTCTCTCTCTCTCACACACACACACACACACAACAGAGCTAGATTCATTTATAAATTAAGGAACAACAGAGCTAGATTCATTTATAAATTAAGGAAACTGGTTTTACCTGGAGATATAGCAGCACTAATTTGCTTAGAAGCTGAATATATGTGCTTCATGAAAGGCATTCTCTTAATGAACCACTCTCCAAGCCAGAATACAGTGGCTCCCATCCATGACGACGCAAATATACCGACAAAGAACATAAAGAAAGCGATGTCACAAACCCAAGGCCTGCAAAAGATAGAGCCCTGCTTACATGCGGTTACAAATCAATTCAAATGATGATTGAGTTGGAAACAGATTCACTGGATATAATGATAAAAATAGAAGAAGAAAATTCAGAAGGTATGAGCTAAAGTAATATATCAAGCATTTAAAAGTCTATGCATATGTTCATACATCTCAATCTAGATATTACAACAACAGCGGCATGAATTCGAAACTTCATAGCATGACGCAGGGTAACGTACAAGTATGAAACTATAATAAAAAGAGGCAACAATTTAAAAGTTGTGTTTGCCTTCCAGAATATCTTCACTGAGATTTTTCATCCGGTGAGCATATCTTACGGCTCAAGTGCCCACTTAAAGTACTTAAATACCCTTGACTGATATACAGTGTCATGGAACATTGCACAAAGTACAAAGAACCTCCTAAATGATGTCATTGAAGAGTTGTCTTTAGTCCGTGCAGTCAGTCCATAACTTGACAATGACACTGGGTATAACCCCTACCATTCTAGATTTGGGTGCACCAATCCACTAAGAATTGGTGATATGTACCCAGCATATGCCCTTGCAACTTAAATGCAGCAAGGCAAATCTTATGGTGCTAGCTTATTCCAGATTGTGCACTCTAAAACTTAATAAGGTCCAGAAAATACCAATCACAATTCAGACATGTAACCCATACCGGATTGGAACTATATGCAGAGCAGAAATTTGGAGAGTCGGAATACAGCAACTTCACTGAATCCGTGAACTAAGATACTAAGGGAAAAGCCTCTACAAACTTAAGAAGTTTCATTTATGGACCATATCAATTAACTTCCAGATTTTCCAGTCTGGCTCGTTTGAATACTCCATAATTCCAAGATTTAGTTATTTGTGCAAGGTATACAATAAAAGGAATCATTACATGTTAAGTATTCTAACTACTCACTCCAGCATTCCAACCATTACAACCATTAATAGCTCATGCGCATCATATTACAAACATAAAAGAACTGGACCAAAAAACAAGAGGTATGGAATCTCACCAAATATGTCACTCAATTTTCAACAGCAAGAGCTAATACAAGAGGTATGGAATCTCACCAAATGAAAAACCCATAAAAAAACTGAATAAATCACCAAGTGATAAAAAATGTGACAGCAACTGGAAAGAGAACAACACTGCAATTCCAAAAAACCAAAAGGTTATCTCAAGGAAGAATTTACATGGCAGAAATTACTGTCCAATACCACAACATCGTTGTCACAATATTACCATCCAGTCATGAACTTCTTTGAGACCCAACTCTGAAGGACAGCATAGGAAGCCTGCAGCACAAAACATGTGACAAACATAAATTGAAAAATTCAGCCAAGTTTTATCTGCAGGGACTGAATCAAATACAATGTACTCAGTCAAATTGGACTATTCAGCATGAATTAAGCCAAAATGACACATTACCCACAATTTAGTCTTCAGAAATAAAAGACCGTGTTTTACAGAAAATATAACTTCATCAAAACTGATTAAGAAGAAATGACACTGTTTTTTTTTCCCTTATCTTTATGGGGGTGGCCAATGGCATACAGGGTCATTGTGCAACATAGGTTGAAGGACATTTCCCCAATCACTCAGTTCATGCAAAACTCGTTGTTTAACACGTTCCATCTAACAACTTCATTAAACTGCTTCCATGAAAGATGTTTTTTTGATAGTCGCACAGCCCGAACGGCCATTGTTTGACTCTCGAAAAATACCTCGCAATCTGTTTGATTTTGCAAAGATTTTGGTCTAATTTTGGTTTTGTTTTGTTCGACCTTCTGATTTTGTTATTTTTGCGTTGACTCTTGTGATTGATTTTTGAAAAAAAAAAAATTATTGATGAGATTTGTTCCAAATCGTCTCATGTATGTCGTACTCTTTTTTTTTTTTTTGGATTATTTGGAAATGTTTAGTAGGTCAAAACTGCATAGATCTGAGCCTAAGACAATCTGCCCTACACCAATCCAAAGTGCATTTTAGTGAAAATGAGCACATAGATGTGTCCATTTGGTCTTAAGATCTTCATGAAACTTGAAATACACATCATGCGCATTCCAATGATGTATAATTTGCATGATTTGCTATGTCATTTGCATGTTCAAATACATGTAGGTTCCACTACAATTAGACATTCCATAGCTTGCATCTGTTTTCACTAATTTTGTCATGACTTGTGCGATCTCAATGAGGTTTTGAGTTCTTAACAAAGAATGTTCATCACTGTACGTTCCATATGTGAGATTTTTCCTTAAATTTTTGCATGTTCTTAGATGATCGAAATCATGCTTGTTTTGTATGCTAAGATTAGATTAGAGGTTTATCATATGTGCACTTTACCATGCTTGTTTGGGTCTCTTTGAGACTAAATCTCATGTTAATGCCTTCGTGACTTTTGAAGTGTGCATTACAAGGTTTATGTTCATGCATAGTGCATCTTGAATGATTGCCATTTGGTATATGATTACTATGCCTCAATTAAGCTAGTTGCATTTCAAAATCTTCAAACATGTCATTATACTTTTAAGTCATTTTTGCAATGTCATTGACTCGCATGTTTTCTTCACATATCAACTTAGGATTACATGTTTATTACCCTAATCATTCGGCGTATCAAATTCTTTGTCATATGCAAATTCCATGCCGTTTGTGCATTGTCTAAGTGATTTTGAGACTCATTTAATGCATGCTATGTTCTAGTTTATTGATGACTGATGCGCACACCTCCACAAACCTCAGCTTTAAAGCATCAAATTGACTTTGATTGAACCCAAACCCTTCTAGAAAGTTGTAAGATATGCTTAGACCTTTCGAATGTCACCTAGTTTCACATAATTTGCTCACCGTTAGACCAATTTTCCATTTTTCTAAGCTAGATTAGAATTCTGACCTAGGATTAAATTCGGAATCTTTTTTTCACCCCTGATTAGGCAGGCTTTTGTTATCTTTGTACCAATTTTTCAGTAAGGATTCTTGAGCTAGACCCTCTACGAAGTTTGATTGTCATTCTTTTATCCTCATTGTGATGCAATTTAATGATTTTTAGACCCCATTTGATGGAGTAAATCTCATTTGTGATGACTTGATATTCTGCTGTCTTGTTAATTTCCTGATGCGATGAGGTGCATTATTAGATTTTTGTAAAATCATGCTTAGCTTTTCTTAGGAAATTTTCTTCTCGAAAGTTGTTGCATATCATGTTATGAAATCATGCTGCGTAATTTTCTCAAGGACAAATAATCAATCGGTTCTTCCCAATTTTGTTGATCATCTTTGCCCCATTTGTGATGCTTTGTTGTAAATTCTTATTGTGAATTCATGTTAGGATTTTTCAGGGTAACTTGTGTGTGAAATTAGGGTTGGACATCTTCATGAAATCCATTTGAAATCCTTTGATCTTTGTTCTCAAGAATTTTCAATAAATGAAATGGTCTTTTGATCGCACTTTCTCCGAAACTGATTTGAAACATCGTTTCCTTGCACATCAAAGATGGCTTTGGTTCATGTGATTATTTCTGACACCAAATGCTTAAAATCTTTCAAACACTATGTTTTGACATAAGAATTGTCATGGTTTTAGATCGTATCTAAAATGTTTATGAAGTCTACGAGTGCATGATATGCAAGCCCTAGACTAACTTAGACATTTAAGTTAGTTCTATAATCAAGACGTTCCTTGTCTTTAATTTTGCCCAAAATTTTTCCAATGTTTGATTTGACATTGAGATTATCAAAGTTTAGATCATATTTAAAATGCCTGCGATGTTTGTGAGTACATAATATGCGTACCAAATTAGCTTTGGTAATTAAATATGTTTCATAACTAAGATGATCCTTTGTCCGAAATCTTATTTTCCTTTCTCAAAATTTCAAACTCATTTTTTAAATTATCACATGGACCACTCAGGCACGAAATCATGCCATTCATTTGAAATTTTTGTATTTGTGATTGGCACGTGATCATTGAGTAATTGACCCTCCGATGGTTCATTCAATTGTTTTATTGTTTGAGAAATAAGGCTTAAAGTCTTGCCTGTGTGTTTAATTTGTATTGATGCATGTGGATTTTAGATTTATGTTAGATGCAATGCTTGGTACCGTGGGGTAAATCTTGGGGATTCACTTAGAACATCTTGTTAGAGACTTATAAGCATTATTGGCCATACGAAAACAAAAATGGTCGATAATGGCTATAAGTCATGAAAATGAATTGGGTAGGTGTTTAGAGGGACCTACGCATGGATTGCAAAGGCCCACCCCCAAGGCTCAAATTTGATTAATTTCGAACCATCTTTTAGTTGATTGATTGATTTTAATTCCATGTCATGCTTTTAACTATTTTGTCATGTATGGATGTTTCTTTTCATTGTACGTACCTAGTTAATTTTAGGTTAGGACTAGATTAGGTCCTTGGAGATTGAAGATCATCAAAACATGAAGACGATGAAAGTTGATGTCTCTTCCGACCAGATTTTTGTACTAATCATCCCTGATACATGTCTTGGGTTTCTTTATTTGTATAAACACCCAACAACTTGTGGGTTCTTTCCTTTCCTTTTCTTTTATTTCTTTTAAAGTTTAGGATTGCATGATAGATTTACTGTTTTACTTGATTGTTTACTTACTGCCTTGTGCTTTAAATTCAAGTGCATGCTCTTTTTTATTTATTTATTACCTTTCTTAGAAATAAAAGACGAAAATGAACATCCACGTGCGATCACTTAGTTTAGGATTATTGGCCCGAAAAAGTAAAAAAGACATGCATGATCACCATAGGTAACACGACATACTGTTAGGAACCAAAAGGCGCTTCTAGAAATATTAGTGTAACCCAAGTCTTCGAACATAGATATCCATTTGTGTAAAAATCAAGGGATAATTCCTAACCCTCGATTGGGTTTTCTAGTTGACCCCTAAAAACAAGGCTAGTGGCAACTCCCGTCTTATTTTTTAGGTTGTCTTAAATAATGATAACTTTTAATAAACCTATCGTGAGGGGTATGAACCTTAGGAAAATGTTCATAATCATGATTTAGTATACTTGATATGGTAGTATCCCAAAGGATGAAGTGATGCAATTCTTATAGGCGAAGACGTATTATCAGGAGGGCTACTTAATCGAAATACCCTTAAACTCACCTTTACATCCAGTTTCCTTTCGATCTTAAAACCATCAATCAAGAGGGCTATTATGCCATCCTTTTGGTCATCGAGATTTTACATCTGCTTTCCTTTTGACCTTAAAATTGTTGATCAAGATGTGTCGCAACATCGAGGTTGGGTCACAACAAATTCCACTATCACCCGAGGTACGAGCTTTGGAGAGCTCGCAATTGCGGCCGAGCGAACTCACAAAGGTTCATTCCGAAAGGCGAGGTGATGACGTGTCATCTTACATAGCTTATAGTTTTTAATTTGTTAGAAAATTATTCTAATAAATTTAAAACAAGATAAATATATATAATTAAAGAAAATGAAGATGTGAAAAATAATATAAACTAAATAAGAAAGACATACAAATTTCGACAAAGGAAAGCAACAAAAATTGAAATATTGCAACCCTTGTTGCTTGTGGCCACTATGCGACTGCCTCTAAGCAACATGAAGCGGGTTAGGGACCCTGACGAGATTTGTTGGGCGCAAGTAATAGTTCTATAAACTATTAGGCTATATTTAGTCATGTAGATTTCTATCCAGTCTCAATTTCTATCCAATATAAGACTGGATAGTATAGGATATAAAATCTATATATTTTGTTATATCATATCCATTATTTGACGGATTGCAATAATAAAGTCGGATATATTCATATTATATCATATACATTATTTGATATAAACAACATATCGGTGTAAATGAATATCAAAGTTCACAAATAGAGACGATAAAATTCTCTCGCGACAATCTTGCCTATTTTATTTTTATTTTCCTTTATTTTCCTCTCTCTTTTTTTAATTATTTTCCTTTTTATCTCATTTCCTGTGGCATCCCAAAATTCAAGTCATCCTCTAGAGGAATTAAAGCCAATAATTAGGTAATGAAAATTACCTATGGTTTATGTTTTAGCCATTAGTTTCCTTAAGGCTATGTGTTATTGTGCTTGTGATCATAAGTTTTTAATTTAGTATCAAAGGATAAATTTATGAGGATGATTTATTCTTTGGCCATGTGAATTTTAAAAATTTAAACTCTATAAAAGAAATAATTAAAGATAAATAATTGAGAGTGAAATTGTGGGTTTAATTAGGTTGGGCCTTAGGCCCATTGGCCTAAGCTTTTAATGGGCCAAGTTGGCCGGCCCAATTGAGGCCCAAGGAGGTGTGGCCATCGGCCACAAGGGAGGCCCAAGCCCAAAGCCCAAGCCCATGCATGTGTTGTGACAAGTGGCAAAAAGGAGATGGCATGCATTGGCCATTGGTGAGGCAAGCTCATCATTGCAAATGATGAGGAAATGGGGAAATAAAAGGGAAGAAGAGGAGAGAGAATGGCCGGTTAGCCATTCGGCCAAGAGAGAAAGGGAGAGAGAGAGTGAACCGTGCGAGAGAGAGGGAGAGGGTGCGGCCGAGAGAGAGAGGAAGGAGTCGTCGCCGTCCGTCCGCCGTGTTCGCCGCCGTGTGCCGCCGTTCGTGTGGTCTAGAGGCAAGTTGGGGTCCTTTGCTGCTCTTGCATGTGTGTGTGTTACATGTATGTTTGGTATAGTGTCGAATTTGAGTGATTGGAAGGGGGAAACCGAAGCTTGGATGGCTTGTTCTTGAGTGGCGTTGCTGTTTTCGCTTGAACAGTTTGAGTCAGAATGTTGTGTGAGCTTGCATGCATGTTTAGAGTTCGATTTTGACCTTGATCTCTTCATAAAAGTTGTATCTAACATCTTAAACTACAACATACTAAAATTTGGTGGAAAATGATGTAGATTTAAGGGGTTAAACTCTCATTCTACGGAGACTTCAGATCTGGAACGATTTCACTGACATCTTGTTGGATTTGTGGTTGCATGTTGATTTGTGCTAAGAATATCTCTTCGATTTCTTCATGAAGGTTGTATCTAACATCATAAACTACAACATACTCAAATTTTAAGCAAAATGAACAAGTATAACCTCGTAAATCAACTAGATCTCGAAGACGGTAATTCTGGAGATGTAATACAAGATACCCGAGACTTCATGGACCTAAATGATGACTATAATTTGGTTATTTGACTTAGATCTCTTCATGAAACTTGTATAGAAAATATTTATGTAGAACATATCTAAATTTCAGAGGAAACGAAGAAGAACAGGTAGGTGAAAACTCAGTATTTCGGAGAAGCATGTACTGGACGATTTGGTGTTGGATCCAGAAGCTTCGTGTGACTGTAGAAAATAATCTAGAAATAATCTGACTTGGAAGTCTTCATGAAAGATGTACGTAAATGTCTTGGCTATAACTTGGTAAAATTTTGTAATTTTTGGAGGTCGTATGGATATTTTAATCGAATTTCTTCGGAGACTGTGCATTCTGGTTTCATCCGAAAATTTCATGCTATTTTGTGTGAATTATGAATTTGTGCGGAATTCTCATTGGCCGTGTATTTTGCATGAAATCATTATCCTATTGTATTATTTATTACTTGCCTCAATTTTATGATTTTTGAGATTATATAAATAATTAAATTTAATATTTTTGAAAATGGCACAAGCTGGAATTTAAGTAAATGTAAAAAGGGCATGATAAATGGATTATTTTAATCGGCATAAATTTCATGAATTTTATTTTATAAATAATCGCACCATGTAGTATGTGTTATGAGGTCTTGATGTATGCGTTGAGATGCATGTGTGAATTCAATGTTGAACATGATTTTTAGTTGCTATTGCATCATATGCCATACTAATGAAAAATGAGGAGATTGTTGTGGCGGATGATAATGCCATGGGAGTATCAGGATGCCCGGTGGCCTAGTGGTGTAATTCCGGAGGGCAAGGGAAACCATTTTCATGGCGAGCCCCGGAGATTCCCCGGGAGAGTCGGGATGCCCGGTGGTATACGGTACATAATTCCAGGGGAGGCCTGGTGGTATGTCGGTACATAATTCTGGAAGCCCTGGAGGTTTGTGCCCGGGGGGATGCCTCGCGATGCTAGTTGGGATGCGAGATGCCCGGCCAGGGAGTGTAAATGTCGGAAGCCCTGTCGGAGGTCTTTGCCCGAGGGGAATGCCTCGCGATGCCAGTTGGGATGCGAGATGCCCGGAATGTAGGGGGGGCGGATGCCCGGTGGCCTAGAATGGCTGAATGCCTGAGGTTTTTCTCGCATGGGATGCGAGTGTAAAATATGAGATGAAATTGATGATCCGAGGAAGGGTGATGTGGTGATCAAATTGAAAGTTAAAAGTGGAAATTAAACCATGCATGATATGATATGACATAATGATGATCACCCATGGCACGATGATATGCATGATATGATGATGATATATGATATGGCATGATGACATGCATATATGTGTGATATGATGATGTCATGATGATGATGACATGTGTATGATATGATGGTGTCATGTATATGATGATGATGATATGTGTGTGATAAAATAATGTCACGATAACGATGATATGAGTATGACATGATGATACACATGTATGTGTTATGATTGTGGTGATGATGCATGATGATATACGCATGACTTCAAGGTAAGTAATGCCTGCAATGCATGTATGACTTGTATGATGCATTGAGTGGTGTGGATTCATTTACCTGCTGAGTGGTTGTACTCACCCCTTTTGGGGACCAACATTTCAGATTAGTAGATGGTTTGAGCGGTTGGATATGACCGCGAGGAGAAGGATAGCAAAGGAGGGAACCTTTGGACGCCGACACTGGTTGATGGACCTTAAGCATACGATTGTGGGAGGAGATGTCGGTCATCTTTTGAAGTATAGCCGAGTATAGAAACATTGGCATTTTGATGTACTGACTAAAGATGTCCATCTGTTTTATGTAAATAAACGTGTTCGGCTTTAACTTATACAAGATGTTTAGTCGGTGCGCATCGTTTTTTGAATATAGGGAAGGGAGTTTGTTGGATGTGCTTCCGTATATGAATTGCGCAAGGGACCTATCAAAAAAAAAAAAAAGAAAGTGTAAACCCTCTATGTTGTATGAACCCGCTGCAATTGAAATGGTATTAGAGTGACATGTAAATAAGGAAAGTGAAAGATAAGCGAACTGTGGCGACCCTAATCGGATCGGGGGCCGTCGAGGGGTGCCACATTTCCCTTCCATCGTTCTCAAATAAAATTTTATTAAATAGTAAACTATACCGATATACCTAAAATACTAAAATATGTATTAAATATAAATATATATTTATGTTATAAGGTACAATTAACTTAGAATATATAAATAATAACAAGATTAAATTTAAAAAAAAACTAAATTTTTATTTTTTATTATTTGAATTTCTTATATTAGAATTTAAATATTATTTACATCGAAATATGATTTTATTTTATTAATTTAAAATTTTGTTATTTGAGAAAAATAATTTTCCTATTATGGATATTGAAAATCCTATCTACTTTTATCCCACTTACCTCATGAGATAATTTTATTTGGACTATATCGCTATTAAATCTGACTTTATCTTTGCTTGAGTAGGCACCAAACGCAAGATAAGATAATTTTATCTTATTCCAAATTTTATTCTGATTATCAAACGAGGCCTTAGTTCAAAGTGAGAGGATAAAAAATCAACACTACGACAAAACCACTTACTTAATATGAATAATGTGGTCTTGTTCTTTTTTGAGCTTTTAGCCGAAATGGTGTCTGATGGAGAATGAGGGAGGATTTTTCATTATGCTTCAAAAGAAAAAAAATAAAGTATTACAGTGTTGCTATTTCAAGTCAACATGACACGCTGGGAATCCACATAGTTTTCTCCACCGGCTGTATTTCATTTAAATTAATTAATGAAAGGTTGACATAAACATATTAAGATATAATAGGGATTTAATTGGACTAATTAAAAGTTTCGGGACAGTGGTGAACATTACTCAAAATTGACTTAATTGAATCAACCGAAAGTTCAAATATGACACTGCATATCAATAAAAGTTCACATATTGCTAGTACTATTATCTTTTACAGCAACAGAAACTACATGTTCTTTACATCTCATATCAGAGAAGGCAAGAGATGTCAATCCACTGCATTTTGCAAATTCACTTCCTGATCACTCGGTAAAAGGATGGAAATAATTGGGAAATGGGATCTCCGCAGAAGTCTTCCCATAATTATTTCTGGTACCACGACTTCAAACTACAAGCATCCCACTATTCCTATGATGTTCATAGAGAAGCTACCTCTGCAGTGAAAGTAAATAATCACATGGCCGGGCTTAGTGAGAACTAAGAAGATATTCAAAAGGCGATCATCATTATAATTGAAAACCAAATAGAATAAGCACATGAAAACTTCAAATCTTACCATCTCCTGAAATGCTCCAAATTTTTTGACGTTAAGATCACGAAGTTGCTCTAAGCTTGCTGCAGAGAGTGGCATATCCAGGGGTACTTGAAAGCAAAGCTCACGTGAGACCTGTCGCATGGTAGGTCGAAGCCTCGGATCGTCTTGCAAGCACTTGAACGCTAGCTTGGCAATCAAGACCACGTCTTGCTCATCTCGAAGGCCAAGTCTAGAAGGCAAGAGACGTTGATCCAACACATCCTTCAACATCAATGACTCAGCTTGGGCAGACGATGAACATTCTCGAGAGATATGGTCTTCTGGATGCTTTCCCATGATTGTCTCTAATGCGATGACTCCAAAGTTATACACATCGCAGTTTTCGGTAGGAACAATGGAATAAGCTAGCTCTGCAAGCGGAGAATCCACTGTTTTTTTAATCTCGATTACAAGTTGTATTCAAGTCAACAACATTAATTCCCATGATGTGACGTGTGACGATTACAAGTACAGATTTCCACTTAATCAACTCCTACAACATTGATTTGAGTATGGGAGTTTATGCTTTGGCAAAAATATAAAAAATTTGTTCGCCCCTTAAAATACGGGCATCTTCTAGGTAATGCAAACTTAATATCCTTGAAATGGATTGATTATGATCTTTTTCTCATTTGCCAATTTTTAATTATGAGGAAAATCGAAAAGCATTTTCATCAAGACTGAACTTGAAAGCTCTAAATAAATACACCAAAATTTCCATGATACGTTTAAATAACTAATGAACTACACTAAACTAGTAAATTTTCAATAATAGAAGCAAGAGACCTAATGCCATCAAAATTTGAACAAAAGTTTGTGAAGTACCTGGAGCAATATACCCGATGGTACCAGCAATAGCCGTCCAGTTTGATGAATCTAGCCTCAAAAGTCTTGCAGTGCCAAAATCGGAAACATGAGCCTCATAATCACGATCCAATAAAATGTTGTTACTAGTCAAGTCTCGATGAATCAATGGAGGAGAACATTCGTGATTCATATAGGACAATGCATCCGCAACTCCTCGAATCACACTTATCCTCTTGTCCCATTGAAATTCTATGGCTCTCTGATCATCTTTCAAAGTTGTTCTCAAGCTTCCTCTTTCCATGTACTCATACACCAAAAAACAGCGTTGGGGATGGGAGCAGAAGCCATAAAATTTCACAATGTTTCAATGACGTATATTTGTCAAGGCTTGAATTTCCCTTTCAAATAATACCAAATCAACAATCTCAGTATCTTCTTGGGATGACAAGGTTTGCTTGATAGCAAACATTTGACCTTCTGATATCTCAGCTTTGTAAACAATTCCATATGCTCCTTCACCCACATAGTACTTGGAGTCAAATCCTTCCATGGCCTCAATAATTCGATTATAGAAAACTTTGCCATCATAACTCAAAATACTCATGAAATCCAAATCATTTACCCGTTCATTATTTTTTCTCTTCATAATCCTTCTTTGACGATGATTGATGATTGCAAAAACAACAACAATCAAGGCACAGGAGAGAAAAAGAAGCCCCAACAATGAGATAATGAGAATAATTGTGATTCTGGCTCTAGCATGTTGATTACGTTTCTTGATCCCGACAGAAGTGCAGTTCGGTAAACCAACAACATTTCCACAAAGCCCTTTGTTATGCTTAATTGCCTCAAATGGAGCCTCATTGAAAGCCTTGACATTAGGGAGATGACCTTCTAGGTAATTGTAGGATACATCAATAGAAGTCAAGGCCAACATATCATGAAAAGCATGTGGGATGTAGCCAGATAGGCTATTGTGGGAGATATTTAGAATTTGCAAGTAACTCAGTATCGCAAGCTCTCTTGGTATATGTTCTGACAAAATATTATAGCTCAGATCAAGAATCTCGAGAGATTGTATGTTGCCTATCTTAGGAGGAATGCTTCTCCGAAATTTGTTCCTGCTCAAGTTCAAGCTCAACAAGCTTTTGCATGAGCCTAGCAGCACCGGTATCGATCCATTCAAATTGTTTGATGCTAAGTTTAGATGCATTAGAATAGGTAAAAGCCCAATCTCAATGGGGACGTTTCCTGTGATGGCATTGTTGCTTAGGTCGAGTTCTAACAACATTAAAAGGTTTCCCATTTCCCTTAGAATCTCCCCGCTCAAATTATTTGAAGAAAGGTCTAATAACTGTAATTGAGCCATCCTTCCAAATATTACGGGAATTGCACCAAAGAGGTTGTTGTTCGATATCCTTAAGCTCATCAAATTACGACAATGCTCCCATTTCCATGAAAGTTCGCCTCTCAAATGATTGTGGCTCAAGTCCATATAATTTAGATGCAGATATATTTCAAAAGCATCTGTTATGTTTCCAGTGAGTTGGTTTTTGTCAAGCCTCAATCTGATTAATCTGCTGCAGTTCTTTAGGCTCGTAGGGATGGGACTCGTGAAATGATTATTGGAGATGGTGAAATTTTGCAGTGATCTCCCAAGACATACATCTTCTGGTAGTTCCCCCACTAGGTCATTATCATGTAGTTCCAAAAAAGTCAACCGTGTTAACTTATTGAATTCGGAAGGCAAGGAACCGAAGGATTTATTGTTGCTAAGGTCCAATTCAGTTAGATTGGCCAAGCTTCCAATTGATGCAGGGATTTGACCGGTCATATTATTAAATGAAAAAAGTAAACTTTGAAGGGAAGCGATCCTCCCGATTTCTGAAGGTATGAGTCCTGAAAGTTCATTATTTTGAAGGTGAAGAGAAGATAAACTTATCAAGTTTCCAATGGAACTAGGAATTGAGCCGTTGAGATTATTAATTGCTAGGTCAAGTTTAATAAGAGAAGTGAGCCTCCAGATTTCTAAAGGTGTGGGTCCGGAAAGTCCATTTTGCCATATGTAAAGAATTTTCAAATTCTTCAAGTCACCTATTTCTCTCGGAATGGAACCGGAAATTTAATTGTGGTAAATGCTTAATTCAGTTAAATTGCCTAATTTTCCAAGAGAAGCGGGAATGGGCCCTGAAAGTTGGTTTTTCCATAGATAAAGATGAATCAGGTTGCTCAAGTTCCCCAATGAAATAGGGATAGGACCGATGAACTTGTTCCTGGAAAAATCAAGTCTCGAAAGAAAATCCAACTGTCCAATCTCTTGAGGGATATGTCCACTTAGGTTGTTTGCATATAGGTACAAATAATGAAGACTCTTGAGCATACCTAAACTCGGAGGAATGTCACCAGATAGTTCATTGAAGCAAAGATCAAGACAGTTGAGTTTGGAAAGGTTACCGATACTTGAGAGAATAAAGCTATAGATCGAGTTGTTGGCAAGTTCAAAGCTGACCACATTGGTTAAGCATGAGAAGTCGAGGCCATCTAGAGTTCCTCTCAAGCCGAGATGGGAAAGACTTGGATTGGTAATGGCTCCAAAGTCATCACAAGCAACACCGAAAAAGCTGCAAGGATTGTCATCGTGCCATGAAGAGAGGAGAGACCAGCTACGGTTGTCAAGAGTAGATTTCCAATTTAGGAGAGCCTCTACTCCATCCTTATTATTAGTCATGTGGATAGTGGAGAAAGAAGTGGAGGAAGCAGAAATGCTTGCACCAATAAATGAAGTGGTGCTTACCAAAAAGAGCGAGAAGAAGAAGATAGCTAAAGGAGACTGGGTGGACGACAAAAAGGAAGAAACCATGATTTGGGGGATGTTGGGTTTTGGGAGGTGCGAGATGGTTCAAATCTGCATACCGTTAAAAAGATTGATGGCTATACTTATAGATTGGAAGATCGCTCCCCAAAAGCCTCTATTGAGGACAGTTCCAATTATAGTTGGACCGCATTTTACGGAGAATGAGTCCTTCTCATTGACGACATATTTGCAAAATAAAAAGTCTTTCCCCTTTTTCAGCCAGCTTAGCGTGCACCGTGGGGGATGATGAGTGAATTGTGCAGAAACTCAGAAGTCTCAATCATGGATCATGCTTGACTTACTTTTTCAAGTCTTCTTTGAAATTGATGATATATTTGCAAGATGAAATGTCTTTTCCCTTTTTCAGTCAGCTTAGCGTGCCCCGTGGGGGATGATGAGTGAATTGCGCAGAGCCACGTAAGTCTCAGTCGTTGGTCATGCTTGACTTACTTTTTCAAGTCCTCTTTGAAATTGACATGTCAACTATATTTGTGGAAAATGAAGTCCTGATCGTGGGTTTCGAACAAAGAAAGAAAGAAATAAAGAAAGAAAGTCCGGATCGTGGGTGGCTGTATGGTTCAAAATTGACACTCAGATTTTGGGTAGATGAGTGGGGTATTGAAGGGGAATATACACTATGTGGGATTTTTTTTTTCCAAACAATAATTTGTAGAAATTGACCAAATTTTGATCGTGCATAATTTTTCCATCTGACATCGGTTGACTCGGCTCCAATTCTGGCGAAACGGTTCTATGACGTGCAGGTGAGAAAGATTCGAGTGATTAGTCTGTGTAGAGAGGTCGGATCCCCTTTTGCAGAGTAATATTTATGCTTCCCTATCTTGGAGAGAAAACAAAGCAGCAACAAGAATGTGAATAGGATATTTCAAGAGAACCTAGGCCTCCAATACTAGAACAAGAATTTTGGAAAAACTAATGTGAGTCATGTCGGTTGTATGTAAATAATCGACATAGTCCCTTCCATGTGCTATAACGATAGCTCTCAACTTAACATGATCCATGAATGAGAAGTACAGTAATGGTCAAACTAAATAAAAATGGGCTAATGTCAAATTCACATGGAACAAAATGTAAATGAGAGAAATATCAATGCAGTTATGAAGTGCTGCTTCTTAGCCAAGAATTGAAATGGAAATGCTACTTTTCCAAATTTAGGAGAAAATGACTTCTGATTTGTTTAGCGGATGAGGCTGATCTGATTAAATTTTGGACTTTACTAGAGAGACACGGCTGAGAAAATGAAAGGCCGGATCAAAAGTTGGACTTAGTTTGACGTTGATAACATAAACCTCAGGCAAAAATATCTTCTTTTTTTCCATTGCCGCGATGATAATAGAGAATGTGTTTTATATGACAAAAATATTAAGTGGGGTGAAATAAAATATAATCAATCAATCAAAAGTGAAATATATGCACATAGGGTGAGAAGTAGGACGAGATTCCTGGGCAATCATGATCGTCCAATCACACCATGTTTCACCGCCATGAAGTTTTATCCATCACATAAACTGCATTTTCACTATCATGACACGTGTATATTTTCACACTAAGTAATCGTCACATGCCAACATTTGAAATCCGTTCGTCGAGGGTTTCTTTTGCACTGGCGGTGTTTCTTTTGAAAATCCAACATTTAGAAAAAAAGCCAATCATTCTCGTACAATTCTTTCTTGTTTAATAACGCATTTTAGATCTTTCTTATTAAGTAAGTCAAATTTGATAATTGCCCGTGTAATTAATTTCTCTCTTTGATAATCTAGCTACTAGTCAGATACTTTAATCTAATCTTGATTGATTGCCAAAGCGTTACCGATCCGTAAAAGAATGTGGGGGCAGCTATTGGAGAAAGGAGTGGCTGGAATCTTTCATGGAGACAACATTGGCCCCGCAACATTTGTGTTTTCTTTTCCTCTTTCTGTTTTTGACAGGCTTCTCGTACATGATCAGAGGCAAGAAAGACGGAGTCTCCAGCAATTTTTTCGCTTTTTTCAGATGGATTCACACTAACAGTAACTACAGAAAACTCTGCTAGTAAAAAATATTTACACAAACGATCTTATATGTTTTGATTTGACAAAAGAAAAAATGCAAGAGTCATAATCCTCAAATTAAGAGTTGTTTCGAACTTTATATTTTTGGAATGACTATTTAGGAAATCCTCGTGAACAAAACCTTATAAGATGGTATTTACATGAAATTTCCTCATTCTTATTATTAAGCAAGTTCCCAAGAGTGCTTAATTGATCAATGATTAATGTTTCATATTTCATTTATTTTTTTGTTTGTTTGGGGGAAATACATCGATCAACTCTGGTCGTATATAATTTCCGTCATAATCCTCAAATCAAGAATGGATTAGGCCATGGCCATTTGCACTTTCTTGGGTTACTGTTCATCCTTCTCTCCCAAAGCTTGGGCGCACGTCTACTATTCATCTACTATGGGATTTGCTAATTCCAGGCGATCCGGCCGTTCGTTGGCACTGTCCTTTGGAGGCCAAACACGTCTTGATTTGATCTACACCTCCATCGTAGCTTTTCCCTTGGTACGCCCCCTATGGACCTCAATGTCCAGCTTCAATTAGGGCTTCATGGGTTTCGCCATGGAATTGTCTACACGTATTTCGGCCCCTTTGACTTCTGCTTGTGAAGGCCAGGTGGGGTCTGGCAAAGCCCACCAAGTTGATGTTGGTGGACGTGGCCGTAGCCATAGTAGGCTCTCCACTTTCCCTACTCAACCCTGTGCCCAGCGTTCTTTTGGAGAGAACTTGGCCCCTCGACTGATGTAGATGTAGGCTAGACGGAAGGCCACTCAGACCCATCCAAGGCCCCTCAAGGTGCATATGGTAGAAGGGAACGGAGTCGAGGCAGGCCCGTCACAGATCCTCCTCAGGCCTATGCCCAACAACCAAGGGGCTCTAAACCCCTCCTACTCATTCTTAGGCCAATGTCGCCAAGACGGTTGTGAAAGGGTATGATCTCTCTTATATACCCCCTCCTCTGATTGATGATAAACCTGTGGTAAATTTATCAGATGAGATCTTACAAGCCACTGACCCAAAGTGGCATGCTCATTCAAGCTTACTGAAGCAGCATTGAAGCATGCTTGGGGATAGCATCTCGCTGATATTATGGCTAACAACCAAGGTTTCTATTTCTTCCATGTCCCGGACCAAGACTTCTGTAGGAAAATTTTGGATGGGGGTCCATTAACTGTGGCCAAGGTCTCACTTATCCTTCAACAATGGCACCCTTTTCTTGAGTTAAAGAAGGACAACCACTCCTCTATTCCGATATGGGTCAGGCTGAAAAACATCCCTTATGCCTTCTGGTCTGCTCAAGGAATAAGTGCGGTGGCGAGTGCTATTGGTAAACCTCTATACGTTGATCTTAGAATTGAGCAAGTGAAGATGATCTCATTTGCTAGGGTATGCGTGGAGATATCCGCCAAGAAACAACGTTGTGACTCAGTGGATATTATATCAAATGGCGAAACCCATACTGTGGCTGTTGAGTATGAATGGAGGCCTGTCTCATGCCCAACTTGTGGCACATTTGGCCACAAATGTCAAGCCCAAGTAATCCCCTCGAATCTTGTCGTGGCCACTTAGCTAGCTCCAGCCCGTGATGTCCCCTCCACCCAGAGCTTGGTTCCTACCATTCCTCCAGATTCGGCCTCTATTCCATGTACCTTTGAGGAAGGTTGGAAGCAAGCCCGACCAAATAAGAAAAAGCCTTCTTACAGGCCAAAGGAAGCAGACCCTACCCCTTCTTTGAAGTTAGGTGATGCAACTCCTAGTGCAGCACAACCGCCTACTTATAGGATGGAATTGAGGAAGCAACAGTTGCCACAGATTTGTGATGGTGTGGCTCCACCCCTTTCCGCCAGTACACCTCGTCCAGTGGACTCCACCACCCTAGTCGCTTTGTCTAGTGTAGAGGAAGACTTTGAGGAAGATGCAAGTTATGCAAGCAGTTCCAATGAGTAGGGCCATCTGCTGGATAGTTCCCCTCTTCCATAAGAAGAAACTCCAAATGATTCTAATCTTGATGCTGTCAAGCCTATTCCCCACCAGGCTAAGCCCAGATAGGATCCAAGCCCAGTTCCAATGCCTTTGGCTCCTAAATGTGTGTATATATATATATGAATATAGGTGTATGGAATATTAGGGATCTTATGAGTCCCGTAAAACAGGCAGAAGTCAGGAGCCTTGTTTGTTCCAATAGTTCCTGCTTCCCTCTTTTTGTCCATCTCAGCGGGTTTGTTGTCAAGTTGGAAATGGTTCTCAAACTATGATTATTCCCCTAGAGGGAGGATTTGGGTTGGTTGGAATTCGTTTCTAGTGAATTTTGATGTGTTTTCGTCCAATGCCCAAGCTATACATGGCAAGCTTAGGTCCTTAAATACAGGGGTTGTTTTCTGCCTTTCTGTCATATATGCGGAGCACACTCTCATCTATCGGCGGCCTTTATGGGAGGAGCTTTCTCTTCTCAGTTCTAGTATACTGGACCTTCCTTGGTTGGTGGAGGGGGATTTCAATGCTATTCGAGATCCCTCAAACCTTATAGGGAGTTCGGATACTTGGCTGCCTTCTTATGATGAATTCAGGTTTTGCTTAGCCCGAGTTGAACTAGAGGACCTAAGGTATGTGGGCCACCGATTCACTTGGTCTTCTTCTATCCTTGCTTCGGGCATTTTTGATCATATTCCTATGGTTGTCAGAGTAATGGCTCCATCTACCTCCAGAAAACCCTTCAAGTCTTTCAACTTTTTGATGAAACACCTAGCTTTTCATGCAACTGTTACTTAGGTGTGGAAAAACCAAGGGGTGGGTAACCCCATGTTCAAGCTTTGCTGCAAGTTAAGAACCTTGAAAGGCCGCCTCAAGTAGCTCAACAGGGAGTCCTACTTTGATATCTCTATTAGAATGGCAAACGCAAGGCAAGCCTTACGGCTCACGCAGGATGCTCTCTAGCAAGACCCAAACAACAACTCTATTACGGATCTGGAAAGGATTCAACTCCGGACCTTCACCAACCTTCGGCTTCAAGAGGAGTCCTTCTATAGATAGAAATCCAGAGTTCGTTGGTTGAAGGAAGGTGATCAGAACACCAAATTCTTCCACCATTCTGTCAACAAAAGACATCTGAGGAATAGAATTATCTCGGTGTTGGACAATTCTGGCAATATAGTGATTGATCTTGGCATGGTGTGACATGTATTTGTATCTCACTTTGAGGACCTCTTGGCTCCTTCTGCTCCTTCTTCTCAGCCAACACTACATGAGATTCAAGAGGTACTTCGGCATTCTTTGAGTGCGGAGCAAGTACGTACCCTTGCTTGTCCTGTTTCTGAGATGGAAATCCATGACACCATATTCTCCTTAGCTGTCGGCAAGGCTCCCGGTCTGGATGGTTTCAATGTTGATTTCTTTAAATTCAACTAGGATATAGTAGGACCCTCGGTCTTGGAAGCAATCAAGGACTTCTTTATCTCCGGGAATTTATTACGTGAGGTAAATAATACAATCATAGCCCTTGTGCCTAAAGTTTCTAATGCTTCTTTAGTGTCTGACTATAGACTGATTGCTTGCTGCAACACGATTTACAAATGGATCACCAAGATCATAGCCAATAGATTGGCGGCTGTCCTTCCAACTATTATCGATACTCCTCATAATGCCTTTGTCAAAGGTCGTAGAATCAGCGATAATATCCTGCTGGCCCAGGACCTTTTTAGTGGCTTTCACATTGATCCATACTTACCAAAATGTGCTATCAAGGTAGATTTCTAGAAAACCTATGATACCATTGATTGGGACTTCTTGGAATTAATTCTCCATGCATTTGGTTTTCCTAATCATTTGATTAGACTGATTATGAGATGCATACATACCCCTAAGTTCTCCATTTTTATCAACGGGGAGCTTCATGGATTTTTTCCTAGTGGACGCAGCTTACGCCAAGGAGACCCTCCTTACTTGTTCACTTTGGTGATGGAGGTACTCTCGGGCATTCTAATTCTTCAGTCTAGACGACCGGGCTTCAAATACTTCTGGAGGTGTAAAGCAACAAGCCTTTCTCATCTATTCTTTGCAGATGATGTTTTCCTCTTCTGTGAAGCGAATTTAGCATATGTCTCTTGCTTTAATGACGGGCTCCTTATCTTCTCTTCTTGGAGTGGCTTGAAACCCCACTTGAATAAAAGTGATGTTTTCCTTATGGGTGGAACCGGTTTAACTCGTGCCCAAATTATTCAGGTTCTCGGCTTTATGGAGGGCTCTCTGCCTGTCCGATACCTTGGAGTTCCCATAATCACATCACGTCTTCGTAAGTCTGACTGTAATGCCCTGGTCAACCTTTTAACTTCAAGAGTGCAATCCTGGACACAACACTTTCTTTCATTTGCTGGCTGCCTCCAGCTTATCAGGTCAGTTCTCCACTCCATCCACTCCATACAAGTATTTTGGTCCAGTGTCTTCATGTTACCCAGAATGGTACTGGACCGAATAGAACAAATTTTCCGACAATTTCTTTGGAAGGGTCCGGGCTTGGGTTTGGAGGTGTGAAAGTCACGTGGGATGACGTCTGCCTCCTGAAAGAACAAGGAGGACTTGGTATTCGCAAGCTTCGCGACTATAACACTACGGCCATGCTGAAACATATATGGATTCTCTTCATGGATAAGGAATCCCTTTGGTGTAAGTAAATTCACTCCACCTACTTAAAAATAAGAACTTTTGAGTAGTTACGAAGCCAAGGTTTTGCTTATGGGCTTGGAGGAAGTTACTTGATCTTAGGAAGAACTTCCAGCATTGCTTCAATTGGCAGGTTGGGGACGGTCGGTCCATTTCTCTATGGTTCAACCCTTGGCATCCACGTGGATCCTTAAATATGTTCTTCTCGGACACTTTTATTTACCGCTTGGGTCTCTCTAGGTAGGCTAAGGTTGCGGATTTATTTTCTGCACCAGGCCAAGCAACCAAGGCCGTCCTCCAATCATGGACGCATCCACTCCCATCGCTTGCACTTTTCCCTGACAAGTTTACTTGGCTAGAGCACTCCTCAGGAACGTTCTCCATTGCGTCTGCTTGGGAAGCAATACGTCAAAAAGGTAGCTTGGTCTCGTGGTACTCGTTCATCTGGAATAGAACGCTTGTCCCTTGGTACCAATTCCAGCTATGGCTCATTACAAGAAATAGGCTTCCTAGCCAGGTTTTTTTTATTGTCTTATGGTAGAATTGCGGATGTGTCATGTGTCTTTTGCAGCTTAAGACTAGACTCTATCGACCATCTTTTTTTGGTTGCCATGTCTCTACTGCCCTTGCTTTATTTTGGGCTGCTAAGTGCAACATCCCATGGTAGAATAGATCGTGGATGGATAAACTTCTTTGGGCCACCAAATTCCTCTCTAGAAGTGACTTTTATCAAGCCATTGCACGGTTCTCTTTTGGTGCTCTTTGTCATGTGATTTGGAAGACGAGGAATAATATCCTCTTCCAAGGCCAAGCCTTGTTTATTCCAGCTTTGAAGCAACATCTCATCAAAGTTGTCAAAGACAAGGCTCTCTCCTTCAACGACATTATGGATACTCCAAGGAATAGGTGGCTACAATGGTGTTGGGGACTTGATCCCTCTATCTTCTCTCTTGGGGCGTCTGATCTTCCTATGTAATCTTCGTTTTGAGGGTTGCTGCGTTGTGTCAGATTTCCTCTGAGCTTGCTTGAGGGTTGTCGTTGTCTTGAGGTGCAGGTAGGTGCACTCAGCGAAGTTGGGGGTTAGTTCTAGCCTTTTTCTTCGGAGGTTATTTGCTGCTGTTGTGGTTGGGAGGACTTAGCGAAGTTGGGGGATAGATCTAGTTCTTCGGAGGTTGCTGTCACTTGTGTGAGGGTTGCCACTGTTTGTTGTCTGGTTTCCCTTTCCTCTTTCCCTTCTTGTTTGTTGCCACTGTTTGGCTGGTCCTGCCACTATTTGGCTATTTTGTTGCCGTTGTTTTGGCAGCTTGTGTTTCCCTTTTTTCTCGACACGCTTCCACTCCTTGTGACATGTTTGTCATTATGAGTGTAAGTCTTTTGGTGCCGTGAACCCCTGCTGTATAATTTTGGTTAAAAGTCAATATATTACTCACCTTACCAAAAAAAAAAAAAAAAGAGGATGGATTAGGCCATCTGCATATAATTTTTGGCAGTGCGTGCTCTATTTCTTCTCTGAAGATTATAAGAAGTAATTAATTCAGCACTCAACAAATGTGACACCCTTGATCCGACTCCGATTTTCAAAACAATTCCAACAGTGGCAAGTCTTTGAAGTGGATTTTCGATGACAAGCGGTAGACCAAGAAAACGTCAAGAAGGCTATTCTGGGGCGTAAACTCGATTTCTCATTGTGGAATACTAGAATTCGGGAAAGTGGAAACAGGCTGCAAACGATGACCCAAATGGGCCCAAGCCTGCATTGGATAGCCCAATGGGCCTAAGCCCGCATTGGATTGCCCAATAAGGCCCATGCCCATGTTGGGCAGCCCAAGGCCCCATGCCAAAGGAGATGAGCGGCCCAAGAGGACCTTGGACCTCTTAGCCCACCTTAGCCTTATGAGATCTGAGCATTTAATGTATACATGTGCATGAATGGTGCCCAAATCTCATTGTAAAGACCAAATTGATATCTCTTCAAAGCTAAAGACCAAGGGGCAAGAGTGAAATTGGCTAAGGAAGGGGGCGGCCACAAGCTTGGAGAAAATTAGATGGAACAACCTAGCCTAGTCTAAAGCTTAACCTAGACCTATTAGTCCATGTGTGAATATCTCTTTGTTAATGACTTGGATCTTTCTTCTTCAAGAGGAAATCCCATAGTTGGATGAGAGGATTTCATAGGATTGGATAGTATTAAACATTAATGACCAAATCTCCCTCATTCTCTCTCTCTCTCCCCCAAAACCCGCAACCACCACCTCTCTCTTTCTTCTCTCATTTGTTCACTTTGGCACTCACTCTCATCTTTCCTCTCCCTTTTGAGCTTGGCCGAACCACCATCCTCTCCATTCCATCTCCTTTGCATGCTTTTTCCTCTCATTCCCTCACCGGCCACCTTCCACCACACACACCCGTTGTTGAACCGCAGTTCTCGTCACCATACCAAATCGTAGAGTCAAGGAGGAAGTTATCTAGCCTCACCGCAACCTCCCTCTCCTCTTTTCTCTCAGTTTGGTTCCCCCGCAAAGTCCAAAGGCTATTTGCCCACCTTAACACCGTTGTACCTCCTCCATGACACCATCTAGCCTTTCATCGAGAGCTATGGAGGTGTGACCAACCATCGTCGATGCCCGTCCAGCCTTGCCATTCCTCCCTCATAGCTTGTCGAGTTTGGATTTGGGTGTGAGTGGCTCTCTAGCCTTTGATTAGGGTTGTTGTTGTACTTAGGACTTAGCTTAGGACTAAATTAAGGTTAAATGATGCTTAGATGATGTGATAAGTGGGTTTAAGCGATAGATTATCATGGACTTCCAATAAGTTATCGTGATAGATTGTGGTCAGTTTCCGATAGGTTATCATGTTTTAATCGATAGGTTATCATGATAGGATATCATGTTTACCGATAGGTTATCGTGATAGGCTATCATATTTTCCAATATGTTATCACAATTAGCCCTTCCAATGTTCAATAAGCTATCATTATGTGAGACGTAACTTGTGATAAGTAGTTATATGATAAGTTATTATGTGGTGCTAAGTGTTGTGTGAGAAGTTGTTATGACGTGTTATATTAATGTCATAAGTATATATGTGGTGATATGTGGCATGTAATATGATGTTGTGGCATGTTATATTAATGGAATAAGTATGTTATATTAATGAAATAAGTTGTCGGATAGGTAATTGCAATAATATAGACTTTAGGCAATGGCTTAACTAATCCTTAATAAGTATTCTATGCTTGAGTCCCTATGATAAGATGCATCGTTAGTTGCTCAATTTGATTATAGTGCATGCTTAAGAATGGGAATTGATAAGTGTTCATGGTACTCAAGGATTGAAATCTTTTGTTATGCATGTAAAGTTATGCGAAAAGATAAAACGTGGGTATGTTTAAGTGGTATGTTGGTGTGAAACGATAAGGTGATATGATGTGTAAGCATGGCATGATCGCATGTGACATACATTATTGTATATCATATGAGCATCACACTCTGGCATTAATTAATATAGAAGATGAGAAATGGGCTTGAGTGATAGTATGCTTATGTAATCACCTAAATACCCCGATGCATTTACGTAGGGAGATGGATCCGCTTTGATGTGTTTACATGGGACGATATCCAATTTAATTCGGATGCCCCCAAGTCAACAGGATGCCGTTCACAAATGGATTTTAGAATGAAGCTCTTTAATGGAATGTTGTCTTGATGCATTTACACGAGACGTTATTATGCTTGATGGGGCGAGATGATGCGCGGTTATGCTGGAAGATCACCGACCTTCAATTTAGCCATGGCCTTGAGCAGTTATAATAATCTAGATATGTGTGTGTGTGAAATGTGCATGAGATTGATATATGATTATGTCTAGATTATTGCATGGCATGGGTGCATGATTATAATAAATTGCACGTTCTTATGTTTGACTCCTAAGTATTGGAATTATAGGAATTGCTTATGTTATTATGTTATGCTGGCTTGAGAAGATGAGATAACAGTTCCTATTAATAATTCAGGCAAAGCTAGAGTTGCTTTGCTATTAATCTATCATTGATAGATAACTTGTACATTTAGGTTGTTTCCAAGGTGAACTACCTCTCTACACGAGGTCTAGAAAGTTACTAATTGAGTTTTACCTCACTGTTATTTGTTAAATGTTTACTGGCCCTAAGAATGTTTGAGCCCTTCTGTCAAATCAGGTTTGGGCTCCCCATTGAGCATAGCCAAGAAGTGACTGATTATTTGATTGAGGGGACTGATGCACGTTATATGCGTTACGTCATGGCTATTTGGGTCGATAAGAGACTCCCTAACTTGGTGGCTCACCGCTTTACAGCATGGCAATTTTGGATAGAGGACGATGTCCATGGGCCTATATGAGGTTTTGATGGAACCTCGGCTACAGGAGGATCACGGGGTATTAGCTAGGATGTTATGGATGTGGATGTATTCAATGGCGCTGTGTCCGATCTAGAGATTGACCCCAATGTGATCATCCAGCCAAAGCCTTGGTATATGTAGTCGTTAGCAAGTTAGGTAGTAGTGGGGTTAGTATCACTTTTTGGAGCCACTCTCGTAGTACTAGAAATGTTGGCTTACCCCGAGACCCTTTTTGGAGAAGGTCATAGCTATGCTTTTGGAATTCAATGTGGCGAAGCGAGTTATGTTTGAGCTTGTGTGTTTAAGCTATGTGTATATGGTTTGTATGATGTGATGACTATATGATGCATATGTATATATCTAAGTCTATCCTTGTTTGTTGGTTGGGTGATTTATTTTTGCTTCCGCTTGCATATATGGTCGATAATACGAATGGGTCGGTGACGCCTCGTGGGACGTCGCAAGCAAATAACCTAAGTGAATGATTGATAGCAAGGGATGGCGCACGTTTGGAGTGTGTCAAGAGTGACAATCCCACTTGGTTGGTATCAGAGCATGGTCATTACTTGGAATGATAAGGCACATTGAGACCTTGGGATAGTTATATAGGAACGCTTATGCAATGCATGTGATTGCTGATTGTTTTATTGATTTGTGGTTATGAATTCCTAACTATGTTGTTGGGATTGTGGATCAGCTATTTCTAGCATTGAAAGAGTAGTTTAGCCTAGATTCTAGGATGCAGCAAAGAAGGGCAACTCGAAGGCAAGCTAATGCCCAAGGCAGGGTGCGGGAGGATCCCATATTCAATGGGATTTGCAAGCCTTAGAAACCACTGGAAATTTGATGAGACAGTAAGCTCAACAACCGATTGATGCTGCCGCTACCACCGTTGCTCACAATAATGCCTTGTTAGCTAGAGATGGGAATCAAAGGTTAGTGGAACAATTTATTAAGTTGAAGCGACCCTAGCTCACAGGAAAGGGTGATCCTATGGCTACTACCTCATGGATTAAAGAGTTAGAGAAGGTCTTTGCATTGTTGAAGTGTATAGATGAGGAAAAAGTAACCCTGGTGATTTACCAATTACAAGGAAACGCTAATGATTGGTGGGAGGCCACTCAGGGAAGAGTTTTTCCTGAAGGTACCGCCTTAACTCGGGGCGCATTTGTAGAAGCATTCAATGGAAAACACTTTTCCGAGTGTGCTCAAGAGCAAAAGATGTATGGATATCTATGACTTAGCCAAAACCACATGTCTGTAGACTAGTATAAGGCCAAATTGTCAAAGTATGCTCCAAGGATGATTAGGGATCTAGTGGATCGAGCTAGAAGATTTCGAGATGGACTGAAACCTAAGATTTGCAACTTGTTGGTGCCCTTAAACCTAAAGGATTATGATGAGCTTTATAAGAGGGCTTAGCTGATCCAGAGGGACATGTCCAAGCAAGCAGCCGCATCTGGATCGTAGTTTGCTGTTGGCAGGAATAACAATTGGTTTAGGAAGAGGCCGATGACAGGAGGAAAACACTTTTTTTTTTTTTTTTTTTGTGAAAGTAAGTGAATAGGAGGAAAACACTTGATCCCTCCTACCAGGAGAAATGTCATTGGAAAGCTGAAGCACAATTTAAGACATGGATGCAAATTTTGTGGCAAATTTCATAGACCCGCACCATGCCCCATCAAAACTAGAGCGTGCTTCGGGTGCGGCCAACATGGCCAGCAAATACAGTATTGCCCACACCGACCAGTTGGAATGCCTCCTCAACCACTATTCATGGGCCAACGATTAGGGACCTCACCTTAGAACAATTCTATCGACCCCCAGCTCAAGGTAAGGTGTACGTGGTGACTAGAGATGAAGTCAAAGATTTGGGGTTGTAATTACAAGTATGGTCTCCTTACACTAGAATGCTTTGTACGCATTGTTTGATACAAAGGTGACACATTCATTTGCAGCTGATCAGTTCATTAGACTAGCTAGGTTAAAGTTGAAACCATTGGAAATGATCCTTAGTATCTCCACCCCTATGAAAGATAAAGTGTTATTTGTTTTAGGCTATCAAGGGTGCAAGATAGTTGTTAATAGGCAAAAGGAATTGATAGATCTAGGCGTTTTGGCTATGTATGACTTTGATGTCATAATTGGAATAGATTGGCTCAAAAAGTAATGAGC
The DNA here is from genome assembly GCA_017140255.1 of Eucalyptus paniculata subsp. matutina. Classification (NCBI taxonomy): domain Eukaryota; kingdom Viridiplantae; phylum Streptophyta; class Magnoliopsida; order Myrtales; family Myrtaceae; genus Eucalyptus; species Eucalyptus paniculata. The sequence continues at coordinate 24,780,199 of CM029445.1, forward strand.
CACCGTTGGTTGATTTAGTAGGGTCATACAGTTTAACCCTATTGGTAGTTTTAGTTATGAGTTTATAAGAAATAGAGGTGAACCGTCTACACCCTTAATTTCTTCACTTGAGGTAGAATAGTTGCTAGAGGAAGGTTGCCAATGTTATCCGACAACGGTTGAAGATCTAACGATAGAAGAGCCACATTTAGAGGATATCATTGTGGTACAAGGATTTGTGAATGTCTTTCTGAAGTAATTGCAAGGATTGCCTCTAGAAAGGGAGATAAAGTTTGTTATTGAATTGGCCCTTGGAATGGAACCAATCTCCAAGGCCCCATATCATATGTTACTATCCGAATTGAAGGAATTGAAGGTACAAATGTAAGAATTCATTGATAAGGGATTCATTCGTCTTTGCGCATTGCTTTGGGGAGTGCCTGTCTTGTTCGTGAAGAAGAATGATGGATCGCTGCGACTATGCATTGATTATCGACAACTCAATCAGGTGACGATCAAGAACAAGTACCCTTTACCAAGGATAGATGACCCATTTAATCAACTTCAAGGAGTTTCGATGTTCTCGAAGATAGACCTGAGGATGGGCTATCATCAGTTGAGGATCAAAAAAGAGGATATCCTTAAAACCCCGTCTCGGACTCGACATAGCCATTACGAGTTTACAATGATGCCATTTGGGTTAACCAATACCCCAGCTGCTTTCATAAACTTAACGAACCGAGTGTTCAAGTCGTACGTGAATCAATTCATCATAGTCTTCATCAATGACATTGGTGTATTCAAAAAGCCCAAGGAGCATAAATAACATTTGAAGATAGTGTTGCTAACCCTTCAAGAACATGCATTTTATGCCAACTTTAGCAAGTGCAAATTCTAGCTCAACCAAGTGGCGTTTCAAGGCCATGTAATATCAAGCAAAGGGATCTCAGAGGATCCGACAAATATCAAAACGATCATAAATTGGCTAAGACCTACGATAGTGATAGAAGTTCAAAGCTTTTTAGGATTGGTTAGCTATTATCGGCAATTTGTGGAAAGGTTCTCTAGAATAGCCACGCCTTCAACAAGATTGATAAAGAAAGAAGTGAAGTTTGAATGGATGGATAAGTGTGAGAAGAGGTTTCAAGAACTTAAACACAAGTTGACAAATGCCCCAGTGTTAACTATTCCATCTAGTCCTAGTGGATACTAGCGATGCCTCGTTTAAAAGATTTGGTTGCGTTTTGATACAACATAGACGAGCAGTGGCCTATGCATTTAGGCAATTGAGCCCGCACAAGCAAAATTATTCGACACACAACTTGGAATTGGTAGCAATTATCTTTGCCTTGAAGATTTGAAGATGTTGACATTTGCTTTTTTAGTTGATGTGTCGAAAAAAGTAAAAAAATCGAGATTTGAATTCTTGATTGCGACAGAGCCTGTTCCTTGGCCAAAAAGTATCATTTTTCGTTTCTTTCTGTGGCATTGTCACTTTTAAGCAATTTTCAATTCATTTTTTGACGAAAATCTTAAAAGTCAAACGGTTGACTTTCGAATTGACTTTTTAGTCAACCCTTTAACCAAAAGTCAACCAATATAAAAAAAAATGGATTTTCGCCCAAAAAGATGACATTTAGCCTTAATTTCATCTTTGTCAAATCAATTTTTCAAAAAATCAAATATTTGACCAAGAAATTAACCTTTTAGGAAAGGGTTGACTTTTTGCCAAACTTTTGACAAAAAAAATTGGAAAGACCAAAAATCTCCAAGATGTCTTCTTTAGTGTCAATTTGATTTGTGTGTCGAAAATTTCACAAAAATTGATTAAAAACCTAGTTTTTTTATTTTTTTATTTTAAGTTTAAATCGACCAAAAATAAAATTACTTTCATTTTAGTCATAATTAGGTGTGATTCATTTTTTGACATTTGTTTAGGGACTATTCTAAATCCACTCACGAATTCGATTTTGTGAATCGCCGAGTCAAAACCAAATCGTCACTTTAAGCCCTAATTAGGGGGATCAAAATCGATTCTTCATGATTTGTGAATGGACAATTGTTTTCCACTCATTTTCTCAAGATAAGTCCAAATCCAAAATCAATTTTGAGAAATTCACATTCGAACTTCTTGATTTGAGGGATTTCACTCTCTTAAAGGTAAGAAAAATGAGCCTTCATGATTCAATCGAAGAAAATCAAATTGACCCATTCAAGACTAAGATCTAATTGTATGAATGTAAGTCCAATTTTAATAGTAGACCCCAATTTAGTTTTGGCTTGAATCTTGGCACTTTAATTCAAAGTCTATTTGAATACTCTAAGTGATCTTACATATGGTTGGCTAAGTAGATAGGGAAATTACAACATCAATTGGGCAATTTTACCCAATAAGTTGCAAAATTATTCATTTTAGCCCTTTAAGGACAATTTTAAGTACCCATGGTTTTGGTCCATTGTCATTCATAACAATCACTCAATTAAGTCAATAAAGGACCTTTAGAACACATTTATGAAGGTTAATTGGCTTGATGGAATTAAGATTAGGTAATTTCCTTTCAAATCAAATAAGTTTTCTTTTAATTTGGTCATTAAGGAACCAAATTACATAAATTTTGAACTCATGAGGGCCATAAGTGTGTAAACTAGTTAGAACTAAGTCAAACCGATCAAAGAATCGATCAAGAACCGGGCAAATTGATGTGAACTGGTATGACTGATCTGACCGACCGCCAGCAAGGCTGGCCAACTCAACCTTTTACCGGCCAATTCTAGACCTTCGGCAATCAATTTTGAGAACTCCACCATGCTAGTTTCACTTATGCATTCTCAATTTCATGTAATTTTGCAGGTTGACCCTTGATTTTCCTAAAATTACAATTTGACCCCATAATTGGGTCTTTTAACATAACTTTCGATTTTGTTTTGGATTTTCGCAAATCAAACCCATTGGATCGATTACCTGACACCTCTAGATGATAATCAAGCTTTGAAAATTAAATTTTGTTCATTAGATTAAAATTTCGACCGTCGGATCAAATCGATGGCCAAGATGGTTTAATTTGAGATTGGTATAAATAACAATTTTCCCCCAAAATGGGGGCTCATTTTTCTGCAATTCTCTCTCTCCAAAATATATTTTCTCTTTCTTCTCTCTCACACATTTTCCAACCAACCTCCCATCTCCATCACTTCGACCGCCGTCTATGCCCTTCGCCAGTAGCCACTTGATTAGTGCCATTGCCCAGTGCCGTCCTCATCTCTCTCTCTCCTCAGTCATGAAGCTTGGTTGTTTATTAGTTGGCCGGAGTCTCTTGCTATGACATCTTCTCTTATGTGTCCAAAGATCGACGTCCATACCAATTCTAACTTTAGCCGAGCAAATTGGCTGAACCGAACACCATCCGATAGCCCCCGACACCTGACCGCGGCAAATCTGATCATAAAGGAGACCCTAACCTTTTAGTGGTCAGGGCCTTGAAGATCGGCCACCGAATCATATTCGGTTGTCGTTTGTTCCCGCTAAAAGCTCTGAAGGTCTGGTCTAGGTGGACTGGTTCCGTTTGAAGTTGATTTGGTTGTCCTAGCAGCTTTATTAGGCAATCTGATCATCACTGACTAGCCACCAGGAGAGGTCTCGATCACCTAGTGGTCAGAGACAACCAGAAAAGTCGTTAGAATCGAGCCAGCAACTTCAAGTTCTTCCAATAATCCCAAACCGATCTAAGCGGGACTAGTTCTGCTCCTGAAGTTAACTAGTAGCTTAATCTTCCTACGGCACTTCATAGCGATTTGGTTCAATCCTTGAAGAATCGATCTAACTCCGATCAAACTCCAACAAGTGCTCATTCATCCAATTGCATTTGGAATTGCCAAAACTGAAACGAAGGTAAATCTCTAGATCTTGAATCTCGTGAAGAGAGATCAATTAGCCAGTCGGGGCTAGGATTCAAACCTAGAGTTTGGTGAAATGCTTGGATATTTGATTGACAAACTAGAACATTGATTTGCTGTGGTTGATTGTTCATCAATGATGAACTTGAGATGGTTGAACTTGATTTGCTTCAAATCTGTGATTTTCGTGCTTCTAAAACTAACTAGCTGTTTTGGCTAAATCGAGGTCTTAGATGGCCTCTTTTCTATTCAGGCTCTCTTAGACATAGGAAGTAGACTCTACGAGCTTTGAATCGATAGGTCACATGCCCCAATTGAGCAACATTTGACCCCCAAAAAACAGGTCACAATCTGCTCGATTTTTGTAGATTCTTGGTGCTCTTTAAGTGTAGTCCTTAGTCCGCCTTCGTGTTTTGTTATTTTTGCTCTACTCTCTGTGACAATTTCTGGACAAAATTGTCTTCATAGCTAGGTCAAAACTACTTAGATTTAAGTATTAGTTAGTTTGCCCTGTTTTGATTTGAGATGAACTTAGGTAAATTTGAGCATAAAATTGACCTTGTTCAACCTTAAGGCCTTCATAAAGAATGAACTGCATGTTGTATGTTTTCCATTGACGCAAGATTTGCAAAATTTTAAGGTCATTCGATGCGTCAATTGCATACATAAAGGTGCTCAGTTGCTGTTTTAATAAAAAGATTAACCATGCGCGTTTGTTTTGCCATTTTTGCCATAACTCGTGTGATCATAATTAGGATTCGAGTCCTTAATGAAACTGTTCATCATCACTCATTCTACATGGCATATTTACCTTGTGCATACCTTCGCGTGTGTATTTTGGGTCTTTTAGAGACCAAATTTTGCGTTAGCGCCTTCTTGACATTTAAACTACATGTTACAAGCTTTGTATTCATGTATAGTTCATCATATTTAAATGTCATTCCGCATGTTAAACTCAAGCCACAATAATGCTTGTTGCACTTAAGAAAAATGTGAGTATGTCATTATAAGCACTTAATCATGTTGTAGTGACATCAAATCGCTAAGCTATCATTATGTGATAAGTAACTTGTGATAAGTATTTTTATGATAAGTTATTATGTGGTGATAAGTGTTGTGTGAGAAGTTGTTATGGCATGTTATATTAATGTCATAAGTTACTATGCGGCGATATGTGGAATGTAATATGATGTTGCGGCATGTTAAATTAATGGAATAAGTATGTTATATTAATGGAATAAGTTGTAGGATAGGTAATTGCAATAATTTAAACTTTAGGCAATGACTTAACTTATCCTTAATAAATATTCTATAGGTTGAGTCCCTATTATAAGATGCATCATTAGTTGCTCAATTTGATGATAGTGCAAGCCTATGTGACACTTAGAATGGGAATTAATAAGTGTTCATGGTACTCGAAGGATTGAAATCTTTTGTTATGCATGTAAGGTTATGTGAAAAGATAAAATGTGGGTATGTGTAAGTGGTACATTGGTGTGAAACGATAAGGTGATATGAGGTGTAAGCATGACATGATTGTATGTGACACTTATTATTGTATATCGTATGAGCATCACAGTCTTGCATTGATTAGTATGGAAGATGAGAAATGGGCTTGTTGGATGACCTCATCTTTAGAGGTTTTGAAAGGTCGACCAGTGGTGTGAAAGGATTTCCTCACGGGTTTAAAAGAGGGTTGAGTTTTTGGTGCCATGAGTTTGAGCGAAAAGGTATTTGTGTGTATAAGAGACAAGAGACTTGTGCAAATATTATAAAATAAGGAAGAAAGAGTAGGTAAAAGTAGTGAGGAAAAAATGAATATGAACCTTCTATAAATAAGAGCAGAGTATTTCACAGTAAGAGATTAAATATTAGCCAATGTTTCTTCAACAAAAGTATTTATTATCCATAAATTTTGTATTCAATTTTTACGGATTTAATTGGCAGTAAATTGAGTTTATAAATTCTATTAAAATAGTCATATCAAGTCTATATAGGCTATAGATGGTCAGATTGGTAACAATTACAGTGTATGTAATGGTAACTTCTTTAAATTAATATAGTAGGTGCGTACCTATTGTTCTTTGTTGTACCCAATGTTTTTGACACAATTAATGTAATGCCTTGAATGTTATTAGTCCAAGGCGTTGCATATTCCTAATTCACCACGTATATAATCGACGGTTGGCTTGTGCAATGGTTTAGTGAAAATGTCTGCTAGTTGCTATTTTGATTCTACAAACTGTATGCAAATATCACCATTGTTAACATGATCTATAACAAAATGATGTCTTACCTCAATGTGCTTTGCTCTTAAATGTAGAATTGGATTCTTGGTTAGATTTATAGCGCTAGTGTTATCACACATGATAGGAATACATTCCTCATCTTTTTCAAAATCACTTAATTGTTCCTTCATCTAAATGAGTTGAGCACAACAGCTTCTGAGGGCAATATATTCAGCCTTCATAGTGAGAAAGCTGTAACATCCTCATTCTAACCTATAAGGATTGGCCATAAGGTCTTGAATGGATCGACCATGGGCCATTGTCCATGGGATCAATTGGTTTGATTTGTAAGGAATTAAGGATTGGTGATGGTCCGACCGACCAACCATGAACTTGTCAAGGTGTCAGCCGTGAATTATCTACCGACCATACCGATGGGATAGGATCACCAACTCATAAGATAACATTTTAATCATGAGGATTGGTCATGGGATGATTTTGGATCGGCGGATGATCATGGGTCAATCCGACCGGTCATAGTGCTTGACCGCGGGTGATTCCGCTTAGCTATGCACCGATACACGAACAATCCGATTTGACCAAATGCGATCGTATTCCAATTGAAATCTATTATTCCCTATTTAATTCTTAGTGATTGGAAAGGAACCTTGAATTGGTGATGTCCGATCATGGATTGGTAATGCACCGGCCATGAACCATACAGATGGATTGGGTACCGATCGGAATAAGCTCAGGGATAGATCCGGCTATTCCATCACTAATTCTAAGGTCCATGAGTTCCTTGGCTTAGTGTTAGGCCATGGGTACCCTTAGGATTAGCTTGAACCAATCAAAGGACAACCGACCCTTTAGGCCAACCGACCGTCCAAAGGAACAATTCGGCGAGCATGGGTTGTGATGGCTGAACCTCTAGTGTACACAATTCAATTTTTTGAGGTGTACCTAAAGATCCCTTTCCCAGCCTCGGAACCAACTTAAACGATGGAATTCTCTAGACCACCTTCTTGATGAAGAAATGACAAAATAGAACCTTCTAGAATATCCAAGGTTCTTCTTGAAGAAGGATTTCTCACCACTTTTGATAAATATTTCTCAATTTGATAATGATTACCAAAGATTTGCCTTGGGAATTAAGTAAGGGACTCTTGGACAAATGGACCAAACAAGAGAAGACATATAGAATATTCTAGAACGCCTCATTAAATGCAATAATGAGTCATCCCGCTTAGGTGTCCCTTGAAGATTTGGTAATGATGGCTCAAGATTTTCCTTGGGGAAGAAGCAAATGACTCAAGGTTTAAGTGGACCAATAAGAATAGAACTTGGTGGAACATTCTAGAAGGCCAAAACTTAAAAAACAAGTTCTTGAATTTAGGCATGTGCTAAATATCCAAACCCCATGATTAACTAAATCCAAGCATTTAATAAGAATGGCGAGTCATTGGCTTAGGTGTCCATGAAAGATATGGTCATCATTACCATAAGATTTTACTTAAAGAACTAGTAGGCCAAGTCATGATGGCATTGTATAAATGGTCAAACAGGAATGAAACAAGTAAGCCTACAATCATTACATAAGGCCATTAGGTGTGCCACCTTTTAAAATAAGCATGACACCTTGCAACTTAGGCTTGCCACCTAAGTATTCTAGGCAGGCCACTTGGAGAATTTGGAATGGACCACTTGGCTCGGTAATAATGACACCAAGTAGTATAAATAGGAGGAGCCCTTCCTCATTTTCCTCACCATGTCATCCATTTCCTCCTCCCCCTTCTCCTTTCTCTTAGCCTCGCATCCTCAACCCACCAAGTTATCTAGGTTGGTTCTCAAGCCGTGGGTAGTGTGCAATGTCTTTTGTTTGATCTTGCTTGCTATGGGAATGGTTGTGTGCTTGAGTCATTTATGTTTGGAATGAAATCAAGGTTCGTTCGAATTGATTTCATCGCAAGACAAAGTCGCCCAAGCCATAAGTCATTGGATGCTCAACCTACGGCTGAAAGCCCCGAAAGTATGGGAAGAACCGTTTATACGGTTAATGAACTTATTAAACATGTTACTATATGATGTTAATAAGCTTGTTTGGTGAAATAACTTATTTTGTAAGTTGAAAGTGGATCGCATACAAATAATTGAGAGATGGCAATAGACTTGCGATTGATCTGCCATCGACACTATTTGCAAGTGTTGTACTTGCTAGGCTTTAACGATGATGAGATGCTTTCCTAGTAGAGAACTAGGAATTTTACTTACCGAGTTTCCCCAAAACTCACTCCTTTATCTTTAAGTCTTATAAGCATAGAAGTCTCATGTTAGTGTTGAGAGCTACAGTCATGCTAAAGGAGATAGAAATTCCCTTGGCCTATATGGAAAACTTGTAGTGTGATGCAAAAAGTAAGATGGCCAATAGAGAAAGGGCTTGTAAAAGTCTTATTATAATATAAATCAATGTGTTCTGTGTGATGCATGTCCCAATCTTCCAGCTGTTATTTGTTTGGGGAGTTAATTGTTCAAGTTTCCGCATGTGCATGATAATAAGATAGATAGAATCGGGACAGGGACGAGCCTGGGATGTTGCAAAAATAACTCTTGTCACTTGTGACCCTAGAGATGGGGTTGGGGTCGTAAGAGTTTTTGGTATTAAAGTGAAATTATTACCAGGAGTCATAAGGTGCGTTGGGAGTCGTGGGACAAAAAGTTAGGAAGAACATATCATGCATGAGATTGTTTACTTAATTGTTATTTGTTCATGAGAGTGGTGATTACTAACTTTGATTATCTTGTAGACAATTCCTCTAGAACTCTATAGTTGTATTCCTTAGCAGCTAATGTGAGTACCCAAGATCCAGCGACTGCCCATGGAAAATCAGCTCAAGACCCAAATGCTTTGGAAAGAAAATTGAGACAAGACCCCCGACTTGATGGAATTCTGCAAGTTATAACTAATGTTGGGAGCCTGATGGATCAACAAGCTCAATAGCAAGTAGCCTATTCTTCTGTTAATACCTTTGCAAGTGGAAACAATAATGGAAATGGTGAATGCCCTATGCAAGGATTGGTTGAACAATTCTCAAAGCTGTAACCCCCCAAAGTTTTTCGAGACGGGACATCCCAAAGAAGTTGAAATCAAAGTGGCATAGCGGAAGCAGGGCGGAGCTGAAGTTTCCAGCAAAGTAGTGGCATGGCTCCATTTGAGGTGGTATATGATCGAACTTGCAAAACTCCATCTTATTGGAATGAGGTCAAGAAAAAGAAGCTTACTGGTCCTGAGTTGGTGCAACTTACTATCGAAGAAGTGTAGGTAATTAGAAAGAGACTTAGAGTCGCCTAAAATAGGCAAAAGAGTTATGCAGACAAGAGACGAAAGTCTCTAGAATTTCAAGTAGGAGATCACGTATTCCTCAAGGTGTCTTTATTGAATGGTATGTCTTGTTTTGGTAAGAACGGTAAGTTAAGTCCACAGTACATAGAACCATTTGAAATCCTAGAAAGGATTGGGTATATGGCCTAACAATTGGCATTGCCATTGAAACTTGCTCAGATACAAGATGTATTTCATGTGTCTATGCTAAGAAAGTTTGGGATCGAGAAATAAAAGAATGTTTCAGACTTACTTGCTAGAAAGTATACCCAAGCAAAATGAGAGTATATTGCCTAGTAATCATCCACGATTACTAGGCAATATTTCTTTCCATTAATACTTTGAGTTCCAGTTGGTCCAAAAATGTCCATATGGAGTAGCTGCAAAACTCGACTGGTAGAAACTTGATTTACAGGTTTAAAGGAACTTCTGACCTATTTTCCCAAGACACAGGGAGTGCATAATTCAAACTTTTGATAAGCTAGATTAGGAAGGCCTCGAACTAGCTTTTTAGAAGAAACTTTAGCAATTTGCTTCATATTAACATGACCAAGCTTCCGATGCTAGAGACTTGCTTCATCTTGAATAGAAATAAGGCATTGAGAACTTTCTGGGTTTACGTCCAGAAGGTATATGTGGTATCCCAAAATTCAAGACAACCTCTAGAGGAATTAAAGCCCATAATTAGGTAATGAAATTACCTATGATTTATGTTTTAGCCATTAGTTTTCTCTTAAGGCTAAGTGATATGCTTGTGTTCATGAATTTTTGAAATTTGGACTATAGGATAAATTAATGAGAATAATCTATGCTTGGCTATGCACCTCATAAATTAAATTCCTATAAATAAAATGTTACAAGACTTTGGCCATGTGGAATTTAAAATTTAAAATTTATAGAAGAAAGAATAAAAAGGGAAAATTTTAATTTTATTTAGGTTTGGGCCTTAGGCCCAAAGGGGGGATTGTTGGTGGGCCGAATGGTCGGCCCAATAGAAGCCCACAGAGGGGCTGTCGCCGGCCCAAGTGAGGCCGAAAGGGAGTGGCCGGCCCATTGCATGGGCTTTGCCAAGTGGCAAGGAGGACTTGCATGCATTGGCCATTGGAAGAGGCAAGCTAATGATTGCAAATGATGAGGAATTGGGGAAATAAAAGGAAGAGGAGAGAGAGAGGGTGGCCGGTTGTGTTGTTCAGCCAAGTGAGATAGAGAGAGAGAGAGAGAGAATCGTGCGAGAGAGAGAGAGAGAGTGAGGCCAAGAGAAGAGAAGCTAAGAGGGAGGAGGAGTCACCCGTCGCCGCCCGTTTGCCGCCGTTCGTCTGCCGTGTGCCGTCGTTCTCCTCGGTCTAGAGGCAAGTTAGGATCCTCTTGCTACTCTTGCATGTGTGTGTTGCATGTATGTTTGTAGTAGTGTCGAATTTTGGGTGATTAGGAGGGAGAAACCGAAGCTAGAATGACTTGTTCTTGAGTGATGTTGCTGTTTTCGCATGAACCGCCTGAGCCAGAATCTTGTGAAGGCTTGCATGTGTGTTTCGAGTTGAATTTTGACTTCGATCCCTCATGAAATTTGTAGCCAACATCTTAAACTACAACATACTAAAATTTGGTACAAAATGGTGGAGATTTAAGGGGTCAAACTCTCATCCTACGGAGACACTAGATCTGGAACTGTTTTGCTGACCTTTTGGTAGATTTGTGGTTGCATGTTGCTTTTTATCAAGAATCTCTCTTCGACTTCTTCATGAAACTTGTAGAGAACATCCTGAAGACTAACATACTCAAATTTGAAGTAAAATGAACAAGTGTAACCTAGTGAATCGACTTACTCTTGAAGACGGTAAATCTGGAGACGCGGTACTGGACACCCGAGACTTTATGGACCCATATGGTGACTGTTCTTTGGAAATTTGACTTAAATCCCTTAATAAAAGTTGTAGGGGACCTCTTGAAGTAAAACATATCCAAATTTCAGAGGAAACGAAGAAGAACAAGTGGGTAAAAACTCGGTATTTCGGAGATGACTACACTGGACGTTTCGGTATGAGAACCAGAACCTTCAGACGACTATAGAAAATTATCTAAAACGAATCTGGCCTATAAGTCTTCATGAAAAATCTACTTTAGTGTCTTAACTAGAACCTGGTAAAGTTTCATAATTTTCAGAGGTCGTTCGGGTATTTTAATCGAATTATTTCAAAAACTGCACATTCTGTTTTTATCCGAAATTGCATGCTGTATTTGTGTGAATGATATCTCTTGTGTGGAACTTTATTGGCCATGTGTTTTTCATGAAATCAATGCCTTATTGTCTTTTCTATCACATGTCTTAATTTCATGATTTTTGGGAATCATATGGATATTTAATTTAAATATTTTCAAAAATGGTACAAGCTGGAATTTAAATAAATTTCAAAAAGGCATGATAAATGGACTATTCTAAATTGTATGAATTCCATAAATTTTATTTTGCATCTTGCTGCATGTACAATGATGACTGATAATGCATGTATAAATCAAAGGATGAAAGTGATTTTGTTTGCCATTACATCATGTGCCATGCTGAGTTGAGACCTAAATTGGTAAACATGATCAATGATAAATGAGGAAACTGTTTGTGGCGGATGATAATGCCTTGGGAGTATCAGGATGCCCGGAATGAGGGGGTGCTGGATGCCCGGAATGTATAGAGATACATGGCCGGATGACCTCGGGAGTTTCGAGATGCCCGAAATGGTTGGGTGCCAGAAGCCTCGGAGGTCTTTGCCCAAGGGGATGCCTCGTGATGCCAGTTGGGATGCGAGATGCTTGGAATGTGGGGGTGCCGGATGCCCGGTGGCCTTAAATGGTTGAATGCCGGAGGTTTTCTCGCGATGCCAGGATGGGGTGTGAGTGTAAAGAATGAGATGAAATTGATGAGCCCAAGAAAGAGTGATGTGGTGATCGAATTGAAAGTTAAAAAGTGAAAATTGAATCATGCATATATGATATGATATGATGATGATCACCTATGGCATGATGACATGCATATATGATATGATGTGATGATGATCACCTATGGCATGATGACATGTATGTGATATGATCGTGATGAGGATGTATGATGGTATATGCATGGCTTCAAGGTAAGTATGCTTGGGTGCATGAATGGCGTATATGATGTTGGATTGTATTGTATGATGCATTGAGTGGTTATTGGATTCCTTTACCTGCTGAGTGGTTGTACTCACCCCTTTGGGGACCAACATTTCAAATTAGCAGCATGCCGCTCCCTGCTGTCACGCGGGGCGTATTTTACGGCTTACCTTCAGATGTAGAGGTCGAGTGCGAAGAGTTTGACTGTCCCTCTGTTCTTGGTGTTACGTATGATTCTGAATGAGCCATCAGACATATGTTGGCATACTCTTTTTCACTTTCCTCACACTTGGTGTCACTTCAAGTTTCAGCTTTAAGATCATTTTTTGTACTTCTCAAATGTTCCTTTCTTCTTCTTCAAAAGATGACAGTTTGGTTTGATATGCCCCTTTTTCTTGCACTCGAAGCATATAACATATTTGTTAGTTTCATTGTCCTCTATTGGTCTCTTCTAAAAATTTTGTGTGCTTTGCTTCTTCCAGTTGAATATTCTTCCCTTTATATTCAACTTCCTGAATTTCTTAATCATAAGCGCTAGCTCCTCATTGTCCATATCATCATCTGAATCTGTATCATCAGAATCAATGTTAGACTTTAAAGCAATTGATTTCTTACCTTTACGATCTTCTTCATCGTTTATTTGCTCCACTTTGTATGATTGAAGCGTGCCTATTAGTTCATCAACTGATAGTGGCATGATCTTCTGAGTTTCTCTAATTGAAGTCTTCACATGATTCCACTCTTTTGAAAGTCCACGCAGCAATTTGCTGATTTTCATTGGTCTAAAAATTAGTTGACCTTGATAAGCCAAGCCATTTACAATCTCTGTAAAGCGATTAAACATAGCAGTAATAGATTCTCCAGGCTTCATTCTGAAGGCTTCATATTGTCCAAGCAAAATGTTTATTTTAGTTTCTTTCACACGGTTAGTCCCTTCGTAGATAACATGTAATATGTCCCAAACTTCTTTTACTGTTTCACAAGAAGAAATTCGATTATACTTAGTGGGAGATAAGACATAGTATAAAGAATAGATTGATATTACGTCAAGAGCCTATCTCTTGGTAATTTCGGCTTGTGTTATTTTGTTAGCATCAATAACTTCTTTCCCTCTGTCTAAAGTTGATGTTACTTTGGGATTGATCCCTTTTTCAACAACATCCCACTCCAAAGGATCTTTGAATCTGAGAAATGCCTTCATCTTGTTCTTCCACACATTGTATTCCTTTCCATCGAAGTAAGGGGGTCTAGTGTTGCTCTGACCTTCAACCAAACCTGGAGCCAAAATACTAGCCATAGAGAATCTTTAGCTTAGAAGTAAAACACTTCAATAAGTAAGTACACGAGCTTTGATACCGATTGAAAAGGCTAGTAAGAACACCTAGAGGGGGTGAATAGGTACGTGACATCCCAAATTTTCATTTATACTTTTAATTAAATTAATTGGGTATTTCATCGACGCGTCTATAGGGCTGTTCTCATAGCTGATTACTCTCGAGATAACTAGACTATCTAGGGAAGCCATTAATGAATTTTAATGTGATAGACTAGAAAATTCAACCAGGAATCAACTATTCGACCGTGCTTATCTTTAAAGGCCAATACAGCATAGTTAAAAATCGATTAGGGATCAGAGATATGTCGGTTCGACAGAGATGTGTGGCTAAACGTGGGTGACTCCACTAAATTGGAAAATTCTTGTCCACCGGCCCTAAACTGATTTTTCTATCGTTTTGGTATTCTGTGTCCATATTTGAATCATTAAGATTTTCATGACAACCAAGAGTCGCCAATGTGTCAAGTGGGTTCATTGTGACTCGAAGAAAATTGTCCACGAGTCATTTACACTAAAAATTTCTGAAAGTTACCCGGTAGCCTAGGTCACGCTAAAAACGCGCCTGAGTGAAATTAACCGCGAATTTGAGTCTGATTTTAGAAATTGAAATTTTAGTCATGTCACAATTAATTTCAGGAATGTCGATTCAGTCTTAGAAGATTTTTCTACAAACGGAGACTTTTTGGGAAAAAGTCGAGATAGGGCCATTTTTATCCAAAAAATGTCGAGGATTATTTTTTATCACAAATTTGGGAAGCAAGTGAGTTGTATTGGTGAGGAAAAATGCCAAGATGATCGATGGTGGGTTGATTGAATTTATGAAGGCCAAATTGGATTGATTCAAGAAGCAATTGAGTTCTAATTGAAGAGAAGCCAAGCCAATTTCGTAGCTCCCCCTTGCCTAGGGCTTTTGGACCATTTCAAGTGTCTTAAGATGAGCCTTAGTGGCTAATTTAAGGCCAACGAAGACTGTTGGTAGTGGTGGATGGTCAAGGGGACCATAGAAGAGAAAATAAGGCTTGTGGCCCCCTCTTGTTCCCTCTCTCCCTCAAGCTACCGTCCATACCTCCCTAAGCCTCCTTCCATCCATTTTTGAACACCAGCAACTAAGAGAGAGACTAGCTGAAGCCCTTGTAGCCGTGGATGTTCGCCAGACCGCACGCCGTCACCATTCGCCACCTCGCCTTGCACGCACGACGTCACGCCTCAACTGCGAGATCTTGACACTCCAGCCATCCGTCCCTGCTTCCAGGCCATTTTTTTGTGCGCCGTCCAGCATTGTGAGCTACTGCCGGAGCTGTGAGTCTTCGCTTGAACCCAATTTAGTCCCCTCAACCTTCCTCAGCTCGCTATCGCCTTAAACTGAGCTTGTTTTCCTCTTTCTCAGCCAAGATCAGAACGTAAACCGATGGGTTTCCAGCAAGAGGTTTGGCTCGTTTTAGCCCGCTTCCCGGCCCCGAAAGTTATGCCCGCTTTGAAGAAAGTCGTCCCCCATTACGTCCCCGTCAATTTGAAATAATGGATTGCTGAACAAGTGAGTTTAACTCACTAATCCTCACTTAGTAGGTTAATGACGCTTAAGGGTTAGTTAGATTAAGTTAAGTATGATTAGGTAGTTAGTTAGATTAGATTAGTGAAATTTAATTAATTGTCGATGCATGTTAAGTGGTTAGTCAGTATAGTTAGAGTCTAGACAAGCTCTAGTATTTAACTAAAGTGATTCGGTAATTTTCCGAGCCCGTCTCGGCTTCCAATTAGGCTTTTCTGGGCTTAAGTTGCATTTACTAATTATTTTCCATAATTCTTTAATTAATTATTTATTTTCCGAAAATTAGACCGGGATAGCCAGTGACCGGAATTTTATACTGATTGCAGTGGTGGAACCTGTTTATTTAATTGAGTTTTAAATTGTGCTAATTGTGCATGAATTGCATTTTTGGAATTTATTCTTAAATTGATTTAATTTCAGTAATTGATTGGAAATAACCGAGCTTTGGTTTACAACGCCATAAATATTTTGATGGATCATATAAATGTTGGGATTTTCAAGGGTGAAAAATACTGTATTTTGGATAAGACCGACTGTGTACTCATACACGGCTATTTTTATTGGGTATGATAAAAGTGATGAATTGGTTATATAGTTGGGTGGTATACTATACTGACCAAGGGGCCCTATTATATCAGTTTCGGGCGAACAATAATTATCAACTTTGGGTGAGCATATATAGTATACCATATTATCAGCTTTGGGTGAGCACATATTATCAGCTTTGGGCGAGCACATATAGGCCCTGTTTGGTTTAGCTTTGGGAATGGGCTTTGGGACTCTAAAGTCCCTTGACCAAATGCAAACGCGTTTGGTTTGATTATTTGGGTGACTTTGGCAAGATGCAATTACATCTCCAAAAGACCCTAAGGGCCCTTAGGCCAAAGCAAATCTAGAGGTCCTTTGGAAACTTGCATTTCCGGAATGCAAGTTCCGGTTACTGTTCACTTTGAATTATTGTTCATATGTGAGGAAAACCACCGCACAGAGGCCAACGACTGCAAGCCAAAGGGTCGCGTATGCTGGCGACGTGCCGGCGACCATTGCCGGACCTCAGGGAACGCTTGGGTAACATAACCCGTGCGACTGATGGCCTGAATCGCACTACCTAGGCGGCCGCCAGAGGTCGGGCAACCTCAGGCAATGATCACCGAGGTCGAGCAACCCCAAGCGACGGCCTCCTGGGTCACACAACCCTAAGCAGTCGTCGCCTAGGGTCGCCCGACCCCGACAACCATCCGAGGCCAGATCCAGCCATCCAACCACCAGATCCAGCGGTTCGGTGGCCAAACTTCAAAAAATAAAATACAAATATTTTTTTTAATTTAATAAAAGTCATTTACAAATGTAAATTTTATCAAACGATATTTATATTTTGAAAAACCCCATTCACTTAAAGGTATTTGCATTATTGCAACTGCATTCGCCAAAAACCGAACCAAACAAGCCATAGTATACTATATTAGCTTGGGGGCCCTAATCTATCAGCTTTGGGCGAGCATATATATAGTATACTATATTATTAGATTTGGGCGAGCTACACTATCTATTTTCAGCTTTAGGTGAGCAGTCGTGAATTAATATGATCTTATAGATAGTATTGAATGTACCGACTAGGGGAAGGTCGTGATGACATGTAATCGACTGAGTCGATTGATCGATAGTTCGATCTGATTGGGTGAATTGATGTGGTTTGTGTATATTTGAGATATACTAACTTGCTAGAAGGAACAAAGGCAAAGGTAAGTCCTCTAACCTATGTTTGCGCTTAAGCAACTCTCATGGCGTATTTTCTTCCTAATCGAGTCTTACGGGATAGAACTCGCTGAGACGTAGTCTCACCTCGTTGTGGGACAACATTTCAAGTCCATAAATGGCAGCACCTCTAGCTCCTCCCAAGCATTTTGGTATAGTGGAGGAAATTACTGAGATAGGTTATCACATTCCGATACACCATCACCCTAAAGGCTTGGAATATGTACTGGTGAAATCCAGCGTCTAGGTTGATGTGAGTGAACCCCAAAAGGTGTCCCATAAATACCGATCGTGGTATCGCCATTACAATGATGGATGAAGGGTGTGTCCTATACCGGAATCTGATGTACCTTTGTACGTTTTAAAGGTAGCGTTCGGGAAGGGGACAGTAGATCCCAAGGGTGGATCAGTGGTGGATACAAAGGGTCCCAAGCTTGAGGATGATCCTAACTCTCCAGAGTGCTCAGTAGTGGGCTCCAGCTGGAGCATGGAAGAAGGAGAGATCGTTGATGAGGAGGATGACCCAGATGAGGATACATGAGAGGATTGAAACTACACCCCTATTCGCAAGACTTGTGTACTGAACTAGCTTGAAGATAATCGGACCTATTAGTGTATTGTATGTATATATATGACTCAATTGTTATAGATGTATATAAGTGTGATGGTTTTTCATGTTTGAGATTTTTAGTCCTACTCTCTTATCCCATTATTTTATTGTCTGGGGATTTTATATTTACTTCCGCATGCATATTAAAATGAACAGGGTAGGCGATGCGTCCTGGGACGTCACTATTTTATCGACTAGTGAGGGATGGGCGCGCACTCGAGGATCGGGGCATGACAAGATGTGAAAACATATTTTGTGAAATGTAGTGAAAAACTTTACTTTTAACCTAAGTCTGGTTGACTACAGACTTTGCAGAATGAATTAGACTTTACAGCTATTTCAAAACACAAAAGTATATAGAAGTAAATAAAGTAGAGGAGTTCAGGGAAGAGAAAAGAAACATAAAATTTATAGTGGTTTGGCTTAGATTAAGCTACGTCCACTCTCCCATGCTGACAGCCTTCTGGCTGGTTTCCACCATGAATCAAAAGAGAATTCACAATCTTGGGATCTCAACTAGGATCTCGACTTTATCTCTACTGCTCTCACGAAGTCATAGTATAACTCTCTCTCTCTCTCTCTCTCTCTCTCTCTCTCTCTCTCTCTGAGTACAAATTTGAGCATAGTTGTCGCGACCTCATTTTTTTTTTTTTTTTGGCACCCGCAATCGGGTACAAGCGCCTAAGGAGGCTAATGGCTCGGCTAAAATTAGTTAAGCCCGGACTCTCCCAAGTCCACCAATTCACGACTTTAATAGTCTGAGTTTTTAACCTGTAAATCAATTTTTAAAATGGAGTCGCCACTAATCGATTTGGGGTAGGTTGATTAGAAACCCAAGCGAAATATCGGGAGAAATACTCACTCCTGCGTAACCAGAGAAATTAGGATCGGGGACTTGATTACACTAGTCAATCACTAATGCCCTTTTGGTACCTAATTTTGTTTAAACCCTAAGGTTTTTGGATGCTTGTGGGATTTTTCATGCATTTTGGGGATGAAAAACATTTTTGAGTCTTTTTCTATTTTTTTTGACAAAAAAGGGATTTTTTTGGATTTTTTCGCATTTTGGAAAAATACAAGTCTTTTTGGCTATTTCTGAATTTTTTGGCTTTTTCATGAATTTTTCGCATTTTTTTGGATTTTTGGCATTTTTTTGGATTTTTGGCATTTTTTGGAAAATATGGAATATTTTTTTCTAGAAAATAGATGTTTTTTGGAAAATAAAATATTTTTTGATTTTTTGGAAAATAAATATTTTTTGCTGTTTTTTAATATTTTTCGAAAATAAAACATTTTTTGATTTTTTTGAAAATAAATTATTTATTTATTTAAAATATTATTTTATATTAAAATAATATAAAAAATGACCCGGTCGGATGCGGGTTGGGTCCGACCCGGGTTAAAGACCCAAAACGCGGACCCGACTCAGATTTTTTTCGTTTTTTTTTTTGTTTTTTTTTAATTTGAAACGACGTCGTGGCTGGGCGTTCAGGGACACCCGGCCCGACCCGATGACCCGGATCCACAACTCGGCTTCCCGGCAAAAACCCTACCCGGATCCGACCCGAATCGCAACCCAGCCTTCCGCCGCCCCCGTAATTTGCGGAATCCCTACCCGGTTCCCGATCCGGGTCCGACCCGTCATCCCGAGGTTGCGACCCGGAAAATCGAGAACCCTAGGGTTTCCGAATCGTGGCACCGAGGAGGGAGAGGGCCGAGGCACAACGACGGCGACGGCGGTGGTGATGGCGACGGTAGCGACGAGGGTTGGATTACGGAGGGGGGGAGGCCACGGCGATGGCGACGGCGGCGGTGGCGGTAGCACTACCTGTTCATGGCGATGGCGTCAGGACGATGGTGGCTGACAAAGGGCTGCAGGTGCGGGCGGCGGCGACGGATTGGCGACGGCGTCCCTGGAATTTCCAGATTGGTGCAACCTTGGTGAATCGACTGTTGCAACGGCGTCGGAGCGATGGCGGAGACGCGGCTGCGCCAACGATAGCAAATCCCAGATCTGGTCAGATCTGGGTCGTCATCGGCTCATCTTGCCGCTCATGCTTCCTCCTCTCTCCCTACTTCCTCCTCCGGCGAAGCTCGGATCTGCAGCTGCGAGTCCTCGGACCCCCCTGAAGTCTCTCAGTGGGGTGTCCAAGGGCTGCGACTCGATCCGCCTCTCTCTCTGTAGGTTCGCTCGCCGGCGGCCTCCCCTGATGTCTCTCAGTGGAAGGTCATTTAAGCTCACGACCTGCCTCTCTCTCGCTCGCTCTTCAACCTCCTCCGAAGTCTCTCAGGAGGAGGTTTCTAAGCTTGCGATCCTCTGGCATGCCTCCTTGACAACGAAAACGGGGGCTTATTTATAGGCGAGGGGGCGGCCGGTCGACGGAGCTTCGACCGTCAGTCCCCGTGCGCCAAGCGGCCTCCGCCGGCAGAACCGGCGTCCCATCTGACGCCAGCTGCCCCTCCCACGTGGGTTGCCGTCCACCTACCTCTCCGACGTCGCGTCCTCTGCGCGTGCGCTGTAGAGGCACGAGGAAGGAGATGACTAGTGGGGCTGGGCTGAAAGGGGAAATGGGCCGTCAGGGCCCATTCGAGGGCCGCTTCTTTTTTTTGTTTTTTTTTCTGTTTTTTTGTGTTTTTTTGTTATTTTTTTATTATTCCGAAAAAGACAAAATAAATAAAAACTTAATTAATAAAATAAACCTAATTAAAATTGAGGTGTCAACAGCTGTCCCTCTTTGAAGGTGAGCTCGTAGAGGTTGCATTCAAAGATAGACTGATGCCTAAATTTTATCCATGCATGCGTAGCAGATTATATTTTATTTGGGACCTATTATTCTATGCGGAAAAAGAGCAATATAACTTTACATATACTAAGACAGATAAGAAGATACCTGTAGTTACTTACTAAGAGTGAGTGAGATGGGGTGTGAACCCCGAGTTTGGCAAGTATCAAAGCGTCATCTTACCTGGTGATATGAGGAGGTTGTTTTTCCAGAACTTGAACCATTCTTCGGTTGCCTGTTAAAACAATCAATAATTTGTCTAAGACTCGAACCATTCTTCGGTCGCCTGTTAGAGCAATAAGTGATTTGTCTCGGACCCGAACCTTTCTTCGGTCGCCGTGACGGTAAAATGCTTTTCCAGGGCCCAAACCATTCTTCGGTCGCCTGTTAGAGCAGTAAGTGGTTTGTCTCGGACCCAAACATTTCTTCGATCGCCGTGACAGGAGATGCGCCGACCTTTCTCAGGGCATCTACTTGTGGGTGCCTGATTTGTATCGAGGACACCAGTTGGTACCCAACCTTTCTCGGGAGATGCGCCAACTTTTCTCAAGGCATCATATTTGTTGGGGTGTCTGACTTCTGTCAAAGACACTGGTAAGAACCCGACCTTTCTCGGGAGGATGCGCTGACCTTTCTCAGGGCATCGATTTGCAGGGTGTATGACTTCTGTTGAAAACACCAGTTGGAACCCGACCTTTCTTAAGGCATTGATTTGTGGGGTGTTTGACTTCTGTGGAAGACACCAGTTGGAACCCGACCTTTCTCGGGAGGATGCATCGACCTTTCTCAGGGCATCGATTTGTTGGGGGTGCCTGGACATTCACAAGCATTGAAAGAATACCTGGATATTTACAAGTACTAATCTGGAGGATATTTGGGCCTCTATAGGCATCGAAAGGGTACTTGGATGATCACAAGTACAAACTCTTAGAGGATACCTGGATGTTCACAGGTATCGAAGAGGTGCATGTATGATCACAAGTACTAGATGCTGGAAAATACCTAATTATTTGCAGGTATCAAAAGAGTACTTGGATGGTCACAAATACAAACTCTTGGATGGTGCCTGGATGTTCGCAGGTGTTGAAGGAGTATCTGATTGCTTGCAGGTATTGAAGGGGTACTTGAATTATCACAAGTACGAACTCTTAAAGTATATCTGGATGTTCACAAGCATCGAAGAGGTATCTAATAATTGGAAATATCGAGGACATACCTTGGATATTTGTGAAGGTGTCCCACCTCCTGGCAATTTAGGAAATATCGAGGGCGCACCTGAGATATTCATGAAGGTCTCCCACCTTCTGGCAATGAGAATATCGAGGCCGTACCTTGGATATTCGTGAAGGTTTCCCACCTTCTGGCGATGGGAATGTCGAGGACGTACCTCGCCTATTCGTGAAGGTCTCTCACCTCCTTGGATATTCATGAAGGTCTCTCACCTCCTAGTATGGGGAGTATCGAGGACGTGCCTCAAATATTCATGAAGGTCTCTCACCTCCTGGTATGGGGAATATCGAGGACGTACCTCGCATATTCGTGAAGGTTTCTCACCTCATGGTAAAAGGGAATATCGAGGACGTAGTTGAGATATTCATGAAGGTCTCCCACCTCCTGGTCAAAGGGAATATTGAGGACGTACTTGAGATATTCATGAAGGTCTCCCACCTCCTGGTAATTGGGAATATCAAGGACGTACCTGAGATATTCATGAAGGTCTCCCACCTCCTGGTAATTGGAAATATCGAGGGCGTACCTGAGATATTCGTGAAGGTCTCTCACTTCCTGGTAAAGGGGAATATCGAGGACGTACTTGGGATATTTGCGAAGGTCTCTCACCTCCTGGTATTTGGGAATATCGAGGGCGTGCCCCGCATATTCGTGAAGGTCTCTCACCTCCTGGTATTATAAACTTGAATGTGGCACGAGGCTTACCTGGATGACTACAGGCACTCAAAAGGGGTGGAACACCTAGGTAGCCATAGGTGTACAAAGTACTGGGATACTTGGATGAACACAAGTATTTAATGATACGACCTGGGACCACTCAGCTGGTCCAATTGTAAGAAAGCATACCTGGGTAGGCGTTGCCAAGCAAAGCAATGGAATGCTTGAACAATTGCTATATTATTTGGGGACAACTCGGGCATGGTGAGTGTCATGGAATTGGAGTACCTAGACAATGAAAGGTACTCAAAGGTAGTGGGATACTTGACGATATGGGGATACCTAGACAGCAGTAGGTATTCCAAGAGATACTTGGTCAGTCACAAGTATCAATACTCTGGGGACAATTCGAACAGATCGAGTGTCAGGAAAAGGAAGTATCCGAACGGTGGTTGGTACTCAAAGACAATAAGGATACCTAGACAGCAGTAGGTATTCAACGATAAAGGGATACATGATCAGTCACAAGTATCAATACTCTGAGGACAACTCGAATAGGCCGAGTGTTAGGAAAATGGAGTATCCGAACAGTGGCTGGTACTCAAAGACAAGAGGGATACCTAGACAATCACAAGCATCCAAACTCAAGGGACGACTCGAATAAGTTGAGTGTCAAGAAGAGAGTACCTGGACAATGGTAGCTACTTTAAGACAAATGGGGATAGGGATATGCTTACCTAGCAATACCTCTAATCTCTGAGAGTATGTCTGCTATTTGTACAATATGCACACATGATTGTACATACTGAAAATTCATGAGTTCAAATGGGATTCATGCATGATAATTTTGTCAATTTTGCATCAACTGATTTCCACTGGGGAAGATTTTGAAAGACAACCTTCATTTAGAATGTAGATGTCTTGAGCATGCCAGATGAGGGACTTTCAGTCTGAAAGGACTTTTCACTCACTCTCATGGAAAATGCTATCCTGACCATTGATGCAGGATTTATAAGGACCACACTTCTCACTATCATCATGTCAACAGGGGTCTAAGTATTCTCGCAAGTGGTACGACTTTACCAATGTGAGAGGTCTTTATTGAAATTGCGATGAAGTCTTGGTCAGCGGCTCATCAAAGGGGACCATCGAGGTTGAAGCCGATGGACAAAAATGCTGCACAATCATCTCCAGGTTTACAAGTCAAGAACCCTGCAAAAAGAGATAGAGTAATATTGCTCGTACTTCTTCGAGTGATGTTTATAGACATATGAAATCCTACGTTAATTGAAGTGCCCCAGTTTGAAGAGACTTTTACAATGGGATGCAACATAGACTTGGCTCACATGTAAGAGGGTGAGAGTTGGTGACTGTCTTGGCATTTGTCACTAGTCTTTCTTGTCAGATGGAGGTTCTATGGACCACAACAACAACTTTTTCTTGGCTATATTTTTGACTGGGGGGCATTGGCCTTACTTTTACCAGGCACACTACTTTTTCATGCCCCTATTTTTTATTCCAGTTCTTCATTTATGGGCATTGACCTTGCTTTTACTAGGTACACTGCTTTTTTTTTTTTTTTATGCCCCTGTTTTTCATTCTTGTCGTTAGAGGAACTAGCCTAGGTAAGTTTTAATCACAACACTGTTGTTAGACTCTTGAGTCTTCATCTTCAGCTAGCTCTCTAGGCTATGCTACTCAAATGGTAGTAATTTCCGTTGTGCCTCCATGTGATGGTGAAATTAAAGACTCAATTGGGTTGTACAATGAATACAAGTGCATAAAGAATTGCTCTTCGTCATTCTGGGGCATTTAAATTAACGCGAGTGTTCATATGCAATAAAGACACCTGAAGATTGATGTAAGTGCGAGCAAGAAAATTTCTATCTCTCTTCTCATCTTGTGATGCTGCTTTGCCTCCGCTCTGCCCCAATGTGGGGTGGTTCTTGACGGGAGTATGAGAGAAGCTTCACTAGTGTATGGGGCTCAATGGGGTGAGCGATGGAATGCCTCTCACTATTTTGGTTATCGTACCATTCGCAAGAGAACTCTTTACCCTGTAGCCATGGAATCTTCTGCACTCATCTCACAAGTGTATAGATAGGGAGGATTATGTGTAGGATATGGCTTGCCTTTCATCATTCTGACGCGCCTCATCCAGCATGCTCAATTAATCTTGTATTCTTCACTTAGCTGTCTATTCTAATAATTCTTAATAGAATCAAAGATTTAGACAGACAAAATCATCATGCAAAATTCACCTGGAAAAAGGCATGCATCATTTTAAATGTGATGGAGTTTGTACTCTCAGAACAAATGAATGGTTTTTGCTCAAAAAGACCTTCTTGGTAGCTTTAAGGGTCAACAGAATAGTATTGTTAAGTTTTGAACATCAAAAGGGTTATTCACAAAAGGGTGTCGATGGTTGTCCCTATTGATTAGGGATATGACACATGAATGATCAGCCAAGGATTGGGAATCTAATCACGCATTTCTGCTTTCGCCCCTTTCATTGATTTGTTTTTCGCATCTTTGACAGTTAGGTGATCCTGTAAAAGACAAGAGAGAGCGTGTTAGTCACGAAATTTTTTTAGAAGTCAAACAACTGGAAGCGATACAACATTACCCTTCGCTGGTTTGCAAACGATTAAGTGGACCTGGAGTACAAGGAGGACATGAAGTCTCGTGTCTTTCCCTTTATCAGGTCAATTATTCTCCTTAATTGGCTTATGGATGGCATGTCCCTTTACACGAAATCAAGTGAATTCGATGCAAGTCATTTCTGTATACTAGCTTGGCCAGTATTGATTTGTCAAGCCTAACCATTGAGTTTGGTTCTTGTGTTGTGATGCTCCCCGTCAAATAGGGAAAATATGTCAAAAACGGGTTCAGATAGTGGGAGTATTGGAAACGATACCAAATTACCCTTCCCCAGAGTTTGTATGTGCTAGCTCCTAAAGATATTTGAATGTCGATGATGGCCTCTTTATCTTGGCATAGGTCAACGTTTCCTTCAATTGGCCTTCCTCATTTGTGACCATGTATGCATGATTGCTGGTCGTTGATTCATCTTCAACGCCTTCCTTCTATGGAATTTCTCCTTCTGTCTTTAACTATAGCATCATTGGGCAAAAGTCATGTACCTCAAGCTTCTATGGAATCTGAGATAAAAAATCTCAAGCTTTCTGATGGCAATTACTCCTTGGAAGAATATGTGTCTGGAATGAAGCTTCTAGATTCCAAAGTCATTGTCCAGGGTGTGGGGCTATAGATCGCCTTAACTGTCTGGATTTTCTCTCTGTTGATAGTAATCACTTTAAAGGAAAAGAAGGAACTTCTTCCTTATGTTGAAGTTGAAACTGTAACATCTAGCTATTTGGGCGCGTCGTGTGACAAGATAGTCCTTTGGCTTAGGATGGAGCTAGGCAGGAGTGAGGCATGTCATGGATGCTTCGATTTTAACTGTATGCCTGTACCTATTACGTCTCACCTTTTGTATCCTGTAAATAGAAAAGAGGGGTTGTCATTCTCAATATTATGTTAAGGGAATAAGACTTACCCTTTTTTGAAACAAGATGCTCCTTTCTGTTTGCCCTTGCTTTCTTGAAAAAGTGTTCTCGAGTTTGGTCTGTTCACACGATGTGCTAGTTTTAAATACCTTTTGTCACACTAAATCAAAGGGGATGATGTTCTGAAACATAAAGTGAGAGGGTTAGAAAGACAAACGTGCTTAAAGTTATCATCTTGTTTTGACAAAAGCTTTTGGGTGATGAAATATTTTTTATTTTCAAAATACGTCTTTGGGGGAGAAAAAGCATGAGGAAGCCCAGCTCTCAGTATTCTCCTTGGATGATAGTTTCTTTTCATGGTTGGATAACATCACTGGGCTGGTTTGGAGTATCGCCTCATGCTTTTAAAACAAAATATTAAAATTGTACAATAGAGTACTTGGAATGGGAAATACAACAGTAGCACACTAGACAAGATAAGAAACATGAAACAAGTAAAACCCATGAAAACTCTTGCGTAAAGGAGTGCTTTGATAGTGTTGGTTCCGAAATCAAGCGCCTTTGAGTTCCTCGCCTCCAGTAGACTCGAAGTATTCGCGTGAGAGGACCACTTCATTGAAGCTATGGAAGTGCAACCCATGCAACCAACAACGATGCTTGCGAGGTAAAGCCCCTATGAACAGCTTTATCATTTCTTCTTCAGCCAGTTGAGTGTAAGTTTGCATCATAGAAGTCTCCCATCTCCTTCCATACGCTCGGAAATCCTCCATTGGTCTTCTTCTGAAGTGAACCAAGTTCTGACAAGGCACTTCAGTCCCAATCTGGCTTTGATACTGAAGCAGGAATGCAGAAGACAGCTCATTCCAATCTCTCATGAGGTAGATATCTGCTGTGATGATCCATTGTAATGCAAACCCCGTAAGACTTTCTTGGAAGGCTTGAGTTGTGAATGATATCGAACCATAGTACCGACCCATTTCAACATGGAGGTACTGCAAGTGGGCCACGGGGCAAGTCGTGCCGTTATACTTGCGAAGATTGGGTATCCACATTTCTATAGGGGTCATGATCCTACGAGGGCAAGACGAGCCTGGTATGTCTTGTTTAGGCCACTGGTTTTCCCGCTGCATATTCGTTGTAGTGGTGAATTTTTATGTTTCAGGGAAGTTGGACTCTACCGAGATTACCCCATTACTTTCTTCTTGGTCAAAATTTCTGAATGAGGATGAAGTATTGAAACTATCCTCATGGTTAGAGGACGTGCTTAGTACTTCGTTAGGATCGTAGCGGATAAAGACGTATGCTTCCTCTTCTGACGGGCCTTCATCCCCAGGTGAGAGTAGGAAACAGTTATATAATGAATCGTCAGTTTCATTGTCGAAATAACATTGGAAGTCCTTGGGGCTGTATTCTAGGGACGGGAAGTCTTCAAAGCTGTATTCTTGGGAATGCTCGAAGCTTTAGTGCGGTGGCTCGTCGGCAGATGCTGCATTGATCTGCTTAGGCTTTCTTTTCTTGGCTTTTGGTCCAGACCTTTTGAGTAAGGCCCTTCGTTTTGCTAGCTCGATTCTGTCAAGCGAAGTGAGAGACATTAGAGTTTCACTGTCTGATTCACTTTCCAGGTTGATAGGGGTTGGTATTCTTTGGACCCTAGCTCTTGGAGTAAGCTTGGGGAGTTGTCCAGTCGTGCCCCGCTCTTGAACAGGCTCTGAGTCTATGATCTCGTACAAAGGCTCCTTGCCTTTCCTAGTGGGAAATTTTCCAGTAACAAGATGTTGCTCAGCTGCCCATTTATTATGCAAGGCTTCATTGACATGCTCCTCTCCTATCTCAATGACTAAAAGCTCCTCGTGCTCTGCGATCATCGGCTCTTTGTAGGGTAAGGTGATGTTAGGGGTGATGTCAATATTATACTCTTGGTGAAA
The DNA here is from genome assembly GCA_017140255.1 of Eucalyptus paniculata subsp. matutina. Classification (NCBI taxonomy): domain Eukaryota; kingdom Viridiplantae; phylum Streptophyta; class Magnoliopsida; order Myrtales; family Myrtaceae; genus Eucalyptus; species Eucalyptus paniculata. The sequence continues at coordinate 24,808,162 of CM029445.1, forward strand.
AATATGAATTAGTTCCCTCCAGGTTTTAAGGGGACTAATCTTCCTGACAATGTACCATCGCACAACAGGGTCAGTCAAGCTCGATTGGTACGATTGAATCATCTTTCGAACAAGGTAGGCCTACAAGTAGGTCTTTGGGCGGGAGGTATCAGCATACCTTTCGCATTCAGGTGCTTTGAATTTTTCAGGGATCTCAATGCTGGTGTAATTGGACAGGTCCATGGGATTCTGCTCTTGCAGCTGGCTTAACTTTTTCATGATCCTTTCAAACTGTCTATGGTACTGGCTATTTTCTAGCAAAATTTGCAGGTGTCATGATGGTGTTTAAAGCAACTACAGAGTGGGGCTCAGCTTGAGTAGATGTCATTTGTCTCGAGAGTTGTCGAAGGACAATGGAGATCTGTCCTACGCCGTCTTCAATGTTAATGAGGCGATTTTGTACATCATTCTGATCGGGCCTTATTGCATGAGGCCATTCGCGGACAAGTGGCCGGCGATTCATAATTACCTGTCGTTGTGAAAACAATGAATGAGCACGAAAGTAAACAAAGTTTGACCCATGGCAATGGTCTAACTGCTTTTTTATTTATCGAAAGAGGATTTATAGACTGCCAACTCTTGACATCTAAAACTTGAAATTGAAATGACATGATGAAATACTAGATATTAAACAAAAGTCCCTAAACAATGGGATAAAACTTTCACAATATTAACACTAAGGGGCACATGATTGCCAATTTATATGCGATGGGGAGCCTTGTTCTTGCGAGGATGCCTGCTTCCTTGGACTGGCTCTGAGGTGTGCATCCAGTCCATTCCCAAATCCCTCTTCATGAGCTCTGCTTGCTCGTGCTGGCTACTCTCGCTGATTGAGTGAGGGACTGATGGCTTCCATTTTGTTGGGATACGATGGTTGTGGATGTAGGACGTGGAGGCGTGGTGGGCTTTTTCTTCTCCCTCAAGCCCTTCAGGTACCACGATCCTTTTGTGATGGCACCTGCTCCATGCTTCCTCGATAATGTCAATCTCAAACGTGTATTCAAAACTTTGATGGGTGAAAAGGAGTGGAGGGACCCTATTCTTGAAAGATGGCGGGATCTCCTGAAGGGCTCCATACTATGGTGCCACCCTATATGGGAAATAGGAAATGGCACCGGTGAGGCCGAGTAACGGAATTGGATAGCGGCGCTTGAAAGCAAAGCGAGCTCTCTTTTCATAGAACCAACCAGCACACCATTGGAATGCCTCAGGAGCCGGGTCTCTTAGGAAGTTTATCCAATTTAAACAGCTTTGATTGGGAATGTATGGTCCTAAAACCATAAATTTTTGTAATGGATTTTCGAAATCAGTCATTCCAAACGATCGCATGAAGCCTCAGAATTCACTTAGATAAGAAAAGAACCAAACTTGTAAAATTTCCAGAGAGACTTGCATGATTTTTTCCGTGTTTTCTTTAAAACGATTAAAGGACAAAAATGTTTTAGTTAAAATGATGTTGATATAATTTTGCCCCCTCGAGATTTGATCAACTATCCATGCCATCTTAGGACTTATGACATTTCTTTGATGGGGGAAAATGACGAACCCAAAAAAGGCCAGGAGGAAAATCTCGCTTTTTTGGGTCATAGGCTGATTTTGAAAACAGGCATTCATGAATTCTAATGGGCAGGTATTATGGTTGTTTTCAAGAATTTGTCTCATGACATGGATTTCAGTTCCTAAAAGTCATGCTAACCCGCGCCACGGGAGGGCGCCTGTCGATGGCCTAACAAGCTTTTTCTCGAGAGGCATTCCAGTGATGATGCTGTATTCTTCTAGAGTTGGGGTTAGCTCAAACCCTCCAAACATAAAAGTAGTCATCTTCGGGCACCAGAAATGTGCCATGGCCTGTATGACTTCGGGACGAACAATGATTTGAATCAACGATAGGAGATGACCGATTTTAGCTTTAACGCGCTCTTGGGCAAACTGATCCAATTGACCCCACCATCTGAAGAATTCCGCTTTGGGAGCAGGAATGAACTGGATATCGTCTTTCCTCATCGCATATAGACTGGGACTTTGAAAAGCTTATCCTAAATTGCCATGGGCCAATAAAAAGACTAAGTAAAAGTAAAGAAATCACTTTGCTTTTAAATAAAATGGCAAGCACAAAGACATACAGATGGGACGTGCGGCTCGATTTCTAACTCAGAAGGCTTGATGAAATTAAAAGGGTATCCACCCGTCGCAGTCTCGCGTTAGCAGCATATCCCCTTAACCTCGGCTAAGAAATTCGGGGAAAAGAAAGGCAACCTCTACATCACAGTCTCGCGTTCGAGGTCGTATTTTTCTTAACACCATCCTAGAAATCCTAGGGCGGCCTAGGTCTGGCGGCCGGGTTGTGTGTGCCATGTGTAGTGTTAAAACAGTAAAGCATGCACATCAGTTTATAATCACAAGATACTCTATTTTAAGCAAAATTAAAATAAATTTCTAGGCTTTTGACCTGCATAAAGAAAAAAACCTAAGTTAGTAAAGAATTTAAATAAGACAAAAATGGCCTAAGTCTTCAAAGTCCCCAGTGGAGTCGCCAAGCTATCGTGACCTCTTTTTTTTGGGGGGGGGGGCTCCCGCAATCGGGTACGAGCGCCTAAGGAGGCTAATGGCTCGGCTAAAATTAGTTATGCCCGGACTCTCCCAAGTCCACCAATTCACGATTTTAATAGTCTGAGTTTTTAACTTGTAAATCAATTTTTAAAATGGAGTTGCCACTAATCGATTTGGGGTAGGTTGATTAGAAACCCAAGCGAAATATCGGGAGAAATACTCGCTCCTGCGTAACCAGAGAAATTAGGATCGGGGACTTGATTACACTAGTTAATCACTAATGCCTTTTCGGTACCTAATCTTGTTTAAACCCTAAGGTTTTTTGGATGCTTATGGGATTTTTCATGCATTTTGGGGCTGAAAAACATTTTTGAGTCTTTTTTTTTTTTTTTTTGACATAAAAGGGATTTTTTTGGATTTTTGGCATTTTTTTGGAAAATATGGAATTTTTTTTTTTTTTGGAAAATAGATGTTTTTTGAAAAATAAAATATTTTTTGATTTTTTGGAAAATAAAATATTTTTTACTGTTTTTTAATATTTTTCGAAAATAAAACATTTTTGATTTTTTGAAAATAATTTATTTATTATTTATTTATTTAAAATATTATTTTATATTACAATAATATAAAAATTGACTCGGGTTGGATTCGCGGGTTGGGTCTAACCCGAGTCGACGACCCAAAACGCGGATGGGCCCGCGTTGCGGGCCGACTCAGATTTTTTCCTTTACTTTTTTTTTTATTTGAAACGGCGTCGTGGTCGGCTCCACAACCCGGCTTCGCGGCGAAAACCCTACTCGGATCTGACCCGAATTGCGACCCGGCCTTCTGCCGCCCTCGCAATTTGCGGAATCCTTACCCAGTTCCCGATCCGGGTCCGACCTGTCAACCCGGGGTCGCGACCCGAAAAATCGGGAACCCTAGGGTTTCCGAATCGCGGCGCCGAGGAGGGAGAGGGCTGAGGCACAACGGCGGGGACGACGGTGACGGCGGGGACGACGGTGACGGCGGGGACGACGGTGACGGCGGCGGCGACAGCGATGGTAGCGACGAGGGTTGGATTGCGAAGGGGGGGAGGCTATGGTGATGGCGATGGCAACGGCGGCGGTGGCAGTGGCACTACCTGTTCGTGGCGATGGTGTCAGGACGATGGTGGCTGACAAAGGGCTGCAGGTGCGGGCGGCAGCGATGGATTGGTGATGGCGTCCCTGCAATTTCCAGATCTGGTGTAACCTTGGCGAATCGACTGCTGCAACAGCGTCGGAGCGGTGGCGGAGACGCGGCTGCGCCGGAGACAGCGAATCCTAGATCTGGTCAGATCTGGGTCGTCATTGGCTCGTCTCGTCGCTCGCGCTTTCTCCTCTCTCCTTACTTCCTCCTCCAGCGAAGCTCGGATCCGCGGCCGTGAGTCCTCAAACCCCCCTGAAGTCTCTCAGTGGGGTGTCCAAGGGCTGCGACTCGATCCGCCTCTCTCTCTGCAGGTTCGCTCGCCGACGGCCTCCCCCGATGTCTATTGGTGGGAGGTTGTTTAAGCTCACGACCTGCCTCTCTCTCGCTTGCTCTTCAACCTCCTCCGAAGTCTCTCAGGAGGAGGTTTTTAAGCTTGTGATCCTCTGGCGTGCCTCCTCGACGACGGAAACGGGGGCCTATTTATAGGTGAGGGGGTGGCCAGTCGACGGAGCTTCGACCGCCAGTCCCCGTGCGCCAAGCGGCCTCCGCCGGCTGAACTGGTGTCTTATCTAATGCCAGCTGCCCCTCCCACGTGGGTTGTCGTCCGCCTGCCTCTCCGGTGTCGCGTCCTCTGCGCGTGCGCTGCAGAGGCCTCCTTAAATACTCCTTTGTGCCTTCTCGACCGTTGACACTTTCCAAAGGAATTCTTCCAATTAACTCGTTGGATAGAATCAATCAAGGAGATCTCGAGCCATTTAAAGACTGTGATGAAAGCTTGTCAATCCTGTTCGCCCATACAATTAGAATCTTGGTTTCCATAAGTAGATTATTTCCAAAATAACTTGCCTTTCGAAATGATTTGAAGGATCTAAATTGATTCCAATAAAGATAACCATTCTCATAGGTGATATTTCCAACCAGAAGACTATATATATCCTGTACGAACCAAACCTTCGAAGAAAGAAAGATAATCCCAAGTCTGGTTAAGTCTTTATTCTTCACTTGCGTTCAGTCTAGAATTTGTCAGAGTGAGCAGACTTCTGTTGTAAGATAGACTTTGACACAAAAGTCTGGTGATCTTCAGAATAGAATTTAGATCATTTTTGTCAGCTTCAAAACATCATAGGAATTTTCTCCAACAAAGTCGACATATTTGGAAGCCACAAAATAGCAAATAAGGAAGTCTTCGCAGTAGAGATTTAAGAGTTTGCCAAGGAATATGAAAAGTAGGCATAATTCGATTATCCAAATTGACGCCATCGAAGACAAAAGCCAAGGAATTGATGGGTGGTGTAGTTGTAACAAATTGTTTTGCACATAGAGATGATTTACTCAATTTATAAAAGAAAAATTTTACCTTAAGACATTAGGCTACTTGAAAAAATATATTGAAATACCCACAAAAGCAAGATGTTGAACATTAACATCTTTTGAAAATACTCCATATCCAAATCTTAGGCCAGTACCAATAATCACAACGAGACTTGGGCCATGAACAAATCACATATGCATGATTTAAATGTTTAGAAATTAGAAGTACCTATGTGCTCCAGCACTACACGGACAATGGACAGGCCTTGCATGGGCACTACACGGGCCTTTTATGGGCCTTGTACAGCCAGTTCGGTCTGGTCTAGTCTGGAGGTTCCCTTTTTGGGCAATTCCTTCCAATAAAAGTTGGCTTTACTTCTTAAGCGACCCATATTATGACAAAACCATCACTCTAAGTGAGAAGGATAACAAATCAATGTTAATAACAAAGACCAAGCTTGCATACATAAATTTATTCAACAAGAGTCAACATATTTGGAAGTCACGAGAATAAGATATAAGCAGGTCTTACTAGTAGAGATTTAGGGGATTGCCATGGAATAAGGAGAGTAGGGAAAATTCAATCCCTTGAAATTGACACCATCGAAGGCAAAAGTCAAGGAATTTATGGGTTGTGTAGATGCAACAAACCGTTGCACGCATAAAAGATTTACTCAACTTATGCAAGAAAACTTTACTATAAGATATTGAGCTACTTGAGAGAACATAATGAAATGCCCACAAAAATGAGATGCTGAAAATTAATCTCTTGTAAACACTCCATATTTGAATCCCAAGTCAATACGAAAAATCACAACGAGCCTTAAACCGAGAACAAATCACATTTACCTCATTTAATTGTTGAGAATTTAGAAACTTAGTGATAAGCAGCATTTGTGGGCTCTAGCACTACATGGGCACTACACATGCCTTACATGAGCCTTGCACGGCTAGTTCGGTTCGGTCCAAGATGTTCCCTGTCAAGTGGTTCCTTTGGCTTAGAGTAGACTTTACTTATTGAACAACCCATATTCCAACAAAACCATCACTCTAGAAAGGAATAATGAAGCAATGCTAATAATGGATACCTAAACTTGAATACAATAACTTATTGGAGAAGAGTCAACATATTTGAAAGTCACAGGAACATGAGATAAATGGGTCTTGGTACTAGAGATTTAGGGGCTTGCCGTGGAATATGCAGAGTAGGCAAAATCCGATGCTCCAAAATATTCAAATATGGATTATTCTCAAAAGATGCGAATGTTCAGCATCTCATTTTTGTGGGCATTTTAGCATGTCCTCTCAAGTAGCTCAATGTCTTACAGTAATAGTTTTCTTGCATAAATTGACTAAATCATCTTTATTTGCACAACAGTTTGTTGTAGCTAAACAATCCATCAACAATCACAAGGAGCCCAAAGTTGATAACAAATTCCATCTACGTGATTTAATTGTTAAGAAGTTAGAAGTTTAGTATTAAGCGGCACTTGTGGCCAACAGCACTGCATGGGCCTTGCATTATCATTTTGATCCGGTTCGATCGAGAGGGTTTTTTTGTAAAAGCAGTTCCTTTTGCTCAGAGTTGAGTTTACTTCTTGGGTGACCCATGTTCCAACAAAAACATCACTCTAAGAGAGAAGGAATAACAAAGCAGTGCTAATAATGGAGACAAAACCTACATATATAAATTTATTTGAGAATAGTCAATATATTTGAAAGACACGGAAATAAGAAATAAGTAGGTCTTGGTGGTAGAGATTTAGAAACTTGCCAAGAATATGAAAAGTAAGCATAATCCGATGCTCCAAAATTGATGCCATGGAAGACAAAAGTCAAGGAATTGACGGGTTGTGTAGTTGCAACAAAATGTTATGCACATAAAGATAGTTTACTCAATTTATGCAAGAAGGCTTTTCCTGTAAGACACTGAGCTACATGATAGAACATATTGTAATGCCCACAAAAATGAGATGCTCAACATACACATCTTTTAATAATACTCCATATCCCAATCTCAAGCCAATACCAACAATCACAATGAGCCCAAATCCTAGAACAAATCTTATCTACATGATTTAATTGTTGACGAGTTGGAAGCTTAGAATTAAGCAACACTTGTAGCCTCTGCACTACACAGACACTACACAAGCCTTGCACGGGCCTTGCATGGGCCCTACACAGCCGTTTTGGTTCAGTCCAATCCGAGAGGTTCCTTGTTTAGGCAGTTTCTTTTGCTCAAAGTTGACTTTACTTCTTGAGCGACCCATATTCCAACAAAATCGCCACTCTAAGAAAGAAGGAATAATGAAGTAATGCTAATTTGGAGACAAAACCTGCATACAAAAGCTTATTCAAAAACAGACAAAATATTTGGAAGTCATTGAAATAGGAAAGAAGTAGGTCTTGGTAGTAGATATTTAGGAGCTTGCCATGGAATATGCAAAATAGGCAAAATCCGACACTCCAAAATTGACATCATCATAGACAAAAGCCAAAAAATTGATTAGTTGTATAGTTGTAACAAAATGTTATGCACATAAAGATGATTTACTCAATTGATGCAAGAGAACATTTATTATAAGACATTGAGCTACTTAGGAAAGCATACTCAAGTGCCAACAAAAATGAGTTGCTAAACATTGATATCTTTTGAAAATAGTCCATATCCAAATCTCAAGCCAATACCAACAACCACAATGATTCCCAGGCCAAGAACAACTCTCATATGCATGATTTAATTGATGAAAAATAAAAAATTTAGTATGACCTCTACCAATGAGAATCCTTAATCGTCATAGTCCACTTTGTAAAGACTATGCCAATCGTTATCCCTGTCTTTTGCCTAGACACGGTCAAGCAGCAAAAGTTGCTACTAATCATCCTCGAGGAGTTGATTGTGTTGCTCATCGTCCTCAGGACGTGCCTCACTAGCATCGACCACAACAACACAAGTGACACACAAGCCAAAATTGATCAAGATATTCTAAAATGATCTAAGAAAATCCAACATAATAGTTAGTAAAAAATAGATGGATGAAAATGACAATAGAGTCCCATCGATTTATGATTCACAATATGAGAAGGTTGATAGTAAATATTTAGACATTACAATATACATGTGTATAAATCTTTTGAGGAGAAGAGCAAAGGTTGCTTGAAGTCACCAAACTTTTGTGACCTAGCATTGTCTGTAAAAGAAAACGGCATTCAAAAATCTATATAGTAAAGCCCTAAAAGCTTAATCAATTTTGAATCAAATTTCATCTATATATTTGCACATTTTTTATGCTAAACTAATTCTAAACTAGAATTAATATTAAAATTTAGCAAAACTATTCAAAATCAAATTCCTAAATTTTGTCCCAAACTTTTTAATTTTTTTTTTAATTTCGAAAATGAGTTTTCGGATCAAGTCAAGAGACCAGACCTTGTGTCGATTGTGTAAAGATGAATATTATGTTACATTACCACCGACCGTGGCAGCCTAGATGGTAGAGCTTCTGTGATCCTTTCGCCAAAAGGGGAGGGGTTCGAAGCCCTTGCAAAGCAAGGGGGCATTAGGGCTGTTAGGTGACTTACCCGGTGGTGCAGGGTGGTGGTTTCACCTGTCGCCCTCGGGTTCTACCCGCCATTTGTCGGTTTACGGGGTTTCCGGGTAAAAAAAAAAAATATATATATATATATATTATGTTACATTGAGCTTGTTTTTCTAAAATGACATTATTTCTATTTTTGTTCCCAATGACAAAAAAGTAAGTTTATTCTACTTCTTGTTTATATTCCGACCATTGATCTATTCCAGGTGAATAAAAAAATTAACCGACATTACCAAACGGATTTTTTTTTGTTTTAGGGAACAAAAAAACACAAAAATAGAGAAAGATAAACGTTATCAAACAGGGCCTACATAATCACTACATACAATTTTAATCCTTCCATCCCTCTATTATTATCCATATTCTCATTTTAAATTCTCAATATATTCAATATTTAAAACTTTTTAGTTATTTAGTTAGCAAACACGCGCCATTTTGCACGTGCAGGAACGTTGGTTAATTCTCCTATTCTCGATTGACACACGGAGTCAGATCGATCTCCTCCTATAAACCCATCATGAATCGGATGGATTTCGGAGGGCCATGGACCCGAGCCGACCTGATGGCCCGAGCGCGCCCAACTGAGCTCCGCCACGTACCGTACGCACTCCGATAGCGCTCGGTCACTTGGCAAACAACTCAGAAGCTTCGCCGCTTCCAGGGGCGATTCGGTGGATTGTACCGTCGATATTCTCTCCCTCTCTCTTTCGCACCACCCATCGGCAAACCCCGATTAGGATCGCCAGAGTCTTGTCCAAGAGCAATCGCCATGGGAACTTCAGAGTCTACGCTCTCCGGATCGCAGGTAACTCTCGATCCTTCCGCCTCCGCAAGCTCGTCCCGCTCTTCGCAGGGCTTACTCCCAAATCGTTACTGAACGACCGCTGTTTGCTCTTGAAGAGACCGGCCGACGAAATCACCACCGTCTCCGAGCGGCCGGAGGGCGTCGATCCCGTCCTGGAGAAGCTCAGGTCCCTCAAGATCGTGAGTAGCAGCCCCTCTTTCTAGGTTTTCGCGAGCACGTGAATGAATGCGCAGATTAGTTGCTTTTAATATTGAAAAATTGAAACTTATGGTGGTTTGTTCGATTGATCGTAGACGCCTCCCATACTGACGTCGCTGCCGTCCGAGAGCAGCTTGACCGACATTTTGGTTAGGAAGCCGCTGTCTTCGTCGGCTACAGGTGACGCATTGGCCTCGTGATGACACTCTTTATGAGTTGGTTTTAGTGAATCATTTTGTTTCGAAGTGAAATAGTGTAATGAAATCTTGAAAGTCAAGCTGTTGGCTGGTTAATATAGGGACAGTAAATCCGAAGGTGCTACTGGAGCTATTCTCGATGTACCACGACTGGCAGGAGGAGAAGGTCCAAAAGATTGGCAAGAAACAGGTGCGCCTTTGTGTTGGTCGATGCATCTACTATATATAGACGCTAGGACCTTCCGATGGAAAGATCGTCAAAATGGATTTTAGACGAAAGGAAGTGTCCAGTTCTTCGATATATAAATTCATTAGCCTGTGTTTCCTTAGATGGACTATTTCGAAGTGGAAGAATATTGAGAGGCTTCAATTTTGAACTAGTCAGGAATCTGTAAAGAGTTCTTATGGCTTTTTGGGGGCGATCAACTTGTTGCCATTTCTTTTGGTTCGATCTTTCAGAATTCTCTCGTGAAGATTGCTTAGAAAGATCGAAAGACCTGAAGCGATTTTTGTATATTTGATCTGTAAAATGTAGATATGTGCTTCGGAGGATTTATGGAGATCCCCATTTCTTTGCTTTTCCCCTGTCGCCTCTCGTGCTGGTGGAGCATTGCTCTTCGGTCTTCCTTGTGCAAGTTGTTTTAACGTGTCACAGTAATCACTTTACCCAAAGAAGTTAAGCAATGTCCTTTGTATTTTTTTTTTCCAACTGAATAAATCTATGCTTTGGACTTGAGAGCGAGCTTCTCAATCATGCATATATGTTGTGGCATATAGTGTAATACTATGGGAACTGTCCTTCTGCCAATCGTATGTGTTATCAGAACCAGGAGAGTTTGTAGTGCACAGACCTAAGGTTTGGTGCATTTTCCTGCAGGAAGAAATAGAGAACAAGATAGAACTTGTGGATGCTTTAGCTGTGAAACTTCTCCAGCGATTTAATTTCTCTGTGTCAGCAATGAAGACCACCTCTCAACATTTATCAGAAGGTACTTATCTCATGATTTTGTGATTTTATTTGCTGCGCGCTTGCTTTTAGTACTTCAGAGGATTGAATACAGAAATCATGGGTTGAATAACACACCTTCTCCAGAATATGTTTGGTACTGTGAATTCAATCCATACTACATATTTCCTGATTGTTTCTCATTGTTGCTTTGGAAATGTTCATACGACATATTCTTTCATCACTTATTCTGGAAATCTATATAGTTCATGCATTGCAGGTGGAGCTTGGGGAACTCAAGGGGAGATTGACAGAGGTTATTAGTAACTGTGATGCCCTATGCAAGAGGATAGAGTCGGAGGGGCCGGAATCTCTTCTATCATTGGTGACACCATTTATTGCCAGGACCTCCAATTCATGTGACTCCAATAGTTCATTACAAAGAGTTCTTGAGAGCAGTCCGGCTTCTACAGACTCAAAAACAGGCTGACCGATGCTTTTATTTTTATTTTTTTCCCTTGTCCCTCTTTTTGGTACGAGGGAAGTGTAATTAGCCATTCCTGATTGAGATCGAGTGTATTTGGAGGAAGCTACTGTTGCTGTTGTCTCATTCATCAATGGACTCGATTCAGAGGATTAGTTTTCTGAATCGTATTTTGATGGAGCCCATGTTATGTAGCTTTTCTTTTACGGCCATTTATGCAGAATTAGTGGAAAGAGCTTTCTTGAAATGGAGTGATGGGAAGTATTGACAGTCTTTTAAGTGTTATTGGTGACAGTCATGAATGGCAGTTGCTTATGACTAGTTCAAGTTGTACTTTAAAAAAAAAATTATGGGAGACGCGGAACAATTTTCGGTAATTATTTGTGCAATAATGAATTCAGAATCAATGAAAGTCAAGTTTTTTCTCAGCTGATTTCTCGGAGTGGAAGGTGATGAGCGAGGCTTTTGCTCGTGATGCGAAATCTATCGTGTGGAAAACGATGTCTGGACTCAGTAAGTGTGGAGTCACTGCGTCATCGAAATTGGTGGAGGTTCTTTCGCAGGTCCGAAATAACTGGGGATCGGCATTCACCTTCTTCCGTCGGGCTGGGAATCAACGGAAGTACTCCCATTCAGTTCGTGAATCTCACTCCATGATCCCTATTTAGGCGAAAATGGAAGTTCGTCAATTGAAAGGGAAGCCGAGGGCTGCCATGTTCAGTTTGATACTCAAGAATTGGGGGGGCGTGTGACTCCGTGGGCGACTGAGATCGCGCAGTCTTTTGATTGCTTGAAGTCGCTTCACTTTCGGTGCATGATAGTAGGAGATTCAGACTTGGCACTGCTTGTGGGGTCGCGGAGGCGCGTTCTGCAAGTGCTCAAACTCCACAGAGCGCTCTGGTTTCTCGACGGATGGGTTTTTACGCGTGGGGCGTTTGTGCAGGGAATTTGATTGTCTACACCCCTTGTATAGTGATGAAAGACTAGCAATTGTGGTACCCTGTTGATATGCTTATTGAATTTTGCGTCTTTCGATTATGGGTACGTGTATGTATGGTGCATTCATGAAGTTCTTGTAATTTGGTAACTTTGTTTTTACTCCATAATATTCTTTTCTAAAGGAATTACTAAAGAGATGATAGCAATGTCTTGGTTTGTGCACTTCACATGGTTCTTATGTAATGCTTCGATTAGTCTCCATTGCACTCGAGATCTGTCCAAGTGCAGCTTCTTCATCTGTTCATTTTCTGTCTTAAGATTCTGGTCAACGCGTAAGATGGAATGTGATTGCTCCATGCTAGATATGCAGGAGTAATTTGTAAGGTGGAATCTTAATTTCCATCGTTAGTTATAAAAAAAAAATGATGAGTTTGGATTAGTTTGGTGCGTGATGCACTTTTGGCCTCTTGCCTTTTGGTAATTTCACTTGCACTAAAGTATGTTTGGTTTTGCATTTGAGAAATTGTGATCGAGCCTTTTCTTATATTCTAAGATCGATGATCTAGACATAAAAACATGTGCTGTGGACTCCATTGCTAGGGATCCATAATGTAGTTGAGCCTGAGCCGCTTTGCACTTGCTTATTTTACTGGAGATGCTACATTCAATTGTACTATGAGATCTAGTGCATAGTGTTGATAAGTGTATTTATTCTGAATTCACTAAAGACTATAGTGTTTTAGTGTGCTTATACGTTGACAATATGTTTATTTTTGGAACCAATATGACCGGAGTCATTGAGACTAAGAAGTATCCAACTTCCATTTATAAAATGAAATATTTAGTTGAAGTGAATACTATATTGGGTATTAAAAAAAAAACATAGTGGGGATTATTCTTTGAGCCAAAGTGACTACATTAAAATAATGTTAAACAAATTCAAATATCTTGGTTTCGAAGAAATGACTACTCAATTTGCTTCTAGTATTAATTAAATTAAAATACTAGTAGAGCAGTAGCATAATTTGAATATGTTAGTACTATAGGGTCTTTTATGTATGCAATGCATTGTACTAGACCTAATTTTGCATTGTCCATGAGTAAGTTGAGTAGAGTATAGAAGATTTGAAAACTATTACCAAATTTTTTTGTTTTCTTAAGAAAACTAAAAAATTGGGATGGACTTTCACAAGTGATGGATGTATTGTATCTTGGGCAAACAAGAAACGTACATGGATAACTCACTCAACAATGAATTCTGAATTCATTACCTTAGTGGCAAATAGGAAAGAGGCTGCATGATTAAAAAAAAATGTTGTTGGACATCAAATAATGGCATAGTCAGGCTACTTTAGCAATAGTTGATAATAACAGAAGGGCAAGTCTAGCTATATCGGTATAACACATGAGTACATAAAATAATTGATTTAAAATGGTATCATAACAATTGTCTATATGAGGTCAAGTAAGAATCTAGTTGATCCATTTACAAAGGCTTTACTGAAAGATGGGATAAAGATGACCTCAAAAGAAATGGGGTTGAACCTTTTGACTAAAATCAACGGTAATGGTAATCTGACCTAATACTAGTAAATCACCAGTTATAAGATTTAATAGGTAAAAACAAGTTATTGAAAGTGATTGTTTGATATTGACATTAGCTCGAACACGAGCAGTTAGTATTGTCTATTATGTCTTAAAGGCTAAATTATATTTTTAATGAAGTATAATACAAATTAGTAATGTGTTTATTAGCTAGATACTTCACCTATATAAGCTTAGAAGTTGTGCCGTTTCTTATGAAAGTTTGATTACGAAAGACACAAGCACAAGGCCATAATCGTTCTAAGTAGATTACAAACTTCTTTTTGAAACAAATGGTTAGTTTATGTGTGGTATATCCGATTCTATTATTAAAGTGATAAATTTAAAGCATAGCTACTTGAAATTTTTATAGAATTTTAAGATACTTGCACTAAATAAAAGTTTAACTTGAAAGAGACTTCTATGTATGTATATTAATCTAATGAAAATTTTGGTTATATTTTCTTTTTAAAATTATATTTTTGTATTTTTGTTTTACAAACAAAGTGGGGAATTGTTAGTAGTTTGTTTATAAACAAACTCAAAGGTGCCTTGTCCTATGTCGAAAAGATGTGAGTACACATGTGGACTAGATTTGACACTAATCAATGATTATTATTATTATTATTATTTATGAAAATTTGAATTTATAATTATAAAATAACCATTGTGTCTTATTAAAACAGTGTGCCTATTCAAAATAGAGTGATGGTTTTCTAATTATTTAATTCCGAATTTATTATTTTTCCTAATGGTTATTAGGTGCTCTTACAACCTTTGTAAGGTTGTGTTTATTTGGACATAATTTCTTAACATTTGGAAGGTTATGTCTGTTCTGATATAATTTCTTCATTTTTGAAAGGTTGTATCCATTCAAATATATTTATTTAATATTTCTGTTCAATACTTTTAACTTTTAATTTTGTTTTCTTTCTAAAGATATACCACCATAGTTTCCAATTGTTTCCTTTTGAGAGATCCTTAAAAAAAAAAAATACTAAAATTACTACATGGTATTTTTATTGAGACTTTGTTGTATCTTGGAAAATTTTTCCTAATAACCATTAGCAACATTGTGAAGCAAATAATCTTAAAGAGAGTATCATCGCGCCTCAAAATTTGACTCCATCTATTCTTCCTAATTGAATTTGTCCTCGGCAATTTTGAATAAAAGATAATTTTTTTTGAGTTCTGAATTTCATAATTTGTGAAAAATTACAACCTTTCAAGTAGAATAAGTTATGTCCGAATAGACATAGCTCTCCAAATGTTAAGAGGTTATGTCCAAACAAACATAACTTTCCAAAGGTTATAAGAGCACGTAACAATTGTTAGGCAAAATAATAATAAAATTAGAAATTAAATAATAATAAAAGTAACCGTACTCTATTTTGAATAGTCACACTATTTTAATAGTACAAAATTGTTATTTTATAATTATAAATTCAAATTTTAATAAATAAAAAATCATAATCATTTATTAGTGCCAAATCTAGTCCATGTATACACTCACATCTTTTCAATATGGGACAATGCACCTTTTAGTTTGTTTTATCAACAATCCCCCATTCTGTTTGTAAAAAAAAAAAAATACAAAAATACAAAAATACAAAAATAAAAATTTAAAAAAGAAATACAACCAAAATTTCTCCATGAGATTAATATACATACGTAAAAGTTTCTTTTGAGTTAAACCTTTTTCTAGTGGGAGCATCTCAGAATTTTATAAAAGTTTCAAATAGCTACACTTTAACCTTGCAATTTTATATATAGAATCGGATATATACTAAGCTCTTATTTCATCAAGAAGTTTATAATTTACTCAACACTATTATGGCCTTATGCTTGTAAGAAGCCGCACCACTTGTTTTACCAATAAACACATTACTAATTTGTATTATACTTCATTAAGAATATAATTCAGCCCATGAAACATAAGAGATGATACTGATTTCTCATGTCTGAGCAAATGTCAGTATCAAACAATCATCATCAATAACTTGTTTTTACGCATTAACCTTATAGCTAGTGATATTCTAATATTAAGTCAAGTTACTATTATTAGTGATTTTATTCAAAGGGTTTTAGCCCTATTTCTTTTGAGGTTATACTTACCATGTCCTTTGGTAAAGCCTTTGTAATGGGATTGGCCATACTTCTGCTTGACTTTAGATAGACAATTGTTATGGAATTATCTTGAATCAATTGTCTCACGTATTCATATCTTAGACTAAAATGTGCAGACTTACTATTATAAGTGCTACTATAAACTCTTGCCAAAAGTAGCCTGACTACCATCATAGATAAAAATAAGAGACTTATGATTAGGCCTTAATTTGATGTTCAACAACAAATTTCTAATCCATTCAGCTTTTTTCCTAGTTGCTGCTAAAGCAACGAATTCATATTTCATTGTTAAGTGAGTAATGCATGTTTGTTTCTTGCTTGCCCAAGATACAACATATCCACTAGTGAAATCCATCTAGCTAGAAGTGGAATGTTTGTCGCCCACACTTGTAATCCAACTAGCATTGGTGTTCTAATGTAGCTAGATAATTATTATAAAATAGTTCCAAATTTTAAGTTCTCTTAAGATAGCAAAAAAATACATTGTACTTTAAATTCAATTGCATGCTTTCTTTTATCTTTCTTAGAAATAAAAGACGAAAATGAACATCCATGTGTGATCACTTAGTTTAGGATTATTGACCCGAAAAAGTAAAAAGACATGCATGATCACCATAGGTAACACGACATACTGTTAGGAATCGAAAGGTGCTCATAGAAATATTAGTGTAACTCAAGTCTCCGAATCTAGATATTTGGTTGCATAGAAATCGAGGGACAACTCATAACCCACGATTGGGTTTTTTGGCCAATCCCAAAAAGAGACTAGTGGTGACTCTAGTCTTATTTTCTAGGTTGTCTTAGACAACTATAACATTTAATAAACCTGTCAAGAGGGGTATGAACCTGAGGAAAAGGTTCGTAATCATGATTTAGTATACTTGATATGGCAGTACCTCAAAGGATGAATTGATGCAATCCTTATGGGCGAAGACGTACTATTAAGAGGGCTATTTGATCGAGATACCATTAGACTCACATTTTAGTTTGGTTTCCTTTCGATCTTTAAACCATTGATCAAGAGAGCTATTATGCCATCCTTTTGGTCATTGATCAAGATGTGTCACGACATCGAGGTTGGACACGACAAATTCTGCTATCACACAAGGTACAAGCTTGGGAGAGCTCGTGACCGTGATCGAGAGAATTCACAAAGGTTCATTTCGAAAGGCAAGTTGATGACGTGTCATCTTACATAGTTTATAGTTTTAATTTGTCAGAAAATTATTCCAATAAATTTAAAACACGATATATATATATATAAAGAAAAGGAAAATAAAAATTTGTAAAGAATAATATAAACTAAATAAAAAGGACATACAAATTTTGACAAAGGAAAGCGACAAAAATTGAAATATTGCAACCTTTGTCGCTTGTGGCCACTATGGCGATTGCCTCTAGGCAACATGACGTGGGTTAGGGACCCCGACAAGATTTGCCAAGCACAAATAATAGTTCTATAAACTATTAGGCTATGTTTGGTCATTTGAGATTCCTAACCGGGATAAGATTGAATAGGATGAGATATGAAATCTAGAAATTTTGCTATATCCTATCCACTATTTGACGGATCATAATGATAAAGTCGGTATATTCATATTATATCATATACATTATTTGATATAAACAGCATGTTAGTGTAAATGAACATAAAAGTTCACAAACAGAGATGGTAAAATTCTCTCGCAACGCTCTTGCCTACTTTATTTTTATATGCCTTTATTTTTATTTTTATTTTTATTTTTCCTTTCTATTTTAATTATTTTCCTTTTTATTTCATTTCCCTTCCATCGTTCTCAAATAAAATTTTATTAAATAGTAAACTGTACTAATATACCTAAAATACTAAAATATGTATTAAATATAAATATATATTTATATTATAAGATAGAATTAAATTAGAATATATAAATAATAACAAGATTAAATTAAAATACTAAAATTTTATTTTTTATTATTTCAATTTCTTATATTAGAATTTAAATATTATTTACATTGAAACATACTTTTATTTTATTAATGTAAAAATTTTGTTATACGAGAAAAATAACTTTCCTATTATGAATATTAGAAATCCTATCTACTTTTATCCCCCTTCTCCCATGAGATAATTTTATTAATTTATATCCCTATCATATCCGACTTTTATCTTGAGCGAAAGATCAAACGCAAGATAAGATAATTTTATCTTATTATGAATTTTATCCTGACTATCAATTGTAGTCTTAGTTCTAAGTGAGAGGATAAAAAATCAACACTACGACAAAACCACTTACTTAATATAAATAATGCGGTTTTGTTCTTATTTAAGCTTTTAACTGAAATGGTGCCTGATGGAGAATGGGGGAGGATTTTTCATTATGCTTCAAAAGAAAGAAAAAAAGCATTACAGTGTTGCAATTTCAAGTCAACATGACACGCTGGGAATCCACATAGTTTTCTTCATTGGCTGTATTTCATTTAAATTACTTAATGAAAGGATGACATAAACATATTAAAATATAATAGGGATTTAATTGGACTAATTAAAAGTTTCGGGACGATGGTGAACATTACTCAAAATTGATTTAATTGAATCAACCGAAAGTTCAAATATGACATTGCATATCAATAAAAGTTCACATATTGCTAATACTATTATCATTTGCAGGAAGAGAAACTACATGTTCTTTACATCTCATATCAAAGAAGGCAAGAGATGTTGATCCACTGCATTTTGCAAATTCACTTCATGATCACTCGGTAGAAGGATGGAAATAATTGTGAAATGGGACCTTCCCAGAAGTCTTCGCATAATTATTTCTGGTACCACAACTTCAAACTATAAACATCACACTATTCCTATGATGTTCATAGAGAAGCTAGCTCTGCAGTGAAAAGAAAAAATCACATGGCTGGGCTTAGTGAGAACTAAGAAGATATTCAAAAGGCGATCGTCATCATAATTGAAAACCATATAGAATAGCACATGAAAACTTCAAATCTTACCATCTCCTGAAATGCTTCAAATTTTTTGACATTGAGATCACGAAGTTGCTCTAAGCTGACTGTAGAGAGTGGCATATCCAAGGGCACTTGAAAGCAAAGCTCATGGGAGACTTGTCCCATGGTCGGTCGAAGCCTCGGATCGTCTTGCAAGCACTTGAATGCTAGTTTGGCAATCAAGACCACGTCCTGTGCATCTTGAAGGCCAAGTTTGGAAGGCGAGAGACGTTGATCCAATACATTCTTCAACATCGTTGACTCAGCTTGGGCGGACGGTGAACATTCTCCAGAGACATGATCTCCTGGATGCTTTCCCATGATTGTCTCTAATGCGATGACTCCAAAGCTGTATACATCGCACTTTTCGGTAGGAACAATAGAATAAGCTAGCTCTGCAAGCGGAGAATCCACTGTTTTTTTAATCTCGGTCACAAGTTGTATTCAAGTTGACAACATTAATTCCCGTGATGTGACGTGTGACGATCACAAGTACAGATCTCCACATAATCAACTCCTACAACATTGATTTGCGCATGGGAGTTTATGCTTTGGCAAAAATGACATTTTTTTTGTTCGCCCCTTAAAATACGGGCATCTTCTAGGTAATGTGAACTTAATATCCTTGAAATGGATTGATTATGATCTGTTTCCCATTTGCCAATTCTTACTTATGAGGAAAATCGAAAAGCATTTTCATCAAGATTGAACTCGAAAGCTCATAATAAGTACACCAGAATTTTTATGATATGTTTAAATAACTAATGGACTGCATTAACTAGTAAAATTTCAATAATAGAAGCATGATACCTAATGCCATCGAAATTTGAACAAAAGTTTGCGAAGTACCTGGAGCAATATACCCAATCGTACCGGCAATAGCCGTCCAGTTTGATGAATCTGGCCTCAAAAGTCTTGCAGTGCCAAAATCGGAAACATGAGCCTCATAATCACGATCCAATAAAATGTTGTTACTGGTCAAGTCTCGATGAATTAATGGAGGAGAACATTCGTGATGCATATAGGACAATGCATCCGCAACTCCTCGAACCACACTTATCCTCTTGTCCCATTGAAATTCTATTGCTCTTTGATCATCTTTCAAAGTTGTTCTCAAGCTTCCTCTTTCCATGTACTCATACACCAAAAAACAATGTTGGGGATGGGAGCAAAAGCCATAAAATTTCACGATGTTTCGATGACGTATATTTGTCAAGGCTTGAATTTCCCTTTCAAATGATACCAAATCAACAATCTCAGTATCTTCTTGGGATGACAAGGTTTGCTTGATAGCAAATGTTTGACCTTCTGATATCTTGGCTTCATAAACAATTCCATATGCTCCTTCACCCACATAGTACTTGGAGTCAAATCCTTCTGTGGCCTCAATGATTCGATCATAGAAAACTTTGCCATCATACCTCAAAATACTCAAGAAATCCAAATCATTTGCCTGTTCATTATTCTTTCTCTTGATTATCCTTCTTTGACGATGATTGACGATTACAACAACAATCAAGGCGCAAGAGAGAAAGAGAAACCCTAACAACGAGATAATGAGGATAATTGCGATTCTAGCTCCAAAATGTTTATTACGTTTCTTGATCCCGATAGAGTTGCAGTTCGGTAAACCAACAACGTTACCACAAAGCCCTTTGTTATGCTGAATTGCCTCAAATGGAGCCTCATTGAAAGCCTTGACATTAGGGAGAGGACCTTCTAAGTCATTGTAGGATACATCAATAGAAGTCAAGGCGAACATATCATCAAAAGCATGTGGGATGTAACCAGATAGGCTATTGTGGGAGATATTTAGAATTTGTAAGTTTCTCGGTATCGCAAGCTGTCCTGGTATATGTTCTGACAAAATATTATAGCTCAGATCAAGAATCTCGAGGAATGGTATGTTGCCTATCTCAGGAGGAATGCTTCTCCGAAATTTGTTCTTGCTCAAGTTCAAGCTCAACAAGCTTTCGCATGAGCCTAGCTGCATCGGTATCAATCCACTCAAATTGTTTGATGCTAAGTTTAGATGTGTTAGATGAGATAAAAACCCAATCTCAATGGGGACATTTCCCATGATGGCATTGCTGCTTAGGTCGAGTTCTAACAACATTAATAGGTTTCCCATTTCCCTCGGAATCTCTCCGCTCAAATTATTTGAAGAAAGGTCCAATAACTGTAATTGAGCCATCCTTCCAAATATTACGGGTATCTCACCAAAGATGTTGTTCGATATCCTTAAGCTCATCAAATTATGACAACGCTCCCATTTCCACGAAAGTTCGCCTCTCAAATGATTGTGGCTCAAGTCCATATAATTCAGATGCGGATATATTCCGAAAGCATCTGTTATGTTTCCAGTGAGTTGGTTTTTGTCAAGCCTCAATCTGATTAATGTGCTACAGTTCTTTAGGCTCGTGGGGATGGGACCCGTGAAATGATTATTGGAGATGGAGAAATTTTGCAATGATCTCCCAAGACATACATCTTTTGGCACTTCCCCTTCTAGGTCATTATCATGTAGCTGCAAATAAGTCAACCGTGTTAACTTATTGAATTCAGAAGGCAAGGAACCAAAGAATTTATTGTCGCCAAGGTCCAAATGAGTTAGATTGGGAAGGCTTCCAATTGATGCCGGAATTGAGCCAGTGAGTTTGTTTTTATATAGACGAAGTTTAGTAAGAGAAGTGAGCCTCCCAATTTCTGAAGGTATAAAACTTGTCAAGTTTCCAATGGAACTAGGAATTGAGCCACTGAGATTGTTGAATGACAGGTCAAGTTCAATAATAGAAGTGAGCCTCCCGATTTCTGAAGGTATGGGTCCCGAAAGTCCATTTTGCCATATGTAAAGAAATTTCAAATTCATCAAGTCACCTATTTCTCTCGGAATGGAACCGGAAATATTATTGCGAGAAATGCCTAATATAGTTAAATTGCCTAATTTCCCAAGAGAAGCAGGAATGGGCCCTGAAAGTTGATTTTTACTTAGATAAAGATATATCAGTCTGGTCAGGTTCCCTAGTGAAGCAGGGATAGGACCGATCAAATTATTATCCTCAAAAGATAATAGTGTAAGAGCAATGAGCCTCCCAATTTCATAAGGTATGGGTCCCGAAAGTCTATTTTGGAAGAGGTTAAGAAAAGATAAACTTCTCAAGTTTCCAATGGAACTAGGAATTGAGCCACTGAGATTGTTGAATGACAGGTCAAGTTTAATAAGAGAAGTGAGCCTCCCAATTTCTGAAGGTATGGGTCCTGAAAGTCCATTATGTGCTATGTAAAGAATTTTCAAATTCATCAAGTAACATATTTCTCTCGGAATGGAACCAGAAATATTATTGCGAGAAATGCCTAATATAGTTAAATTGCCTAATTTCCCAAGAGAAGCAGGAATGGGCCCTGAAAGTTGATTTCCACTTAGATAAAGATGAATCAATTTGCTCAGGTTCCCTAGTGAAGTAGGGATAGGACCGATCAAATTATTATCCTCAAAAGATAATAGTGTAAGAGCAATGAGCCTCCCAATTTCAGAAGGTATGGGTCCTGAAAGTCTATTTCGGAAGAAATTAAGAAAATATAAACTTGTCAAGTTTCCAATGGAAGGGACAGGACCGATCAAATTATTATCCTCAAAAGATAATAGTGTAAGAGCAATGAGCCTCCCAATTTCAGAAGGTATGGGTCCTGAAAGTCTATTTTGGAAGAGGTTAAGAAAAGATAAACTTGTCAAGTTTCCAATGGAACTAGGAATTGAGCCGCTGAGATTGTTGGATGATAGGTCAAGTTCAATAAGAGAAGTGAGCCTCCCAATTTCTGAAGGTATGGGTCCCGAAAGTCCATTCTGCCGTATGTAAAGATTTTTCAAATTCCTCAAGTCACCTATTTCTCGCGGAATGGAACCAGAAATATTATTGTGTGAAATCCCTAATTCAGTCAAATTGCCTAATTTTCCAAGAGAAGCGGGAATGGGCCCTGAAAGTTGATTTCCACTTAGATAAAGATGAATCAATCTGCTCAGGTTCCCTAGTGAAGTAGGGACAGGACCGATCAAATTATTATCCTCAAAAGATAATAGTGTAAGAGCAATGAGCCTCCCAATTTCAGAAGGTATAGGTCCTGATAGTCTATTTCGGAAGAAATTAAGAAAATATAAACTTGTCAAGTTTCCAATGGAAGGGACAGGACCGATCAAATTATTATCCTCAAAAGATAATAGTGTAAGAGCAATGAGCCTCCCAATTTCAGAAGGTATGGGTCCTGAAAGTCTATTTTGGAAGAGGTTAAGAAAAGATAAACTTGTCAAGTTTCCAATGGAACTAGGAATTGAGCCGTTGAGATTGTTGGATGACAGGTCAAGTTCAATAAGAGAAGTGAGCCTCCCAATTTCTGAAGGTATGGGTCCCAAAAGTCCATTCTGCCGTATGTAAAGATTTTTCAAATTCCTCAAGTCACCTATTTCTCGCGGAATGGAACCAGAAATATTATTGTGTGAAATCCCTAATTCAGTCAAATTGCCTAATTTTCCAAGAGAAGCGGGAATGGGCCCTGAAAGTTGATTTCCACTTAGATAAAGATGAATCAATCTGCTCAGGTTCCCTAGTGAAGCAGGGATAGGACCGATGAACTTGTTTATGGAAAAATCAAGTTCCAAAAGAGAATCCAACTGTCCAATCTCTGGAGGGATGTGTCCACTTAGGTTGTTTGCACATAGTTTAAAATAATGAAGACTCTCGAGCATACCTAAACTTGGAGGAATGTACCCAGATAGTTCATTGAAGCAAAGATCAAGAGAGTTGAGTTTGGAAAGGTTACCAATACTTGAGGGAATGAAGCCATAGATCGAGTTGTTGGCAAGTTCAAAGCTAACCACATTGGTTAAGCGTGAGAAGTTGAGGCCATCTAGAGTTCCTCTCAAACCGAGATAGGAAAGATTTAGATGGGCAATGGCTCCAAAGTCGTCACAAACAACACCGGTAAAGCTGCAAGGATTGTCATCATGCCACGAAGAGAGGAGAGACTGGCTATGGTTGTCAAGAGTAGATTTCCAATTTAGGAGAGCCTCTGCTCCATCCTTATTCTTAGTCACGTGGATAGTGGAGAAAGAAGTGAAGGAAGCATAAACGCCTGCACCATGAAATGAAGTGGTGCCTACCAAAAAGAGCGAGAATAAGAAGACAGCTAAAGGAGACTGGGTTGATGACAAAAAGGAAGAAATCATGATTTGGGGGATGGTTGAGTCTTGGGAGGTGCGAGATGGTTCAAATCCGCATACTATTAAAAAGATTGATGACTATACTTATAGATTGGAAGATAACTCCAAGAAGCCTCTATGGAGGACAGTTCCTATTATAGCTGGACCGCGTTTTCCGCAGAATGAGTCCTTCTCATTGACGACATATTTGCAAGATAAAAAGTCTTTCTCCTTTTTCAGCCAGCTTAGCGTGCACCGTGGGGGATGACGAGTGAATTGAGACGAGTGAATTGTGCAGAACCACATAAGTCTCAATCGTGGGTCATGCTTGACTTACTTTTTCTAAGTCTTCTTTAAAATTGATGATATATTTGCAAGATAAAAAGTCTCTCCCCTTTTTCAGTCACCTTAGCGTGCCCCGTGGTGGATGATGAGTGAATTGCGCAGAGCTACATAAGTCTCAATCGTTGGTCATGCTTGACTTACTTTTTCAAGTCTTCATTGGAATTGACGATAGGTTTGCAAGATAAAAAGTCTTTCCCCTTTTTCACTCAGCTTAGCGTGCGCTGTGGGGGATGATGAGTGAATTGCGCAGAGCCACATAAGTCTCACTCGTTGGTCATGCTTGATTTACTTTTCCAAGTCTTCTTTGAAATTCACATGTCAACCATATTTGTGGAAAATGAAGTCCTGATCGTGGGTTTCGAACAAAAAAAAAAGAGTCCTGATCGTGGGTGGCTATAAGGTTCAAAATTGACACTCAGATGTTGGGTAGATGAGTGGGGTGTTGAAAGGGAATATACACTATGTGGGATTTTTTTTTTCCAAACAACAATTTGTAGAAATTGAACAAATTTTGATCGTGCATAATTTTTCCATCTGACATCCGGTTGACTCGGCTCCAATTCTGGCGAAACGGTTCTATGACGTGCAGGTGATAAAAGATTCGAGTGATTGGTCTGTGTAGAGAGCTTGGATCCCCTTTTGCAAAGTAATATTTATGCTTCCCTATCTTGGAGAGAAAACAAAGCAGCAACAAGAATGTGAGTAGGTTATTTCAAGGGAACCTAGGCCTCCAATACTGGAACAAGAATTTTGGGAATTGCTGAAAGTTCGGTTAACAAGTCATTCAAGGAGTCTTCTCTGTAAGTGATAACGTAATTCTCTAATGCGGAAAATTCAAGATTGGGGATCTTTCATTTTCATGATTTTCACAATAAGAGGGATGAAGATATGCATTTATCCATTGCAATACTGTTGAAAATGATTTGTTGCAGAAACCAACGAAACGAAGAAATTCGATTTCTCTCCCTTAACCGCTTTTCCTTAATGTGCTTCATTTGATCAAGTTTCATTCATTGCTATTAGGAGGAGAGAGGACCAGACTCTATTGATATATGCCATTAATAGGTGCCTTCCATCAAAGTGCCTTTTTACTTCGTAAGAGACTAAGAGTCGCACCTCTTCAGAAGAATGGTAACTTCTCAATAGAATTGTATGTTTTCATCCTTTCCATAGCCAATATGTTTTAGCAGTTATATAATTATTAAACCATTGATTAATAACATCATGCGGGCCACAATAATTCTTACATTCTCCCACTAGGCCCATATGACATTCCTTTCATGGTTTAATAAAGACCAACACAATAACATTATGTTATAACTTTTCTTAAATTGGCTATCACATAATAATCACAATTAAGTAAAGAAAACTAATATGAGTCATGTTGATTGTATGTCATTAATCGACGTAGTCTATTTCATGTACTACAATGATAGCTCTTTACTTAACATGATCTATGAATGAAGATAGCTCTCTACTTAATATGATCCATGAATGATAAGTACAGTAATGGTCCAACTAAATAAAAATGGGCTAATGTCAAATTCACACGAAACAAAATGTAAATGAGAGAAATATCAATAGTTATGAAGTGCTACTTCTTAGCCAAGAATTGAAATAGAAATGCTACTTTTCCAAATTTAGGAGAAAATGGCTTCTGATTTGTCTGGCGGATGAGGCTGATCTGATTAAATTTTGGATTTTACTAGAGAGACACAGCTGAGAAAATGAAAGGCCGGATCAAAAGTTGGACTTAGTTTGACGTTGATAACATAAACCTCAGGCAAAATATCTTCTTTTTTTCCATTGCTGGGATGATAATAGAGAATGTGTTTTATATGACGAAAATATCAAGTGGGATGAAATAAGATGTAATCAATTAATCAAAAGTGAAATATATGAACACGGGGTGAGAAGTAGGACGAAATTCATAGTACATGGGCAATCATGATCGACCACTCACACCATGTTTCACCGCCATGAAGTTTTTTTCTATCACATAAACTGCATTTTCACTCTCATGACACGTGTATATTTTCACACTATGTACACATGCCAACATTTGAAATCCGTTCGTTAGGGTTTCTTTTGCACTGGCGGTGTTTCTTTTGAAAATCCAACAGTTAGAAAAAAAAGCCAATCATTCTCGAACAATTCTTTCTTGCTTAATAATACATTTTAGATCTTTCTCATTAAGTAAGTCAAATTTGATAATTGTCCGTGTAATTAATTTCTCTCTTTGATAATCTAGCTACTGATAACTAATCAGACACTTAAATCTAATCTTTGATTGTTTGCCAAAGTGTTACCGATCCGTAAAAGAATGAAAGAGACGTAAGTGGGGCAGCTCATGGAGAAACGAGTGGCTGGAATCTTTCATGGAGACAGCATTGGCCCCGCAACATTTGTGTTTTCTTTTCTTCTTTCTGCTTTTGACAAGCTTCTCGTACATGATCGGAGGCAAGAAAGACGTCGTCTCAAGCAATTTTTCGCTATTTCAAATGGATTCACATTAACAGTAACTATAGAAAACTCTGCTAATAAAAAATATTTACACAAACGATCTTATATATCGTTGATTTGAAAAAAGAAAAAGAAAAAGCAAGAGTCATAATCCTCAAATTAAGAGTTGTTTCGAACATTATATTTTTGGAATAATTATTTAGGAAATCCTTGCGAACAAAACCTTATAATAAGGTATTTACATAAAATTCCTCATTCTTATTATTAAACAAGTCCCCGAGAGTGCTTAATTGATCAATGATTTATGTTTCATATTTCGTTTATTTTTCTATTTGTTTGGGAAAATACATCGATCAATTCCAGTCATATATAATTTCCGTCATAATCCTCAAATCAAGAATGGATTAGACATTTTTGGCGATGCATACTCTATTTCTTCTATGAAGATTGCAAGAAGTAATTACTTTAGCACTCGACAAGTGTGACACCGTCGACCTGACCCCGATTTTTAGAATGGATTCCAATGGTGGCAAGTCTTTGAAGTGGGATTTCGATGAGGAGCGGTAGACCATGAAAACGTCAAGAAGGCCATTCCGGGGCGTATACTCGATTTCTCATGACGGAACGCTAAAATTCAAGAAAGTGAAAATGGGTCATGAACAATAGCCCAAGTCGGCCCAAGCCCTCATTGGATAGCCCAATGGGCCTAAGCCCACATTGGATGGCCCAATGGGCCCAAGCCCATTAAGGACGGCCCAATAGGGCCCACACCCATGTTGGGCAGCCCAAGGCCCCATGCCCAAGGAGATGAGCAGCCCAAGAGGGCCATGGACCTCCAGGCCCACCTTAGCCTTATGAGATCTAAGCATTTAATGCACCCATGTGCATGAATAGTGCCAAATCTCCTCACAAAGACCAAATTGACCTCTCTTCAAAGCTAAAGACCAAGGGGCAAGAGTGGAATTGGCCAAGGAAGGGGGCGGCCACAAGCTTGAAGGAAATTAGATGGATGACAACCTAGCTTAGTCTAAAGCTTAACCTAGACCCATTAGCCCATGTGTGAATATCTCCTCATTAATGGCTTGGATCTTTTTTCTTCAAGAGGCAATCCCATACTTGGATGAGAGGATTTCATTGGATTGGACAGTACTAAACACTAATGACCAAATCTCCCTCCCCCCCCCCCCCCCACCCCCAAAAAAACCCACGGCCACCACCACACTCTCTCTTTCTTCTCTCATTTGTTCACTTTGGCACTCGCTCTTATCTTTCCTCTCCCTTTTGAGCTTGGCTGAACCACCACTCTCTCCATTCCATCTCTTTTGCATGCTTTTTCCTCTCATTCCCTCACCGTCCACCATCCACCGCACACCCCTACCGTTGAACTGTAGTTCTCGTCACTGTGTCGAACCGTGGAGTCAATGAGGAAGCCGTTCAGCCTTACCGCAGCTTCCCTCTTCTCTTTTCTCTCTCAGTTTGGTCCCCAGTGAAGCCTAGAGGCGGTTCGCCTGACTTACCGCTGCCGTAACTCCGCTGTGATGCCCCTTCACCGAGAGCTATGGAGGTGTGACCAACCACCGTTGATGCTCATCCAGCCTTGCCATTCCTCTCTCATAGCTTGTCGAGCTTGGATTTGAGTGTGAGTCGCTTTCTAGCCCTTGATTAGGGTTGTTGTTGCACTTATAACTTAGTTTAGAACTAGATTAAGGTTAAATGATGCTTTGATGATGTGATAAGTGGGTTTAAGCGATAAGTTACCATGGACTTCCGATAAGTTATCATGATAGGTTGTGGTTAGTTTCCGATAGGTCATCGTAAGTTATCAATTGGTTATCACGTTTTAATCGATAAGTTATCATGATAGGTTATCATGTTTATCGATAGGTTATCGTGATAGAATATCGTGTTCACCGATAGGTTATCATAATAGGCTATTATATTTTGCTGATAGGTTATCACAATTAGCCCTTCCAATGTTCAATAAGCTATCATTATGTGATAAGTAACTTGTGATAAGTGGTTATATGATAAGTTATTATGTGGTGATAAGTGTTGTGTGAGAAGTTGTTATGGCATGTTATATTAATGTCATAAGTTAATATGTGGTGATATGTGGCATGTAATATAATGTTGTGGCATGTTATATTAATGAAATAAGTTGTTGGATAGGTAATTGCAATAATTTAAACTTTAGGCAATCACTTAACTTTTCCTTAATAAGTGTTCTATGCTTGGGTCCCTATGATAAGATGCATCATTAGTTGCTCAACTTGATTATAGTGCATGCTTATGTAGCACTTAGAATGGGAATTGATAAGTGTTCATGGTACTTGAGGATTGAAATCTTTTGTTCTGCATGTAAGGTTATGCGGAAAGATAAAACGTGGGCATGTTTAAGTGGCACGTTGGTGTGAAACGATAAGGTGATATGAGGTGTAAGCATGACATGATTGCATGCAACATACATTATTGTATATTGTATGAGCATCACACTCTTGCATTGATTAATATGGATGATGAGACATAGGCTTGAGTGATAGTATGCTCATGTGATCACCTAAATACCCTGATGCGTTTATACGGGGTGATGGATCTGTTTTGATGCGTTTATGTAGGATGGGGGATACCGTTTGCGAATGGATTTTGGAATGAAGCTCCTTAGTAGAAAGCCATCTTGATGCGCTTACGCGGGATGTTGCCATGCTTGATGGGGTGAGACAATGCTCGGTTGTACCGGAAGACCGCCGACCTATGATTCGGCCATAGCCCTGAGCAATCGCAATAATTTAGACATATATGCGTGAAACATGCATGAGATTGATGTATGATTATGTCTAGATTATTGCATGACATGGGTGCATGATTATAATATATTGCACATTCTTATGTTTGCCTCCTGAGTGTGCGAATTATAGGAATTGCTTATGTGCTTATGTTATGATGACTTGAGAAGGCGAGATAACCATTCCTGTTTATAATCAAGGCAAAGTTGGGGTTGTTTTGCTATTGACCTACCATCAATAGATAACTTGCACGTTTAGGCCATTTTTGAGATGAACTACCTCCCTATGTTAGGTCTAGAAAGTTTACCCATTGAGTTTTATTTCACCGTTGTTTGTTAAATGTTTATAGGCCCTAAGAATGTTTGAGCCATTTTGTCGATTAGGTTTGGCTCCCCGTTGAGCATAGCCATGAAGTGACTAATTATCCAATTGAGGGGACTGATGCACGTTATAAGCGCTACTTCACGACTATTTGGGTTGATGAGAGACTCCCTCACTTGGTGGCTCACTGCTTTATAGCATAGTTTTTTTGGATAGGGAACGGCGTTCACAAGCCTATCTACGGTTTCGATGAAACCCCGGTTGTAGGAGGATCAAGAGTACTAACTGGGATTCTATGGATGTGGATGTACTTGATGGGGTTGTGTCCGATTTAGAAATCAACCTCGATATGATCGTCCAGCTAGAGCCCTAGTATATGGAGCCTTTAGCGAGTTAGGTGGTAGTGAGGTTAGTATCACTTTTTGAAGCCATTCTTATAGTACTAGAGGTGCTAAGTTTACCTCGAGACCCTTTTTGGAGAAGGTCATGGCCGCGCTTTTGGGCTGATTCGATGTGGCAAAGCGAGTTATGTTTGAGCTTGTGTGTTTAAGCAATGTGTATATGGCTTGTATGATGTGATGACTATATGATGCATATGAATATATGTGTGTGTGTGTGTGTGTGTGTGTGTGTGTGTGTTGGCAACGCCTCTTAGGATGTTGCAAGCAAATCACCTAAGTGAATGATTGACAACAAGGGATGGCGCACGTCTGGAGTGAGTGGGCGTGACAACCTTGCTTGGTTGGTTTTGGAAGAAAGTCGGCAGAAGACAACTTACCTATTTCTGATGCATAATGAACAATTTACCCCGGAACGAACGTTGAATTGTAGATGAATGACGAACAATATTACTTCACGTTGGTTTGAATGTAGTGATGAGGAAAACATCCAATTTCCATAGTGTAAATGCCAATTGTTTTTGTAAAGGAGAAATGAATGCCTTCTTTTTCTTTGATGGAAAGGGGACAAGAAGGGAGAACAACTTCTTTCTGAATGTACGTTCTGCCAATCGTCCCAATGGCTATCTTCAGAATTTATATGACTCCCTCATACCCTTTCAAATGGTGTCTTTCCATAATAACACATCAAGACGAAATGGTGTGTTTTAATTGCACCCCATCATTGATGTATTAATAAAGTACAACATCTCTCACTTGGACATGATGGACTTGATAGTGCTTTATCGAGAATATAAGGTATTCAACATTCATTAACTTTAGAAACAATTCATACTGGCAAGAAAGCCGTGCGACTAGTGAGTACAATTGCATTTGGGAGCTCAAATTATGCACCTGTTAGGGTGACATAATGGCTACAACCGTAAAAATAAATAAACAATTGATGTCTCACAATGCCCCAAACATATTTTACTACATCAACCCAAGTATACCTATCTCTTAAAGACTATATTTTACTATTCTCATAACACAATGTATTTACAATTATATCCATAACCACAGAAGGCAATATAATTGATCGACTAGTAAATACATGTGATAGATGTAAAATAACAATAGCCTTCCTTCGCACTCTTCTCTCTTCATTTCAAAACAACCATTTTCTTAGACATGTCCCATAAAGCTATATTTATTCATGACTGCCTGTAACATGCTAAAGTAGCAACATCGATCTTTTACTTCGAGAACATAGTCAGAAGTAGCATATAACATAAAACGAGGTAAATTATAAATTATCTCAAGGGTTCACACAATAAGTAAATAGGAATAATTTCACTCGCATTCCCTTGTCGGTCGTACAATGCACACGTAATATGAATTACATGCTATAGTGGATTTCTTTTTTTATAAGAGCGTATGTTATTTATTAAATATATCTACTATACGAATCTTTGCCTAAACATAGTCACGCGCTTCTCACGTATTCAAGTTTAGCTCGAGTGCTATATTAGCTCGCTTTCTACAGCTCTCAATTAAGTACTCGCATCCAGCAACTTTTAGGCATACATGATTGTGGGACTATCATGTTTTGTCTTATTATAAACAAATCATAGACCTCATTTTGACTCTAATCAAGGCGACATATTATTTTATGTACTAAACTTGCTCTTCAACATTTATTTGTACATAACGTCTCATCTCAACGTGCTAATTATAACACTTGAGGTGATTGCTTGTGTGAGTAAGCCAATCATTGTCTGCTAACATACTTTTCAATAATATATGTGTGTTTGTACTAGTCTCATAATGGATTTGTATTTATTGATAAAACATCAAATCACTAATAAATAAACAATTACAATACATATATTCACATGTGATATCCTGATTTTCGATCCTGTTTCGATTAAATGAAATGGGTTTTTCATTGATGTGCCTATGATCTTTTTTCTCTGAGCTGATCACTCATGAGATAACTAATCTATTAGGTAAAGCCATTAAGGGATATAAACACGACAGACTTGAGAATTCGATCAGAAATTGACTGCTCGACCGTGCTAATCGGCAAAGGTCAATACGGCACTGTTGTAATCGATTAGTGATCGGAGATAGGTCGATTCGACAGAAGCACGTAATTAAATTGTGGTGATTTCACCTGATTGCAAAATTTGCATCGAACGGCACTAAATAGATTTTTCTGTAGATTCTGTACCCAGTACCCGTAATTGAAATCTTAAGGATTTTTACGACAACTGAGAGTTGCCAATGAGTCGAAGATGCACAATGAGAATTATCGACCATGGGTTAAATGCAATAAAATCCCTAAAAGCTACCCGATAGGTTAGGTCACGCTAAAATCTCGTCCGATTAAAATTAATTACGAAGTTGAACTTAGTTTCGGGCATCACAAGTTCGAGCATGTCACGATTTATTTTTAGGAGATCGTCTTATCCTTTGAAGAATTTTGGGCGAGCCCGGGGTTTTAGCGTGAAAATCAAAATTTGGCAAATTAAATTTAAGAAATTCGGACGGCCACTTTTATGTGGATTTTTGGCCTTCAAAATGGATCAAGTGGTGAAGGGAATTGTGGAAATTAGTATGGGCATCCTCTTCAGCAATTTTGGCCAATAAATTGAAGTTAATTGTGAAGAAATTGAGGAGTGATGGGTGCAAATTTGTAGGGTTGCTACCAAGGGCTGTTTTGGCCTTCAATTTGAGTTGCTTTGTGAGGCTTTGAAGAGAAATTGGCTTGTGGAGGAAGCCTTGCAAGCAAGGGCAGAAGACTTTGAGGGAAAAACCACTTGAGTGCCTTAATATTTTGCTTGCAAGCCCATTGGCTCAAGCCAAGACTTTCAAGGGCAGGCCTTTGTCTCCCTCCTTCCCCTCATACTCGACCAGCCCTATTCCCCCAGTAGACCAGCCTTGCTTTCTTCTTCTTCTTCTTCTTCTTCTTCTTCTTCTTCTTCATCTCTTCCTCCATTGTTGTTGCTGCAACACAGAACATCCACCAGCCAACTACTAGCCCCTCGCCGAACAACCGAACCAACTAGCTGCTCGCGAGTCTAGCTCCATTCGACTCCGCTCCTCCGTCCGCTAGTCCGCCCAAGCTGCCCACTCTGTCGACCAGCTCCTTCGCCAACTGCCTTAGCCCGCTATTGGTCGTGCTAGCCGCATATAGGCCAGTTGCCAGCCCCGCCAACATGCGTCCATCCCGTCCCCACGCCATCTGACCATCGGTGCCTCAACCAACCCCCTCAATTCCCTCGACCAGCTCCAAAGCAAAACCCGTTTTCCAGTTTGAGCTGTGAGCTTGTTGGGCCGTTTTCAGCCCCTTCCGAACCTCCCTTGGAGCCACCATAGACATGGGAATTCACCGCCGTCACGCCGCCATTGCCGTGGACCTGTTATTTTACTAATCCGGTGAGTTAGCATTGTAATATTTGATTAGGGAGCTAATTACACTTAGGGGGATTAGTTTAGGCTTAAGCATGGATTAGTAGTTGATTTAGTTAGAGTAACTATTAGTTAGTAAATTTAGTTAAGTGAACTAGGTAGTTAAGTTAGTTAGGTGGATTAGTTAAGATATTTAGTTAGCCTATTAGATTAAATCAGTTAGCTTAGTTAGATTGATTAGCTAGTTCAATTAGATTAGTCCAATTAGGTTAATTAAAGTAATTAAGTGGTTTAATTTAAATAAATTACAATTTATTTAATTAAATGCAATTTATTTAATTAATTATTAATTGCATAAATTATACCGGGATAGCCGATTGTCGAATTTCGTGACTGATCGTCGTGGTTGCATTAATTTGTGCAATTGATTGCTAATTTATGCAATTGAGTATTTGATAATGATTTTTAGTTATTATTGCAAAAATATGATTTTGTGGTATTTAATTAGAAAAATACGAGATGTTGGTTTTTGACACCAAAAATATTTTAAGTACTATATAAAATCATGGAATTTTGAAAAGAGAGAATATCACATTTTATGGTCCGATTTGTTGTGTGTCCATGCACAATTATTTTATCGGGTATTTTTAATATGAAGAAAATATGCCAAGTCCATTATTTGAAATTGAGACTTTTGGGTGCAAAGCACAATGTTCTTGGCCGAACATGGTTATGCATGTGATCGCTATCGGAATCCGTCACCTGATGAAAGTTGAGGAGGCGATGCTCCTTCGGGAATGTCCCACGTCAACGGATACCGGTCGTTGTGGACTAATGCTGGACTAATGCTCTTTTGAAAATGCCATCTAGATGTAAACGTTACCATATCCGACGAAGCGGGACGACGCCCGATTATGCCGGATGACCGCCGATTGTTGAGTTGGCCGTGGCCGTTGGGTCGTAATTCATTGGGACACGCTTGAGTGATTGATATAGCCGCGCCTGATTATGGGACATAATTGTGTGGCATGGAATGTGATGTATCATAACAGTTTGGCCTTATAATCATGACCCCTATGATTGATTAATATATGATATGAGGTGTTCCAATTAATGATTCATGCTTGCTGCGTTTATATATGATATATGTAATGTGCTAACATGCAGAGAGGTGCTCAGGCGAGGTAAGTCCTTTATAGTGCATGCTTAAGCTGCCTCTAGGTGAATTCTCATCCTAATTGGAGTTTAGGATATAGACTCGCTGAGACTTTGTCTCACCTGGTTGTGGTTTAAATTTTTACAGGTTCTTAGATGGAGGTGCGCCACGTTCGTTTTGGGGCGCCATGGGAGGCAGAGACCCAGCGTACTATAGTCCCTATCCATGGGACCCCTGATTGGACCTGTGAGCTTGTTGAGACTACCATTTGGGTCGATGAGAGTCTACCTCAATTGGTACCTTATCGATTCAAGGCGTGATTCCGTCATGGGCCCAACGGTGTTTGGGAGGGCCCCTTGGATATATGATATATGATATATGATATATGTAATGTGCTAACGTGTAGGGAGGTGCTGAGGCGAGGTAAGTCCTTTATAGTGCATGCTTAGGCTGCCTCTAGGTGAATTCTCATTCTAATCGGAGTTTAGGATGTAGACTCGTTGAGACTTTGTCTTATCTCGTCGTGGTTTAAATTTTTACAAGTCCTTAGATGGAGGTACGCCACGTTAGTTTTGAGTGGCCACGGGAGGCAAAGACCCAGCGTACCATACTCCCTATCCCTGGGACCCCTGATTGGACCCGTGAACTCATCGTGACTACCATCTGGGTCGATGAGGGTCTATCTCAATTGGTACTTTATCGATTCAAGGCGTGGTTCCATCACGGGCCCAACGGTGTTCAGGAGGGCCCCTTGGATGGCTTTAACAGACCTGCTGTCGATGATGAGTATGTGGAGGAACTTGACCCTGTTGTGAACCCCGATATTATAGCTGATATCAAGGCAAACCAATTGCCTGAGGGTGAAGAGCTTGCAGTAGAGGTAGCTGGTCCTCTAGACATCGACATCCCTAATGGTGTCATAATAGACCCGGATCCCATGTAGATAGAGTCCGGGGTAGAGTTAGATTGGTAACTCTTTTTGGGTTTAGACCGCTTGTATATAACTTTGTAGGGCTGACCTGGTTTGTTTATAAAATATGTTTTGTGTTAATTGGTTGTTCAGGTTTTTCTATCCCATGTTTGATTGTTGTCTGGAGATTATTAGTTCACTTCCGCATGTGCATAAAACAAATGTGTCAACGATGTGTCTTGGGAACATCGCAATTTAGTCGACCACTGAGGGATGTGCGTGTGCCCGGGTTCGAGGCGTGACAACCTGTCAATTCAAGATACATCTTACATTACATTCCAAGCCCAAGCAACGCCTCCGCGAGTTTGATCAGTTCTAGTCACCAGCATCACCCGTTACACCTCAGTGAATCAGCTGCAAGTCTCTCACCTTTTGTGTCCGCTCAGTCCCTTCCAGGGTGTTTATTGATATTTGGTTCATGACAGGTTGCCTTTGCTGCTTGCTGTCCAATCCAGTCTCCAAGTCTCAAGCAATAACGCAACGGTATTGCTAAATTATACTGGATTCAGTTCATACATCAGTACATGTCTTGATTAGGTTTGAACCTGAATGTCACCAGCTTCCTTCCCATTGTAAATTGTACCATGAGTTTTGAGTTTTTGTTATCTGTTGGAAGTGACAGACATGGTCCATGCACATTGAGGCTCGTTGAATTTTGATACAAAGTGCGCGCGCCCGTGTGATGGCTGTGCAGATTTAGTTTTCTAGCCTGTTTCTGTATAGAATAACTGCTAATTTCACAGATCTTATAACCTACTCGAGTCTTCTACTCAGAGAGATGCACTTAATATTTAATCAGCACTGACCTTTTTTCCCCCATGATAACCTGCTTTGCTTTGTTCATGAATCTCACTGCCTGTTTTGTTGTTTTCTTTCCCCTGATTTTCTCTTGTGAAGCAATACTCACAGATCTAAGAATTTACCCATCTGGTGCTTCTCTGCTTCTTCTTTCTTCATCTATATTTTTTGGTGGCAATACCCGCACTGTGAAAGTCAGGAGAGTGGTGTTCGGTACCGTTCAAGGCGTGCTCAGCCCCCAAAAAACACCTACTTCTTGATACTGTGAAAGTCAGAAGCAAGTTTAGTACGTCTAGCAGATTTGAGTATGTTAGCAAATGCTTTTATAGTGATGGCACTACTTTAAGTTAGAAACGTTCGCAATACGGTAGCTGTACTACTTCCTGTACGACATACGACAATTATCCTTCCTGTACTACATTACCCATGAAAATCGACGATGGTAAATGTCTAGTATATTCTGTAAATTATCAAAGGTGCAGTAAATTCAGTATATTGTTAAATGCATCAGTTGTTAGAGGCGAACATTTTCTACAGATCGGCAATACGTTCGAGGACACAAAGCTACATTTGGTAAATGTTAGTGTGGATTGGTTGCCGCTTGTTTCCTGACAGTGATAAATCCTCTTTCCGGTCAATTGAGGTTGACTTTGGTCAATAGATCACAACAAATCCAGTGGCCAAACCCAAACCACCCGGCCTTAAAAGTGCCCAAAACCAGCTGCAAGTGTCGACGCGAGTAATGGTGGCAATTTCTCGTACTGACACAATAACATAATTCAAACCCGTACGAAAAGTTAGCGTACTTGGAATGAGGTTCATCGTGTTCGTTCAATTTCATCTTTACCTACAAGAGACTAATTACCCATCATGTTTGTGACAACCCGTGAGACGCAAAGTTACTTTTATACAATCAATTAACCAATTAGTGTTGTCATGACCTATACGTGGTCAAATTAAACACGATTAATCAAATATATACCCTTATCTTGATACAAACGCGACCTGCAAACACGTGTAACCAACCTGATCATCAGCACGTAAGGCTGACATCTTGTATCACAGTAGTTCTCGGATCTCCACCATCGGTCTTTAGAAACTACGAATTAGTATGGAGGGAACCACATAAGCCGCACACTGGAGATGTGCATATGCTAGAAAATTTACTCTCATATTATTAAGCACAAGGGAAATGGATCGTGTAAATTGTTTGCTCAAGCTGAACTTGAAGACCCAGATGGACGGTCGATCAGAATAACAAGAAGCTAAAAGCCATCACGCAATCATTTTGTTCTGCCATTTTCACCACTGCTCATACAATGCAGTTATGCATGCATAATTTTTCGTGTTCCACAAAATCCATGCTCGCGCAGGAGGAGACGGTGTGCTTTTGGTATTAACTGGAGATGATGTATCTAACCATAATAGACGCATAATCTTTCTCCTGTAAAACAGGATATTGGTAGTCAAAATTTTAATGTAGAAAATTCCACCAACGGCCTTTGAATTTACATCCTAAACCGGCCAGTCATCAACGTAATTTCGAAACTAGTCTTCTGACGTCGTATGCTGTAAAGTTTCCACGCATTTCAGGACAAACCATGGTGAGTTCTAGACCTTGCGAAACATGTTTGAACTACGAAAAAAAATGCCTTAGCTTGCGCAGGCCTTTCCCTCAATTCACTCCATTTTTATTCGCTTCAAATGAGTTTGCCTCATCCATTCGAGGCACTCATCTGCAGTTCCGGCCAGGTTTGCCAGCTGCCATGCAAGTAGCTTTTGTTGCTGAAAAGGAAATAACAAGTCAGCTTCAGTTTCATAGTTCCATAGATTGGTGCGGAAAAGTATCGCTTACCCATTCTTTAACCGATGGACCTCCATATTTGAGCTGGAGAATATTCATAATGTCCTTTCCAGTGACCAAAGGCTTCACTTCCCATATTTTTTCTAGGCCTGCATATCATGCAAATGGAGTGTATATCGGAACGATGCTCAAAACAAATCCCAAGACTACACCTCCAAAAGAATCCACAGAAACTCTTTAAAGTTGAATTCATGCAGAAAGTACACATGCAAACTCAAATTCTCTGGGTGTCTTTTCTCATAAATACCAATGGTACAGGGAGGGGTCAGAGCATAAATCCTTGAGCAATCCACAACGCATGGATGAAAGGAAGCAAAGGACCGCTAGACATACCTAATTTGAGAATAGCATTCTCAACAGCCTGGAACACCTCTTTTCTCTTGTCTAATTCATTGTGCTTTAACATGGCATCTTCAGAGCAGCCAATAGGAGAGGGATAAGCCAGCACAGAAATCAATAATGCTACTCGCCACAAATCCTTTACTTCTCGCAGGAGAAATCCTGCATAGAAGAGAAACAATACTGCATAAGTATTCCATAAAATGATGCTAAAAATAACGCACCAAGTAGATACGGTCCTCTTCAACTACTTCAACACCAAAAGTAACATGCTTGACCTTTTCTGTGGACAATCCATGTGGTTGACTCATACTAGGAGGTAACAGTCTAGTAACAATCTCAAGGTTAAAAAGGCAAAGAAATAAAAAACGAAAAGGTAAGGAAGCCTAGGTCCAATTTGATGTCATAAGCACAATGGGTTCACAATAGATACAGCGTAAATATTGGTAGAACAGTATAAAGATATTGATATACAAAATACCGTTTCAGTTTCGATGTGAATGTGATGATCTCAGCCAAGATTTTACATACAGATGAGGATTCCAATTCCCAAATACTGTTGCACTTCTCATTTCCAAGGAAATATCCATGATTCCCTATTACCCTCAACTGGAACTTTCCCCCTTTGTTACAGAATTTCAAATAACACGTGATGAAACACCGCACATATCATCATTTAGATTGGTGATGCCTAGGAAGTACTGTATAAGTCAATTAATAACTGCCCTGCATCTCTTGTGCTTTCACTTAAAGAAATTTTAGCTCTAGAATCCTGATGGCTTAGTTCATTACTCTCGTTCTTTCATTGAGTGAAAAGATAGCAGACCAACAAAATTTCAAAGTAACCAGAGAAAAACTGCCCTTACATATTCTTACCTGTTAATACCCGCAGCTTTGACGAAGCAGGGATATGAACAAGCGCACTGCCCATACCATCTTCATTCAGCTCTCCATCAACATTTGATTCAAGAAAAGGAATCAAGCTAAGCAGTCTCGCCACAGCAGAGTGTACACCAACGACCTTAGAAGGAGAAAGACTTTAACTACTATTAATTCACAGCTGCGTAAAAGATAAACAGTTCATCAAGTACAAAATTTGCTGGGTGTAAATGAACTAACTGTCTCAGCATCGCTAGCCTTTCGCTTGAGAGAGTTTCGAAAAATGTATTTGAGAATTCGAATCTGCAAAAAGACATTAAATAACTGTGATTGCAATAGAAAGGGAACAATATCTGAAATCTGGGATAACTTTATGTTCCCAACTTAAGTCCAATCCAAAAGCCGAAGCTCTTAGGTAAAAGGAGAAGACCCCTTAATCCAATTAAAAGGGATGTGCACATGCAAATTGAAGAAAGGAAAGACGAAGGTACCTTCTTTCCTTTGTTATCTTCGTATGTGATGGTTCTGAATGGGAAAAACAGAGCTGCATACAAGGACAATCTTCTTTGTTCATCCTGAAATAGGTATACATATCGAGTGATCAAAAGCATATTACTCCAAGGAAAGTTCAAGAGGAATATGCAACAATAGGTAGCATAAGCAATGACTACAGAAAGTACACAGTTTCCTTAAGCATAAGACAAGAACTTAACTATATCAACTAGACCATGAAAAAAAGAACAAATCTAGTAAACCAATCACAATGAGAAAGCCCGTCGCTGGTAAGAAGTAACGAAATCTAAAAAAGAGAAATGTGGGCATATATAATATAGTAATCGTATTATAATACAGGACGGAACTTATAAAATTTCAAGCGGCTAGGGCATGCAGAAGGTGATCAGCATGCCTAAAATAATTCTTTGCATGTTTCTACAATTTTCTTTTCTCAAAGAAACATTGATTGCAGTAAACCCGCAACATAAGGCAATAGTCAATCAAGCACAGGTTCAGAAAGAAATAAGTGAGAACTACAAGGAAGCAAAATAAATGAGCAAATAATAAATTCTGAAAAATTTAATTTAGTTCAGACAGGATGAATGGAGCTAACTAAAATTAGTAAACTAATCTCCTGCAAACAAATATAGCCAATTTTGAATCACCACTCCGTAAGTTGCCTATTTTTGCTAAAGTAAAAGATCATTATGATAATCAAGCAACCAAATGCTTCAAATAGATCCTTATCAAGTCAAAACTTCTAAAGCCATATTATGACATCTTCCATCCAAAATATAATGAAAATCACACAACTCTCCTAAAGATTAAGCATAAAGTGTTTCATGAATAGCTTATTTCATCTGTCACTGAGAAACCAAAGCAAGCGTCCCATCATGAGTCTATAAGCCAAAGAGTAGTTTAAATACCATAAAGCCACTTAACTGCATAAAAACTTTTGGATGAAAAAACACAAAAATCAAGCACGAACCGACATGAAATAGCATAAATTCAAGGATTATCACGCACAGTAAGAGACAACGATCCGCTTAGCTGCAGAAGGCTCCATGCAGCATCCATATAAGTCAAGCAGAGCCTAGAAACATACCAACAGATGCAATCTGTAAGCAACAATGCACTGGCACAACTATGAGAATAAGAGAGACTACAAATTTC
Source organism: Eucalyptus paniculata subsp. matutina (assembly GCA_017140255.1). Taxonomy (NCBI): domain Eukaryota; kingdom Viridiplantae; phylum Streptophyta; class Magnoliopsida; order Myrtales; family Myrtaceae; genus Eucalyptus; species Eucalyptus paniculata. Next base: position 24,849,664 of record CM029445.1, read on the forward strand.
TAGTCACAGGAAAATTTGTGCAGAAATGAAATTGCTAACTCGACTTAGAAAAGGGACAGAACAACCTTAATTGAAATTATCATGGAAGAGAAACATGAGAAAAGTGGAGGCTCTACAATGCCTCCGAACAACTTGAAAGATATTGTCCACTAAACCAAGAAGAGTTCTAGGAGGTGAATAGCACTTTGAACATTAGCCTTTCTTGATGCTTTGCCTTTTAACAGTATATTTAGTTTGCTTTAGTAGCGTGCCTTCTTCTCTTAATAATGTTTCTATACTTACATCAAAAGAAACATTAGCGCACTTGAATTGTTCGTCCTATAGGAAATAGCAAGGCTCTAGCCTCTAGACCCAGTTGGGTAGATTTTAGGACGTAGAAGCTTTTGAAGACACCACCATAAAAAAGAGGAATTGTGTACACTCACTAGTCTCTTGGGGCCAAAAGAAGGATGAAGATAAAACAGAGTCATCTTTCACATGGAAAAGCATCAGACCCTCTATAAGTTGCAGTAATATTTATTATTTTCTCTCTTGTCATAGAAAGTTTCCACTGTGTCTCCTTCCCAAACCAGTTTTTGTCAAAATTGTAACATATTCCCCAATACATTCACAAGCATAAATCTCATTTTCTTCTTCCTAATAACTAAAGACTAGATACAATTCACATGAGTGAAATAAATTAGATTGCCACAGCTGATATCCTAGGCTGATGTTGCTGAATGCTCAGTTATTATTAACAGTGCGTCAAATATGTAGATATCAATCATGTCTAGCTAGATGATCATAAGAAACAATCCACAAAACCAACCTATCGCACTCTTGTGGCAATGTCAGTTCATGTTCATGAGGTAGACTGAAGACAACCCAAAATAATTGCAACTCATAGATGTAAGCAATAGCTTTAACTGGTTCGTTGCCTGATACCATCAGATCAACCTGCCATGCCAAAGAAAGGGAAAAACATTGATCCCATCTCATCAATGATAAGTAACAACAAACGGGAGATACAAATCATACAGAGATGTTGAGAGAAAAGATAAAAAACACATGCACAAGAAGAACTCCCACCAAAAAACATTTATTGAGATAAAGCAGCCAATAGAGGAATGTTCTAGACACATACTTCTGTTCCAATGCGCTCTCTACTGATTTTAGCAGCAAGTGCATCTTTGACATCATTGGATGCAACAGCTCTCTTCAGCTCTTCATCCAATGTAAAACTGAACCTTGCACCGGAAATGAACACAAGATGATGAACATGGAGGCACAAAGATGACTAGGCCATAGATAAGGTAGCAGAAAGCTCCATTTTAATCTCGCAAAACTCTTGCACAAAATCAAAGAAATTGAGCATCTGCATTGCATGGCAAAAGAACGAATAAAAAAAGAAAGCTTCTTTGTAAGATGAGCTGCAAAAAAGCAAGGTTTACGAAGCTCATCTAAGAATAAGGCATTAAGCTCTCTCAATTTAGGGATTGTGGGGATGCAAGAAAATCCAAGAGACTTCGAAAAAAAAGAATCATAAATAAAGTACAAACGGTAGGCTCATGGTTCTAGCACACTCTATTGTAGATATGTATTTCATGCAGTCATTACTTCCTTGATTAAAACCTTTTACCTACTTATGCAGTCACATGTTTACATACATAATACATCCATTTATACATAAAAAAAAAAAAGGATGTGAATAGAAGGAAGACTGCATTAGGCGCATGCATGTGTACTCAGACAGTGACATGCAGCAGTTAATTTCATGCAACTACTCCGAAGGCAACAAGCTGTGGAATTGACGAAGGTCGCATAATAAATAGTCTCAGGCACACTGAATAAGAATATCCAGAACTAAATAAACACAAGAAACAAAAGCTTAACAAAATTTGAATAAAACAGCACCAAAGCGAACAGCACGAAGAACTCGCAGGGGATCATCCAGAAACGTTTCCTTTGGGGCAAGAGGTGTCACAATTTTTCCTGATCTAAGATCGTCAATTCCTGTACAGTGAACAAAAATTCGAAAAGCAGAAGAATTTAATATAGTTTAATTCCCCAAAAAGTTCTCATTGAAAAGAAACCAAGTCAAAAAATCTATTCTAACCTCTCCCAGTTAAATCTTCAACTGAGCTGGTGTTGATATTGTAAAACATGCTGTCAGATACAAATTTAGGTCATCAAACAACTGGACCAATATAGAGCGGAACGGTATGAATAAGAAAAGCCAAGCTGTTTGAAGTATAGAACCAGAATAAAGTAAACAAACTTCGTTTCTTAAACATATAAAGAAGCAACAGCTATCTGGATCTCCAGTCATGTCTAAAACAGAGAGGATTATAGTCTTCAGAATCCAATTTCATTAACAAACCAATATCCCAATTTAATGAACGACAAGTGGTGCTAAACCACTTTATAAGCTATGAAAAAGGAGAAATCTGAATAAAGATATGAAAGACTGCTCCAGGACTCTTGCCAGCTAACCAGAAAACCAAAATGACCAGCCATTCCTCTTTAACTGTCATCTAGTTAATTGGCATTAAATGATCAACGGGCAGTAAATTTGGAACTACATATACTTCACCGAAGAGCAGACCATGTCCACTATCTGCTACAATTGACAACCATTCAATCACCTCAATAACCGGAAATAAGGTTGGATAGAGTAATAGAATGATTTGTTATGTGCCAATTATAGAGTAATAGAATGACGATATGCTCAAAATGGATTTAACCAACAGGTGTTAGATCAAATACCATCTAAAACTAAGCAAAAAAATTGTTTTGTGATAAACAGAATCTGATGCAATTAACGAGCAATTTATCAGTTACGTAAAGAAGAAGAGACACCTGTTTATAGTTAAATCCCTTCCATAAGCATCCTCTTCTGCAGTGCCAAAATCCTGTAAGAGAAGTCAAATTGAACAACCACTCACAAAAGTAACAACGAAGAAACTAGCATGATTTTCAGGTCATAAATAGTTGAACAAAAGCGCAATCACATTGGAAGCACCAGTGCGTGGAGTAAGAGAGAGAGAGAGAGAGGATAAAGCAATAAATGAACAAAAGTTTACTCCAAGCATTGACAATCTAAGAGAAAACACTAAGCTAATGTCAAAAATGACTGGCCATTGACACAACATATAAGAGGCCTTGAGCTCATTCCTTTTAGCTTTCATGATGATTCTTAGGCCCTATTATCTTATGATGATATACTCGACACTTATGTGAAAGTATTGTCTGTTCAACAAGTCTCTCAAGTGAATTAGCAAAAGAAAGAAAAATAATTTAGAAGAAACTTCCTTGATCAAGACTGTTCAAGAATAGACATATGATTGTCAGAATTCAAGTCATTTTACTGTTGTTATGAGCTACGTACTAGTCATTCGTAGGCTTGCACTCCTTAAGTACAAGTACCACAGTGGAGTAAGCAAGCCCTTGCCCTATTGATAATACCTCCCTAGAATGCTTGTCTTTCTTTCCTTAAGAAAGAAAGAGTTCATGAAAGCACTAAAAGCTATTTTTCCTATATACTGGAAATGATACCGTCTAGTTAGCCATGACTAAACAAGATAATAAGATACAGGCGGAAAGAAAATATACAACAGATGAATTAACAGCTGTACTACTGCATACCATCTGGTTGGGAATTCGGCTATTCTCACTGTACTTTTCAGACCTTAAGTTCACAAAATCTATCCATATATCATAGAGGCGCATCCTTGCTGTTTCCAGATGTTTCGACTGGTCTGGGTTGCTGCAAAACTAAATTTATGTAAAAATGTCTTCAAATACCCAATCAGAATGGAGACATCATCTGCCACAATAATATACCACAACCTAATTCAATCAGAAGATATGATAAAATATTCAGTTTATAAGAAGTTCCAAATTCAACTATGCCAATGAAACCATATTTCATGACTAAGATACAAAAACAAATTAAGAGATTATAGGAGACGAAAAAGAGAATCCCTTCTACAGAGCTCCTAAGACCATAGACCTTACCAGATAATGAGACCAAAAAATAAAAATCAAGGGGCAAAAAATGTAGCAGAAAAGGGGTATTCTCGAAAGATGTCTTCATCCTGCAAACACTCCTTATTCCACTTAGAGTGAACCATTTGTTCTACACTTAACCATATTTCAAATCCCCAAGAGTGACTTTATCTCTTGGCAGACTGCTATACAAATCATGAGGTGATCAACTTCTAACGACAGTCTTTCTTTGGACGAATATAGAGTTCGTAAGATGTGCACGAGATTGGCAATTGGAACTCTTCTTTGACTTATTTGATTTAGTAGTTTTTGGGTTGTGCTTTGAGGTCAGTGAAAAGCAGTGTGACCACACAGAAATGGATTGTTTCCAGCGAAAATTGACGAAAGCCACAAGGGTCTTGCACAACCTAAACCACCTGCATGCCAACCCTAACATATTCATCACATTCAAGTTATAGAGTTCGCTGTCTATAAAATGTCTAGCACTTCAAATTTCATGAAGTAAAAGAAACAGTTTTATCATGAAGAATCAAGAGTCTTTTATCCTCAAAACAGCAATCTCTAAGCCTTCAAAACACTGTTTTAATCCTCTTCCTTTGCACTTTCAGCTGGCATTGCTTGATCCCAAGGTCTTAGTTATTTGACAAAGTATTGTGGACCTATTTCTCTTTAATTTATACTCTAGTGAACACAAAATTTCTTTCCTTTTCAGCGATGAAGAAATCACTATCTAAGACATAGAGTGCACAATAAAAAAATAAACACTGCTCACATTACAAACTTCTGGTGCAGAATAAACAATGACCAACACTCACACATAAAATTCATGTCAAATCACAGTCATACATTAAGATATGAAAAGCTAATATTTAAAGGCAAAAGGCAAGCACAAAGCTCAATGTACCTCGGGATAACAGCCAGACCTTGTGCCTCTTCCCCTGATGACACCAAATATTGGGTAACCTTATCAACAAATGTACTACCCAACATGTCATCAAGAGCAATATCGATATCATAACACTCTTTCCCCAGAAGCTGTAAAGATGAGAAAATGTGAGTTTGTTCATCTTCTTCAAAGAATAGGTTTAACACAATAAATCCACCAATTTCACAATGTCATTCACATTGATTCAAGTGCAATAAGTGCAATAATTGTACCCATTCTCTACAAATCAATTCCAGCTTTAACATGATAAATGATTCTGAGCAAAAAATTTGCAATAAATGACGGACGATAAATCATTTATAACAGTTTGAAAGCATCTTGGGGGCTTTCCAGGAACATATGATCATTCTCTACTCAAATAATTACCCTGGCACCGCATCTAAGGTTGGGAAAGGTCCTATTTATTGAGGGTTGTAGCAAAGGGGCATCACCACCCAATAACAGGTTATAATGATGGTATGGGGATGCAAATTTCGTAATCAATAACATATATAATGTGAATGTGTGCACATACACAAGAGAGTAACTCATAAATGTGGTGCCAAGGGAATCTTGACTCTTCATAGAAGTAATTCACCTGTCTAAATGTCAGTCACTAATATTACGTGACATGTAAGGGCACCCAACTGGCTCAAGATGGCAGCGGCTGAGAGTAATAAACCACCAAAAGCAGCGAGTAATCATGGAAAATAGGCTATTATAGACTTGTTAAAACAGTACATCTTCTTGTTTTTGTTTTGAGGTATATTTCACGTGGATTAGGAAAACATCTTACTTCACTGGCTAATAGTGTTGACTGCCAAGGCAATTGCCGGAAAAAACTAGCAGATGCCTATTTTTCCCCAAAATAGCCTTCGAAATTATGAAGTTCACATTACTGTTGTAACTTGTAACACTAAATCTATTAAAAAAGACTGTCAAATCAACCATTAGCATTCTAAAACTTAAAGATTCGTTACTTGCATTGCCGGGGGGTGGGGGGGGAGGAGAAACAATAACGCCCAATGATTAAATAATCAAAAGAATGCAGTCTCAATCCCAGTACCTTAACAAACAATGGAACCACAATGATAAAGACCTCGATTAGTTGATGTTCCTACTGATTGTAGAAACGAAAATTCATAAGTAATAACAAAAGCACGGCATTTTCTACAATTTGCACTCCAAAGAAAAGAGAAAAGAGAACCCCCAATCAAACATAGAAAAAATTGAGTTTTATTGGACAGGAAAAGTAAGAACTTGGACTGGATATAACTAAACATGTGATTGGATAAAATATCTCAGAAAAAACACAAAACAACATGCTTTTGCACAATTGGCACTGCAAAAGAACTTAAAGGCACATCGAAGCGAACAGCACTACCAAATACACCAACCTTATCACGGACCCAGCCACCAGCGACCCGCAGCTGGGTAGAGAAATCAAAATGGCGAACGGTGGCGAGAAGCCTCTCAAAGATCATCTTCTCCTTCTCTGTCAAATCGATCTTTTGCTTCACTTGCACCACCGGCAAATTCATCAACATTGGTTTGCAACTCAAGAGCCCTGCTGTTTTAGTTGGGTTTCGCGCCTTAAGAGGACTCCAAACGCTTCCTATAGCAAGAGAATTGGAACTTCAGATGATGCTTCTAAGAATAAGACCTGAACTGTTGCCGTTCAAGAAGGATGCTCTCATTTTCCCCACTTACTCATGCTGGAAACGTCCTCACTTCAATTCACTCAGTTTTTTGCTTCCATTGCTAGGAGAATTCAGCAATGGCAAGGGGCTTGCTTCTGCAGGGTTAAAAACCGAATTCATTTTCCCTTCACATTCGAGTATCGCAACTCTAATAAGCCAAAACAAAGTCTCAATTTTTCAGGAGTGCACTCTATGATGCTAAGTAGGGCTGTCAATGGGTTGGGTCGGGTCGGGTTTTAATGTTACCCGACCTGACCCGAATCATAGGGCAGTGTGTTCCGACCCTTACCCAAACTGACCCGAAAAGCATAATACCCGAAGCAATAATTCGGGTCGGGTCGGGTTTTGGGTTTATGTTTTTCCCCCTCTCCCCCTTTTTCCTCTCTTCACCTCTTCTTTATCACCCAATGAATTTCCTATTGGGTTTCTCAGCTAGTTTTAACAGATCAACTCAACCAAATTTTGAAGTATCACATTACATTGTCTCTACAATAAAAGTGAAATTTTGAAGCATCATAGTAAATGTATGCTTAGTCTTGTTTTAGCGTTGAAGTGCACATTTGGCTCAGCTTTTTCTTAAGGTTACAAAGAGATTGCCTTGATGCCTAACTAGTAAGTCTTTGATTGCTGCAATCTCTACCAAGACCTTTACAACAATTACAATATTGGGAACTGAGATTTTATCCAATTCATGCATTACAAGGTAGTGAAAGTCACACATCCTCTTCCTGGTGGTGCACCCAGATTTTCATAACTTATAAGATTTGGTAACAGCTGAAACTATCAAGTAGTGCCTATAGCCACAAGTAAGACAGAAGAGAGATGATGCCATTCAAAAAATGCATGTATAACATAATAATTTCAGTTGCACTTTAGTCAATTAGAAGAGATCACAAAAGGATGTATGCATATATGACATATACAACAATGATATGCAACACGGGAAAAGCTGAACCCAATCTAGGCAACGCGACAACACGACCCCCCCAACGACATGCCCATTTTACCCAGCTTCCCTTGTAAACACCCAGGAAAAAAGAAAAAAAAATCAATTAAATAAACAGGCACAAAGTAACAAAAATCTAATCATTATTTTATCATTCAATTACCATGGTAAATAGACATTGCATGAAGTCCAGCTTACACTTCTTAGATTGTGTCTGATTGTCTTCTTAGATATAGATTATTTATCATCAATCAAGCAAGTCAGACCACTCAAATTTCCATTAAGGTGCTGCCTTTTTAAGTATAATGAGAGAGACATCTATAGGCTGATAACGCATGGTCATAAGCTATGATTTATAAGTTAACAAATTCACAAGTCTTGGAACTGGATATTTCTCTCAAAACGTCTGGGGAAATATAATCTGGAAAGAGTCGTCCAGGCAGTGATCTATGAAGCTGTATATAAGCGAACAGAAATGTATCCCTGACAGAGCCCAGGCTACGAGGAATTTAGGATACGTAGAAAATCTGAAGGAGCAAAGCAAAAAGACAGTCAAGCACTCTGGTCACAGAACAAGACACTCCACATTAATAAATACTATTTATCGGTGAAGTGGGTGTATTTATTCGGCATATCCAGATAAAACGAAGACACTGGCAACTGTGACTACATAAACTTGTAATGCATAACATTACTGATGAGACAGCTAAAATTATTTAACAACAGCTCGCTTAAAATGCACATATGCGGACCCAACGGATAAAATTTACCTAGCATTGGATTGCCCTTCTGGATGCTGTTCAGAACAATCAAGAAGTTCCTGGTCCTGCAAACAACAACCCTGTATCAGCTGACTTGACAGGAAAAAGAGAGAAGAAACCAAAAACTGAAATTGAAGCAGCATACTTGAAAGGCCTCCTTCATAAGCATTATAGTAGTGCAATCTGTGTTTAATAACCTATCATCTCCCACTATAAAACCCTACAACTAAGGGCGCGTTTGGTAACGTTTCTGTTTAAAAATTGTTCCGGGGAGAACGTAAATAGAAAAAGTGTTTACGTTCGGGAACAATTTCGAACAAAAAGCATGTTTGGTAAACTTGTTGGGAACAAAAAATAAACAGAAACATGTTTGGTAAATTTGGATAATTTTTTTATTTCTTTTATTTTTTCTATTTTTTCCTTTTTTTCTTTTTTCTTTTTCATTTTTTTTTCTTCTTTTGGCTCGGCCGGGCCAAGGCCTTGGCCGGCGACCGGCCGGCGAGGGCCGAGCTCGCCTGGGCCGGGCGGGCGAGGCGCGGCCTCGCGGCCACCGCCTGCGAGGCCGAGGCTCGCCGCCGGCCGGGCGAGCTCGGCCTCGCCGGCCCGGGGCGAGCTCGAGGCCGGATCGGGCGAGATCGAGCTCGCCTGTGCCGGCGCGAGGTCGGCCTCGCCTTGATCCGGCGAGGCCGAGCCCGCCCTGCCGGGCGGCGAGGCGCGGCCTCGCCGGCCACCGCGGGCGAGGCCGAGGCTCGCGGCCGCCGGGCGAGCTCGGCTCGCCGGATCCGGGGCGAGATCGAGCTCGCGTGCCGGCGCGAGGTCGGCCTCGCCATGGGCTGGGCGAGCTCGAAGCCGCCTTCAGATCCGGCGAGGCCGACTCGCCCGGCGGCCGAGGCGAGCTCGGCCTCGCCGAGCCACCGCCGGTCGGCGTCGCTCGGCGGTGGCTCGGCGAGGCCGAGGCTCGCGGGCCGCCCGGGCGAGGTCGGCTCGCGGATCCGGGCGAGCTCGAGCTCGCCTTGCCCATGGCGAGGCCGACCCTCGCCCGGCCTACGGCGAGCCTCGGCCTCGCCGGGGACGGCGAGCGTCGGCCTCGCCGGGGCCGGCGAGCTCGCCGTGGTTTGGGGCGAGGCCGCCGCCCTCGTCGGCCGGGGGGCCGCCGGCCATGGCCGAGGCCGGCGACCGGCCAAAAGAAAGAAGAACAAGAAAATAAGAAAAAAGAAAAGAAAAAAAGTGTTTCGATTTGTGTTAAAAAAAGAAACAAGTTTTTTTGTTTGTTTCTCGTTTCTTTTTGTTCCGGAACAAAAGAATAAAAAGGAACGTAAACGCACACAAACGCGTTTGTTCCTTTTTTTCCTGGAACAAAAGAACAGAAATTTCTGTTCCCTGGGAACAGAAATAAAGTCCAACCATGCAGGCCCTAACTATCCACTATCCAGCATCAAACATCAAATCAATTGGAATGGCAGTGCAGCATGGATTTGACATACATTGGCTGGTGTCAATACACTGATTGCTCATTGAAAAAGAGCAAGAAAATGCAGTGTTCTCATCTACAGAGTCTAGAACTAATAACAAAAGCAGACAAATTGACTTTTTTCCTTCAACATTTAAGTAGCTCTCTTTTCTTTCAGGCCATCTTCCATGCAACAGTAGTATGGTGGATGTGGACTTAGAGAATGTGTGAAAGTAAACAAAGCCCAACATAGAGAAACTACATGAGAATGTTAAAGTGATAATGAAAGGAAGGAAAAAGTGATAATGAAATGAAAAACTGACCAAAGATGTACATGAGAACAAATTCAGAGAATATTAACAGCTAGATAATCTCTTCAACCAACAAGTTTAGCAACAAGTCTTGATCAGACGACCAACTCCTTCAAAGTATCACTGAATGAATTTTCAAACATTAGTTTTGAGGTCCAAATTTTGTGCATAACACTCTAGGAATCAATATTATTTATCCACCGTGTACATAAAGCAAAAGATGAATATTACAATCAAGGCACTTAGCTAAAATTATTTACAAGAGTGCCAAAGCAATGCAAAATCAATAATGCTTACCAGCAAGAGTTTCTTCTGCTTTTTGCGCTCAAGAAGAATTCCAAGAGCATCCGGCATTGACTCATCCAATTCTGTAACAGCAAATGTTGATGATAAATGGCAGTATATACCGAATAAGGAATTGTAAGTGGAAAGATACAACGGCCCAACCTTTTGTTTGTAACAGTGTAGCCATAGCCAACACACTCAACGAACCCAAAACTTTAAAATTGTTCCCATCTCTGATGTATGTAAGTAATAAATGTTAGAGAAAGAAAAAATGGAGTAAACATTGGCAACAAACTTCTGCTAATTTAGCATCTCCCAGATATAACAACATATAACCAATTAGAAAACTCTAAAAGGGGACCTCACTCAGCATGAGAACATGATAAAACACTAAGTGGCACATTTATTCCATTCTTTGGGTCTTTGTAACAAAATCGAAACATAAGACTCAAAATATCACAAGTTAACTGTATCTTTGCCATATTCAACGGTTTTTCATGTTGTTTCCACCTAAGCTTAAGCTATAATGGTTACCAAAGAAATTGAAATGATTGGTTTGCTTCAGCTATTCAGAGGATACATAACCTTTCTGGGAGTTGAGTACTGACTACAGGTCATATAACAATGAATCAATGATATATGAAGCAGTGACTTAAATAAAGAGAAGCCCAGAACAAGGAGTTCTTAAATGAGGCCTCCTTATACAAGTCCATGATATATTGAGAAGTGCATCATTGAAAGAACTTCACAAAAATACTTTCGACATAATCTCACATTTCTTCATGAACATCCAAAGATCTATCTTGGTTCTCGAAGCAAGTCTTAGCTGTAGACAACAAGTACAAGAGAGCATGCATCTCTCCAGCTTGGATATTTCATGTCAGAGAAAGCTCAGCAATTAATCAGGTAATCCTCTTCTCTACTTCAGGTAATAAAAGGACACTGGAATCCTTAATAAAAGAAAAAGTTTTTTGCTTTCAATTCCAGAAGGCAAGATGCACATCATAAAGCTCACCAAAGTTCACAGACAACAATGAGAAGGATCCCAAATAAGGTTCTACCCAACTACATCACCGCACCAATTCAAACGCAGGTCGACATGTAAAGAAGACGAAGCCCCACACCACGAGCGCATCAAGGGAGAAGCAGCAGAGCCCCACACGCACACCTGCACGTTTTGATGAACATTGAACAGAACCCAGAGATCGAATACGCACCCGACAAGATGTTGCAGCTTCGGATCGAGTAAGGAAGTTGTTCTCCGAATCGTCCAAGGAGAGGGGCCGCCTCCTCCTCCTCCGCCTGCTGCTGCAGAGCAAGTCCCTTGCTCTGCGAAACCCTAGAATGCAAGGAGAAGGCGGCGGCGGAGTCGACGACCGGAGAAAGGTCAGGTCAGGTTTTTTGAACACCCCTAACTGTATCTTGTCATGAACTAGGCCATCAAATAGATGAGTTGGGTTGAAATTCAATTGGATCAAAAATGGTGCAACCCAATTTGGTCCTTCGTATGTAACACAAATTTAGTAATCCATACCTATTCCAAAACTGATCGAACTCATTTATTTAAATATTTCAATATTTAGTTCAACTTCTAAAAATTTGTAAAAATCTAATTAGGTCACATTAAGGCTCATATGTTATTTGGATAGAATTGTTATTTCAACTGTAGAATGCTATTGGCTATTGAATTTCCAATTTTAGTATTGATTTATAATGAAAAATAAATGAAAGATAGTACTACTTAATAATGAATTTATAAAATCACAGTTACAAATAATCTGGACAAATCAAAATTTTATTCAATGGAATGCAAGATCTTGAAAAATATTATTTATGCCATCATAAATCGTAATAATGAGACCTGAGATTAAAATACAACAAAGAGATTTATTTCATTGAGAAACTTACCAAATTAATAACAATAAGAAAAGTAAAGGGGGAAAAAAGAAATCATCATGATATTTTTATATGGGTGAAGTCTTGTGCCTACCAAGAATTCTCCGAACGTGGAGCAGTCTATAAAATCCATTATTTTCTTATAAAGGGTAAAGAGAAAGTTACAAATATTTGTTGAGTTTAGATAAATTATACATCCATTTAATACCCATATATCTTTTTGATTTTATAATTTATAACCAATTTATTCAACTCATCAAATATGAGTTAAGAAATTGATTTTTGATCTATTTTGATAGGTCTAGCATTGACCTAATCCAAGCTCATCCTTTTTATGTGTAGTGTTAGAAAATTTTAGGTGCGTTCATGTTTCCCAAGTATTTCGACAAAACAAAAATGAAGGTAGTTGCAACGGATTCCGTGGCTGGCTCTCTCTCCCTCTCTCCCTCTCTCCAAGGGCTGGGGATGCCAAACCTTGTATTTTGCTAGAAGAACCTCTGTGCCCATTAATTTCCTATAGCTTCCCACATCTCAAAACTTTTACTACTTCGTCCAATTGGGGGTCTAACACCTAAATCAAAGAGCCCAGACCCATCATCAATCATTCTAGGATATTTATGCTTATATAATGCTCATGTCATTTAACTATCTTGCATGCCAAAGCTGATAGCCGTGAATTTCAATTTCAAAACTTATCATGAAATTTAATATCTACTATATAGGTTGACTTGAGAAAAGTACTTTTGATAATCTCACTAACGTCTCATTAAGTTAAAATAACATCGTCAAAATATCAATAACACGTTAAAAGGGAATGAAGACATATCTTATGATGTATAATCACTGTACTAATTAAGAATTGTCACTGAGAATCTAATCCCATTCCACGACCTTTTTTTCTTTTAGTAAGATAAGACGTTGTCCAGGGTCCCTCCCCAAAGAGCAACGAAGAGACACCATCGGATAAAATCTCTCCAATGTCCATGGACTCCCATTCAGGATCGCGCAGTCCTCTCTACGCGCGGCGAATCGAGCCATCCGCCACAACCCGCTCTCCCTCTCGCCGTCGCCGTCGACGTCGACGTCTTCCGCCTCTCAGAATAATTCCAACAAGAAGCCACCAGAGATGGAAGTCGGCGCCGCGGCCAGGAGGGGAGCTACCTTCGACAGAGCCACCTACAAGGCCGAGCGGCTCTGCCTCGACACCGAGGCTTGGGAGTCGATGGTGGAGGCTGCGAAGCGTGAAGGATCCGGGGACCCGAAGGTGTGGAAATGGGCGATCCGGAAGAGGGTGTGGGATTCCATGGAGGCGTGCAACGTGGCTCAGAACCCCCGGCCCGTCCACCACCGCATCCCCAACTTCGTCGGCGCTTCAGCTGCTACTGGCAAGGTGAAAAAAATGCATGGCAAGGTGAAAAAAATGCATTCTTTTGGCTCTGTCTCTTTCACGAAAAATAATTTTTGAAAAAAAGTTATTCAAATTTTCTGGCGTTCATTTCAAGAAAAATGAATTCATTAGAAAAAATATTTTCATAAAAAAAAAAAATGTTCATCTCTCTTATCTCTTATCTTACACTTCTCGAAATTCTTACTTCCTCCTTCCTTTCTTCTTCTTTCTTTTTTTATTCAAATTATTTTTTTTAATTTGAATTATTTTTAATTTCCTTTTTTTTTCCATCTTCTTTTTCTTCGCTAGTCGTCATCAATCGTTGCTAGACGAACCTCAAGCTTGTCGATCTCAAGCTCGCACTCTGTACTCCTGTTCAAGCAAAAGGCTCTATATGCTTTGCTTATTTTTTTTTTTTCTTTTGTTTATAAGAACACAAAAGACGCAGTGAGGTTCCTTTCACAAAAGGTCCAGCGTTCGAATCCCAGTTGCGTCGTGCTGACTTACACGGAGAGTAAGGGTGGTGGTAACTCTACTCCTCCCCAGGGTTTACTCTGCCGCAGAGCGGCGCACGGGGTTCCCTGGGTCACCAAAAAAAAAAAAGACGCAATGAGACCACCGATCGTGGCAGCTTGGATGGTAGAGCCTATGTGATCCTTTTGTCCAGAGGGAAGGGGTTCGAAGCCCTTGTGAAGCAAGGGGGCTAAAGGGCTATTAGGTGACTTACCCGGTGGCATGGGGTGGTGTGCTGCTTTCAGGTTCTACCCGCCGGCCGTTAGCTTACAGGGTTTCCTGGGACACCAAAAAAAAAAAAAGACGCAGTGAGTTACCACCAACCGCAGTGGCTCCGTTGGCAAGTCTTCCCCATTGTGGGGGGACCCATTGTCCCTTTTCGGAGGGCGAGGGTTTGACTCGCCGCAGAGACGCTTGGCGTCTTACCCGTTCCACAGGGTGGTGGGTCCTCCCGTGGGGCGCCAGGGTTTACTCCAGCCGTCCGCAACATGTACGGGGCTTCCTGGGTCATCCAAAAAAAAAAAAAAAGACGTAGTGAGTTTCTTACCTTTTATCAAAAAAAAAAAAACGTAGGGGAGAACAGGCCACTCAACTGGAAGATTCTCATTAGGGCTATACAATGTAGTGAGATGGGTGCCTTTTGAAATTCCATGTTGATATGAAGATAGATGTTATTGCTGTGTTCGCCATGTTAGGTTGTTTGGAGAGGTTATGGTCAGCCCGCGACGGTAAGGGGCCGAATGGTTGGATCCGTTGATTAGTATGGCCTGATTTTTGACATCCAGTGGTGGTGACTCGCGTTGCTAATACAGTGCGATTTAGGTTGCAGCAATAGTTACCCAACCGCCGGCTAGAAGAAACAGGGGGAAAAAGATCATGCCATCATGCCGTCTCCGGTGGCACAATATGCGCTCGACAGGGGATTCTCCCCGAACTTATTCTCATGCCAGAATGAGCAGGAGAGGTAATGTAGTTCTAGTGCCTTTTTCTCTATCTCTATCGTTTTTCTTTTTTATGGTCTCAGTGATTTTGAATTTATTCGCTGCTTTGAGCAGAAGTATTCTAGTTCGTTAAGCTAGAATGGAGCTTGGACTTCTCATGCCAATTTGCTGGGTTGATTTCCTTTGGTTATCATTCCAATCATTATCAATTCCTTTTAACATTTAATTCTCTGATGGAAAGAGAATTACAAATTGCTTTTAGAAATTTAATCTGATGCAGGAGCTTTCCATATTTGATCATCTTTGGAGTCTGAGTGTATAGGACGTTACATCTCTGGATAGGTGGGGCTAAGGGGTGCGTTTAGAACTATTCGTTCCCCGAGAGTAGATTTTGATCGTAAATGATTTGTTTTAAGCCATTTGGAGAATCGTTCAAAATTTCTGATTCGGAATAAATTGCGTTTGGTATCGTGCTTCATTAATTTGTTTCAAACCAATTTCTTTTAATTTTTAAATAATTTTTTTTTTACTTTTTTCCTTTTTTCTTTTCTTTTCTTTTTCCTTTTTCTCATCATCTTCTTCTTCTTGTGGCTGGTCGCGGTCCCTGCGACCTCACTGGAGCGTCGCCGGCCCTCGTCACCCGAGCCTCGCCGGCAGCTAGGCGAGGCTCGCCTAGCCTTGTCGAGGCTCGGCCTCGCCAGTGGTCAGGTCGGTCTCGCCGGGGCTGGGCGAGGCCTGCCAGACCATTGGCGAGGCTGGGCGAGCCTCGCCGGTGGCCAGGCGAGCCTCGCCTAGCCACTGGTGGGGCTGGGTGTCACGAGGCTTGCCCAGCCCCGGCAAGCTCGCCGGACCGGCGGCGGTGGGACAGCTGGTGGCGTGGGCGATATGGCGGGCGGTGGTGGACGGCGGTCGCGAGATAGCCGAAGGGAAGAAGAAAAGTTCTTGATTTTGATTCTCAAATTTGTTCCCGAAACAATAATCAACTTTTTTTTTTGTTCTTGATTCTATTCCCAATCTATTCCCAGGAAAATTTTTTTTACCAAACGCGATTCTATGCCAAAACTGATTCTAGGAACAAAGAATCAGAATTTGGCCTTGTTTGAATGGTTACCAAACAAGGCCTAAGTGTCTGAAGGCTTGACCATGAAAGAAACCCTTGAATGGAATCAGGAGAAAGCAAATGGAATGCAATGGTGATGGGTAAAAGCTTGAATAGAAGGACCGTCACTATAATAAAACTCTAGTGCTTCATCTATGTAGTAAGATCTCGGCTAGCATAAGACTAAAAAAAGCTAATTAGTGGAAGTCTAAAGGTACATTTGATAACCATTCGTTTTTTTAACAATTTCTACTCGGAAACAATTTTTGCTTAGAAATGATTTTTTTTATTTTGTTTTTAGGAATAATTTCTAAACATTTAAATACGTTTGGTAATTGTTCAAAATTTTTATTCCCGGAATAAAAATGCGTCTAATAAGACTTATAATTTTTTTTTTGTTTCTTTTGATTTTGTAATACTTTTATCATATTTTTCTTAATTTTCTCTTTTCTCTTTTCCCTTTTTCTTTTTCTTCTTTGTGGCCGGTCGCCGGCCACCGTTGGCGGGGTCCGCAGCCAACAGTGGCGGATGACCGGCTAGGAGGAGGAAGAAGAGAGAAGAAGAGAGAAGGATAAAAGAAGAAAACAAAAAACAAAAAACAAAATAAGTTGGGCTTGATTCTACAAGTGTTATCGAGAACAAAAAAGCAATTTTTTTCTACTTTTTAATTCTGTTCCAAATTTATTTCTGGAAATAAAAAATTTACCAAATTAATTTCTGTTCCAAATTTATTCTTAGGAATAAAAGAAAAGAATCACTTATTATTTAGTCCGTTAACAAATAGGCCCTAAATTGATATCTTGACCTAATGCATGTCTGAAAACATGAAATCTGTTCCTGAAACTTAGGAAGTGGCTGACAACTGAGTGTAAGGTCTCTGTACTTCACCAGGTCGATGGAAAATGAATCAATAAAGGGTCTCACTTGAAGCCACATTATCAGAGGTTAATGTCCCGGCCAACCCTTGGAATAGTCACGACCTGGTGCTCTGGATGCTACCAAAGTACCAGTAGAATCTAAGCATGCCTTTTCTGCGAAGAAGATTAATTATACCGCATGAAAGACTAGGCAACACAATCATACGCTCCACATTCAGTAAAGCCAGTCCTGTTGAGACGGTGTACAGTGCTGAAATTAATTAAGTGAAGTGATGCTAACATATTTCGACTCCAAACTTCTAAAAATATCTTAACTGTGTTTACAAGACCGTGTCACCCTTGCATAAACGTGCACACACGACGCGCATGAATGCATTTGTCAAAACGCTTCAGCTGTAAGTGGCGAGAGCTTTCCTCACTCCCACCCTCCAAGTTCTAGTTGGATTTGAGGTGCATATAAGATAATACATGTATTAGCTAGCACCTTCCATCTTTTTCGTTTCAGGAAAGTTCGTATACTTTCTTTCAGTTCCAATCGCAAGATGCTGTAGGGAAAACAACAATGAATATTGCCATGAAATAAATCTCTAGAGATGCCACTGGATACTTGAGAGAGAGAGAGAGAGAGTGTTTGTGTGTTCTCACTTTCTTACAATGAAGACTATGGTACGACAAAAAGAGGTATGTGTAGTGTAGACAGTGGCCTAGCATAACTGTTTGCAGACACCGCATGACACCGCATGGACGAGATCCACTTTCCTCGACCCCACTGCCAGAGGAGCACGATATCATATCATAACCACTTAAGGTACTTCCCTAATCACTGGGCTGAAGCCAGACTTTCAACTCATTAATAGCATAGAGATTTCGAAAACGGGAAGACTTAACAGCTGAAGAATAGGTATACTTCTGTCTTCAGATGATCGAAAAATGCGGGATCAGCAACATTTCTGCCTTCACATCATTCTGTTGAGTAGGATCCTGTTGCTCTGATAGGGAACTCTTTCTATTGGAGATATCATTTGCGGCATTGTCATGCCGGCCGAGACAATAATTTCTGCAATTAGTAGGAGAAGGAAATAACCGTTCATGTAATATAATGCTAGTCCCTGACAGGATATTAAATTGAGTAACACACTCTACAAGAGAGATCTTGAACTGCTAAATCATGCATAACCCTGACCATTCCAATTTCCATACCATTTGACCGTAATATTTTAGCACCAAGCTCATATGGACTTTGCAACCACAAGTGCTATCTTATTAATCACTGGCAGAAGTTATCCCGAGTAACCAATTTATAAGCACCAAATTCAGGACGCAATCTGGCAACTTAAAAGAGAAGACAAAGGACACCACTAAAATCTGGACACCCAATGGGACCTAGACCAAATTCAGGGGTCACTTTCTTTACACTGACATTTCTCCTTGCTTTAACTTTTGCACCAGATGACAGAGTGGAATAAAAAGCGTGAAAGGGGACAATCTTGTTGCGCACATGTAGAGCAGAAAGGTCATCATCAAAGTGCATAGTGTTAGTAAAATGCAAGAGGGATGACTTACCTATGCCTTCACGAATGGACAAGTTAGGTCTTATTATCTCCTTAGAATTCACCAAAAATATATTGCCAATGTAAAGATGATTGGTAGGAACGTAAACACTGCATAACTCCTCATCCCCATCATCTCTCTGCAATTGAACATCCAACAATCACATTAAAGACTATAAACAATTAGTTATTAAGGGTGCCCAGACATTGTTCAGATATGAAGCCTTTATGAACAGTACAACAAGCCCATATTGATGGAAGACAATTCTTATCACCAGTTCGGCATTTGAATAAATGAATTCCAAAATCTGCCAAGGAAAGGCTGCTGGAGATTGTCAGTCGACCTCTTTCTTCCTTTAGCAATATAAAACTGAAGTACAATAGATCAGAAAAAAGCATACGAAGTAATTGAATCTCTCTTACCTGCCTGCTTTAAGTACAGTGGAATTTCCAAAGGTTCACCGTGAACAACAAATATCACATCAATGTTATTAACTGAGAAAGTGACTGCTCCATGCCTAAGTTCCCTGGAAGAGGAAACAACCACCCACCCAAGAAACATTCTTATCAAATGGCAACATTAATTAGAAGTTCCTGTTTTCCTCATCTCAGTCTACAGCAAAATTACCCAGATGCTTGCAGATGATTCAGCAGCAATGGTTCTCAGTAAGCCTTTTCTCTTTTCTCTTATGCCTTGATCAGTATTCCTTTGAATTATCTAAAACAACAAGCCAAGACACAAACGTATCCCCATTTGATACGCATAGCCAGGATCCACCTCAGATCCATCGAGTCCCCATAGAGAGAATATCATTGCAAAAAGTGTGGAGACTACATAAATATACAAAGCAGAAATGCTGTTCAGAAGAACATACAAATCGCAACCCCAGAATTAGTCATCTTGTAAAATTATGCTGCATTTTACCTGGAGGACAACAGACGATGTTATGAAACCAAATGCATATTCCCCAAGACGAGGATGACGAATAATTGCAACCTCCTTGAAGGCTGTCGAATTTTGGTCTGTAACAGAAAAAGGTGAACTTATTACACTCTAACGGCACCAAAAAAAAAAAAGGGGGGCCATACCCTGCTAATTTTTTTAGTCCACAACATACATTACAGTATTTTGATCACTTCACAGAATCAGAAGAGATCAAGTAGTGTAATAATCATGTTTGCAGTTGGAAGTCAGCACTGCTAGGAAAAAAAGAACAATTGCACGTATATATATTGAACAAGGCTGTAGCTATTAGAAAATGAGATATTCTGAATTCACCAGTTAACTTGAATTTATTATGCTGTTCATCCAACTGCACTAAAACTTGGAACCAAAGAGAAGTACGTAAAAGTTGACAATTAAAAAGCGTCTCTCTCTCTCTCTCTCTCTCACACACACACACACACACACACAACAGACTCATTTATAAATTAAGGAAACTGGTTTTACCTGGAGATATAGCAGCACTAATTTGCTTAGAAGCTGAATATATGTGCTTCATGAAAGGCATTCTCTTAATGAACCACTCTCCAAGCCAGAATACAGTGGCTCCCATCCATGACGACGCAAATATACCGACAAAGAATATAAAGATAAGCGATGTCACAAACCCAAGGCCTGCAAAAGATAGAGCCCTGCTTAAATGCGGTTACAAATCAATTCAAATGATGATTGAGTTGGAAACAGATTCACTGGATATAATGATAAAAATAGAAGAAGAAAATTCAGAAGGTATGAGCTAAAGTAATATATCAAGCATTTAAAAGTCTATGCATATGTTCATACATCTCAATCTAGATATTACAACAACAGCGGCATGAATTCGAAACTTCATAGCATGACGCAGGGTAACGTACAAGTATGAAACTATAATAAAAAGAGGCAACAATTTAAAAGTTGCGTTTGCCTTCCAGAATATCTTCACTGAGATTTTTCATCCGGTGAGCATATCTTACGGCTCAAGTGCCCACTTAAAGTACTTAAATACCCTTGACTGATATACAGTGTCATGGAACATTGCACAAAGTACAAAGAACCTCCTAAATGATGTCATTGAAGAGTTGTCTTTAGTCCGTGCAGTCAGTCCATAACTTGACAATGACACTGGGTATAACCCCCTACCATTCTAGATTTGGGTGCACCAATCCACTAAGAATTGGTGATATGTACCCAGCATATGCCCTTGCAACTTAAATGCAGCAAGGCAAATCTTATGGTGCTAGCTTATTCCAGATTGTGCACTCTAAAACTTAATAAGGTCCAGAAAATACCAATCACAATTCAGACATGTAACCCATACCGGATTGGAACTATATGCAGAGCAGAAATTTGGAGAGTCGGAATACAGCAACTTCACTGAATCCGTGAACTAAGATACTAAGGGAAAAGCCTCTACAAACTTAAGAAGTTTCATTTATGGACCATATCAATTAACTTCCAGATTTTCCAGTCTGGCTCGTTTGAATACTCCATAATTCCAAGATTTAGTTATTTGTGCAAGGTATACAATAAAAGGAATCATTACATGTTAAGTATTCTAACTACTCACTCCAGCATTCCAACCATTACAACCATTAATAGCTCATGCGCATCATATTACAAACATAAAAGAACTGGACCAAAAAACAAGAGGTATGGAATCTCACCAAATATGTCACTCAATTTTCAACAGCAAGAGCTAATACAAGAGGTATGGAATCTCACCAAATGAAAAACCCATAAAAAAACTGAATAAATCACCAAGTGATAAAAAATGTGACAGCAACTGGAAAGAGAACAACACTGCAATTCCAAAAAACCAAAAGGTTATCTCAAGGAAGAATTTACATGGCAGAAATTACTGTCCAATACCACAACATCGTTGTCACAATATTACCATCCAGTCATGAACTTCTTTGAGACCCAACTCTGAAGGACAGCATAGGAAGCCTGCAGCACAAAATATGTGACAAACATAAATTGAAAAAGTCATTAGAGTTTTATCTGCAGGGACTGAATCAAATACAATGTACTCAGCAAATTGGACTATTCAGCATGAATTAAGCCAAAATGACACATTACCCACAATTTAGTCTTCAGAAATAAAAGATCGTGTTTTACAGAAAATATAACTTCATCAAATTTGATTAAGAAGAAATGACACTGTTTTTCTTTCCCTTATCTTTATGGGGGTGGCCAACGGCATACAGGGTCATTGTGCTACATAGGTTGAAGGACATTTCCCCAATAACTCAGTTTATGCAAAACTCATCGTTTAACACGTTCCATCTAACAACTTCATTAAACTGCTTCCATAAAAGATGTTTTTTTTATAGTCATACGGCCCGAACGGCCAGTGTTTGACTTTCGAAAAATACCTCGCAATCTGTTCGATTTTGCAAAGATTTTGGTCAACTTTTGGTTTTGTTTTGTTCTACCTTTTGATTTTGTTATTTTTGCGTTGACTCTTGTGATTGATTTTTGAAAAAAAATTATTGATGAGATTTGTTCCAAATCGTCTCACGTATGGCATACTTTTTTTTTTTTTTTGGATTATTTGGAAATGTTTAGTAGGTCAAAACTGCATAGATATGAGCCTAAGACAACCTGCCCTACACCAATCCAAAGTGCATTTTAGTGAAAATGAACACATCGATGTGTCCATTTGGTCTTAAGATCTTCATGAAACTTGAAATACACATTATGCGCATTACAATGATGTATAATTTGCATGATTTTCTCATCAATGGCTATGTCATTTGCATGTTCAAATACATGTAGGTTCCGCTACTATTAGACATTCCATAGCTTGCATCTGTTTTCGCTAATTTTGTCATGACTTGCGCGATCTCAATGAGGTTTTGAGTTCTTAACAAGAAATGTTCATCACTGTTCGTTCCATATGTGAGATTTTTCCTTAAATTTTTGCATGTTCTTAGATAATCGAAATCATGCTTGTTTTGTAATGCTAAGATTAGATTAGAGGTTTATCATATATGCACTTTACCATGCTTGTTTGGGTCTTAGAGACCAAATCTCATGTTAATGCCTTCGTGACTTTTGAAGTGTGCATTACAAGGTTTATGTTCATGCATAGCGCATCTTGAATGATTGTCATTTGGTATATGAACACTATGCCTCAATTAAGCTAGTTGCATTTCGAAATCTTCAAACATGTCATTATACTTTTAAGTCGTTTTTGCAATGTCATTGACTCGCATGTTTTCTTCGCATATCAACTTAGGATTACATGTTTACCCTAATCATTCGGCGTATCAAATTCTTTGTCATACGCAAATTTCATGCCGTTTGTGCATTGTCTAAGTGATTTTGAGACTCATTTAATTTATGCTATGTTCTAGTTTGTTGATGACTAATGCGCACACGTCCACAAACCTCAGCTTTAGAGCATCAAATTGACTTTGATTGAACCCGAACCCTTCTAGAAAGTTGTAAGGTATGCTTAGACCTTTCGAATGTCACCTAGTTTCACATAATTTGCTCACCGTTAGACCAATTTTCCATTTTTCTAAGCTAGATTAGAATTCTGACCTAGGATTAAATTCGAAATCTTGTTTTCACCCCTGATTAGACAGGCTTTTGTTATCTTTGTACCAATTTTTCAGTAAGGATTCTTGAGCTAGACCCTCAACGAAGTTTGATTGTCATCCCTTTATCCTCATTGTGATGCAATTTAATGATTTTTAGACCTCATCTGATGGGGTAAGTCTCATTTGTGATGACTTGATATTTTGTTGCCTTGTTAATTTCCTGATGCGATGAGGTGCATTATTAGATTTTTATAAAATCATGCTTAGCTTTTCTCAGGAATTTTCTTCTCGAAAGTTGTTTCGTATCATGTTATGCATGCTGCGTAATTTTCTCAAGGACAAATAATCAATCGGTTCTTCCCAATTTTGTTGATCATCTTTGCCCCATTTGTGATGCTTTGTTGTAAATTTTTATTGTGAATTCATGTTAGGATTTTTCAGGGTAACTTGTGTGTGAAATTAGGGTTGGACATCTTCATGAAATCCATTCAAAATCCTTTGATCTTCGTTGTCAAGAATTTTCAATAAATGAAATGGTCTTTTGATCACACTTTCTCCGAAACTGATTTGAAACATCGTTTCTTTGCACATCAAAGATGGCTTTGGTTCATGTGATTATTTCTGACATCAAATGCTTAAAATCTTTCAAACACTATGTTTTGACATAAGAATTGTCATGGTTTTAGATCGTATCTAAAATGTTTATGAAGTCTATGAGTGCATGATATGCAAGCCCTAGACTGACTTAGACATTTGAGTACGTTCTATAATCAAGACATTCCTTGTCTTAAATTTTTCCAAAATTTTTCCAATGTTTGATTTGACATTGAGATTATCAAAGTTTGGATCTTATTTAAAATGCCTGTGATGTTTGTGAGTACATGATATGCGTACCAAATTAGCTTTGGTAATTAAATATGTTTCATAACTAAGATGATCCTTTGTCCAAAATCTTATTTTCCTTTCTCAAAATTTCAAACTCATTTTTTGAAGTATCACATGGACCACTCAGGCACGAAATCATGCCATTCATTTGAAATGTTTGTGTTTGTGATTGGCACGTGATCATTGAGTAATTGACCCTCCGATGGTTCATTCAATTGTTTGATTGTTTGAGAAATAAGGCTTAAAGTCCTGCTTGTGTGTTTAATTTGTATTGATGCATGTGGATTTTAGATGTATGTTAGGTGCAATGCTTGGTACCGTGGGGTAAATCTTAGGGATTCACTTAGAACATCTTGTTAGAGACTTATAAGCATTATTGGCCATACGAAAAGAAAAATGGTCAATAATGGCTATAAGTCATGAAAACGAATTGGGTAGGTGTTTAGAGGGACTTACGCGTGGATTGCAAAGGCCCACCCCAAGGTGGCCCAAATTTGATTAATTTCGAACCATGTTTTACTTAATTGAGTGATTTTAATTCCATGTCATGCTTTTAACTGTTTTGTCATGTATGGATGTTTCTTTTCATTGTACGTACCTAGCTTAATTTTAGGTTAGGACCAGATTAGGTCCTTGGAGTTTGAAGATCATCAAAACATGAAGATGATGAAAGTTGATGTCTCTTCCGACCATATTTTTGTACTAATCATCCCCGATACATGTCTTGGGTTCCTTTATTTGTATAAACACCCGACAACTTGTGGGTTCTTTCCTTTCCTTTCCTTTCCTTTTATTTCTTTTAAAGTTTTAGGATTGCATGATAGATTTACTATTTTACTTGATTGTTTACTTACTGTCTTGTACTTTAAATTCAAGCGCGTGCTTTTTTTTTAATTTTTTTTTTTTATCTTTCTTAGAAATAAAAGACGAAAATGAACATCCACGTGTGATCACTTAGTTTAGATTATTGACCTGAAAAAGTAAAAAGACATGCATGATCACCATAGGTAACACGACATATTGTTAGGAACCGAAAGGTGCTTATAGAAATATTAGTGTAACTCAAGTCCCCGAACCTAGATATCCAGTTGCGTAAAAATCGAGGGATAATTCCTAACCCTCGATTGGGTTTTCTAGTTGACCCCCAAAAACAAGGCTAGTGGCGACTCCCGTATTATTTTTTAGGTTATCTTAAATAATTATAACTTTTAATAAACCTGCCGTGAGGGGTATGAACCTTAGGAAAAGGTTCATAATCATGATTTAGTATACTTGATATGGCAGTACCTCAAAGGATGAAGTGATACAATCCTTATGGGCGAAGACGTACTATCAGGAGGGCTACTTAATCGAAACCCTTAAACTCACCTTTACATCCAGTTTCCTTTCGATCTTAAAACCATCAATCAAGAGGGCTATTATGCCATCCTTTTGGTCATCCAGATTTTACATCTGGTTTCCTTTTGACCTTAAAATTGTCAATCAAGATGTGTCACGATGTTGAGGTTGGGTCACAACAAATTCCGCTGTCACGCGAGGTACGAGCTTTGGAGAGCTTGCAATTGTGGTCGAGCGAACTCACAAAGGTTCATTCCAAAAGGCGAGGTGATGACGTGTCATCTTACATAGCTTATAGTTTTTAATTTGTAAGAAAATTATTCTAATAAATTTAAAACAAGATAAGTATATATAATTAAAGAAAAGGAAGATAAGATTTTGTGAAAAATAATATAAACTAAATAAAAAAGACATACAAATTTCGACAAAGGAAAGCAACAAAAATTGAAATATTGCGACCCTTGTCGCTTGTGGCCACTATGGCGATTGCCTCTAGGCAACATGAAGTGGGTTAGGGACCCGATGAGATTTGTTGGGTGCAAATAATAGTTCTATAAACTATTAGGCTATATTTAGTAATCTAGATTTCTATCTAGTATAAGATTGGATAATATAGGATATGAAATCTAGATATTTTTTATTTCCTATTTATTATTTGACGAATCGCAATAATAAAGTCGGGTATATTCTTATTATATCATATACATTATTTGATATAAACGGCATATCAGTGTAAATGAATATCAAAGTTCACAAATAGAGACAATAAAATTCTCTCGCGACACTCTTGCCTATTTTTTTTTATTTGCCTTTTTTTCCTCTCTTTTTTTAATTATTTTCCTTTTTATTTCATTTCCCTTCCATCGTTCTCAAATAAAATTTTATTAAATAGTAAACTATACTGATATACCTAAAATACTAAAATATGTATTAAATATAAATATATATTATATTATAAGATAGAATTAACTTAGAATATATAAATAATAACAAGATTAAATTAAAAAACTAAATTACTATTTTTATTATTTGAATTTCTTATATTATAATTTAAATATTATTTACATCAATATAATTTTATTTTATTAATTTAAAAGTTTGTTATTCGAGAAAAATAATTTTCCTATTATGGATATTAAAAATCCTATCTATTCGTATCCCACCTTCCTCGTGGATAATTTTATTTGGGCTATATCCCTATTATATCTGACTTTATCTTTGCTTGAGTAGGCACCAAACGCAAGATAAGATAATTTTATCTTATTTCGAATTTTATTCCGACTATCAAACGAGGCCTTAGTTCTAAGTGAGAGGATAAAAAATCAACACTACAGCAAAACCACTTACTTAATATGAATAATGTGGTCTTGTTCTTTTTTAAGCTTTTAGCCGAAATGGTGTCTGATGGAGAATGAGGGAGGATTTTTCATTATGCTTCAAAAGAAAAAAAAAAAAAGTATTACAGTGTTGCTATTTCAAGTCAACATGACACGCAGGGAATCCACATAGTTTTCTCCACCGGCTGTATTTCATTTAAATTAATTAATGAAAGGTTGACATAAACATATTAAGATATAATAGGGATTTAATTGGACTAATTAAAAGTTTCGGGACAGTGGCGAACATTACTCAAAATTGATTTAATTGAATCAACCGAAAGTTCAAATATGACACTGCATATCAATAAAAGTTCACATATTGGTAGTACTGTTATCTTTTACAGCAACAGAAACTACATGTTCTTTACATCTCATATCAGAGAAGGCAAGAGATGTCAATCCACTGCATTTTGCAAATTCACTTCCTGATCACTTGGTAAAAGGATGGAAATAATTGTGAAATGGGATCTCCGCAGAAGTCTTCCCATAATTATTTCTGGTACCACGACTTCAAACTATAAGCATCGCACTATTCCTATGATGTTCATAGAGAAGCTAGCTCTGCAGTGAAAATAAATAATCACATGGCTGGGCTTAGTGAGAACTAAGAAGATATTCAAAAGGCGATCATCATTATAACTGAAAACCAAATAGAATAGCACATGAAAACTTCAAATCTTACCATCTCCTGAAATGCTCCAAATTTTTTGACGTTAAGATCACGAAGTTGCTCTAAGCTTACTGCAGAGAGTGGCATATCCAGGGGTACTTGAAAGCAAAGCTCACGTGAGACCTGTCGCATGGTAGGTCGAAGCCTCGGATCGTCTTTCAAGCACTTGAACGCTAGCTTGGCAATCAAGACCACGTCTTGCGCATCTTGAAGGCCAAGTCTAGAAGGCAAGAGACGTTGATCCAACACATCCTTCAACATCATTGACTCAGCTTGGGTGGACCATGAGCATTCTCGAGAGATATGGTCTCCTGGATGCTTTCCCATGATTGTCTCTAATGCGATGACTCCAAAACTATACACGTCGCACTTTTCGGTAGGAACAATGGAATAAGCTAGCTCTGCAAGCGGAGAATCCACTGTTTTTTTTAATCTCGATTACAAGTTGTATTCAAGTCGACAACATTAATTCCCATGATGTGACGTGTGATGATTACAAGTACAGATTTCCACTTAATCAACTCCTACAACATTGATTTGAGTATGGGAGTTTATGCTTTGGCAAAAATATAAAAATTTTGTTCGCCCCTTAAAATACGGGCATCTTCTAGGTAATGCAAACTTAATATCCTTGAAATGGATTGATTATGATCTTTTTCTCATTTGCCAATTCTTACTTATGAGGAAAATCGAAAAGCATTTTCATCAAGACTAAACTTGAAAGCTCTAAATAAATACACCAAAATTTCCATGATACGTTAAATAACTAATGAACTACACTAAACTAGTAAATTTTCAATAATAGAAGCAAGAGACCTAATGCCATCGAAATTTGAACAAAAGTTTGTGAAGTACCTGGAGCAATATACCCGATGGTACCAGCAATAGCTGTCCAGTTTGATGAATCTGGCCTTAAAAGTCTTGCAGTGCCAAAATCAGAAACATGAGCCTTATAATCACGATCCAATAAAATGTTGTTACTAGTCAAGTCTCGGTGAATCAACGGAGGAGAACATTCGTGATGCATATAGGACAATGCATATGCAACTCCTCGGACCACACTTATCCTCTTGTCCCATTGAAATTCTATTGCTCTCTGATCATCTTTCAAAGTCGTTCTCAAGCTTCCTCTTTCCATGTACTCATACACCAAAAAACAGTGTTGGGGATGAGAGTAGAAGCCATAAAATTTCACGATGTTTTGATGACGTATATTTGTCAAGGCTTGAATTTCCCTTTTAAATGATACCAAATCAACGATCTCAACATCTTCTTGGAATGACAAGGTTCGCTTGATAGCAAACATTTTACCTTTTGATATCTCGGCTTTATAAACAATTCCATATGCTCCTTCACCCACATAGTACTTGGAGTCAAATCCTTCCGTGGCCTCAATGACTCGATTATAGAAAACTTTGCCATCATAACTCAAAATACTCATGAAATCCAAATCATTTACCCGTTCATTATTTTTTCTCTTCATAATCCTTCTTTGACGATGATTGATGATTACAAAAACAACAACAATCAAGGCGCAAGAGAGAAAGAGAAGCCCCAACAACGAGATAATGAGGATAATTGTGATTCTGGCTCTAGCATGTTGATTGCGTTTCTTGATCCCGACAGAATTGCAGTTCAGTAAACCAACAACATTTCCACAAAGCCCTTTGTTATGCTTAATTACCTCAAATGGAGCCTCATTGAAAGCCTTGACATTAGGGAGAGGACCTTCTAGGTCATTGTAGGATACATCGATAGAAGTCAAGGCTAACATATGATCAAAAGCATGTGGGATGTAACCAGATAGGCTATTGTGGGAGATATTTAGAATTTGTAAGTTTCTCGGTATCGCAAGCTCTCTCGGTATATGTTTTGACAAAATATTATAGCTCAGATCAAGAATCTCGAGGAATTGTATGTTGCCTATCTCAGGAGGAATGCTTCTCCAAAATTTGTTCTTGCTCAAGTTCAAGCTCAACAAGCTTTTGCATGAGCCTAGCTGCATCGGTATTGATCCACTCAAATTGTTTGATGCTAAGTTTAGATGTATCAGATGAGATAAATGCCCAATCTCAATGGGGACATTTCCCATGATGGTGTTGCTACTTAGATCGAGTTCTAACAACATGGATAGGTTTCCCATTTCTCTCGGAATCTCTCCGCTTAAATTATTTGAAGAGATGTCCAATAACTGTAATTGAGTCATCCTTCCAAATATTATGGGAATCGCACCAAAGAGGTTGTTGTCCGATATCCTTAAGGTCATCAAATTACAACAACGCTCCCATTTCCATGAAAGTTCGCCTCTCAAATGATTGTGGCTCAAGTCCATATAATTTAGATGTGGATATATTCCGAAAGCATCTGTTATGTTTCCAGTGAGTTGGTTTTTGTCAAGCCTCAATCTGATTAATGTGCTACAGTTCTTTAGGCTCGTGGGGATGGGACCTGTGAAATTATTATTGGAGATGGTGAAATTTTGTAGTGATCTCCCAAGACATACATCTTTTGGCACTTCCCCCTCTAGGTCATTATCATGTAGCTCCAAATAAGTCAACTGTGTTAACTTATTGAATTCGGAAGGCAAGGAACCGAAGAATTTATTGTAGCTAAGGTCCAATTCAGTTAGATTGGCCAAGCTTCCAATTGATGCAGGGATTTGACTGGTCAAATTATTACATGAAAAATCTAAACTTTTAAGAGAAGTGAGCCTCCCGATTTCTGAAGGTATGGGTCCTAGAAGTTCATTATTTCGAAGGTGAAGAGAAGATAAACTTGTCAACCTTCCAATGGAACTAGGAATTGAGCCGTTGAGATTGTTAATTGCTAGGTCAAGTTCAATAAGAGAAGTGAGCCTCCAGATTTCTAAAGGTATGGGTCCGGATAGTCCATTTTGCCATATGTAAAGAATTTTCAAATTCTTCAAGTCACCTATTTCTCTCGGAATGGAACCGGAAATATTATTGCTTGAAATGCTTAAATTAGTTAAATTGCCTAATTTTCCAAGAGAAGCAGGAATGGGCCCTGAAAGTCGGTTTTTCCATAGATAAAGATGATTCAGGTTGCTCAAGTTCCCCATTGAAATAGGGATAGGACCGATGAACTTGTTCATGGAAAAATCAAGTTCCAAAAGAAAATCCAACTGTCCAATCTCTTGAGGGATGTGTCCACTTAGGTTGTTTGCATATAGGTACAAATAATGAAGACTCTTGAGCATACCTAAACTTGGAGGAATGTCACCAGATAGTTCATTGAAGCAAAGATCAAGAGAGTTGAGTTTGGAAAGGTTACCGATACTTGAGGGAATGAAGCCATAGATTGAGTTGTGGGCAAGTTCAAAGCTGACCACATTGGTTAACCGTGAGAAGTCGAGGCCATCTAGAGTTCCTCTCAAGCCAAGATCAGAAAGATTTAGATGGGTAATGGCTCCAAAGTCATCACAAGCAACACCAGTAAAGCTGCAAGGATTGTCATCGTGCCATGAAGAGAGGAGAGACCAGCTACGGTTGTCAAGAGTAGATTTCCAATTCAGGAGAGCCATTGCTCCATCCTTATTCTTAGTCACGTGGATAGTGGAGAAAGAAGTGGAGGAAGCAGAAATGCTTGCACCAAGAAATGAAGTGGTGCCTACCAAAAAGAGCGAGAAGAAGAAGACAGCTAAAGGAGATTGGGTGGACGACAAAAAGGAAGAAACCATGATTTGGGGGATGTTGGGTTTTGGGAGGTGCGAGATGGTTCAAATCTGCATACCATTAAAAAGATTGATGGCTATACTTATAGATTGGAAGATCGCTCCCCAAAAGCCTCTATCGAGGACAGTTCCTATTATAGTTGGACCGCATTTTACGGAGAATGAGTCCTTCTCGTTGACGACATATTTGCAAGATAAAAAGTCTTTCCCCTTTTTCAGCCAGCTTAGCGGGCACCGTGGGGGATGATGAGTGAATTGTGCAGAAACTCAGAAGTCTCAATCATGGATCATGCTTGACTTACTTTTTCAAGTCTTCTTTGAAATTGATGATATATTTGCAAGCTGAAAAGTCTTTCCCCTTTTTCAGTCAGCTTAGCGTGCCCCGTGGGGGATGACGAGTGAATTGCGCAGAGCCACATTAGTCTCAGTCGTTGGTCATGCTTGACTTTCATTTTCAAGTCTTCTTTGAAATTGACATGTCAACCATATTTGTGGAAAATGAAGTCCTGATCGTGGGTTTCGAACAAAAAAAAAAGAAAAGAAAGAAATTCCGGATCGTGGGTGGCTGTATGGTTCAAAATTGACACTCAGATTTTGGGTAGATGAGTGGGGTATTGAAGGGGAATATACATTATGTGGGATTTTATTTCCAAACAATAATTTGTAGAAATTGGCCAAATTTTGATCGTGCATAATTTTTCCATCTGACATCGGTTGACTCAGCTCAAATTCTGGCGAAACGGTTCTATGACGTGCAGGTGAGAAAGATTCGAGTGATTAGTCTGTGTAGAGAGCTCGGATCCCCTTTTGCAGAGTAATATTTATGCTTCCCTATCTTGGAGAGAAAACAAAGCAGCAACAAGAATGTGAATAGGATATTTCAAGAGAACCTAGGACTCCAATACTAGAACAAGAATTTTGGGAAACTAATGTGAGTCATGTCGGTTGTATGTAATTAATCGATATAGTCCATTCCATGTACTATAACGATAGCTCTCTACTTAACATGATCCATGAATAAGAAGTACAGTAATGGTCAAACTAAATAAAAATGGGCTAATGTCAAATTCACATGGAACAAAATGTAAATGAGAGAAATATCAATGCAGTTATGAAGTGCTGCTTCTTAGCCAAGAATTGACATGGAAATGCTACTTTTCCAAATTTAGGAGAAAATGACTTCTGATTTGTTTAGCGGATGAGGCTGATCTGATTAAATTTTGGACTTTACTAGAGAGACACAGCTGAGAAAATGAAAGGCCGGATCAAAAGTTGGACTTAGTTTGACGTTGATAACATAAACCTCAGGCAAAAATATCTTCTTTTTTTCCATTGCCGCGATGATAATAGAGAATGTGTTTTATATGACAAAAATATCAAGTGGGGTGAAATAAAATATAATCAATCAATCAAAAGTGAAATATATGCACATAGGGTGAGAAGTAGGACGAGATTCGTGGGCAATCATGATCGTCCAATCACACCATGTTTCACCGCCATGAAGTTTTATCCATCACATAAACTGCATTTTCACTATCATGACACGTGTATATTTTCACACTAAGTAATCGTCACATGCCAACATTTGAAATCCGTTCGTCGAGGGTTTCTTTTGCACTGGCGGTGTTTCTTTTGAAAATCCGACATTTAGAAAAAAAAAAAAGCCAATCATTCTCGTACAATTCTTTCTTGTTTAATAACACATTTTAGATCTTTCTTATTAAGTAAGTCAAATTTGATAATTGCCCGTGTAATTAATTTCTCTCTTTGATAATCTAGCTACTAGTCAGACACTTTAATCTAATCTTGATTGATTGCCAAAGCGTTACCGATCCGTAAAAGAATGTGGGACAGCTCATGGAGAAAGGAGTAGCTGGAATCTTTCATGGAGACAACATTGGCCCCGCAACATTTGTGTTTTCTTTTCCTCTTTCTGTTATTGACAGGCTTCTCGTACATGATCAGAGGCAAGAAAGACGGAGTCTCCAGCAATTTTCTCGCTTTTTCAGATGGATTCACACTAACAGTAACTACAGAAAACTCTGCTAGTAAAAAATATTTACACAAACGATCTTATATGTCGTTGATTTGACAAAAAAAAAATGCAAGAGTCATAATCCTCAAATTAAGAGTTCTTTCGAACTTTATATTTTTGGAATGACTATTTAGGAAATACTCGTGAACAAAACCTTATAAGATGGTATTTACATGAAATTTCCTCATTCTTATTATTAAACAAGTTCCCAAGAGTGCTTAATTGATCAATGATTAATGTTTCATATTTCATTTATTTTATTGTTTGTTTGGGGGAAATACATCAATCAATTCCGGTCGTATATAATTTCCGTCATAATCCTCAAATCAAGAATGGATTAGGCCATGGCCATTTGCACTTTCTCGGGTTACTATTCATCCTTCTCTCCCAAAGCTTGGGCGCGCGTCTACTGTTCATCTGCTACGGGATTTGCTGATTCCAAGTGATCCGGCCGTCCGTTGGCACTGTCCTTTGGAGGCCAGACACGTCTTGACCTAATCTACACCTCCACCGTAGCTTTTCCCCTGGCACGCCCCCTACGGACCTCAATGTCCAGCTTCAATTAGGGCTTCGTGGGTTTCACCATGGAATTGTCTACATGTATTCCGGCCCCTTTGACTTCTACGTGTGAAGGCCAGGTGGGGTCTGGCAAAGTCCACCAAGTTGCTATTGGTGGACATGGCCGTAGCCATAGTAGGCTCTCCACTTTCCTTGCTCAACCCTATGCCCAACGTTCTTCTACAGAGAACTTGGCCTCCCGACTGATGTAGATGTAGGCCAGACAGAAGGCCACTCAGACTCATCCAAGACCCCTCAAGGTGCGGATGGTAGAAAGGAACGGAGTCGAGGCAAGCCCATCACAGATCCTCCTCAAGCCCGTGCCTAACAACCAAGGGGCTCTAAACCCCTTCCTGCTCGTTCTTAGGCCAATGTCGCTAAGACGGCTGTGAAAGGGTATGATCTCTCTTATATACCCCCTACTTTGATTGATGATAAACCTGTGGTAAATTTATCAGATGAGATCTTACAAGCCACTGACCCGAAGTGGCACAAATGTATTGTTGGGTACTTTATTGGGAAGAGACTCTTATTCAAGCTTACTAAAGCAGCATTGAAGCATGCTTGGGGACATCATCTCGCTGATATTATGGCTAACAACCAAGGTTTCTATTTCTTCCACATCCAAGACCAAGACTTCTGTAGGAAAATTTTAAATGGGGGCCCATTAACTGTGGCCAGGGTCCCACTTATCCTTCAACAATGGCACCATTTTCTTGAGTTAAAGAAGGACAACCACTCCTCTATTCCGGTATGGGTCAGGTTGAAAAACATCCCTTATGCCTTCTGGTCTGCTCAAGGGATAAGTGCGGTGGCGAGTGCTATTGGTAAACCTCTATACGTTGATCTTAGAACTGAGCAAATGAAGATGATCTCATTTGCCAGGGTATGCATGGAGATATCCGCCAAGAAACCATGCCGTGACTCGGTGGATATTATATCAAATGGGGAAACCCATACTGTGGCTGTTGAGTATGAATGGAGGCCTGTCTCATGCCCAACTTGTGGCACATTTGGCCACAAATGTCAGGCCCAAGTAATCCCCTCGGATCCCGTCGTGGCCACTTAGCTAGCTCCAGCCCATGATGTCCCCTCTGAGAGTGCTAGTATGAACAAAATAAAGGAGTTAGGGAAGAGAATAAGAACACAAGATTTATAGTGGTTCAGCTTAATCCAAGCCTACGTCCACTCTCCCACGCTAACAGCCTTCTTGGCTGAATTCCACTATGCAATCAACAAGAGATTACAATTTCGAGTGCAAACACTTAGTAGTAGATCACATTATCTCACTAAGTCACTCTTTTGGTATATCTCTCACGATTACAAACGTTTAAGCTCTCAAGAGACAAGTATATTATCGAAAGTCGCTCAGACTTTGGAATTATAAATTCTACGCTTCGTCTCTTACTTGCTCATCGGTCCATGATCTCCTTAAATACTCTTCCACTTCCAAACTACCCGTTAGACAGTATCCCGAAGAATCGTCTTCCAATATACCCATTGGACAGCTCTGTATCTAGAAGATTTGGTAGCCGTTGAGTGACAAAGGTAAAATCCCAAATTGATTCCGATCGCCCATACAAACGAAATCTTGGTTTCCATAAGTAAAGCTTCTTCGTATAGAAAGTTCTTGTCTTCAAGATCCAATTGTCAATCAATTAGATTGAGTCAATCAAATCAATCTTGATGTGGAATCCAAACCAGATCACTAGCCGTTGTATGATTGGGCTTGAGTTACGATTCATCGAATCTGGATGTAAAGTCTGAGTCTCGTAGACTTTACAATATGAGTCGTAGACTTTACAAATGGTCGAACATATCTCTTCGAGCAGATTTAACTTTAAGGTCTTCGATTCGGCTTCAAAGATAGAGTATGTCTTACGGTTCACTTTAGCATAGAGTCTCGTCTTACGGTTCATCATTCACGTTCGGTCTGGAATTAGTCAGAGTTGACAGACTTCTGATGTATAATAGACTTTGACACTAAAGTCTGGCAGTCTTCAGACTTTGACACAGAAGTCTGGAAATTTTCATAATATACTTTGGACATGAGTTACGTTTAGTCTTCTGGCTGTCTTCAGACTTTGACAATATCCTTTACATGTTCTATTATCTGCATGGTCTATTACTTAACCATTAAACATGTTAGTAGTCTTTGATTTATTTTGTCATCTTCAAAACATCATAAGGAATTTCCCTAACATACTCCACCTAGAGCTTGGTTCCTGCCATTCCTCTAGATTCGGCCTCTATTCCATGTACCTTTGAGGAAGGTTGGAAGCAAGCACGGCCAAATAAGAAAAAGCCTTCTTACAGGCCAAAGGAAGCAGATCCTACCCTTTCTTTGAAGTTAGGTAATGCAACTCTTAGTGCAGCACAACCACCTGCTTCTAGGATGAAATTGAGGAAGTAGCAGTTGCCACAAATTTGTGATGGTGTGGCTCCAGCCCTTTCCGCCAATACACCTCGTCCAGTGGACTCCACCACCCCAGTCGCTTTGTCTAGTGTAGAGGAAGACTTTGAGGAAGATGCAAGTTATGCAAGAAGTGCCAATGAGGAGGACCACCTGCTGGACAATTCCCCTCTTCCATAAGAAGAAACTTCAAATGATTCTAATCTTGTTGCTGTCAAGCTTATTCCCTAGCAGGCTAAGCTCAGACAGGATCCAAGCCCAGTTCCAACACCTTTGGTTCCTAAATCTTCTGCCCAAAAGTAGGTGGCCAGTAGGCGGCGAGCGAGCAGCGGTAATCTTCTCGTCCATCTGTGTGTGTGTGTGTGTGTGTGTGTGTGTGTGTATGTGTGTGTGTGTGTGTGTGTGTGTGTGAATATAGGTGTATGGAATATTATGGGTCTTGTGGGTCTCGTAAGACAAGTAGAAGTTAGGAGCCTTGTTTGTTCCAATAGTTCCTGCTTCCCTCTTTTTGTCCATCTCAGCGGGTTTGTTATCAAGCTGGAAATGGTTCTCAAACTATGATTAGGAAGGATTTGGGTTGGTTGGAATTTGTTTCTAGTTAATTTTGATGTGTTTTGGTCCAATGCTTGAGCTATACATGGCAAGCTTAGGTCCCTAAATACAGGGGCTATTTTCTGCCTTTTTGTCATATATGCGGAGCACACTCTCATTTATCGGCGGCCTTTATGGGAGGAGCTTTCTCTTCTCAGTTTTAGTATACTGGACCTTCCTTGCTTGGTGGCGGGGGATTTCAATGCTATTCGAGACCCCTCGAACCTTATAGGAAGTTCAGATACTTGGTTGCCTTCTTATGATGAATTTAGGTTTTGCTTAACCCGAACGGAACTAGAGGACCTAAGGTATGTGGGCTACCAATGCACTTGGTCTTCTTCTATCCTTGCTCCGGGCATTTTTTATCATACTCTTATGGTCGTCAGAGTAATGGCTCCATCTACCTCTAGAAAACCCTTCAAGTCTTTCAACTTTTTGATGAAACACCTGGCTTTTCATGCAACTGTTACTTAGGTGTGGAAAAACCAAGGGGTGGGTACCCCCATGTTCAAGCTTTGCTGCAAGTTAAGAACCCTGAAAGGCCGCCTCAAGTAGCTCAATAGGGAGTCCTACTTTGATATCTCTATTAGAACGGCAAACGCAAGGCAAGCCTTACGGCTCACGCAGGATGCTCTCAAGCAAGACCCCAGCAACAGCTCTCTTACGGATCTGGAAAGGATTCAGCTTCGGACCTTCACCAACCTTCAGCTTTAAGATGAGTCCTTCTATAGATAGAAATCCAAAGTTCATTGGTTGAAGGAAGGTGATCAGAACACCAAATTCTCACCATTCTGTCAACAAAAGACATCTAAGGAATAGAATTATCTCGGTGATGGACAATTCTGGCAATATAGTGATTGATCTTGGCATGGTGCGACATGTATTTATATCTCACTTTGAGGACCTCTTGGCTCCTTTTGCCCCTCCTTCTCAGCCAACACTACATGAGATTCAAGAGGTACTTTGGCATTCTTTGAGTGCGAAGCAAGTACATACCCTTGCTTGTCCTGTTTCTAAGATGGAAATCCATGACACCATATTCTCCTTAGCTGTCGGCAAGGCTCTTGGTCCGGATGGTTTCAATGTTGATTTCTTTAAATCCAACTAGGATATAGTAGGACCCTCGGTCTTGGAAGCGATCGAGGACTTCTTTATCTCCGAGAATTTATTACATGAGGTAAATAATACAATCATAGCCCTTGTGCCTAAAGTTCCTAATGCTTCTTTAATGTCTGACTATAGATCGATTACTTGCTACAACACGATTTACAAATGCATCACCAAGATCATAGCCAATAGATTGGTGGTTGTCCTTCCAACTATTATCGATACTCCTCAGAATGCCTTTGTCAAAGGGCGTAGAATCAGTGATAATATCCTACTAGCCCAGGACCTTTTTAGTGGCTTTCACATTGATCCATACTTACCAAAATGTGCTATCAAGGTAGATTTCCAGAAAGACTATGATACGATTGATTGGGACTTCTTGGAATTAATTCTCCATGCATTTGGTTTTCCTAATCATTTGATTGGATTGATTATGAGATGCGTACGTACCCCTAAGTTCTCCATTTTTATCAACAGGGAGCTTCATGGATTTTTCCTAGTGGACGCGGCTTACACCAAGCCTTTGAGACATGGGGTCTCCTTACTTGTTCACTTTGGTGATGGAGGTACTCTCGAGCATTCTAATTCTTCAGTCTAGATGACCGGGCTTTAAATACTTCTGGAGGTGTAAAGCAACAAGCCTTTCTCATCTATTCTTTACAGATGATGTTTTCCTCTTTAGCGAATTTAGCATCTGTCTCTTGCCTTAACGACGAGCTCCTTATCTTCTCTTCTTGGAGTGGCTTGAAACCCAACTTGAATAAAAGTGACGTTTTCCTTGCGGGTGGAACCAGTTTAACTCGTGCCCAAATTATTCAGGTTCTTGGCTTTAGGGAGGGCTCTTCACCTGTCCGATACCTTGGAGTTCCCATCATCACATCATGTCTTCGTAAGTTTGATTGTAATGCCCTGGTCAACCTTTTAACTTCAAGAGTGCAATCCTAGACACAACTCTTTCTTTCGTTTGCTAGCTGCCTTCAGCTTATCAGGTCAGTTCTCCACTCCATACAAGTATTTTGGTCCAGTATCTTCATGTTACCTAGAATGGTACTGGACTGAATAGAACAAATTTTCCGACAATTTCTCTAGAAGGGTCCAGGCCTTGGGTTTGGAGGTGCGAAAGTCATGTGGGATGATGTCTATCTCCTGAAAGAAGAAAGAGGACTTGGTATTCGCAAGCTCCGCAACTATAACACTATGGCCATGTTGAAACATATATGGATTCTCTTCACGGATAAGGAATCCCTTTGGTGTAAGTGGATTCACTCCACCTACTTAAAAATAAGAACTTTTGGGTAGTTATGAAGCCAAGGTTTTGCTCATGGGCTTGGAGGAAGTTACTTGATCTTAGGAAGAACTTTCAGCATTGCTTCAATTGGCGGGTTGGGGACGATCGGTCCATTTCTCTATGGTTCGACCCTTGCCATCCACATGGATCCTTAAATATGTTCTTCTTAGACACTTTTATTTACCGCTTGGGTCTCTCTAGGCAGGCTAAGGTTGCGGATTTATTTTCTACACCGGGCCAAGCAACCAAAGCCGTCCTCCAATCATGGACACATCCACTCCCATCGCTTGCACTTTTCCCTGACAAGTTCACTTGGTTGGAGCACTCCTCGACAATGTCCTAGATAATTAAATATGGTCGGTTAAAATCTCTATTCCTCGTACCGAAATTTCTAGATCTAGCCATCTCCAAAAGACCACGATTTCACCTACCTATTCTTGTTTTTTTCTCTAAATTTTTTATATGTTAAACCTCAGGATGTCCTTTACAACTTTCATTAAGAAATCGAAGTGAAATTTCAACAAGAATGTTACTTTACAGACCACGAAACCACTGAAGGTCATTACAATGAATTCCAGATATAGTCTCTCAAAAGGAAAATCATTTCACTAACCATTTCTTGTTCGTTTTGCCTCAAATTTTAGTATGTTGTTCTTCAAGGTGTTCTCTACAACTTTCATGAGAGATCGAAACAAGATTCCGACTAAAAAGTCACATGCAACACACAAACTCAAAGATGGTCAAACTGGTCTTTCCAGAAACAGCATGCATGACCAACGAATCTCTCTCCATAGCTCCAAAATTTCATCCCATCTACCACAACCAAGACTTACCATCTACTACACATACACACAGCAATGCAAATAGTAGGTTTTAGGACTTCACTTGCCTCGAATTTAAGCACAAAATAGCGACAAACGACGGGTAAAGCGGCGAAGGAACAACGGCGAACAAGCAGCAGTGAATGGACCTCCTCCTCTTCTATCGCACGCTCCCTCTCCCTTTCTCGATTTCCCTCTCTCTCTCCTTCGACTCACCTCCCTTTATCTCTTTCCCTCTCACTTCCGAAACCCCCATCTTTTTTGCTCTTTGATTAACAATTTATCTCTATTTTTGCATCTAAGAGACAAGTGTTCTCATGAGGAGAACAAGTGGCAAAACATGCACTCCCCCTCCCCTTTTGGTTCGTGCGACACCCTTGGGGTGTTTCTTGGGCCTGCTTGGGCCCGAAATCTTGGGCCCAAGAGTCCATAAAAGAAGGCCCTAATCCCCTTTTCTTTTTATATAACTTAGCATTTTATTTTTAATCAAATTTACTTAAATAACAAAAATTCAGATTGCTTTATATACAAGTACACACACACACACACACACACACACACATACTCCAAATTCTTGCGACCTGCTCAATATCCTCAAGTTCTAATTCTATAATTTTTTTAGCGCATATAATTCTTATGCGAGATCAAGTCCCATCCTTTTGGTTCAAAGGATAAAATTGAAATACTATTCCAAATGAACAAATTGTATTTATTAATTATTTTTCGTCATTATTTAATTAATTAATTATTTTCCGAAAATTAGACTGGGATAGTCGGTGACCAGAATTTTATGCTGATTGCAGTGGTGGAACTTATTTATTTAATTGAGTTTTAAATTGTGTTGATTATGCATGAATTGCATTTTTGGAATTTATTCTTAAATTTTAATTTTAGTAATTGATTGGAAAATAACTAAACGTCAGTTTACAACGCCAAAAATATTTTGGTGGATCATATAAATGGTGGGATTTTCAAGGATGAAAATACTATATTTTATCTAAGGCCGACCGTGTACTCATATACAACTATTTTTATCGGGTATGATAAAAGTGATGAATTAGTTATATAGTTGGGTGGTATACTATATTGACCAAGGGGGCCTATTATATCAGCTTCGGACGAGCAATAATTATCAGCTTTGAGTTAGCATATATAGTATACCATATTATCAGCTTTGGGTGAGCACATATTATCAACTTTGGGTGAACATATATAGGTCTTGTTTGGTTTAGCTTTGAGAATGGGCTTTGAAACTCTAAAATCTCTTGGCCAAATACAAACACATTTGGTTCAATTTTTTGGATAACTTTGGCAAGATGCAATTACATCTCTAAAGGACCCCAAGGGCCCCTAGGCCAAAGCAGATCTGAAGGTCCTTTGGGAACTTGCATTTTCATAATGCAAGTTCTGGTTACTATTCACTTCGAGTTATTATTCATATGTGAGGAAAATCACTGCACGTAAGCTGATGACTGCTGGCCAA
Source organism: Eucalyptus paniculata subsp. matutina (assembly GCA_017140255.1). Lineage (NCBI taxonomy): Eukaryota > Viridiplantae > Streptophyta > Magnoliopsida > Myrtales > Myrtaceae > Eucalyptus > Eucalyptus paniculata. The sequence goes on from CM029445.1 coordinate 24,891,082, forward strand.
GGGGTCGCACGTGCCAACGACGCGCCGACGATCGTCACCAACCTCAAGCGATGCCTGGATCACATAACCCATGCGACTGATAGCCTGAATCGCATAATCCAGGCGATCGTTGGAGGTCGGGCAACCTCAGGCAATAGTCGCCGGGGTCAGGCGACCCCAGGCGTGGCCGCTTAGGTCACGTAACCCTAGGCGGCTGTTGCCTGGGGTTGTGCGACTGCCACTTGGGGTCGTGCAACCCAAGCGACTGTCGCCTAAGGTCACGCGACGGCCACTTGGGTCATGTGACCTCAGGCGGCCGTTGCTTGGGGTCGCCTGACCCTGGCGACCATCCAAGGGCCAAATCCGGCCATCCGACCACCAAATCCGGCGATTTGATGGCCGAACTTCAAGAAAGAATACAATTTTTTTTTGTTTTTTTAATTTAATAAAAGTTATTTACAAATGTAAATTTTACCAAACGATATTTGTATTTTGGAAAACCCCATTCGCCTAAAGGTATTTGCATTCTTGCAACTGCATTCTCCAAAAGCCGAACCAAACGGACCCATAATATATTATGTTAGCTTGAGGGCCCTAATCTATCAGCTTTGGGCGAGCATATATACAATATACTATATTATTAGCTTTATACGAGCTACACTATCTATTTTCAGCTTTGGGTGAGCAATCCTGAATTAATAGGATCTTATAAATAGTATTGAATGTACCAACCGGGGGAAGGTCGTGGTGACATGTAATCGACTGATTCAATTGATCAATAATTTGATCTGATTTGGTGAATTGATGTGGTTTGTGTATATTTGAGATATACTAACTTGCAAGAAGGAACAAAGGCAAAGGTAAGTCATTTGACCTATGTTTGTGCTTAGGCAGCCCTCATGGCGTATTTTCTTCCTAATCGAGTCTTAGGGGGTAGACTCGGTGAGACGTAGTCTCACCCTGTTGTGGGACAACATTTCAAGTCCATAAATGGCAGCACCTCCAGCTTCTCCTGAGCATTTTGGTATACTGAAGGAAATCACTAAGATAGGTTATCACATTCCGATACACCATCACCTTGAAGGCTTGGAATATATACTGGTGAAATCCACCGTTTGGGTTGATGTGGGTGAACCCCAAAAGGTGCCCCATAAATATCGGTAGTGGTATCGCAATTACAATGATGGACGAAAGGTGAGCCATGTACTGGAATCTGATGTACCTTTGTACATTTTAGAGGTAGTGTTCGAAAAGGGGACAGTAGATCCCAAGGGTGGATCAGTGGTGAATGCGAAAGGTCCCAAGCTTGGGGATGATCCTGACTCTCCAAAGCGCTTAGTAGTGGGCTTCGGTTGGAGCATAGAAGAAAGAGAGATCGTTGAGGAGGAGGAGAACCCAGAGGAGGATCTAGGAGAGGATTGAAACCCCACCCCTGTTTGCAAGACTTGTGTACTAAACTAGCTTGAATATAACTGGACCTGTTAGTGTACGGTATGTATATATATGACTCAATTGTTATAGATGTATATAAGTGTGATGGTTTTTCAGGTTCGAGATTTTTAGTTCTACTCTCATATCCCATTGTTTTATTGTCTGGAGATTTTATATTTGTTTCCGCATGCATATTAAAATGAACAAGGTCAGCGATGCATCCTGGGACGTCGCTATTTTATCAACCAATGAGGGATGGGCGCGCACTCGAAGATCAGGGCGTGACAAGATGTGAAAACAGATTTTATGAAATGTAGTGAAAAACTTTACTTTTAACCTAAGTCTGGTTGACTACAGACTTTATAGATAGAATCAGACTTTACAGCTATTTTAAAACATAAAAGTATATCGCAATAAATAAAGTAGAGGAGTTTAGGGAAGAGAAAAGGAACACAGAATTTATAGTGGTTCGGCTTAGGTTAAGTTTACGTCCACTCTCTCATGTTGACAACCTTCTGGCTGATTTCCACTATGAATCAAAAGAGAATTTACAATCTTGGGATCTCGACTTTATCTCTACTACTCTCACGAAGTCATAGTATAAGTCTCTCTCTCTTTTGAGTAAAAATTTGAGCACAGTATAAGGAATAACAAGTAAATGGAAGCTTTAGACTTTGGAATTCTTCTTTCATGCACTCTGTCGAACAACTGGAGAGGCCTCCTTAAATACTCATTCGTGCCTTCTCGACCGTTGGCACTTTCCAAAAGAATTCTTCCAATCATCTCGTTAGACAGAATCAATCAAGGAGATCTCCAGCAGTTTGAAGATTGTGATGAAAGCTTGTCAATCATGCTCGCCGATGCAATCAAGATTTTGGTTTCCATAAGTAGATTCTTTCCAAAATAACTTGCCTTCCAAAATGATTTGAAGTATCTAAATTGATTCCAATAAAGATAACCATTCTCGTAGGTGATATTTCCAACCAAAAGACCATATATATCTTGTACAAACTGAACTTTTGAAGAAAGAAAGATAATCCCGAGTCTGTTTAAGTCTTTATTCTTCACTTGTGTTCAGTTTGGAAATTGTCAAAGTGGGTAGACTTCTATTGTAAGATAGACTTTGACACAAAAGTCTAGCGATCTTCATAATGGAATTTAGATAAGTTTTGTCAGCTTCAAAACATCATAGAAGTTTTCTCCAACAAAATCGACATATTTGGAAGCCACAAAATAACAAATAAGTAAGTTTTGGCAATAGAGATTTAAGAGTTTGCCAAGGAATATGAAAAGTAGGCATAATTCGATTATCCAAATTGACGCCATCAAAGACAAAAGCCAAGGAATTGACGGGTGGTGTAGTTGTAACAAATTTTTTGCACATAGAGATGATTTACTCAATTTATACAAGAAAATTTTTTCCTTAAGACATTAGGCTACTTGATATAATATATTTAAATACCCACAAAAGCAAGATGTTGAACATTGACATCTTTTGAAAATACTCCATATCCAGGGAGAAGTACACTATCAGTGCCATAAGTTGTGTACGACGCTCACTTTGGTGCCAAAAGTTTCCATTGGATCACTTAAGTGCCAAATCGGAGGAAAATTGATCACTTTACCGGCGAAAGATTCTGGCCAAAATGATTACGTGACTTTTTTTATAAAAAAAAAAAAAAAAATCAATGAGGCCTTTAAACGATGTCGTTTTCGGTCCTCCTTAAGAAAACGACGTCGTTTTGCCGTCCTACATGGATGGTCTCACAAAAGCGACGTCGTTTAACTCATTTGTGGATTTTTTTTTTTTTTTGGGATTGAAATTAGGGTTTTTCCGTCGTCACTCGGCCTCCACCGTTGCTCGCTCAACCGCTATTGCTCGGCGTTGTTCGGACACCCTTGATGGCACACAAGGGAGCACTAGCCTCAATCGATGGCACCTAGGTACTGGAAGACGCATGCTAGACACTCGTCGGGGAGATTGAAGATGGAGAGGGAGACATCAATGGCGGCGCACTCGTCGGCGGCCTCCCCAAGCACCAGCTAGATAACGACCTTCAACTTGGCCGCCAAGTGGCCATCGTCAGGGTTGGGGTCGGGGTCGGGGTCGGAATCACGGCCGCCAAGTGGCCATCATTGAGGTCGAGGTCAAGGTCGAGGTCGGAGCTACGGCTACCAAGTGGCCATCATCGCGATCAAGGTTGGGGTCGAGGTCGGGGTCGAGGTCGAAGCCACAGCCGCCGAGCATGAGGGCCTTTGAGGACGGTGATTGGCTAGAGATTTAGGGTTTTGAATTGGGGGAGACACCAAATGACATCGTTTTGGTGTTAAGATGCTGACTATACTCTCTGACGAGTCACATCAACTTCAAAAATTAATAAAAAATTGTCACGTCGGATTTCCGACCAACCAAATCGGAGTTGGCACCAGAGTGAGCATTTTTCAAAATTTTTGGCACTTAAGTGATCCAACATAAACTTTTGATACCAAAGTGAGCGCCGTACACAACTTATGGCACTGATAGTGTACTTATCCCCCATATCCAAATCTTAGGCCAGTACCAATAATCACAACGAGACTTGGGCTGTGAACAAATCACATCTGCATGATTTAAATGTTTAGAAATTAGAAGTACCTATGTGCTCCAGCACTACACAGGCAATGGACAAGCCTTGCATGGGCACTACACGGGCCCTTTATGGGCATTGTACAGCCAGTTCGGTCCGGTCTGGTCTAGAGGTTCCCTTTTTGGGCAATTCCTTCCAAAAAAAGTTGGCTTTATTTCTTAAGCGACCCATATTATGACAAAACCATCACTCTAAGTGAGAAGGATAACAAATCAATGTTAATAACAAAGACCAAGCTTGCATACATAAACTTATTCAATAAGAGTCAACATATTTGGAAGTCACAAGAATAAGATATAAGCAGGTCTTACTAGTAGAGATTTAGGGGATTGCCATGGAATAAGGAGAGTAGGCAAAATTCAATCCCTCAAAATTGACACCATCGAAGACAAAAGTCAAGGAATTTATGGGTTGTGTAGATGCAACAAACTATTGCACGCATAAAAATGATTTACTCAACTTATGCAAAAAAAAACTTTACTATAAGATATTGAGCTACTTGAGAGAACATAATGAAATGCCCACAAAAATGAGATGCTGAAAATTAATCTCTTGTAAACACTCCATATTTGAATCCCAAGTCAATACGAAAAATCACAACGAGCCCTAAACCGAGAACAAATCACATTTACCTCATTTAATTGTTGAGAATTTAGAAACTTAGTGATAAGCAGCATTTGTGGGCTCTAGCACTACACGGGCACTGCACATGCCTTACATGAGCCTTGCATGGCTAGTTCGTTTCTGTCCAAGATGTTCCCTGTCAAGTGGTTCCTTTGGCTTAGAGTAGACTTTACTTATTGAACAACCCATATTCCAACAAAACCATCACTCTAGAAAGGAATAACGAAGCAATGCTAATAATGGATACCTAAATTTGAATACAAGAACTTATTGGAGAAGAGTCAACATATTTGAAAGTCACAGGAACATGAGATAAGTGGGTCTTGGTACTAGAGATCTAGGGGCTTGCTATGGAATATGCAGAGTAGGCAAAATCCGATGCTCCAAAATATTCAAATATGGATTATTCTCAAAAGATGCGAATGTTCAGCATCTCATTTTTGTGGGCATTTTAGCATGTCCTCTTAAGTAGCTCAATGTCTTACAGTAAAAGTTTTCTTGCATAAATTGAGTAAATCATCTTTATTTGCACAACAGTTTGTTGTAGCTAAACAATCCATCAACAATCACAAGGAGCCCAAACAATCCATCAACAATCACAAGGAGCCCAAAGTTGATAACAAATTCCATCTACATGATTTAATTGTTAAAAAGTTAGAAGTTTAGTATTAAGCGGCACTTGTGGCCAACAGCACTGCATAGGCCTTGCATTATCATTTTGATCCGGTCCGATCGAGAGGGTTTTTTGTTCAAGCAATTCCTTTTGCTCAGAGTTGAGTTTACTTATTGGGTGACCCATGTTCCAACAAAAACATCACTCTAAGAGAGAAGGAATAACAAAGCAGTGCTAATAATGGAGACAAAACCTACATATAGAAACTTATTTGAGAATAGTCAATATATTTGAAAGTCACGGAAATAAGAAATAAGTAGGTCTTGGTGGTAGAGATTTAGAAGCTTGCCAAGAATATGAAAAGTAGGCATAATCCGATGCTCCAAAATTGATGCCATGGAAGACAAAAGTCAAGGAATTGACGGGTTGTGTAATTGCAACAAAATGTTATGCACATAAGGATAGTTTACTCGATTTATGCAAGAAAGCTTTTCCTTGTAAGACATTGAGCTACATGAGAGAACATATTGTAATGCCCACAAAAATGAGATGCTCAACATACACATCTTATGAGAATACTCCGTATCACAATCTCAAGCAAATACCAACAATCACAACTAGCACAAATCCTAAAACAAATCTTATCTACATGATTTAATTGTTGACAAGTTGGAAGCTTAATATTAAGCAACACTTGTAGCCTTTGCACTACACGGGCACCACACAAGCCTTGCACGAGCCTTGCATGGGCCCTGCCCAGCCATTTTGGTTCAGTCCAATCCGAGAGGTTCCTTGTTTAGGCAGTTTCTTTTGCTCAAAGTTGACCTTACTTCTTGAGCGACCCATATTCCAACAAAATCGCCACTCTAAGAAAGAAGGAATAATGAAGCAATGCTAATTTGGAGACAAAACCTGCATACAGAAGCTTATTCAAAAACAGACAAAATATTTGGGAGTCATTGAAATAGGATAGAAGTAGGTCTTGGTAGTAGAGATTTAGGAGCTTGCCATGGAATATGCAAAATAGGCAAAATCTAACACTCCAAAATTGACATCATCGTAGACAAAAGCCAAAAAATTGATTAGCTGTATAGTGAACAAAATTTTATGCACATAAAGATGATTTACTCAATTGATGCAAGAAAACTTTTATTATAAGACATTGAGCTACTTGAGAAAGCATACTCAAGTGCCAACAAAAGTAAGTTGCTAAACATTGATATCTTTTGAAAATAGTCCATATCCAAATCTCAAGCCAATACCAACAACCACAATGATTCCCAGGCCAAGAACAAATCTCATATGCATGATTTAATTGATGAAAAATTAAAAATTTAGTATGACCTCTACCAATGAGAATCCTTAATCATCATAGTCCACTTTGTAAAGATTATGCCAATCGTTATCCCCGTCTTTTGCCTAACCATGGTCAAGCAGCAGAAGTTGCTACTAATCATCCTCGAGGAGTTGATTGTGTTGCTCATCGTCCTTAGCACGTGCCTCACTAGCATCGATCACAACAGCACAAGCGACACACAAGCCAAAATTGATCAAGATATTCTAAAATGATCTAAGAAAATCCAACATAATAGTTAGTCAAAAATAGATTGATAAAAATGGCAATAGAGTCCCATCGATTTATGATTCACAATATGAGAAGATATGAGAAGGTTGATAGTAATTATTTGGACATTACAATGTACAGGTGTATGAATCTGTTGAGAAGAAGAGCAAAGGTTGCTAGAAGTCACCAAACTTTCGTGACCTAGCATTGTCTCTAAAAGAAAACGGCATTCAAAAATCCATATAGTAAAGCCCTAAAAGCTTAATCAATTTTGAATCAAATTTCATCTAAATATTTACACATTTTTTATGCTAAACTAATTCTAAACTAGAATTAATATTAAAATTTAGCAAAACTATTCAAAATATATAAAACTCTTGGACCCCCAAATTTGGAGTATCCTACTTTCACGCAATTCACATTTCTAAATTTTGTCCCAAATTTTTGAATTTTTTAATATTTTTTATTCCAAAAATGGGGACTCTGATCGGGTCAAGAGACTAGACCTTGTGTCGATTGTGTAAAGATGAATATTAGGTTACATTGAGCTTGTTTTTCTAAAATGACGTTATTTATATTTTTGTTCCTAATGACAAAAAAGTAAGTTTATTCTACTTCTTGTTTCTATTCCCTGACCACTGATCTGTTCCGGGGAATAAAAAAATTACCTGACGTTATCAAACGGATTTCTATTTTTTTTTTCTATTTCAGGGAACAAAAAAACACAAAAATAAAGAAAGATAAACGTTATCAAATAGGGCCTACATAATCACTACATACAATTTTAATCCTTCCATCTCTCCATTATTATCCATATTCTCATTTTATTCTCAATATATTCAATATTTAAAAAATTTTAGTTTTTAGGGTCTTTCGTTTTGCGAAAAAATTGCCATTTCATAAAATATTTTTAAAGTCATTTTCCAAGAAAAAACGACGCATTTTCTGGTGTTCATTTAAAACCCGAAAATGTTTCAAAAACATTTTCAGATGTTTGGTAAGAAAAATATTTTCCGCTCCCCAAATTGGCAAGCGCAAGTATCAAGCTCGAGGTTCGCTAGATCGACGAGCATGAGCTTGAGATCAACAAGCTTGAGGTTCATCTAAAAGTAATAAATTAGCCGATTTTGGCCAAGAAAGAAGAAGATGGAAAACAAATAAAGGAAAAAGAAAAAAAGAAATAGAAAAGGAAAAGGAAATTAAAAATAATTCGAATTAAAAAAGAAAAAGAAAATAAGAAGAAGAAAGGGGAGGAGGAAATGAAGATTTATAGAGGTATGAGATAAAGAGAAAAAGTGGAAAATATTTTCCCCAATTTTTAAGACTTTTTCCTTTCAATGGAAAATATTTTCCATGTGCTTAATTCATTTTCCATTTAAACGAACGCAATTGGAAAATCCGAAAATTATTTTTAAAACGAACTGGGCCTTAGTTAAAAACACGCCATTTTGCACGTGCAGGAACGTTGGTTAATTCTCCTATTCTCGATTGACACACGGAGTCAGATAGATCTCCCCCTATAAGCCCATCATGAATCGGGTGGATTTCGGAGGGCCATGGACCCGAGCCAACTTGATGGCCCGAGCGCGCCCAACTGAGCTCCGCCACACACTCCAATAGCGCTCGGTCACTTGGCAAACAACTCAGAAGCTTCGTCGCTTCCAGGGGCGATTCGGTGGATCGTACCGTCGATATTCTCTCCCTCTCTCTTTCGCACCACCCATCGGCAAACCCCGATTAGGATCGCCAGATTCTTGTCCAAGAGCAATCGCCATGGGAACTTCAGAGTCTACGCTCTCCGGATCGCGGGTAACTCTCGATCCTTTCGCCTCCGCCAGCTCATCCGAATCTTCGCAAGGCTCACTCCCAAATCGTTACTGAACGGCCGTTGTTTCCTCTTGAAGAGACCAGCCAACGAAATCACCACCATCTCTGAGCGGCCGGAGGGCGTCGATCCTGTCCTGGAGAAGCTCAGGTCCCTCAAGATCGTGAGTAGCAGCCCTTCCGTGTAGGTTTTCGCGAGCACGTGAATGTATGCGCAGATTAGTTGCTTTTGATAATGGATAAATTGGAACTTGTGGTGGTTTGTTTATTTGCTTGTTCGATAGATTGTAGACGCCTCCCATTCTCACGTCGCTGCCGTCCGAGAGCAGCTTGACCGACATTTTGGTTAGGAAGCCGCCGTCTTCGTCGGCTCCATGTGACACATTGGCCTCGTGATGACACTCTTTATGACTTGGTTTTAGTGAATCATTTTGTTTTGAAGTGAAATAGTGTAATGAAATCTTGAAAGTCAACCTGTTGGATGGTTAATATAGGAACAGTAAATCCGAAGGTGCTACTGAAGCTATTCTTGCTGTAACGCCAGTGGCACGAGGAGAAGGTTCAAAAGATTGACAAGAAACAGGTGCGCCTTCGCGTCGGTCGATGCATGTACTATATATAGACGCTAGGACCTTTCGATGAAAAGATCGTCAAAAGGGATTTTAGACGAAAGGAAGTATCTAGTTCTTCGATATATAAACTCATTAGCTTGTGTTTCCTTAGATGGACTATTTCGAAGTGGAAGAATATTGAGAAGCTCCAATTTAGAACTAGTCAGGAATCTGTGAAGAGTTCTTATGGCTTTTCGGGGGCAATCAACTTGTTCCCGTTTCTTTTGGTTCGATCTTTCAGAATTCTCTCTGGTGAAAGAATACTTGGAAAGATTGAAAGACCTGAAGCTAGTTTTATATATTTGATCTATAAAATGTAGATATGTGCTTCAGAGGATTTATGGAGATCCCTATTTCTTTGTTTTTCACCCCTTGTCGCCTCTTGTTCTAGTTGAGGGGAAAAGTACTAAAAAAGTCCTAAACATTTTGTATTTATGTTAATTTAGACCTAAATCTTTTTTTTGGTGTCAATTAAATCATAAACTTTTTTATGTTGTGTCAACTCGGTCCTTTTCAACCAATTTTGGCCGGATTTTGCTAACTGGATGCGGACCAACCGACGCATTGATTGGCAGCTTGACATAGACAACTTTTAATAATATTTTAATATTTTTTCCTTTTCCTTTTCTTTTTCTTTTTCTTTTTTCCTTCTCCTCCTTCCTCCAGCCGATCACTGGACCTCGACGATTGGTCAAAGGTGACGGCTAGCAAGGTTGATCTCGACCTTGCCGGCCACCTCGCTGGTGGCCACAAGGGCGGCCTCACTCGCCAGCACGAGGCCGCCCTCGAGGCCTGGGCGGCGAGGCTCGCCCTCACCGGATCTAGCGAGGGTCGAGCCTCATCCATGGCCAGCAAGGGCAAGCCCCACCAACCTAGTGTGAGGCCGCCCAAGCCTCGAGGGCGGCCTCGAGCTAGCCTCACGCTAGGTTGGGCTCGCCCTCGCTGGCCATGGGCGAGGCTTGACCCTTGCTAGATCCGACGAGGGTGAGCCTCGCCGCCTAGGCCTCCAAGGCGAGCCTCGCCACGCCACCCAGGCCTCAAGGGTGGCCTCACGTCGGGCGATGAAGCTCACACGCCCGACGTGAGGCCGCCCTCGCGGCCACTGGTGAGGTCAACCTCAACCTTGCCAACTGTCGCCTCTGGCCGGTCGCCGAGGTCCGGCGACCGGCTGGAGGAAGAAGGAGAAGAAGGAAAAAAAGAAAAATCTTGTTCTGGTTGAGCATTGCTCTTTGGTCTCCCTAGTTGGAAGTAAATCGTTAGTTGGGAAAGATTTAAAATTGAATTGACAAAATTTAAAATTAAATTGATATAATTCAAAGATTTGGAATTAAAGTTTATGACTAAAATTGGCAATTATTAAAAGTTTTAAAATTAAATTTGTACAATTGAAATTTTTATGACTAAAATTGGTAAGTTATCAAAAGGTTTAGAAATGTGGTATAGAATAAGTCACTTTAACTCATTTATGTGTTTACACCGTTCGATTTTAATTGATCCCAATTCTTCACAAGAGATTCATCTTAAGCAATGCTTTCTTTTGTTAAGTAAAGTGAAGGAAAGTTCTCAAAATTTATTGGTGGTACTACTAAAATTTCGAAAACCTGAACGGAGTTAGACGGTATTTTGAAAATTACATTAAAAAAAAAAAAAAAAAGTGAAGGAAGCACTTGCAATTCTATTTTTCTTTATCTTTCTTTTGAAAATTCGGCCCTTCTTTTCTTATCTTAATTATACCTTTCCTTTCCTATAATATTCAAACAACAAAAATTGAACTTCTTAATATTAGGAGAAAAACTTAGATGATTTTATATGTGAATATATGTAGATTTTGAAAAGTTTTTCCAAATGAAAATTCTAAATTTCAGCTCTATAAAAATAAGGGAAAATTCCAAATAAAAATGACTTGAATTTGTTGACCTACTAAACATTCCGACTAGTCGATGAATTTTTGTTGAAAGACAATTTTAATCTAAATTTTACTTAAATTAGATTAAAAATTAAGAAAGTTTAAAGTTTTTAAAAGAAAAAAAAAAAGTATAGGTAGCCCAAGGCTCTCACCTATGGCTGTCCAGCCCTCCCACCTATGGCTGTCAATCCTATCGTCAATCCTCAATGGCGGTGAGGACCGGCCCTTGCCCTATTAGTGATGGGGCGACAACCACAAGTGGAGTCTCGTGTTTTTTTTTTGTTTTTTTAGTTTTAGCTTCTTCTTTTATCTTTTTTAAGTTTGTCTTTTTTATGGAAAAGTTTGGATTTTTAATTTAATTTAATTAAAATTTTGGGTAAAAATTAGGCTTTGGATCAAAACCACATCATTTCAATGATTTAGTTAACCTTAATGCCAAGTGAGAGAAATAAAATATTAAATATTTTCCATTAATCAAATTAGACAAAATTAGTACTGGGCCCTACAAGTCGAGGCCGACCTTGCTTTTGATCACCAAGGGTCGCCCAAGTGACAATAGCCTTCACCTATGACTTTCAAGGGGCCTAAGACTATCCATAAGAGAAAATAAAAGGAAAAAAAAAAGGGAAAAAAAATGAAGTGAAGGACAAAAATGCCAGTGAAGTCGGACTCCACTTTGAGAATGACATGAGTACTTTTCCTTTCCTAAAAGCAATAAAAATAGTAAAATATAATGATAACCTGAGCGAAAAAAAGCCACAAAAAAGTCATAATCTATCTTTGTGACATATTTATTTTAACTTTTTTTTGACAAAAAAACAAAAAATCCAATTATTTACTTCTAAATTTATATTAATGCGGCACGTTTATTTTAAAATTTTCTTTTTACATTAAAAACCCTCAATATGTATTATTGTATGTGCATGACAGGTTTATTTTAAACCCCAGGCTTTTTTTATTTTCCTAAGTCACCAAAAAAAAAAACCCTCAATATGTATCCATGCACACATTTTCATAAATATTACAAGTTTTGAATTATTGGTGTCATAAATAAATAATTGGGTTTAAACGTGTCTGGGATTTTTTATGTGATAAAAAGATTTGAAGTAAATGTAGGACTTGGTCTAGGAATTTTTTTGTAGCGGAAGAAAATAATATAATAAAAAAGATGGACGATATCGTCTCCCCATTTCGGTTGATAGTTTCGCAGAGCTCCTCGAGAGACGGTCATGGCCTCACTCTCGAGCACTCCATATCCTCACCGTCCGCCTCCACCTCCTCCTCCGATTCCTCCACGCCAATGCAAAACCCAACGGGCGAGGCCCATCCGCGCGTCGTCCTCCGCCTCCGACGGCGCGGGCGAACTCTCCCTGACCGACGGAGCAGCGCGGCGGAGTAGGAGCGGGGCGGTCGACGCGGAGAAGCTGAGGGAGAGAGAGGCTAGAGAGAGAAAGGAGGAGGTCAACCGGAAGATCGCGTCGCAGAAGGCCATATCGGTGATCCTGAGGAGGGAAGCCACCAAGGCCCTGATCGAGAAGAAGCGCGGGCCGACCAACTCGCGGAAGCTGCTCCCGAGGACTGTCCTCGAGGCTCTCCACGAGAGGATCACGGCTCTGCGATGGGAGTCTGCGCTCAAGGTCAGAGAACGGGTTGATTACGAGAGAGCGCTTCAGTTGCCGTTCGGTGTCTTAGTTTCGCTCGCTTTTGGTGGAATCTTGTTGGATTTGGGGGGAAGTCCGTTCGTTATGGAGATGGAATTGCTCTTGCCAATGTTGCTGGAATAGTGCTCTGCTGATGCTGTCTAATTGGCTGTTTGGGTAACAAAAATTGGAGGGAATCATCTTGATGGGGCAGTTTTGTTTGATCAGTTGTTAGGATATATCACTCAAAATGACTAGCTTGTCTCTAGGAAAACATTACAGAAACAAATAATGCATAATTCAGTTGGTTTGCTCTGATTAAGTAAATTTGCCATCACTTTGAATTAGTTCTGCTAAGTTTTGAGCTAATTTGTGTTTGAGTTGAGCTCTAGTAGCTTTCTGAGTTTTTTTTGTGAGAAAATGTAGGACATAGGGTTTGATGAATTCGAAGTCCAGGCAATACGACATTGAATTTTGTGATTTTTCTTAGGAAAAAGCAAGTCCGGGTGACATTTGCTGAAGGGGCCAATTCTATTCAGTGAACTTTAACAAATCTCGGAGACACTTTCTTGATTCTCTGCTTGATGAGCACTGATAGTCAACTACTAAATTTTTATCATTTATCTGCGTGTACCTTTCAACTACAAACTATGCATTTGTCTCATGTCGGCGTATTTCTAAATGCATTATTTTCAGGTTTTTGAACTGTTACGTGAGCAGCTCTGGTACAGACCAAACCCTGCCACCTATGTTAAGCTAATTGTCATGCTTGGGAAATGTAAGCAACCTGAAAAGGCTCATGAGCTCTTTCAAGCTATGATAGATGAAGGATGTGTTGCCAATCATGAGTCGTATACAGCACTTTTATCTGCTTATAGTAGGAGTGGTCTCTTTGACAAGGCATTTTTGATCCTTGAGCAGATGAAGAGCACCAGAGGCTGTCAGCCGGATGTCCATACTTATTCTATCCTTATAAAATCATGCCTGCAAGTTTTTGCATATGATAAAGTGCAGGATTTGCTTTCTGATATGGAAGCTGAAGGCATTAAACCCAACACGATCACTTACAATACCCTAATTGATTCTTATGGGAAAGCAAAAATGTACGTGTTAATTACTCTTTTAGTTTTCGGAACCTCCATCTCGTCTCTCAGATCGTAGATTATGTTGAAAGGTTCTTTTGGTTTTGGATAATCTGTTGCACCTTTAACTTTCTTCCCCATTTAGATTTTTCGGAAAGTGGGAATAATTTGGAGAAGGTTAAACACGTGCATGCACAGACACACACATGTATGAATGGGGGAGAGAGAGAGAGAGAAAGAGAGAGACTGTTTCTGCTGCAACTAACACCAGTACCATCATAGCAATCAAGATCAAATTCTTTGAATTCACTTGTATACTTATTCCACTTCTCCTCGAGCTTGCACAAACATGTCCTGCTCCTTGATGTTTTTCTTTGTTTGGCCTGCTATCTTCTCCCCATATATCCTGAATGGCTGGATGGACATGATATGGCTAGAGAAGTAACCTTTTAGCATGATTTAAAGGTTTGCAGAGATGGAATCAAGAATAGCAGAAATGCTACGTCAACCAGACTGCGAGCCTGATGTTTGGACCATGAACTCTACACTTAGAGCCTTTGGCAGCAGTGGACAAATAGTAACTATGGAGAAGTGTTATGAGAAGTTTCAGAGTGCAGGAATACAGCCCAATATTAGAACATTCAATATTCTTCTGGATTCATATGCAAAAGCTGGAAATTATGAGAAAATGAGTGCAGTGATGGAATACATGCAGAAGTACCAATACTCCTGGACGAGTGTGACATACAATGTTCTGGTAGACGCATTTGGGAGGGCTGGTGATTTAAAACAGATGGAACATTTGTTTAGGCTAATGCAGTCAGAGAGGATTAAGCCAAACTGCGTCACACTTTGTTCACTTGTGAGAGCATATGGACAAGCTGGGAAAGCTGATAAAATTAAAGGTGTTTTGCGGTTTATAGATAATTCAGATGTAATGCTAGATACAGTGTTTTTTAATTGCTTAGTGGATGCTTTTGGGAGGATGGAATGCTTTGCAGAGATGAAGGATGTGCTTGAGATGATGAAGCAGAAAGGATGTAAACCAGACAAAATTACATATAGAACCATGGCTAAAGCCTATTCAAACAGTGGAATGATGAGCCATGTGAAGGAACTACAAGCTCTCTTTGAATCGGGGTGGAAAAGTTCAACAGAAGATGGAGAAGTCTAGCTTACAGTGAGAAATTTTCAGGTCAGTGCATCCTGCTCTGATGAGGTTTTTTGTTGTTTTAGATTCAATGCATTAAGCAAAGGATAAGTTTCTCATTTTCTTGGCACCCGATTGTGAATGCTTATTATTTGATAAGAGAAGATAGGTGACAAGAGGTGAGTGTGAATAGTTAATGATCCTTAACATGCCGAATGCAGTCCAAACAGTTGTTGTTCCTATTGACATACCAAATGCATGTGTTCAAGTGCTGACAGAATCATTGGAGTGAATGTTTGTCTCAAATATCATTTTATGCACCATTAGATTTGTCTACTCTATCATCACGAGTTCAGAGTTGTCTATGGGAAGCTTATGCCTAGGGAGACCGTTTAGAGAGCTCTTTGGCCTCAGTGAATGAATTTACTTCCGCCTTAAGTTTTCGTGTGGATGCGTTTTTACCTCAGAATCTAAATGCCTAACATTGTCGTGCAGAGTTTCACTGAAGCATAAAACTGCATCATGAAAGTAAAGTTGATCTTGGAGTAGCAGCTGTGGAGTGCTTCTCCAGTTTCTGTGCAATTTTAAGGTAAAATTATAACTCATTGGAGATATGCACCATGATAGATTCTGCAGCTTTTCCGTTGACCTTTTAAGCTGAAGCACTTTGTTTTTTCTCCATGTAAACAGGCATTGCTAATAAGAATATGAGAGTAAAATATTGCCGAAAAGAAAAAAAGACTGTTTGTACTTCCTGCTTCTATCTTCTTGATTCTAATTATTCTGTTTGAGACACAATTTCCTAGGCACATCAAGCTTCTGCAATTGATCTGCTTCTTGGATTGTTCTTGATGACGACTTGATTTATTTCTCACAAGACCTTTTATGTAAGAGAGTGTTCAAACCTATTATTGGATTTTGGGTCCTTATCAGAACAGAGAGAAGTGTAGTCGATTTTGCTCAAGAGACGGAGCAGAACAAGCGGAGACGCTCTAAAATAGCCCTGAGATAGCTATGGAGAGCACTGATCAGACAACACTGTATGTGGAGCCATGGGAACTCATTCGTTGTAGCTATAGGCAGTTATAGCCTACTCTTTGAGGCATTTTTGGATAAAAATCTGAGCTACTGAAAGGCGAAAATCTTATACTTTCTGTGGTAAATATCATGCACACTCCTAACTTCTTCTAAACTTTGGAATCTCCAATGACCTCTGAAAAGAGAAATCACATGAAGGTTGTTCATTCTTTATAAGGCGTGAGGCTTTTGTATCATCTTACAAGTTATTTTGTGCCGGGTCTCGCATTTGGTCAACATGCTGGTGCAAAACATTTAAAGCATTTGACTGATTCTAGCGTAACCAATAACCATTGATTCGAATCTCAGTAGCCCAGGAACTGAACTTAATGAAAGACTCGATGAGATATGAAGACATATTGATCGTGTTATCTCCAAATGTTTTCCTAAATTTTAGGAGCGTCACCCCGCCTACACCAAAGGGATTTTTCTTTAATGTGATTCGGCACCAGTGAAATGCGTACGTGACGCCTTAACTAGAGGGATTTGGGCCAAGTGATTTTATGACATTTCTCCAGACTAAAAAGGAGCGCTTAATTAGATAAAAAGAAAAGAGAAAAAAAAAAAAAATAATTATTAAAAATTAAAAATTATATTTAAAAATTAAAAATTAGAAAAAAAAAAAATTTCTCGGAATCGCTCTCCTCCTAATATATATATAAACTAGAATTAACACATAAAAGTGCCTTTAGAGGAAGCAATTATGCTTAACTTTGAAACTCTAAATTAAGCCTAATTAGGTGGGAGCACAATCAGGATCGATGACTTTAAGAGAAAATCAATCCTTTTTCTCGTTAATCAACCCTCTTATCATACACACAGTAAGTTTCCAATTTTATCATCGAGGCCCATTCCCTTTTTATTTAATTTGTGTTTATCCTTTTGGTTAAAATAGCTTGCTTAGTCAAACTAAAGTGGCTATATTCATCAAAATTTGTTTAATATTATTATTGATATTTATTATTTTAAATAATTTAGCTTTCTTCGATTTGCTGTAGTTTTTCATGTTCTTACAACAATCAAGAGTAAAAAGATAAATTTCCTTGAAAGATGAGAATGGAAATATACTTTTAACAATGGGTTTATACCATGAAAAAACCCGAAATTATACCTATTATAGTTCAAATGCCCTAGACTTTTTTTTTTTTGGTCACCAAAAATCATAAGCTTGCTTGTTGTGATACAAAAACATATTCCAAATTTTTTTTTGTGTCACAACAAACCTTGAACTTATACTAATATATCTTCGATGGGATTGAAATAATGGTATATATGTTGTATGTATAAGTTTGAATTTTTCTGTGACACAAAAAAGTTAGAGATAATTGAGTTACAATAAGCGAGTTTAGAGTTTATCATTAAGAGTTTCACAGTACGTGCTAATGGAAAAAAAATAGCGGAGGGCTAAGAGTAGTAAGAAAATGAAAAGTTCATGGGAGTACTGTGAAACGGTCGGAAAATACGGGGTCGAAAGGACACAATTTCAAAAGTTACAGGTTTGTGGGATATGATATCTATGACCAGATTAAAAAAAAAGGCACTGCGATTTTAACGAAAAGCCCACTTTATAAGGTGGGCCCCTTTCCACGGGACCCCCCCTTCTTGATTGATCGTATTCTTCACCGACCAAAATCACCGTGACCCGGCCCAACTCCCCTCTCGAACAGACTTCGCCCCGCTCGTGTGAGCTCCCCCGGTTCGAACTCGAACGCAGAGATCAAAACCAGAGAGAATCACCCGAAATCCACAACGAAGCTCGAGCCCCGCAGAAGCGATGGACGCGTGATGGATCACATCCTTCGCGAGCACAGAAGAGAATCGCCTCCCTCGCGCGCGCGCGCGCATTCCGCACGCGGGCGTCGACGATCGTAGCTAGGTCAGTCTCGCGCTGCTGCTGCCGCTGCCGCTGCCTCTGCCGCTGCCTCATCGCCGGCCACAAAGCGCACCTTGCCTCGGTTTCGATACGGTTCTCCCGCGATTGATTGTCGCGATTCAGGTGATTCCTCTCGCCTCCTTTGCTGGCGCTCGTTTCGTTTACCGAACGCCCTGCCGTCGCATTTCGTTTTGGTTTTTTTTTTTTTTTTTTTTTTTTTGGGGGGGGGGGTTCGTGTGATGAAGGTGCACTGGAGTTCGGTTCGTCGGAGGAACGAGCGTGGCGTTCTTAGGGTTTGGGGGTTTTGGGCTTAATGCTCGCAAGTACGCGCTTCTAGTCGTCTTATATGTTGGCATGCTGGTGGACTGAGCTGGCCAGTGAGAGAGAGTTGGCTTAGGCTCTGTTTTCGTTCATGAGTAGAAGCACTGGATTCATTGAAGGTGCTCATGTATAGCGGCAACTGTAAGTGGAAGTTCTCGTTAATTTGCCAATGCATTGCTGCTGACTGTAATCGGAATTTGGTACTATTGGTTTAAGAGGAGTCTTTGTAATTCGGTGCCCTTTCGACAGTAGCAGGTGACTCTGTACTTGGTTTTCTGTCCTTGTGAGCAGCGTGTTAATTGTCAATGTAGTTGTTAACGTTGTTTTCTGCTTGGAACACCTGTTGGTTGTCGGTTTCAATGATGTATGCCCGCCATATCCAGATTTGGGGGAGGTATTTCTCTTTAATCCGACTGCTCAAGATTGCTCCGGGTTTGAATATGTTGTTGATTTAGCAAGTTGTTTGTCTACTTAAATCTGACAACGGAAAGATGCTTCAATCACGATCAAGTTGAATAATCTTTTGAGGTCATTGTAGATTGTTGAATCAATGGAAGGCGAAAGCTTGTAGAAAAAAGTGTTGGAATGCATGGATCTAGCGCAGAGTCCACTCTCCTTGTAAATGCTGAGGTTGATTCTTCCATGGGTGGAGTTGCTGAAGGTGGAGTTGGCACTAGTATTAAAGCCTCTCCGCACCAAGCAGCAATTGAGAAGGCTCAAGCAGAACTTAGGTGAACCCTCCATTGTGCATTTTCCCTCATCCATCTGAATTTTCATTCTGCCCTACATTTGGGCTGAATCTAAAGCAAACTTAATTTTGCCAATAACAGACTGGAATATGACTATCTGAAGAACGGAGAAGAGAGCTTGAATTCCTTGAGAAAGTATAATAGATTCTTTTCTTGATGCTTCTGGCAGTTGGACCTTTCCTTTTCTAATGTAATTATTTAAGTTACTTATGTAGGTAGTAATGATCCTTTTGCGTGGTTTTTGATTTCAGGGAGGCAATCCTTTGGATTTTAAAAATGGCACTGCAACCTCAGCCAGTGTGCAATCAACTTCGCTTACTGATCAGCATCTGGAACAAGTGGCGACCAGGTATGCTTTGACTGTTTTTTCAATGGTTATAGACGGTCTTTCAGTTGAGCTGTCGAATGAATCATTTAATTCTTTGTCCTCTCCTGCATACCAACATATGTGTTTATCATTGTCACAGTGAAGCGAGGGGTAGTTTTGCATTGGCTGCATCACCTCAAGGGGACTCTCTTGAGAGTAGTGATAGGCCCAGACTTCTCTGTGGTTCAAACTGTCCTGATAATCAATTAGATTCTAATGGGGAGGGCCATTTGGTTGAAGGAGAAAAGAACTCTATTCGTGGTGGTAGAAGGAATAAGTTTGCTTCTTCTA
The DNA here is from genome assembly GCA_017140255.1 of Eucalyptus paniculata subsp. matutina. Taxonomy (NCBI): domain Eukaryota; kingdom Viridiplantae; phylum Streptophyta; class Magnoliopsida; order Myrtales; family Myrtaceae; genus Eucalyptus; species Eucalyptus paniculata. The sequence goes on from CM029445.1 coordinate 24,910,811, forward strand.
AGCAGTCATCTCAATTTGATGGGAGTAAAAATGCCAAGGACTCTGAAGAGTCTGCTATATTTCGTCCATATGCTCGAAGGAATCGGTCAAGGCCAAACCGTGATGGTGCCCGATCAAGTTCTGCCGATATGTTTCATGGTCATGGCTGTCATGGTTTATCTTTAGCTGCGCGAGTAGCTGCGCGAGTGGGTTTTAGAGACCCTAAGGGCTCAGTATTGGAAACCAAGAACCAAAGGAAGAGAATTTGCTGATGATCACTAGACCTAAATGCTCAAGTGCCAAGGGCAACAAAAGAATTCAGTCAGATATTGAGGTAGATGGTGAGAAAGATCTTGAATCAACTTCTGTTCATGCAGAGAGTGACCGTCCTGGAGGTGACTTGGATGTTGCAGATAAAAGCTCAAGGGATAATCAAAGTACTAAATCAGTTGAAGTTGATTTAACGAAAACTGCAGTAGAAATAGATTCTGGTGTTTCAGATATTCAAGCTAGGGAAAATTCAACTTTTGCTAATACTGATCTTCCTTCTGCAATTGTAGCAAAAGTTGAAAATGAAACTAGTTCTGGTGTAGTGAGTAGTTTTGCAGATGAACATAGTGACCGGAGAGACCATGTAAATGAGTGTCAAAATAATGCTACTGCATCTGGTGTGAGGGGTTTGGACTCAGAATCTTCCTGTACCCGTACTAGTATAGGCACGGATGTAAACAATGATTGTGAAGTTTATAATAGTTCAAACAGTGCCTGCATCACTGTGAATACCGTGATGCTTCCATCTGAAACTGGGGGCAATGAGAAGTTAATTTCTGAAGAAATGGTAAAAGAGCAGAATGACAGCAAAAGTACTGAATATGATGCTCTTTCAAAAGATGAGAATAAATGTGATGCTAAAGCCCATGTAGATAATGGTGCCATTTGTAACGGTGAAGAAATGCATGAAAGATCTGACCCCAGAAGAGAGGTGCAAAATTCTCCAGGAGGCAAGGGAATGGAACGGATTGGACATGTTGCATCAGCAACTGAAAGAGATAGAAGCAAAACTTTTGATAACAATCCCACTATCCAGGACAAGGTTTCACTTGGAAGACCTCAAGGAATTGATGGTTTAGCTTGTGAACTGAAAAGTTCTTCATCAGAGAGGGATCATGCTGTTCTTTCAGACCCTAAGACTTGTTGTTCGTATAACTTGAAATTGGTAGACAAGGCAAGAGAGGATCATGTCCTGGAAGAGGCACAAATAATTGAGGTAAATTTATTGTAGCAGCTACTTAGTTACCTCTATAGTTGACGAAGAAAGAGGGGTCTTATAGGATTCACAGATATCACCTTATGCAATATACAGGCACGTCGTAAGAGGATTGCTGAGTTATCTTTTGGCCCTAAAAAGTTGGATAATTGTCGGAGATCTCACTGGAGTTATGTTCTTGAAGAAATGGCATGGCTGGCAAATGATTTTTTGCAGGTTTGGTTGTATGATAATAACATGCAGTTATTTTCTTTCCATTGTATTACTCTCTTCTTTTCTGGAGCTTCAGTGCTGTGCATAGTCTTGAATATTAGCCCATGGTGGTAAGTATGGCCAACAGAAGTGTGGTCAACCTGGTTGCAGCAACTAGTCTACCACTATACAGCATTCATGCAGTTCAAGGATATAATCACTTTTCTACGCAAACAATGATTATTAGCAATGGCAGTTATTGAGAACTGCAGTTTCTGAAACTGTGGCTATTCAATCATAGCCATTGAAACAATATCAAATTTCCCAATCTAGAAAAATGACTCGACTATTGTTCTTTCATGTTAGTACAGCAATCAAAGGATGCTTAATCAAACAATATCGCACTTGAATCATTTTATTTGGAAGAACTTAACATTTAAAATCTCTGAATTATTGCCCTTACAAAGAGTTGGAAATTAGTCAAGGTTCCCATAATTTCTTGAATTTAAGACATAGATTGTCTAAAAATTTTCATTGTTTAAGTTAAAGATTAATCCTTTGCATTTCATGGATTTTGCAAAACATAAGCACCGCAGTGATCCCAAATTTTTTATAAATCATTTGTCATGACTGCTTCTGCAATAATTTGGTTACAGCTTCTGTGACCTCTGCTGCACTTTAAAACCTTGGTTCATTTTGTACTTCTTTAGGAGCGTGTTTGGAAGATGACTGCTGCGGCTCAATTATGTCATCAAATTGCTTCTGCATCGCAGTTGCGATTTGAAGAACAAGATCGTCAGAAAAAGCTGAAAAAGTTAGCGTTCAACTTTGCAAAGGCTGTGATGCAATTCTGGCATGTGGCGGATATGCTTGCTCATGGTGGTGATGCAAGTTTTGATATGAAAAGTGACCATCATCTGGGAGATGGACCAGGGAAGAGAGATGACAATGATTTGCATCATGACAAAAGCAGAAAATCCCAGAAGATGCAGGTATTATTGGGAAGATAATTGTTCCCTCATGCTAGTGCTTGGTTAATTTGTTATAGGCATCAAAATTTATGCATCTTGCTCAGGTTTTTCATGATTCATGAATGAATATAATGTTTCTTGTAAGAAAATGATAAGTGTCCTCTAACGTCATTTTTATAAATCTATGTTTATAAATCCTTTGTGCCTTCTTATTAAGTAACTTTCCTGCCTTGGCTTGGGGAGCCCTTGGTCAAGATGCGTGTGATCCCACTTATTCTTAAAAATAGTATGATTAAGACGCTACATTCTCAATAGAGGGTTTTCTGAAGGTGTTGATATATTCTGAGGTGTATATTTACTTGGATCAAAGTAAGTTGCACTCTTTGATGTTGGAGCATAAAGAAGAAACTGAAGAAAGGATGTGTGACTAGAGGACTTGGTTTATTTTTTCATTTTGATGTTCTTGTTATTGGATTTCTTTAAATTATTAGATTTATGAGAGTGAATGATTTGAAGTTGACGGTACAACTTCAGTAGTCATCTAGTCTTGTCGTAAGTAATGTGGTGCATTGGAAGGTATTATGGGGGAGCTAACTCTCTAAAAGGAGCCAATTGACCCAGTGGAAGATCTTAATTAGATAACATACACCATCAAATTATAAGCAGCTCTTTATTATATTCGGTTTCCCCCCCGCTTCAACTCGAGGTGTCCTAAACAGTGCATCTTAGCCCCAAAGTTCGGACCCTTTACTTTGTTCCCTTACCCAATATATGGTGGTACAGTAGCAATCTGTGGGATGATGATGCTTCAAAGAGACAATGTTCAGCTCAGAGAGAGAGAGAGAGAGAGAGAGAGAGCAATTGACAGAGAGGAGTATAGAAAGATGTGGCGATTGACTGAAAGGTTGCAGTGGGTGGCATGCCAATGATTCCAGTTGACTGCGATGGTAGCACAACGAGAAATGTGATTCTCGACTAAGAGATTGGGCACACCGCTTGGCAATGGTTCAGTGTCCATGATGGTGGTGTGGAGACAAAGATGCAGAGAGGAGAGTTACATCTTGAGAGTCTTGAGAGGTTCTATGTAGTGTTTTTCTGGACTTGAGAAAACTGCAATCTCTAAGTTTTAAGGTTTTTATAGTTCTTCAGGTAAAACATATATATCTTTCATACCTTTTACCATGCCCTGCAAGGTTAACCCAAATATGCTCCTATTGAGGTGGGGATCTGTGAGGTGCAGGACTCTTATTGTGTAAGTCTGTTGACCTGATAGTGGGAGGCTTGGATGTGTAGTGGATGTAGATAGAAGATTTTCTCTAGCTGTAGAGTTGATTATGTCTTGTCTCTCATGTATTTTGCCCTTGTTTAGTTGTTAGTCAGAAAGTCATCTCTATGTTTCTGTGTTCAGTTTTTAGCTGGCTATGCAATATGACATTCAACCATCTTAATTGTGGCTCCTGCGGAATTCTTGGTGTGACACACAGGTACTGGGTTCCACAAAATTCCCTTCACTTGCTGTTCAGGGATATGCCATGCGGTTTTTGAGAGAGAACAATCTACACGTTCCTGCCTTCAAAGCTGAGGTGTTAACAGATATAGATGAAGTGACAGATATGGAGATCTCCAAATTATTCCATGACAGTCATCTTACAGGAGTAAGGATCCACTCTTTGGTTGTATATGTCTCTGGATCGTCATGTAATATACTTGGTGTTATCAAACATGCATCCTGCCGTTACCTCTCAGATTTTTGTTTCCAGTTTTTTTAGCATGTGCTGTCAGCATTCTGGTGAGTGCACGACACAAACTATGGTGTTCATAGTGCCAGTGAAATTGGAGATCATTGAAGCATACACTCTCAGCAAATTTTTGTTTTATTGGATGCTTGCAGATTGCTCTTGCAGGTGTTGCTTTAACTTACAGCAGATTGCATTTTTATTTCGGCAGGATAGCATCTTTTACACAATTTCCTTTGGTGCAATGGAGACATACAGGAAGTCCATCGAATCCTGTGTGACACAGTGTGAGGCAAGTACCTTCCCTGCAGCTGTTAATACATGGATTTTTTTCCATTTGGCTTGAAATTTGTTGCATTGAAGTAGATCTTATTGTTTACTTCTTCCAATTTGTAGCTCTTACAGTTTGATTGTTCTTCATTTTTACATGAAACTCCTAAAACCATTCCAAATATATAAATATTTGACATATGGAGTCACTGGTATTTTTCCTTTTTTTTTTTTTTTGCTTGCAACGACTATCATTTTCAAGTTTGTTGGGGGGGAATTTTGTCGATAGAAATTTTAAACTGCAACAAGCAGGCTTGCAGAAAGGCTTTATAAGACCATCATTCCTCATCATGCCGGATGGCCTTTCTTTTGCCTAGTTGGAAATGTTGTTGGCACAATTATATGAGCTTTGACTGGTCATTTTTTATGCCTTTTGGATTGGTAATGTTCAGAATACGGAAAGTAATATGCAGGAGGAAGTCAATTCATCCTTGCCAGAAACAGTCTCAGGTATTCCAGGATTAGGGATATCCGAGTTCTTTATCAGTTTTCTCCTCCTTTGGGTTGCTTATTTGTTTATTTTATTTAGTCTATGGATACCAAGCAACTCCTCAAAACAAAAAAGAGCGAGAGACATGCATGTACAATCTTTCCCAGAAGAATCGGAATCGGAAAAGCTTTAAGTCATACGGTTCTGGATCATATGAAATGGCAGCTGATATACCCTATGGAGAAAACAGAATGGGGATGCAACAGTCATTTTTTATGGGCAAGAGAGCTGCTAGTCTTGATGTTGGTCCAGTTCCACCTAAGCGTATGCGAACTACTCCCAGACAGAGGGTCTTAAGTCCCTTTAATGGTGGAGCTGGTTTTAGGGGTTATCCCAAAAGTGATGCTTCTAGTGGAGATACCAATTCTCTTCAGGACGATCAGAGTACACTGCATAGTGGATCACAGGTTAAGAAAATTATGGAGGCTGAGTCAGTTGGGGGCCTTGAAAAGCAGTTGCCATATGACTCTGCGGATGCATCAATTAAATCCAAGAAAATAAAGAAACGAAAGCTTCTGGTGCGAACTTACTCCTTTTGGCAAATTCAGGGAATCCTTTGCATTTCTTATTTTTTGGGGCCACTATGATTGATTCTTCTCCACTGCAGATTTATCCATATGAGCAGGATTGGCAGCTGGATTCCACTGCTCACATTGAACGGGTAATTTTCATTCATTATATGCAGAGTAGAAATCCTAGGGTCTTCTCTTTAGTGGGTTAATCTTCTCCGTTTATGTCAAGTGTAATTGGATTTGGTAGAAAAATCTTACTGATTTATGAAAAGACAACTTTTAGATTGTCAGTGATCATGTTGGCATATTTTCCCTCTCATTGAATCATTTTCAGAAGTCTATGTGCAGGCAGTGGCTAGCAAAAGCTTTGAGTTCATCTTCTTTGTCGGTTAAGTCCTGGTGGTTGCAGACTTGCTTAGACATCTTTAGATATTGTTATTGCAGCCTCTAGTTAATTTTTGTTATCTGTATTTATAAGAATGTTGTTTCCCAATTTGAACATTTTCTATAACCTTTTCTTTGATATTTGTAGTCAGACATTTACATGCAGTCCGTCATTCCTAACACTTAATGTTGGTCATTCTGCGTGGCACATAAAAGAGCTTTGCTTTTATTTTTCGTCTGCGATTGATGATATGATTTCTATGTAATTTCATTTTTACCCGGTAATAAGTAAGAAGAGAAAATCTCAAATCAGTGATTTGTGTAAAACTTATTGGTATTTTTATTTGAAAATATGATGCATCTAATGCTCTTCAAGATCTCATACCTGTCATTGCAGCTTTCAGAAGATTTTCTCTAAGTCAAAAGATCATCTGAATGTTATGCTTAGGGAAACACCAAGTTCATTGTTGTTTTCTATGTACACGTCCCTTATAAAGGGTAGTTTCATATTTCAGAAGTGTTATATTTGTTGTAATTATTAGACATGGTAGTGTATTATGAAGAGAAATTAGTGGACGAACAAATGGAGGGGTTCTTCTGGTTAGTGTTGTGCTGTGACTGTAATAAAAATCATTTAGTTGGTGAAGACTTCTCATTATTGGTTTGCATAGGAAAGGGGAATCTATTCTGCATGAGATTGAAATTTTGTTAATCTTGCCTCCTTGAATTACCTGACATCATATGACTATTGTATCATCGATGCTTGATGACAAAAGTATTCATTAATGCCACCATTGTTGCACAGAGGGATCAATTGAAGAAGAGGTTAGAGAATCATTGTTTTGAATCAAATAGAACCAGTGGTAAGGCTCCCAACTCATGTTTTCTTGATTAGGTTTCTTGAGGGAACATTTTGTCTGGTCTTTTCTCAGTTTTACATTTTCAATCATTTTGATGAAAGTTTGTATGGCGAAAATGCAGCCAAGAAGCCAAAGATGATCAAGCGATCACCTGACAATACTTTTGACAACATCACATCAATGACTGGGTCCATCCCTTCTCCTGTAGCATCTCAACTGAGTAACATGTCCACCCCAAATAAATTGGTAAATTCAACCAGTAGTCATGATAGGAGCAGGAAAGTGAAAGGATTTAAGGTACATCCTAATTAACAGTGTGTCATCAGTTCGATCTTGCTGTCACTAGTTTATTTGTTCTTTTCACGGTGGTTCTGAGCATTTGTTATCACTGCAGGTGTCCACAGTGCAGCCAGGTTCTGGAAGTCTCTGGTCACTATTCGAGGATCAGGTTAATTTTGTCATAATTGCCCTTTTAGTGAAATTATTATATTTTCTATAACATTGTTTTCATTGCCATTGAAAGATACACTCTAGATCAAGGCCATTGATAGGAGTGTTCCCTTCCTGACACATATTTTCGTGTCTCTGAAATGGTACTTTGCTTTTAGGCTCTTATTGTCCTGGTACATGATATGGGTCCAAATTGGGAGCTGGTCAGCGATGCAATCAATAACACTCTACAATTTAAGGTAGATCTCTGTCATGCTGAGTGACCCGCCTATCTACTCTTAGAGGCCTGATATATTTATTTGCTCAAGTTGATCGATAGGTCCATTTGTTCAAGTCATTATTTCTTCCAATGTTTTTATGCAGTGTGTATTCCGCAAGCCTAAAGAATGTAAGGAGCGTCACAAGTTTTTAATGGATAAGAATGCTGGTGATGGGGCTGATAGCGGGGATGATTCGGGGTCGTCTCATTCCTATCCATCTACTTTACCAGGCATTCCTAAGGCAATTCTCTATTTCTTCCTGTCTGCAACAAGTTGAACTAGTGTTGTTGCATATTTTACCTCCAACACGACATTTTGCCTGCTTCAGTTGATTGAATGATACACCATATTTCATGCAGGGAAGTGCCAGACAGTTGTTTCAGCGCTTGCAAGGGCCTATGGTGGAGCAGGCTTTAAATGAACACTTTGAGAAAATAATTAGAATTAGCCAGAAGCAGCCTTACGAAAGAAATACGGTTTGTGCCCTTAATGTAGGACTAGTTACCTTGCAGAGTTAACATGTTGGTCAAATGAAGAAAAATAATAATTTTTCTGTCTCCATTGTCTGCATTTTGTGATTAGTTGAATGGTTTGTGCTTTGAGTAGGAATACTTTGAGGTCTCTCTGTAATTTTAGTTTACATCAAGCCCACATTACACCTAGATAGGTAGGAGTTGGCCTATTTAAAACATGCTACCTAGTGTGCCCACCTGTTGGTCATCACATATTTCTGTTGAACATGTATATGTTGTCCATAGTAGCGACATTCATGCCTAGCTCAAGAATTATTCCACAAAGATGTCGATCCAGTGACCAACAAAATGTGGTGGCACTAGAATATACAGCGGATGAGAATTCAAAAACTTGATAAATAATTGGGATTGTACAATCTGGGTGCAAGAAGTACCTTAAATCTTGAAGCAAACATTGTCAACTTTTCTTGTTGTATTTCAAATGCTTCCTGACTTAACGTTTTTGATTCTCTCTCTGTTTTTTTTTTTTTTTTTTTTTTTTTTTTTTTGGTTGAAGAGCGACAGCCATAATCAAAAGCAAGTACCTGTCCACCAGTCTCATTTTGTTGCTCTTTCTCAAGTCTGTCCAAATAACCTGAATGGAGTTTTTCTCACGTAAGTGTGATGCTCACAGTCCATCTTTTTTTAATCTCTTTGTGCAAGACAAGATTTGGTAGCTTTATTCTTGATTTTTAACATGAGACTAAAGTACGTTTTCCCCCTATCTGTAGACCTTTTGATCTTTGCGAACCGACTGCTCCTCCTGTGTATCAAGTTTCTCAAGCTTGTAATCTAGCATCATCAAACCAATGTGCTGTGCCACCAATGCTTGCTACGTCTGGGGAAATTTCATTATTGCATGGATCAAGCTCTGTGGTTCTTGGTCCTAACTTCTTGTCATCTACTGATGCACTCACAACCTCTTGCAGGTACTTTACTATGCTTGAGTGAGCATGAAGTTCTTCTCTAATAATTTCATTCTCAATATTTTGATCTATTATTTCTTGACTATGCATTTTCTCATGGATGCTAGAGTTAACTTTCCGAGAACATTATCTATGCCAGTTGATCAGCAGAATAAGATGCAGCATTATAATCAAATGACATCTCCCATGAACTTTCAACAACCCTACCTATCTGTCTCTGGGTCTCTCTCTCTTACCGATTGTGATGTTCGTATGAAGCCTGGTAGAAACAGTATGGTTGTGGATAGTGGGATGGATGGAAGCATGCCAATGTCTCGATCAGAGATTCATGGAATGACCTCATCATCAGTACTGAGTTCTAGCAGCATGGTGGGTATGCCAGGTCCTGTAAATATGCACCCTAGACCTGATTCTGCACAAGGAAATTCAACCTTGCAACCTCGTGAGGCTTTGCATTCGGTGAGGGTGAGGTTCATTATTTTCTTTTATAAATTGAAAAGTCATGCTTATTTGTCTATTTCCTTTGCATGAACGGATTGTCCTGGAAAACAATCTTAAATTTTAGAAAGGCTGGTAGTTAAAAATTGGAACGACTTGTGAGTCTCATAGCATATGAAGTATCATGATTTATATGTCCATCATGGAAATCATAATAAGATGGACAGTGTTGTCATTATCAGATTGTGGCTTCATTCTTCTATAAATTGTGATGCAATGCATCAATTCTGGTAATTTATATGAAAGCTGTCTTCTTTGATACCAGCCTGACCATATCTCAGAGCAGCAAACCCAAAGGTTGGTTCCAGGACCTCAGAAGCAGGTCACTCAAGGGAATATTCAAGGTGTTCCTCCTCTTAGTGGGTTGGGTTCTGCGTTTTCTAATCGTGCAACTCCAACTCAGATGTATCCAGGCCATTCCCAGCAGCAATATCAAACATCCTCTCAACAACCTCATTTGCCTAATAGTCCTTATAATCGCCCTAATATTCAGGGGTGGAATCAAGCAACTGATTTGCCACAGCAAACTTATGCAACCCATATTGCTAAGGAAAGGCAGCTTCAGCGGCGGCATCTCCAACAGCCTCGGCAGCAACTCGCTGGATCTAATAATGCTGTCATATCTCATGTGCAACCACAACCTCAGTCTCCCATGCCATCTTTGCAGAATAGTTCCCTACAACAATCCCAGCCATCATCGCAGCCAATGCCTGTGTCACCACAAACACCCTCTTCACCAATGTCACCTACATTTTCTCCTCATCATCCTCAGAATTATCCACTTCAACCTCATGCTCTTGGCCTAAATCATCAGAATAATACTATGAGTTGCCTGACTAATCAGACTGGAAGGCAACATTACCGTCAGCTGCAGCAACAGCAACCTCAACAATATAGCGGACCCCCTCCTAAAAGGCAGCAGCAGAAGCAGGGTATAAAGGGAAATGGGAGAGGAAATAACTTGGTGAATCAGAACCTCTGTTCTGACTCTTCTCATCTAAATGGTCTCTCTATGGCCCCTGGAAACCACGGGGTGGAGAAAGGCAATCAGGTATTGCAGTTCGTGGAAGGTCAAGGTTTTAGGAATCCTGGGTCAACAGTAAATAACCCTGTCCAATCACCTAAATCCCAGACTCCTCCCAATCCCAATCATCCCCAGCTGCAGCAGACGCGGCTTTCTAGTCCCACATCTCCTGTGTCAAGGCAAATACAGCAGATTCCTTCTAGGTCTGATAGTAGCTCTGCTGAGCATGGGTCATCCATTCTAAACAAGGCCATTACATCTCCACTGACAGCTTCGAACCATCTACAGGCACTGCACATACATCAACAACCCAAACAAAAGCATGCTAATCCCATTCAACCACCATATACTGTCTTTCAACAGGGCCATCCAATGACATCCAAGCCATCTATTAAGTCTCAAACCAACCAAGCTCAACTTGACCGGAGTCCTGTGAATAATAGTACTTACCGGGAAAATACTGCTGCAATGGCGCCTCAAGCCTCTGTTGATTCCACTAATGCAGGACCTGGTAAAAAGTCCCAACTTTATACCGCTTCTTGTTTGCCTGCTCAACCTCCCTGTGTGGGTTTTGTTGGAAGACCACTTAATGCAAATATGGCCAGAAATGAGTCAATGCCATCTGTAGGCCAGAGTATGGAGCAATGCCGAGAACCAGCTAGCTTGTCTTCTCATGGTCGTAGCATTAATTGCTTGGGGACGCAGCTGGGGCAGAAGCAGCTGCAACCAATGATGCCAGCCCTCATGCCTCGGCCATCACCCAAGCAACAGTATCAGCTGCAAGAACAGTTTCTAAAGTCTGAGGAGCAACAAGCACTTCAAAAACCACTGCCAAAGTTGCCTTCTCAGCAACAAAGGCAGCATTTGCAAGCAGGGCAAGGAAATTGACATGTAATGCAAGAGGTTTTTTTTTTTCTTGGAAAGCATGATTCATTAGATAAAACAAGGTATTGGTCGCCCTAGTGATGAATGAGCATGTCCCTGTGACAACTCTGTACAGGTAAGTTTTATTGCAGATTGATATTAGGTGATATTGGATCTTCTTTGACATTTCCTTCCTTGTCTCATTCTAGTTATGCACCATCCAACAGGGATTGATGCCGATTTTGTAAGCATCCATGCAAATGGAGCTGGCTAATACAAAAATAGACCACAAAAGTGAGGACGGCTAGGAGTTACGACCATTTATTTCAAGCGATATGAAGGTTAAGTGAAGGATTGTAGCAGATCGTTTGTTTATTGACTTTCTGGAATCATGTATAGTGACACTTCTCAGGTCTTAATCGAGAGAGTGAGACAAATATAGAGTTTTTTGTACAGAGGTCTCATCTCTCCTTTCCTTCTCCTTTAGGTGTTTTTTGGTTCTCTTGGCTAAGTAGACTGGTGCATGTGTAATTACCCTTTGAGATCAAGTGGGGAGCAATTGCAGTCACAGGCAAAGCCTTAGAACATTGTGTGAATATAATGGTTCCTGATGTATAGACTGATCATGTCAATGCAGTTATTTGGCCTCTCAGCAAGTTTTTTAGTGGATGTATTGCCTTCGCTCAATTTGTTATCGATTTTTGTAATGCATGGAAAATGATTGTCCCAGTAGCTTTTGTAGCTTATATTCTCTGGTTGAGAATTCTTATTATAACCAGGAACATCATCTGACCTCTGGTCATATAACTGTTAAACATGCCGTATCGATGCCTTGACTTTGTAGCTTAATGAGTAACAGAATTTTGAAAGAACATTTTTGCTCAAAAGCTTCTACATCTTGAGCCACAAGAGACTGTCATCATCCCGTGCATGCCACTCTGTAGACAGATTGCGTTATCTGTTCTCGGTCCTCGGCAAGACTTGGCCTCAATGTTGAAGAGCTGTAGTTTGAAGTGAACAAAATGGTATGAGCATTCTCGAACAAGCAAGTTCTGTGTAGGCATGAACTCTGACCATGTTTGAACAGTGTTTTATGGTTCCAGGAGTCTAGTGTGGTCAAACGAGAGGCTTTCTGGACCTTGCCCTTCTCCTGACAGCTCCCATGGTAAGCCTAAGAATTCCCTGAGTGGATAATGAGTGCTAGTAATTTAATTTATGTGCATAGGAAATGTTATGTCTGGAGAATTATGCAGATGAAGCTGGTTATATGAATGGGGCGTTCTAGAAGTTAGGGATGGATGCAGAAGCTATGATAGTTTGCTGCATGTTCTGGTAAGTAGAATGCGCGATTATGAGCATATCACTCGATCATTTCCGCTTAGAACCACTTGTATTGCAATTTATTTAGTTCTTCGGAAAATACGCAGGTGCATTATGAATATCTTCTTTTTCTGCTCCATTGCTGCATTTCTGCTCTCTTTTTGCCCTCATTAGCGACCCCACTTGCGGGTGAAGTTCGTTAACGTGGCTGTCACTTGCCATGTTCATCGGCGGGTTATTGCTGCTTCTAGTTAATTTGAAACGTTTTAGCTTAAAGCACAAGAGCCTAACTTCAGTTAAATCATCTACTTTAGTTATCGTATGCATCTATCTCTTGAAGCTTTCCACTGTTTACTACTTTGGAGTCTTGGAAAGATATCACGATGCGAACAATTTGGTTAATGTTGGTCTCCTCGGCGTCGTAGCTTTATAGCTATTGTAGGATATCACTGCTTAAAATGCAACAAAAGAATGCTACCTCTCTGTTCTGTCAGTGAATAAGTCATTTACTATTTGTTGATTGATGTATGGGAAAACTTAACATTTTTTTCATGTGAAAATTTGTTAATGTGTCCATAGCTATTTTTCGTCGTACACAAATTGACTAAATTACTTCGGAAGAATCACTGTTAATAACCATGGTGAAACTACTTAACCCAAGTACCGTGGACTGCTTCATATATCGAGTCCTGCATTTTATAAGAAAAAGCAAGCCATATATTTTATAATTTTTCAGATTTAATCGAGTTAAAAATACCATATTTGTGCAATAACTTATCCGGGAAGCTCTGGACATTTTTATTGAAGGATATGACAAGTGAACCTCCACAAGACAACCCACACGAATGGAATGAACATCATCTACCCCAAATATCAACGATCGATCGATCGATCGATTAATCTACACTAAAAAACAAGGTCAAAGTATTTTATTTTTTTTTAATTTTTTTGAAGAAAAGGGTGAGAGAGAGGGGGGGAGAGAACAGATAAAAGTCAAAGTCAAAGGGGTCAGTCAAGAGGGGAAGCAAAAGGCCTTGGCGATGGTGTCGAGGATCTTGCTCTGCGACTCCGCGATCAGGTCCATCCGCTTCCTCTCGAAATCCATCCTCCACCGCTCGCTCTCCCTCATCATCTCCATCTTCACGTTCTCCATCCCCACGTACCTCTCCGCGAACCCCCTTATCTCCCCGGCTATCTCCCACACCGCCCTCCTCTTCCTCCTCCTCCTCTCTCCCCACCCCTCCTCCTCCGCCTCCTCCTCCTCCTCCTCCTCCTCCTCCATCTTCTCCGCCACCCTCTTCCTCTTCGCCCCTCCCGCCGCCGCCGACGCCGACGCCGACGCCCTGGGGAACCGGTTCACCATCGCCGGCCTCCTCAGTAAGTGGTTTATGCTCCTCGACTTGCTGTAATTCCCATCGTATTCCTCGTCCTCGTTGTCTTCCTCCTCCTCCTCGTCGGCGGCTTCATCTTCCTCTTCCTCCTCCTCGTCCCCTCCTCCTCCTCCTCCCACGGCCCTTCGGGCGCCGTACGGCACCACGGCGATCGGCCGCGCCGAGATCGGCATGGGGCCGCGCTCCAGGCGCTCCATCATCTCGTAGTACGGCCAGCCGGAGGCGGCGCCGGCGCGCTGCTTCTCGGCGCGGTAGCGCTTGCGGAGCTTCTCCATCTTGTGGCGGCACTGGGTGGCGGTCTTGGAGGGCTCGGCGTAGGAGTAGCCGCAGCGGGCGGCGACGGTGACGGCCACCTCCTCCCACTGGCTGGACTTGAGCGGGCCGCGCTTGAGGGCGTACCACTTCTCCTCGTAGGCGCGGATCAGGTTGACGGTCTCCTCATGGGTCCAGGGGACGGGATGGGGCTTCTTGGCGGTGGAGGCGGCCGCGGCAGGGAGCGGGGTGGCGCTGGGTGGGGAGGCGGAGGGGGAGGATGGGGAGCGGGTGGCCATGTTTGCGAAGTCTTTTTTAGGGTTTTGAGATGGAGATGGAGAGAGGGGGAGAGAGAGAGGGGGTGGTGGGCTTAAATAGGGGAGAGGGTGGTGGTGGCGAGGCGGTGGTGGCGGTGGTTGAGTTTTGGTTTGGGGAGGCGATTAGGTGGGGCGGGGGTGCCGATGAATGGGGAAATTGCGGGACTGCGCCCGAGTTTTTACTCTGGTTTTTTGGGGGGGTGGTGGTGGTGGGGCAGCGTCATTTTCTGTACATTTCGGGCTGGATCGGGGTCACCGTGGTCCAATCAATTTTGTCCTCTGCAGCTGGGAAGGTTTCTGAGTTTCTTTCCGACGTTTACCTGGAAATCAAAGTCCTCTGTGTGTGTGGACAGGAGGAAATTAAGCAGAAAAAAAGGTTGCTGAAGATGGAGGCTTAGGGGTTAAGTCTTTTCGGCCGGCGTTGGACCGTGTTTGATAGACAGAGGAGGGGTAAGTCTTTTCCGCCGGCGTTGAATCGTGTTGATAGACAAAAAGCATGTAAATTAAGATTCCGTTCCTTTTGCAGAGAATACGATGATTCTGAAAAAATTTAAGGAAAATTTAAATAAAGATTTGAAGTATTCTTATTTTCTTAAATAAAGAATCTAAAATAAATTTTATTTTTATTAAAATACAGAAATGTCATCACTTTTTTAAATAAATGATTGAATTTGATTTTATTTTAAATAAAGATCTCAATTGTCATGTCAATTTTTTAAAGAATGATTTGACCTCGCCAATTAATTTTTTTCTTAAAAAAATTTCTTCAAAAAAAAATTCAAGATGAGGGGGAGATGGGCCCTCTCCCAGATTTAGGCGATGATGGGACAGCAACCACAGGCAAGGATTGGCCATCTTGCCATTTTTTATATATATTATTATTTGTGTTTTTTTTTTTAGTTTTAAATTTTATTTCTATTTTGAGTTTGTTCGTTTTTGGAAATAAAAAAAATATAAAAAGGAAAGAAAAAAAGGTAAATGATGGAAATCAATCAATCACTTGGTGAGATCAGGCTTTCTTTGAGATTGATATAAAACTTGAAGAAAGTAAATCCTCATTTGAAAAATTCAAACTCTCATTTGAAAAAAATGATGGTCTTTTAAACTCTTATTTAAAATTTTCCTATTTTTTAGGAAGTTATTTTTCATGCAAATGACAATATTTTTTAATATTAAGCTAAAACCTGAAAATGAAGTAGCATTGTTTAGTAAGTAATTTTTTTTTTTATCTCTACGCACTCATTCTCAATAATTTTTTAAATCAAAATGTAATTTTAATTTTTTTATTCTTTCCTTGGCTGAATACTGGCCACAAGCGAACTCGAGCGATCGGGGCTATTTGGCAAGCTTGGGTATCACCAGAGTGACGGGCTGTGTGGGGCTCAAGTCCTCTTTGTGCGTTGGAAGGAGAAAATTAAGCACGAAAAAAAAAAAAAAAAGAATCACTGAAGATGAAGGCTTTAGGGAAAGTCTTTGTGGCCAGCTATGGATCGTATCGATAGACTAAAAGCGCATAAACTGGGGCTTATGAATACTTTGATATTACGATATGATCTATCCATCTCGAGTCTAGATAGTATATTATGTCAATGGCTAGTACATGTACTAAAGAACCATTTTCTTCATTTCGATGAGTATCGAAGACATTCCATAAGCGACACACCCTTGCTGATGGTTGGAGAAGAGGAAGCCGAGGGGGTTAAAGGCGACCTCTTTGCCCCGGTCGGCTTCGAGACCTTATAGAACAAACTCTCACATCGAACCTTCATCTCCCTCGAAGGAGCATCTGTTCCAATGGATCATATCGTAATATTAGAGCTGCGTGGGGCTCAAGTCCTCATTGTGTTGGAAGGAGAAAATTAAGCACCAAAAAAAAAAAAAAAGTCATTGAAGATGAAGGCTTTAGGAAAAGTCTTTTCGGCTGACTATGGATCGTATCGATAGATTAAAAGCACATAAACTAGAACTTATAAATACTTTGATATTATGATATAATACATCCATCTTGAGTTTAGATAGTATTTTATGTCATCAGCTAGTACATGTACTAAAGAACCGTTTTCTTCATTGCGATGAATATTGAAGATATCCCATACCCTTGCTGATGGTTGGAGAAGAGGAAGCCGAGGAAAAGGGGGGGGGGGGGGTGGGAGGACCTTATAAAACCAACTCTCACGTCAAATCTTAATCTCCCTCGAAGGAGCATCTGTTCCAATGCTCATGCTTTTACCCTGTTTCGTTATAATTATTCCCATATCGAAATATTTTTCACTAGAAGCAGTTCTTCAGCTTTTATTTAAAGAAACCAAGGTTCTATACTAACTCTGGATAATTGATATCTCATGCGAAAAGAGATCAATTTCTTCAATTCAAATAGCATTGTAGGGTTCCAAACTAAGCCAGAATTTAATTGACTGCAAGATTCAAAAATTACGAAGTCGATGATGTTAGAGGACGTAAACAAATTGTGCAGAATTTAAATGAAGACATAGTTTGAGAACATAAAAGTACAATGTTGGAATTTAATCAATGATGCAGTGCGGAAATAAAGATACTTGTTGGAATCTGATCGATAACACCACAAATTGGAAAACAACTGTTAAGGAAACTTAGAGTATGATGCATGAAAGATAACAAAAATATAACATTTTGTTTGATTTGCGTGAAGGCTTTCTTGGTGGATAATTAAAGATATTTATAATACTACAAAAAAAAACCCTAAACTAATGTATATGTGACAAATTTATCCCAAACTAGTACATTTATTACAAAATTATCATAAACTAATTTTTTATCGTTAAAAAACTCAACCGGTGCACGTAAGACAAATTTACTATATATTAGTATACCAATTTAGGATTTTACCATCCATTTGTCACATGTGTACAAGTTTTGTGATTTTTGTAGTATTAATCTAATTTAATAAATTGTATATTTTTTTACAAATGTCTTAATTTAGGATTTTTAGCGGTCAAAAAATTAGTTTGGAGTAAATTTGTTACAAATGTACTAGTTTAGAGTTTTTAATGGTCAAAAAATTAATTTGGGATAAATTTATCATAAATATACTAGTTTTGGATTTTGGTGGTAAAAAAATTACTTTGGGATAAATTTTCACATATATATTAATTTGAAATTTTTTGTGGCAAAAAAATTTAAGATAAATTTATCATATATATACTAATTTGAATTTTTTATACTATTAACCCTAATAGTTAATGGTAACTATTTTTTCGAAGGTTCCCAATGGTTACAATTTCCCCGGGAACTCCTGTTGGTTTTATCCATGTTTGTAGATTTCACATGTGCAAATTGCTCCATGACTTGGTTTTCCATAATTAACGTCCACTCCACGATCTTTCTTCTAGGCGATATCTCCCCTTTTTCAAAAAGGCGTTTCTGATTTCAAACCATAACTGTTTCGTCCAAAATCGTACGCCTTTGATAAGATATTGCAAGCATTCATGTTAGTGAATATTAGCAACTATTTGTGATTCCTTGTCGTTTTTCGACAGCTGAATATACGGTGCGAATCCCCACACTTGTCACTTGCATTAGTGCTCACATGGCATGCACATGACCGTTTATATAAATCTCATGTGATGCTCATGTGCTTGCTCTAGACAAGCCATATTTTGGGTGTCAACATACCCATTTCACTCAACAACAGTTCCTTCCAATAACGATGACTTTACGTAGTCGCGGCAGGAGTGAAAAGAAAGAAGAAATATTCACATTCAAGACGTGAGGAAGACTGCAACACAGCGCGCCGCTAGCGAAAGCCAGAAATCGGCTCCTCGAATTGCCAGAGACACGGGAAGATAAAAAGAAACTTAAGTAATAAGCGCCACCACCGACCTAATAACTCGACTTGCCTGAGAACTGTACAGGCGTATATACACTTCGAGAGGGGCAACAGACATGCCTGACAGCAGCCCCAGCAAGGCTATCTTACACATCACCTTGGGACTACACAAGCGACCATATGCAGAGTTCCTCACCACCAAATTATCAAAACATGAAACCCGAAACAGAAGCCCACAGCTTTTTACCCTTCTCAGCAAATTCTTTTGCAGTCACTACGTGCTCTCTCTTGCGCTTTCCCAATTCCCGCTCGGCGGCTACATCTCTTCAACTTTCACCTTCACCATAGGAAAGGACAACAGGGTCAGATATGCACAGCGAGTTTGGCCAAAAAAAAAAATGCAAGAGGATTAATATGCTAAGGCATAGAAGCTTTCTTTATGGTCTGCAAGGTGCCCTGTCCAATACAAATTTACAGGAAAGTTCATAACTAACGACTTAAGCCCATGGTACTATATATCCCCCCTTTTGCAGCTGATTGATCATGATAATTTGGCATTGCAACACCGTAAAGAATGAAGCTGAATAGATAAACAAAGTGACATCAAAAGAGATCAAATTAACATACATCACACTGCAATACCTAATCAAAATTCATCTAACTTTCACATGCTGAGGAGTGAATTGCACTCCACAAAACTTAGATGATATCGCTCCAACATTAAGTGGCAGTACCTTAGATAATGCATTGGGTAAGGAAGTGTGCTGCATGGGCCCCCTTAGCCGTTGAATCTCCTGAAGCTGATGTTGTATATTGTCTAACAGTTCCAACTGGTTTGTCTCTCCTTCCCTGTTTTTTCCAGATATTCTCAACTTCTCCTTTTCCTCTTGAACAATTCGTAACATCTCTCTAAGCCATTCAACTTCAATGTCAAGCTTTAATCTTTCATAACGAACCACCCTTTCAGAATCACATGTCATTGTTCTACTACGTGAGTTGACCAACAATTCTAATACGCCATCAATATTAGTATCACTGATATGACCATTCTGCCTCATGTCTTCCTCATTTGTGCCATTGTTCGGTGGGTCTGTTTTATCATCAACCACATGAACATCATGAACTATCTGTTGCATGTCATGCACAGTTTCTCGAAGATTGCCAATATCTCCGTTTTCCCTATTTTCCTCCACCCCTTCTCCATCACAAGAGAAACATCTCTTCTTACCTGTACAATACTGGGTTGGCTCCATTATGTAATCCTGAATTACTCCTCCATTGTCGATCTCTGGTACCATAGACTGTACATACTCACCTGGGTGAAGCACAGGGTGAATTTTCCCATGGCTATCCTTGATGTCTTGCACATGATCATCGCTGCTTTTATCTCCGGAAGAAATTTGTCTATATGCTTCAACCTCATTCTCCAAGAAAAAATTCTCCCTTTCCCTCCTAATTAGGATCTCTTTGAGAATACTCATTTCCTCTTCATCATAGGCAAACTTCTCTTCCATCATCCTGTCATTCTGCCTAACTTCCATTTCTATTGATGCCTTCTCTTCTTGCAGGCGAAATATCATGGCCATGGCTTCATCAGCAGCAGTGGCAGAAGCAGCTCTCTCTTTCTCCAATTCCAGGTAAAGCGCAGCATGAGCAGCTTTCTCTTCAGCAAGTACTTGTTCTAGCATTCTGATTCTATCCAACTCGGTTCTATAAATTCCTAGCTCATCTGGTGGATCAGTGATGGAATTGTCAATAGAAGATGAATCCAAATTCACTCCTTTGCTCCCGTCAAAAGATCTGCTCAGCTCATAGCTATGGCACATTCTTTCATTTTCAGCACCGTCAATGGGTTTTCTTTCATCTGTAGTTGGCAGTATCACAAAATTAGCATGTTATATGCTGCAGCATTTGCATACAGCTCCAAATAAGATGTAATCTCATTACAGGATTGCGATGACTCAACCAAAATTTAGAAAAAAATTTCTTTCCTAGGTTTGATCTACCTACCACACAGCATCATCATTCATACTATTGATAATTGATTCATAAGTAATGCAAAATCCTAGGCCAGAACAAGATAGAAAACTTATCAGGATTCCTATAACTAACACAAACATTGAGAAAAATACAGACAAACGTACACACACGAGATTAAATCACAAAGTATGCTCACCCAGGATTTGACCATTGATCCCGCTCACAAGACCCAAACTTTCTGCAATTTGGCTACTCATTTCTTCAATACCAGGAGGGTAGGGGCAAACACCACCAACCGCTGACTTCAAATTGTTAGGCTTGAATTTCCCGTATCCAAGAGCAGCTCTACTTCTTCTTCTCCGAATTCCAACTCCAGACCTTTGCTTCTGACTGACAACAACACCCTTTCCTTTAACATCATGTGCAATCTCTCTGTCATTCAAATTCTGTGAAACCGTCCCCGACAAAGAACTACAAAGCTTTTCGCTGCTCAATTCAATAACACCATTCTCAACTTTCTCGTCTTTGACTAACTTCAAGTTTGAATTACGTGACTCGTCCTCAGAAACAACAGAACCAAAAGGGAATTTACTCCTCGCCTGGCTCTGAACAGAGTAGATCTTCCTCGCGGGTATTTCAACAAGCAGCTTGTGCAAGCAGATGCTACTGCTCCGAAACCCTAACACACCCTCACACGGACAAGGAAGATGGATCCCGAAAGTACTCCAGAATCTTGAAACACAAAACGCAAAAGCCGATATATACAGCAGGAAGTAAGCAAGAGCAAGATCAAGAAACGCCCCAATAAGACCAACCAAAGTCCAAGAACAGCCTCCGCAAGAAACCATCTTCCCCACAAGATTCAGAGACCCCAGAACTCTGCTCAAGATGAGAGCTTTTTTACATGAGAATGAATTTCAGCAGGAACTATCACCCATCAAGAATCTCGGGTTGGAAATTAAGTATAGAGTATAAAGAGGAGGAAAGAAAGAAGGATTTCTGAGGTGGATCTTCTCCTGTTTCGTCGTCGCCGTCGTCTGCAGCAATCATTCTTCGCGAATAAGCAAATGGCATGCTGATCTAAACGAAGCTGACGTGGGTCCTACGGAATTTACAAGAGAAGGGAAGTGGGCAGTTGTTAGCTGAGGAGTCGCCTGTCTTTGTTCCTGCATGGCCCCCATTTCCATCTCCCACTGCTAACTGTTCGCGTCAGAACAAAAGCACAAGAAACAAGTCAAAATGGAGAGAGAGAGAGAGAGAGATTTCATTGGTTTGACCATAAGGAGTCACGAGCACCGCCATTAACCTTTACCTCGTCGTAGTCGACAGAATTCCTGGCAGCCTAAAGCCTGCAGCGGAATCCAGCAAACACACGATTAAATACGAATCTCTGGTTATCCAATAATGACTTGCCAAAACATGTCTGGAATTATTTGACAACTGAGCTTCACTTTGCCTTCCTCTTATGTTGATGCTGGTAATTTCGCGATCCGAGATGAAGCTACTACAGAGTTCGGCAAAATTGCCACGTTGGCGTCTTGATCGACGAAGCAAAAGAAGAAATTGAAAAATGTCAAATAATACGGTTTCCGATTCCTCTCCCTCTCTTGTTACCTACTCCCGTTCGGACACAACCCCATTTCCGTAACCATGATGATCATTGCCTCTTGCTCCGATGAGTCGCAATCGTCTCATTGTTCAGAATGACTAATCTAGGCTCTAATGAAGAATGCGACCCAATAGCACATCCAAATCGTCACTATTAACATTAATGAATGAATCCCACCGTGATCATAATTAGAGATGTGCAACACGGACCATCTAACCATTCGGACAAGACTAGATAGCCAATTTGGTCAAGTTCCCAGAAGTGTCGATTCAGTTCTCAATTCCTAAAAATGGAACCGGTATCTGGGGTGATCCAGTTCCTAGTTTAAAGGGAAAATTGGACCGGATCGACTAAATATGTATTTTTATTTTATTATTTCTTCAAAAAAATCAATAAAATATGAATGGTCTAGCTTCAAGCAGTAGGAAAATATAAGCGATTGATTCTATTAAACCGGACTGCACCGGTAGGGTCTACTCCCCGATTCCGATTTTTGGGAACCGGTCCTCTCCTAGCAACTAGATTGGATTGAAAAGGCTTTTCTGTATAATTGATATTTAGATTAAAACTTATGCCAGCGAACTGCATGGACCGTCGATATGTCCGAGTGGTTAAGGAGACAGACTTGAAATCTGTTGGGCTTCGCCCGCGCAGGTTCGAACCCTGCTGTCGACGCTGTCTCCTCTTTGACTTGTATTTTTGAGAAAAAAATAATAAAATTTCTTTCTAATCATTGTATTTTTTTTTTTTTAAAAAAATAATACAAGAGAGGGAGAAAAACGTTGGCGGGGGTTGTTGAAAGAAAGTGCCATCCCACCCTCTCCAACCTCCGAACTCCCCTTCAAATCTTCATCTTCTCATCGACTCTCTGTCTCCTCTTCGATTCATTTCAAAACTGACGTCGATTGGCCTGCTCCTCTGTCAAAGGAACCATCGAAACCCGGTGCTGATCTCGTCTCTCTGCTTCTCCTCCCCGCTGTTTCGGCGAGACTCGTGCATGGGTTCGGAGAGCAAGTTCTTCACTTTGGCCGACGTGTCGGAGCACAACAGCCCCAAGGACTGTTGGCTCGTCGTCGAGGGCAAGGTATTGTTCCCCTGTCTTTTGTTTATTCCCATTTAAAAAGTCGCGATTTTGCTTGATATGGACGACGACCCTCTTGCTGGGTTGCATTCGATCCGTCTCTATGCGAGTTTGACTTATGTGGGTGCAGATTGGTGTGATTATTTGCTATGTGATGGATTCGAGAAACGTTCTGCAGTGAAATTGCGTGTTTGAGTTTGTTCGTGTCTCGTGTGGAGTGCCTCGTGGACTTTGACATTTTCTTGCTTGGCTGCTTTGTCTTACATGGGAGGGAGATGAAAAATCATCTGCTTCCGGTGTTCATGGTCATTATTGAGAAATCCTTTACGAAGGAGATTATTAGAAATAAGGCTTGCAAGGAGTCTCATTGAAACCAGAAAGTATAGCCTGCCTATAAAGGACTAGAAATTCCTTGCTTACGTCTGAATGATTTTTTCTTCCCTTGGGGCCACCTACTTAAGAGCAAATCTCACCCGCAGATCAACTCGTCGACTAGGTGAGACACGAGCCAAAGCTTAGGTGGGTTGCCCAAATATGAGACTCTTTGCACCTGACGTTATAGGAAGCCCGATTCACGCACATGCACGAGAAAGAACATTAGCCACTATCGGATTTAACCATCATGGTTTCTGTCAAAGTAAGATGTTTCATGTTATTGTCTTTTATGTTAGTTTCCCGCTCCCGCATACTTATTCACTCGAAAGGTGTAACCCTGTTTAAAACCGCCTCCAAACAGATATTGCCTCTCTAGCTACTGGTGCACAAATCAGGCTATACAAAGCAACCGACAGCTGTTCTGGGTCTATTATGGGTTGTCCTTTTAGGGAAATATTCATAAAGCGATTCAAAGTATGTGCGGTGATCAACATAGTCTTTGGGGACGGTAGATTCATTTGATGGCCTTGACTTGTAATTTTTGTCAGGCACTTATTCTCCGCTATGAGCTGTACAATTGTGACTTTGTAATTGGGAAGCATCAACTTTCTGGTCGTTTCCCATTTATCATCGTTTTTGTCTTTTGTGTTGTTCAATATATTCCACCACCCTTTAACATCCACATTTAACTTAAGTTTTGGCTTTTCAAAATGTCTACAAGTTCCGCTCACTTTAGGAGATTGACCTTAAGAGCTGCTGAAACTTTACAAAGTAGTCAATACGAGGCTCCGTTAGGTAAAATACTAATTGACGAATTAGCTTTGACAGTATTCTTTCAAAGCCTAGCTGGATTAAGTTTCTTCAGTGTGAGTCTATTACACCATTCTTTAGGTGATAAGATTGAAAAAAACCTACTGCAACTTACTTTATGGGTTTGGTTTTGTTCTATGTTCGTTTGATTTAGTCCACCATGTGCAATCTCTGAATGAATCACCATCAGAGTGCCGCAAAGTGGCTTCGCTGATTGAAGTACCACTGTTGCTGGTTTTCTCACCCTATTTCAATGGAGCATCAAACGAAACTTCTTTTCACGAATTTAATTTGTCAGGACAGGTGTATGACGTGACTAAATTTTTGGAGGACCATCCTGGTGGTGATGCAGTGTTGCTGTCCGCCACAGGTATCTGTTTTGTGCGAGAAGGCTTTGAATCAAAATCTTGTTCGACCTAGTGATAATCTGTCCTCAAGTTATTAACTACCATACCATTTACTGGTTATTATATGTGGATAATTGTAGGGAAGGATGCCACTGATGAGTTCGAGGATGTTGGACATAGTAGCACCGCTAAAGCAATGATGGATGAGTTCTATGTCGGTGAGATTGATACATCAACTGTTCTCAACAAGACCAAATACACTCCTCCTAAGCAGCCTCACTACAACCAGGACAAAACTCCCAAGTTCATAAAACTTCTTCAGTTTCTAGTCCCTCTCCTAATCTTGGGTTTGGCTGTTGGCATCCGTTTCTATACAAATTCAACTTAACATTTGAAAGCTCTTGAAGGAAATTGTACTTTAAGAATAAGTGATACTAATCATCATTCTTTCCTCAAAATTATCCTTAATTTGATGGTCATGGTTGTGATTTAATGTCCTCGATTCCCTTCCTGCAAGTGATTCTTGCTTTTGATGTCGAGTATTGTATTGCAATGAAGAATTATATTTTCCTCTATTTTTGGCTGCTTCATCGTGTTTTGTCTTACCTTAAATTCCGCGTGTACAACTCAGTAATGGGCCCTGTTCCTTAAATGCAGTCCTCTAAACCCTTTTCCAGATATTTGGTCTTTTTAGAGCCATTAATTCTGCCTAGGCTCAATCCAGTGGATGGTATTGGGCGTCTTGTGATCATTTTGTAGGCTCGACACGAACGGTGGATCTTTGCGCAGCCTGATGAGACCAGTGTCAGAAGTTATTTGGGATCGTTTCTGGTTAGGTGTTATTTGCATGATTCGAGATCTTTTTGGTTGTGTCTAGTACGATGTCTCTTCCGCACATTTAATGCAATGGGAGTTACAGCTCTAGGAAGCAGACGGGTTAAGTCTGGGGCCGTTGAGCACAAGAATAGAAGGCGGAACTTAGGCAGTATCGATGTTGAACACATAATTCTTCTGTTTTGGGAGATTTTACAAGCATACAGTTTTCATGTTTTTCCAATCTGGGGAACTCAGACATAGGTCCAAAAGCTATGCTTCTTTTACTCTTTTTGGCTGGGCCTAAAGTGCTAAAACTATAGTTAAAACGTTCAATTAACCTACAAATTTCTCGGAAAACATCTTAAATTTGATTATATATCTTTTGCTTCCGATTGCTGGTACCCCAGACATTTTTGCTAACCTGTGGCCTTCATTGACTTGGTATATGGATATTTGTAAACTGTCAAGAACCGTATCTTCATGGACTTTACTGCAGATGGAGAGTAAAAAAGTAATGCGTGATTTGCATTCCTTTTATGTTACAAATAAGTTGTCTATTTTGGGTCAATTTTTAATTTCGCGCACCAAAGAAAAGGTCCGCTTTCTTAGTCCCGTCAAAGGCAAACCATCAACCCTAGGATTAGGGGATTCATGAGAAATCACTTTCTTGTATTCTAGTTCAAAGTAGTTGGCCAAATAAGAACCGAATCTGAGGTCTCGCTTTCCTCGAGGCCCGAAATCTCTTACGCTGTGCCATTTACATCAACGGCTGTTGTTCTTTCCAAATTACACGGGGACTTAGAGCAGGGCTTTTTAATCTCTCTGATTTTCTTGCCAAACTCAAGGTAGTAGTAGCTATGAACTGAAAATACCAGACAAAACTAGCGGAGCCAAGCCACCTTTGTTGCGGATCCTGTCATGGTCGTTCCACGATAGATGGAAGGATTTCATCCTATGAATTTCCCCTCAAGCAGCCATTACTAGAACGATATTGTACAGCTGAACACTTCCGTGCAAGACAAAGAAAACGTGCTAACTTCGGCAAATTATCAGGACTAAATGCATTTAAACAGGATTAATCCGTTCTAACATCTTGGAAAGCTTCTTATACAATATTTTAAAGAGTGAAGAGGGGGTGCCGGGGGTGGTGAGATTGAAATAACTGCAGTCCACAATGAACGAGAGAAGTCGATGGGAAGCACGTTGTCTGAAACGAAATCTGTCTTTGATGGTTGTGTTCCAGGCTGTGCCTACTACAATTCATTTCCTTGTTTGGAAACTTGCACTGACATTCCACCCTCTCGGATAATTTAAGTTTTGTTTATGTTTATGTTTTCTTTTTTTTAATGAACTTTCTGGGTAACTCTCATTTTGACTTGCCATTGATATTGTCCAATCCTAAGAAAACAAGAAAAATTCCTCCTTATGTTTTGGTTGTCAAAGAATTGAAATGTCGAACCAATAAGTAATGATCAAATGAGATTAATTTTCAGAAATGTTTGAGAGCAAAGAATGCCTTCTACGGGACCAAGACCAAAAGAGAGAACCTCTGTTTGGCTCTTTGCCTGAAATTTCCTGGAAGGGCAACATCTAAATTGGGAACTTTCAAGTGATTATCCCTCCATTCTCTCTCATACCCACAAGGCCAGAGCCAAAGCTTTTTGGCAGAAACGAGGCAAAAGACAATGGACGACTGCTGCAATCTAGATGGTCTAGTTTGAAGTTGATGAGATGCATGAATGTATTTCACACTGGTTGTCTGCTTTTCATGAGGATGCACTGTAAAGGATAAGAGATCATTCCTTGCAAAAGACAATGAGTCTGACTCACATGCCTATCTAACCGCCCCGAAAAGAGTAAAGAGATCCTTCTGAGAGGATGACTCTGGCGTCTCCGCACAATGCGTATTCAAAAGACAAAAAAACTTGAAAAAAAGAATGATTAGCTGATCAGAACAAGCAGTCCTGTTTCTCAAAGATGCTTCTCTTGAACTCTCCTCCAGATTTTGTCACATTGTGCAGCAATATGGCTTATAAGAAGCAGAATTAGGACTCCCCCTCAATCTCCCTCCTCACTTCATCTTCATCAAGCCGCTAAAAGGAACGATTCCATGGGAGCATTGAGAAAGGACAAAGGTGTTCTGAAGTTGGTGCACCCAGGCAGATTCCTGGAGACGCTCACAGAGTCAGTCACAGCGGCGGAGGTCATGCAGAAGAATCCCAGGCACAGCGTCACTCGGCCCGATGTGTTTTATTTCCCTTGGGTCGTGGTCAACCCCGAGTCCTTCCTGACTCCAGGAGAGGTGTTCTTCATCGTTCCTAACCGGACGATCCATCAGCTATTGAAAGGTGAAAGCAGCCGTTACTGTGGGCCTTCTTTGCAACAAAGGGATCATCCCTGTGACCACGACCGTCAGCAATTTAAGCTAGCTTCTCCTATCAAGGAAAATGCTGGGATGACGCCTAAGCACCGAAACCAAGAAAGTTTGCCCAAGAGACTGTTTCAGACCCTGTATCGTAGAAAGTCGTATCATGACGAGGATTTGAAAATGGAATCCTCAAGTAGGTTTATGACAGACTCTAGGACCGAGGGAATTCCCCAGTATGAAGATGACCAACAGGAATCTAAAAGACGATCTCCAGAAGACAAGTTCAGACCATTCCAAAAGAAAAGTTTCCCCAAAAGACAAGTTCAGACCATGCATCGTAGAAAGTCGTATCATGACAAGGACTTGAAAACGGAATCCCACAGTTGGTATAGGACAGAGCCTAGCACCGGGGCAATTCCCCAGTCTGCATCTCCAGGAGATTCCACATTCCAAAAGACATGCTTCAAAGCCATAGATTTTTACCTGGGAAGCAGGAATATGAGCATAGAATTGCCAGAAAAAGATGCCGCATTTGAATCAATCTGTCAGAAAAACAGTACCGTGTTGAAATCGTGTATTAGGAAACCGGATAGTGCTCGTAAATCACTGAACCTTAAAGTGGGATTTGTCTTGCCAAACAGAGACCAGAAAACGGATGCTTCAGTTTCTTGAGCAGAATCCACTAGGTCATTTAGTGGATTAGAACACCAACCTCACGTGGGCAATTTGTTCCCCGCTCAGCCGCGGTTGAGATTTTTCTCATTTCCTCATGATGGGCACGGCTCTCTTGAATACACTGTTTTCTAGTTTTGGTTTGTTTTATTTTCAGTTTCCTTCTTGTGAATTTGTCCGACAGTTGGAAATATGATGCCAGATTGTCTTCATACAAATAATTCCATTTGGACATTGATGTTATTACATACGACAACACCTCGCCCTCAGCGATTTCATGTATGTAACTTACCGCATCATGTATTATTCTTCACATGAAGGTCAATCTGATTTATATTATTTACCATCAAAGTATAATTATTTAGCAGCGTTCACATTCAAGAA
This sequence comes from Eucalyptus paniculata subsp. matutina, assembly GCA_017140255.1. Lineage (NCBI taxonomy): Eukaryota > Viridiplantae > Streptophyta > Magnoliopsida > Myrtales > Myrtaceae > Eucalyptus > Eucalyptus paniculata. The sequence continues at coordinate 24,939,593 of CM029445.1, forward strand.
CAACTCTATCTACTCGGAATTACCAGCAATTCCACGATGTGCCCTGTCCCCAGCAAGAACAGTAAAAGAAGTTTCAGATTTTCATCTTATCAATGGTTCTCCTTAGTAGCATAGTCCATGCTAGTAAATAATACCGAGGTTCCAAATGAAAGACGGAAATGGTATCATATTGCCGGCTGGGCCAAACAGGAAGGAACAGGAAGGGCCATAAATGGAAAAGAAAGAATCTTGAGCTAAGACGAAATGAGTTACAAGAAACCAAAAGAACAATAGAGATCCAGTAATTGATTGGTTTGTGGAAGATTTCGATTATGGAGCAGTCTTTGTTGAGTGCACCAATGACGTCTGAAACAAAATCAGACGTATGTAGTGAAGATAAGACATTGATAACGCCCAGTCGACCATCACTCATGGCTCAATCTTTCGAGAAAAGATGGTTTTAACTAGGCTTATGTGCAGGCTTAAATTTTGGGTTTCATCTTGGAAATTGTGTATCCCATCATTCTAAGAAAACACTGAATTGCATCCTATGTTCTGCATATAACGATGAATTCAAACAAAGAGGTGGAGCTGTATTCAATCAAAGCCACCTCCTTCAATACCTTTACAATGAAAAAATGTCATTCACTCAAGCTTGGCACATAGCACTTCTGTCTATACAATGTGCTAAGAAGAAATGGCAAAAAGAAAAAGGAACAGGTCACCAAAAAGCAGACTTGGCAGGTCACTCTCAAAAACGACGGGCCCAATTTAACTTAGTCTGTGCTTGCACAGGTTCTCTCGATCACCTTCGAGTCTGTTCTGTGAGAGTGCCTCGAGGGAGAGCTCGATCCTCTGGAAGAACTGTGTCCAAAGAGGCTCAACTTGCCTATTTTCTTTGAGAACGAACTCATGAACTTCCGGGAATTGGATTTTGCCATGTCCCTCTTCATGCAAACATGCTCCTTTTCCAGATCATTGAGTCTCATCCTCAAACGGGCCAGCTCAAGTTTGAGTTCCCGATTCTCGCGCCTCAGCGAGGCGTAGTTGTCTCGAGGAGACATGGCAGCACTGAGCGCTCCGCTGCTGATCCGCCATGACTGGTGGTGCATTGGCTTGGGGTCTTCATCGTTGTAGGAGCAGCATAAGGAATTCCTTAGCCTTATTTGCTCAAAGTAGAGGACCTGGACTATAGATTGCAGAGGAAGACGCTCGTTCTGTGCAGCATGAGCCCCCGCTTCTTGTGAGAGCTTCTGGAAGTCAATCAGTTTGCATAGCTTTTTCCTATCTGATTCCGACAAAGACTGATGAGCCTGAAAAAATTGAGTTGTCACAAAGATATCATCAGGTACCCTATATTATTATCGAACTATGAACACATCGGACATCACTATACTTGTCCAACCTAATGTTGTGAAATATTTTTATTCCATCTGTTATCTGTTCTCCATACAAGGTCATTGTTCTCTTGGGATCATGATTATCATAAGGTGACTTAACGAAATTAATTCATTTGTCGAATTGATATTCATGCTAGAAGTACCAAGGTTGTTTCGTGATTAGTTTTGAGGAGTGAGTACAAAGCATTCTTTATATGAACTTATGCTCGTGAATGCACTAAAAGATCGTGAGGTAAAAGATCAAAATGCATACTTTGAGGTAGATGTCCACAGCTCGGTATAAACCATCATGGACAGTACGTGCATGTGCTGGTAAAGACTCGGCAATGACCAAGAACTTGTTGAGCTTGAGGTTTGCGTCGGGAGCAATTTCTGCTAGGTAGTTATCCACTAGTTTTGCGACCTTAAACAGAGCGCTCTGAGAGGGAGAACGAGGACCTTCTGATTCAAACACCGAGGCGTCATCCTCCAATTCATCTTCTTCACTGTCATCTTGCTGTGAGAAGTTCACCAAGATCCTTTGAACTGTGTCCACATCGAATAAAGTATCGCCAGCATGCCGAAACAATGGGATCAGAAGGTCGTCAAGAGTGGCAACATCTAACTGGGACCCGATCCTGCGCTCCAGATCAAGCCTGCAAGCGACACTGCAATCGAGCATCACGGCGCTCCGTAAAAGCCCGAAGAGGAAACTTAAAGGCACAGCTTGTTTCTCAACGGGCAAGAGGCTTATAATAGTCTCGACCACCATTTTCTCGTGCTCCATCGTGTTGGATACTAACAAATCGGCCTTCTGCTGGTTAGATAAATTCCATAAGCTGGATTTTCTCGTCAACTCCTTTTGAGCATAGTTCATGAGCGATGCACCGATGCTTTCAGGACGGACCCCACGACACTTCATCGCCATTATGACGCGTTGATACAAATCCACCCGGAGATTGGAGATGTCATCTATCCACCAATCGCCCTCACATTTTACTTGCTTGCTCATGTGAAGCCTCCCAGAGCTACTGTATTCTAGCCGTGAAAAGCTCGAAGCTATTTGCTCAGCGCATGCCTTTGAGGCTATAGCATCCACGCAACGACTCACTATTTTGAGCTCGTCGGCTAGAGGAAGCAAGTTTTCACATTGCTGCAACACTTCGACGCTCATCTCAAGATTCTTGCAGATGATTGTCTCGAGATACTCTTCTGCCCTTGAGCCAAGGTTGTCTTTGGAATATTCCTCGTTCATTTCAAGGTAGTCAGAGACACAACAAAGCTGTGCCACATTCAATGGGGTGATCTCGAAGTTGATCCCATAGCAGAACTTCGCGGCTAGCTCGAAAGAATCAGCGCCTCCTGGTAGGTTTAGAAGCTCTATTCTTGAGATGTCCGAGTCTCTGTGCTCGGCAACTAACTTTCGGATTTTTCCACAGCGGGAAACGAGAGGGAACTGAATAGAAACCCAACGAGTTAGGCGTCACTGAAATCGCGAGAGATGAAACTGCAGAAACTTGTGGACCTAAAGTACGATAGCATAAGGAATGTCACTGATGACAAAACGAGTAAAAGTTTCCGAAAGATCTGCAAAATCTGACCTTGTGCAGGGCAAATGTTCCCCCTCCAACGTCCAGCGTGATATCGCTGGGAACATCTCGGAAAATCCTACAGAAGAAACAGTCAAACACTGAGAAAACTTAAAGAGTAATGGCACAAAATTGAAACCTAAGGTGACTGTTTCTATACCATTGAGGAAATCATTCAAACGGTACCCATCTGTGTCTTCCAATTGTCACTGGCAGAAATGAGAGTGGTTTTTATTGGGATGGTATCCGTACAATGTTTTTGTACTGGACACTACCAATTGTAGTTTCAGTCAGAGGATCACAACTGAGGCACAAAATGAAGCTAAGTAGCAAAAGATAAATATTCCTTCGACAGAGAACCGTATCTCCGACAGTAAGGAGGGGAACTCATTTAAAATCCTATGGGGTAAATAGATCTTCAGAATTTTAGTGCGAAGTAAGAATTCCCCGAGAAAAAGAAAAAGGCCCGGCAAGCTCTCTGCTATTGCATCAGCGAGCCCTGACATGGTGGAAACTTGTAGAACTAAACCCACTTAACATACACAGACGCTTACTCTGACCATAAACACAAGTATGAGAGGAAGAACTCTCAGTGCATGTTCTCATGGCACAGCAATAACATGAACAACGCTACAAGTTTTCTACTCAACAGTCAACACTACACCAAAATTACAAAAGCTTCCAGCATCAAGAAGGAGGAAGAAATGAACCCAAAAAGAAAAGGCGAGAGAGAAGAAGAAGTGAAGGTACCATTCACTGTATCTTTGCCTCGAAGACTTGGCTAGCGACATCTGATTCTGCTGCTGCTGCTGCTTGTCACCGCGGTCCATGGACGCAGAGGAAACTCAGGGAAGGAAAAAACAACTAGAAGATGCCAAGAATGAGGGAAAACTATAGAAAGGAAAAGAGAGTTGGTGCGTTTGAGTAGAGAGAGAGAGAGGAGAGGAGAGGGAGAGAGCGAAAGAAGCAGAGGAAAGAGACAGAGCATCCAGTTGGAGATGTCTGTGTGATGGCGAATGCTGCTTTGGTCGTTCTCGTCAAGCAGGCGGTGCGCATACACTTTCAAACTGTTGCGGATTGGCAATCTTCCAAAGCAAATCGGCCCTCCTCTCTTTTTGCTGGGTGGGTCATGGTCATCCCACTGCCTTACAAATTCCCATTCTGAAAGCGATTACAATTTTTCACAGTTTTCAGCAGTGAAGATTGCCTTAATTGCAGGTATTCCGAGATTCGAAGGCCTGCGAAGAGAGGCCAAAAAACCGAGACATAAACGTGGGCGGTGCTCGTAACTTTGTTTTTTTATCAGGAGAAAGTCAAAATCAAGGGAGGAAAAAGAACGCGGGAAAAAGGAACAAAAGTGGTTATTGTAGTTTGACAACTTTGTCATCTTTTACTTTTGGTCCCCCCCACCCCTCTCAAAAATAAAACGAAAGAAAAAAAAAGTCAAATTAACAGTTAAATACTATTGAATAATAGAGAGCATTCGGATTCGGTTGTTAAAAGAATTTTTTTTAAAAGTCTTTAATCTGTTTATGAGATTATACCACTCGATCCATCACCGAAAAAAAAAACACTTAATTTCTTCGCATATTCAAGTGCGTTTGTGCAATTCTTTTCAAACCCCTTATAAAGAGTTTATTTATTTATTTATTATTTTTTTTTTTTAAATTATTTATATATATCAATGTAAGACGAAATAGAAGATTGATACATGCAAATTTAATCTGCTTCAAAAATAATTGTTGATATCAAATTGTGAATAGATGATTAGAGTATTCGTGGCCATTTGCTAAGTGTGATGAGTGAGCTTTGATGATTTCTTTAGGAAATGTCAAGAACAACATTCATGGAGCTCTCATCATATTCATCATTTTCCAGAATAATTATCACTTGATAGCTTGGGTTGCTTGTTTGTGGTGAGACTTGAGGCTTTCACCATGATCTGAAATTAAGGGTGTTTTGGGTGACTTTCCCATTGACCTTTGGAATTCAAGGTTAAAAGTTGTTGGACATTTAACTCTTCAGATCATTTTGAAACTATAATCGATTTATTTTGATAGAATACCTCCAAAAAGGCCAAACTGAAAGACTACTAAACTAGATGGAAAAGTAAATAGATTTTGTAAATTTTCAATACCGATGCTTGCACTACTAATCTTATTAAAACCCATCAAACAAACTAATCCTAAAACCGTTTAGACCTGATAACATAGAAAATTGGATTTGCGCCTTGTGCCAAATCTGCAGGCACATCTGCTTCTCAACTGATACGCCAACCCCACTTAAATTTGATTACCACACATGAAAAAATTAGGAAAAAAAAAGCCCACCACTTGACTCATCCTGTAATATTCACCAAATGAATCTAAAACGAGGGTGAAGATGCCTGTCTCATAAATGGAACTCCTCTGTCCCACTTTGCTTCAATTCATGAACAGCTCGTATGGAGATCGGGGTGCATATATCAGTAAGTCAAACCCATATGTTTATACCACTATTTACAATCCCATTAAGATTTTCTTTTTCTTTTTACAAATTATAATAATCTTTTTAATTATCTTTTACAAGTCAAACTCATATGTTCATGCCACTATCTACAGTCCCATTAAGCTTTTCTTTTTCTTTTTACCAAAATTATGGTGATCTTTTTAATTATCTTTTGCAAGTCAAACTCATATGCTTATACCATTATCTATAAGTACAATCCCTTAAGCTTTTCTTATTCCCTTTTTTTTTTTTGGGTGTGTTTTTTACCAAATCATAATAATCTTTTTAATCGTCTTTTTAACTAAACAGTCTTCTGCTCGATGCTCGGAAAAGGCACCGGCATTTTACTATCGGATCCCCTCGTGTCAGAGAAAGAAAATGCATGAATCGCTAAGTTTTTTTGCCTCGTATTCTGCATCCCTCAGTAGAAACGATACGAAAGTTTTCAACTTTTTCGTAATAGCCTTTTTTATCTTTAATTACCTCTGATTTCCAGGCACGCCTTTAGGGACACAATAATTGGTGCATGTCATGTTCGCCATGATTGCCACCCTTTCACCAATTTACCTTTGACGACAAGAGGATTGCCAAGAAATTTGCATTTATCTTATCTTTCGGCTTTTGGCTATGTTTGCAGCATCCGATGAGGAGATTAATGTAATAAAAACATCCATTTTTTTTACTTTGACATCTCACGAAAAATTTAAATTTTTCAAAATTTTTCCTCAAATTTTCACCACTTCCATTTTTCCCCATTTCCTAGACATAACCTTAGCTCCATCCAAGCCTCCGATATAATATCGTGCCTCGATGAACTTGTACTTTCATAAATAAATAATTTCTCAATAATCCCTTAAAATTCCACGTAAATGGCATGCCTATGACTCTTGGGTTCTGGGGCAGGAAAATCATTCCAAAATAACCTAATTGCTACGCCCCAGAAAGAAGATCATAACTTTGAACTTGTTTTTCAAAATTGGAACAAAACAGGGAAACTAACTTTGACTCGAATGAAATCATTGTTTAATACCAAATTGAAAATTTTCTGCTTTTTACCTCCCAAAATAAAGCAAGACCAGGTGCACATATCTCTAATTAAAGACTCTGAAGTTTCTGTTTATCCTTTTCTAGGATCAACTTTTACAGGGAGAAAACAAGACCAGAAAGAAGGTCCATAGCTAAGGAGTGGAAAAGGGGAGAGCAAAAAGAGATTCCGATAAAGTGGATGAAATGCCTAGGGATCATGAAAAAAGTATTTTAGGATATACAACGTGACATTGATAAAGTGGTGTAATTCATCCATCGCTATTGCTCGTGCGTTATCAATCTTATCCTATTTTTGACCATGTATACATGTGCACCTCATCTTTTATTGATCAATTATATCGAGTGTCATTGCCATAAGACATATTCATCACATCGAATAGCTTATTAGGTTTGGGAAAATGATACTATAAGTGCCATAAATTTTTTTTTATCACTTGAGTGCTATAACTTATATATGATGCTCATTAGAGAGCTATAATAAATTTTCAATCGATCACTTAAGTGTCGTAATTTTTTAAAAATAATCACCAAAAGTGCTATACCACATTAGATTTTTAGCACTTGGATGAATGTTTCTAAAATTTTTTAACACTTAAGTGGTTAATTGAAAGCTATAACACTCAAATAAATATTTTTAAAAAAATTATGTTACTTAAATGATAAAAAAAAAATTATGACACTCAAATGAGGGTTATATATGAGTTACATCATTTGAGATGTCCTAATCTCTCTTAGGTTTACGGCCGTGACTATACTCTTTCTTTTCTTGAACAAGGTGTGGTCACCTTTCTCTTTTTATTCTTGCATCATTATCCACCACAAAATGGTGGGTCCATTGTCTTGTCGATTACCCATTCCCATGATTTACGTTATATGATATCATTTGAAATGATATCCCTCCCACTATCACCCCTATGCGCCCCTTTTCTCATGTAGGTAGAGAACAAAACATTCGTGTTCAAAGTCAAAAAGGCCGAGGAGCCATTTTCAGCGGCTAAATGCATGCTTATAAAGTGCGAAATATATGGGGACCATAGCATTTGCCAAATCGTCGCGAAAAAATTGACCGTCGCCGATATCGGGTCGGACTGAAAAATAAGGGAACACTGACATCCCCGGTCAATTGATTATGGTTTAAAAGAAAAAAAGAAAGAAGATAATTAGTTCAAAATTATGATCACGAGAACATCGGAAACATGCCAGCTTTACCGCTTATAAATGATAGGCGAACGTATGTTGACTTGTATCACGTAAATCAAATCTCAGTACACAAACCGATTCCAGTCCTTTCTTTATCCAAATTTCACCAAGATAGTGGCATAAATGATGTTGCATGATCGATGAAGAACTCGGTGATTCTCCCACTCGGCCGTTTGCCGAGACCCTTTTAAGAAATAAAGCTTTGGCTTTCAAACCGGGAATTTCAAGAATATTTTAAAGCTCCTATGATGGATTTCAAGTAAAAAAACCAAAATTCAAAGGTCACAATCACCCTAGGCATGCACGAGATCGAATCATGAACAAATGTTTATAAATGTATGGAATGCAAAGCACATGATTGTCCAAATTTAATGAATCTCGTCATGAGAATGAGATCAACAATAGTCGATGATCAAAATGGAATGAACAGTAGATCGCTCGAGACCATGATGTAAGATCAATCCAGCGTCTATTATTGATTATCCAATTATTATTTGATGCAAAACAAAGAAGTCGGACCTACCATGGAAAGAAAAAAACATGTATGCTTGTCAATCCTTGTCAATCCTTAAATGGGGTTTCACGAATGAAAACATAGCACATCTCCGTCGCTTATCATCTCCGCCATGAAGTTAAGAGAAAGGAAAGAAAAGAAAAAAAAAGAACCTAGGACACCACCACGTGCAGAGAATTTGTACTTAGGTGGATATGTGGTTGAAGTGATAATCGTGACGAGGCCAATCGCTTTCTGGAGCGTTCGGACAGACATAAATCCCAACACCCGGATCAATAATTTGCATGGTATGCAAGTAAATAGTCATAAATTTTGATCCAAAAAGATGTATGAGGCTCATCATGTCAATCCAAAGTGCTCTTTACGATCATTATACTTAGGCCAAACAAGTACCTCACTTGCAGTTGTTTCGGACCTCAAAATCCATCGTTCAGGCACATATCGGGGCGCTTTCCATTTTTATCTCATTTTTCTGAGTTATTAAGGCTTTTGCTCGTTTTCTCGAATTCTTCCCTGCTTAATTATTTACAAATTTTTCATTGTCTCCTAGGTAAGCAGTGTATCTATTTGATTTTTATCATGTATTTGATAGCTTTTGTACTATATAAAAATTTCTATCTAATACTTGCAATTATCAATTATGAATGTCTGCACCCAATTTCGTGTTTACATAATGTTACAAGTTATCATTTGCTGTTATTATACAACTATCCAAAACCGTAGTCTAACATAATCTACTCTCTCACCCCCCCCCCCCGGTGGGCCCCTCTCCCTCTCCCTCTCTTTTGGCTTTACCGACATACTAGTCTTTAGGCTATTATAAGAGTAATAACATCTTTTGAGTCACAAATTCTTGAAAGAGTAAACTTTATAACAATTTATAATTATTTATTATTTATTATTTTAGTCCAAAATAAATTATTATTCTCAAAGACAGTTACATAAGTATTTCTTTTCTAGAGTTTTTTTTTTTTTTAGTTAGTTATCTTTCTCTTTCTTCGCTTCTAACTCTCACTCTCGAGTTTTGTCTATCTCCTGCGGAGACGTGAAATCGAAATCCACACTTAAAACTAAATCGTCACCACCCCAATCTCCAAGAAGGTGCATGTTAAAAGGGGAGGGACAAAACCATGTGTTTTCTCCTAATGTTAGCCCAAGCATAAAATGGGATGTGGCTTATAAGTCAAGAAGTTGCAATTCTCAGCCCAAGCCCATCCTCTTGAGCAAATATCAAAAACGAAAAAAGAAAAATCAAGCCCATATTGTTGATTTTGATTCATCTCTTTTGAGAAAAATGCCATACGTCATGCTTGGCTCAAGAGGAATCGGTCATGGATCGATGAACATTCTTATTCTTTTGTTTGGTAAACATTACGATGCATGGAATTGTTTAAGGGCTTATCGATTATGAAAAATCGGGATCAGGAATCTAACCGGCGAAAAGATTTTGTAGTTTTAGAATTAACATTTTACAGCATAACATACTTTATCTTGAATACAAGAATTGCTAGCCAAGGAATTGCAAGGCATATTGCATTTCGGCGATAAAAGTCATTTCCATTTTAAAGCTTAGATTATCAAAATTGAAAAAAAAAAAAAAAAAAAAGAGAGTGGATAAATCATCATCATAATTTGATTATATCTTTCCTTGGTCATGCCCAAACGCAAGGACAGAAATGTGGGTTTGGGTCTGTTTCAATACCCATTCTATTCCTTGACCAACTCCATCCCATCGTACCAAATGCAGCATAAGACCTTGTGCTTTTTGTTCGAAGCAATAATATAGTGATAAAAAAAAAATTGCAAAATGAATTTGTATATCAAGACAACACATTTGTGGTTTGATTGATTGAATATAACTCTCAGTTTAAATACTCATTCATTATAATTGACCGTATATCTTTACAAACCAATTTTGTAATTTTGAATTTCCATATTGTAATCCTACTCCTTGAGTTAACAAAAATATCTATGACTTTTGACAAACTCAAAGCAACTTATTCCACAAAATATCATAAGTTGGCCACAGGACCTAAGCAAGTCCTTAAAAGACTTCACTTGAGTCATCATCTGGATGTCGGTATCACCTGGATGTAGAACAAATAGAGGATATTGCCGGATGCAAGGCAAGAAAATATACTATATCAAATTAGGAGACACTAGCACGTTAAAATAAGGAACGCAATTGTGGAAACTACAATTATTGTAAATCAAATGAACAAACCGTGGAGGCCTCTATGAGAATTTAGGCTCCTCTTCTACGGTGAAGTTACAGCTTGCAACCAACAACCAATAATCCACAGGAGACCCCTGGTTATTACAAGGTTACAACTTGTAATTTTGAATTTCCAGATTGTTCTCTTGCTCCTTGAGTTGAAAAAATATCTATGACTTTTGACAAACTCAAAGCAACTATTCCACGAAAACATCATAGGTTGGCCACTGACCCACAAATTCATTGAATCAGTCAGCATATTTTGGACACAAGCCCGACATTTCAAATTCACCGTCCGTCGTCTCTCTTGCTCGCACAATCACGGGGTCGACAGTACAAAATGGAGTAGTGCTCCCCATATTAAAACCAGTCTCCAAAATTTAGGGTTTTTATTTGGTACATTTATCGTGCAAAACGATCAATCACACGAACAGGGTGATACAATTTCGGTAAATGACACTTCCGTAGATAGCCATGATGGTTGGGCTTTACTACCTCATCGCCGAGGGAACGAGTTCGAATCTCTAAATACTCGCAACTTATGTGGGGGTCCTAGGGGAGATTTACTAGGCTAGCCCCCTAAAGAGTTTACGTCTGATGGTTTTATATGAGATGGGCTTAAGGCCCGTCCGCCCAAGTTGGGCCTAAAAAGCCCGGCCCACGGGAATACAGCCCGTGGATGGGGGAACATATAAAAGGGAGGAGAGAGAGAGAGAATGAACCCTTTGTTGAAAACAGAAAACGTACGTACGTTTCATTCCTACGCTCTCTCTCTCGCTTACTCTCCCAAAAGGAAAACAGTGAAGCGCGAAGGCCAATTTGCTTCATCGGATCGAACAGGACCAAGTTTCTCTTCCTCTATCGGCGTCGGTGTCTAATCTGTGGCTAACAAGGTACGCTCGAATCCGTGGTGTGCTTTACGATCGGTGATACGTGATTTTCCCGGGCTTCGTCTTCCACATTACTTTAGGGGTTCGATTTAGTGTCGAATCCGGTTTTCGAGGATCCGTTATTCCCAACATTGGTATCAGAGCCCTAGTTCACGTTTTCTCGATCAATTTGATGTTTTTTGATTGATTTTTCGCGAAAGTAATTCGGCTGTATGGATCGGGGCGAGAAATCCCGACACCTGAGCGCTGTTCGTCCTTTTTTCTGAGTTTTCGTAAGTCGAAATCAATTTCTGAAGGCACTGGGTGAAAGAGGTCGTCGAGATGAGTCCGGCGACATGTCGTGCGCTGCCGGGAGACGCCGCACGCGCCCACACGCACGGCCAAAAGGCGCTACACGTGGGCGCGACGCGCCCGGTAGCGCTGGCTTGCCCAGCGCGTGCGGCACACGCGCCGGTCGGCGAACCGACGCGTGCTAGCGTCACGCGATGACGTCACCGTGACGTCACCCAACGGTCTGTAACCGCTGGGATGACGTCATCGCCGACGACGGTTGGCCGGGTGGTCACTGGCCGGCGACCCGACCCGACCCGCGGACGCCTGGCACGTGCCGGCTAACGTCTGCATGACGTCAGCCCGCGCACGCGCGCGGCACGTGCAGTCGATTCGTCCGACCAGGTTCGACCGGATCCGTCCGGTCCGACCACCGACGACCTGACCGTTGACCCGTTGACCGACGACCGTTGACCGTTGACCCGTTGACCGACGACCGTTGACCCGAAAAAAAAAAAAAAAAAAAAAAAAAAAAAGAGAGGAAAAGAATGTGTTTCTTTTTCAATTAAGTCTGTGTGGATTATATGTAATCTTTTATTTGTTCTACATTTGTTGCAGGAACAATGCCTCCCTCGAGGTTGCGCATACATATTCGCGCAATTACCGATGAACAATTACCGATGAACAAAAGGAAAGGCTATTTAAGTTGATAGCTGAGTTGACTGATCATCGATAAAAGAGTGGTGACTTAATTGATCACGTCCATGAAGTCAACGGGAAAATTCAAAAGGTCATATGGAATGGTCGTCCTATGCCACAGTTAGAGATGGTGCGATTTTTCATTAACACTCTTCCACTTGAATGGCAAGATGTGTTGAATCGCATATGGGATGTTAACGGAGCTGCTTCATATAAGAAAATCGTAATGGATTTTATAAATGAATATTACTGTATTATTACAAGGGAAAAAATCAAGAAATTGAACAAAAGAGGATCTTTCCCGGTTCGTGTCTTGACTTTGTGTTAGTTGTATTGGCTAATTTTTGTTAAGTGTGTTTATGGACATATTATGCAATGTTTACTACCTGATTGTTGATGATGTAGCAACCAATATGTTAGTTGTATTAAATGAAAGCATTATTGTTTTTATTGGATATCATTTATCTGTTGCTTTATGTTATTGCTGGTTGCTGTGGGTAATTAGCTATGGGTAGTTTTTTACAAGTTTTTGTAGCTTCATAGAATTGATTTTGCATATGACAATCATATTAATGATAATTTTAAGTTAGGATTTTTGGATGATGATTGGAAACATAGTGACCTTTTGATTCTGAAGCCTTGCTTGAAATTATTCATTAATGTGATGGGTCTGTGCAAAAGGGATGAATAAATGATAGGCATTAATAATTCGTGCATATATGTCTGATGTATTCAGATCAATGGCTTCAGCCACAAAGAGCATAGTTGCCGAGCTGAACAAATGTGAAAAGCTCAATGGTAACAACTATGATATATGGCACATGAAAATCCAATATGTGCTGGAAAAGCAAGAAGCACTAGAAGCTCTTGACCATATTATGGAAGATCTTGAGGATGCCATGCGCCACCTTGAGCTAGTAGAGGACCGCCTAACGGCATTTGAGTTGAAAATAGACATTTGCAATGCTGGTTCTAGCTCAGAAAGAGCTTTGAGCTCTAAGCGCAAGCGTATTGATTCGTTCAATATGTGGGATTGCAAAGGATCAAATCCTTGTTGCAAGAAATCAAGAGTTAATCAACACAAGAGAGGAAAACGTCATCAAATGAAGAAAATGTCAAGGGTGAGATGTTACAATTGTGACAAGAAGAGTCACTATGCTCGCAATTGTTGTGAGCTGAAAAAGGTAAACACATCTTCTACATTTGAGAACTTTGCTTATGTATTTGAGAACTTTGCTTATGTGTCAAGTTCTGTATTCTTGACTGAGTCTAATCCTTTATGGACTGTAGATTCAGGAGCGACAGACCATATAGTGAAGGATAGAGGATCCTTCGTGGAATTTCGACGAGTACCAACTGGAACTAAGTGGGTCTATGTGGGAAACAACTCCAGAGCTGAAGTGAAAGAAATTGGCACCTGCCAACTGAACATGCGTGGTGGACGCACTTTGTTCCTTTATGATGTATTGTATGTTCCGGAGATTCGTCGAAATTTAGTGTCTGTTTTAGTGTTGGTTAAATTAGGTTTTAATATGAACTTCCATAATAGAGGTGTGGATTTGTATTTGGATATGAACTACTATGGCTGTGGTTATTTTCTAGATGGTTTCATTGTATTAGATATTGACTATGTTAATGCAAATGTTTGTTATTCCCTTATTACATCTCCTAATACCTATAATAATGATGTGAATGTGTGGCATGCTAGACTTGGTCACATTGGCCAACAACGTATGAATAGACTAGCCAAAGAGGGCTTGTTGGGCAACATTGAAAAGGTCAATTTGCCCATATGTAAGCATTGCCTAGAAGGGAAAACGACACGGAAACCATTTGGAAAAGGTAAAAGAGTTTAATTTCCTCTGCATTTAATCCATTCTGATGTTTGTGGTCCAATGAATGTGAGAGGAAGGCATGGGGCTGTTTATTTCATCACTTTTATAGATGATTATACTCGATTCGGATATGTCTATTTGATTTCTCATAAATCTGAAGCAATAAGTTGTTTCAGAAGGTTTATGAACCTGGTAGAAAATCAATTAGACAAGAAAATAAAAACATTGAGATCCGATCGAGGTCGAGAATATTTATCTGATGAGTTCAGAAAATTATGTGATGAAAAAGGAATAGAAAGACAGTTGTCTATTCCGTATACTCCTCTACAAAATGGTGTTGTGGAGAGAAGAAACAGAACCCTACTGGAAATGGTTAGGTCCATGATAGCGTATGCTAACTTACCTATTACTTTTTGGAGTGATGCGTTGTTAACTGCTGCCTATATACTTAACCGGGTGCCTTCCAAATCAATTACTTCCACTCCATATGAGTTATGGACAAGTAGAAAATCGAACTAAGTTTTCTTAAGCTATGGGGTTGTGCTGTCTATACACATGAGTCCTCTTACAAGTTTGGGAAATTGGGTCCCAGAGGAAAAAAGAGTATTTTAATAAGATACTCCGAACACTCGAAAGGATATGTGTTCATAGGTGAGCAGGAAAGTGGGAGTATAACTGAATTTGAATCACGGGATGTCACATTCTTAGAGGATGAATTTCCTAAGAAGGGCGAAATAGGAGAAGATTACTCCTTATTTGAAACCTTGGATCAAAATAATAATATTAGTGGAGTTCGTCCAAGTCGGAGTAATATGAGAAGTGATGAATTTAATTCAACTCATTTTCAATTGCAACCACAAGATGAGACGACGTCATCATTATCTAATCCTAGTGGGAGCATAATGGGGAATGATGTGCAAAGTGTACAATTTCCCATACGGCGAACAAGTCGCCAAAGTATTCCCCGTCGACTTTTTGACATTGAAGGGAAAACTTTTATGGTTGCTCCACAAGATGAGGATGAGCCAAAAAATATTAATGAGGCTCTGAATTGCCCTAGTAAGGAAAAATGGATTCATGCAATGGAAGAGGAAATTGAGTCAATGAAATCAAACCAAGTCTGGGAACTGGTTGATCTTCCAAAAGGACGCAGAGCTATTGGGAACAAGTGGGTTCTCAAAATAAAGCGAAAGGCTGATGGCTCAATAGAAAGGCATAAGGCTCGCCTTATGGCGAAGGGGTATAATCAACAGGAAGGAATTGATTATGAAGATACGTTTTCTCCTGTAATAAGATTTACCTCGATTCACATTATTCTGGTAATAGTAGCAAGTATGGATCTTGAGTTAAATCAGATGGATGTAAAGACTGCTTTCCTCAATGGAGAATTAGAGGAAGAAATATATATGGAACAACCTGCTGGTTTCATAGTGAAAGGCCAAGAAGAAAAGGTATGTCGACTTTTAAGATCGATATACGGCCTTAAGCAGTCATCAAGACAAAGGTATATACGTTTTCATAATGCTATAGTGGCATATGATTTTACAATGATTGACAAGGATCATTGTGTATATATCAATAGATCCAATGATCAATATGTGATCATATCATTATATGTTGATGATATACTAATTGCCGGAAGCAATAGAGAGTTTATTAATACTGTCAAGAGTTAGTTGTCTTCAAACTTTGAAATGAAGGATATGGGTGAGGCTGCATACATTCTTGGGGTTAAGATTTCAAAAGATCGTTCGAAGAGATCGTTATCTCTTTCCCAAGAAACCTATATAAATAAGGTTCTTGAACGATTTCATATGCAAGATTGTAAACCCATAGACATTCATATTGCAAAGGGTGAAGGATTGAGCCATAGATTGTGTCCAAGGACTCTACAAGAGAAGGAACAAACGAAATATGTTCCTTATGCTAGTACTGTTGGGAGCTTGATGTATACTATGATGTGTACAAGACCTGGCATATGTTTTTGTAGTTGGAATGGTGAGTAGATACCAATCTAATCCAGGTCTAGCACAATGGAAAGCTGTTAAAAGAATACTGAGGTATCTAAAGGGGACTGCTGATTATACGTTGAGTTATTAAGGAAATGATCTGCAACTCGAAGGCTATTCAGATGCTGATTGGAGAGGAGATTTAGATGAAAGGAAATCTACCTCTGGATTTGTTTTCTTACCGAATAATGGCACCATATGTTGGAGCAGTAAGAAATAAAAGTGTATAGCCTTGTCCACGATAGAAGTTGAGTTCGTGGCATTATCAGCAGCAGTATAAGAAGGTGTTTGGCTTAAGAGATTTTTTGGATCATTTAGGTGTTATTGGAAGTGCTGCAGATTCATTGTTGGTTAACTGTGATAGCCAAACAGCAAAAGTGTACACCAAAGATCCAAAATATCATGGCAAGACCGAACACATAAATACCAAGTATAATTTTGTAAAGGATATGGTTGCACGAAAAGACGTGAATTTAGAGTACATACTACGCATAGAATGGTAGCAGATCCTATAACAAAGCCAATACATAGAGATGTATTTTGTGGCCATATGAAATCTCTAGGGTTGCGTAGAGGCTGATGTACTGAATATTGTAATTTCCCTAAGTGTTCACATTTGATGAATTTGTGTTTTCATCATTAATGCCTATGAATCTTTGTTTGATCTTTATGCATCTTAATGCTCAGTGCATTACTTTATTTTGAGAAAGTATGTCGGACAGATATAAGATTAGCCCACTCACACGGGTAATCGCCTCTATTTACTGTGTGATAAATAGAGATGAGACTGTTTTTAAGCTTATTATCTAGGTGATAATCGAGAGCTCAAGCTTAAAACACGTATGTCGCCTTAACTAAGTGTTAAGATGGGGACATGATACTTACTATGTTCGAAAGTAAAATACCCCACATATTTTACTTTATCTGTCTAAGATGTCAGATGTGAGTTATGATGAATTTTGTAAATGAGTAGATACGTGAACTCAAGTTAGACATTGGGTATGTCTGAACTATCATCTGTATGGTATTGAAAGGTGTAGACATACGCTCCATGGGAAATGAGTTAATACTGTAATACGTATTTCATACTACGTATGCATGAGACGACCAATAAGAGTGGCAAAAAGTTTGATCTCAACTTTTATGACGTGTAAGACTCTTGAGGAGAAGAGTTCCTCAATTCTTAGTCCCCTCATGACTCTTACTTATTCTCAAGATTTCTATTTAGTGTTTGCTATCTTAGGGTGTTGCCAATGGTCATGAGATGATTCGATCTAATGGGGCATTTCTAGAAAATCAAGCTGAACTGAAATTAAGAGTTTGAAGGGAAGAGGAAGATCGATTTTGGAGAATCACATTATAGTTTTGTATTCACTAGTCGACCAATTATGACTGTCTTTGTGATAATTATAATTGTGAATACAATATATATATATATATATATCATTTTTTAAATTATAATGGTATCAGAGCCATGGTTTCGTTTTTGATATTATCCATTCCATGCGCTTGATAGGTGAATCCAGTGCTGAGAAGATCTTTTTACATCATGACAGATCCAGAAATTCTCGAAGCACCCATTTCTCTTGCTCCTTCTTCTTCTTCATCCTCAGCCCTCTCAGAATTTCGTGTTTCAA
This sequence comes from Eucalyptus paniculata subsp. matutina, assembly GCA_017140255.1. Taxonomy (NCBI): domain Eukaryota; kingdom Viridiplantae; phylum Streptophyta; class Magnoliopsida; order Myrtales; family Myrtaceae; genus Eucalyptus; species Eucalyptus paniculata. The sequence goes on from CM029445.1 coordinate 24,957,343, forward strand.
ATGCTTCTAAGATAGATTATCTTTATGAAGTCTCTCTTAGCGATGAAACCAAGATCTCAGAAACTCAGCTTCCTCTTATGAACCCCTATTCAGCTTTTGCTAAACCCACCTCATCATTCTCACCTATCCGCTCCATTCGTCAACTTATTCACCAGACCCCAAAGCAAGTAAAGGAGTACGTTCAGTCCTCCAAGTTCGACCAGCATCCCATTCCTGCTACTGAAAAGGAGTACTTTGTTACTCTCCAGATCCCTCCAGAATTTCCCAGACAATGGGTTCAACAGGGATATTCTCATGTCCACTATGGAGCTGTTCGTCTTGCTCTCACTTTTCATGGTCGAAAAGGATTACCAGTTGTGGCAAGAATCGCGTTGTTAGATACTAGGTTTTTACAATACCAGCATGCTTGCATTGGACTGTTCAAACCACTCTGAATGCCGGAACAGTCTTTGTGACTTTGTATCCAAATTTCAACATTGCTCTTTTAGACCCCCAACTACTCTTTTTTCTGAAAGTTCAAGTACAGCTCACTAGAGCCCCTCAAACTGCTAACTCTGTAGCTGCAACCCTACATTACCAGATGGTTTATCGAGTATAGAACCATGCTCTCGACCTCAACTTCAACAATGGTAATGAAGATGCGTTGTTTATCTCCATGCAGAATGACCAGGCGTCATGCATCCATGTTCCCAGACAGATCCCGAAGGATACGTTGGCCAAGCTTCTTCCAGAAACTTGGATTACCAACTATGAAAAGCTACATCAGCATAACAAGCCTTTCCAATCCACAGACTCAGAATTCGTACGAAAGAAAGATGGAACTGTTTCCATCAAATTTGGCAAAGAAAATGAAGAAAGTCCTTCTATCTTCCAGACCATCCTCATGATCGAGCCATGTGTTCTAGAATCCATTTCTGAACCAGATCCAAAAAAGCATGTTCGACACTTCGATGGTGATGGACATCCTGTGCATCACTATAAAGACAATTATGGTCATTGTTTTTGGGATCCCTTTTGCCAATGTTCCCACTGTATGAATTCCCCCGACGAAGTAGATCCTCTTGCAAGATCTCCTCCCTGACGGAAGAAGTCCAAGGATAAGATGTACCAAAGGTACTTAGACGGAGATTCCTCCGTTGACACTCTTGGTGAATGTGACAAATACCAGTTCATGGTTTCCTATGCACCACCTCCACCACCAGTGTCAAGTACTACATCCCGAACCTCACTAGATCCACCAAAATCTCCTCCACCTTCTCCTCCTCAGAAAAAGCAAACCCTCTCTCCATTTTACAAGCCAATCCTCAAATGGGCTAAGAAACATTCTTACCCGCTTGAAGTCCCAGCAGAAGCACCACCCACTTCTTCTATTGCCATGTTCCAGGACACTGACTTTCCTCCTCTTGTTAAGGAAAGTTCTAAACTCTCGTTCCCTGCTGCAGAAGAGTTTATTGATCCACATGGCAGGTACCGCCATGTTCCCAAAATACCCACCCCTACTGATGTGGACAAACATGGAAGACAGAAGAAAACCCCTGCTGCTGAAGCCTTTCTAAACTGGCAATCAGAGACCTTGTTAGCACAAAACAATGCCTTCAAGGCTATTGATTCCAAGATTGGAATCCAAGATCTCCAAAGATATGATGAGAGTACCAAGAAGATACTTTCTGAGTTCCAGAAAAGGCTTCATGCCTTGGAATCAGGACAACATCTTGGGTACCACTATCTTGAAAGTCCAAAGCCAGAAATAGACAAGCTCAAGAAGCAAATTCAACTTCTTGAAGAAGGAAGGTTCAGACCTTTTGACCCAATAGCCCCTTCTGTTCGAACTGGGTATGCACCTCCAGCACCACAGGCATCTTTTTTTGCCAATATCCCAGAAGATTCCTCCAGAAGAGAACCAGATATGGCAGAAATGCGAAATCGTCTCAAAGCCTTGAAAAAAGAAAAGGGGAAAGAAAAAACACCACCTACAGAATCAAGTTCAATTATTATAAGAGAAAGGCCAGACCAGATGATGTTATCTAATCCATTAGAATCCTTTTTGAAGGATTTGGGTAAACAAGAAATTGATCCTATTACCCAACAGTCTGAGCCTAATCCTTCTATTCCGAAAAAGCAGATTCTATTTTCTGAACAAACTTCCTCTTCTACATCAGATTCAGTATCCCTCTCTTCATCCTCCTCCTTCTCGGATCAACCAGTTGATTCTCCCACTACTATTCCACCAACTTCACAAATATTCATGGCTGACACTCCTTCAGACTACGATATGCAATCAAACTATTCTAATCCAGAATTTGGGCAGACAAGTAATCCCACCAGAAACAATTCTGCCAGGCATGTGTCCATGGCATCAAAACAATTCTTCTCCATTGATGATATTCCTTATCCAAAATGGCCAGAAAGACTTGAAGAGTTTCATACTTGGTTGAGTACACAGTTCATTACCAACCAGGATATGAATGATGTTCTTTATAATTTTGTTACAAGGTTCACAGGAAGCCTTAAATTCTAGTGGCAATCATTCACAGAACAAGACCAGCTTACGTTTCTGTTGTCACCCAATTTCAGCCATGCCCTTACCTACCTATATCATGTTTTTGTGGGAACACCCGGAGATCTCAAAGAGCTAAAAAGAAGAGAATTCTTTGAAAGAAGATGCTGCTCCCTTCAAAAAAAGCATCTTGACAAGCATTATCGACTAATGCTTCAGCTCTTTTACCAAATTGGCGCAAATCCAAACCTAAAACATGTCTTCCTCACTTCTATTCCTAAAGAGCTATCACAGATGGTTGAAAGATCTTTCTTCGAAAAACAAAGAAGGATACAAGACGTTCCCTTGGGGGAAATCCAGCAAGAAGTCCATCTATGCCTTGAAGATTTATGCTTAAAGCGCCGAATGGTCAGAACGTACATCACAGATGACAAACGTCTTGAGTCAGCCTGTTCTCACCAAAAGTTAAAGATCAAATGCTCCAAACAGGATTGTGATGGTACTTGTGGCCAGTAGTCCCGGAAGAAAAAACACTACAAAAAGTATTCGATCAAGAAATCCAAACATGGCTCCAAACATTTCCGAAAGAAGAAGAAATGGCGATACCTACGCAAGAGAAAGGATCACACGGGCCATAAAAAATCAAGTCGTTGCTACATTTGCAACAAGAAAGGACATTTTGCCAAAAATTGTCCTCAGGCGAAAAAAAGGTCAGAATCATCTGATTGAAAATGAAACAGGTATTTCTCTTGAAAATGATGATATTGAATCCTTATTTTCTGCTGATGAAGAACCAACCAAACAAACTCTTTATGTCATTCCTTTCTATCAAACTTCCAGTGAAACTGAGTCTGAATCAGAATCTGAAGATATTTTTCACATATCCCCCGCATCTCCAGAACCAAATCCTGACATATTTTCAAGTCAAACTCACTGTCCTCATTTCCCTGTAAAGATCTTCACCTCAAAATTTGCCAAACCTATCAATGTCATTGCCCTCATTGATACCGGAGCAAGTTGTTCCATTCTGGACACTAAAGTTCTGCCTGAAGAATATTGGACTCCTTATACCCGATATTTCAACTCCGCCTCTGGAGATACTTTCTCCACAAATGTCAGAACCACTCCAGTTACTGTTCAGTTCTTCCCCCAGTGTTCCATAAAGGCAAAAATCTTTGGATCAAACCTCCCCAATAAAGATTTACTAATTGGGTGGGACATCATGACTCAAATCTCTCAACTGCGCATCATTCCTGGAAAGGGTCTTAGATATAAAAATCATTTCTCTGAGTTCATTGATATTCAGAGACTCTTTTCCATCCAGATGAGTTTGTTAGATCCAATCATGCAAAAGTTGCTAGAATCCTGCTCGGAATCCCACTCAGAATTCGCCCAAAAGTGTTCTCATCCTTTATGGGAAAATCCAGAATTCTTTGTTCGCCTCCCCTTCAAAAAAAATGAAGACATCAACCCAACAAAGGCGAGTCATGCGGGAATGAAGCCAGAACACTTGGCTTTAGCTCAAAGGGAATGCTCAGAATTATTGCAACAAGGCCTTATTGAAGTTTCTGATTCTCAATGGGCTTGTGAAGCCTTTTATGTCAATAAGCGCGCCGAACAGAACAGAGGAAAAATGAGACTGGTAATCAACTACCAACCTCTTAATCTTTTTCTCCAAGATGATAAGTTCCCTTTACCATTCAGAGATTCTCTCTTTAGTGGTTTAACCAAGGCCCATATCTACTCCAAATTCGACCTCAAAGCCGGATTTTGGCAATTGGGCATTCATCCCGAAGACGAGAACCAAAACAGGATTCTCGTATTCCAAACCAAAGACTTCCGGTGGAAAGTTCTTCCTTTTGGTTTAAAGGTAGCACCATCCCTTTTCCAAAAGGCCATGTGTCGCATTTTCCAACCAATTTTGTCAAGTGCAGCAGTGTATATCGACGATATTCTGCTCTACAGCCCTGATGAACAGAGCCACTGCCAACTCCTTGAGAAATTTGCCGAAATCGTGAAAAAGCATGGCATTATGCTTTCTCAAAGGAAAATGAACATTGCCCAGACAGAAATTGAATTTCTTGGTATGCACCTCAACAAGGGTACATACTATCCAGGGCCACACATTGCACAAGAATTATTAAAGTTTCCTGAAAATGACTTCACGAAAAAACAAGTTCAGCAATTTCTTGGGATAATTAATTATCTCAGAGTTTTTGTCCCAAACATTGCAAAGCTTTTGATTCATTTGCAATCCATGCTGAAAAAGAATCCCCCACCTTGGGGAAAGATCCAGACTAAAGTAGTTGCTGAGCTTAAGGAGATTATGCAGAATCTCCCACCATTACAAATACCATCAACAGGGAAACGAATTCTTCAAACTGATGCCAGTGATGAATACTGGGCGGCTGTCCTTTTTGAAGAAATTGATGGTAAGAAACATCTCTGTACTTACAAAAGTGGAAAGTTTTCTCAAGCCGAAATGCATTACCATTCCACTTTTAAAGAGATTCTGGCAGTTAAAAATGGCATCAAGAAGTTTGAGTTTCATCTCATCGGCCATCACTTCTTGGTAGAATTAGACATGGCATCTTTCTCTCGATGACCAAGTTTAAACAGTGCGATTCCAAACTCTCAAGCGCCGATGGGCTGAATGGTTCTCAAAATACTCTTTTGAAACCAAACATATTCCTGGGAAAAAGAATGTCCTTGCTGACTTTTTGTCAAGACCCAAAGCACCAGCTGAAATCAACATGTACATCAAGAGGCCTGCTTTCCATATGCTCAATCATGGCGTAAAATACAAAATTGAGAAGATCAAAGACTCGCCAAGCTGGAAATACCCCCAGGAGATTATTCAGCAAATCCAGAATGACAGTCTTACTGAGAACCTGGAAAACCTCATGTGGCAAAGTCATACAGACCTATTCAGATTCGATGGAAGTTCGATTCTTTATCCTTTCGGGTTAAATTTAAATTATCCTTTCATTCACCCACTTATCTGGAAGGAAGATGATTTCCCTTATCAGCTCAAAACGCCGTTATGGTACTTAACCAATAAGTACTTAATAGCTATTGAGATCCCCACCAGAAGATTCATTGCCAATCTCACCAGGATATTTTTGCTCGGAAGAAATGTCGAAAAAGAATGTGATAGAAATCTTTTAGATTTTCTAAACCGGTTCTATCATCCTACATCGGAAACAAGACTTGGAAAGAGAGCGAGAACCATGACACCAAATCCTGAAGTCCACACCATACTGTTTTTTAAACGTCCATGGAATTTTTGTAGAAACAATGGAAGTATTCTCGATGCACCACTCGAAATAGGAACCACAGCCTATAAACCTCATTTGAACGGTCGAGAAGCCCGGATTCACAAATCTTATCTAAGATCTGTTAGACTTTGTGAACATGAATACCGAGAACTCCAGAGAATCCTATGCCAGGAAAACGAGACCATTCCTGAAGATGTCTGGAATAATGCACCCACTACGTGGGATCATTATGACCTAGCACCAGATGCTAAGGAAGCACTAGGACAATACAGACAAGCTGCCTCGTCCCAAGAGCATGAAATGACAAGCGAATATGACATTGTCCAGTCCACTCAAGACCCCTATGCACGCTTTGGTGGTCCTCTGTCCCAGAATCCCTACGAACAGGGATCTTCGTCCTCATTCCAAAACATGGACACATTTTTCTATGCACAGCCATCCAATTGGCCTCAGCCAAGCATGCCAAGCATTCCTACCAGCACCACAAGTGAAAATACAAATTGGGCAGAAGAAGAAGCATCCCATTGGGCTCATGAAGCATCGACGTCTCAAAGGCTGAACCAGATCCTTTCCCCTCAAGACCTTGAAGCCCTCCAACAGAAATATGAGGCACATCTCCTAGAAGACAGCTCGGATGACGACTCAGTGTGTAGCTACAATGCCCGTGACGGACGAGACTGTTGAGTCCGTACAATTTCACTGTAGCAAAATACTGTTCACTTTTACTGTAGCACTAGGCTAGGGAAAGTACTGTTCACAGTACAATTACTGTTTATAGTGTGCGAATAATTCCCTCCCGAAAATTTCCGGTGCCTCTGTTTGTACCTGAACCCGTGAGCTGGTCCCTGTGTGTGTGTCCTTGTTCCCTTTCATTTGCCTATAGAAGGCATCGCTCATGTATTGTTTTGGGCAGAGTCCCCTAAAGTAAAGAGTGTCCTTTGTGGAAATTCTCTCCATGGCTTTCTAAATTCATCTTCTTCTCTAGCCTGGTAGGATCCTTCGAGAAATGCAGCTTGGGTAGATTAGAAACGTTTTCATCCTGGCATCCTCTGAGTGTCTCTAGGCTCTGAACTAAAGGGCTGAGTGGTTTTCTGCTAAAAGGCTGTCCCTGAAGGGCTTGAACGGGAGTTGTTCGCCCAATGTGGGATGCATACCTGCAGGAAATTTACTCTAATGTGATCGATCAATCTAGGGTACTGCATACTAAATCTACTAGGAGTGTGACGCCCATTATGAGCTGCTATATATTCCTAACAGATGTATAGCGACGAGCTCTCAAAGTATGCTGGTTGCACGGATTATTCACCGGTATGAATGTTGAAGAGAGGTAAAGAGAATCCTGTTCAGCCCACCATGTGCGAGTGGGAGATGATGGTTTTATATGAGATGGGCTTAAGGCCCGTCCGCCCAAGTTGGGCCCAAAAAGCCCGGCCCACGGGAATACGGCCCGTGGATGGGGGAACATATAAAAGGGAGGAGAGAGAGAGAGAATGAACCCTTTTGTTGAAAACAGAAAATGTACGTACGTTTCATTCCTACGCTCTCTCTCTCGCTTACTCTCCCAAAAGGAAAACAGTGAAGCGCGAAGGCCAATTTGCTTCACCGGATCGAACAGGACCAAGTTTCTCTTCCTCTATCGGCGTCGGTGTCTAATTTGTGGTTAACAAGGTACACTCGAATCCGTGGTGTGCTTTACGATCGGTGATACGTGATTTTCCCGGGCTTCGTCTTCCGCATTGCTTTAGGGGTTCGATTTAGTGTCGAATCCGGTTTTTGGGGATCCGTTATTCCCAACAACGTCTAAATAGCGGCTTGAGGTGAGACCCCACCGATGCTACCAAGCACCGGAGGGTCGTATGATTCCCGAATGGTGATCTTCGGCGGTCCCTCAATCATCAAAAAAAAAAAAATCGGTAAATTAATTCATTCCATTAGATGGTGAGAGTTCCATTTCATGACTGCATGTGTCAAAAGCAATTTATACTGACGATGTTTCTCTATCTTATATAAATCTATAGAATAATATGAATTCTATGGTGTAATAAACTGTGTAAGTGGACAAATAATTAAATTTTTATGTACCCAACATTTAATAAGAATATGACATGCAACTCGATATGGGCCGAATTCCCTCAAAAACTCCTAACTTTAGGTCTAGTTCTAATTTTTCCCCAAATGTTTTCGTCTCAGAAAAAATGCCCTACTTCAAGTTCAATCCCAATTCTGCCCCTAAGTTTTTTGTATTGAAAAAATCCCCAAATGTTATGTGTAGCTTTAAATCCACCCCAAATTTTGTTTTGTCCAAACTAAAAATAACAAACCTTCAATCTATTATCAAATCTACCCATATGATCCATTTCCAACTTGAAGTGATCAATATGGTGAAAAGGAAAATTATCTCCAAAATATAAACGTTCTAGGATATGAAAATTAGGGCCAACTGATGGCAATTTTTGGACGAAGGGCTAATAGAGATAGATTTGGGACTAGAGTAAAAATGATTGATTTTTCTCTTAGACAAAAAGAAAAGTTCACGTAGATTTAGGAATAGACCTAAAGTTTGGGTATTTTTTATACACAAAAGAAAGTTTGGGACAAAATTGAAATTGAATATAAAGTTGGGGGTTTTAAAAGGGATTAGCCCACTTAATATGTGGATTTGCAAAACATGGGTCTTCGTCTTCGCATGTGCTCAAAGTCAAAGTCTCAAGGCCAGTCAACCCATTGTAGTTTTTTTTTTGGTAGGAATAAGTAGTATATTGGGGAATGATCAAAATGTACAAAAGATCATGGCACCAAAAACTTACACTCAAGATGTGTTAAATCATTATGAGTAGAAGGACACCGAGATGTAAAAGAGCTAAGCGGCTAAAAAGCTACACTCCTAGAAAAGACTGAGTAGCACTAACATGGCATAGACAACCGTCAACCAGATTACAACCAAAACACAACGACCCGGGCAGGAGAGATGAAAATCAAACGCCTCCCGTAGCAAGCCGCAGCAGCCTTGGACTGAGAGGTACAAAACCGACAAGAGCCACTGTGCACCAAGTGAGCCTCAGATAGGCGGATCAAGATCTCCAGAAGATAAGATAATCAGGTCAATACCCCGTTTGTGCTGCAACCTCCTGTTCCATGTAGAATCCTCCAAATTTCTAAAGGTGACAGCCTTGACTTTTAACACGCATTGTAGTTGGTCCACAAGCATGTGGAAATTCATGTCCTCATCCATTTACATTCCCATTCTATCAAAGACCGAGTCATCCACCACTTCCCTCCCCCATCGCTCTACTATAAATACGCCATGCCCTTCCCTTCACTCCACATCCCAAACATACTTCTCTCGCCATGAATCGAAACACCCTTATCGACGTCCTCGTCGCTTGTTTCGCCATCGCCGCCTTGGTCGCACTGCAAGTGACCGCCCAAACCTGCGGATGCGCCGCCGGCCTCTGCTGCAGCCGGTACGGTTACTGTGGGACAGGTCAAGACTACTGCGGAGCGGGCTGCCAAGCCGGCCCCTGCGACCCTGCCGCCGCCCCACCCGCCACTAACGCAGTGGTGGTCGGCAACATAGTCACGGACGCCTTCTTCAACGGGATCATCAACCAGGCGGCCGCAACCTGCGCCGGGAAGAGGTTCTACTCAAGGCAAGCGTTCCTCGATGCCCTCGGTAGCTTCCCGAGGTTCGGCCAAGTGGGGTCAGTCGACGACTCGAAGCGCGAGATCGCGGCTTTCTTCGCTCATGCCACGCATGAGACTGGAAGTAAGTTAGACTTGTCTTCTTCTTTCCATTTTATGCATGTTCTCATTCTCGAGCACCATGCGACATTAGTTTTGTATGTACAGACGAATAATTTACAGTTTAAAATGTCCTCTTTAGTGGCAAGAATTAGTAATGTCAGCAATATATTTCACTCAAAATAAACGTAATGGAAGCTTTATAAGGGAGAAAAAAAAAAGTCATGTAGCCATACAAAAAAGGCTGGCTGCAGACTTTTTAAAAATAGATTTTTTAGACCTCATTCTTGGTATAGAGAATTTTTTACACATTCACCGTTACACCACTATCTTCAAATACAAACACACATGTCACTCATCAAACGGTCCATGTATAAAAAGTTATTTACATGATCAGTGGACGCAAAAATACCACAAGACTCAAAAGTTACCTTAAAATGCTTATACATTTCTCCTTTGCAGGTTTTTGTTTTATCGAAGAGATAAATGGGCAAACCGACCCCGAAAAGACCTACTGCAACCCCAAGCCACAGTACCCGTGCAAGCCGGGCAAGAAGTACTTCGGGCGAGGGCCCCTCCAGATCACATGGAACTACAACTACGGCCCAGCCGGTCAGAGCCTAGGGTTCGACGGGCTCAACTCACCGGAGACCGTTGCCAACAATCCGGTCATCGCCTTCAAGGCCGCCCTTTGGTACTGGAGCACCAACAACATCCAGTCCAAGCTGTCGGGCCAAGGGTTCGGCGCGACAATTCGAACCATTAATAGCATAGAGTGCAATGGAAGGAACCCGGGAGCTGCTCAAGCCCGGGTCACGTATTACACTAACTACTGTAAGCAATTTGGGGTTGCACCTGGTGGTAACCTCAACTGTTAAGGGTCTTGTCTAGTACCGGTAGTAGTTAATGTGGGTACAAACTTTTGACAATAATGTACCCTAGAAAACAGCCTTTCTCTGCCTGATAGAGCTGTGGTCGTCGGGATGATAATGACCTTCCTGCACTAGTAATGTTGGAAAAGACCCTGAAGATAAAGGGATTGATGAAATAAAGCTCTTTGCTTTTGTTATGAACATATATAGCAGACATGATTTGATTGAATCTACTGAATTCAAAACAACATGAAGATCCCAGTCAATAATCAAGTTAAGCTAACTAAGACATTTTGGAAGCATATAAGTTCAAAAGGAGAAAAGTCAAAAAAAAAAAAAAAAGCCATAGATCTGTTACACTTATACCAATTTAGTTCTAAACTTTTCAATTGGACCAATCTAATTCTAAATCTCTTTACACCAGTACAAATTGAGTTCATCCAGCAATTTAGGCCGAAAATCGATGATGTGAACATCGGCGATCCTATATGGCATCATTAGGACTAACGTGGATATTTTAAAATGATTTTTTTAAAAAAATTTTACTAAAAATTGTTGAAAGGAATGAGGTTTGAGGCCTGGTAATATCTTGCTGATAGGCTAATTTCGGTAGCTAAAGAGAAAGCATTGGAGCTTGGAGAAACCAAGTCAATTTCACAAAGCTATTCTCGTTAGATGGATCTGTCATAGTGTAGTTCCGACACATTCGATTAATTGCTCTGTCATAGAGAACAGACTATACAGGGAAAGACTAGTGGCCAACAACGCTCTAGGCTGGCATTTTGTTTTGATCATTAAATTGGAGAATTTAATGGATTTAATGTGTTTTCGTGATGTTAGATCTAATTTTATTATAAAATAGGAGCTTATTGTTATGTTAATAAACCTTCTTGCATCATCCGACGTCAATACAGATGGAGACGAAAAATTTTCTTGGTATTTACACAGGATATACTCAAGCAGACTGATGCTGGAGTTCCTTTTTTTTTTACATAGAACTAGGATTAAGACACTGGGTTTAATCTTGGGTTTGTTGTGGCAGCTTTTAATAGAATGAGCCAGCCTGTATATATGTGGACTGCTCAAGAGGACTAAAAGTATCCTCTAGAAACAGATTTGTTATCTGATGAAGCAGAGAGCTCTATTTTTTGGGATAACAAGTCGTTAAGATTGTACTACATAGAGTCCTAATGAAATTGAGATGACTGGACAGGAAAACATATGGTTGACTCTCTATAAAGCTGCATTAGGTTTTCATTCTGTCTTGAAAAGACTTTCAATTGATCGAGGATGATAAAAAAATATGTTCCTCTATGATCTTTAAATAGGACCCACTTTTGCTTGTGTTTTCAATAGGATCGGATGAAATAGTTTAAGATGCATTCTTCTTATTGTGATGCTTCTCCCTCTTTGACTTTGAAATTTACTCGATAGTGGTTGTTTAGTTCAGTAGCCTGCACTTATTTACAGATTTTTCATTGTCTCCTAGGTAAGCAGTGTATCAATTTGATTTTTATCATGTATTTGATAGCTTTTGTACTATATAAAAATTTCTATCTATACTTGCAATTATGAATGTGTGCACCCAATTTCGTGTCTACATAATGTTACAAGTTATTATTTGCTGTTATTATACAACTATCCAAAACCGTAGTCTAACATAATCTACTCTCTCTTTCCCCTCCCGCAGCCCCTCTCCCTCTCTTTTTGCTTTGCTGGCATAATAGTCTTTAGGCTATTATAAAAGTAATAACATATTTTGAGCCACAAATTCTTGAAAGAGTGGACCTCATAACAATTTATAATTATTTATTATTTATTATTTTTGTCCAAAATAAATTATTATTCTCAAAGAGAGTTACATAAGTTTTTTTTTTTCTAGAGTTACATAGGCATTTCTTTTTCTTTCTTTTTGGAACCTTAGTACCTCCCAAAGAAATCGTTGTTGGGGCTCGCGTGTTTCATCAACTAGGCACGTGACCTTCCATCAAATATTGGACCCCGCTGAATTATGATTTTGCCAAACAAAAGAAAAGAAGGAAAATGATATTGTATCTCATTATATATTCTTTGTCGCTCTCTCTCATTTTTTGGTTGGGCAGATCTTTCTCATCTAGTTGAGGAATTTGCTTTGATGTTGCGTGCTAAAAGGGGAGGGACAAAAACATGTGTTTTCTCCGAATGTTAGCCCATACATGAATGGGATGTGGCTTATAAGTCAAGAAGTGGCACTTCCCAGCCCAAGCCCATCCTCTTGAGCAAATATCAAAAACAAAAAAAGAAAAATCAAGCCCATATTGTTGATTTTGATTCATCTCTTTTGAGAAAAATGCCATATCATGGATCTATGAACATTCTTTTGTTTGGTAGAGAATTACGATGCATGGAATTGTTTAAGGGTTTATCGATTATGAAAAATCGGGATCAGGAATCTAACCGGCGAAAAGATTTTGTAAATTTTAGAATTAACATTTTACGGCATAGCATTCTTTATCTTGAATACAAGAATTGCTAGCTAAGGAATTGTGCGGGTGCGTTTCCATGTCGACTTCATATCGAAGCTACCGTGGCGACCGCACCTATTCCAAATCTCAAGTTGGCTGCTTTTCGTTCCATACACACGCAAAAGGAGTTATTTTAAAGTAGTGATTGCAAGGCATGTTGCATTAGATTATCAAAATGAAAAAAAGAAGATAAATCGTCATCATAATTTGATTATATCTTTCTTTGGTCTTGCCTAAACGCAAGGACAGAAATGTGGGTTTGGGTCTGTTTCAATACCCATTCTATTCCTTGACCAACTCCATCCCATCGTACCAAATACAGCATAAGATCTTGTGCTTTTTGTTCGAAGCAATAATATAGTGATAAAAAGATAAATTTGCGAAATGAATTTGTATATCAAGACAACACATTTGTGGTTTGATTGATTGAATATAACTCTCAGTTTAAATACTCATTCATTATAATTGACCGTATACCTTTATAAACCAATTTTGTAATTTCGAATTTCCATATTGTAATCCTGCTCCTTGAGTTAACGAAAATAACTATGACTTTTGACAAACTCGAAGAAACTTATTCCACAAAATCTCATAAGTTGGCCACAGGACCTAAGCAAGTCCTAAAAGACTTCACTTGAGTCATCATCATCTAGATGTTGGTATCACCTAGATGTAGAACAAATAGAGGATATTGCCGGATACAAGGCAAGAAAATATACCATATCAAATTAGGAGACACTATCACGTTAAAATAAAGAACGCAATTGTGGAAACTGCAATTATTATAAATCAAATGGACAAACCGCGGAGGCCTCGATGAGAACTTAGGCTCCTTTTCTACAGTGAAGTTACAGCTTGTAACCAACAATCAATGATCCACAGGAGACCCCTGGTTATCAAAAGGTTACAACCTGTAATTTCGAATTTCCATATTGTTCTCTTGCTCCTTGAGTTGAAAAAATGTCTATGACTTTTGACAAACTCAAAGCAACTAGTCCACGGAGCATCATAGGTTGGCCACTGACCCACTAATTCATTGAATCAGTCATAGCATATTTTGGACTCAAGCCTGACATTTCAAAGTCACCGTCGGTCGTCTCTCTTGCTCGCACAGTCACGGGGTCGACAGTACAAAATGGAGCAGTGCTCCCCATATTAAAACCATTCTCCATAAATTTAGGGTTTTTATTTGGTACATTTATCGTGCAAAACGATCAATCACACAAACAGGCTGATATAATTTCGGTAAATGAATTCATTCCATTAGATGGTGAGAGTTCCATTTCATGACTACCTGTGTAAAAAGCAATTTATACCAATGATGTATCTCTATCTTATATAAATCTATACAATAATATGAATTCTATGGTGTAATAAACTGTGTAAGTGGACAAATAATTAAATTTCCAAATACCCAACATTTAATAAGAATATGCCAGGCAACTCGATATGGGCCGAATTCCCTCAAAAACTTCTAACTTTAGGTCTAGTTCTAATTTTTCCCCGAATGTTTTCTTGTCTCAGAAAAAATCCCCTACTTCAAGTTCAATCCCAATTCTGCCCCAGGTTTTTTTTTTCAAAAAAATCCCCAAATGTTACATCTAGCTCCAAATCCACCCCAAATTTTGTTTTGTCTAAAATAAACATAACAAACTTTCAATCTATTTGATCCATTCCCAACTTGACGTGATCAATATGGTGACATGGAAAATTATCTCCAAAATATAAACGCTCTAGGATATGAAAATTAGGGCCTGACTGATGGTAATTTTTGGACAAAGGGCTAATAGAAACAGATTTGGGACTAGAGTAAAAATAATTGATTTTTCTCTTAGACAAATAAAAAAGTTCACATAGATTTAGGATTAGACCTAAAGTTTGGGATTTTTTTTTTACACAAAAGAAAGTTTGGGATAAAATTGAAATTGAATATAAAGTTGGGGGTTTTAAAAGGAATTAGCCCACTGAATATGCGGATTTCCAAAACATGGGTCTTCGTCTTCGCATGTCCTCAAAGTCAAAGTCTCAAGGCCAGTCAACCCATTGTAGTTGGTCCACACTCATGTGGAAATTTATGTCCTCATCCATTTACATTCCCATTCTATCAAAGACCAAGTCATCCACCACTTCCCTCCCCCATCGCTCTACTATAAATACGCCATGCCCTTCCCTTCACTCCACATCCCAAATCAATACACTGTCCCAAACATACTTCTCTCGCCATGAATCGAAACACCCTTATCGACGTCCTCGTCGCTTGTTTCGCCATTGCCGCCTTGGTCGCACCGCAAGTGACCGCCCAAAACTGCGGATGCGCCGCCGGCCTCTGCTGCAGCAAGTACGGTTACTGTGGGACCGGTCGAGACTACTGCGGAGCGGGCTGCCAAGCCGGCCCCTGCGACCCTGCTGCTGCCCCGCCCGCCACTAACGCGGTGGTGGTCGGCGACATAGTCACCAACGCCTTCTTCAACGGGATCATCAACCAGGCGGCCGCAAGCTGCGCTGGGAAGAGGTTCTACTCGAGGCAAGCGTTCCTCGACGCCCTTGGTAAATTCCCGAGGTTCGGCCGAGTCGGGTCGGTGGACGACTCAAAGCGCGAGATCGCGGCTTTCTTCGCTCATGCCACGCATGAGACTGGACGTAAGTTAGACTTGTCTTCTTCTTTCCATTTTATGCATGTTCTTATTCTCGTGCCCCATGCAGCATTAGTTTTGTATGTACAGACGAATAATTTACAGTTTAAAATGTCCTCTTTAGTGGCAAGAATAAGTAATGTCAGTAATATATTTCTCTCAAAATAAACGTAATGGAAGCTTTATTAGGGAGAAAAAAAGTCATGTAGCCATACAAAAAAGGCATACAGCGACTTTTTAAAAATAGATTTTTTAGACCCCATTCTTAGAATGAAGAATTGTTCACATATTCATCAATACATCACTATCTCCAAACACACATGTCACCCATCAATGGTCTATGTGTAAAAAGTTTTTCACATGATCAGTGGGCTCAATAATAATCTTTTTAAATTAAATAACACAAGACTCAAAAGTTACCATAAAATGCTTATACATTTCTCCTTTGCAGGTTTTTGTTTTATCGAAGAGATAGACGGGCGAACCGACCCCAAAAAGACCTACTGCGACCCCAACGTGCCACAGTACCCGTGCAAGCCGGGCAGGAAGTACTTCGGGCGAGGCCCCCTCCAGCTCTCATGGAACTACAACTACGGCCCAGCCGGCGAGAGCCTAGGGTTTGACGGGCTCAACTCACCGGAGACCGTTGCCAACAATCCGGTCATCGCCTTCAAGGCGGCCCTTTGGTACTGGAGCACCAACAACATCCAGTCCAAGCTGTCGGGCCAAGGGTTCGGCGCGACAATTCGAACCATTAATAGCATAGAGTGCAATGGAAGGAACCCAGGAGCTGCTCAAGCCCGGGTCACGTATTACACTAACTACTGTAAGCAATTTGGGGTTGCACCTGGTGGTAACCTCAACTGTTAAGGGTCTTTTCTAGGACCGGTAGTAGTTAATGTGGGTACAAACTTTTGACAATAATGTACCCTAGAAAACAGCCTCTTTCTGCCTGATAGAGCTGTGGTCATCGGGATGAGTAATGACCTTCTTGCACTAGCAATGTTGGTAAAGACCCTGAAGAGAAAGGGAATGATAAAATAAAGCTCTTTCCTTTTGTTATGAACATATATATGGCTGTGCAGACATGATTTGATTGAATCTACTGAATCAAAATGAACATGAAGATCCGAGTCAATAGTCAAGTTAAGCTAACTAAGACATTTTGGGAAGTATATAAACTCAGAAAGGGAAAAGTATAATTAAAAAAAAAACCTAAATTTATTGGATTTATACAAATTCAATTATAAACTTTTCAATTGGATTAATCTAGTTCTAAACCTCTTTATATTGGTACAAATTGAGTTCATCTGATAGTTTAAGTCGAAAATCAGTGACATGAACACCAGCAATCCTATATGGCATCACTAGGACTGACATTGATATTTTAAAATGATTTTTTTACTAATTTTTCGATTTTTTATATTATTTTTGAAAAAAAATCATTTTATCTTTCTTTTTCCTTTCTTTGGCTTGTGGCCGATACTGGCCATTGCTGATGACTGGCCACGGGAGAGGGTCGCCCTTATTGGAACCAAAAGGGTAAAGGTTTGCGGAAGCTCGTATGTAAAACACAACAAAAAATGAGATAGAATGAAAAGAGATGAATGACACAAGACAAGAAGGTGTTTAGTATATAGTCAGGTGCACTATAAAGCTAAGAAAAACTTTTCTCTGCAGATGAGAAACGGTAACTCTCTCTCTCGATCTCTCTATATTTTTTCAGAAGCTCTCTTTGTTTTACTCTACTTCTAAAACCTACCAAGTAAACATACGTACATATGAGGAGAAGACCACCGCCTAGTGAAGCGGCAAAAGTTTTCCGGTGCAAGCTGTCCTTCAAAGTGTGAGTCTTCGTGTCCCATACATCGTGCAGAAGTCTCTCAGTTTTGACAAATTAAAAGTAGAGGGAGGCATGCCTCATGCCATCACCATTTGCCACGTCCACCTCATGTCTTAAATATTGGCCCACATGCATGCTATGTTCTCCTTTGTGTCGCCAGCTCCTTTCCTTGATCAACCCGGGCTTCTTAAAGACGCCTACCTTTGACGGTTTGGAGAGCTTCACGCGTCATGCTTACTCTTGGCCCAAAAACTAATGAAAAATAAAATCAATTTTACTTATTTTCTAATAGCCCTTGCCGAATCTAGCGAGGACAACCCTTACAACCTGGGTGAGGGCGGCCCTCACCGAATCGAGCAAGGGCTGCCCTTGCCCTGGCTGCAAGGGCCACCTATGGCCAATCACCAACCATGGCTGGTACCATCCATAGTTCAAAGAAAGGGAAAAAAATGAAAAATGAAAAATTATTTAAAAATGTCAACATCAGCACTAGCGATGCCACATAGGATCGCTAATGTTTACATTACCGATTTCCAGCCTAAATTGGTCAGATAAATTAAATTGGTATCAATATGAAAAATATAAAATTAAATTAGTCCAATTAAAAGATTTATGACAAAATTGATACCAATTGAAAAAATTCAGATTTTTTTTTTTGTACTTTTCCCAATTGAAAAGTGACATGAAGTGATGTTCTTATCGAGTGATTCTTTGATTTAAACATGAAAGACAAGCTGCACTTTCCTGGATCATTCCATTTCTCCCCTCAAATATCATTCTGGAGGAGTTGGATGTCCGGATCGTAAGTCTAATCAAAGGCAGTATATTAATCTATTGAACAAGAGATAAGCATAGAGGTAATACAATGTACGTAAATAAAGAATGTCAAATTATATAAAATAGATTATAGGGATCAAGACACCGTACCAAAGAATGTAAAATTTATAGCGAAAATGTAATTAAATTCTAAGTCTTAAAAAAAAAAAAAATAGTGCAATTTAGCTCCGATCTGACGATCCACGGGCCCGCCTGGGCCACATATTCCTGAAGGCCTCTTTCGGGCGGGCTTGATCAATGCCATTGACTGGTAAAGTCAGGCTCGGGTTAGGCCCGCACTGAAAATTTCACGCGATAGTCTTTTGTTTTTCTTGTAGTTGAAGGATATTTTGGACAACAAATTAGGCCCGACCCAACACTAACTCTTTAATAATCTCTGGTGCAACCAAATCCTAATGATCATGATGTATAAACATGATGATCACCTTCAGGTTTGTCAGAGACTCTAAAAAATAAAGTTTTGGCTTTCAAATCATGAATTTCAAAATACCTTAAAATTTTCAAAAGTTACATGAAAACGTTTAAAATGATTTAATGTCTGTTGATATTCATATATGTTTCCAAGGTTTGACAAGCATATGTTTTTTTTTTCCTCTGGTAGGTTCACGTTTTTGTTGACATTATGGTCTTGAGCAATCGAATGTCCATTCCATCCTAATCATTGACTAGCGTAAATCTCATTGTCATGACGATTATATGCATCGCACATTAATTAACATTTGGTTCGTAATTCACTCGTGTGTGTTCAGGATGACTCTGACTTTTTTATTCTTCTTCTTCTTCTTTTTTGCATGAATAAAGGTACAAAGCTGAAAATTATATGGTTACTTTTCTCGTAAAAAACAATCCAATTTAATTACCTAACAACAAAGGAAGCAAACATATTGATGGCCTATCTAACACATAATTATCACCCGCCTTGTTGGATAGGATAACCCAACTCGCTAGCTACTTTGCAATTGCATTTCCCTCCCTAAAATTATAGAAAATCTTGACTAGTTGAAAATATTTTAGCACACTTCCAATTTGAAAAATGATTGTGTCATCAAAATGAAGCAACTAAATTGATTTTTGAAGTAGAAAAATAGCTACGTGCAAGTTTACCTCCACAATAAGTCTCGGTAATACCCAAAGAAATTGCCAATTCAATCCTTAAATATGGTTCCACGAATTAAATTGGCACACCTCCGTCGCCTAAAAAAAAAAAAATACGTCACCATGTCCTATAAAATGTTTAGTTATTTTGGTTTGTCGTTAAAATGCTGATTGTAAAGTGGACGCTGCTGCTAATGACTTTCCGAAGCTTTCAAATAGTCAACAATCTATTAGGCGGGCTTGGGACGACAATTCATTTAGTGTGGGAGAAAACAACCATAACTTTTAGGTCCATTTGTTTCGCGGAAAATGGGCAATTTTCAAAAAACATTTTCCACGAAAATGACTATATTTTTCAATATTCGGCTAAAACCTAAAAATGTTTCAGAAAATATTTTCCGATATTCGGATAAAACCTAAAAATATTTCAGAAAATGTTTTTTGGTGTTCGGTATGGAAAATATTTTCTAACCCTTTTGCTTAGAAGTTGCTTCCTTTTTTCCTCTGGATGTTTTCTTGATCGATCGAAGATATGGGTTCAACTAAGAATGAACCCACTTGGCAAAATTATTCTGGAAAACCAAACAATTGAACTTGGATTCATGTTTCGCATCTATTGCCATTAAAATAGAATTTTTGGCAAATACACACTTGTGAATTGACTCTTGCTTCTGCAAGCATTCAATCAACCAATATCTAGAGCCGTTCAATTCTTGCACAGTGCAAAGACCCATTTTTCTAGGCTGAGAAGCTCGAAGTCCTTCCTGGATACAATCTCACAAGTGTCAACAAACATCTAAGTCTCACCAGAGGAGAAATAGAGCATCAAGGAAGAGTTCTCAATCATCATCACAATCACGATCACCAACCATACACCCAAAGACAAGTCCAAGACAACATCTTGCTACTGAAAAATTCTACATCCATATCCCAATACAACATGTCAACAATGCCGCATAGCCTGCCCTCCACCACAGTTTCCTTCAATCAAGAAACAAGTCTACCCATTATCTAAAATCCAAGTAACTACAACAACAAGCAGAAACAGCCTTATATCAAATTTCATCTCATGAAGCATTGACAATAACAACAAAGAAAGAAAGAACATGAGTCTTTTGCCAATAAAGCCCAATCAACTCACTAATGATGATCTCTTTGCTTAGAAGTTTATCAACCCATACTTTGCGAAGAGTTGCACTCTTCACCATGAATGCTTTTCCAATCTTTTCATTTTCAATAAGATGGTCAAAAACTTATCCAAGGGTAATTTCATCGTATCCATCCACTTTCATCACCTCATTGTAGAGTTGAGAGTAATAGACTTGAGAGTGATCGACATCCCTTTGAGCCAATGACTTAATTGCCGAGGCCATCTCTCCAAGTTGTCGCGACCCAATTTTTTCCGGGTGAACTATCTAGGGTTTGGCTAATGGATTGTTAAGCCTAAACTTAACTCGGGCTCTCCCAAACCCATACCAATTCGCGACTTTCAGTTCAAGTTTTTAACATGCAAATTTTTTAATTGGGAGTCGCCACTAATCTATTTTTGGTGGGTCAATTAGAAACCCAAGTAAAGTAACGGGAGATTTACTTTACTCCTACGAACCAGAGATTTATGAGTTCGGGGACTTGGTTACGCTAGATTTCTATAACGCCCTTTCGGTACCTTTCTCTTTTATTTTGAAAAATGTTTGGCAAGCAACTTGGATTGATTTTAAATTATCAATCTAACATGTAAGGTTGTCATGCGGGTGCACAATCCACCAATTTAACACCCAAGTAAAGCAGTAAATAAATTGTAGGACTTATCTCATAGCAACAAAAGCATCTGCGTTATTAGATCAGAATTCACATCAACAATCCTAGATATGATTTCTAATTAACACGCAATTTCTTTTTGTTTTTACTTAATTAATTAAAATCGTGCAATATGCAATGATGCTACTAATCTAACATGAAATATTATGACATGACAATATAGCCTAAACTATATGAATGAGTAAAATATTTTTTTTTTGTGTTTTCTTAATGAACATGCAATAATTAAACATGCGATCTAAATTAACCAAAATGACCTAATCTTAGTGATGGCCAATTTCTGATTAAATGCACCTAGCAACAATCACTAAATGACGTGCATTTCATGAACCCAATGCTATATGACGTGCACATTATTTTTATTTTCCTAATAAGCATGCAATCTATCATAATATGCAATGACGTGCAAAGAATGCTCTAATTCTAAATTTTTTATGAAATTTGAAATTTAAAATTGCCAAATAATTAAACGTGCAATTTAAGTTAATGAGAAGAAAATATGATATCCTAAATTAATGTTTTTGGTCTTTTTATTTAAGAAATTCGAAATAAATTTCCTATCCTAAACATGCAACTTAACATTAAAACCAGTAACATCCTAACATGCATTTAACCTAACTCAATTATTATTTTTTTGGGTTTTTCTTTTACGGGAGCAATCAAATAAATGCATTTAGAACAGCACATCAACAAATCAAGCAAGATATCATCCATGTCCATTTAATTTTGGAAATAAATTGACGAATCGTATCTCGCACATGAGATCGGATCGGCCAATTTTTAAATAAAAATCACGAATCGTATCTCAATCGTGAGATCGGATTGGTGATTTTTCCGTGCGATTGCGGGTCGTATTTCGAGCATGAAATCGGACCATCAATCATATGTACGTTGCGGAATTAGGAAGATTTCCTAATTTAGAAGGCTACTCGAGTTGCGAATATTGGTTATGTGCATCAACGAATATATCAAATAAGGAAATGGAATTTTCGGAAATTAAAATAATCAAGATTTTTACCTATTCCGAATATTAATTTCCAATTTGGACTTTGCGCAATTGGACCGTGGGACAGCGATGGGCAGTTTATGGCCAATGAACCTACAAAAGCAGAACTTTTACGGGATGGCCCGGCTCATGGATGAACTCACGATAGGCTCGGCACGGCGTTAGGAGAACGGGTTGTCTCATGGTGGATCACAAGTGGCTCATCAATGTCTTCAATTCGTTGAGGCACGTCAACAGCAAAGGACAAGGACGGCAAAGCAGGTTTGCTCGGCTTGCGATTGTTGACCCACGGTGGACGTAATTTACCGAGACTGGGACTCGCGTTGAGGATCTCCGTGAAGATACTAAAGTTGTTGAAGAATTTTGCGAGTGTAATGAGCCCAGTGTGTTTACGGCTTCCCCCCTGAAGTTTCTTCCTGGTTAGTGGGTAGTCAAGAGAAAATAAATAAATAAAACAAAAACTCAAATTGGAGGCATGAATCCGAAGCAATTCATGGGATCATGGCGGTGGGTGATCGGCTCACAGCAGCGGCTACTCGTGTTGGCGTGGACTTCTCAGCGGTACGACAACGATTCACGTAAAGGTCGTCACGGCAAGGAGTGAATTCGGTGGGTGTTGCTTCGTTTCTCTCCCCAACGTGGGATCTGGATTGTGTCGATGGACGTGTTCTTGATTTGCAGATGCCATCCAACTGAAATCTTCAATTTCCACTTTCTTTATATTGTCTCTTTCTTTGGAATTCTCTGCCGTGATGGCTCGATGGTTCCTCGGTCAATAAGAATTCCCGACCAATGGATCGACGTCGTAGTGATTGACCAAGGAAAGGCTGCGGTGGTGGCCCTGGTATAGTGCCCGGAGTGACGGTCGGCTAGGTGAGCTGCTCGGAACAGCAAGAAATCACGGGGGACCTGGAAGAAGAGAGAAAAAAAAAAAAGTTTTATCGTCGTCTACGGGATGGCAACGATTGACGTTGGGCAGCAAGGCATCACGGCTCGCGTTGGCTTGGAACAGCCGTTGGAATCTCTAGTGACTTGGACAAGACACCAGGACTGCAGAAAACTCGCTGGATCTCCTAGTATGAGGATCAGGATCGCTTGATTGCAAAAGGTTGACCAAAATACCACATGGGTCTACTGATGTAATCGTTGAACCCTTGGACTACTTGATAATTGCGAAGTCTGCTAGATCACCAAAGTGGAAGAAAGCCGTTAACTCAAATCAGTAAGTGCAAGCTTTTCACGGGTCACACCAATGTGGCTATCCGGGGGCATGCGATGGAGGGAACTGCCGCAAGCTGTTTTCGTCGAACGAAACAGCAAAAGGAACGGTGTCATGGACGATGAGGGTGTGATTGTGACGGCAGCATCGTGGGGGGTCTCACGAAAACCTGGCCTAGAGCACTCTCTCTCTCTCTCTCTCTCTCTCTCTCTCTCGTATGATCATGTTTCTCAATCAATGGTGGCCGTGTATTCAATGTCTGAGGCCTCCCAAAACCCTATGCGTTTTAATCTATTTATAGGTCATGGATTAGGGTTTTAATCGATATCCACGAAGATTTTTTCGAACGCAATATTCCTTCACCAATTTTATTCAGGATTGTGATAGAATTTTTCTCTAAATCCAAATCTTGTAAAGATAAATCGCAATATCTTCCTATCACATATGCCCTATCCCAAAAAATTCATATCCAAGAAAAATTTCAAAATTTCTATTTTTCACGAGATAATTTTCGATCATTAAAACAAATGGGCTTGGGTCAATTTGCTCGTTTGCGCTAGTCCGCAATCCATTTTCTAATTTAAAACCCAAAATCACTAATTCGACCCATCCACCACCGGTCCAATAAATAAATATAAAAAAAATGCAAATTAAAAGCAAATGCACCTAAATCTATATGCTATGCAATTAATATTTTTTCAGGGATAAAATTAATCCCTAATTTTTTAAGGTGATAAATGACTAAATGGGTCGCCAAAATTTAGGTGTCAACACAAGTTGTGTTGAAAATGCAACATACTTGTCATCATTGTTGGAACATTTTCGCCTTTTGTGAGACCTCTTTTCTGAATGCACACTAGAGGAAGATGTTTTTGAGCCCTTCATCAACTCATCGAAGTCATCACCTAAGTTGACAGGTGAGGAGTCAACTTCCGTTGCATCGATGTCCCCAAACTGCTTAGCAAAGCTTCTGGTGGCTATATCTCTCCCAACCACCACAACCATCTCATCATACATGTCAATCATTTTATTCAAATACTTTTCATGAGTAGGATGGACCGTAAATGCACACTATTCATTCAATTATTAGTTCCATAGTTAGATATGAAAAGTAGCTATTGAGCAGACAACACTTAGGCTTCAAGCTATGACAAAAACTCATTTGAAACAATTAAGCCTCTAGAGTTAAGTTTTCATGTGTGTCATTGATGTTCTTTCATTGTAGCTTACTTTGGGTTTATTAGAACAAGGTTCATTACTCTTGCTATCTATAATGTAGAAACCTTTTGAGTCTGTGTTTGAGTTTATAACAACTCAACACAAAGGGGCAATAAGATAGTGCCAGATCAGCCACATGAAGCTATGAAAAGGGCAGAGAAATAATTAGCACTCCAAATATCTACAGGGCATGAAATGATTAAACAAAGATCATGACGTTCATGAAATAAGCACTTCATAAACAAATGCACGCCATTGCTAAGCTTCATGATAAAGATCAAGAAACCATAGCCCATAAGATTAGGATAAGAAAAACCAATTATGGGAGATAACAATCTGGAACTTGAAGAGAGCTACCGCCACTTGCTACTAACTTTAGCATTGCAGCCAACCAATAGCCCATAAGATTAGGATGAGAGAAACCAACTATGGGAGATGACACACGGAAACAATGAGAACAGCAACAAGACCAGCCTTGATCTTTGCTGAACACCATATTTCTCAACCATTTTTTTTCTTGATATTTATATGCAATCAAATTCAATAACACCCAACCAATGAACAAAACATATACAAGTTTGTTGTCTGTCAAAAGACAAAGTTAATGAGATTCATTTACATTTTATGGCAGAGAATTGTCATTGCGTATAAAACATATTGTTGAAGTTTGTTAAAACCAATATTGCTAGTATGACAGTCAATATTAAATTATGCATTGCACTTGTAACAAAAACAAAAACAACACCAACACGATAACCTATGGCCATCTTCAACTTGTCATCTCAACTGAATGTATTGAGCAAGTGATGAGAAACATTCGCTAAAAGAATGTATGGAGCAAGTGATGAGAAAAACTACCGACACATATTGATCAAATTCATTTTTCCCAGCTATGACCATCTTCAACTTGTCATCCCAACTAAATCCACTCTTGCCATGCACAGTTTGAATCGTCTTCCAATTGCTTTTGACTGTCTTCAAATGGTTTTCAACATGGTCGGGCTCACAACAAACACCAAACTTCTCATTTATTGTATTGACAACTCGAGTAATTGAAGAGGGTTTGAATGTACTTGAAGGCTTGTTTCCTTTACTAGCTTCATCAGCGAGAATTTCAAATAAAACACATTCCATAGGCTTCGACCATCTAAATTGCTTGACCTTCTCATCGTTTGCCTTACTTTTACCCATCATCATAACTACGTAACAACTTTAAACAGTAGAATAAGAAAAAATATGATGAAGACAGACACATAGTAAATATTTAGAGATGATTATCATTAAAGAAATGAAAAGCACATGTTCAAAATAAAGCACTCAAAAGAAATAAAAGTAAAACTATTGGCTTCTTCTAATATTCTGATAACTAATCCACATTGCATGTGCAATCCTATCCCTATTTGATGCCCATATCCTTTTCCTCCCTTTGAGAAAGTTGGACTCTTGGATTTTCTCTTTGAGATTCCATTTGTCTATTCATCTCTTCCATGATAGAATCATTGGGATCAGCTTTCATAATAAAATTGTGAATGATACAACAAGCTAAGACAACATCGACTTGTGTTCTAAATGACCAAAAAGGTTCCGAACCCAATACTAAAAAAAAACGCTTCTTTAGAACTCCAAATGCTCTTTCAATAGTAGTTCTAAGAGATGAATGCCGCAAAATGAATAGTTCCTTCTCGTTTTCGGGAGGGCGATCACTAAACTCCTTCAAATGGTATCTAACACCACGATAGGGAGAGATGATGCCATTTTGGATTCCATAACCAGCATCAACAAGATAATATTTTTCTACAAGTTATAAATAAGTTTATTATCAAGTTACTAATCTCAATTCAAATAATGTGTGTAAATTCCATTTTCTTACCTCTAGGAATGTTCAATCCATTCGGCCTTGAAAGAGCATCAGACAAAATACATGAATATATTTTGGCCAAATAGGGTTTCTGCTTTGCAGTAGTTTCAAACCTTAAAATCCATAAATTTTTAACGTGTTTTGAGGCACTGTATATTTTTATGTCAATTTCCCGAGTATCTTAGGCTTTTGTTAATTTTTGGAATTCTTTACTACTTAAGTTTATTTTCTGATTTTTCAATGTTACCTAGATTTGCAAGGTACTTATTTAATCTTTTCCATGTAATGGATAGCTTTCCACATATTTCCCAGGCTTTTGTTAATTTTTCAAATTCTTTAATGCTTAAGGTTACTTTCTGATTTTTCAATGTTACCTATTGCAAGGTACTTATTTAATCTTTTCCCTAGAATAGATAGCTTTCCACATATTTTCCAAGATTTTCCCATCAATACTATATTCATTTTTTATTAATAAATTCTTTTTATATATAATTAATATCATGAAAAATCCTAAACATATACACATATGATGCCTTTTTTTTTGGTCGAAATATACACATGTAATGCCAAAAACCTCAAACTGATACATTTGTGACAAATTTAGAGCAACGCTATTTTCACCCCTTATATAGCTTAATCCACCCAATTTTCATTGAAAATGCAAAATTGCCATCAATCACTCAATTACAATTTAAAGTGATGGCCCAAATTATTTATTATTTTCCTATTTTTCTATTTTTATGTAAGATCTAATTGCCATAATTAAGATTTCACATTTTTTTTGGGAATCCCATGTATATTAAACGTATTGTGTTTTCAATTTATTGTTAGATTTTACTTATGTAAAAATTAGTTCTGCTAAAAAGATAAATTTTCAAGAAACCTTATTCCTTTCAACGTTATCTGACAAATTTATGGATTATTTGACAAGTAGAATCTGGAAAAATTTTAACATACACTTCTTTAAGGTAATAACTTGTTTATATAGACTTCCATATTTGCCGTGTGTATTACTATCAAATTCTTTCTTAATTGTTGTCTTTTATACACCTACACATTTAATGGATAATCAATGAAATAAAAAAAAACCTCTACAAAGAATTTCTGAAATAAAATCTTAGTTATATTCTCCAATGCGAAAATTTAAAAGATGGCAATTAAATCACAACATCATATAATAAGAATTTTTTTTTTAAATGCAAATGAAATCTCATCATTTGGATTGACAAAAATTAATATCATCCGTGAAGTGATTTTGAAAAATTTCAAACTAAGACAAGGTTTGATGATGATGTGCACAACAAAAGTAAAAATTAATGAAGATAAGATTGTTTTACAAAATTGTTTATGTTAATCTCTAGATTCTACTTGAAAATTAACTCATAAATTTGCTCAACAACGTAAAAAAGAATAAAATTTCTTGAAAATTGTTCTTTTTGACAAAAGTTATATTACAAAATTAAAAACGAAAAAAAAAAAAAAAAAAAGACCTTTAATATACATGAGATAGCCACATTATAAAAGTATAAAATATGTGAAATGTTTAATAACTAGATACAAAGTAAAAATTAAAAGAGAATAAAAAAGGCAATTAAATAAATTTGGGCAATCACTTTAAATTGCAATTGATTGAATGAGGGCAATTTTGCCTTTTTAGTGAAAAATGGGGTGGATTTAGTTATACGAGAGGTGAAAATAGTATACCCCTTTATTTATTGCTCGGGAGATTAGCAAAGAAAGATACTGCAAGGTACATGAATATTGAATCTCAGATTCCATTTATTCATGAAAAATAAAAGATTTAGAATTATATTATTATTTTGAAATTATTTATTGCTTGTATTGTTTTAAATAATTAGCAAAAGAAAAAATAATAATTACTAGGGGTTCACCCCAGTGGTCATCCTTCCAACATGGAAGGGAGAGGTGGAAGGTTCAAATCCCCACATTCTCAGGGGGGATTGGGGTAGGGACGATTTCATTTCAGGAGTGAGTTTCGGCTCCCACGCCCTGCAAGAAGGTAGGGCAAAAGTCCGAGAGTGAGTGTTAGAATAGGATTAGAGACAAAAAAAAAAATCATTATCAACAATAATTTATGCGGACAATAAATATATTTTCTTTTCATTCATTTTTGTAAGTAATACAAATGATTATTTTTAGGAAAATATTTTTGAAATTATTTATTTTCCACGAAACAAACGAACAGTGAAAAATTATAAGCATAAAGGCACCGAACTAGAGAATCTAAAGCTCATAGGGAAAGTATAATTAAAGATCTAAAGCATTCAAATAGTGCAATTTATACCTGATCATAAACCTAACAATTTACGGCCCGCTGAGGCCACATATGCTTGAGGGGCGCTTTTGAGAGGGTTTGAACAATCCTATATTTATAAAGTCCGTCTCAACTTAGGCCCAACTCTAAAATTTCATACATAAGTTCTTTTGTTTCAATTGGTGGGTCTGGGTGACGAATGAGGCTCAACATATGTACCTGGCCTCACTCGAAGTTGGCCATTAATCACCTCTAATATAATCAAATCCTAAAATCAAGTACTTTTATTAACTCTATCCCTTTAAGTGATAGAAATTCGAAGTGGCCTTATTAAATATTTCCAATGGTACTCAACCTTGATGCATTGCCACATAGGTGTTGATTAGGCGCCACATCAAATAGAAGACCGAAACTCAAGGGAAGAGAGAGAGAGAGAGCGCGCAAATTGGGACAATGTAACTCATATTTTGCCGATGATGGTCAACCACCTTCACTAGTGGCCAAGCAAGGGCACCATCACATGCCCTTCAATGCTATAGATCGTCGAAAAAACAACATTATATTTAGTTTTTGGGTTAATATTATGAAATATTCCAAACTAGTACACCCATAATAAATTTACTCCAAATTACCATAAAAAAAAAAATCAAAAACAATACAACTATGATAAATTTACTCTCCATTAGTTTCCATTAAATTTTTCCGTCAAATTGCTAAGTTGAATTACACATTTTAATTAACAGGTGTACGGTTTGGAATTTTACCTTCCATTTTTCATAGGTGTATATCAGTTTATGGTTTTTTGTGATATTAATCCAATTTAAAGGAAACTAACAGAGTGCAAATTTGTCACAAATATGCCACTTTTATGGTTTTAAAATCCGTTTGTCAGAGGTATATCGATTTATAGTTTTTCATGATATTAATCCAATTTTTAACGAAAACTAACAAAGAGTAAATTTGTTATAAATTGACAAGTTTGAGGTTTTTTATAGTCAAAAAATTAATTTGAAATAAATTTGCCAAAAGTGTACCGGTTGGGGGTCTTTTGTGGTCAAAAAATTAATTTGAGGTAATTTTATAATAAATATTTCAATTAAGGATTTTTCATAGTATTAACCCTTAATTTTTCCGTCAACTTATACACTAACAAAAGCATTTCATTATGCTTTTTTTAGATGAATTTAAGAGTATGATTGTATTTTTTGAAAGTTTTAGAGATGAATTGTGTTTTAGTTACATTTCTTAAGACTTCCATCCCTAAATTGTAAACAAATATGCAAACAAGCAACAAATATTCAGTTTAGCAACACGCTTCACATCACTAATCTTGAGACTTTGCCTATTATTTGAGAAATAGTAATGCCATTAAAATACTACGAACATCAAGGAAAAATTCCAAATAATGATCTGAAGTGAGGTAGATTTTTTTAAAAGATGACTTAAAGTGGATATTATTTCAAATAGAGATATGAAATCAACCTCAAATACGGATCTGACTCGCCAGCCGATGAGTCGAAATAAGGCACTATTGTCCAAATCAAAATTTGAATAAAAATTAACTAGAAAAGAGAAAATTGGATAAACAAAGAAACTCTATTAACCATTATCATTCTCTATTTTGTCTCTCTCCTGATGCAAAGGTCGCCAATGGCATCATCGGCCTCAAAGGACACAATATCTAGGATCTCCAAAGCTAGGGACACGAATCCTAGGATTGGTGACGTTGAATGCAACATCTCAAGCCTAGGCCCTTGGACACAGAGGGCAAAGGGGTTGCAAAGGGGCTTCGTTTGACACTCAAGGCTGCACTTCAACTTGCAACAAAGAGGTTGCCGATGTTGGAGGACAACAGATATTCAGGGTAAGCATGGTCCGAATCCCTATAAAATTGCATTCATTAATAAAAATCATGGTGAGCCCAGTTTCTATGTAGAGCAGTAAAACTTGTTTGGCCTTAAATTCGGGTTGAATTGCAAGCCATTAATTTTGATTAAGAATTGAAAAATTATAGAGTAGAACGAATCAACAATACTTGTTAATAAGAACTTAATTTCTCCAAAAGTCATGGTGTGGTCCTCTCTTAGGGCTTGTTTGATAACCGGCAAGATAATATCTACTTTTATTCTTTTGTACCTTGAAACATAAAAAGAACAAAAATCAATTTGGTAATTTTTTTTTTTTATTCCGGGGAAAAAATTAGGCAGCATTTGTTTGTGTTTCTTTTTTTTGTTTTTAAACACTTTTTCTGTTTTTTTGTTCTTTTGTTCCCAAGAACAAAAAAAAATGTAAACAAACAAACACAAATTTGTGTTTCTTGTTTCTGAAACAAAACTTAGAAACACTTTTTTATTTTTTCTTCTTTTTCTTCTTATTTTCTTTCTTTTTTCTTTCGCCGGTCGCCGGCCTCGGCCATGGCCGGCGACCGGCCGACGAGGGCCGGCGGCCTCGCCCAGGCACGGCGAGGCTCGCCGGCCCCCGGCGAGGCCAAGCCTCGCCGTAGCTGGGCGAGGGTCGGCCTCGCCTTGGTTGGGCGAGCTCGAGCTCGCCCAGATCCGGTGAGGCCGAGCTCGCCCAGCCCGCCGAGATGTCGGCGCGCCGGGCTGGGCGAGCTCGATCTCGCCCGGATCCGGCGAGGCCGGCCTCACCCTGGGGCCACGGGCCGGCGAGGCGGCCTCGCCGCCGGCCGGGCGAGCTCGGCCTCGCCGGGGCCGGCGAGCCTCGCCGTGCTCGGGCGAGGCCGCCGGCCCCGTCGGGCCGGTCGCCGGCCATGGCCGAGGCCGGCAACCGGCCAAAAGAAGAAAAAAGAAAAAAGGAAAAATAAGAAAAAAATAGAAAAAATAAAAGAAATAAAAAAATTATACAAATTTACCAAACGTGTTTCTATTTATTTTTTGTTCCCGGAACAAGTTTACCAAACGCGTTTTTTTGTTCAGAAATTGTTCCTGGAATGTAAACATTTTTTTCTATTTCGTTCGGAACAATTTTTAAACAAACGCAAACAAACGCACCCTTAGTTAAGGTCATAGATTTGGAATAAAATCAAGAAGAAAAAAAAAATTGCTTCTTTATTCTCAAGAACAACTTCAAAATCAAGATCACTTTCTTTCTTTATCTTTTCTTTTCTTTTCTTTTTTCCTTTTTTTTCTTCTTCTTCTTCCTTTCCCTAGTCGTTAGCCATGGCAATGGCTAGCAACTAGCCATATGAGGGCCAATGGCCTCGCCAATGGCCGGGCAAGGCTCAACCTCACCTTGGCTAGGCGATGCCGACCTCATGGTGGCCCAACGAGATCGAGCCTCACTAGGGCTATCGACCGATTAAAGGAAGAAAAAAAGAAGGAAAAAAGAAGAGAAAAAATGTAATAAAATAATTTGAAATTATTAAAAGAAATTCCAAGTCACAAAAGGATTTCTGAATTGTATTAAACGCATTCCTATCTTGGGAATAAAAATTTTAGACAGTTATCAAACATCTTATAATGTTCAAAAACTCATTCAAGGAATAGAATTAGAAAAAATCATTCATGAGCAAAAATTGTTCTTTGAAATAGAATAATTACCAAATAGACCCTTGAAGCTTCTTGACATCGAGAACATGTGGAAAATTAGGGGATGCATGACAAACCAGAATTTCTGTTTAAAACAATTTTTCTATTCCGGACGTAAGATATCCGGAATAGAAATCCGTTTGATAAACCTATTCCGTTTTTTTATTTTGGAATAGATTGCTGTTAAAATAGATTTTGATCGTAAATCGAAATAGAAATTTTCTACTTCTCTATTTTCGAACAGAAATCATAAATAATTTCTCCATGAAATTTTCTACTAAGATGAATATGCTTAGAAAAAGTATTGCCAATAAGATGGCAAGAGATCATAATATGCCGGAGATTCCATGAGATCGTGTTTTCAACTTTTGTAATGTATTTCTATTATTTTGTATTTGGGGATTCCCAATCTTTGCTTTTGTAATGTGATACTGTATTTGATGATTCCTATCTCAATTTTTGTAATGTGATATTCTACTTAAGGATTTCCCTTATTTGTAATGGTCCTTTATGACAAGCTCTATTACACTTCGTAAAATTCGCCGATTTTGTAAAATTTGCCACAAATTGCCCAATACACTTCTTTGTGTTTCTTTCTAAAACGATTGCTCGATATCATAAACTGTGGCGGTGATCGACATGACATACTAGCATGAAGGGGATTAGAATTTGGTTGCCCACCTTCATTCTACTAGAGTTTTGGGAACCTTCTATCATGCTCAAAAGTAATGCATATTGATTTCTTTTTTCTATTGTATGGAGACTATTGATAAGTATATTGTTTGACCGTAATTGCTTATCTAGGTGGATGCTAAAGAATTTTGTGTGAAAATTTAGAAAATTTGATATAACAACTCCTACTTTGTATTTTTTTTTTTCAAAAAAGGGAGACTTTATTAAAAAAAAAATTTACTTTGTATTTGGGCCAATGGGTTCATAAGCATATGAAATTTGTAAGAATGGACATCTCATTTGCTCCAAAAAAAAGAAAAATTTGTTTTAAGAAATAGAAATTTTATCTTGTTATCAAACGAATTTCTATTTCTAAAACAGAAATTTTGTATCGTTATCAAACAGATTTTTTTTGCTAAAACTCGTCTAGAAATAGAAATAGAAAAATCTATTTCTGTTCAGAAACTATTTCTGAATGAGAATGGTTGTCATGCGCGCCCTTAGGGGGGCATGATAAAAATTATTTCTGTTCCAGAAATGATTTTTCTGTTCCAAACCAATTTCTGGAACAGAGACTTGTTTGATAACGCTTATCAAATTTTCTATTTCTGGAATAGATTTCTATTCCATAAATAGAAATTTTGGAGAAATCAGAAGTAGAAATTTTCTACTTCTGATTTCTTCATAAATCAATTTCTGATTTCTCCTAACCCTAATTTCACTCTTTTCTCCCTCATACGCCTCTTCTCTGCCTCCTCCTCCGCCTCTTCTTTGCCTCCTCCTCCTCCGCCTCTCCTCCGCCTCTTCTCTGCCTCCTCCTCCTCCTCCGCGTCTCCTCCACCTCCACCTCTGCTCCGCCTCCGCCTCTCCTCCGCCTCCTCTGCTCCGCCTCTCCTCCACCTCCTCTCCTCCGCCTCTCCTCTGCCTCTCCGCCTCTCCTCCACCTCTTCTCTGCACCCCCGCCGCTCGTTCCCCTGCGAAGCCAGCCCTCTGCAACAGATCCGAGCACCGACGCCCCAAGCCGCTCCTGCTCTGCTCCGTCTCACCAAAAGACGCCATCGCCCCGCGACCTCAGCAACGCCGCGCGCCCTCTCCTCATCCAGCGATGAGTTGCTCGCGAATCCGCTCCTTTGCCTCATCCAGAAGCCCTCTGCAGCAGACACCGGAGCCGCTCGTGTTCGTTCGACGAGGCCCACGACCGTGAAGTGCGCAAAGAAGCATAACCTTCTCCTCCCTTCTCTGGTTCGTGCCTATTCCTCTTCTTTTTTTCTCTCTCTGTTGAGTGCTCTGCTGCATTGCGCTTTAGTCGCGTCGAGTTTGAGGCGGGAGCGATGGGCCGAGACGCCGGATTCGGTGTCGCGATTCTTCTTTTTCTCTCTCTGTTGTGTGCTCTGCTACATTGCGCTTTGGTCGCGTCGAGTTTGAGGCGGGAGCGATGGGCCGAGACGCCGGATTCGGTGCCGTGATTCTTCTTTTTCTCTCTCTGTTGAGTGCTCTGCTGCATTGCGCTTTGGTGGCGTCGAGTTTGAGGCAGGAGCGATGGGCCGAGACGCCGGATTCGGTGCTGCGATTCTGGATGATTGGGGTTGTTATCGGGAGATTCTATTGAGTGCTCTACTGCATGATTTTTTCTAGGGCTTTGTAAGTTTGTGATAATCACTTGAAAGATAGTTTGTCATGGATATGATTGAACCAAACATCCAATCTTGGCTACACTTTGGCTGGAAATTTTGTTGTTGTTTTGAGCTGATGAAATGCAGCTTCTCTTTTGACAAATAGGATGACTCTCTCGATGCTAACTTCTGCGTATACTTAGATGGGGCGATTCTTACTTACCCAACCACGGCATGCATCTAACCAAGATCTCGTCTTCCTGTCTTGTTGTTGATATGATAATGCAATAATCTCAATCGCTAGGAATTAAAAAAATTTCGATGCCATACTTAGCCCAAGATTTTGATATGTTCCCTGGGTCATTTGCTCAGAAGCTGCTTTCTTTTTTTGGGGGTCGGAGAGGAGGCTGCTTTAAGGCTAAGGGTGATAAGAAAATCTTTTTAGTCAAATCCAAGCTTTCCTTTCATTGTGCATCCTTGAGGTTTTATGTTGGGAACTTGGGATACAAGTGAGAGATGATTAATTGATTTTCTGAATTTGCTGTTGATAGTATTAACTTCTCCATAAGATTTTACTGATACATTTGTTTTCTTCTGATTAGTTGCAATCTTAAGGAGGTGCAGAAGCCTAATAGATATTGTTAATTGCTAGTGACGACCCCATGGGCGTGTTGTATATATCCTCCTCTATCGACTTACATGATAATGTAAGCTTACGATAGAAGATATTCTGAGTGTTTATGGAGCTAGAGAGGGCAAAAGCTCTCTTCAAAATTCTCCCGTTCCGCATTTCTCTGTTATGCATATACGTGCACACGTATGCTTGCATTTTCTTTTGTTTCATTTTAATTGTCTTTTGTATCTGCAAGGTACCCTAATTGCATGCTAATGTACATGTTCCACCATGCGTGATAGAATATTCCGTGCTCCGTTTAGTTATTGGCTTTCGGTTGGAGTTCAACCTTAGGATCCCGTCCAACGCATTCTCTTCAGAGCTGGTCTGCTGCCTCCTCCACCAGACATCATATCGAATAAATTAAAACTTCATATATCAAGATATCCATTGCTTGAGGTAGATTGAGTAATCACATTTGTGCCATTACCTGCATGAATGCGAATTGTTTGAGTTATAGTGAGGTTGCCTTTATTAAGAAGCCTATGTGAAAATTTGTGATACACAATATAAAAAGAAAATGGTGCTTTGGCATTAGGGTCGAAAGGAAGGAGAATGACTTGTGGCCAATGAGCATGCATTCTCGGCATTTTTTGGTTAGATATCTTTGATGAAGATTACCTTAGGGCAAGTTTCATACTTTTGCAGCTATACTTTGATTTATCCCATGTCACTCAACTTTTTGGTATTGTCTCAGTATTTTGACTCTAATTTGCACTAAAGCCACAAACAGAGATCTAATGTGCAAATTCACTTGAAAAAGATACATGTGGGCATCTTTGTGGAGATTCATGCATAGAAAATATATGTCACATCTATGTAATTAGCTAGTTACCATATTATTAAAAGAATTGCTCATACAATAGATCAGATTTTCATCTGTGATTTTGATGTCAAGTCAAGCGAGTAGGAATGGTTTTTTTGCTTATAATATATGGTTGCTTGTAAAATTTTATACGAGGATTATTCTCTTTTTGCTTGATGTGATATCGACATCAAAGTCTACGTGCTTGAACTGATACACCAATTAATATGGCTCATTTGATGCTCAAGTAGTTAAGGTTAAATGGCTTCCCACAAAGAGGTTTGTATGGCAAAGTGGACTGAGCCTTTAACCAATGAGCTTGTAAGCTTGTTGGTAACAGACGTAACAAAGGGAAATCGCACCACTTCTACCTTCAACAAAACAGGATGGAATAACATACATGCCGAATTCGATAGCTGGATGGGACTCAACTTTAGTGTAATTCAGTTGAAGAACAGGGTCAACAAACTGAAGAAACATTATAGTAGTTTCAAGAAACTTTTGTCACAATCTGGATTTGAATGGGATAATATAAACAATAAGGTTGTTGTGGATGATCAAAGTGTGTGGGAGTCTCACATCAATGTATCAATTTACCAATGTCATTTTGTTCATATTGTATTGCAAGCTTTGATTATATTACTGACATCTGTCATTATTGTATAAATTATAGAATAATAGCGAATGGGCTAAATTCAGAAATGATGGGTTTCCTCAGTATCATGATTTATGTATCGTGTTTGGTGATACATATGCTACTAGGAACTATGCATCAGGAAATGCAGAAGAAGTGGTAGGATATGCTGAAGAAGTGGTAGTGTCCTCTGAGAGAGATGACAATTGTGGTGACAATGGTGATGGTGGTAGTGGTTATGCAGTAGGTGATCTAGAGGAATTTGATGAACAGCGTATTGATGATGAGGCCTTCATACCTGATACGACTACTACCTCAAATCTTAAGAAACACAAGCATGATAAGACTCCAAATTCTAAGAGGAGGAGGAAGAGTACCAGATATGATGTTAGTGACACCTGCAAAGCCATTCAAGAAATGATTAAAATCAAGACGGCTCAATCAACAAGTAGCTCTGTGACCTCAGATGGCCCATCAACTGTAGACCCCTACTCCACAACAGCCGTGGTTGCCGTCTTCAATAGTATGCCTGATTTAGAGCAGAATATTTACAACAAAGCTGTGAGCCAATCATGTCTTCATGCCAGCTGGAGAGAGGCTTTTATCACAATGCTACCTGAAAGGAGACGTGGATTTCTTGAATCTCTTTAAACAGATGTTGAGTAGTATGCTATGGATTTATATATTTTGTTTAATTTCACTCTATGACTTATGTATTTGAGATACTTTGGTCTTTTTATGATGCGATTATGAAAAATTTGTGGCTATTGTTGATTATTATTAGATTCCTTACTTACATATTGTGTTTATCATTTCTTTCTTTTCTTTTTTTTGCATGTGAAGGCATAGGTAATATGGAGGGGGGTGAAAGTAGCATATGTAATGATCAAGTAGCAATAGGTGAATCGGTTGAAGTAATCTTTAATGATTTTGATATCGATATTATGACAGCATGGTTGAGCATGGTTGCAGTGGATATGTCACGCCCCGAACCTCGAGCGCGCCAACATCCCACCATGGTCATGCAAATGCGACATTCCCAGGTAGTGTCGCCGACCCCATTCATTTATTATTGTGCAAGCGGAACGTATTATAAAACCCCTGACAATGAAATACGGGATAGAAAAGCAGGAAGCAAAACCACAACATAACACTTTCATAATTCAACAGAATTACAAACAAAAGCCTACAACCAAAAGTCTACAAAAGACTGGCTCTTAAAATGGAACTGTCCTACGACCTACAAGTCGGACACATTCTCCAATCCTTATGACTTCACCTCTACAACTCCTCAAAGCCAACCAAAGCTATCTGGTCGCTCCGTCCACCAGGGACCTGAAATTTTAAATCCCACAACTGGGATGAGACGATGTCTCAGCAAGTTCAACCCCCTAAATCCCTATTAGAAAGAAAATACGCCCAAGGGTGGCCTAGCCACATCACACAGAAGACTTACCTCGCCTCAATTCCTTCCTGCAGGTTAGCGCAATTCAAATCACTCAACCACAGATAGTAATATGAACTTAAATAATCGGAACGCATTCTTTTTCATATAACCAACAACCGACGGGGTCCTGATTATAAGACTAAATCGATATGACACGTCTCATTCCATGCCACACAATTCCATCCCATAATCCGACACATCAATAACACTCAACATGCATTCCAATTGATATTCACTGTGACACAAGGGCATAGCCTACTCGCAGTTCGGCTATCTACTGGCATATAGCCAGGCATCGCCTCCCCCCATGGAGCGCGGCTTCGTTAGTACATCGACGGCGTTCTCGAATGAGCATGAGCCCAAAATCAACTGCGACCCGCATCCACCGCGTGGGCATCCCATATAGGGGCAAGTCCGGCTCAACAACCCAGGACGATTCCTCTTAATTATCACACAGCCAAATCATACTCGGCCCCGAGACACTTTGCATTTAACTCAACGCTTCCACTTAAAATAGTGATCCCGGCCATTTTTCTTCATATTAAAAATATTCCATAAATTACTTACATGTGTGGGGACATGCTAATTTCGAATCAAAAAGCCAATATCTCACTTTTTCAAACCCCACTATTTAATATAATCATTAAAATCCAATTTTTGCATCAAAACCCGACACTTGGGTTTTTATGAATAAAGTCCATGTTTATCACAATCAACACTCAAATTGCCACATCCATTCATCAAATTCAAATTCTAAATGCACAGCAGTGATTAGCACGAAATTCTGAGAATTTAAGGTCCCAAAATAATTTTTCGGATTATTAAATAATTAAATTTATTCTGAAAATTAATTAAATAATAATATTCATATTTTTCACAATCCACATTCAATTTATAATATCCAATCATCAATTTCAAAATCTGACTTCTGTACAGCAGCGACCGGCACGAAATTCTGAGAATTTAGGGTCCCAACAAAATTTTCGGAATTTAATAAATAATTAAATTTATTCCGAAAATAATTAAATAATAATATTTTATTAATTTCGAATAAAATATATTATTAAATTATATAATAATTTCGAGACATTTAAATAAATCAAAAGTAAATTCATTTATGTCAAATCAAGGCTTATTTTAAATAAACCTACTTACCCTTAATTAAGCACATTTTAAATTAAACCACAACCTTAATCAAATCTACTCTTAATTAACCTAAACTAACAACCTAATAATACTTAACATAAACTAAACCTCCCTAAGCATAATTAACCCTCTAAGCGAGGTTTAGTGAGTTAAACTCACTGGATTAGCGAGCCGAGCGAACCAAAACGACGAGGACGACGCAAGGATCGACTTTCCTCAAGGCGGGCCGAGCATCCGGGCTCGGGAAGATGGCCAAAACGGGCCAAACATGGGCTGTCATACCATTTTTTTCTTCTCTGATTGCTGCTGATCAGGGCCGAGAGGGAGCAGATCGGGCGCCAGAATGGGCGGAGGAATGGCGGAGAAGACCGGCGGGGCTTGGACGGGCCGGTGGGGAGGTCAATGGCGGCTCACGGCGGCGGGGACAAGCTCCGGCAGCTCCTACGCGAGCTGAACAGCAGCTAGGGACGACGAGCTAGGCGAGAAGATCGCCAAGACGGGCAGCCAGCAGCGATGGAGCACGAGACAGCAAGTGGCGACGGGCGACGCGAGGCGAGGACGGCGACGAGCAGCGGACGGCGGTCCGGCTGGGCTGCAGCCAACTTCGACACCTCCTCAGATCTGCTGGGTTTTCAAGCAGAAACCGGAGACGGAGAAGAGAAGAGAGAGGGCGACGGCGGCGCGGCCGGCGAGCAGCTTAGCGGCGGCGATGACAAGCGGACGGGCAACGGCGTGAGGTCCGGCGGCTTCTCCGGCTTCGCTGGTTGCTGGGCTTCAAACAGCAAGAAGAAATTGGGGAGAGAGGGAGCCGACGGGAGGAGGAAGAAGAGAGGGAAGAGAGAGAAGGAGGGGGGGCCCTTTTCTTTTTCTTTTTCTTTTTCTTTTTCTTTAATCCACAAAAAGGCCCACCATGACCTCATGCATGACATCACACTCCACTATCTCCCACAACCTTATTTCAATAGGTCCATTTTATTTTTCCGCCGGGGCATGAAACTTTGTACATCAATTCCTTCAATTCCAATCAATTCTCTCCCAATTGAATTAAATTGAAGTCCATAAAATTAATCCAATGTCACCACACTTCAATTCACATCTTCATTTATCCGTAGAGCCAACTTAAGTCCCAAAAGCAAGACGAAAGGCGGGCTTACTAATTTATCGAGCCAAAATAGCCATTATCTCGATTTAATTTCTGAAAAACTCGATTACATGAAAAATCTTCTAAAGATAAGCCAATGATCCGGAAATGATTTGTGACACACCCAGACTTTCAATTTCTGAATTCGATCTCAATTCCACAGTTAATTTCACTTTGGCACAATACTAGCGCGGCCCAACCTACTGGGTAGCCTTTAGAAATTTTCATGCATTTGACCTGTGGTTGATCATCTCAAGCCACCATGTACATCTTTGAAACATTGGCGACTTTCGGTTGTCGGGGTAATCTCAAGATTTCAAATACGAACACAGGGTACCCAATCGATAGAAAAGTCGGTCCAGTGTCGATCGACAAGGATTGTGCAATTCGGTGGAATCACCCACACTCGATCACATGCCTCTGTCGAGTCAACCTATCTCCGGTCTCTAATCGATTTTAATTGTGCTGTAATGACCCTTGCAGATTAGCTTGGTCGAAAGGAGGTCGCTTCCTGTTCAAATTCTCGAGTCCGATGCATTAGAAACTCTTAACGGCTTCACCCGATAGACTAGTTTTCACATGAGTGGCCGACTCAAGGAAAATAACTATATGCGTGCCAACGAAATGCCCATCTCAATTTATTGAAAATAGAATTGGAAAATCGGGATGTCACAGGATATGTCTTTGCATTCGAGAGAACCTATTAGGGATAGCATATTGTCAGGACCCGAATGGATGATGGAGGTTCTTCAAGGACATTCAGATAGAATATATGAATCTTTTAGAATAGAGAAATACGTTTTTCTCAATCTTTGTGATTTGATGAAGGCAAGAGGTTGGCTGAAAGATAGTCGATATATAAAGGTAGATGAATAAATTGGGATATTCTTATTTATGATTTGTCACAAGAACTCGAATAGATCTTTATGCGAGAGATTCCAACGTTCGGGACAAACTATTAGCAAATACTTCACTATAGTGTTGCTAGCAGTTCTCAAACTTGCAAAAGAGATTATCGTACCGCCTTCCTTTGATGTGGTCCCAAATGAGATGCTTATGGATCCCAACCATAAATTTTATTTCAAGGTAAGATTTTCATACATTCATTTACAATATCGGTTTCATTTTGTTGCTAATCTTATATAACACTAGTCTTTAATAAAACGACAGGATTGTGTGGGCGCTATTGATGGTACTCATGTTCATGCTTTTATACCTTTGTCGAAGCAAATCCCATTTAGAGGCAGAAAAGGAGGTACCACTCAAAATGTGATGTGTGTATGTTCGTTTGATATGAAATTCACTTTTGTGTATGCTGGTTGGGAAGGATCTGCTGCCAACGATTGCAATGTGTTATCAGCAACACTCGAGACTTCTCACTTGGAATTTCCTCGACCTCCACTAGGTATTTTTACTTGTTCTAGAATTATTAATTTTCTTTAAGATTGTATTGTATTTACAAATCATTACTAATATATGAATATTTTGTTATAGGCAAATACTATGTTGTAGATTTTGGTTATGCATCAATTCCGGGATTCTTAACTCCTTTTAGACGCGAACGGTATCATCTAAATGAGTATAGGGGTA
Source organism: Eucalyptus paniculata subsp. matutina (assembly GCA_017140255.1). Taxonomy (NCBI): domain Eukaryota; kingdom Viridiplantae; phylum Streptophyta; class Magnoliopsida; order Myrtales; family Myrtaceae; genus Eucalyptus; species Eucalyptus paniculata. Next base: position 24,999,306 of record CM029445.1, read on the forward strand.
GAGCAAGACGACCAAGAACAGCAAGAGAGTTGTTCAATTATAGGCATTCTTCACTAAGGAATGTCATTGAGAGATCATTTGCGGCATTAAAGAATCGTTTCTTTATTTTGAAACACATGCCTGCATTTGCAATTTGAAAGCAAGCACATGTTGTAATTGCATGTTGTGCTATCCATAACTACATCCGTGATCAAGATAGGAGGGATAGAAACTTTTCCTTATATGGAGATCCAAAGTACTCATGTGAACCTGTACAAGATGAGGTTGTAGGTGATACATCGACCGAGGAGGAAATTAAGATGAATATGCTTAGAAAGAATATTGCCAATAAGATGGCAAGGGATCATAATATGCCGGAGATTCCATGAAATCGCGTATTTAATTTTTGTAATGTATTTCTATTATTTTGTATTTGGGGATTTACAATCTTTGCTTTTGTATTGTGATAATGTATTTGATGATTCCTATCTCAATTCTTGTAATGTGATGTTCTACTTGATGATTTCCCTTATTTGTAATGGTCCTTGTTACACTTCGTAAAATTCGCCGATTTTATAAAATTTGCCGCAAATTACCCAATACACTTCTTAGTGTTTCTTTCTAAAACGATTGCTCGATATCGTAAACCGTGGCGGCGATCAACGTAACACACTAGCATGAAGGGGATTAGAATATGGTTGCCTGCCTTCATTCTACTAGAATTTTGGAAACCTTCTATCATGCTCAAGAGTAATGCATATTGATCTCTTTTTTCTATTGTATGGAGACTATTTATAAGTATATATTGTTTGACCGTAATTACCTATCTACGTGGATGCTAAAGAATTTTCTGTGAAAATTTAGAAAATTTGATATAACATCTCTTACTTTGTATTTATTTTTATTTTTTTTGCAAAAAAGTGAGACTTTACTTTTTAAAAAAAAAGAGTCATACTTTGTATTTGGGTCAATGATTTCATAAGCATATGAAATTTGTAAGAATGTACATTTCATTTGCTCCAAAAAAAGAAAATTTTGTTTTAAGAAATAGAAATTTTATTCAGTTATCAAACGAATTTCTATTTCGAAAACAGAAATTTTGTATCGTTATCAAACAGATTTTTTTCCGCTAAACTCGCCAGAAATAAAAATAGAAAAATTCATTTCTGTTCCAGAAACTATTTCTGGAACAGATATGTTGTCATGCGCCCCCTTAGTAGTTATACAAAGTGTTGGCTAAAAGCATGAATTTGTTTTATATAATAACCAACTAAAAGCCTAAAAACAATCGCTTGAGCTCCACAAAATTGTCTCGATCTTTGAATAGTGATCCATGGAACTAATAGCCTGAGTAAAATACTCCTCTTGAATAGATTTTCCTTTGTTGGTAAAACATTTTGACATATTGCCCATCGATTTTTTTTTTTTTTTTTTTTGGTTTTTACCAAAAAAAAAAAAAAGATCGAATATTTGGTAGTGTGTTAATCTTCCAAATTTTAGTCCACAAAACTCTGGGGGTTTGATATGAGGAGGAGGCCTGATTTGGGTTTGGTTTCTTTGAAAGGTCTTTGTTCCAGTTATAGCCACTATTTATTGTGTAGGATCCAGATTTAGCATTTAACCGAACTAGTTTGTCTTCAGTGTCATGTGACCTCAATGGGATAGCAAGAATTTCATTGACATTATGTTTATCAAATAGCTGTCTCACTACTTGTTCATTCCACTTTGACTCCTCTTGGACAATCAACTCAGCTACCCTCTTAGGCTCTCTAATGTTGGCTAGACCACCAATGACTCCCCTATGTAACCATTTATCTTCTATAATTTTTATCTTTTCCCTATTACCCACATACCACATTATAGAAGGATGGTAGATTCCCTTTCCTAGCATGCCAAAAGTCACAATTCGGGAAGTAAAGCCGTTTAAATACTCAAGACCACAATGAGGATGGATTTTAAGTAATTTGATATGCTTGTTTTTCTAACATAGCCCAATTAAAAGTCATTAGATCCCTAAAACCAAGTCCTCCACTATCCGTCCTCCATTTTAGCACATCATAATTCCTCCAATGCTACGCAGCTTATTTTTCACTATTTTTCCACCAAAATGATGCAATTTTCTTTTCAATTGGCTTGCAAATGGAGATGGGGATTTTAAAAATAGACATAGCATATTGTGGTAATGCTTGCACCACTGCTTTAATGAGTATTTTTTTTCCGGCTTTTGACATCAGATTTTTCTCCCAACCTTCTAGTTTCATATTTAATCTGGCTAGTATCCAAGCAAACATTTGTTTCTTTGGCACCCCCCAATCTGAAGGAATCCCCACAATCTTCTATAATTCTGGAACTTTAAGCTCATAGGCCATATGCTGCCTCAAACTCTGTGGACAATCCCTGCTGAAATATATCCCGACTTGTTTAAATTAATTGATTACCCTAAAGCAAAACAATACTAATTCAAAACAACTGCAACATTTTGGCATTCTCTAGTCGTTCCATCAAGGAAAAATATTGAGTCATCCGTAAACAAGAGATGAGACAATGTGGGGCAAGAACTATTCAACTTAATACCCTTTATACTTCCATCCTCTGTTACCTTTTCCATCAAATAAGATAACATATTTCCAACCAGGATGAACAAGTAGGGGGAAAGGGGGTTACCTTGTCGGATTCCTCTTGATGGTTGAAAATAAGGTAGAGGCTCTCCATTTATCTTAACACTAAAAGATACCATTGTCACACATTGCATAATACACTTCATCCATTGACAGTAAAAACCCATTTTCAACATACACGCTTCAAAAAAATCATGTTCAACTCGGTCATAAGCCTTTTGCATATGAAGTTTAAGCACTGCTTGGAACTTTCTTTTTCGTTTTCTTGTTCTCAGCTAATGTAGCACCTCTTGAACAATTAAAATGTTATTCTAAATTTGTCTTCCACTCACGAAGGCACTTTACTCTATAGAAATAAATCTAGTAAGCATATTTTCAATCAATTAACCAAGACTTTTGATATAATCTTATACACAAAGTTACACAAACTGATGGAATGAAATTATTCCAGCTTTTCTGGGTTTGGGATCCTTTGGGATGAGGAAAATATGAGTTTTCTTCAACTCTAGGTTGAGATACCTTGAGCGGAAAAAGTTTTGTACCTCCCTATATACTACTTGTTATAGATCCTCCTAATTATGCTGAAAAAATTGACCATTTAAGCCATCTAGCCCTGGAGCTTTTTTAGATCCCGACTGGTGAACTGCTTCACTTACTTCTTCTAGTGTCATAGGCTTTGTCAACATCTCGTTCATGTCCTCCCCACTACACATGGGTATTCCTCTAGTATTGATTGAAAATTTTGAGGGCCAACTAATTTGAAAAGATTGTCGAAAGAATTCAATGCTTGCTGTTTTAGTTGAGTTAAATCATGAATCCATTCCTCTTCTTCATTTTGTAGCATGGAAATTTTGTTCCTCTGTCTTCTCTAAACTATTGTGGCATGGAAAAATATAGTATCTTTGTCTCCCCATTTCAACCAGTTTACTCTCGATATCATACCTCAATACATCTCATCTTGTCACCATAACCTCTCGATTTCATTCTTCAGAATCTACACCCTGTGTCTATTACAATGTAATTGTTGTCTATTGGAGATCTCCTAGAGTTCTCTCTTTAAAAGGTCCATTTTCTTCTTTCCATTTGAGAACTTGGTTTTGCTCCATTTAGTGAGAACTAAGGAAACTGCTTTCATCCTTTTCAACAAGTCTTCATGCTCCAATTATGCCTAGTGCCATACTTTTTGATGATTTCTTATTATTCCTCATCTTCAAGCCAAAAAGCTTCAAATTTGAACTCTTTTTTCCTTTTTACTAGCTTGGGAAAAAGAGATAGCAAAATAGGACTGTGGTTTAACCTTATGGCTGGTAAAGCGTATGCCTCAACAATTGGAAAGCAAATTCGTCAGTCCATAGTACACAATACTCTATCCAATCTCTCCTTGACATGATTATCTCCATCCCTATTATTTGCCCAAGTGAAAGCACATCCCTTACTTTCCAAGTCCATCAAGGAGCGCAAAGTCCCATAAAGCATTAAGTCGATAGTGTTCCACCATGCATTTCCCTACTTTTTCCCGAAGTCTCCTATGCAAGCCCATTGTAGATCATTCAAGAGGCTAATTTTGTGCATATCTTCCAAAGAACTAGTCTTCTCGAAACTCATTTGGTGCATGTATAAAGGTCAATCACATTCTCTATTTTGTTTCCTCTAATACGCACACCAAATCTATAAAGATTTCAAAGTTCGACTCCACTGTTATAGATACTTTCTCATCCCAAAAAAATAGCCACACCCCTTGCAATACCCCTCGAATTCACCAAAAAACTATTCTTGAGTCGTAACTGCCTCCTTAAACGAAGCACAATCAATTCTTGATTTTTGGTCTCCATTAAAAACACAATATTGACTTCTCTCGTGCCACATGGAACTCTAATTGCTTGAATTATCAAGGGATTGCCCAACCCTTGACAATTCCAGCATATCAACTTCATTTGTAACCCAGTGGCTTATTAGGCCTAGCCACCAAAGCCCATTCCATTGTTCCTGACACCACATGAACAGGTGTATCCAACAATTGAGTCTCATCTAGTAATTGTGAGTTTGCTATTTGTGTTTCGTTGGGGCTATATCTACGTTTCTTCTTGCTAGCATATTTCTTGGCCTTTTTAAGCTTATTGTTCTGAGTAACTTATGGAAACATTTGCAAATCAAGAGAGGGAGAGTCACTGCTCTTACCTAGATCAGGCAAATTGGAAGGAATGAAGTCCTCACCTTGCTTGGCTTGTGCCTACATGCCTGTGTCCCCATAATCTATGCCTTTTCCCTTTTCTGCTTGAACATGATTGGGCTGAGATACATGATGTTGGATATCTCTCATAAAGGGCACAATCTGGAGGGAATGTACTGGAGTTTCGAGGATATAATTCTCCTCTTTGTCCTCTTCCTTTAACTTCCTATAAAACAACTTCATAAAAAGACTGTGACCTTGTGCTTCAGCTTTTAGCCACTAGCCATAAAGACACTTTTCATCAGTTTCAAAGTTTTCATCTTTGAATTCCACTTCTTCACAATAATTGGTGCAATTCCCCATTTTACCATAAGAATAGCATAAGTGAGGGAGCTTTTCATATTTATAATCCAACCAAAGCTTTTTCCCTCCATTACTGGCAATAAATCTAGATTTTAAGGAGGTTGTCACATCTAAGAGGACTCTCGCTTTCCTAATTTTGTGAGCAGCTCCACCCTTCGCATCCATAACTAGACCAAGACTTTCAACAACCCTAATAACCACTTCTTCTATAAGTCATTCAAAATGAAGTCCATGGATTTGCACCCACAAGGCACACGTATTAAACTCATAACGGTGTAGAGGCATATCTGGCTCCCATTTTTTGAGTAGCAATAGATGGCTTGAGAAGCACCGAGGACTAGTCTCATACACCCATAGTAATTCTGCCTCAGTCTTAAAACTAATGGCATAAATTCCAGATTCCAAAGGGGAAAATATTACATTCTCGAGTCTCCATGCTCTCCTCATGGTGTTTTGGAAAGTGAGAAAATTTATCTTTGGGTTTTGAAAAAGCTTGCCAACGAGGGTAAGCTTACCTTCTCTAATTTTCTTTGTAGGAACCACCTCATCCATTGCAATAATTTTTGTTCCTAACCAAAGTCTGCCTAAGCATTTGTTGAGCACTGCTATCCGCATTTCTAATTCCTCCTCTCCCTCCATAATCAAGTGCCAAAACAAGACAGAGCATGCAAGATGACTTACTCGAAGATGGAGGTGTCCTTCAGTCAAAGCTTGAAGACCCACTACATGAAATCTGGAGAACACTTTTTATTTCCCATATTGACTTCGGCTTGGAACTATGTTGGATGAGTCACCGACCATAAAATCCATTTACTAAGACTCTCACTAGTTGCTCTGGAAAGGATAGAGTCGGCAGAAAGGTTGAGGCACCAAGACAAGGATTTGGGTTTAAGAATCAATTAGGGTTTATGAGTTGTTCGGGTTTAACAGAATTTCCACTTCCTTCGTTGAGAAGGAGCCACTAGTGCAAAGAAGTGTGCTCATGTCGAGTGATTCACAAGGGGCTAAAAGAATCGTGAAAACAAAGCTTAGGGTTTTGTGATACCTACCACCAAAGAGTAGAGGAGATCTCTTTAGTACGAGAGAGAGGACTAGGGATTTTCTTAGGTTGTGTGGGTTGAATCGAGACTTCAATTCAGCCGCCCTTTTTTCTTACTAAAAATTGGAGATGAGATCAAGAAGCAGCGATAAGACGGAGCTCCAGGAATAGAGGGAGGGTCTCGAAGACGAGAGAGAGCTGAGTTAAAAAAAAAAAAAAAAAAACCCAAAGAGAAGGAGCTAAACAGATGACACTTAGATCGCTGTTTGTTGAAGGAAGAAATCCTTCACAAAGAGCGATCGTGACTAACTTGAACTATGGAGCCCCACCCTTATAATCTCGGCACATTATTGGTCAATCAGGGGCAAAATTAAGAGTTCACGAGCAAACCTACCGTCGCCACCGCTTTAACAGCCAAGCCTGCCCAATCGCCCTCTCAATCAAAGAAACCAAGAAGAAGAAGTAGAGAGTTCAAATTTGAGGGGAGAAAAGAGAATCGACTCATCGTTTCACCAAGTTAGCTACTTCCGGACTAGGACTCAAAGGGAGATGAGCAGTTCCGGAGGTGAATTGGAAAGAAGAGGGAGCTAGGGGAGAGTTCGAACTAAAAAAGATGAGATAGAGTCAAAGGAACTGAGATGAGATAGAGAATGGGAGATTGGAGCCTAAAATTTTGGATGGGCTAATTTTGAAAAAAAAAATTAATCTTAAAAATTAATATATTATTATAATATAACAAGTCCGGTCCAAATGGGTGGATGGGCAGATCCACCCATGGAATGAGAAACCAAACCGATTTCCTTAAGAACCATTGATTCCGGACAATTCCGATTTGGTTCTGAGCAATCTGGGCATGTCTCAGTTCCTTTGCATACCCATAATTGTGGTAATCATGCTATGCAATCAAAAAAATGTCTTGAACAAAAACGATGACTTTGTTTTTTGTGATGTTTTTTAGTTTTTTTTTTTTAATCTTTATCATATCATATTTTGGACCAAAATGTCCCATTTCGGCCACCTTACAAATTAAGCATTCGTTAGTGAGTCAGATCCTTATTTAGGATTGACTTAATCAATTCATGCTCTTATTTAAAATAAAATTCATTTTAAATAATTTTTTGAGAAAAATAATCTCACTTTAAATCTTTATTTAGAATTGGGAAAAAGCCATGAAAAACCCCGAAATTTTCTTCCAAGTGACACATTTTCTCCAAACTTTTTTTTATGACGTGAAAAATCTTGAACTTTGCTAATCGTGACACATTTACTCCAAACTTTTTTTTTGTGACACAAAAAACCCTAAACTTTTGTTATGTGACACATTTACCCCAAAATTATAGGGCATTTTGGTATTTTCATTTTTAAATTTTTTTTTCTTTTTTTTTTTTTTTTTTTCTTCTCTCTTCCCTCCGCCGGCTAGCCGGTGTCGAGCAAGGGTCACCCTCGCCAGCATCGGGCCGTCCTCACCCTCGCCGGCGTCGAGCGGCCCTCGCCTGCGTCTGGCGAGGATGACCCTCGCCAAATCTAGCGAGGGGTGCCCTCATCGGCGTCGAGCGAGGGTGTCCCTACCCTCGCCTACGTTTGGCGAGGACGACCCTCGCCTACGTCTAGCAAGGACGATCCTCGCCCGGACGATCCTCGCCCTCGCACGCCGAGGAGACGGCGGCCCGTCTAGCAAGGACGATCCTCGCCCGACACCGATGAGGGCGGGCAGGCGACGATCCTCGCCCACACGGTGAGGGTGAGGGCGGTGAGGAGGCCCTCGCTTGACATCGGCGAGGGGCCGCCCTCGCCCGACACTGGCGAGGGCGACCCTCACCAGACGCCGGCTTCCCTCCGTCGGCTCCACCATGGCCAACGGAGGGAAGAAAAAGTAAAAAAGGAAAAAAAAGGAAAAATCAAAATCAAAAAATGCCCTTAATGGGGTAGATGTGTCACGGTTTGAAGAGTTTGGGGTTTTTCACGTCACAAAAAAAAAATTTTGAGTAAACGTGTCACTTTGGGCAAAATTCAGAATTTTTCGTGGCTTTTTCCCTTTAAAATTTTCTCAAAATTCAATGACGTTATTCGTGCAATACGCATCTTCGAAGTCTAACAATCTTTGTGTGTGATTGAATGGGTTTATGCTAACATAAACTGAAATGATTTTTTTATTCCAACAAATAGCTCCGGGGTTGAGGCGGACCTGGGATCTAATTCTAACAAAAGGCACGCAATCTCCAAGTGCAGCATAAACCATACGAAGGCCATGGACTGGTCATCCTGGTTCCGGCGAACTCTTCTGAAAGATGCGAATAACCCCAAAATCTCAGATCCACCCAAACCATCCTCGAAGAAGAAGCGACACCAAACTGACGAAGATTTGGAGCAACATGGAATAACGCAGCCATTGGTCGACTTGGTCAAGACCTTCACCGTAGACACTTTCAAGAACTTCCATACGACAGTCGATGAAGGTGCGATTTTTTTTTCTTGGTCGTGTTTCGGATGGATTTTGGAATCTTGGGTTCTGGAAGTCGCTGGATGATAGAGCTTTTCAGCTTCTCAATTTGGGTTTTTCGTTTATGTTATGTGGGTGGAAATTGGATTGATTGGGCGTGTTGCAGATGAAGGCGTGGCTGGTGCTGATTCCGGCACTGCGAGAACTGCTTCAGCATGCAGTGTGAGAAAGGATCTCTCTGAGTGGCAAGAGAGGCATGCTTACCTTGTGCTTACTAGTGTTAAGGTTTGTGAATAGTGATCTGCGTGTGGAATTGATGTGGAAAATTTTGCATTCTGAAGATGTCAACTTACTTATGTACTTGGTTGCCTCATTCCGAGTAATGCCTGACTGCACTGCAAGTTTCCTTTGTGACGCCTTTCAGTGCGCACTTCCTCTACTCGATTAAGGGGGATTTCGCAAATATGAGATGTCGGATATTCTGTAACCAAACCAGCGGTCAGCACCGTGTTCTGATGTGTGATTCTGGTTCTCTTAGTAGATTTAGGATAAGAAGAGGAATTGAGGTTCAGAATTTGGCAAACTTACTTTTAGATATAGTGAGCTTCATAGTGATACCTAAAAATTGTAGAAAGGAATGAGGTTTGAGGCCTGGTAATATCTTGCTGATAGGCTAACTTCGGTAGCAAAAGAGAAAGCATTGGAGCTTGGAGAAACCAGGTCAAGGACACAAAGCTATTCTTGTTAGATGGATCTGTCATAGTGTAGTTCCAACATATTCAATTAATTGCTCTGTCTCAGAGAACAGACTATAAAGGGAAAGACTAGTGGCAAACAACGCTCTAGGCTGGCATTTTGTTTTTATCATTAAATTGGAGAATTTAATGGATTTAATGTGTTTTTGTGATGTTAGATCTAATTTTATTATAAAATAGGAGCTTATTGTTATGTTAATAAACCTTCTTGCATCATCCGGTGTCAATACAGATGGAGACGAAAAATTTTCTTGGTATTTACACAGGATATACTCAAGCAGACCGATGCTTGAGTTCCTTTTTTTTTTTTTTTTTGTTTACATAGAACTAGGATTAAGACACACTGGGTTTAATCTTGGGTTTGTTGTGGCAGCTTTTAATAGAATGAGCCAGCCTGTATATATGTGGACTGCTCAAGAGGACTAAAAGTATCCTCTGGAAACAGATTTGTTATCTGATGAAGCAGAGAGCTCTATTTTTTGGGATAACGAGTCATTATAGAGTCCTAATGAAATTGAGATGACTGGACAGTAAAACATATGGTTGACTCTCTATAAAGCTACATTAGGTTTTCATACTGTCTTGAAAAGACTTTCAATTGATCAAGGATGATAAAAAAATATGTTCCTCTATGATCTTTAAATAGGACCCACTTTTGCTTGTGTTTTCAATAGAATCGGATAAAATAGTTTAAGATGCATTCTTCTTATTGAGATGCTTCTCCCTCTTTGACTTTGAAGTTTACTCAATAGTGGTTGTTTAGCTCAGTAGCCTGCACTTATTACTGTGGTATTTGTATCCACTAAATTTGTTTCTTCATCAATATTTAGAGACCCCACTATTGAACTTGCTTCACTATCTGCAAGTTATATATTTGGGACAGACTGCTGATGTAAATACTCTTAAGAACATGCAATGGTGTAAAGTCAAACATTCGCCATGTGTATCTAAATTGACTGGTAACATGAAACTGTACATGTCTTAGTTGGCTAACGTAGAAGTGAAGCTTTAAGGCCAAGATAACATTACTTACTCATATCTATTTGCTCTATGACCATATCAAGCTCATTTCAGGAAATGTCGCAACTGCGATATATGCTATGTCCCCGACACATGAAGGAGCGGCAATTTTGGCAAATATATTTTGTGCTTGTCAAGAGCCATATAGCCGAGTAAGTTACCAAGCCATGTTAGTATTTATACCAAACAGAAAGCTTATCCAGTCTAAATGACGTCTGATTTTATTTTGTAAATAATTATTATATTCTACCATAACATGTCATTTCCATGACCAGATATGAGCAGCGGGCAATACAACTATCAAAACTGAAGGAAATGAGGATGGGGGTTGACAAATCTTCCGACAGCAGTTCATATGAAGTTGAAATGGCTGAATCAAAGGGGGCCTCAAGTTCTCCACCAGCAAGTCCTTAATCTCACTAATTAGCTTCTAAGCAAAAGTGTAACCAACCAGGTAAGAATGAACAGGAATTCAACCGTTCTGGTGCACATCATTACCCTTCAAGTAATTCTTTCACAGTTGATGTTAATGTGCAACATTGACCTTGCTTCATTTTAATCTCTCAGCTGGAAAGATCCTGCCAACAGGGTGAGCTTTGGAGATAACCAATGCACCCAAAAAAATCATCATGCACCTTGTTGGGATCAACTTAAAGTGACTGAAAGCATTTTTAGACCACTGAATCAAAAGTGAATTAGTCTGATGCTGATACGTACTGACAAGTGCTTCTCCAACTTTAGCAGAAAATGTCGACTACATTTTGTTAGACGCAAACCAAAACTGAGTAGTTAATATTAGAGCTAGCTTGTAAGTATAAATCTATTTGTGAAAACTAGCTTGCTCAGCTCTTGTTAAGCTGTAATTACTTGCTAAGCTCTTTCATTTAGCATGCTCAATTTCTTATATGACAGTGTCACAAAATTGTCCGATACATGGCTTAGCTTGTTGACTAGCGCTCATAAGCTACACGATTCTGAAGTATATGGCAAATGCAGATCCAATGCAGCATTTTTAATGCCACTAGGCATCAGTGTTTATTCAATTTCATATATGTATGTAATGAAACACATCTTCTGAGGGGAAGATCCACCACCGGCTCTTCTTTTCCTCTAATAACACCCTTATTGTTATCATAATTTTCCATGTTTTACAGCAAACTCTCTGGAAAATGTATTGCCTAATGTAGCCATTCATCCAGTGGGTCGATCACTCATCTTTTATCTTTCCATTGCCTAAGCCAGAATCACCAACCCTCTTTTCGGACCTCTTAAACAAGGATTCTGAAAATAGTTTGTGCCATTTATGCAAGTGATTTTAGCAATTCACCGATGCATGTTCCGATTACGGAAGATTGATCACTACTGCTTCCGGATTTGAACTTCCCAGTTGTGACATCTTTAAGCGTCACCTGAATCCGTAAGTGACGCAAAGGCACCTGAGAACTTGCTTCATATAGTCTGGAATGAATACGTGGCCGGTGCAGTGGCGGGGCTTGGCCATCGGGAGCTTTTGGATTGTTCTGCTTCCTGCAGAATCCCACTTCATGGCCTCGTGGTCTCTTTTATCTGACGCCCTGCAGGTTTCCTGATCGCAATTATATTTCTTCAGGGAGGTTTCTGAGAATGGCCCGTGAATAGCGAACGAATGAGAGGCAACAAGATGAAAGAATACGATCAATAGTCAAGTGGGCATTTATTGAAACGTGGGTACACGCGGGAGTACTCGGTGTAACAAAAGATAAAGACAATTCTATCCACCACTGAGATTGCAGTGCACTGAATCCGCCCCTTGGCTGATACATTTTCAACGCATATCTCTGAATGTTTGGCGAGACTGGTGGCTGGCGCCGCTGCATTTTATTCCTTCTGCAATGCCATGGTCCTTCATGTCCTCAATATCATGCGATGAGTATATGTGAAATGCAGTAATAATGACATTCGCCTGCTTGGCAGAGCAAAGACATGCCATGAGCGTATCACCCTTCCGATCCAAAAGACTCTGCTTCCTCACCAATTGGCAATTTCCACTGAGATTTTACTTTCTAAACTTGGAAGTTACGAAAAAAAGGAGCCTTTCTAATAGGCATTAGGCATTAGGTTTTGATCCCCCAAAAAAATAAAAGGCTTTAGGAATTGCCCACACGTACGATACTGACTCGGGAACAATGACTTGCCACGATCAAGCAAGAGCCTTTTATACAGCACGTGATAGATAATGACCTCCATTGAATGCACGTACTCAGTAACATCACATCGAGATTTGCTAGAGAGACAGGTCGATTTCCTCCTTGGCCATACTCGTGGAAATAGCTTCAGGATGACTCGAGAGAGGACAAAATATAAGCGAAATGCGTATAACAACAAAGCATGGTATTCTTTAACATAGAGACAAGGAGAAAAGAGCATATACTGAAGAAACAAGTTATGTACAAGGGGTATATTCTCCTTTCTCAAAAACTCCAATGGCGTTTGCAACTAAAAGGTGGTTTCTAATCTACTCTTAGATCACGGCTCTTTAGACATTGTCAAGGGACTTTAATTTAATATCTGATCAGTGTGCTCGTCGTCTGTTATGTCACAGTTCAGGCTCTGTACATTGACTCCGTATGCGATACACCACGTCGTCCAGCATCAATACAAATCTCATGGAATTACTTGCACCCATTCAAAACGACCTGGGAGGGGACGATCCTTGACAATATCAAAGTTGTACCTGTGAAAACAATCAAGGGAAGTAAATAAAAAAGACCATGATATAATCAGCTAATATGCCTTGTTTTGCTTAAAGTCGATTGCAGACAATTTACTCTAAATGCAGTAGTAACGATTACATAAGCAGCCAGGTGATGATAATGAGCAAAAATGGGACGAGAAATATACTTTTCAATGAATGATCTTTGTTGTCGTTGCTCGGCATATGCAAAGAACTCCTCCATCTCATCTGAGGTCGGGATACTTCTAAGTATGCTCATTTGAGTTCTGTGAGCAGTGCATGAGCTCTGCTGTCTTGTGGTTGACCCTGGTGGCGTGTTTGCGTTCAAGTCCCTTATCAAGCTACACGGCGTGCTTTCCCTTGTGCTCCTGCATAAAATCCGTCCATTATTAAAAGCTTGTCCCCTTAAAGCACTTCATAACTCTTGAGTCGGTGAAAAACCATCGTTGTCTTCAAAGAACATCCTAAAACTTACTATTATTCTGCTACGTTCTCTTTAAAGTCATCAGGATGGAAAATGTGATTTGGACGAGCCTAACTCAATAGAAAAGGTCAGTTCAGGACAGCTAGAATGCACATATTCAATAAGAAAAAGGATCCCTGAACTTAAAATGATTTCTCTACGGGCATGCAGTAGGAGTTGCAACATGAATCATTTTTATCAGTATAATTTCGTAGTTCCCTATTCTTTTCCAATTTCCTGCTAACAACAAAACAAGGCAACTGGTTAAGCATGAAGAAATTCCTGAAAAGGAATTCAAAGTACCCCACCAAAATCAACAGGCCCAAAGAAGTCTCAATCTTCAAACAAATGAAATGAGGTAAAAAAAAAAAGGGCCTCCGGACCTCTGGCATTGGGGCAACCATTTCTCCAAAGGGTCGATATCTTTTTGCTTTTTTAATTTCCAATTACTGTTGTTGTCAGGATCAATTTGTGGAAAAAGAAAAGTGCCCACATTTTAAAGAGCCCAAATTCATGCCAGTTTATTAAAGTATCTCAAATACGTGGGGCCAAATCCAAAACTACAAGATCATCGCTTGGAGGAAAAAAGATCTCTCTTTTATCACTCTATTTGGGCGAAGCAAACCGAATAATAACTGTGCTATGAGGACAGACGGCCTAAAGAAGCGCGCAAGGATGAAGACACAAAGAAACCTAAAACCCTAACTGAACAAAACCCTCACAAAACAAACTTTTTTTTTCGAATTTGTTGAGAACTAACTACTCAGAGGTCAAAAATTTAACCCAGGAAAAGATATGTCGGCACGAAGGGGAAACCAACGAACCGGAGGAAATTCACATGAAGAACAAGTCTGCTGAAAGTAGGAAAGGGAAGAAAGGGGAAAAACAGAGCATCTTCGCAAGTTTGCAATTTGAAAGGAGAATTAAGCATCAAAATTCGAAATTTATTCACCTGTCTCTGTCTTCCATCTCCAAATCGTTCTCTCCATAAGACGCGTCGACAGCCGCATCGCCGGCACACTCCCCCCCGTTTCCCGTGTCACCCCGACCGACACACCCTCCTTCTCCCTCCACTCCACCGCTCGACGACGCCGTCCTCGCCGAGCACGAAGCATCGCAGCTTCCCCTAGAACCGCTCCCCGCGGTTCCTTCGTCGATCCTCGCCTCCGGGGAGGGCGCGAGACGGGGTCTCCGGAGCCTCCGGCTCCGGAGCTGCAGGTAAGAGAACGGACAGGGAGAGGCGTCCAAGCTCGGCGGCGGTGGCGGCGGCGGGGGGCGGCGGCCGCTGGGAGGCCCTCCGGAGGCGCCGCGAGGCTAGGGTTTTGGCTCTGGTCCGAACGCCGGTGGCGGAGGGGGAGCGCGGGGAGGCCTCGAGGAGCGAGACGTCGCGCGGGATTGCCTTGGATTTCTTCATGTACTTGCCCATTCCGACGATGGCCGCCGCTGATGTTCCCTCTCGTGGAGCTTGCATGCGCAGAGAAAACAGAGAAGAGAGAGAGAGAGAGAGAGAGAGAGAGAGGAAGCTTGGAAGGGAAGAGAAGAAATGAGTTTTAGGGCAGGGGATGGAGGGAACATGTTGACATGGTGTTGCGTTTATATACAAAAACTCTTTTGAAAGCTTTTGGATAGATTTTACCCACCTTTTTTTTTTTTTGTTTTTTTTTTATGTATCATATCTACCCAACACAATAGCATGCATAATCTATTTTAAAAAAAATAATGACTGGACCTTATTAATTATATACAATTTTGATAAAGAAAATTCAAACCCAAAACAAATATTTTGATTGAGTGTAATTTTTCTTTTTTTCGCAAGTTGACGCGCTCTTCGAAGGGAAAAAATTTCAATTGGAAATCAGGCTATTTTGAGGAAGCGGATGAATTTTTGGTGGAATATTTTGATTAATTCAAGTTTCATATTGATCGGAATTGATTTGGTACGAAAGTCTAAATTATGAGAAAATGTAAATAATGCTTAGGCTTCATTTATTTAACGAAAGATGAATGATTATAAAAATATTTTCCTAAAAATGACTTCATATTGTTTGAAATAATTGGTTAATGAAAAAAATTTCATTGTAGACAACTATTATGTCTAAAACTTTTTTTAGATGATGGAAATATTTTTTGTTTATTCATTTTCTAGATATAAACTATCATTTTTAGACCCATCCATGAGTAGCTACATTAGTTGAGAGTTCATCCCTCATTGTAGAGGTTGAAAGTTCGAAACCAGTTGTTAACAATTTAAAGTGGGAAGCCTTGGCGATGGGTTGTTGGATTAGTCTCATCTAAGGTATAGGAGCTCGGCCTCAAGAGCCGTTCGGGCATAGAGAGCCCGTGGTGGAGTCCTCGGTTACCAAAAAAAAAAAAAAAACTATCCTTTTTAAAATAATTTTAAAATTATTTATTTTTTACAAAACAAACAAATCTTTACTTATTATTTTCATGCCTCCAATTTCATTTTCCGAAAAGAAAATGTGTTAATACCATCTAATGATGATCTTTCTACTTCTATGGACAAACAAAATAGAGTTCTTCAATTGACTTCGCCATAATATCTCGAAAAGAATAATGTACTTTTCATTATTCTAAATTAAGATAATATTGTCAAAGTACGTCATTGATAAATGAAAATAGTCTCTAATTAAATGAATTACCAGAGAAAAGACATTGTCAATCATATCCGTTTACAAGAGAAAGGTGCGGGAGTTGTTGAGCGAGTTGAAATAAAATTAATATTTATACAAAACTAGAAAAGAGAAATCAATATGACCCTACCTTTTCCCTGCAATGATTTCGAATGAAAACTATCCACGAAAATAAGAAATTCGATCTGCTCACATGGGGGAGCAGGGCGAGGAAGCACCATACGATGTGATGCGTAATTAAATAGGTTTGGACATGACATAGATGGGTTTGTTTCATAATCGAGTCTATCTATGTCGGTCCGCGGCCAAGGTCGAGCACAAACACCATGCCGAGCAATAGATAGCACCATCCTACCTCTTTTATTTTATGTCATTCAACATGAAAATAAAAAAAGGATAGTTATGGATTATTCTTAAATGTTCGTTATTGGATTAGTATTGTATATGTTTGAAGTAAGAACAAATATCACAAAAAACTCAAAATTATGTCCAACGCGACACAAAAATCTCAAGTTTTTTTTTTTTGTACCGTTAAAAAACCTAAACTTACCTATCATGATACAAATATCTCAAACTTTTTTATGTCACAAAAAAGCATGTATACTCTTTATTTCGGTAATATACAGTGCTATAAGTACGAGATTTTTTTATTACACAGAAAAATTGGGGTTTTTTTATATCACAGTAGATATAATTTTTGTTTTTCGCGGTATTAACCCTTGAAGTTAGCTTTATATTTGAATATTTTTACATGTCGACCATCTAATGATAAGGATGCATTTATTTTGTAGAAGATAAATTATTTGAAAAATATTTTCTTAATATTGATCATTTGTATTATTTATAAAAAAAGAATAGATGAAAAATATTTTCATCGTACATGAAATTTTTTACTTATGAATTATTATCAGTAATGAAAATATTTTTTATTAATTAATTAATTCAAACAATTGAAATAATCATTTTAATTACTCATTATTTGTGAAATAGATAGAGTCTAAGTGCGTAAATAAGCTCCTTAGGCCGACAATCAATAAATCCTGGGAAGAAGCAAAAGTCAAACTGACATGGATGATTAATTCTAAGTTATCCGCTGGAGCATTAAAAACGACAACATGTTGCATGCATTTTACCAAACGTCACTAACTTAATTTCATCATACCCGAGAGACCTGCCCTCGTTATCTTGAAATATTTTTTATGCAAGGCTTACTTTATTGATCTCTTGCTTACTTCGAAGTCACAAATTACTCATTATTTTATAATTTATTTAGTCGGATTATGTTAATTAGCAAAATATTTATTAAATGTGATCAATTGGAAAATACCCAATTTTTAAATATTAATCTCCATCCTTAATGAATAACTAAAAAGAACACGGAGGGCATTTGGCTTAGAACCATTTCATACGTCAACGAAGCCCAAGAAAATGAAGCGGTGCAGCGGTCACCCGACTCAAATTCCGGTAAGACTACTTCTGCATGTCATGAGCGTAATTATTGCATCGAAAATTGCAATATTTCGTCATTTGATTGTTTAGTTAGTACTGTAAAAAACTTTTTTAAATTTCTTTATTTTCAGTCACGATGGTCAAAGCACCATCGGCCGACTTTCAAACGGACATGAATAAGCCGTTATGTGTTGATGAAACTCTTGTTTATTAATCAAGAAGGCACCTCTTGATTTAGCCGATTGATCCAAGGAATTTGACTTGATTAGAGTGAGATTTGAAAGGCACAAAACTGATGCATCGTGACAATACATGTCGTGCCAATGTGTCTTTGTTCTTGGCGTTTTGTGCGGTCACCATAAAATTTCAACTCGATGATAAGATTTTTTTTTTTTTTTGGGACTTAAGTACAAACGTGTTGACTCATGTTCTTCTCGAGCTATCTCTCAGATCATGTTTGGTAGCCGACCAACTCATGATTATTTATATTCTTTTGTTTCTCAAAATTTAAAAATAAAAATAAAAATAGAAATTCGTTTGATAATATTAACTAATTTTTTCATTCCCAAAAATAAATTAGTGGTGAAATGCGATTTGCATCATAAATGAGAATTAGATCTTTGTTTTCAAGAAAAATTTATGAAATCAAGTCATCTTCTTCTTTTTTCTTCTTCCTCCTATATTTGATTGATGAGCTCAGCAAAGATGAGGTCCAACAACCTTGCCGAAGGCCAGGGAGGTTCCCTTGAGGTCAGCTATCGTCTTTGGCCTATTGCCAATCATTGCCTGAGACTTAATGATGACAAGAGGAGGGAATAAGAAAAGAAGAAAGAAGAGAAGAATTATCTCAGAAAAATTTAGAAAATTAAAGAAATTCTACGTCACAAAAAAATATGGAACTTGTATCAAACGCATTATTGTTCTTTTTATGTTCAAATGTTAGAAATTTTGTGCAATTACAAAACACGTTCAAATGCTCATAAACTTGAATAGGAAACATAATTAAAAAAAAAAAAACATTTTTTGAGAAAAAATTATTATCGAGAACAAGATGATTACCAAATGTACCTTTAATAGATTGATATAACGACATCGCATGATCATAAACTTTGCGCTAATACTACAAAAAATCTCAAATAAATACATCTATATAAATTTACCTCAAATTAATTTTTAATTACAAAAAACTCTAAATTGAAACACCTGTGACAATTGTACTATTTGTCAATTTTCATTAAATTTTAATATTAAATGTTGAGTTTGTTGACATGTGATATCATTTTTGAATTTTACCTTTCATTTGTCACAAGTGGAGCAGTTTTAATTAATTTTTCATATTTAATTTTTTCAATATTTAATTTAAATTAACAAAAATAAATATATGATTTGGATAAATTTCTAAAATTTTACCAGTTTTTAATCATCAATTTATCAAGTATTTCAACTTTTCATATGTAGAACGATGTGATATCGTGGTTATTGTGAACGAGAGAGTGGCAATCAGCTTGTGCATTATGTCATCATAGCACATAAGATGAGAAGGCTTATGGACATAATGAAATCTCGGTTCTTTTTCGGTTCTTCTAGTACTTTTTATGAAAAATGTACATAGATAGCGCATTGCAGTTCCGAAAAATGATAAAACTCACATGTCATTCAATCTGAATAGTATGTCCATTTTAAGTTTACTGGAGAGAAATTTTCCACATAATATATATTGGCTTTCGGAAGATGTGTTGCTCGAACTCCACTTACTCAGCCCAATTCACATCGGGAGAATCCAAATGTGAGCACTCAATACGGTGGTCAGGCGCCCTTGTTTTTCCCCTCTGCCTACCTCGCAATCTGCTTAATATGCGATTAAAGGCGTCAACAAAAGCACAGACTACCACTTGAGCGAGCCTATAATTGCATTTCTTCTAGGTGGCTCTTACTTATGTATCATTTAACAAAGCCTCTTCTGTGATATATAGCCAATGTGGGATGTAACGTGTCCGACATGTACCCGGACGATTTATTTAGAAAAAATCTTATCTTCATTTTTCTGCAAAAATATAATCCTATAATGCACATTCACTTTATTATGACGATGAAATACATAGAATTGCAGTGGATGTAGTCAATAATTGAGCTAATTGTATTAGAAGAATTTTATTACAAGTGATGTTGATCCTTTGAAAACATGAATCGATTACATTCATTTGTCATACTGTGTGCATTAACAACATTCATTTTTTTCATGTTTATCGTATTACTTGTACATAATTCAAAAGTGACAAGTATTTTGAAAATTATATTTTTCTTTATCTGAATGTTGTTTGTATAATTTCTCATATATGCTAGTGTCAAAATACATGACATGCTTGCATATAAAGTTTGGTGATTGTTGAAAATAAGAGAATGAGTAATTGTTTGATGAAAGGGACGAAACAAATGAAATAGAAATTAACAATATATATCGCAGAACGCACGATTAAGGGGAATTTGCTTTTTCGTATTAGACGTAATTGATGCATTGAAAATAAAAATATTAATAACCGGTGCTTTGAGGGCAATTATCCACAAGACTCGTGTGTGTATATATTTATACAGTCTTTCATCTTTTTATATAAAAGGGAAAAGACAAAAGAAAAGGTGGGAAAAAAGATGGATTGGGGGGCTCATTTACCAAGACAAGACAATCATGTCGTCTAAAAGGGTAACATAGAAAAATCAATTTGCAACCGAAAAACGAAAAGGACTTTTTTTTTTGTTTTTAATCCAACAAAGCCATTACGTCGATTCGCAAATACCGATGTTATCGACACTAACCTCAATTAATTCTGGTACGACGAACGGCTTTCGAGGAATCTTTTCCGCCCTTCCCAAAGTTAGTTTCCCGCCAATTCACTCTCCCTCACCCCTCCTGTCACCAATCCCAACACGAAGTTTCCTGTCAACCTCCAAATAAATAAATAAAAAAATTCTTCTTTGCAACAAATTATCATTACCAATTTACCCATCTAACTTAACCCCCCCGTCATTTTTCAGTTTAATCCTATCGAAATATATATATTTTTTGTAATTTCACACTATCAATTTCCATTCCTATTCTTAACCCGGTGGTCCCATGGATCGATTTATGGACAATAGCACTGTTTTAATATCACTTATGCATGCTAAGTTTGAATTAGAGATGATTAATGAACAAGTTTGAGTTTGACTAAGCCCTTGGATGGGACCTAAAATGTTGTTTGTGCTCTCTCTACTAGTGTCTCATTGAGTTCTAATGTTTGTGTTGTCATCGAGGCTATCACTTTTAGGTTTTCAAGAGAGAAAGCACAAAAAAAAAAAAAATCCTAATGAAAGAAAAATGAAAAATCAAGAAATGTTAAATGGTCAACCAAGTTTATCATCGATAATTATCTTAACAGACCTAATTGATACATGCTTATCTAGTGCAAGAAGGCATTCAACAAAAACTTAAGTGCAAGGAATACTTTGCAAAAAAATAGTTGAATCACCAAATTCCTCATATGGTCTAAAAACCTCATATGGTCATTCTCCTAAACTATCATATCAAAAATATACAAATTTCACCTTCATGAGAAAAAAATTCATTTCATCATCCTAACAAAACCATGCCGAGTTAATTAAAATGTTAATACCATGAAAAACTTAAATTTGATATTGTTTGTTAGCTTCTATTAAATTTTATTGTCAAATTGTTAAGTTGGAGAACATGTTTCAATTAATAGATACACAAATTTGGGGTTTTACCTCCGTTTGTCACTCGGTTTATTAATTTTTTTTTTTTCATGATATTAATTTAATTTAATTTAATAAAAGGTAAATTTGTAGCAAATATTTTAGTTTAGAAATTTTAGTAAATTTATTATTAGTTGAGAGTTTTGATAATTAAAAAATTAGTTTGAATTAAATTTATTATAAATGTATTATTATGGAATTTTCGTAATGTTAATTTTTAATAAAATTTCGCGGATCGCATATCAAATCACCCACATTCTAGTCAAATTTCACTTTTTTTTTCTTAATAAATTTCGTACACACTCTCTCTCTCTCTCTCTCTCTCTATCTTATGATCAAAACAGCATTCAAGACTCAATTATGAGCAAAATCTGAAGGATCCGCAGGTGAGTGAGACTGATGATTAATCTCGGGGACACGAGTAAAGCAATCAATGACCCATTAATACTTCTCTTTGCGTGTAGGCTTTTTGCAAACTCCTAGGGGAATCTGGCGAAGCCCCCACTCGTCCGATGGAAAACAATGATTATTACTCACGAACCGATGCTAATCAACGGGTCTCCTCGTTAAATCATTTGATTTACAAAGGAATTAAACATCCCCGTCCCACCGCTCCTCCTCACTTTTTCATCCAGCTTTTTGCATCGAAGATTCCCCTAATCCAAACCGCGCGCCATCACTCGCCGGATCTCAACCTGATCGTTTTTAAAGGATGCTAGTAAATAGACCTTCGATCATAAATTCATATCTTAATCCATATTTAATGTGTTGAGTTATTTCATGATTATATTTAGTAAATGAGTTTAGAATGATAAAATATAAAATAATGGGTATGGCTCCACAACTAACTTAAATCCAACCCATCTTTATGAATTTATTTTTATTCTTTCTTTTGACTTCACTCGATCTCATATTCACTCATTTCATACTTTTTAGATTGAATTTAGCAATATGGATTAGATTGAGTTTGGATCACTAGCGGGTTAAATGTTTCAAGCCAGCCTATTTGTTTAATAAGTCTACTGATAAGCTATTTCATGCATGCATGGGGCTATCATTTTCAAATTATAATAAATCTCGATGATATATACAAATAATGTAGTTCAATTTTCAAATATTAAAAGACAAATCGCATCTTAATACAATTTTTCCGACTTGATTGGGGATTTCATATGATATAAATAAAATTAAAGATTCTAATGTATTTACATTTTGTATGACAAAGGACATGCAAAGAAATTGTATTCAATTTTTTTGGACTATTTATTTCTTATGATAGATCTTATTACTCACGCATAAAATATTTAATATCCTAGTGGGGTCATGAAATGGGTTGGTTGGATCGAGTCGAAGATGGTAACCTAAATCGATCCATTTAATCCATTTTGATTTATTTATATGCAATATAAATTTAGTGATTCATACTCGACTTAACCTTGTAATCAATTCATTACCAACTCGGCTCACATTACTAAAACACATATATTTAAAAACAAGAACCTTTATACTATGCGGTAGCATGTAAAAAAAAAAAAATTCGCAATTTTCCAAAGCTTTCAATTTAAAAAGAAAAAAAGATTATAAGTGGAGCATAAAACTACAAGATAAGTTGCCCCAGCCAAAAACCCCAAACCTAAATGCGAAGACAGGTGAATAGGGAGTGCTGGTGGATTGGGCTTTGAACCCATTAAAAACCCACATTTTATTGAACTTTAGTACTAAAGCCCATATCAATCCATTTAACGAAATTTAGCTAACCCATACATCACTTAACCCATCATATATAGGTAAGTAAATGGTCTTCAATCCATTTTGACAACTCTATGTTTTAGGCACCGAAGGATAAATTGCAGCTCAATTGGATTAGTTGCCGTGGGCTTGACAAATGGGCTTATGAGTTATGTAGGTGAGTTCAGAAGACCTAATGTATCTACGCCTTGCACGACAATGCACCCATTATTATTCATTTGGTCCACCTGTGAATAAATTATCTTCAATATAAGTAAATAGGAAGGTAAGCCAGTTTAGCGCGTTTTCATAATTGGGGTCGTCAGGTAGAGGCCAAGCTATTAAGAATCACCTTTTCTCAGGGCATGAGATGAACAAAATTTTCTTACTAGCTGATCTAAGTGATGCCGGAATAAGACTTGCTACTACTATGGGTATTTCGATTACTAGATTGGGATCTGCAGCTCAAATTAAAGCCATAGAACAAGTAGCTGGAAAACTAAAATTGGAATTGAATTAGAAACCTTTGCACAATTCGTTTCTAATCTTGATAAAGCAACTCATAATCATTGAGCTCATAACTAAAAGAATTAAAAAATAGTTCGAATAAAAGAAATAACTAAAAAATTTCCTCTGTGATGATTCAAATTAATCAATGATTTGGAACGATAGGAGGGTTAAATGGAAGAAAACGTGGCAGCTTTTTAGAAGTGGAATCATTGAAGAATTGTAATTATTGTAATTTTTAATGACGTATTAGATTACTTATTGTCAAGTACGTCCCACTTATAGGCGTGTATAAAATATTCGATGGGAAAACATATCAGGCAATAAAATACATATCACAAAAGCATAATGTGCATGAAAATGAATGCCTAAATTGGCATGGAGACACAGCGCAAGGATGTACTGCATAAATTCTTCTCTCGACTCTCATTTTTTTGAGCAAAATTAGGGATAAGCTGCATTTTTTTTTTAATCTTCGGAGACCAAGCATGCGAAGTGTGATGTGATCTTGCAAAACTAAGCTCACAAAAGGTGAAATATGTTAGGGTTAATAAAGGGCAAAGAATACAACCTATAGAGGGTGAATAGGTTGTTTGGAAAACTCTGATAAATTTGCAGAAAATAGTAGCAACTTTAGCAAATATCAAGTCAAGCAAATATTTCAACCAGTGTGAATCAAGTTGTGTACTATTGCAAGTAAGATAAGGGTTCGGCTTTATCCCCAAGCTTATGTCCATTCTTCTAACTAACAACTGGATTGCCCTACTAAACTACTCAACAAGTACAATCAGCAAATATTGAACCTTTTCTGATGATAGATCATACTATTAAGACTTAGTTATTGTATTTACTCTTGTACATTTGATCTATTACACATTTACAAAGGAGCAATAATATAGCTTTTAGCTTTAGAACACGGTTTTAGCAAATCTCAAAGTTTCGAATTGTAAGTGCCTCTAACATTTTGGTTTCAAAGATCTTCTCTTATTTAATAATCTTCAATTTCCTCGTTGAAGATGTCTTGGAGAATTAAGAAGCCATTAGACATCCACTGGTGCTGCCGTCCAAGGCATACAGTTCCTTTCCAGAACTTTTGTAGACTACCCAAAATAGCTACTGCTGCCATCCTATTGCTTCAACTATGATAGATTTGTCAAACAATCTTTTTTTCATATTCTCTATTTGACTTCCGGTTCTTTTGCTGTACATATTCACCTTATAATGGCTATAATTAAGAGTTAATAAACATCATCAAATGACCGATATTCTAACATCACCAATGACCTTATATCTTCACCATAGGTACAGACATTGCCTTCAACTATTTTTGAAGTCCGCCGATGCTAATTTACAAACAAAACAAACTTGTGATCCTTTTCATTTATGAATATAATATTTGTTCTCAATACATCGTCACGAACATCCGCACCATACTATAGTAAACATTATATTAAGAATAGGTTAGAAATCATTAAAATCACTTAAATTTCATCAACAAAGTGGTCCTCAAATTAGGACTCCATTAATTTCTTGGAATATGTGAGAAAATGTTTTTCAAGAAATCATTTTCAGGAAAAATGATAATATTTCATGGTGTTTGGCTAAAACTTTAAAATGAGCTATAAAATATTTTCCCCTGTTTAGTATGGAAAATCTGATTTAATTTTCCTCCGTCCACCCTTTTTAATATTTTATTTTATTTCTTGGAGAAAAAATAGAAATTTTATTTTATTTTTCTTTTTCCTTCTTCTTCGGCCGATTGCTGATGACAACAACAGCCGACCAATAACCATAAGTGAGGTTGAGCTTGCCCAAGGCCAATAAGCTCAAGCTCACCAAAGAGTGAGCTTGACCTTAGCTAAAGAAGAAGGAAAAAGAAGGTAAAGAAAAATTAAAAAAAAAAAAAAACAGATATTTAAAAGGAATGCATCAAAGAGAATATTCCTGGTCCAGGTGAAAGAAAGAGCAAGGAAAATGATTTCTGCTTTTCGATTTCCTTATTTTAGAATACCTTTTTTCCGTTCATGGAAGCCACTTTCCTTGGCTGATTTGTTTTCCGAGTGCCAAACACTGGAAATTTTGAAAAACAATTTCCTGAAAGGCATAGACCGCATTCTCCCGACTCGCGTACTTGTGCTGGTCCTTTGATATGAATACACAAACACTGGCCAATTTTCCAACCATATGCATGGCAAACATAAAAAGATGTCAACACAAATTACAATATTTGACAGAAGCCAGCAGAGCCAGGCATAACAAGCCAAAGAGTGAATAATCAGAGTCATTAGAGTATGTATACGATATATCCGAAGATCTTTAAATTACAAGGACCAAATTTGTTTAGATCATCGGATCATATGAGATCTATAGTGGAGATCAATGGTGGACCCACATGATCAACAATTCAGATGCTCTTAGTCTGCCGGACCATGCAATGGAAGCTGAAGAAGCTCTATCACAATTCCAGCTGTGCATAAAACAGATCTGGGAAATACTCACCGTTAATGTACAATGTACAGTATTGTGAGTTTTGTCATTGTTACAGAACAACATAGCGCCTCAACGTTTCCATATAGACACACGGAATAATTAATCTGCTCCATATATTATGAAATCCCACACTTCCATAAGACTGCTCAGCCATGATGGGGCGACCATCTGCATTCTACTAAATGCCCTCTTGCTATGACTTTGCCTCCTGCCCTCGCCGTGGAGAATTAACAGAGGCTGCAACTCAAAAGAGCCCAAGGGAAGCTCAAGCCGCTAGTGTCGTTGTCGTCATCACCACAAATTCATTTTTCTCAACTCAAGTGTGATGTCCATCCTCAAGCACTCTCAGCTTCGGTTGATTGGGACAGCTGCTTCCCAGACAGGGGCTTCAGTTAGAGTTAGACTGGGAATTGTTCTGATGTTCTGAATCTGGTTCATCTTCAAAAACAAAGTTAATCGACAGACCGTTCTCGGCATCTTCCTGAACATCACTCAGTGAAGTGGGAGCAGTAGGTGAGACTCCGTCTTCCGAACCCTCATTAGGGAAGACGAGAGCAGTAGAGCCATCGTCCAGCTGCCCCGTCACTAACCTGAGCATATAGTTTTGCATATAAAGTGGCTTTTTGAGTCTGAACTTGTGCTCTGGTCGATGTTGTTGGTTGAACCGGCCGGGGAGCTTGCAACGGGAATTGTAGCAATCTCCACAGAGATCAAAGCCAATGCTCTCGACACAATCCTGACACTGGTATCTATCCCCAATTATTGGACACATCTGTATATGAAGACCCAAGAATATTACTATACATAATCCCAACTTAATCAACTCAATAATACTCACTTATCGCTTCAATGAGTTAAAATAAAAAATTGGTTGGTCACACTGAGGTCAGAAATTTGTTTACACCATCCGCAGCAACATATTCAGATAAAAAGACTTTGGAGGGACCAAAAGTACAATGCCGCTCATTCAAAATATGCAGATTGCTAAGGAGAATTATAAAGGTATCATTTGATTATACATTGGCAATTACCATATGGAAATTTCACGTTTAATGTAAGTTAAAAGTCTGTTTCAATAGTTCTGTATGCTACTAAGCACAATGATTATATAATTAAACTACGGCTATACAAAGCCTCAAATACCAAAACAAAGCAAATATAATCTTGGAATCAATCCCAACTTATATATCTGGGCCAACAGGAATAAGAAGTTTCAACAATGGTAAAAATTTCAATGCCTAAATCCATGATCTTTTGCTAATATAAGAGAATCGCTTGTCATCAATTGAAGTTCAAGATAGTTTAAAATTTTCTTTCCATTCAGTAAATATAAAAGAGAACATTTTTGCATTTTGCATTGAGAGACAGAGAGAGAGAGAGATGAAAAGCTTACCCCACAGTGATCGCAGCCAACTCCCAAATGGGTCACCGAAGTATCACTTGACCGTGATGAATTCCTTAGTTCTGTATCAGCTCTGCTATTACCTACTAACACAACATCACGACCATTGTGGCATCTCAAATATTATAAATGGCAATGAATAATGATTGAAGCTACTACTACATGTCATGATGGTCTGCAATAAACCTCTCGAACTCTGAACTATATAAAAGGTGGAGCTGCAGAACATACGAGATTTTTGGCTATCATTCTCTGAGATGGTCGGTCTAGGCTGTGCAGCTAATCTCCTCAAAGCATACTCTTCAGGAAACTGTTGCTCCAAAAAATGATGCAGCTCCAAGCAAACTTTTGGTAATCTCCCTGGATGTCGGCTTTTACAAACTTGACATGTGACCTTTTCATCAGCTGGATACACAATGCAAGATTCACAATATACTGGAAATGCAAACCACATAAAAGAGGAATTAGAATAAATATATTTTCTAATTTTAAATTTCAAAAGAGTTTCTGAACCTGGAAGACAAAACTAAATGTAAAGAATACCATGGCCGCAATTAAGAACAACGGGATGAAAAAGCAATTGCTTGCATTCTGCGCAGAGCACATCCGATGCAGTAATCTGCTTGCACCTTTGGTCTGAGCCAACTGGACGTGCATTCTCATCTTGAACAGTTATATCATGTCCTAGTTTCAAGTCTTGTTTGGGACTGCTTGGACCATAACTATCAATACCCTCAACAGGCTCTGATTGCACCTTCCTTGCATTGGGTTCACCATTTCTAAAAGACCCAGTGTCCATAGATGAGTTAGGGCCCAAACATGGCATGTGTGATTGTGAAGAATGGGATAATTTTTGTTGTTCCTCATCGCCTGGTCTCCATGCAAGAGCATCAAACTGTGGAGAGAAAGTTTCCATTTCCTCTTCTTTCTCTGGAACAGACAAAGGTTTTTTTTTTTTTTTTTTTTTTTTTTTTTTTTTGGGGGGGGGGGAGGATATCAGAAAAGTTGATCTGTGCATTATTTTAACAAAACTAAGCCGGTAGAAAAATCAATGTAGAATCATAGTAACCAGTGGATCTGATGATTCTCATATGCATGATTAAATGGGACAAGAAATTGTGATCAAGCTTAAGAAGGAACTGTCAGCAACCATCCTGAAAGGAACATTCTCATATACCTCACCAGGTTGTTTAATTGCTTCAATATTTAAAAGGTGCAGAACTCATACTCATATGACAGAATATGACAATCATCTAGAACTGCATATTAAGACTTAAAGGATAGTACGTTAAGCATACATTCCAACACCCGCTGTAATGCCACTGATGCTTCCGAAAATTAAGGCCCCTTTTAGTACATAGAACAAAATAGACATTGCATGAGAAAATTATGGAATTTATCTAAGTTTGAAGCTTTTAGTTCAAATGTTATGTGAGAACATATTTGAAAGGGGAAGACAATGCTATGGAGTGGAAAGTTACGACCAGCAGACAAGCACCACCACTTGTTTTCCAAGTGCACAATCAGCTAGCTAAGCCCTCTTTCACTCAGCGATAAGATGTGGAAAAGAAGTGAAATTAACAGCAAGTATGGCCTTCTAGATCCTTTTTCATGGAATCAATTAATAAATTCCTCCTTGACATAAATATATCATAAACTCAATAAGTCTGGCCAAGTCCTTTTCATGGGCAACATTGTTCTACAGGTATTTTACATAGCTAAGAGCAGGCAAGTGAACATAGAGAACTCACCTAATGTTTGTATTTCCCTTCTCCTATAGGAATCAGGATACATCTTAAGCAGCAAAAAGTGAAGTAATGGACAGATGCTGGGAAAGTGAAGGTATGGTTGCCGACAAATTGCGCATTTGGATTCACGTACACCACTCATTGATTGATGTACACACCAGAAACAGGAAATATGCCCACACGCTGCATCAAGGGAAACGATTAATTTGTTTCCAAGCAGACACAGAAACTCCCACGTGTATGTGGAAAATAGAAGCTCCTTACCTAATACGATTGGCTTGTACAGAAGTTCCCTGCAGCGAGATGAGAATAGAATGGTGAAACTGCTTCTCCCAAATATAAAAACAAATAGCTGCTCAAATACACAAGCAACGTTAAGGTGACATATAAAAAAAGAAGAAAAAATGACAGGACCCAAAGCCAATGTCACTAATGCAGGTTCAGGCATTGCATGGCGCAATTTCTTAGAGGATGATCGCCATTGTTACAACCGGAGTTTACTTCTTGTGTTGTTTACGCGAGTAATTTTAGATAATAGACCTTCACATTGAATGACAAATTATATTTTTGTAACAAAAATCTCGTCATTTGCATTTGAAAATATGAGATGAGACATAGAAGTTAATCGTTCAAACTGAGGAAGGAGCAGCTAACTTTATTCGCAATACACAACCGTGAAATTGAGAACATAAAAAAATACCCAGGGGAGAAGAAGAGCCCACTGCAGATTTGCTGAAACTATCATAGTCGAAATCTAAGCTTCAGTCACAACAAATTTAGAAAAAAGTACACCAAATATAGAAGCCATGCCAGTCATTCTCTAGGCATCTCAACTAGAAATTATCAGATGAACAGCCTCTTTGCAATTAAAGAAGACACAAGGAAAGCATAATGAAACCAGCAATTGAAGACCAAATCCTGGAATTCAAAAATCAGAACCAAGACAACACCTTATCTATGATGTTTATCACTTCATAACCTCACTAAGAAGACAACGGGAAAGAGACTCGATGACAAAGAAGGAAGCCACAACTAGCCATCCATCAAAATCTAGCTTTTCCAGAAGACCACGTTACATATAGCACCGATTTCAACCCCCACTGAGGCAAATTTCTCGAACTTGATTGGTGCTATACAAAAACCTAAGCAAGAACGCGAAAATAAAACGCCTTCTCGTATCAGTTCATTTCCTCCCCTACCCCCGTCCGTGCAAACTTCAGCGTCAATTAGCAAACTGGTCATCGCCCAAGACAACACCAACCGCGAGGAGCGAGCACACGGAAAAAAAAAAAAAAAAAAGGTCATCTTTGCGAAAACCGCAAGACGCAATCGCATAAGCGCACGCGAAATCAGTCGAATTCGTACGAAATCGCGGACTACCGCAAGATGCGGACACGCGATTCAAAACGAAATTCATCGATCTTCCAGACCTACCGAGGCATGTACCCTCGCTACGTATCAATCCCCCGGGGGGGGGGGAGAGAGAGAGAGAGAGAACACTCACAGGCAAACGCAGCAGGTGAAAGATTCGGAGATTTGCTCGGGCTCGGCGTCGTCGATGGCCACCGATCGGAACTCCTCCATTCTCCGAGCCGACTGCTCCTCCTCCATCGAGAGAGCAGAGCTGGACAGGCGAGGGAGAGGGAAAGGGCGGAGCGAGGATGGAGAACAATCAGAGAGGCGGTGAAGAAGACGGCGAGCCTCGGGAGATCGAAGGATTCTCGATCCTTCTCCTGCGACAAGAGCGAGATAGAGACGGAGGGAGAAGACTCATGTACTAGAAATCAAATTAGATCCCTTCAATTCAGGCTAAGTTCGAATAAATTAAGGCATTATTAGGACCCGAACCTTGGTAACCTTTTTTAAAACTAGAGTTGACAAAATGGGTTATAAATTTATATTATAACTCATTTTTAATTAAATGGATCATATATAATTCAAATGAAAGTTAAATATAGATAAAAAATGAGTCAAATAAAAGTTAAGTATGAGTCAGAAATAAATATAAAAAAATACCAAAAAAAGTCTGAATAAGTTATTAGAAAACTTACTTTGGAATCAAAACCCATGGGGAGATTTAGTTTTTTTTTTTTTTTTTTTGGTAAGAGGAGATTCAGTACTTAGGCCTCCTCTTTTTGGTCCTATCCTTTCAAATTGAAAAGCATGTGGTGCGTCTTTTTTTCTTTTTTATAATGGTACTCTGCCACATGATTAGCAAGGTAAAATGATAACTAACGTAAAGGAAAGCCGCCACGTATTCATGTCTTCTTTGATTATTTTTCAATAGTAAAATAAGAACTTCAACTTTTATTATAATTACATCAGTCTTCTTTTTAATTATACATATCACTCCCGTCGCCTTTCACGTTATTAAAAACAATGACGTGTGTCGTCTTTTTCGCCCCTCATTTGGTTTTAACAACCTTTTTTAACTAAACTATCACTTTTGTTATAATTTTACAAAAATGGTCTTTTTTATTTGGTCACCTCCTTTTTTTTTTGTTTCTTTTTATGTCCTCGTGGATCCCACTTTCTTTCTTCTTTTTCATGCTCAAGTTGGTTCTCAACTCTTGCAAATTGTCCCTCTATTTTCTCTTTTGCAGGCTATTCTCTTCTTTTTACGCCTCCCTGCTCCTCAAGTTGCAGGGCATTGGGACAAGGTTGGCTTGCAATCACACTAATAAAAATCAAACTCACAAAAATAAGGTAAACATACATCGGCAATCCTAATAGGCCCCACAAAAAGATCATTCTTCATATCGTCGTTGGTCACGAACCAACGGTCTCTGGCTATCAAGTTCTTAAGACGAAGGTCTAGCTATAGCTGTTGGAAAATATTAGAATACATATTGCAAAGGGTTAGAAAATAAAAAAAAAATGTTTGAGGCGTGCAAGTACTGTCCTTAATGATAGTTCCTCTCCTTGAAATACAAAACTTGGTGCATAAGGTTTTAGTCGCTATCCTCCCAAAATACAACAAACCTTCTTTTATACTCTGCACCGAATATTATAACGAAATATAATAACTTATATGTACAACCTAGCAAAAAGAAACGAAAAGATATGAGAACATACTGCGTCTTTAAAGATTGTGATTTGAAGTTTAATTTATATTTAAATTAGAGAAAGAGAGAGCCGTTAGGAATTCGTCATAAATCAATTAGTAATTAAAAGGATGATTATTTTGAAATAATGAAGAGTTTATGACATAATAAATAAAAAATTATAAAGCCATTAGATGACTGTTAGAAAGTCATTATATGGCCATTAGAAAGTCATTTATGGTCGTCGTAAAACTATTACAAGAATGATGACTTTCATGAATGTCATGATCTTTAATAAATATTTCAAAACTGTTAAAATATCCAATGGCATCATTAGTTTGTTTTGAGACAATGAGCTAGACATGTCTAGCAAGTTCTCAAACCAAGATGATTACATTAACGACATGGTCCTTGTGCCTCGCCATGCCAGACTACTAGCCAATGGTGGAGTCGACAGTGCGGAGCACATCATCAAACTCCAAACGGGCTCTTTGAGGGGTACAAATCGACTCAGTTTGACTCCAAAAAGCAGTGGCTAGGGGATGGGGCGGCTGTGGGAATGGTGCGGTGAAGATGGACCTACAGCTTGTCATTGATGAAGCTCTTGAGGAGCCAAATTGGGGACTTCAACCCGACGTGGCGGCAGTTTGAAAGCAAAGGATTTCCCAAGGCCTTTTGTTCTTCCTGGCAATTTGTTATTTTGGCATAGGCAAACCTTGGAAGCGTCATCAAGGTTCCAACAGGTGTTCTTAACGTCCATAGTGCAAGAGGAGGCTGCATGCGGCAGAGAAAATGGGCTTGTTGGGAAGGTCAACAGCGAGCCCAATGCCGGAGCCGGCGAAAGTGTGGAGGATAGGGTTAACATCATAGATATTTAACTTCTCAATGCCCTGTGAATTGAGGAGATGGGGAGGCATGGAAAGAAGAAAATGACTTCCAAGACAGAAAATGGATAGAGATTTGGACGTTAAAGACGCGGAAAGAGATTTGTGAAACATCTTTCTCTGCTCAACGTCCCTCGTGCATTGCTAACCATTGAAAAGCGGTGTTGTTTCGTTTTCGGGCTTGGGCTACGCTTAGTTCTTTCGATTAATTTTGGGCTCAATTGAGTTGAGCCATGGCCCATACCATGGCGACTTATGCTCTTTTCCTTTTCAGATCTCGGGGCCCAATCTTCTTATAAAAGCATATGAGAAGGTCCGGCCCGCCCTAATTTTGGCCGGGTCCTGACTCGGACATTTTTATGTTTGTTTCGGGTAACGTATGGCCCCCTGACCGGATCCTAACCGAGCAATGATCCAAACTCACGAAGGTTCGAATAAATTATCGAATAATTTAAGTTTAACAAATGATGTTACTTTCAATTCGTTAAGTTTGAATAGTTGACAAAAGGAAAGAGTTACGTGTGCGTCGTCCACGTAACATATTCGTATTAAATCTGGAAATAATAATCCACATCATTGAATAACGATGGACATGTCAATGCTTTAGTTTCTTTTTTTCCATTTTAATGTAGAAATATAAAAAGATGACTATTCGACTCATCATTTTTTAGAATCCGACTCGATATATAGTAATTCACATCATTGAATAATGTCTAGTTTGTCATTTGAGCAAATCAAATACACCATTGAACATTTATTGATGGTTTAGAGATTATATTAAATAAATTAAAAATTTATAGATCACATTAAGGCTCCGTTCGTTTCATAGAAAATGACTTCCAGGAAGACATTTTCCGAATTTTCCAGTATTCGTCGAATTAGTCAAGGAAAATATTTTCCATCATTGGAAAAAAATCCTTTAAAAATGAGGAAAATGTTTTCTACTTTTCAAAGTGGAAAACATTTTCCATAACTTCCTCCACCTTACTTCTTTCCACCAACACATTTTCATTTTATTTTTATACTTTATTTTTCTTTTATTTTATTTTTTTCTTTCTTTCCTTTTCATCTTCTTCCTTGATCGGTCGTTGACCATGGTGGCGGCCGGCAACCGGCCATGAGCTAGCTCAAGCCTCGTCCCAGGTCGGCGAGGCTCCACCTAGCCCGATTTGGGGAAGCCGAGCTCTCCGGGCTCGCCAAACCAGATGAGCTGGAGCGTCGTCGGTCTAGGGCGGAGCTCAAGCCTCGCCACATTCAACAAGCTGGGTGAGGCTCGGGCCTCACCCGAGCTCACTGGATCTGGTGGTGGAGCTCGAGCTTTTGATCTAGGCGAGCTTGAGCTTCATGGGCGAGATCGGTCAAGCCTCAAGCTTGTCGGATCTGGTGACCGCGTCTTGGTTGACCGCCGGGTAGCCGGCTATCATTAGGCCTATGGCAGTCGAGGAAGAAGGAGGAGGAATGAGGAAGGAAAAGAAAAAGGAAAAAAATAAAAATAAAAAGAAAAATAAAATAATAAATAACAAAAATTTCGATTTTTTAAAATATAAATAATTTTAAAATCATTTTTTAAAAAATATAAAAAAATAAAACTAATTTTTTGGTCAATTAAAAATATTAAAATTCAAATTTTTGAAATTTTTCCTAAATAATTAAATTAGTTAATGAACGGTGAAAAATATTTTCCACTCAAAATTCAATTTTCAACCGAACACCGAAAAATAATTATATTTTTTTGAAAAATGACTTCCTATAAAATATTTTTAAAATGCCACGTTTTTCATGAAAAGAACGAAGCCTAAATATTGCGCCAAAGTTTGAGGATGGATTGTGTTATTTTTCTTTCGTAGTTGGTCCAAGAAAACGATTTCATGAAGGAAAGCTCGGGAGGGTTCTCGTCTGTTTGGCCTACTAAAATGCCTGGGGATGCAGTGGAAACTTCGCGGAGGGGGAGAGTCAAAGTCAAAAGGAAGAAGCGACGCATATAACTAAAAAATTAATCAAATTAATACACGAAATACACATGATTAGCGAAACCAATTAAGAGTTGGGCAAACAAATACGGTATTTTAAAAAATGTTTATTTTCTAAGATTCCGTTTATTTCGTGAAAATTTTTTAAAATATATTCTTCTTAAAAATAACCGCTTATATCGCTTAAAATAATTAGCCAATAGAAAATGTTTTCTTATCCATAACAATTTACGTCTAAATATTTTCGTAAAATATTAAAATAATTTTCATTTATTTTTATAGATGATACAAGAGATGATTTTTGCAAAAAGTCCATCATTGTTAAGTGGACAAAATTACAGGAGAGGGAAAATTAATCGATCAATTTTCAGCTCTATCTATTTCATGGAAGATGAGCGATTTAGAAAACATTTTTTAAAAAATGATCACTTGAAATGATCAGTCAACAAAGACAATGAAAAAAATTTCGTTCATACACTTTCATAAGCGATATAATGGATTGTTTTTAGGGAAACATTTTCCAAACCGTTCATTTCTCGTGGAATAAATGGAGTCCACATAAAAAAAACAAATTAGTATTAACACTTATTGTCATTATTGTTGTCGTGATTATTATTATAAAGTCGCGAAAGGCGTGCGAGGGAACGAGAATGGGAACGGGAGGAAAAGTCTAACGACGACCACCACCCGCACGCCCCCACGACATAAAAGATGACCGGGAATCCTCCAAAGCCCCCCGGGGTCAGTCTCCTCCTTTTCGTGGCCAACAAGCTCTCTCCCCTCTCGCGTCGTCTTCCCCCTCTCTCCACCGCTCGCCTCGGCGCCACTTCGCTTTTCTCTGGTTCTCTCAGGTACTCTCTCTCTCTCTCTCTCTCTTTCTCTGTGGATCGTGTTCTGCGCGGCGGTCCTGGCAATCGAAGCTTTTCCCTTTTTCGATTTGCTCTCGGATCGACCGGCTTTGCGTCCGTCGGCCGAAAAAGGATTCGAGCCGCGTTTCCTACGTGAAATTCTAGATTGCGAAATCGTCAAGGGATAGGCGTACGAACTGACTGCACCGCTTTATTCGGAGTGTATAGCAGAATATCGTCCTAGAGAGGGATGGTCTGTGAATTGTTTATATAGTTAGGTTCCGACCTGAATAAGATGGTTTGCTCTTGGTTCAATTGGAAACTAGACATGATAATTTTCCTCATCGAATCTTGGATCCCTTAAATGGTATTATCTTAATCTATACTTAATGTGCTGAGTTATTACATAGTTATATTTAGTAAATGAGTTTAGAATGGTAAAATATAAAATAATGATGGGTCAACAACTAACTTAAATTCAACTCACTTTTATGAATCTCTTTTTGCTCACTCTTTCACCTTCTCACTTCATACTTGCACATTTTAGATTGACTTTAGTAATATAGATTGGATCGAATATGGATCACTAGTGGGTTAAATGTTTCAAGCCAGCTTACCTGTTCAAAAAGTCTATTGATAAGCTATTTCATGCATGCATAGGGCTATAATTTTCAAATTATAATAAATCTTGATGATAGACACAGATAATGTATTTCAACTTTTAGATACTAAAAGACAGATCGCATCTTAATACAAATTTTTTGACTTTATTGGGGATCTCATATGATATAAATAAAATTAGAGGTTTTAATGTATTTACATTTTGCATGACAAGGGACATGCAAGGAAATTGTATTCAATTTCTTAGGACTATATATTTGTTATGATAGATCTTATTACTCATGCATAAAATATTTAATATCCTAGTGGGGTTGTCAAATGAGTTGGTTGGATTGCGTCAAAGATGGTGCTATCCAAATCGATCTATTTAACCTATTTTGACTTATTTATATGTAATATAAATCTAGTGATTTATACTCGACTTGATCTTGTAATCAATTCATTACCGACTTGGTCCACATTACTAAAACACATATATATTTAGAAACAAGAACCTTTATACTATGTGGTAGCGTGTAAAATATAAAATTTTAAGTCTTAATATAAGGTTCCAAATAAGATTTTTGACTTGTTCATGAACTTTTTCTGTATTGCAATTTTCTTGAGTTTCACAATGAAATACCCAACATCTCTTTTTAAAGTAATAAGTCAATAAACATTGACACGTGAAATCATATATTAATTTTCATGATTTTTTAAATCTTTCAATTTAAAAAGAAAAAACGATCATGAGTTAAGCATAAAACTACAAGATAAGTTGCCCCAACCACAAACCCCAAACCCAAATGTGAAGACAGGTGAATAGGGAGTGTGGGTGGATTGGGCTTTGAATCCATTAAAAACCCACATTTTATTGAACGTTAGTACTAAAACCCATATCAATTCATTTAATGAAATTTAGCTAACCCATGTATCACTTAACCCATCATAAATAGGTAAATAAATGGTCTTCAATCCATTTTTGACAACTCTACGTTTTAGGCACTAAAGTATAAATTGCAGCTCAACTGGGTTAGTTGCCGTGGGCTTGACAAATGGGCTTACGAGTTATGTAGGCGAGTTCAGAAGACCCAATGTATCTACGCCTTGTACGACAATGCACCTATTATTATTCATTTTGGTCCACCCGTGAATAAATTATCTTCAATATAAGTAAATAGGAAGGAAAGCCAGTTTAGTGCGTTTTCGGACTAAGGGTCGTCAGGCAGAGGCCAAGCTATTAAGAGTCACCTTTTCACAGGGCATGAAATGAACAAAATTTTCTTACAAGCCGATCTAATTGATGTCGGAATAAGACTTGCTACTACTATGGGTATTTCGATTACTAGAGTGGGATTTGCAGCTCAAATTAAAGCCATAGAACAAGTAGCTAGAAAATTACTATTGGAATTAACGTAATTCGCAGAATTAGAAACCTTTGCACAATTCGTTTCTAATCTCGATAAAGCAACCCATAATCATTGAGATCATAACTAAAAGAATTAAAAAAAAAATTCAAATAAAAGAAATAAGTAAAAAATTCCTCCATGATGATTCAAATTAATCAATGATTTGGAACGATTGGAGGGTTAAAGCGAAGAAAACATGGCAGCTTTTTAGAAGTCGAATCATTGAAGAATTGTAATTATTGTAATTTTTAATGAAGTATTAAATTACTTATTGTCGAAGTACGTCCCACTTATAGACATGTATAAAATATTCGATGGCAAAACATATCAGGCAATAAAATACATATAACGAGAGCAGAGTGTGCATGAAAATGCGTGCCTAAATTGATATGGAGACACAGCATAGGGATGTATTGCAGAAATTCTTCTCTCGGCTCTCATTTTTTTTGGGGGCAAAATTAAGGGTAAGCTGCATTTTCATTTTTATTTTATTTTTAAATCTTGGGAGACCAGGTATGCAAAGTCTGATGTGATCTTGCAAAACTAAGCTCACAAAAGGTGAAATATGTTAGGGTTAATAAAGGGCAAAGAAAACTACCTAAACAGGGTGAATAGGTGAATAGGTTGTTTAAAACTTTAAAATAAACTATAAAATATTTTACACTGTTTAGTATGGAAAATCTGATTTAATTTCCCTCTGTCCAGCTTTTTAATATTTTATTTTATTTTTTAGAGAAAAAATAGAAATTTTCTTTTTCTTTTCTTTTTCCTTCTTCTTCACCTAATTGCCGATCACAGCAATGGCCTACCAATGACCATAGGCAAGGTTGAGTTTGCCCAAGGCCAATGAGTTCAAGTTCGCTAGAGAGTGAGCTCAACCTTAGCTAAAGAAGAAGGGCAAAGAATGAAAAGAAAAAAGAAAAAAAAGATATTTAAAAGGAATGCATTGAAGAGAACATGCTTGGTCCAGGTGAAAGAAAGAGCAAGGAAAATGATTTCTGCTTTTCATTTTCCTTAATTTAGAATACCTTTTGTCCGTTCATGGAAACCATTTTCCTTGGCTGATTTGTTTTCCATGTGCCAAACACTGGAAATTTTGAAAAACAATTTCCTGAAAGGCATAGACCATGTTCTCACGACTGGCGTACTGGTCCTTTGATAAGAATACACAAGCACTGGCCAATTTTCCAACCATAAGCATGGCAAGCATAAAAAGATGTCGACACAAATTACAAACTTTGACAGAAGCCAGCAGAGCCAGGCATAACAAGCCAAAGAGTGACTAATTACAGTCATTGGAGTACACAATATATCCGAAGATCTTTAAATTACAAGGACCGAATTTATTTAGATCGTCGATCATATGAGATCTATGGTGGACGAACATGATCAACAATTCAGATGCTCTTAGTCTGCCGGACCATGCAATAGAAGCTGAAGAGAGCTCTATCACAATTCCAGCTGTGCATAAAACAGAACTGGGAAATACTCACCGTTAATGTTCAATGTACAGTATTGTGAGTTTTGTCATTGTTACAGAACAACATAGCGCCTCAACGTTTCCATATAGACACACGGACTAATTAATCTGCTCCATATATTATGAAGTTCCACACTTCCATAAGACTACTCAGCCATGATGGGGCGACCGTCTGCATTCTACTAAATGCCCTTTGCTATTTCTTTGCCTCCTGCCCTCGCTGTGGAGAATTAACAGAGGCTGCAACTCAAAAGAGCCAAAGGGAAGCTCAAGCCGCTAGTGTTGTTGTCGTCATCACCACAAATTCATTTTTCTCAACTCAAGTGTGATGTCCATCCTCAAGCACTCTCAGCTTCGGTTGATTGGGACAGCTGCTTCCCAGACAGGGGCTTCAGTTAGAGTTAGACTGGGAATTGTTCTGATGTTCTGAATCTGGTTCATCTTCAAAAACAAAGTTAATCGACAGACCATTCTCAGCATCTTCCTGAACATCACTCAGTGAAGTGGGAGCAGTAGGTGAGACTCTGTCTTCCGAACCCTCATTAGGGAAGACGAGAGCAGTAGAGCCATCGTCCAGCTGCCCCGTCACTAACCTGAGCATATAGTTTTGCATATAAAGTGGCTTTTTGGGTCTGAACTTGTGCTCTGGTCGATGTTGTTGGTTGAACCGGCCGGGGAGCTTGCAACGGGAATTGTAGCAATCTCCACAGAGATCAAAGCCAATCTTCTCGACACAATCCTGACACTGGTATCTATCTCCAATTATTGGATACATCTGTATATCAAGACCCAAGAATATTACTACATATAATCGCAATTTAATCAACTTGATAATACTTACTTGTCACTTCAACTAGTTAAAATAAAAAATTGGTTGGTCACACTGAGGTCAGAAGTTTGTTTACACCATCCACGGCAACATATTCAGATAAAAAGACTTGGAGGGACCAAGAGTACAATGGCACTCATTCAAAATATGCAGATTGCTAAGGAGAATTATAAATGTATCATTTTATTATACTTTGGCAATTACTATATGGAAATTTCACATTTGGTGTAAGTTAAAAGTTATTTCACTAGTTCTGTATGCTACTAAGCACAATGATTACACAATTAAATTACGGCTACACAAGCCTCAAATACCAAAACAAAGCAAATATAAGCTTGGAATCGATCCCAACTTATATATCTGGGCCAACAGGAATAAGAAGTTTCAACAATGGTAAAAATTTCAATGCCTAAATCCATTATCTTTTGCTAATATAAAATAATCGCTTGCTATCAATTGGAGTTCAAGATAATTTAAATTTTTCTTTCCATTCAGTAAATATAAAAGAGAACATTTTTGCATTTTGCATTGAGAGAGAGAGAGAGAGAGAGATGAAAAGCTAACCCCACAGTAATCGCAGCCAACTCCCAAATGGGTCACCGAAGTATCAATTGACCGTGATGAATTCTTTAGTTCTTTATCAGCTCCGCTATTACCTACTAACACAACACCACAACCATTGTGGCATCTCAAATATTATAAATGGGAATGAATAATTATTGAAGCTACGATATGTCATGATGGTCTGCAATAAACCTCTTGAACTCTGAAATATATAAAAAGAGGAGCTGCAGAACATACAAGATTTTTGGCTGTCATTCTCTGACATGGTCAGTCTAGGCCGTGCAGCTAATCTCCTCAAAGCATACTCTTTAGGAA
This sequence comes from Eucalyptus paniculata subsp. matutina, assembly GCA_017140255.1. NCBI lineage: Eukaryota > Viridiplantae > Streptophyta > Magnoliopsida > Myrtales > Myrtaceae > Eucalyptus > Eucalyptus paniculata. The sequence goes on from CM029445.1 coordinate 25,040,531, forward strand.
ACCGTTGCTCCAAAAAATGATCCAGCTCCAAGCAAACTTTTGGTAATCCCCCTGGATGTCGGCTTTTACAAACTTGACATGTGAGCTTTTCATCAGCTGGATACACAATGCAAGATTCACAATATACTGGAAATGCAAACCACATAAAAGAGGAATTAGAATAAATACATTTTCTAATTTTAAATTTCAAAAGAATTTCTGAACCTGGAAGACAAAACTAAATGTAAAGAATACCATGGCCGCAATTAAGAGAAACGGGATGAAAAAGCAATTGCTTGCATTCTGCGCAGAGCACATCCGATGCAGTAATCTGCTTGCAGCTTTGGTCTGAGCCAACTGGATGCGCATTCTCCTCTTGAACAGTTATATCATGTTCTAGTTTCAAGTCTTGTTTGGGACTGCTTGGACCGTAACTATCAATACCCTCAACAGGCTCCGATTGCACCTTACTTGCTTGGGGTTCACCATTTCTAAAAGAGCCAGTTTCCATAGATGAGTTAGGGCCCAGACATGTCATGTGTGGTTGTGAAGAATGGGATAACTTTTGTTGTTCCTCGTCGCCTGATCTCCACGCAAGAACATCAAACTGCGGAGAGAAAGTTTCCATTTTCTTTTCTTCCTCTAAGCAGACAAAGATTGGGGGGGTAGACGATCTCAGAAAAGTTGATTTGTGCAATATTTTAACAAAACTAGGCCGGTAGAAAAATCGACGTGGAATCATAATAACCAGTGGATCTGATGATTCTCACATGCATGATTAAATAGGACAAGAAATTGTGATCAAGCTTAAGAAGGAGCTGTTAGCAACCATTCTGAAAGGAACATTCTCATATACCTCTAATGGCTTCACAATTTAAAAGGTGCAGAACTCATACTCATATGACAGAATATGATAATCATCAAGTAACTGCATATTAAGACTTAAAGGATAGTAGGTTAACCATACATTCCAACACCCGCCATAATGCCACTGATACTTCTGAAAATTAAGGCCCCATTTAGTACATAGAACAAAACAGACATTGCATGAGAAAACTATGGAGTTTATCAAAGTTCGAAGCATTTAGTTCAAATGTTATATAAGAATAAATTTGAAAGGGAAGACAGAGCTATGGAGTGGAAGGGTACAACCAGCAGACAAGCACCACCACTTGTTTTCTAAGTGCATAATCAGCTAGCTAAGCCCTCCTTCACTCAGCTATAAGATGTGGAAAAGAAGTGAAATTAACAGCAAGTATGGCCTTCTAGATCCCTTTTCATGGAATCAATCAATAAATTCCTCCTAGACATATATAGATCATGAACTTAATAAGTCTAGCCAAGTCCTTTTCATGGGCAGCATTGTTCTATAGGTATTTTACATAGCTAAGAGCAGGCAAGCGAACATAGAGAACTCACCTAATGTTAGCATTTCCCTTCTCCTATAGGAATCAGGATACATCTTAAGCAGCAAAAAGTGAAGTAACAGACAGATGCTGGGAAAGTGAAGGTATGGTTGCTGGCAAATTGTGCATTTCGATTCACGTACACCATCCATTGATTGAAGCACACACCAGAAACAGGAAATATGGCCACAAGCTGCATCAAAGGAAATGAGTAATTTGTTAATAAGCAGACAGAGAAACTCCCATGTGTATGTGGAAAATAGAAGCTCCTTACCTAATACGATTGGCTTGTAAAGAAGTTCCCTGCAGCGAGATGAGAATAGAGTGATGAAACTGCTTCTCCCAAATATAAAAACAAATAGCTGCTCAAATACACAAACAACATTAAGGTGACATACAAAAAAGAAAAAGAAAAAAATGACAGGACCCAAACCCAATGCACTAAGGCAGGTTCAGGCATTGCATGGCGCAATTTTCTTAGAGGATGATCGCCATTGTTGCAACTGGAGTTTACTTCTTGTATTGTTTTTTTTTTTTTTTTTTTTTTTTTTGGTGAAGAAAAGTTCACTTCTTGTGTTGTTTACGCGAGTAATTTTAGATAATAGACCTTCACATTGAATGACAAATTATATTTTTGTAACAAAAATCTCGTCATTTGCATTTGAAAATATGAGATGAGACATAGAAGTTAATCGTTTAAACTGAGGAAGGAGCAGCTAACTTTATTCGCAATACACAACCGTGAAATTGAGAACGTAAAAAAATACCCCGGGGAGAAGAAGAGGCCACTGCAGATTTGATGAAACTATCATAGTCGAAATGTAAGCTTCCGTCACAACAAATTTAGAAAAAAGTACACCAAATATAGAAGCCACGCCAGTCATTCTCTAGGCATCTCAACTAGAAATTATCAGATGAACAGCCTCTTCGCAATTAAAGAAGACACAAGGAAAGCATAATGAAACCAGCAATTGAAGACCGAATCCTGGAATTCAAAAATCAGAACCAAGACAACATCTTATCTATGATATTTATCACTTCATAACCTCACTAAGAGAGACAACGGGAAAGATCCTCGATGACAAAGAAGGAAGCCACAACTTATGGTAAAAAGGCATTTCCTGTTACCAGAGCCATCCATCAAAATCTAGCTTTTCAAGAAGACCACGTTACATATAGTACCGATTTCAACCCCCACTGAGCCAAATTTCTAGAACTTGATTGGTGCTATCCAAAAACCTAAACAAGAACACGAAAATAAAACGCCTTCTCGTATCAGTCCATTTCCTCCCCTACCCCCGTCCGTGCAAACTTCAGCGTCAATTAGCAAACTGGTCATCGCCCAAGACAATACCAACCGCGAGCAGCGAGCACACGGACTAAAAAAAAGGTCATCTTTGCGAAAACCGCAAGACGCAATCGCATAAGCGCACGCGAAATCATCCGAATTCGCACGAAATCGCGGACCGCCGCAAGATGCGGACACGCGATTCAAAACGAGATTTATCGATCTTCCAGACTTACCGAGGCATGTACCCTCGCTACGTATCAATCCCCCGGGGAGGAGAGAGAAAGAGAGAGAACACTCACTGGCAAACGCGGCAGGTGAAAGATTCGGAGATTTGCTCGGGCTCGGCGTCGTCGATGGCCACCGATCGAAACTCCTCCATTCTCCGAGCCGACTGCTCCTCCTCCAACGAGAGCGGAGCTGGACAGGCGACGGAGAGGGAAAGGGCGGAGCGAGGATGGAGAACAATCGGAGAGGCGGTGAAGAAGATGGCGAACCTCAGGAGATCAAGGGATTCTCGATCCTTCTCCTGCGACAAGAGCGAGATAGAGACGGAGGGAGAGAAGACTCGTGTACGAGGAATCAGATTCGATCCCTTCAATTCAGGCCAAGTTCGAATAAATTAAGGCATGATTAGGACCCGAGCCTCTGGTAAAATGATAACTAACGTAAAAGGAAAGCCGCCACGTATTCATGTCTTCTTTGATTATTTTTCAATAGTAAATTAAGAACTTCAACTTTAATCATAATTACGTCAGTCTTCTTTTTACTTATACGTGACGCCCGTTGCCTTTTACATTATTAAAAAAGTGACATTATATTTAGAGTGTCGTATTTTTCGCTCCTCATTTAAATATTTTTTTTAATAATATTATTCCTTACTAGGTCTATCACTTATATTATAATTTTACAAAAATGGTCTTTTTTTATTTGGTCACCTCCTTTTATTTTGTTTCATTTTATGTCCTCGTGCATCCCACTTTCTTTCTTCTTTTTCATGCTTGCTTTGCTTCTTTGCTTCTCGGTTCTTGCAAATTGTACCTCTATTTTCTCTTTTGCAGGCTATTTTCTTCTTTTTACGCCTCGCTACTCCTCAAGTTGTAGGGCATTGAGACAAGGTTGGCTTGCATTCATACTAATAAAAATCAAACTCACAAAAATAAGGTAAACGTACATCGACAATCCTAATAGGCCCCCACAAAAAGATCATTCTTCATCTCATTGTTAGTCACGAACCAATTGTATATGGCTGTCAAGTTCTTGAGACGAAGATCTAGCCGTAGCTGTTGGAAACTATTAGAATACATAAAAATAATATTAGCTGTTAATATATTACAAAGGGTTAGAAAATAAAAATAAATATTTGAGACGTGCAAGTACTATCCTTAATGGTAATTTCGTCCTTCAAAATATGAAACTTAGTACGTAAGGTTTTAGTGGCTATCCTCCCAAAATATAACAAACTTTCTTTTATACTCTACATTGAATATTAAAGAAAGTAGAACAATTTATACGTATAACCCGACAAAATGAAAATGAAAGATATGAGAACATAGGGCATATTCAAAGATTGTGATTTAAAGTTTAATTATATTTAAATAAGAGAAAGAGAGAGCCGTTAGGAATTCTTCATAAATCAATTGATAATTAAAAGGATTACCGTTATAAAATAATGAAGAATTTATAACATAATAAATTAAAATTTATAAAACCATTAGACAACCATTAGAAAGCCGTTATATGGCCATTACAAAGTCATTATATGGCCGTTGTAAAACTATTACAAAAATAATTATTTTTATGACTGTCATAATCTTTAATAAATATTTTAAAATTGCTAAAATATCCAACGGCATTGGTTTGTTCTGAAACAATGAACTATACATGTCTAACAAGTTCTTAGACTAAGATAATTACATCAACGACATGGTCGTTGTGCCTCGCCACGCCAAACAACCAGCCAATGGCGGAGTCAACAGTGCAGAGCACATCATCAAACTCCAAACGGGCTCTTCGAGAGGGACAAATCGACTCAGTTCGACTCCAAAAGGCAGTGGCTAGGCGATGGGGGCGGCTGAGGGAACGGTGCGGTGAAGATGGACCCACGGCTTGTCATTGATGAAGCTCTTGAGGAGCCAAATTGGGGACTTCAACCCGTCGTGGCAGCAGTTTGAAAGCAAAGGATTTCCCAAGGCCTTTTGTTCTTCTTGGCAATCTGTTATTTTGGCATAGGCAAACCTTGGAAGCCTCATCAAGGTTCCAACGGGTGTTCTTAACGTCCATAGTGCAAGAGGAGGCTGCATGCGGCAGAGAAAATGGGCTTGTTGGGAAGGTCAACAACAAGCCCAATGCCGGAGCCGGCGAAAGTGTGGAGGATAGGATTGACATCATAGATATTTAACTTCTCAATGCCCTGCGACTTGAGGAGATGGGAGGCATAGAAAGAAGAAAATGACTTCCAAGACAGAAAATGGAGAGAGATTTGGACGTTAAAGACGCGGAAAGAGATTTGTGAAACATCTTTCTCTGCTCAACGTCCCTCGTGCATTGCTAACAATTGAAAAGCGGTGTTGTTTCGTTTTCGGGCTTGGGCTACGCTTAGTTCTTTCAATTAATTTTGGGCCCAATTGAGTTGAGCCATGGCCCAAACCATGGCGACTTATGCTCTTTTCCTTTTCAGATCTCGGGGCCCAATCTTCTTATAAAAGCATATGAGAAGCTCTGGCCCGCCCTACTTTGGGCCGGGTCCTGACTCGGACATTTTTATGTATGTTTTGGGTAACGCTTGGCCCCTTGACCGGATCCCAACCGAGCAACGATCTAAACTCACGAAGGTTCGAATAAATTATCGAATAATATAAGTTTAACAAATGATGTTACTTTCAATTCGTCAACTAATACGAAGGGTTACATGTGCATTGTGCACATAATATATTCGTATTAAATCTGGAAATAATAATCCACGTCATTAAATAACGATGGACATGTCAATGCTTTAGTTACTTTTTTCCATTCTTAATGTACAAGGATAAAAAGATGAATATTTGACTCATCATTTTTAAAATTCAACTGGATATATAATAAGTCACGTCATTGAATAATGTCTGGTTTGTCATTTGAGCAAATCGAATCCATCATTGAACATTTACTGATTGTTTATAGATTATATTAAATAAATTAAAAATTCATATATCACATTAATCATTGTGCCAAAGTTCGAGGATGGATTGTGTTATTTTTCTTTAGTAGTTGGTCCAAGAAAGTAAAGCCAAAACGATTTCATGAAGGAAAGCTCGGGAGGGTTCTCGTCTGCTCGGACTACCAAAAACCTAGGAATGCAGTGGAAACTTCGCAGAGGGGGAGAGTCAAAAGGTGAGGAAAAAGTCAACAAAAACGATGCATATAACTAAAAATTAATCAAATTGTTGGGAATATCGGATTCCCTGAAACCGGATTCGACACAAAATCGAACCCCTAAAACGAATGCGGAAGACGAGCCCAGGAAGAACATGTATCACCGATCCTAAAGCACACCACGGAATCGAGCGTACCTTATTAGTCACTGATTAAACACCAATGCTGAAGTTTGAGGAAGAATTTGATCCCGGTCTACCAAGGAGCGTACTATTGGTTCAAGGGGGAGAAACTTACGTTGGTTTTGGGAGAGGGGAAAAGAAAAGCGCATGTACGTTCAAAAGATACGCTTTCCTTTTTTTTTTTTCTCCCCTTAAATACGTCTTCTCCAAAAAATGTGTTCTTTCAGCAAAAGACGTCCCCCTCAAAAGTTACTACTCTTCAACGTATTCCTCCATCCATGGGCCCTAATTTTGTGGGCTAGGCTTTTAGGCCCAACATGGGCGGACATGCCAACTTAGGCCCATCACATTAAATAATTAAAACCATCATTTCTCACTCGCGCATGGTGGGCCGAACAAGATCCTCTTTACCTCTTTTCAACATTAATACCGGTGAATAATACGTGCGACCAGCATACTTTGAGAGCTCGTTGCCATATATCTGTTAGGAATATATAGCAACTTATAATAGGCATCACACTCTGAGTAGATTTAGTATGCGATCCTAGATCGATCGATCACATTTATATCTCTCTTGAACTCTTTTAAATAATGATATATATTGTATTCACAATTATGATTATCCCAAAGACAGTCATAATTGGTTAATCAGTGAATACAAAACTACAATGTGATTCTCCAAATTTGATATTCCTATTTCCTTCAAACTCTTGATTTCAGTTCAGCTTACTTTTATAGAAATATCTCATTAGATCGAATCAACTCATGACCATTGGCAACATCCTAAGATAGCAAATACTAAATAGAAATCTTGAGAATAAGTAAAAGTCATGAGGGCACTAAAATTGAGGAACTCTTTTCCTCAAGAGTCTCACACGACATAAAAGTTGAGATCAAACTTTTGCCACTCTTATTGGTCGTTTCATGCATACGTAGTATGAAATACGTATTACGGTATTAACTCTTTTTCCATGAAGCGTATGTCTACACCTTCAATACTGTACAGATGATAGTTCAGACATACCTAATATCTAACTTGAGTTCACGTATCTACTCATTCACAAAATTCATCAGAACTCACATCTGGCATCATAGACAGATAAAGTAAAATATGTAGGTTATTTTACTTTCGGACATAATAAGTATTATGTCCTCATCTTAACATTCAATTAAGGCGACATACGTATTTTAAGCTTGAGCTTTCAATTATCACCTAGATAATAAGCTTAAAAACAGTATCATCTCTATTTATCACATAGTAAATAGAGGCGATTACCCGTGTGAGTGGGCTAATCTTATATTTGTCCGACATACTTTCTCAACTTAAAGCAATGCACTGAGCATTAAGATACATAAAGATCAAACAAAGATTCATAGGCATTAATAATGAAAAATACTAGTTCATAAATGTGAACAACTCAGGAAAATTACAATATCCAGTATAACAAACTCTACACAATCCTAAAGATTTTACATGACCACAAAACACATCTTTAGGTATTGGTTTTGTCATAGGATCTGCTGCCATTCGATGCGTACAAGTTCACATCATTTCGTGCAACTATATCTTTGACAAAGTTATACTTGGTATCTATATATTTGGTTTTACCATGATATTTTGGATCTTTGGTGTACGCTATAGCTGCTTGGCTATCACAGTTAACCAATAATGGACTTGCAGCTTTCTCAATAACACCTAATTGATCCAAAAAATCTCTTAAGTCAAACACATTCTTATACTGCTACTGATAATGCCACGAACTCAGCTTCCATCGTGGACAATGCTATACACATTTGTTTCTTATTGCTCCAACATATGTCGCTATTATTTAGTAAGAAAACAAAGCCAGAGGTAGATTTCCTTTCATTTAAATCTCTTCCATAATCAACATCAGAATAGTCTTAGAGTCGCAGATCATTTCGTTGATAACTTAGCGTATAATCAGTAGTTCCCTTTAGATACCTCAGTATTCTCTTAACGGCTTTCCAATGTGCTTGACCTGGATTAGATTGGTATCTTCTCACCATTCCAACTACAAAATATATGTTAGGTTTTGTACACATCATAGCATACATCAAGTTCCCAACAGCACTAGTATAAGGAACATGTTTCATTTGTTCCTTTTCTTGTGGAGTCCTTGGACACAGTCTATGACTTAATCCTTCACATTTTGCAATAGGAGTATCAATGGGTTTACAATATTGCATACGAAATCGTTCAAGAACCTTATTTATATATGTTTCTTGCGAAAGAGATAACGACCTCTTCGAACGATCTCTTGAAATCTTAACTTTAAGAATGTATGCAGCTTCACCCATATCTTACATCTCAAAGTTGGAAGATAACCAACTCTTCACAGTATTTACAAACTCCATATTGCTTCCGGCAATTAGTATATCATCAACATATAATGATATGATCACAAATTGATCTTTGGATCTTTTGATATATGCACAATGATCCTCATATATTATTGTAAAATCATATGCCATTATGGCATTATGAAAACGTATATACCATTGTCTTAACGACTGCTTAAGGCCATATATCGACCTCAAAAGTTGACGTACATTTTCTTTTTGGCCTTTTATTATGGAACCAGCAGGTTGTTCCATATATATTTCTTCCTCTAATTCTTTATTGAAGAAAGCAGTCTTTACATTCATTTGATGTAATTCAAGATCCACACTAGCCACTATTGCAAGAATAATGCGAATCGAGGTAAATCTCATTACATGAGAAAATGTTTCTTCATAATCAATTCATTCTTGTTGATTATACCCCTTCACCACAAGGTGGGCCTTATGCCTTTCTATTGAGCTATTAGTTTTTCGCTTTATTTTGAGAACCCACTTGTTCCCAATAGCTTTGTGTCCTTTTGAAAGATCAACAAATTCCTAAACTTGGTTTGACTTCATTGACTCAATCTTCTCTTCCATTGCATAAATCCATTTTTCCTTACTAGGGAAATTTAGAGCCTTATTAATATTTATTGGCTCATTCTCATTTTGTGGAGCAACCATAAAAATTTCCCCTTCAATGTCAAAACGTTGACGGGGAATACTTTGGCGACTTATTCGCTGTATGGGAGATTGTACACTTTGCACATCATTACCCATCATGCTCCCACTCGGATTAGATTATGATGATATCATCTTATCATGTGGTTGTAATTGAGAGTGAGTTGAATTAGATTCATCACTTCTCATGTTACTCACACTTGGACGAACTCCATTAAGTTCATTATCTTGATCCAATGTTTCAAATAGGGAGTAATCCTCACTTATTTCACAATTCTTAGGAAATTTATTATCTAAGAATGTGACATTCCGTAATTCAAATTTAGTTATATTTCCACTTTTCTACTCACTTATGAACACATACCCTTTTGAGTGTTCGGGGTATCTTATGAAAATACTCTTCTTTCCTCTGGGACCCATTTTCCCAAACTTGTGAGAGGACTCATGAGTATAGGCAGTACAACCCCATGGCTTAAGAAAACTTAAATCCGGTTTTCTACTTGTTCATAACTCATATGGAGTAGAAATAACTTATTTGGAAGGCATCCGGTTAAGTATATAGGCAGCAGCTAACAATGCATCACTCCAAAAAGTGATAGGTAAGTTAGCATACGCCATCATAGACCTAACCATTTCTAATAGGGTTCTATTTCTTCTTTCCATAACACCATTTTGTTGAGGAGTATATGGAATAGACAACTGTCTTTCTATTCCTTTTTCATCATATAATTTTTTGAACTTATCAAATAAATATTCTCAATCTCGATCGGATCTCAATGCTTTTATTTTCTTATCTAATTGATTTTCTACCAAGTTCATAAACCTTTTGAAACAACTTAATACTTCAGATTTATGAGAAATCAAATAGATATATCCAAATCGAGTATAATCATCTATAAAAGTGATGAAATAAACAGCTCTATGCTTTTCTCTTATATTCATTAGATCACAGACGTCAGAATGGATTAAATGCAAAGGAAATTCAGCTCTTTTACCTTTTCCAAATGGTTTCCTTGTCGTTTTCCCTACTAGGCAATGCTCACATATGAACAAATCGACTTTTTCAATGTTGCCCAACAAGCCCTCTTTGGCTAGTCTATTCATACGTTGTTGGCCAATATAACCAAGTCTAGCATGCCACACATTCACATCATTATCATATAAATTAGGAGACGTGAGAAGGTAATAACAAACATTTGCATTAACATAGTCAATATCTAATACAATGAAACCATCCAGAAAATAACCACAGCCATAGTAGTTTGTATCCAAATACAAATTTACACATCTATTATGGAAATTTATATTAAAACCAAGCTTAACCAACACCAAAACAAACACTAAATTTCGACAAATCTCCGAAGCATATAGAACATCATGTAGGAACAAGGTGTGTCCACCACGCATGTTCAATTGGCAGGTGCCAATCCCTTTAACTTCAACTCTGGAGTTATTTCCTATATAGATCAATTTAGTTCCAGTTGGTACTCGTCAGAATTCCATAAAGATTCTCTATCCTTCGCTACATGGTCTGTCACTCATGAATTTACAGTCCACAAAGGATTGGATTCAGCCAATAATACAGAACTTGACACATAAGCAAAGTTCTCAAATGTACAAGAGGTGTTTACATTTTTCGGCTCATAACAGTTGCGAGCATAATGACATTTCTTGTCACAATTGTAACACCTCACCCTTGACATTTTCTTCACTTGAGAACGTTTTCCTCCTTTGTGTTGGTTAACTCTTGATTTCTTGCAATAAAGACTTGATCCTTTGTATTCCCACATATTAAACGAATCAATATGCTTGCGCTTAGAGCTCAAAGCCCTTTCTGACCTAGAACCAATATTGCAAATATCTATTTTTGGCTCAAATGTCGTTAGGCGGTCCTCTACTAGCTCAAGGTGGCGCACGACATCTTCAAGATCTTCCATAACATGGTCAAGAGCTTCTAGTGCTTTTTGTTTTTCCAGCACATATTGAATCTTTATATTCAATATTTCACAATTGTTGCCGTTCATATCAGCAATTACGTTCTTAGTTGCTGAAACAATCGATCTGAACACATCAGACATATATGCACGAATAATTAATGTATATCATTTATGCATCCAATTTGCACAGACCAATCATATCAATGAATAATTTCAAGTAAGGTTTCAGAATCAAATTGTCACTATGTTTCCAATCATCCTCCAAAAATCCTAACTCAAAATTATTATTAATATAATTGTCTTATGCAAAATAAATTCTATGAAGTTACAAAAACTTCTATGAACTACCTATAACAGTCAACAATAACAGAATGCAAATAATATTTGACATTCAATAGAATAATAATGTTTTCACATAATATAACTATCCACTACACTAAGTAATACGTACAGAGGAAAATATCAACATAGAAAGAGATATTTACACCCACAAAATATCTCAAACTAATCTAAGAAATAAATAGGGAAAGTCTCTTATAATCTATCCGTTAAAATATTTAAGAAATCTGAAGGCACATTTGCCAACCATGGAAAAACTTTTGGAGAGCTTTTATGTCGCCTCCAAGGCGCATTCACTCTACGCCATGTGACGCTCAATCTAAGGGTTGGAGTTTTGGTTAACTCAATTATATAGTACTCTCTTACAAAAACTACTACTAGCCTCCTATAATCCGGGACCATGTTGATCCCCCCATGGGCGATCTAACACTGCTTGCCATTCAGGTGGAAGAGTGTTCATCAAAGTCGGCACTTTCTCAAAATCCGGCATAAGATAACCATTCCAGATGATTTCCTATATCATCTGATTGACCCTGACCACATGTGATACTAGATCACCGTCATGCCATCGTTAATTAGCTAACTCTAACATCAGCCTTTTAAGTCTTGCACTTCCTTCTTCCGTTCTCGAAATTGCAGGTATCCATGCATAATGCATCACAGTTCCTGCAATAAATGCAGAACTAAAAATGGATCACTTATAATCCATAATAAACATAAGGAAAAATACATAATTTTCCATGATTCATGCAATAAATGCAAAATGAAAAATGGATTACTTATAACCCACATAGACATAATTGAAAAAAAAATAGATTCCTTTTTTTTTTTTGTCAACGGTCGAGGTCAACGGGTCAATGGTCAACAGTCGGAGTCAACGGTCAACGGTCGAAATCAATGGGTCAACGGTCAGTCGGGTTAGGCGGGCCGATCAGATCAGTCGGACCGGACGGACTGATCGGACTGGTCGGGCCGGTTGGGCCGGGTCGGACGGACTGACCGACACATGCGGCACGCGTGTAGCTGACGTCACAATGACGTCAGTTGGCGTGTGTGACCGCGCACGCGCGCAAGTGACGCACGCGCCTTCCCTTGCAAATCGGCGTGTGCCTGGCTGCGCGTAGGGGCGTGTCCAGCGACCTTTGGCGGCGTTTTGCCACTCGTCGCGCTCGTCTTGGCGAGACCTTTCATCCAACACCATTAGAAAACGATTTCGACTTACAGAAACTTGAAAAAAATGGATGAATAGTGCTCATGTGTCGGAATTTTTTGCCCCGATCGGTGTTGATCGATTAATTTCACGAAAACATCAATAAGAAATCATCCATAAACATGAAAAGGGTTGGGAAAAACATGGAGAATGATCGAGAAACAAGAACTACAGCTCTGATACCAATGTTGGGAATATCGGATTCCCTGAAATCGGATTCGATACAAAATCGAACCCCTAAAACGAATGCGGAAGACGAGCCCAGGAAGAACATGTATCACCGATCCTAAAGTACACCACGGAATCAAGCGTACCTTGTTAGTCACAAATTAAACACCAATGCTGAAGTTCGAGGAAGAATTTGATCCCGGTCTACCAAGGAGCGTACTGTTGGTTCAAGCGTTGGTTTTGGGAGAGGGGAAAAGAAAAGCGCACGTACGTTCAAAAGGTGAATGATTAAAAAAGATCGCTTGAAATGATCAGTCAACGAAGACAATGAAAACAATTTAGTTCATACACTTTCATTAGCGATATAATTGATTATTTTTAGGAAAATATTTTCCAAACTGTTCATTTCTTTCGAAACAAATGGAGTCTACATCCAGAAAAAAAAGAAAAAAGAAAAGAATTAGTATTAACAATCATTGTCATTGTTGTTGTCGTGATTATTATTATAAAGTCACGAAAGGCGTGCGAGGGAACGAGAGGAAAAGTCTAATGACGACCACCACCCGCATGCCTCCACGACATAAAAGATGACCGGGAATCCTCCAAAGCCCCTTGGGGTCAGTCTCCTTTCTTCCTTTTCATGGCCAACAAGCTCTCTCCCCTCTGGCGTCGTCTTCCCCCTCTCTCCACCGCTTGCCTCGGCGCCGCTTCGCTTTTCTCTAGTTCTCTCAGGTACTCTCTCTCTCTCTCTCTTTCTATGTGGATCATGTCCTGCACGGCGGTCCTGGCAATCGAAGCTTTTCCCTTTTTCTATTTGCTCTTGGATTGATCGGCTTTGCATCCGTCGGCCGAAAAAGGATTCGAGCCACGTTTCCTACGTGAAATTCTAGATTGCAAAATCGTCAAAGGATAGGCGTACGAACTAACTGCACTGTTTTATTTGGAGCGTATAGCAGAATATCGTCCCAGAGAAGGATGGTTTGTGAATTGTTTATACAGTTAGGTTCCAATCTGAATGAGATTGTTTGCTCTTGGTTCAGTTGGAAACTAGACATGATAATTTTCCTCATCGAGTCTTGGATCCCCTTAATTGGTATAATCTTAATCTGTACTTAATGTGCTGAGTTATTGCATGGTTATATTTAGTAAATGAGTTTAGAATGGTAAAATTTAAAATAATGATGGGTCAACAACTAACTTAAATTCACCTCACTTTTATGAATCTCGTTTTACTCACTCTTTCGCCTTCATTCGATCAGGTTCGCTCACTTCGTACTTGCACATTTTAGATTGACTTTAGTGATATAGATTGGATCGAATATGGATCACCAGCGGGTTAAATGTTTCAAGCCAACTTACCTATTCGATAAGTCTATTGATAAGCTATTTCATGCATGCATAGGGCTATGATTTTCAAATTATAATAAATCTTGATGATAGACACAGATACTAAAAGATAGATCACATCTTAATACAACTTTTCTAACTTGATTGGGGATATCGTATAATATAAATAAAATGAGAGGTTTTAATGTATTTACATTTTGCATGACAAAGGACATGCAAGGAAATTGTATTCAATTTCTTAGGACTATTTATTTGTTATGATTGATCTTATTACTCACGCATAAAATATTTAATATCCTAGTGGGGTTGTCAAATGAGTTGGTTGGATCGGGTCAAAGATGGTGCTATCCAAATCGATCCATTTAACCTATTTTGATTTATTTATATGTAATATAAATTCAGTGATTTATACTCGACTTAACCTCGTAATCAATTCATTACCGACTTGGCCCACATTACTAAAACACATATATATTTAGAAACAAGAACCTTTATACTATGTGGTAGCGTGTAAAATATAAAATTTTAAGTCTTAATATAAGGTTGCAAATAACATTTTTGACTTGTTCATGAACTTTTTCTTTATTGCAATTTTTTTGAGTTCCACAATGAAATACCCAACATCTGTTTTTAAAGTAACAAGTCAATAAACATTGACACGTGAAATCATATATTAATTTTCATGATTTTCTAAATCTTTAAATTTAAAAAGAAAAAACAATCATGAGTGAAGCATAAAACTACAAGATAAGTTGCCCCAACCAAAAACCACAAACCCAAATGTGAAGACAAGTGAATAGGGGGTGTGGGTGGATTGGGCTTTGAACCCATTAAAAACCCACATTTTATTGAACGTTAGTACTAAAACCCATATCAATCCATTTAGCTAACCCATGTATCACTTAACCCATCATATATAGGTAAATAAATGGTCTTCAATCCATTTTTGACAACTCGACGTTTTAGGCACTAAAGGATAAATTGCAGCTCAACTGGATTAGTTGCCGTGGGCTTGACAAATGGGCTTACGAGTTATGTAGGCGAGTTCAAAAGACCCAATGTATCTACGCCTTGTATGACAATGCACCTATTATTATTCATTTTGGTCCACCCGTGAATAAATTATCTTCAATATAAGTAAATAGTAAGGAAAGCCAGTGTAGCGCGTTTTCATACTTAGGGTCGTCAAGCAGAGGCCAAGCTATTAAGAATCACCTTTTCACAGGGCATGAAATGTGTTGGAGAAATCTTCTTGAAATGTTTTGAAGTTGACAAAACGTTTCCATCAGTCTAGTCTGGAGGTTTGTAGACTCTGCTATTTAAAGTCTAAAGACCTCCGGACAGCCAGACTCAAGATTCAAAGTCTATCCTCATTGACAGTTTCTAATTCGTTGAAGAAAGGCTATCCAGAACTTGATGTTTTATTAAGGATGTGACCTTATCGACTGGAGAAGATCTCTTGGTTGGATGTGACATAACGGAATCTTTTTTAATTGATCGAGATTTATTCGAAGATTAAGGATCCGATGATTGACAAAATATTCTTGGAAGGTTCTACTTATGGAAACCGAGATCCTGATTGTATGGGCGAACAAGATTGATGGGCTATCGACATGTTCCTTTAATAGCTCGAATGATCTTCCTAATTGATTCCGTCCAACGGATAGATTGGAGGAATTCCTTTGGTAAATGCCAACGGGTATGATGGAGTAAAAGAATATATAAGGAAGACGTTCTAAGTTGTTCGAGAAGTGCACGATAGAAGAATTCCAAAGACTAAAGCTCTTTATTGTTTAGTCAATTCATTTGAGCGAAAACTTGTACGCAAAAGAGAGTTTATATTTGTGAGAAACCTTGAGGAAGTGTGGTAGAACATCTACACTGTCGAATCAAGGAAGAACTGTGCTGTAACATCTCTTTTGTTTATAGTGGAATCCAGCCGATAGGCTGTCAGTGCGGAAGAGTGGACATAGGCTTGGGATAAGCCGAACCACTATAAACCTTGTGTTTAATTTTCTCTTCCCTATTCTTTACTTTACTTTGATTGTAATTCATTTTGGTTAAGCAAAAGAGTACTTTCTTTCTATCATCTGCTTAATATTGTTGTGGTATCTCGAGAAATTATTTTTACACCTATTCACCCCCTTTAGGTGCTTATACTAGCTACATCAATTGGTATTAGAGCCTGTGTACTCACTTTGTTTGAAGTGTTTTACTTTAGAGTTAAAGATCTATGGCTAGTATGTTGGCTCCAGGGCTGGTAGAAGGGCAAAGCAATACCAGACCCCCTTACTTTGATGGAAATGATTACAACATATGGAAAAATAAGATGAAGGTGTTCATAAGATCAAAGGATCCTCTGGAATGGGATGTTGTAGAAAAAGGAATCATTCCTAAAGCTGCACTTGTCTCAGAAAGAGAAAAAGATACTGTGGAGTCTAGTCAAATGACTCAGGAAGAGATAATCAAAAGACAAACTCTTGATGCAAAAGCAATTTGTTCTTTATATTGTGCTTTATCACCTCCTGAATATAACAGAATATCTTTTTGTATTACAGTTAAAGAAGTCTGTGATAGATTACATATTACCTATGAAGGAACCGATCAAGTAAAAGAGACCATAATCAACATTCTCCTCAGTCAATACGAAGCATTTAGAATGAAATCTGGAGAATCTATAACTGACATGTTTAGTCGTTTTACAGATATCATGAATGGTCATGAAAATCAAGATCAACCAATTTCTGATCCCATGAAGGTAAATAAGCTACTGCGAGGACTCTCCTAGGATTGGAATCACATAAAGACCTCAATTAGAGAGATCCAAAGAATCATGTCACTATCTGTTGATGAGTTTGTTGGAACTCTTCAGTCTTATGAAGTGGAACGGATCAATGAAGACGAAGACCCTAAAGGTAAGAAATCCATTGCATTAAAATCCAATGATGATTACGATGTTGCGGTCCCGATTCGAAGATGATATGGACGATGAGGAGCTTGCTCTTATGATAAGAAGATTCAGAAAGCTGAACAGAAAAGGAAGAAGATTCAATCCAATGAGACAAAGTTTTCAAAAGCAACAGACTAAGTCTGTTGAAGATGATGAATCAAATAAAGATGTAGTTTGCTTTGAATGTAACAAAAAGGGACACATCAGACCCAATTGTCCTCTTTTGAGAAAGAAGAAAGGAAAAGCTGAAAAGTTTCGAAAAGCTCTTAAAGCAGAAACCTGGAGTGATACACAATATGAAGAAAGTGATGATGATTATGCCAACATATGTCTAATGGCACAATCGGATTCAGATTCAAACTCCGAGACAGACTCAGATTCAGACGAGTGAATTTGAGGTGAGTAACTTCAAAATCCCTATTAAAGTTTCTAAATACATTGATGAGTTGTGTTTTAGTCTTAAGACTTCTCTTAAAAAGATTTCCAAACTCAAAAAGCAAAATTCTGCCTTAAAACAAGAAGAAAATGTTTTGAAAGAAAATGTGAAATGTTTAGATATGAATGTTTCTTCTCTTAGAGAAAGTGAAGATAATCTTTCAAAAGAAAATGCATTCTTGAAAAATGATATTTCAAATATTTCCAAAAGATTTTCTATAGGATCTGAGAAACTAGAAAAAATACTTTCTGTTCAAAGACCTTATTTCAATAAATCTGGTTTAGGAATGACTGCTGAAACCATTCCTTTAATTGATTTTCCTAAAGTGAAGGAAATAATCAAACAAAGACCTACAAGAGATGCTTACAAAAATCATTTTAAAAGGATTTTTGTAAAACCAGTAAGTCGCAATGCTCTTAGATGTTCAAAGTGCAATAGTGGAGATCATTTTGAAAAAGAATGTCCAATGGTTTGGAAACCTGTTAAGAAAGTATGGGCAAATACAACATATTATACTAACGCCAACGAACCCAAGAAAATATTGGTACTAAAGAAAGTTTGAATTTCTTTTTTAAATGCAGGTCACTATCAAGAAAAAGGTAAAATGATATCTGGATAGTGAATGCTCAAGACATATGATAGAAGATTCAAATTGCTTCATAAAACTTGTTCAAGTAAATGGTGAAAAAGTCTCATTTGGAGGAAATAACAAAGGAAGAATAGTGGGATTTGGAACTGTGAAGATTGGAAACCTCACAATAAACAATGTTTCTTTAGTTGAAGGACTCAACTACAATCTACTCAGTGTCAGTCAACTATGTGATACCGATTTCAAAATCTATTTTTAAGAGGGAATATGTTCAGGAACCAGTAAAGACTCTACTCAGTCATTTATGAGTTGAAGACATGGAAATATCTACCTCTTAGATGTGAAATTAGATGAATCCCAATGTCTAATTTCAATCCAAGACGAAGCAAGCTTATGGCACAGAAAGCTTGGACACATCAATATGAAGCAGATATCCAAAATTTCAGCAAAGAAGCTTATTCGTGGTCTACCTAATTTATTATACAAAAAGTCTGACTTATGTACACCATGCATATTAGGAAAACAGGTAAGAAATCCCTCTAAACCAATAAATCAAGTTTCCACTAACCGTGTACTGCAATTTCTACATATGGATCTCTTTGAACCAATCAGAACACAGAGCATTGGAGGTAAGAAATATTGCCTAGTAATTGTGGATGACTACTCATGATTTACTTGTGTGTATTTCCTAGCAAGTAAGTCTGAAACTTTCTTACTTTGAAAAATTTGCTAAAAATGTTCAAAATGAAAAAAAAAAAAAGGTATGTTATTTCAAGTATAAAAATAGACCATTGAGGTGAATTTGAAAATCAAGATTTTACAAAATTTTGTGATGAATCTGGTTTTCAGCATGTGTTCTCTTCTCCATATACTCTAGAGCAAAATGGAGTTGTGGAAAGAAAGAATAGATCGATTTAAGAAATGGCTAGAACTCTCTTAATTGAAAGCAACATCTCTTCACGTTTTTAGGCTGAAGCAGTCTCTACTGACATGTTACATTATTAATAGAGTTTTTCTAAGGCCTATTCTAGAAAAAACCCCTATGAATTATTCAAATGAAAGAAGTCTATTGTTTCATATTTTCATGTGTTTGGATGCAAATGTTTTATATTGAAAAATGCAAATAATCGAGTTGGTAAGTTTGAAGAAAAGTCATATGAAAGCATATTCCTTGGATATTCAACCACAAGCAAAGCCTACAGATTCTACAACAAGAAAACTCAAACTGTGGAAGAATCAATGAATGTCAAATTCCAAGATTCCATACAAAATGAATCTATTCAGACTCATCTTGAAGAACCTGAACTTGCTCCAGACTTTACAAAGTCTAAATTTCAAGAAGTAGCTCAAACCTTGAAGGACCAGCAGCAAGTGACTGTTGAAGATTCAAGTGAAGGAAGTGACCATCAATCTGACAAATTAATCAGCAACTGGAAGCATAAGTCCAGTCATCCCAAAGATCTTATCATTGGCGACATTAATGAAGGAATTCGCACAAGATCCAAAAGGCGTGAAGAGTCTAGTCTTGTGGCTCTTATTTTGAAATAGAACCAAAAAGCATAGATGAAGCTTTATCTGATGAAAGCTGGATTGAAGCCATGCAAGAAGAGCTCAGGCAATTCAGTATCAATGATGTCTAGGAATTGACTCTTAAATCGAAAGGTAAATCAGTTATTGGAGCTAAATGGGTTTTCAGAAACAAGATGAACGAGAAAGGCAAGGTCGTGAGAAACAAAGCAAGACTCGTGGCCAAGGGATACACGCAAGAAGAAGGGATAAACTATGACGAGACTTACGCACCAGTAGTAAGGTTAGAAGCAATTCGTTTATTACTTGCATTTGCTTGTCATAAAAATTTCAGGTTATTCCAAATGGACGTCAAAAGTGCTTTCCTAAATGGATTCATCCATGAGGAAGTCTATGTGGAACAACCACCTAGGTTTGAAGACCCAAGGAAACCGGACTCAGTTTTCAGACTTAAAAAGGCCTTATATGGCTTAAAACAAGCACCTCGAGCTTGGTACGACATGCTGAGTAAGTTTTTAATTCAAAACGGTTTTGTGAAAGGTAAAGTAGATACTACTCTGTTTATCAAAAGAGAAAACAAAATTTTTGTGCTAGTTCAAATATATGTCGATGATATTATATTCGAATCTCCTAATGAAAGTTTGTGCAAGAAATTCTCTAAGACTATGCAGGATGAATTTGAAATGAGCATGATAGGTGAGTTAACCTTCTTTCTCGGGCTTCAAGTGAAACAACTGAAGGAAAAAACTTTTATTCATCAAGAAAAATATGCTAATGATCTTGTCAAAAAGTTTGGACTGGACAATTGCAAAAAGGCTGACATTCCAATGTTAAATTCCTTGAAGATAGACAAAGATGAAGGAGGAAAGAAAGTCGACCAGAAACTATACAGGAGTATCATTGGCTCACTTCTTTATCTTATCGCTTCTAGACTTGACATTTTGTTTAGTGTTTGCATTTGTGCAGATTTCAAGCGAGACCCTAAAGAATCTCATTTAAATGCTGTAAAGCGTATTATCAAATACATTGCTTCAACTTCAAGCATCGGCCTATGGTATCCTAAAAAAGGAGACTTTACTCTTCTTGGATACTCAAACGTAGACTTAGCCGGTTACAGAGTTGATAGAAAGAGCACCTCGGGTACCTATCAACTACTTGGAGGCAGGACGGTGTCTTGGTTTTCAAGGAAGCAGAATACAGTAGCTCTCTCCAGGCGAAGCGAGTATGTAGCTCTTGGAAGTTGCTGTTCACAAATTCTATGGATAAAACAACAGCTAAGAGACTTTGGAATTGAAGATTTATGCACGGAGATTAACTGCGACAACACTAGTGCAATCAATCTTACCAAAAATCCAATTCTTCACTCAAAAGCAAAGCATATAGAGATTCGACATCACTTCATTAGAGATTATGTTCAAAATAAAGAAGTTTCGATTCAGTATATTGATTCAAAGAACCAATTGGCGGATATATTCACAAAGCCTTTGGAGAAAAATCAATTTGAAATTATTCGCTCCAGACTCAACATTTTGAGGTTTGAAGAAGTTAAGTCTAGAGACTCTCAGACTCAGGCAAACAAGACCTTGACTGTAAGTTATTCTCTCTCTCGAATCTCATCTTGAAAAGGTACGATCATCAACCGTGTCTTATTATTGCTATCTTTAATTGACGTGATTATTGCATCGTTTCCTTTTGAAAAAGAAGTTATTTTTGAAATGACTATTTTCTCGGAAAAAAGTCAGTTATTTTTTGAAAAGGCATCTTTTCACCTTCCATTATGACGTTCCGTATGCCCCTTTTTTAACCGATTATGCACTGTTGCTTCTTCTTCGCTTTACTCTCCAAAAACCCTAAAAAGCACCGATCTTCCATTCCTGTTTTCTTCTCTTGCCTAATATTCGAAAAAGTTATCATTTTTCTTGGGAAAGTCAAGCAAGGAATCTTTCAAAGAGTGAGAAAGATGTCGTCTTCAAGAAAGTCTTTGAGGATCGCAAGCAGGGGACCACAGCGAATGAGTGAGAGTCCTACTCACTTCGATCTCACCGAGGAAGAAGTGTCTCCAAATCAGCAACAGAGCCCACAACATTCTCAGTAGCGTCATTCTCCACCATCTAGTCCTCAGAATGTTGGTCATCAACAAGAGAAAAAAATCATTGAAGATGCAGATCCTATAAGAGTTCAAAAGCCCTCTTTTATTTATAAGCTTTATCGTGCTTTAAAAGGGACCGGTACTCCATTGAACTATGTCGATGATTTTCTTAAGGACAAAGGATATGTGAATGAATATATCTTTTTGCGAAAAATGGAAAGTTTGGAAATTGCTCGTAAAGGGGTGGCAGAAGAATCCCTTGCAAATATCCCAAGTGATTCTCGTGATTGGGGATTTAATCCGAAAGATGGGAATGATGATGACAAATTGTACAGCCAATTTCAACCGAGGATGGGTATTGCGGCGGAAAATCGAGGAAAAAGGGGAGAGTTGTTTAGATCGAAGGAACAGAAGGATCTATACTCAAAATTGCTGAAGCGTGGGGTGATAAACCCTAGGAGTGTGGATTTTGACTTTCTGGATGCTGTGAATGTGAACTTGAGGGAAAAATTTAGTTTTGTTCAACTTGAGCAATTCTGTTCTGACACCACAAAAGCTTATGCTGAATTAATTGCTTATTTCTATTCGAATCTTAGTTTCCTGGATGCGAATAGATTCTCTTTCAGTGTCAAAGATCAAGATTTTGTAGTGGATATGAATATACTGGCAGATGTGTTAGGGGTTGAGAGAGGAAGATATCAACCGATCAAAGTTTCTATTGCTCGTGCTACATTGGAACTTGTTAAGGACAAGAGAATAGAGGAAAAGATTTCCTACCTAAGGATGAGTGCGTTCAATATTCTGCTTCACAAGATTGTGATCAATTGCCTCAGACCGAAATCAACTTCCAAGACTGATGTTTCAAGTTTAGAGGCAAAGCTGATGTATGCTATCATCACTGGGAAAAAGTTTTCTCTTCCTCACACTGTTATGTTCCACATGTATAGAGCAATGGTGAAGGACAGAGGTCAACTTCCTTATCCAAGTCTTGTGACGAAGTTATTCAGACATCTGAACATTTAGCCTCTACAAATTCTTTGTACTCGATCGTGTGATCATATGGTGGTAGGACTGAAAATGGTGACCAAGATGCGTCTGAAGGAGCTAAGTAAGGCGTTGGACAAATTTGTTGGAGAAATCTTCTTGAAGTGTTTTGAACCTGACAAAACGTTTCCATCAGTATAGTCTGAAGGTTTGCAGACTCTGCTATTTAAGTCTGAAGACCTCCGGACAGCCAGACTCAAGACTCAAAGTCTATCCTCATTGACAGTCTCTAATCCGTTGAAGAAAGGTTATCCAGAACTGGATGTTTTATTAAGGATATGACCTTATCGACTAGAGAAGATCTCTTGGCTGGAAAAGACATAACAGAATCCTTTGATTGATCGAGATTGACTCAAAGATTAAGGATATGATGATTGCCTAAATATTCTCGGAAGGTTCTATTTATGGAAACCGAGATCCTGATTGTATGGGCGAACATGATTGATGGGCTATCGACACGTTCCTTTAATAGCTCGATAATCTTCATAATTGATTCCGTCCAACGAGTAGATTGGAGGAATTTCTTTGGTAAGTGCCAACGGGTATGATGGCATAAAAGAGTATATAAGGAAGATGTTCTAAGTTGTTCGAGGTGTGCGAGATAGAAGAATTCCAAAGTCTGAAGCTCCTTGTTGTTTAGACAATTCCTTTGAGCGAAATCTTGTACACAAAAGAGAGTCTATACTTGTGAGAAACCTTGAGGAAGTGTGTTAGAACATCTACACTGTGGAATCAAGGAAAAGCTGTGCTGTAACTTCTCTTTTGTTCATAGTGAAATCCAGCCGGTGGGCTGTCAGTGCGGAAGAGTGGATGTAGGCTTGGAATAAGCCGAACCACTATAAACTTTGTGTTCAATTTTCTCTTCCTTACTCTCTTTACTTTGATCGTACTTTATTTTGTTAATCAAAAAGTGAACTTTCTTTTGATCGTTTGCCTAAGAATCGCTTCCGTATCTCGATAAATTGTTTGTGCACCTATTAACCCCTCTCTAGGTGCTTATACTAGCTATCTCAATTAGTATCAGAGCTCGTGTACTCACTTTATTTGAAGTGTTTTACTTCAGAGTTAAATATTCATGACTAATATGTTGGCTCTAGGGCTGGTAGAAGGGCAAAGCAATACCAGACCGCCTTACTTTGATGAAAAGGACTACAACATATGGAAAAACAAGATGAAGGCGTTCCTAAGATCAAAAGATCTTCTGGAATGGGACGTTGTAGAAAAAGGAATCATTCCTAAAGCTGCACCTGTCTCAGAAAGAGGAAAAGACACTGTTGAGTCTAGCGAAATGACTCAAGAAGAGATAATCAAGAGACAAGCTCTTGATGCAAAAGCAATCTATTCTTTATGTTGTGCTTTATCACCTACTGAATATAACAAAATATCTTCTTGTGATACAACCAAAGAAGTCTGGGATAGATTACACATTACTTACGAAGGAATCGATCGAGTGAAAGAGACTAGAATCAACATTCTTC
This sequence comes from Eucalyptus paniculata subsp. matutina, assembly GCA_017140255.1. Classification (NCBI taxonomy): domain Eukaryota; kingdom Viridiplantae; phylum Streptophyta; class Magnoliopsida; order Myrtales; family Myrtaceae; genus Eucalyptus; species Eucalyptus paniculata. The sequence goes on from CM029445.1 coordinate 25,064,875, forward strand.
TCGGTCAATACGAAGCTTTCAGAATGAAATAAGGAGAATCTATAACTGACATGTTTAGTCGTTTTACAGAAATCGTGAATGGTCTTGAAAATCAAGGTCAACCAATTTCTGATCCCATGAAAGTAAACAAGCTACTGCGTGGACTCTCCACGGATTGGAATCACATAAAGACCTCAATCAGAGAGACCCAAATAATCATGCCACTGTCTGTTGATGAGTTGGTTGGGACTCTTCAGTCTTATGAAGTGGAATGAATCAATGAAGACGAAAATCCTAAAGGTAAGAAATCTATTGCATTAAAATCTAATGATAATTCTGATGTAACAGATTCTAAAGACGACATGGATGATGAAGAACTTGCTCTCATGATAATAAGATTCAGAAAGTTGAACAGAAAAGGAAGAAGATTCAATTCAAAGAAACAAAGTCTTCAAAAGCAACAGACCAAGTCTGCTGAAGATGATGAATCAAACAAAGATGTAGTCTACTTTGAATGTAAGAGAAATTAACACATCAGACCCAACTGTCCTCTTCTGAGGAAGAAGAAAGGAAAAAATGAAAAGTATCGACAGGCTCTCAAAGCTGAAACCTAGAATGATACGGAGTGCGAAGATAGTGATGATGATTATGCCAACATATGTCTAATGGCTCAATCGGATTCATAATCAAACTCCGAAACAAATTCAGATTCATAAAGTGAATTTGAGGTAAGTAACTTCAAAATTCCTATTAGAGTTTCAAAATACATTGATGAACTATGTTTTAGTCTTAAGATTTCTCTTAAAAGAATTTCCGAACTTAAAAAAGAAAATTCTGCTTTAAAACAACAAGAGAATGTTTTGGAAGAAAAAGTGAAATGCTTAGACCAGGATGTTTCTTCTCTCAAAGAAAGTGAAAATAATCTTTTAAAAGAAAATGCATTCTTGAAAAATGATATCTCAAATATTTCCAAAAGATTTTCTCTAGGATCTGAAAAACTGGAAAAAATATTTTCTGTTCAAAGACCTTATTTCAATAAATCTGGTTTGGGAATGACTACTGAAACCATTCCTTTAATCGATTTTCCTAAAGTGAAAGAAATAATCAAACAAAGACCCACAAGAAATGCTTACAAAAATCATTTTGAAATGACCTTTATAAAACCAGTATGCCGCAATGCTCTTAGATGTTCAAAATGCAATAGTGCAGATCATTTTGAGAAAGAATGTCTTATAGTTTGGAGACCTGTCAATAAAATTTGGGCAAAAACCGCATATCAGACTAACTCAAAAGGACCCAAGAAAATATGGGTACCAAAGAAAGCTTGAGTTTCTTTTTAAATGCAGGTCACTATCAAGAAAAAGGTGAAATGGTACCTGGATAGTGGATGCTCGAGACATATGACAGGAGATTCAAATTACTTCATAAAGCTTGTTCAAGTGAATGGTGGAAAAGTCTTATTTGGAGGAAACATCAAAGGAAAAATAGTGGGATTTGGAACTGTAAAGATTGGGAACCTTACGATAAGTAATGTTTCTTAAGTTGAAGGGCTCAACTATAATCTGCTCAGTGTCAGTCAACTGTGTGATGCCGGTTTTAGAATCAACTTTCAAGAGGGTATTTGTTCAGGAACCAGTAAAGACTTTACTCAGTCATTCATGGGTCGAAGACATGAAAATATCTACCTCTTAGACGTGAAACCAGATGAATCGCAATGTCTAATCTCAATCCAAGACGAAGCGAGCTTATGGCACAAAAAGCTTGGGCATATTAACATGAAGCAGATAGCCAAAATCTCAGCAAAGAAGCTTATTCGTGGTCTACTCAATTTATCATACCAAAAGTCTGATCTATGTACACCATGTATATTGGGAAAACATGTAAAAAATTCCTTTAAACCAATAAATCAAGTTTCCACTAACCGTATACTGCAACTCTTGCATATGGATCTCTTCGGACCAACAAGAACGCAGAGCATTGGAAGTAAGAAATATTGCATAGTAATTGTGGATGACTACTCACGATTTACTTGGGTATATTTCTTGGCAAATAAGTCTGAAACCTTCTCTTACTTTGAAAAATTTGCTAAGAAGGTTCAAAATGAAAATGGGCATGTCATTTCAAGTATAAAAACAGACCATATAGGTGAATTTGAAAATCAAGATTTGGCAAAATTTTGTGGTGAATCTGGTTTTTAGCATTTGTTCTCCTCTCTATATACTCCAGAACAAAACGGAGTTGTGGAAAGGAAGAATAGATCTCTTCAAGAAATGGCTAGAATTCTTTTAATTGAAAGCAATATCTTTTTACGATTTTAGGCTGGGCAGTTTCAACATCATGTTACATTATCAATAGAGTTTTTTTAAGGCCTATTCTAGAAAAAACCCCCTATAAACTATTCAAAGAAAATAAGCCCATTGTTTCATATTTTCATGTATTCGGATGCAAATGTTTCATATTGAAAAATGCAAATGATTGAGTTGGTAAGTTTGAAGAAAAGTCAGATGAAGGTATCTTCCTTGGATATTCAACCACAAGCAAAGCATATAGAGTTTACAACAAGAAGACTCAACCGTGGAAGAATCAATGAATGTCAAATTCCAAGATTCTATACAAAATGAATCTATTCGACTCATCTTGAAGAGACTCGAATCTCCAGACTCTACAAAGTCTAAATCACAAGAAGTAGCTCAGACCTTGAAGGACCAACAACAAGTGACTGTTGAAGATTCAAGTGAAGGAAGTGACCATCAATCTGATAGATTAACCAGCAACTGGAAACATAAGTCCAGTCATCCCAAAGATCTTATTATTGGCGACATCAATGAAGGAATTCGCACAAGATCCAAAAGGCGAGAAGAGTCTAATGATGTGGCTCTTATTTCTGAAATAGAACCCAAAAGCATAGAAGAAGCCTTATCCGATGAGAGCTGGATTGAAGCTATGCAAAAAGAACTCAGACAATTCAGAATTAATGATGTTTGGGAACTGACTCCTAAACCAAAAGGTAAATCAATTGTTGGAGCTAAATGGGTTTTCAGGAACAAGATGGACGAAAAAGGAAAAGTCATAAGAAACAAGGCTAGACTCGTGGCCAAGGGATACACACAAGAAGAAGGGATCGACTATGACGAGACTTATGCACTGGTAGCAAGGTTAGAAGCAATTCGTTTATTACTTGCATTTGCTTGTCATAAGAATTTCAGGTTATTCCAAATAGATGTCAAAAGTGCCTTCCTAAATGGATTCATCCATGAGGAAGTTTATGTGGAACAACCACTTGGGTTTGAAGACCCAAGGAAACCGGACTCATTATTCAGACTCAAAAAGGCCTTATATGGCTTAAAGCAAGCACCTCGAGCTTGGTATGACAGACTAAGTAAGTTTTTAATTCGAAATGGTTTTGTTAAAGGTAAAGTAGACACTACTCTTTTTATTAAAAGAGAAAGCAAGAGTTTTCTGCTTGTTCAAATATATGTCGATGATATAATCTTTGGATCCTCTAATGAAACGTCTGTGCAAGAAATTCTCTAAGACTATGCAGGACGAATTTGAAATGAGCATGATGGGTGAGTTAACCTTCTTTCTTGGACTTCAAATAAAACAACTTAAGGAAGGAACTTTCATTCATCAAGAAAAGTATGCAAATGATCTTGTCAAAAAGTTTGGACTGGACAATTGTAAAAAGGCTGATATACCAATGTCAAGTTCCTTGAAGATAGACAAAGATGAAGGAGGAAAGAAAGTCGACCAAAAACTGTACATGAGTATCATCGGTTCACTTCTTTATCTTACTGCTTTTAAACCTGACATTTTGTTTAGTGTTTGCATTTGTGCCATATTTCAATCAGACCCAAAAGAATCTCATTTAAATGCAGCAAAGCGTATTATCAAATATATTTCATCACCTTCAAGCTTTGGTCTATGGTATCCAAAAAGGGGAGACTTTACTCTTCTTGGATATTCAGACGCAGACCTTGCTGGATGCAGAGTCGATAGAAAGAGCACCTCGGGTACTTGTCAACTACTTGGAGGCAGGACAGTGTCTTGGTTTTCAAGAAAGCAAAGTACAGTCGCTTTCTCTACAGCAGAAGTAGAATATATAGCTCTTGGAAGTTGTTGTTCACAAATTCTGTGGATAAAACAACAGCTAAGAGACTTTGGAATTGAAGACTCATGCACGGAGATTAATTGCGACAACACCAGCGTTATCAATCTCACCAAAAATCCAATTCTTCACTCAAGAGCAAAGCATATAGAGATTCGACATCACTTTATTAGAGACCATGTTCAAAATGGAGATGTTTCAATTCAATTTGTTGATTCAAAGAATTAACTGGCGGATATATTTACAAAGCCTTTGGAGAAAAATTAATTTGAAACTATCCGTTCCAGACTCAACATTTTGAGGTATGAGGAAATCAAAGTCTAAAGACTCTCAGACTCAGACATACAAGACTTTGACTGTAAGTAATTCTCTCTCTCTCTCTCTCTCTCTCAAATTTTATCTTGAAGAGGTACGATCATCAGACTGTGTTTAATTATTGGTATATTTAATCGACGCATCGTTTCCTTTTCAAAAAGGAAGTTATTTTTGAAATGACTATTTTCGCGGAAAAATGACAGTTATTTTGAAAATGCATCTTTTTATTTTCCTCTGTGACAGTTCGTATACCTCTCTTTTTAACCGATCGTGCACTGTTGATTTCCCTTCACTTTACTCTAAAAAACCCTAGAAAACATCGATCTTCCATTCCCGTTTTCTTCCCTTGTTTAATCTTTGAAAAAGTTGTCATCTTTCTTGGGAAAGTTAAGCAAGGAATCTTCCAAAAACTGAAAAAGATGTCGTCTTCAAGAAAGTCTTCGAGAATCGCAAGCAGGGGACCATGGCGAATGAGTGAGGGGCCTATTAACTTCGATTTCACTGAAGAAGAAGTGTCTCCAGATCAGCAGCAGAGTCCACAACATTCTCAACAGTGTCATTCTCCTCCATCTAGTCCTCAAGGCGTTGATCATCAACAAGAGGAAGAAATCATTGAGGATGCAGACCATGTAAGAGTTCAAAAGCCCGCCTTTATTTATAAGCTGTATCGTGCTTTAAAAGGGACTCATACTCCATTGAACTATGTCGATGGTTTTCTTAAAGACAAAGGATATGGCAATGAATATATCTTTTTGCGAAAAATGGAAAGTTTGGGAATTGCTCGTAAAGGGGTGGCAGAAGAAACCCTTGCGAATATCCCAAGTGATCCTCGTGATTGGGGAGTGAATCCTGTAGATGGGAATGATGATGATAAACTGTACAACCAATTTCAACCGAGAATGGGTGTTGTAGTTGAAAATCGAGGAAAAATGGGAGACTTGTTCAAATCGAAGGAACAAAAGGATTTATACTCAAAATTGCTGAAGCGTGGGGTGATAAACCCTAGGAGTGTGGATTTTGATTTTCTGGATGCTGTGAATGTGAACTTGAGGGAAAAGTTCGGTTATCTTCAACTTGAAAAGTTCTGCTCTGACACTACAGAGGCCTATGCTGAATTAACCGCATATTTCTATTCAAATCTTAGCTTCTTGGATGCGAATAGATTCTCTTTCAGCATCAAAGATCAAGACTTTGTTGTGGATATGGATATGCCGACAGATGTGTTAGGAGTTGAAAGAGGAAGATATCAACCAATCAAAGTTTCTATTGCTCGTGCTACATTGGAACTTGTTAAGGATAGGAGAACAGAGGAAAATATTTCCTACTTAAGGATGAGTGCGTTCAACATCTTGCTTCACAAGATTGTGATCAATTGCCTCCGACCAAAATCAACTTCCAAGACTGATGTTTCAAGTTCAGAGGCAAAGCTAATGTATGCCATCCTCACTGGGAAAATGTTTTCTCTTTCTCACACTGTTATGTTCCACATGTATAGAGCCATGATGAAGGACAGAGGTCAACTTCCTTACCCAAGTCTTGTGACGAAGTTATTCAGACATCTGAATATTCAGCCTCCTCAAATCTTTTGTGTTCGAACGTGCGATCATATGGTGGTAGGACTGAAAATTGTGACCAAAATGCGTATGAAGGAATTGAACAAGGCATTGGAGAAATTTAAGGAGAAGACTCCAATCAAAGCTCATCAACCCTCTTCTTCATCAAAACGAAAAGGAAAGGAGCCCTTGGTTGCTTCAAGAACAAAAAGAAGAGCTCTTATTGTTGAAGATGAAGATGATGATGATGATGAAAATCTCACCATTTCTGTAATGGCTTTGAAGAATTTAAGTCAGTCTGTTCCAGAGAAAGAATCGGAACAAATGACGAAAGCAACAGAGGAGAAGGAAGCAGAGGAAAAGGGAGAAGAAGAAAGAGAAGCTGAAAAGGAAAGAGCTGAGAAAGAAGAAGAAGAGAAAAGAGAAGAAGGAGAACCTGAGGAACACTCTTCTCCACCTGAAGGCATGGAAACAGGGGGAGATCAAGAGAAAAGAGGGAAGTCCTCATATCCTGATGCAAGTGAGGGAGTCAATCGCTCTCCTGCAGATCCAGAGGACATTTATGCCTCTCAATTTCCAGAGGAAGGTCATGAAGTTTCATCACCAAACCTGCGTGATTATGCTGATCTACCATCGTCTGCATTTACTCCATCAGATCGGGCCGAAGCAAGTACTCAGACTAATAATGCAGCAGATTTTCGCAGAATCATGGATATTCTCTTGGAGATGCGAGGACAAATCTATGCTCTGGGATGCGAGGTTCAAAACTTGCAAAATGCGGGTCAAGTTTCTTCATGTTCATTGAATGATCATATGTAAGCCCTCACTGTTCAGATTCAGGCCAATGCCAAGGGTGAGGAGATTGCACAACTGAAAGAAGACTTCAAAAGGCTGGAAGGCATCGTTTAGTCTATGGGAGATTTCCAGCTTGTCCGCATTCCCAAGCAATCTTGACTTTATTCCATTTTCATCTCAACATTTTTAATGTTGACAAAAAGGGGGATAGATGCAAGATTTGAACAATTTGACTTTTAATCGTGTGGTTTGTTGGACTGTGTGGATTGTTGGATTTTGTTGGATTGTTTTGATGTTTAACTCTGTTTGACTTTGTTTTTGTGTCTGGATGAGAACTGAACTAGACTTGGACTTGATTGCTTCTATTAACTACTATTGATATCTTATGGATGGCTTTATCGCATACTAGACTAACCTATTTTCTGTGGTTGCAGATTCTAGTGTTATTCATTTAGCAATTTATCTCTATAAGATATGCATATGTGTTTGAAAAATGTTTTGCAGGTCAAAGTTGTCCAAATCTGCAGGAAAGTTTTGTCACCATCAAAAAGGGGGAGATTGTTGGAGAAATCTTCTTGAAGTGTTTTGAAGCTGACAAAACGTTTCCATCAGTCTAGTTTGAAGGTTTACAGACTCTGCTATTTAAGTTTGAAGACCTCCGGATAGCCAGACTCAAGACTCAAAGTCTATTCTCATTAACAGTCTCTAATCCGTTGAAGAAATGTTATCCAGAACTGGATGTTTCATTAAGGATATAACCTTATCGACTGGAGAAGATCTCTTGGCTGGAAAAGACATAACAAAATCCTTTGATTGATCGAGATTGACTCGAAGATTAAGAATCCGATTATTGCCTAAATATTCTCGGAAGGTTCTATTTATGGAAACCGAGATCCTGATTGTATGGGCGAACATGATTGATGGGCTATCGACACGTTCCTTTAATAGCTCGATAATCTTCATAATTGATTCCGTCCAACGAGTAGATTGGAGGAATTTCTTTGGTAAGTGCCAACGGGTATGATGGCATAAATGAGTATATAAGGAAGACGTTCTAAGTTGTTCAAGGTGTGCGAGATAGAAGAATTCCAAAGTTTGAAGCTCCTTGTTGTTTAGACAATTCCTTTGAGCGAAATCTTGTACACAAAAGAGAGTCTATACTTGTGAGAAACCTTGAGGAAGTGTGGTAGAACATCTACACTTTGGAATCAAGGAAAAGCTGTGCTGTAACTTCTCTTTTGTTCATAGTGAAATCCAGCTAGTGGGCTGTTAGTGCGGAAGAGTAGACATAGGCTTGGAATAAGCCGAACCACTATAAACCTTGTGTTCAATTTTCTCTTCCTTACTCTCTTTACTTTGATCGTACTTCATTTTGTTAATCAAAAGTGAACTTCCTTTCTATCGTTTGCCTAAGAATCGCTTACGTATCTCGATAAATTGTTTGTACACCTATTCACCCCCCTCTGAGTGCTTATACTAGCTATCTCAAAATTTAAGGAGAAGACTCCTGTAAAGTCTCATCAAATCCCTTCTGCATCAAAAAGAAAAGGGAAGGAGCCCATGGTTGCTCCACCTAAGAAAAGAAGAGCTTTCATCGTGGAAGATGAAGATGATGACGACCTTACCATTTCGGCCATAGCTTTGAAGAAGCTAAGTCGTACTGTTCCAAAGTCAATGGAACATCATGAGACAGAAGGAGAGGAAAGAGAAGGACAAGAAAAAGAAGAAGAAGAGAGAGAAGAAGAAGAAAAAGATGAAGAAAAAGAAGAAGAAGAAGAAAGAGCAGTTGGCGAAAAAGAAGTAGAGGAGGAAAGACTTGAAGAAGAAGAAGAGAGAATGAATCAAGAGGAAGGAGAGCCTGAAAAACACTCTTCTCCACCTGAAGGCATAGAAACAAGGGGAGATAATGAGAAAAGAGGGATATCAGCTGCTACCAGTGAGGGAGTCAACCGCTCTCCAGCTGACCCAGAAGACATTCATGCCTCTCATTTTCCTGAAGAAGAACATGATGCTTCATCGCCAAATTTGCATGATTATTCTGATATGCCATCGTTGCGAGATCGTCTTTGAAGCCGATGCGCGTGCGAGACAGCTCAACAGATTTTCGCAGAATTATGGATATTCTCTTGGAGATGCATGGTCAAATCTATGCTCTGGGATGCGAGGTTCAAAACTTGCAGAATGCAGGTCAAGTTTCTTCAGGTTCCTTGAAAGATCAGATCCAAGCCCTCTTTGTTTAGATTCAGGCTAATGCTAAGGGTGAGGAGGTTGCACAACTGAAGGAAGACTTGAAAAGGTTGGAAGGGGTTGTTCAGTCCATGGGAGATTTCCAGCTTGTCCGCGTTCCCAAGCAATCTTGACTTCATTCCATTTTCATCTCAACCTTTTTAAATGCTGACAAAAAGGGGGAAAAGTGCAAGATTTGAATCAAACTTTGATTTTTTAATTGTTTGGATTGTTTGATTTGGATTGATGTTTGACTTTAATTTTGTGTCTGGATTTGAATTTGGATTTGACTGCTATTAACTGCTATTAATATCTTATGGATGGCTTTATCATATTCAAGACTAACCTATTTTCTGTGGTTGCAGATTCTAGTATTATTCATTTAGCCATTTATCTTTATAAGATATATATATTTATTTGAGAAATGTTTTGCAGGTCAAAGTTATCCAAATCTGCAGGAAAGTTTTGTCATCATCAAAAATGGGGAGATTGTTGGAGAAATCTTCTTGAAATGTTTTGAAGCTGACAAAACGTTTCCATCAGTCTAGTCTGAAGGTTTGCAAACTCTGCTATTTAAAGTCTAAAGACCTCCGGACAGCTAGACTCAAGATTCAAAGTCTATCCTCATTGACAGTTTCTAATCCGTTGAAGAAAGGTTATCCAGAACTGGATGTTTTATTAAGGATATGACCTTATCGACTGGAGAAGATCTCTTGGCTGGATATGACATAACATAATCATTTTTAATTGATCGAGATTGATTCGAAGATTAAGGATCCGATGATTAGCAAAATATTCTTGGAAGGTTCTACTTATAGGCGAGATCCGATTGTAGAGCGAACAAGATTGATGAGCTATCGACATGTTCATTTAATAGTTCAAATGATCTTCCTAATTGATTCCGTCCAACGGGTCGATTGGAGGAATTCCTTTGGTAAGTGCCAACGGGTATGATGGCGTAAAGGAGTATATAAGAAAGACGTTCTAAGTTGTTCGAGAAGTGCACGATAGAAGAATTCCAAAGACTGAAGCTTATTGTTGTTTAGTCAATTCATTTGAGCGAAGACTTGTACGCAAAAGAGAGTATATATTTGTAAGAAACCTTGAGGAAGTGTGGTAGAACATGTACACCGTGGAATCAAGGAAGAATTGTGCTGTAACATCTCTTTTGTTCATAGTGGAGTCCAGCCGATAGGCTGTAATGCGGAAGAGTGGACGTAGGCTTGGGATAAGCCGAACCACTATAAACCTTGTGTTTAATCTTCTCTTCCCTACTCTTTACTTTACTTTGATCGTAATTCATTTTGGTTAAGCAAAATAGTACTTTCTTTCTATCATCTGCTTAGTATTGCTGTGGTATCTTGAGAAATTGTTTTTATACCTATTCACCCTCCTCTAAGTGCTTATACTAGCTACATCAAAATATACAAAATTTTCTTAAAAGCCAATCTAAGTAATGTCGGAATAAGACTTGCTACTACTATGGGTATTTCGATTACTAGAGTGGGATTTGCAGCTCAAATTAAAGTCATAGAACAAGTAGTTGGAAAATTAAAATTGGAATTAACGTAATTCACAGAATTAGCACAATTCGTTTCTAATCTTGATAAAGCAACCCATAATCATTGAGATCATAACCAAAAGAATTAAAAAATAATTCGAATAAAAGAAATAAGTAAAAATTCCTCTCGTGATGATTCAAATTAATCAATGATTTGGAACGATTGGAGGGTTAAAGCGAAGAAAACATGGCAGCTTTTTAGAAGTCGAATCATTGAAGAATTGTAATTATTGTAATTTTTAATGAAGTATTAGATTACTTATTGTCGAAGTACGTCCCACTTATAGATGTGTATAAAATATTCGATGGCAAAACATATCAGGCAATAAAATACATATAACGAGAGCAGAATGTGCATGAAAATGCATGCCTAAATTGATATGGAGACACAACATAGGGATGTATTGCAGAAATTATTCTCTCGGCTCTCATTTTTTGGGGGGCAAAATTAAGGGTAAGCTGCATTTTCATTTTTATTTTATTTTTAAATCTTGGGAGACGAGGTATGCAAAGTCTGATGTGATCTTGCAAAACTAAGCTCACAAAAGGTGAAATATGCTAGGGTTAATAAAGGGCAAAGAATACTACCTAAACAGGGTGAATAGGTGAATAGGTTGTTTAAAACTTTAAAATGAACTATAAAATATTTTACACTGTTTAGTATGGAAAATCTGATTTAATTTCCTCTGTCCAGCCTTTTTAATATTTTATTTTATTTTTAGAGAAAAAATAGAAATGTTTCTTTTTTTTTTTTTTTCCTTCTTCTTCACCTAATTGCCGATCACCTACCAATGACCATAGGCGAGGTTGAGTTTGCCCAAGGCCAATGAGTTCAAGTTCGCTAGAGAGTGAGCTTGACCTTAGCTAAAGAAGAAGGAAAAAGAAGGAAAAGAAAAAAGAAGAAGAAGAGAAAAACAGATATTTAAAAGGACTGCATTGAAGAGAACATGCTTGGTCCAGGTGAAAGAAAGAGCAAGGAAAATGATTACTGCTTTTCATTTTCCTTAATTTAGAATACCTTTTGTCCGTTTATGGAAACCATTTTCCTTGGCTGTTTGTTTTTCATGTGCCAAACACTGGAAATTTTGAAAAACAATTTCCTGAAAGGCATAGACCATGTTCTCACGACTGGCGTACTGGTCCATTGATAAGAATACACAAACACTGGCCAATTTTCCAACCATAAGCATGGCAAGCATAAAATGATGTCGACACAAATTACAAACTTTAACAGAAGCCAGCAGAGCCAGGCATAACAAGCCAAAGAGTGACTAATTAAAGTCATTGGAGTACACAATATATCCGAAGATCTTTAAATTACAAGGACCAAATTTATTTAGATCGTCGATCATATGAGATCTACGGTGGACGCACATGATCAACAATTCAGATGCTCTTAGTCTGCCGGACCATGCAATAGAAGCTGAAGAGAGCTCTATCACAATTCCAGCTGTGCATAAAACAGAACTGGGAAATACTCACCGTTAATGTACAATGTACAGTATTGTGAGTTTTGTCATTGTTACAGAACAACATAGCGCCTCAACGTTTCCATATAGACACACGAAATAATTAATCCGCTCCATATATTATGAAATCCCACACTTCCATAAGACTACTCAGCCATGACGGGGACCATCTGCATTCTACTAAATGCCCTCTTGCTATGACTTTGTCTCCTCCCCTCTCTGTGGAGAATTAACAGAGGCTGCAAATCAAAAGAGCCCAAGGGAAGCTCAAGCCGCTAGTGTCATTGTCGTCATCACCACAAATTCATTTTTCTCAACTCAAGTGTGTTGTCCATCCTCAAGCACTCTCAGCTTCGGTTGATTGGGACAGCCGCTTCCCAGACAGGGGCTTCAGTTAGAGTTAGACTGGGAATTGTTCTGATGTTCTGAATCTGGTTCATCTTCAAAAACAAAGTTAATCGACAGACCGTTCTCGGCATCTTCCTGAACATCACTCAGTGAAGTGGGAGCAGTAGGTGAGACTCCGTCTTCCGAACCCTCATTAGGGAAGACGAGAGCAGTAGAGCCATCGTCCAGCTGCCCCGTCACTAGCCTGAGCATATAGTTTTGCATATAAAGTGGCTTTTTGAGTCTGAACTTGTGCTCTGGTCGATGTTGTTGGTTGAACCGGCCAGGGAGCTTGCTACGGGAATTGTAGCAATCTCCACAGAGATCAAAGCCAATCTCCTCGACACAATCCTGACACTGGTATCTATCTCCAATTATTGGATACATCTGTATATCAAGACCCAAGAATATTACTACATATAATCGCAATTAATCAACTTGATAATACTCACTTGTCACTTCAACTAGTTAAAATAAAAAATCGGTTGGTCCCACTGAGGACAGAAGTTTGTTTACACCATCCACAGCAACATATTCAGATAAAAAGACTTGGAGGGACCAAGAGTACAATGGCACTCATTCAAAATATGCAGATTGCTAAGGAGAATTATAAATGTATCATTTTATTATACTTTGGCAATTACTATATGGAAATTTCACATTTGGTGTAAGTTAAAAGTTATTTCACTAGTTCTGTATGCTACTAAGCACAATGATTACACAATTAAACTACGGCTACAAAAGCCTCAAATACCAAAACACAGCAAATATAATCTTGGAATCAATCCCAACTTATATATCTGGGCCAACAGGAATAAGAAGTTTCAACAATGGTAAAAATTTTAATGCCTAAATCCATTATCTTTTGCTAATATAAAATAATCGCTTGCTATCAATTGAAGTTCAAGATAATTTAAATTTTTCTTTCCATTCAGTAAATATAAAGGAGAACATTTTTGCATTTTGCATTGAGAGAGAGAGAGAGAGAGAGAGAGAGAGAGATGAAAAGCTTACCCCACAGTAATCGCAGCCAACTCCCAAATGGGTCACCGAAGTATCAATTAACCGTGATGAATTCTTTAGTTCTTTATCAGCTCCGCTATTACCTACTAACACAACACCACAACCATTGTGGCATCTCAAATATTATAAATGGCAATGAATAATGATTGAAGCTACTACATGTCATGATGGTCTGCAATAAACCTCTTGAACTCTGAGATATATAAAAAGTCGAGCTGCAGAACATACGAGATTTTTGGCTATTATTCTCTGAGATGGTCAGTCTAGGCCGTGCAGCTAATCCCCTCAAAGCATACTCTTTCGGAAACTGTTGCTCCAAAAAATGATCCAGCTCCAAGCAAACTTTTGGTAATCCCCCTGGATGTCGGCTTTTACAAACTTGACATGTGAGCTTTTCATCAGCTGGATACACAATGCAAGATTCACAATATACTGGAAATGCAAACCACATAATAGAGGAATTAGAATAAATATATTTTCTAATTTTAAATTTCAAAAGAATTTCTGAACCTGGAAGACAAAACTAAATGTAAAAAATACCATGGCCGCAATTAAGTGAAACGGGATGAAAAAGCAATTGCTTGCATTCCGTGCAGAGCACATCTGATGCAGTAATCTGCTTGCAGCTTTGGTCTGAGCCAACTGGATGCGCATTCTCCACTTGAACAGTTATATCATGTTCTAGTTTCAAGTCTTGTTTGGGACTGCTTGGACTGTAACTAACAATACCCTCAACAGGCTCTGATTGCACCTTCCTTGCATTGGGTTCACCATTTCTAAAAGACCCAGGGTCCATAGATGAGTTAGGGCCCAAACATGTCATGTGTGATTGTGAAGAATGGGATAATTTTTGTTGTTCCTCATCGCCTGGTCTCCACGCAAGAGCATCAAACTGTGGAGAGAAAGTTCCCCTTTTCTTTTCTTCCTCTGGAGCAAACAAAGGTAGGGGGTGGGGGGGGAGGATCTCAGAAAAGTTGATTTGTGCAATATTTTAACAAAACTAGGCTGGTAGAAAAATCAAAGTAGAATCATAAAAAGCAGTGGATCTGATGATCCTCACATGCATGATTAAATGGGACAAGAAATTGTGATCGAGCTTAAGAAGGAACTGTCAGCAACCATCCTGAAAGGAACATTCTCATATACCTCAATGGCTGTTTAATTGCTTCAATATTTAAAAGGTGCAGAACTCATACTCATATGACAGAATATGACAATCATCTAGTAACTGCATATTAAGACTTAAAGGATAGTACGTTAAGCATACATTCCAACACCTGCTGTAATGCCACTGATGCTTCCGAAAATTAAGGCCCCTTTTAGTACATAGAACAAAATAGACATTGCATGAGAAAATTATGGAATTTATCTAAGTTCGAAGCTTTTAGTTCAAATGTTATGTGAGAACAAATTTGAAAGGGGAAGACAACACTATGGAGTGGAGAGTTACAACCAGCGGACAAGCACCACCGCTTGTTTTCCAAGTGCACAATCAGCTAGTTAAGCCCTCCTTCACTCAGTGATGAGATGTGGAAAAGAAGTGAAATTAACAGCAAGTATGGCCTTCTAGATCCTTTTTCATGGAATCAATTAATAAATTCCTCCTTGACATAAATATATCATAAACTTAATAAGTCTGGCCAAGTCCTTTTCATGGGCAACATTGTTCTACAGGTATTTTACATAGCTAAGAGCAGGCAAGTGAACATAGAGAACTCACCTAATGTTTGTATTTCCCTTCTCCTATAGGAATCAGGATACATCTTAAGCAGCAAAAAGTGAAGTAATGGACAGATGCTGGGAAAGTGAAGGTATGGTTGCCGACACAGTGCGCAATTGGTCTCACGTACACCATTCATTGATTGATGCACACACCAGAAACAGGAAATATGGCCACACGCTGCATCAAGGGAAAAGATTAATTTGTTTAATAAGCAGATGGAGAAACTTCCATGTGTATGTGGAAAATAGAAGCTCCTTACCTAATACGACTGGCTTGTAAAGAAGGTCCCTGCGGCAAGATGAGAATAGATTGGTGAAACTGCTTCTCCCAAATATAAAAACAAATAGCTGCTCAAATACACAAGCAACGTTAAGGTGACGTATAAAAAAAGAAGAAAAAATGACAGGACCAAACCCAATGTCACTAATGCAGGTTCAGGCATTGCATGGCACAATTACTTGAGAGGATGATCGCGATTGTTGCAACTGGAGTTTACTTTTTATGTGGTTTACACGAGTAATTTTATACACTAGACCTTCACATTGAATGACAAATTATACTTTTGCAACAAAAATCTCGTCATTTGCATTTGAAAATATGAGATGAGACATAGAAATTAATCGTTTAAACTGAGGAAGCAGCAGCTAACTTTATTCACAATACACAACCGTGAAATTGAGAACAAAAAAAAAGCCCAGGGGACAAGAAGAGCCCACTGCAGATTTGATGAAACTATCATAGTCGAAATCTAAGCTTCCGTCACAACAAATTTAGAAAAAAGTACACCAAATACAGAAGCCATGCCAGTCATTATCTAGGCATCTCAACTATAAATTATCAGACGAACAGCCTCTTTGCAATTAAAGAAGACACAAGGAAAGCACAAAGAAACCTGCAATTGAAGAACAAATCCTTGTATTCAAAAATCAGAACCAAGACAACATTTTATCTCTGATATTTATCATTTCATAAACCTCAGTAAGAGAGACAACGGGAAAGATACACGACGACAAACAAGGAAGCTAACAACTTACAGTCAGAAAGGCAAAAAAAGGAAGCCACAACCTATAGTCAAAAAGGCAAAGAGGGAAGCCACAGCTTATAGTCAAAAGGCATTTCCTGTTACCAGAGCCATCCATCAAAATCTAGCTTTTCCGGAAGATCCCATTACATAGCACCGATTTCAAAACCCAAGACAATAACAATCGCGAGCAGCGCGCACACAGAAAAAGAAAAGGCACCATCTTCGCGAAAACGGCAAGACGCAATCGCATGCGCACACGCGAAATCATCCGAATTCGCACGAAACCACCACAGACTGCCGCAAGATGCAGACACGCGATCGAAAATGACATTCTTCGATCGTCCAAACGGACCGAGGCATGTACCCTCGCTACGTTTCAATCCGCGGTGAAAGAGAGAGAGGGAGAGAGAGATAAGAACGCTCACAGGCAAACGCAGCAGATGAAAGATTCGGAGATTTGCTCGGACTCGTCGTCTTCGATGGCCACCGATCGAAACTCCTCCATTTTCTGAGCCGACGACTCCTCCTCCGCCATCGAGAAAGGGCGGAGCGGATGGAGAGAATCGGAGAGGCGGTGAAGACGGCGGCGAACCTCCTCGGGAGATCGAAGGATTCCCGATCCTTTCTCCCGTGGCAGGGGAAGCTCGGACGAGAGCGAGATGGATGTGGATGGAATCAGATCCGACCCTTCAATTCAGGCTAAGTTCGAGTAGTTTAATGTTGTCTGATCAGGACACGAGCCAATGCGTAACAAACAACCGCCTTTCATTAACCTACTGCGAGATCCTTCTGGAGGTCCAAAGTCGTCACCTATTTCTAGTGAATTGGAATTCGCTTACGCTGCTGTGAGATTCTAGTATTATGGTTTTGATCTCTTTCTTGTCCTTGCATTTCAAATTAAAAAGCACGTGATGGTTTATTTATTTGTTTATTCTTTTTTTACAATGGTTCTCTAGTCAGACGATTAGCAGGGTAAATTGATGACTAATGTAAGGGAAAGCCGCCAAATATTCGCGTATTTAATTCTTTGATTATTTTTCAATAGTCAAATAAGAACTTCGACTTTAATCAGAATTACATCACCTTCCTTTGTAATTGTACGTATCACTCTTGTCGTGTTTTGCATTATAAAAAAGTAACATTATATTAAGAGCAAAGTAAGCGCAAGAACGATTCCGTTCTTAACTTATTCGACAAAGAAATGATTATTTTTTATTGTTTTAATGAATCGATTCTCGAAGTAAAAACGTGTTTGCAGAATCGTAAAATTTTTTATGGAATAATTGTGTTTGATAACGTCCATTGATTCTGCTCCAAATTTTTTTTTAAAAATAATTTTTTCTACTTTTTTTTTTTTTTACCTTTTTTCCTTTTCTTTTTTCATTTTTCTTTTCATTTTTTCCTTTTTCTCCTATTTTTCTTTTCTTCTTGTGGCCGGTCGTCGGATCGGCGATCGGCCGGACGAGGGCCGGCGACCTCACCCGGAGCGTCGCCGACCGGCCTCGCAGGCCGGCCCTCATCGGCCGAACGTCGCCGGCAGCCTCGCCAGCTATCGGCGACGCTCGCCTAGCCCTGCCGAGGCTCGGCCTCCCAGATCTGGCGAGGTCGAGCGTCGCCAGTGGACAGGCGGGCCTCGCCAGATCTGGCGAGGCCTCGCCTCGCCTCGCCTCGCTGGTGGACAGGCGAGCCTCGCCGGGGCTGGGCGAGGCCCGCCTGGCCACCGGTCGAGGCTAGGGCGAGCTCGGCCGGTGGCTGGGAGCGGGCCTCGCCCGGCCTCGGGCGAGGCTCGCCGGCGAGGCTCGCCGCTGGTCGGGTGAGCCTCCGCGACTCGCGGACCTCGCCTGCCAGGGCGAGCCTCCGAATGGCGGCGGCGGGCGGGCGCGGCGGGCCGGTGGTGAGAGCGGACGGCGGGCGGTGGCGGGCGGCTTATCGCGGGATGGCGAAAGGAAAGAAGAAGAGTTTTATTGTGTTGATTCTTTTTTTGATTCTCGGATGTAGAATCAACTTTTTTTTTATTCTCAAATCTATTCCAAAATCGGGAAGGAACAAATTTGTTAACAAAATTTTTACAAAATGCGATTCTCGTCCCAAATCGATTCTCGGTAAAAAAATCGGAATTACCATCTGTTTTGGAGTGTTGCCAAACAGGGCCAAGAGTTGTGTCTTTTTTACTCCTCATTTGACTTAACAATTCTTTTTTTTTTTAGTTATATTATTCCTTGCGATTGTTATTGTTCTACAAAATTGATCTTTTTGTTGGCCAACTCCTTTTATTTTGTTTCTTTTTTTGTCCTCGTAGGTCCCACTTTCCTTCTTTTCCGTGCTTGCTTTAGTTCTCTTACTCTTGTAAATTGTCTTGCTATCTTCTCTTTTGTAGATTATTCTCTTCTTTTGATGCCTCCCCACTCCTCAATTTGCAAGGCATTGAGACAAGGTAAACATACATTGGCAATCCTAACAAGCCCCATAAAAAGATCATTCTTCATATCATCATTGGTCGTGGACCAATCGCCTCTATTGTCAAGTTCTTGAGATAGATGTCCAATCATGACATCGTTAGTTTATTCTGAAACAATGAGCTAGACATGTCTGGTAAGTTCTCAGACCAAGATAATTGCATCAATTACATGGTCCTTGTGCCTCATCACGCTAGACAACCAGCGAATGGTGGAGAGCACATCCTTGAACTCCAAATGGGGGCTTGGAGGGTACAAATCGACTCGGTTCGACTGCAAAAGGTAGTGGCAAGGAAATGGGGGGTGGCCGTGGGAACGGTGGGTGAAGATGGACCCACGGCTTGTCCCCAATGAAGCTCTTGAGGAGCCAAATTGGGCACTTCAACCCGACGCAGCGGCAGTTTGAAAGTAATGGATTTCCAGGTCTTTTGTTTTTCTTGGCAATCTGTTATTTTGGTATAGGCAAACCTTGGAAGCCTCATCAAGGTTCCAACAGGTGGTCTTAATGTCCATAGTGCAAGAGGAGGCTGTGTGCGGTGGAGAAAGCCCGCTTTGGTTCAAAGATTTTACGGCTTTTACCGTAAATCTATTGGGAAAAATTTTAGGTTTTTGATTCAGTATTTGGAGGTGTCCTTAATCAAATGCTAGATTTGAAATGTTGAAAGCCCAAACCAAGTCCGAACCTATTTTAGGCTTTCAGCATTTTTGAAATACTAATACAAGGTTTAATGAATTTTTTTTCTTTCCAATATTGCCCTCATTATAATTGTGTTTTCCTCTTTTGCCCTCATAAGACATTGTTCATCGTCTTCTTCAGCCTTGCTACTCCACTGCAAAGCTCAGCCGGTGGGCATGGTGGGCGGTGCTCGGCCATGAGTAGCCAAATTTGGCCGTTGGGGGTTGATTATGGCCGCTGGGAAGCCTCGCTTGAGGTCGCGCGACCTCCGGTGAGGTGGCTTGAGGTCGAGCGACGTTACGTGGTGTCGCTTGGGTTGCTCGACCTCAGGCGGTAGCACCTAGGTCGCATGACCCAAGCGACGCCCAAGGTCGCTTGACCTCAAGCCACCTCGCTTAAGGTCGCGACGGCGTCGCTTGGGTCGTGCGACCCAGGCTCGCCTAAGGTTAGCATGACACCCCCCCTAACTACCATCGCCGTTGCCGCCACCAACCGCCTCCCCACCACCACCGGCACTATTGTAGAGCCACCTACCCCCACGAATTTTCCCTCTCCACCTAGTTGATCTCCTCCCTTTTTTCTTTTCTTCTCTTTTTTTCCTTTTTCTTTTCAACCTAAAGCAACTTTGCAAAATATACACATTTTTGAGTGTCCAAACACACTAGCATTTACAAAATGCCCATTTCAGTCAAAGATACTTGAAGAAATGCAAAGTAAGTTGAACCAAACAGATCCAAAAGGGGCTTGTTGAGGAGGTCAACAACGAACCCAATGTCAAAGCCAGCGAAAGTATGGAGGACAGGGTCAACTTCTCAATGCCCTGCGACGTGAGGAGATGGGAGGCGGAGAAAGAAGAAAATGACTTGCAAGACAGAAAATGGAGAGAGATTTGGACGTTACAGACGTGGAAAGAGATTTGTAAAATATCTTTCTCTGCCCAGCGTCCCTCGTGCACTGCTAACCACTGAAAAGTGGTGTCGTCTTGTTTTCGGGCTTGGGCTACGCCAACAAAGTTCTTCGGTCAATTTTGGGACTTGGAGATAATCAGCCCACGCCATGGCGACTTGTGCTCTTTGTTAATCAGATCTTGACATCCCTTAAAATTGAAAAAGAAGAAGATGAAGGTCGGCCTGCCCTTTTGGAACGGGTCCTGAATCGGACATTTTTCATATGTTTGTAGTTGAAAAAAAAGAGAGGCCCCTTGACATGAAGCATCAATGTAAATATGAAGTAAAATAATATTCATCGAATAAAATAAGTTTAATGAACTCATCCACTGTTCAAAAATTTTTTTTCTGAATAAATCATGTCTAGGACATATAAATAAAGATGTTATTGAAAAATTAAAGGCAACATTGAACATTCACTGAATAATAGTCAAGAATAAATTAATAATTTAGAAGGGGTATTAATTAAAAATTTAGGAATCATTTTTGCGGGCATTTTTTTTTTTTTTAAAGATGGTCCAACACAAAAACATGTCGAAACGATTTCATGAAGGAGAGCTCGAGAGAGTTATCGTCTGCTCAGACTGCCAAATGCTGGGAATGCAGTGGAAACTCTACGGAGAGAGAGAGAGTCAAAAGGTGAGAAAAAAGTCAAAAGCAAGAAGAGATGTATATAACTAAAAAAATAGTCAAGTTAATACACAAAATACGCATGATTAACGAAGCTAACTAAGCGTCAGGCAAACAGATAGCGTATTCAATGAAGAAGTGTTTGTTTTCCAAGACTTCGGTTGTTTTGCAAAAAAAAAAAAAAAAAAAAGATTTAAGAAATATTTTCCTAAAAATGATCATTTCAGATCGTTTAGAATATTGAATCAATAAAAACTATTTTCATAATTGACAACAATTTATATCTAAATATTTTTTATTCATTTATGTTTATAGGTGATATAAGAGATGATTTTTTGAAAAATACTTTTCAAATCAATCATTTTCTGCAAAATAAGCTAAGTGTAAATGAAAAAAAAGAAGAAGAAGAAGTTCAAGCCTAAATGTCATAATGAAGCGGGCAAATTACAAGAGAGGGAAAAATTAATCGATTTGTTTCACCAAAAATGACTAATTAATATTTTCTTAAATTTAATCACTTGAAGTAAATAGCCAATGAGAGAGTGTTATTATCATCATCAATAATTTATACATCATCATCAATAATTTTCATTCATTCCTTTTTTAAGTGATATGATTGATTAATTTTAGCTCATTTTTTTGTGAAACAAACGGAGCCAATATAAAAAAAAAAATTAATACTAATTATTGTTTTTTTTTTTTATACCTAGGAATCAGATAGCTAAACAACAAGCGACGTAAACCTAGAGGGTATTTAAGAGCGGAATCCACCACCCATGGAACCCCACTTAAGTTGCCCATCATGACGAGTTGCGGAATCGAACCCCGGCCTTGCGTGTGGCCAACGTTTGATTCCACAATAATTGATTAATTATTGTTGTTGTTGTTATTAACTTATTATCGGGCTAATCCCTAAAAAA
Source organism: Eucalyptus paniculata subsp. matutina (assembly GCA_017140255.1). NCBI lineage: Eukaryota > Viridiplantae > Streptophyta > Magnoliopsida > Myrtales > Myrtaceae > Eucalyptus > Eucalyptus paniculata. The sequence goes on from CM029445.1 coordinate 25,086,667, forward strand.
CCCCAAACTTTAGGTTTAGTTCCAAATCTACCCTAAATTTTTTTTTTTTTTGGTGACCGAGGATCCGCCGAAGCTTACCCTTGTTAGCTTACACCGATTTGGGGTTTCATGGGCCTCTGCGGTGGAGGCCCAACATCAACTATACCTATTTGGGATCTTACGGGCCTCCGTGGTAGAAGCCCAACAGTGACTATACCTCAGGGGAAACTAACCTAGCAACCTACCACTGGGGCCCCGCTTTAATCGCTAACAACGTAGAGTTTCGAACCCTTGACGTCCTTCACTGGAAGAGAGATCTCAACTAACTGCGTTGCCTATGGGTGGGTACCCTAAACTTGTATTTGTCTTTAAAAAAAAATCCAAAACTTTAGGTTTAGTCCTAAATCTACTATGAATTTTTTTTTTGTTGAAAAGAAAATAATCTATTTTTGCTCTAGTCCCAAATTTGCTCATGTTAGTCGTCTATCCAAAAATCGTGATTAGTCATCCTAATTTTTATATCTTATAACAATTTTATTTTGAAGATAATTTTCTATGTCGTCTTGCCAATGTGTATTTATTATCAATTGTAAATGCCACATTAAGTTGGGATTGGACCATGAGGTAGATTTAAGAATAGATTAGAAGTTGGTGAAATTTTTTTAGACAATGAAAATTTTGGGGTAGAATTGGGACTAGACCCAAAATTTAGGGATTTTCCGAAATAAAAAAAAAAAAGTTTGGGGCAGATTTTAAACTGGATCTTAACTTTGAGATTTTTTATGAGATAAAAAAAAGTTCGGAGCAAATTTAGGATTTAGGTATTCTAGGGAATTGGCCCTATTATTATTATAAAGTCGTGAACAACGTGCGAGGGAACTAGAATACGACCGGGAGGTTCTAGAAAACTCCAACGACGACCGCACCCACGCCCCACCACATAAAGATGACCAGAAATCCTCCAAATCCCCCGCGTCAGTTTCCTCCTTATTCGTGGCCAACAAGGTCTCTCCCTTCTCGCATCGTCGTCCTTTCCTCTCTCTCTCTCTCTCCGTGGATCGCGTCCTGCGCGGCGGTCCTAGCAATTCTCCCGACCAGAGGCGTCTCGCGGGTGGGGTTGGGGAACGGGCGCTGTCCGTTCGAGAATGGGGTTTTTCGTTCGCGAATTGAAGCTTTCCCGTTTTCGATTTGCTCTTGGATCCACCGGCTTTGCGTGCGTCAGTTAAAAAAGATTCGAGCCGCGTTTCCCACGTCAAAGTCTAGATTCTTCGTGGCGTCCGCGTCTTGCATTTTATGTTTTCTGCCATGCAAACTTCTGCGGTTAGATTCGACCGATCTCTGTATCTTCCGTATGGGATATTGATTTGGGCGCGGGGTGGAATTTTAGCCGACGATTGCTTAGCTGTGCAGCGAATGCGGTCCGAAGAGGACTTAATTCTGTTTAATTGATTGCGAAATCGTCAAAGGCTAGGCGTATGAACTGACTGCAATGCTTTATATTTGGAGCATATAGCAGAATATCATCCCAGAGAGGGATGGTTTATGAATTGTTTATATAGTTAGGTTCCGATCTGAATGAGATGGTTTGCTCTTGTTTCAAATGGAAGCTAGACATGATAATTTTCCTCATCGAATCTTGGATCCCCTTAATTGGTATAATCTTAATCTATACTTAATGTGCTGAGTTATTGCATGGTTATACTTGGTAAATGAGTTTAGAATGGTAAAATTTAAAATAATGATGGGTCAACAACTAATTTAAATTCAACTCACTTTTATGAATATCTTTTTACTCACTCTTTTGCCTTCACTCAATCTCACGTTCGCTCACGTTCGCTCACTTTGTACTTGCACATTTTAGACTGACTTTAGTAAATACAGATTGGATCGAATATGGATCACTAGCAGGTTAAATGTTACTAGCCAACTTACCTATTCGATGAGTCTATTGATAAGCTATTTTATGCATGCATAGGGCTATCATTTTCAAGTTATAATAAATCTCGATGATAGACACAGATAATGTATTTCAATTTTCAGATGCTAAAAGACATATCGCATCTTAATACAACTTTTCTGACTTGATTGGGGATCTCGTATGATATAAATAAAATTAAAGGTTTTAATGTATTTACATTTGGGCCTTGCCGATAGCTAGATCTGGGTTCGAGGGACCCAAGCGATGACTCTTGGGTCATGGCATCGCTTGAGGTCCCGTGAACCCATATCTGGTTGTTGGCGAGGCCCAAGCGGCGCCGCCTAAGGTCCCATGACCTTAGGCAGCCTCGTTGGCAATTAGATTTGGGTTCGCCTAACCTCAGGTAGCTTTGCTAGAGATTGGCCGTTCTCTGGTAGGTATGGGAAGATGAACATTCAAGAAAAAAAAAAAAAAAGGTCAACGGATGGAATAGTAAAAGGTGGACTTGTATTTCCAAAATGCTGAAAGTCCAAAGTAGGTCTAGACCTATTTTGAACTTTCAGCATTCCCAATGCCGTCATTTGACTGAGGGACTTCAAAAAAGCTTGCCAAACACCTAATATTTTCCCCAAGGGATTTCGGGGGCCCAAAGCCCCTTGGAAAAGCTAAACAAACGGGGCCTATGTAGGAGGTCATCCTACTGCTATAAATTAAGAGCTGAAGTTGTAGACTACTAGTAGTCACTCCTATCGATGATTTAAATGGAATAACTCCTAAATTTCATTGCACCATACAACTTTTCTAGTAAAAGCAATTACTTTCTATCCATCATCAATTATGATATAAGGCAAAGCGCCATAAAATCACGTGCATTCGAAAATTTTGATCGTCTTCTTGCCCGCACCCACATGTCTAGCACAATCTTGGAAACTTGCCTCTTCAATTGGAGGAAATTCAGCTCTAGTAGGTTCATATTAATACACAAATTGATTGCGTCCGCCACTCTAACAAAGTGAATTTGGGGATGTGGAGTCGAGAGAGAGATTTCCCATTTGGTAATTTGTAGAAGCAGAACAGGTAGAAGAGTACTAGAAGACCTTTTTTTTACATTTATTTACTCGAACATATGCAATTCGCCTTATTTTCATTGAGCAACGGCACAAGAAATAAAAGTTGGGAACAGATTACCTTGATCTTACATTTATTTAAGGTCACTTAAAACTAGTAATGACTTGGATTACCTTGACATTGCATTAAGTAAAGGCAGTTGTTGCTTTTTTGGATAAGGATTGAATTGGAACAATTAATAGATTTCGGGCTTAATTGGAACCCGTTTCATTTCAAAATGGACCGCGTGCAAATCTCGCACAAATCTCGTGCGTCGGCTATCGGCCTACATCTTGTCGAAATATGGGCCGCTTTGACTATAGATATGGGTCTTTGGACTTTAGTTGGTATTTGGAGGTATGGTTTCTTGCTTTTTTGAAATTTTCCAAGTGAACTCTTTCATTTCTATCTTATGACAAGAATTTCCACTTCATTAACCATTTTGCCTTGTACTTTTATGGAAAAGTTTAAGTGCTTTTTCTTTTCTTTCTTTCTTTCTTTATTTGTGTACGATTTGGGAGTCCACCGCTAGCATGCTCTTTGCACGATGCAATTGAAATCTAGATAAGATGCTTAACCTGTGCTGTTGTGTTAAAGTTCGCGAATCAACTGTAGCAATCTAGGAAAAATTGGGAGGCATCATGAAAATCTGGATGCTAGATGCCATTATTTTCCTTGGATTTGGGGATATCAAGTTGCTGGTGAGCTTTCACTCAAAATCCAGCAATTGGATGATGTGAAATGCAAAGTGAAGACCAAGGTTTGTTCAATCATGTGGATTTGCTTTGCAAAGTTTATCTTTTTCCTTTGTGCAAACTCCCATCAACCATTAAATTTCATTCTAGAGGATTTTGCTATGGTACACAAATGCATCATCTTGCTGGGAAACAAAAACTATTTGAATTAGACATTGCTCTTCAAATGTTTTGTTTTCAAATCATTGTGAGAATAAATTTTTGCAATTAAACTGGCTTTGGTGCATTTTTTGAGAAGTATTAGTGTGGGTTGTATTTCCAAATAATTTGTGAATTTAGAGTTGAATACTAATGAATTTGTCAATTTCCTTTTCTCGTTTCAGCTGTGAGACTTGTCTCTTATTACCAATTGACAAGTAAATGCTTGAATAAGTAATGACCTCACGTGATATTTTTTTCATAGGACAATGAGTTTATAGATGTTATTGCATCCCTGCGATATAAAGTCGACATGGGCCATGCAATTGAGGCCTTTTATAACAATAGCAATCCAAGGAAGCTCATTGAGGATTACACAATCCATGGTATGTGCCAAATAAATTATATTGGTACAAATATAGTATTGGAACAAATTGTACATTTACATGTGCAAGTGACATACTTCAAGCAACAATTATTGCATTACCTGATTTTGTTGTTTCAATTATTACAGCAATTGGAGCTTACGTTGCCTAGACGCAATTTGGATGAACTTTTTGAGCTGGAACATTTTTCCACATGTGTTGTACGAAGAGTCGAACAAGTTGTCTACATAAACTTCATTGTTGATATTATTATGAATGATAGACTCAAGTGGAGTTCTCTAAACTTTGCAGCTTTTGCTTGGCTCTGGATATGTTATTGTGGGAGCTATAATTGTGGCCATAAAACCAAATACTCGTCTTGAGAATACTATGATGGAAACCAGTGCTGGTAACCGTGAATTTAGACTTTGTTTGGTGATTTGTATCATATGAGTTTATTGCAAGTTTTGTTCTTGTTTTGGATGGTGGGTTGCAGTAAAGAGGAAGCTTGCAGATGAGGCTGGTAACCATGAATTTAGACTTTATTTGGTGCTAAGCACCACATGTAAAAGTATATTTTGATTTGTATCATATGAGTTTATTGCAAGTTTTGTTCTTGTTTTGGATTGTGGGTTGCAGTAAAGAGAAAGCTTGCAGATGAGGCTCGCGCCAACAACTTTATGCGAATAGTATTGCATACAAGCATTAGCGCATTGCGGATATTTTAAAGAACAATTCGATGGGCTTCACAGAGAATGTCTGAGGAGCAAGCACGAAAGACCTTATGGACATGGTCCAAACATTGCAAGACATCAATGCCATTAGAGAAATAAGATCATCTTCGACCTTGCTCATTCCACAAGGTCTTGGAGCCATCCGGAGATGAGCGCAAAGATCCATGATGGTCGTCAAGCGTCCACATAGTCTATTGATGCAACTGTTTTATAACCTTTTTGAGCAACTCTAATTTGGTCTTCAATATCATAAAATAGATGTGTTTAACTGGTTGAATTATCTGAAATATGAAGGTTCAATTGCTTGTCATACATTGTATATATAGTAAACTCACCGGGTCAACATGTCAAATATAAATCTTACTAGCAATATCTAGACAAAAGTAATAGATGAACTTCTTCTTCTTCTTCTTCTTCTTCTTTTTTTTTTTTAAATCCACCCATTATGGACATTAATTGGAGTAAAATTGGAAATTTGGAAAAAAGAAATACAAAATCTTTTACATTTTTTTTTACCAAACTCACCACATGGTAATAAGTTACCAGTTTTCTTCGTTGAAAATAAATTGATTTTTTTTTTTCAAATTTTTTTACCTCATCTCACCAATTTGAATCTACTGCGTTAGTGTTCTCCACCTCACATGCAAATATCGATTATAAACTATGCCATGCACATTATATCAGTAGATTGCCTTGACATTGCATTGACATTGCATTAACTAACATTCAACTTGAGAATCTAGTACGATATATTTAAGGTCACTTAAAGCTAGTAATAACTTGGATTGCCTTGACATTGCATTAAGTAATGGCAGTTGTTGCTTTTTTGGATAAGGATTTAATTGGAACAATTGACAGATTTCGGGCTAAATTGTAACCTATTTCATTTCAAAATGGACCGCATGCAAATCTCGTGTAAATCTCGTGTTGCGTCGGCCATCGGCCTGCATCTTATTGAAATATGGGCCGCTTTGACTATACATATGGGTCTTTGAACTTTAGCTGGTATTTGGAGGTATGGTTTCTTGCTTTTTTGAAATTTTCCGAGTGAACTCTTTCATTTCTATCTTATGACAAGAATTTCCACCTAATTAACCATTTTGCCTCATATTTGCTATGGAAAAGTTCAAGGTGCTTTTTCTTTTCTTTTCTTTCTTTCTTTCTTTATTTGTGTACGATTTGAGCGTTCAGCACTAACATGCTCTATGCACAATGCAATTGAAATCCAGAGAAGATGCTTAACCTATGCTGTTGCATTAAAGTTCACGAATCAACTGAAGCAATCCAGGAAAAATTTGGGAGGCATCACAAAAATCTGGATGCCGGAAGCCATTGTGTTCCTTGGATTTGGGGATATAGGTTGCTGGTGAGCTTTCACTTAGAATCCAGCAATTGAATGATGTGAAATGCAAAGTGAAGACCAAGGTTTGTTCAATCACGTGGATTTGCCTTGCAAAGTTTATCTTTTTTCCTTTGTGCAAACTTCCATCAACCATTAGATTTCATTCTAGAGGATTTTGCCATGGTACACAAATGCATCGTTGATCATCTTGGTGGGAAACAAAAACTATTTGAATTAGACATTGCTCTTTGAATGTTTTGTTTTCAAATCATTGCAAGAAGTAATTTTTCGCAATTAAACTAGCTTTGGTGGGTTTTTTTAGAAGTATTAGTGTGGGTTGTATTTCCAAATAATTTGTGAATTTAGAGCTGAATGCTGATGAATTTGTCAATTTCCTTTTCTTGTTTCAGTTCATGATATGGCAGCTTGTCTCTTGTTACCAATTCACATGAAAATGCTTGAATAAGTAATGACCTCACGTGATATTTTTTCACAGGACAATGAGTTTATAGATGTTATTGCATCCGTGTGATATAAAGCCAACATGGGCCATGCAACTGAGGCCTTCTATAACAATAGCAATCCAAGGAAGCTCATTGAGGATTACACAATCCATGGTATGGCCAAATAAATTATATCGGTACAAATATAGTATTGGACCAAATTGTACATTTACATGTGCAAGTGACATACTTCAAGCAACAACTATTGCATTACCTGGTTTTGTTGTTTCAATTATTACAGCAATTGGAGCTTACGTTGCCAGACGCAATTTGGATGAGCTTTTTGAGCTGGAACATTTTTCTGCATATGTTGTATGAAGAGTCGAACAAGTTGTCTACATAAACTTCATTGTTGATATTATTATGAATGATAGACTCAAGTGGAGTTTTCTAAACTTTACAGCTTTTACTTGGCTCTGGATATGTTATTGTTGGAGCAGTAATTGTGGCCATAAAGCCAAATACGTGTCTTGAGAATACTATGATAGAAATTAGTACCGGTAACCGTGAATTTAGATTTTGTTTGGTGCTAAGCACCACATGTAAAAGTATATTTTAATTTGTATCATATGAGTTTATTGCAAGTTTTGTTCTTGTTTTGGATGGTGGGTTGTAGTAAAGAAGAAGCTTGTAGATGAGGCTTAGTGCCAATAACTTTATGCAGACAATATTGCATACAAGCATTAGCGCATTGCGAATATTTTAAAAAACAATTCAATGGGCTTCACAAAGAATGTCCAAGGAGCAAGCATGAAAGACCTTATGGACGTGGTCCAGATATCGCAATACATCAATGCCATTAGAGATATAGGATCATCTTCAACCTTGCTCATTCCACAAGGTCTTGGAGCCATCCAGAGGTGAGTGCAAAGATCCATGATGATCATCAAGAGTCTACATAGTCTATTGATGCAACTCTTTTATAGCCCTTTTGAGCAACTCTAATTTGGTTTTCAAGCAATATCCAGACAAAAGTAATAGATGAACTTCTTCTTGTTATTATTCTTTTAAAAAAAAAAAATCCACCATTATGGACATAATTGGAGTAAAATTGGAATAAAATTGGAAATTTGGAGAAGAGAAATACGAAATCTTTTACATTTTTTTTTTACCAAACTCACCACATGGTAATTAGTTACTTGTTTTCTTCGTTGAAAATTAAATTGATTTTTTTTCAATTTTTTTTACCTTATCTCACCAATTTGAATCTACTGCGTTAGTGTTCTCCACCTCACATGCAAATATCGATTAAAAACTATGCCATGCACATTATATCAGTAGATTGCCTTGACATTGCATTAACTAATGTCAGTTGTTGCTTTTTTGGATAGGGATTGAATTGGAAAAATTGACAGATTTCGGGCTAAATTGGAACCCATTTCATTTCAAAATAGACCGCATGCAAATCTCGTGCTGCGTCGGCCATAAGCCTGCATCTTGTCGAAATATAGTCAAAAAGGCATTTGCTGTTACTAGAGCCATCCATCAAAATCTAGTTTTTCTGAATATCTCGTACAAGAAAATATTGGGTGGGCTGAGCGCGCCATGTCACCGTGCGCCCGCCCAATCAGGATGCGACATGTGTCGCCACGTGGCTCCACCTGGAGCCGAGGCCCGCCATTATTTTTCAGTCAAATTTTTGCTGCTTCTCTCTCTCATTAAATGCTTCGTCTTTCTCTGCACCATTTCTCCCATTTGCACGAAAGCGTGCGTCCCTTCCCCTCCCATTCTCTTTCAAAAGTTTTTGTCTATGTTCTGCATCATTGCAACGCCTGCTCTCTCTTCGTTTTTCTAAAATCTCTCCTTCCCCTTCCATTCTCTTTCAAAAAAATTTGTCTATGTTTTGCATCTTTCTCCATGAAAGCTGCAACGCCTGCTCTCTCTTTGTTTTTCAAAAATCTCTCTCAACCAAACGCTCGCCGGTTGCCTCCAAGCTTGGCCACCTCTACCGTCACCGTCAGGAGCCACTTGCTCCCAAGAACCCCTCCAATCATGACCGGGTGCCGAACTCGGGCCATCTCCTCCTCGGCCTCTTCATCGAGCAAGGACACCTCCAAACTCGGCCGCCTCCGCCATCGCCGCTTGGGCCTCTTCGACGATCGCGTACACCAAAAGCCAGCTAGTCACCTCCGAGCTTAGTCACCTTTGCCAATCGCCTCCAAGCTTGGCTGCATTTACCATTGCTGTAAGGAGACACTCGCTCCTAAGGACCCTACCGGTCGTGGTTGGGTCCCAAAGTCTAACCATCTTTGGCTCAGCCTCTTCGACGAGCATGGACACCCAAAAAATTGCTGGGTCGTGCTTTCATTTTTTTATATTTTCTTATGCCATAATGACTTAGTTCTTCTTCTTCAACTCGCGGAAGCTGACCAGATGGTACCAACTCGTTTTGCCTTCGATTATTCGTATATTCTGTTCATTTGATTTTCTTCCTCTTTATCACACTACCCCATGTCCATTCTATTTAACCAAAACGATCCTTTTGGGTCCTTGGTTGACGTAGGGAGTTGGAAATGCAGGAGACAACTCGAAGCTTCCGAAAATGGGTACAAAACCATTTATAGAGAGTCATTTCTCTTTTTGGCTCATGAATTTTTCAAAAATAATGATATAATGACATGAGGTCTTCATCTTCGTAGTGCGGACTGCGGCGAAGCGTGTGGCGCCAGGTGTCAGCTGTCCTCGAGGCCTCACCTTTGCCAGAGGGCTTGCGGGACGTGCTGTGCAACAAGCACAAGTGCCCATGAGAGGTTCGACGGGCTCGGTTTTCTTTCCAATGGTTGGACATCGATCGCTCAAGCTTGTGCAATTGCTGCTAATTTGAGGGACGTTGTTGTTGTACTAATATCATGGAGCTGGTCATGTAAGGACCCGGGCCTACTACTATGTAATATTATCCGCTTTAGGCCTTCGGCCCTCACGATTTTAAAATGCGTTACATAAATTAAATGGGCCCAAGCCTTATAAATTAGCTCAGGACTTCCCCCTAAGTGATGTGAGACTAGAGAGGACCCCTTCCCCTTTCCTGCGCACGTTCGGGGACCGAGGCGAGGGACGCACTACCATCCCTCCTCCCTGCACACCGTCGCTTGGGCTGTCACAGGTCAAGAAGTGGTTTGCAAATGCAAATTCACAACGTGTATAGCAATTTATCTGTCGTATCTATCGTGAATAAAGTTTCCATTTATCTTTCTTTCTACTGCACTTGTTATTTTTTTTGTTGGTCCAATGTGAGTCTTATCTAAGTTAATGTTTCATATTCATTTTTAACATATTCTAGATTCAATAAATAAATTATCCTAATTGATAATTGATGGTTCGATGTAAAAGTTAAAGTTTGAGGCATGGATTTTACTTGAATTGATAAAGTTTGACCTTTGTTGGTCCTGCAGGCAATTGCTGAAACATGAAAACAATTTTTCCACTGGATCCATTGCAAATGCTTCCCAAAAGTCAAGTGGCATGGAGAGGAACTAAACCCATTCAAATATAATGTCTTAACTTGTGTGTAAGCTCAAATTCACTAAAAGACAAAGTAAAGCCCAAAAGTCCACACCAGACATAAGCAATAGAAATAGTTAAGGTTGTTTGATTCGACAAGTTTTAATTGTTAAGGACCATATCATTTTTATAAATTAATGGTTGGAATTTATTGAGGCATCAAAAGAAGCACTTATAGGATAAAGTATCCGCCATTGTCATTTATGTCATGTATAACGTATTATGAACATTCTTATTTGCTTCCCAAATGATACAATTCTGCTTACAGTAATTAATTTGAACAGGTAAAAATTGTCCTATGCCGAGAAGGCTTAAAATGATATTCCTGCCATGGTAATAGATTATAGATGGATTAGGAGCTTGGGAACTTGGGGGACAAAGGAAACAAAATTAGCAAGGAAGCATTAGTTAGTGTCCTGTCCAATCCTCCTCCTCAAGCAGTCCATCACAATGTGATCATATGCCCAAACTACCCATCTCTTTGCTCAAATGATTCTGTGATATTGCACCTATTTCACCAGTCACCACTGACTTCATTTTATAGATTGGACCTTAATCATGAACAACGTAAGAAAAGGGGATGCCAGTTACCAACCCATGATTCGATGGATAGTGTGCATCAGGATTGATTCTTCTGTCTCTTCGAGTACAAATATGTTTATCTTCTACTTAAATGGTAAGCATAAGGAATCTCCATACGTAGCATCCACCTACTCATCACTTTCCACTTTCCACTTTCCACATATTGGGTAAAATTTAAGAAGTAACCTAACTCTCTCCCTCTTTTCTTCTGTGTTCAATCTATAAATAGAACTCGTTTCTCGAATTCCAACCACGCCACATTCCACTCGAAGCTAATGGTGTTGTCGAGGACTACTTAGGTGCAATTAACAAATGAATATTTTATCCTTCGAATGTTTACAATTTGTACTTCAACTACTAAGCTAACAGGGCACATGTTTGCGCTCACAAAACAAATTCCGATAAAGAAACAAATCCAACATGTTTTTATCTTGTGCAGAAGAATGACATTGGCTCGGTCTTGTTTGAAGAGGACTCTCTCGACTTTTGGCAACGGTTAGTCCTTTTTTGCGCACACGCTCCGCCACAGTTTGCACGACATGAAGACCTCATGTCATTATACCATTATTTTTGAAAAATTCACGAGCCAAAAAGAGAAATGACTCTTCTTACCCAAAAAAAGAAAAAAGAAAAAGAGAAATGACTCTTTAAATGGTTTTGTACCCATTTAGGAAACTTCGAATTGTCTCATGCATTTTCAACTCCCTGCGCCGGTCAAGGACCCAAAAGGATTGTTTTGGTTAAATAGAATGGACATGAGGTAGTTTGATAAAGAAGAAGAAAATCAAATGAGCAGAATATATGAATAATCAAAGGCAAAACGAGTTGGTACCATCTGGTCAGCTTTGGCGAGTTGAAGAAGAACTGAGTCATTATGACACAAGAAAATAAAGAAAAATGAAAGCACGACCCAGCACTTTTTTGGGTGTCTGTGCTCGTCGAAGAGGCCGAGCTGAAGATGGTTAGACTTCGGGACCCAACCACGATCGGAAGGGTCCTTGGGAGCGAGTGGCTCCGACGGCGATGGTAAATGCGGCCAAGTTTGGAGGCGATTGGCAAAGGTGACTGAACTCGGAGGTGACTAGCTGGCTTATGGTGTACGCGATCGTCGAAGAGGCCAAGGCGAAAACGGTCAGAGCTCGAGACCCAACCACGACTTGCGAGGCTCTTTGGAGTGAGTGGCTCCTAGTAGTGATGGCGGAGGCGGCCGAGTTCGGAGGTGTCCGTGCTCGCTGAAGAGGCTGAGGCGGAGATGGCCAAAGTTTGGCACCCAGTCATGGTTGGCGGGGTTCTTGGGAGCGAGTGGCTCCTGATGGTGACGGTAGAAGTGGCCAAACTTGGAGGCAACTGGCGAGCGTTTGGTTGAGAGAGATTTTTGAAAAACAAAGAGAGAGCAGGCGTTGCAGCTTTCATGGAGAAAAGATGCAAAACATAGACAAAAAATTTTGAAAGAGAATGGAATGGGAAGGAGAGATTTTAGAAAAATGAAGAGAGAGCAGGCGTTGCAAAGATGCAGAACATAGACAAAATTTTTTGAAAGAGAATGGGAGGGGAAGGGACGCACGCTTGCATGCAAATGGGAGAAATGGTGCAGAGAAGGACGAAGCATTTAATGAGAGAGAGAGAGAAGTAGCAAAAATTGAATGAAAAATAATGGTGGGCCCCGGCTCCAGGTGGAGTCACGTGGCGACACGTGTCTCATCCTAATTGGGTGGGCGCACGATGACGTGGTGCGCTTGGCCCACCCAATATTTTCTCAATTGGGGGAGAATGGATGTGCGTAGGCTAAGAGAGGATAGGAAGAAGGCTAGGGAAAGGAGAAAGAAAGAAAAAATGCATAAGACAGCAGGGGGCCCACTTTTCCACGTGGCGCCATGTGAGTGGTTGGGGAACACGCTAATATGGCGCTCCCAGACCACCCAATATTTTCTTTGTACGTACGAGAAAATATTAGGTGCTCAAGTGTAGACACCTCAGCATCATACTAGTCCATTTAGCACCCGACAATGTCATTTTGGGCCGCCTTCGCACATCGCCTCCATCTTCACCCACTTCTTCTCCAACCTCTAGCGTTGCCGCCTCCTGTGCAACTCCTCTCGTGCCCTCCGCATCGATGCCCGTGTCGGCCAGGAGCTTGAGGCCCTCCACCACGTCGACAAGCCACGCCACCACCTCCAAATCCACCTCCGCCTTCGCCTCATCCACTATCTACGTCGACCCCGGTTGACCTCGAAGATTCAAGATTGAGCTAAACTTTAGATCACAAATCTAAGGCTCAACTTGAGCTTAGATCCAAAGTATGAGGCTCAAGTTCACTGGTGGAGCTCGAGCTCAACAACGGGGGACTAAGACGATGGTGAAGTGGTGGTGGAAGGTGATTCATGGGATTAAGTCTCCAACGGATGAAAGGAGGAAGTCTTTGGTGGAGTGAAAGGAGGAAGAAGAAGAAAAAAAATAAAAAAAGAAAAAAAATAAGTAAAAACATTAATTGAAGAGAGATAATACAAGGGTGTCTGACTAATGGCCCAAAATGACACGTGTCGGATGCTAAATAGATTAATATGATGTTGAGGTGTCTACACTTGGGCACCTAATATTTTCTCACTATTAATAACCACCTTTCAAAACCTATTGGGAGATTCTTCTAGAGGTCCAATGTTGTCACTCTTTTAGTGAATTTGAATTTGCTTACGGTGACGTGAGATTTTAGTATTATGGTTTTGACCTCTTTTTTGTCCCTATCATTTCAAATTGAAAAGCATGTGATGGTTATATATATATAATGGTTCTCTAGTCAGAAGATTAGCAAGGTAAAATGATGACTAATGTAAGGGAAAGCCGCCACATATTCGTGTCTTTAATTCTTTGATTATTTTTCAATAGTCAAATAAGAACTTCAACTTTAATTATAATCACATCACTCTCGTTTGTAATTATACATATCACTTGTCGTGTTTTGCATTATGAAAAAGTAGTATTATATTAAGAGTCTCGTTTTTTTTCACTCCTCATTTAGCTTAAACATTCTTCTTCTTTTTTTAACTATATTATTTCTTGCGAGACCCATCACTTATATTGTAATTCTAGAAAATTAGTCCTTTTTTTTTTGCTCAACTCCTTTTGTTTTGTTTCTTCTTTTTGTCCTTGTGGGTCCCACTTTCCTTCTTTTCCATGCTTGCATTGGCTCTCGACTCCTGCGAATTATCTCTCCTCTTTTCCAGGTCATTATCTTCTTTTTATGCCTCCACACTCCTCCAGTCGCATGGCATTGAGACAAGGTTGGCTTGCACTCACACTAATAAAGATGGCATTCACAAAGATAAGATAAATATACATTGGCAATCCTAGCAAGCCCCACAAAAAAAAATCATTCTTCATGTCGCAGTTGGTCGCAAACCAATCACCTCTAGCAATCAAGTGAGAGAGAGAGAGACGTCCAATTGCGGCATCATCATATTTTGTCTTGAGACAACATGTCTGGCAAGTTCTCAAACTTAAATGATTACATCAACTACATGGTCCTCATGTCTCTTTACGTTAGACAACCAGTCAATGGCGGAGTCGATAGTGCAGAGCACATCCCCCGACTCCAAACGAGTGCTTTGAGGGGTACAAATCGACTCGGTTTGACTCCAAAACGCAATGGCTGGGCGATGGGGGTGGCTGTGGGAATGATAGGGTGAACATGGACCCACTGGTTGCCGTTGATGAAGCTCTTGCGAAGCCAAACTTGGGACTTCAACCCCACGCGGTGGCAGTTAAAAAGAAAAGGAAGTACGGAATTAGGAATGCATATTAAGAAGAAGACCAGGAGGATGCTTATAATGGTGGAATGGATTTCATAGGCAAACCTTGGAAGCCTCATCAAGGTTCCATCAGGTGTTCTTAACTTCCATAACGCAAGAGGAGGCTTGCATGCGGTGGAGAAAAGGGGTTGTTGGGGAGGTCAACAGTGGGCTCAATGCTGGAGCCAACAAAAGTGTGGAGGACAATGGGGTTGACATCACAGATATTCAACTTCTCAATGCCTTGCGACTTGAGGAGATGGAAGGTGTAGAAAGAAGAAGATGACTTGTTAGAGAGAAAATGGAGAGAGATTTGCAAGAATTGAGAATGAGAAGGGAAACGAATGCACAAGGACAAAATAAGAAGAAACAAGATAGAAGGAGTTTTTTTTTTCTTTTTTGTCGAAAGTAGATGTTGCATTCATTCATGAAGATAAATGAGTCTTACAAGACAATGATGGATAAAATTCTGAACATAGAATTTCCAAAAGGGAGAGAGGAGGAAAATTCACCCAATTTGTAGGAAGGTTTTTGGCTTGGTGTGTTCTCGCTAGCCAATCCGCCACTTGGTTTGCTTCTTGTGGACAATAGACTACCCATATTGATTTGCAAAGGGCTAACTCTTCTTTACACTTTTCCATTATCTCCTTCAAATCCCATGGTGATTCGGCCCGGCCCATTATAATGTCAACCAAACTTAAACTATCACTTTCGCACACCCAGTAACCCCTTTGACCTTTCTCTCTTCCCACGTGCCGTGCTTCATTTTTCCTCAAGTACGACAACCCATGCATCAGGGAAAGGGCTTCTACTTGCTGAGAAGAGGATGCCCGAGCTTCTATGGCAAAACCCTCAACCACCAGCCCCGTTAGATCTCTTACAATCCCAACAAGTGAACAAAGGAATTCATCTGGAATCCATGAAGCATCTACGTTGAGCTTCATCTCATCTCTGTCCGACGGCATCCATTGAATCGGTAAGCTTCGATTTGTGGATTTTGTTCCTTTTAGATTCCGCCATATGCTGAAGTTTTTTTGTTGTGCTTGTGCAAGATCCACAAGATCGATCGGTTGCGGAGGCTTTGCTTAGAAAATAAGGTTGTTGCGGGTCTTCCATATGTTCCACAGCACAGCAGCGATTAGTTCTTTTTCAGGTAAACCTTCCCTACCTTCGAAGATCTCTGTTAGCCACTGATCAAACCTCTTGATGTTGCTTGGGTTGTTGATGATATTGACGTGTGGATCTGCCCATATTTTTTTGGTTCACTTGCAAAGTAGAAATAGGTGTTCTGTTGTTTCCATGTGTGTGGAGCAAAACGAGCATAAAGGTTCGGGTAGCATTTTTCTTTTATACAAATTCTCCTTTGTTGGTATGGCATTTTGACATAGACTCCATAGGAATGTTCTCATTTTTGGGGGGATAGCTAGACTCCATATTTTAGTCCACAAGGTTCTTTGAGGCGTGAAAGAGCAAGATGCCCTGTTTGGTTTTGTTCTTGTGATGTTAGAATAGGCCCATGTTATACCCGCTTTTCATAGTATATATCCATGTCCATACTAGACAATCCTTCTTTCGGTTCGGGCTAAGGTTTATCGCAAGTATCTCATTAGCGATTTGTTCTTCAAAAAGGTTGAGAATCAAATTTTCTTTCCATGCCCGTGAGTCTTCATTAATAAGTTCTGTCACCATAACTGGTTCATTTTGGTTGGCTGGACCTCCAATCACTCCAAACTTTAGCCATCTGTCTTCCCGTATGATGATGGATTTGCCATCCCCCACTAACCATTTAACCTCTGATTCTATGGCTTCTCTTCCTGTTAAAATGCTTTGCCATCCCCAAGACGGTTGCTGCCCCTTTCTTGCCTTCCACAAGTCTCCATTTGGAAAGTAGATATCTTTTAATATTCTACTCCATAAAGCTGAAAGAGAGTTGGATAATCGCCATGCTTGCTTGCTGAGCATTGCTTTGTTAAAGTTAATCAAATCTTTGAACCCCAAACCTCCCTCATCTTTTTTGGTTTTTAAGACTTCCCATTTTTTCCAATGTAAACCTATTTTTGAGTCACTTTTCTACCACCAAAATGAAGCAATTCTTCTTTCTATAACTTTACATATAGAGATAGGAAGTTTAAAGATTGACATCGAGTAATGAGGGAGGGCTTGTACAACGCTATTGATCATAATTTATTTGCTTGCTTTGGTCAATAACTTTTCTTTCCATCCCTCTAGCTTCGAGTTACTCTTGCTAGAATCCAAGTGAACATCTCTTTCTTTGAATGACCCCATTCTATTGGAATGCCGAGATATTTCCATGTTTTGTCTATTATTAGGACTCTAAGCTCTTGTGCTAAATTTCTCTTCAGAGAAATAGGATTATTACTGCTGAAAAATACCCCTGATTTATTTAAATTAATGGCTTGACCCGTTGCATAGCAGTACTGGTTGAGAATATTTGCTAAGTTTTGGCATTCGACAATAGTCCCATCCAGAAAAAATATAGCATCATCGGCAAAAGGTAAATGAGTCAGTGTAGGGCAGAACCTGTTTAGTGTTATACCCTTGATGCTTCCATCTTCAATGGCTTTGTTCATCAACCAGGTCAAAACGTTTGCTATTAAGATGAATAAGTATGGAGAAAGAGGGTCGCCTTGTCTAAGTCCTCTTGAAGGGGTGAAATTGAGTTGGTTCCCGTTGATCTTCACACTTAGGGACACCGTTGAAACACATTGCATAATTAAAGATATCCACCTCTCATAGAAACCCATTTTCAACATGCAATCCCTTAAAAAATCCCATTCAATTCTGTCATAGACTTTCTACATATCCAGTTTCAAGATCACTTGAAATTTTTTCTTCCTTTTTGTAATTCTCAGCTAATGTAGTACTTCCGGAACGATTAATATATTATCTTGAATTTGTCTACCTTGTACAAAGGCACTCTATTCAGGCTCTATAATCTTTAGAATCCAAATCTTTAGTTTATTAGCCATGACTTTTGAGATGATTTTGTAGCTGAAATTGCACAAACTGATAGGTCTGAATTGGCCCATGTTTTCTGGATTTTTTACTTTTGGTATCAAGGATATGTGCGTTTTATTGAGAAGGGGGTCGATGGTACCTGTTTCGAAAAAGTTCTGCACTAGTTGGACCAAATCCAACTTTATGTCCTCCCATGACTATTGATAAAATATGCCATTTAGTCCGTCAGGTCCGGGTGCTTTTAATGAGCCCAGTTGGAAGACCGCTTCTTTTACCTCTTCCATGGTAATGTTGGCCATCAGATTTTCATTTGTTTCCTCTCTTACTGGGCTGGGACACTAATTTAGGATTGGTTGATAGTTCCTAGGACCCTCCGATTTGTATAGGTTCCGATAGAAGGACCCTATGTGTTCTTTGAGTGCCGAAGGATCCCTACACCAACTTTGATCTTCCATTTGCAGCATTGTAATCCTATTTCTCTGTCTTCGTTGCACTGTAGTTGCGTGGAAGAACTTAGTGTTCCTATCTCCCTATTGCGGCCATTTAATACGTGATCTCATCCTCCAGAATTTTTCTTCTTGTTTCCATAGCTGTTCTATCTAGTCGACAATGTTTTAGGCTTCCTTCCTGCTAGAATTTTCGGACTTCTTGTTAGTTAACTCTGTTAATGCCTTGTTGAGCTCTGCACGATCGACATGGTGCATGCTGAGGGAGCCCATTCGTTGGCACACCTCGGAGTTCCTCAAAGCAAGTCCAATCAAAGACAGACAGAGAAAATATTACCTCTCGCATCAAGAGAAAGAGAACTCATGAGTCCGAGACAAATGTTCAGCTTCTGCATTTTCATAGGATGGGACAGTTGTTCTTCTCGGGCGCCATTTAGGCCACTTGGTGGCTGAATCAATAGACAGCCCCTAAGATTGAATCCAACGCCTCCCAAAATGTTCCGTGAATGGCCTCCCCTTTTTATATATATTTTTTTCTTCTTTCTTTGTTTTCTTTTTGTTTTGTTTTCTTTGTTTTCTTTTTGTTTCATTTCATTTTTCTTTTTGTTTGTTTTGTTTTCTCTCTCTTTTTTCTTTTTTTTTGTTTTCTTTGTTTTCTTTATTTCTCATTTTTTTATCTTTTCACTTCAAACAATTTTTTTTTTACCCAAAAATTATTGTTTAAAATGTATTTCGGGTGGTTACCATTTTTGTCATAATAAAATGATAATATCAATACAAGATTTATTAATGACAAAAGGTAATAAAAGATGCACTAACTGGATTTTTTGAACAAATTCTGACACACATTTATCTTTCATTCCATCCATAATAAGATCAAAAAGATTTTTCCATAATTGATCAATGCTCCCCCTCAATTTGTTGCCTTTTTGAGATGATCACGATTCTTTTCCTTTTCATTTCTCTGTCCCTTAAAGAATTTCCGCAATCAACTCCATTTCCTTTTTGGTACCCATCAATTTGAATCATTCCTAGTAAAATAGAAAATCTCCATAATCAAATATTCTTTCTTAATTCATCGTGGCAATGAGAATTTTGCCCAAAAACATTCCTTACCAACTTCTTCTTTTCCTTTATTTTCTCATCGATTCTCGAAGTCCTGTGTCTAAGTCAGACTCAGATTAGAACACGTGTTACAGTTGCAGTTACGGAATATTGCCATCAAGCATAAATTTTTACTCATCATCTTCTTTTATTGTTCTTTTTTGGCCATTCGCTTGTATTTTCTTCCTGAAATATGGTGGCCTTGTGTTGCTTTGCCATTCCATAAGTCCTGTGCCAATATATTAGCCATAAAGAATCTTTAGCTCAAAAGTAAAAACAATCTTGCTTCGTATGGTCTATTACTCAACCATCAAACATATTAGTAGCCTTTGATTTATTTTGTCATCTTCAAAACATCATAAGGGATTTCCCTAACAATGTTGGCCATCGGATTTTCATTTATTTCCTCTCTTACTAGGCTAGGACACTAATTTAGGATTGGTTGATAGTTCCTGGGACCCTCCGATTTGTATAGGTTTCGATAGAAGGACCCTATGTGTTCTTTGAGTGCCGAAGGATCCCTACACCAACTTTGATCTTCCGTTTGTAGCATTGTAATCCTAGCTGTCGCTGCACCGTAGTTCTCCCTATTGCGGCCATTTAATACGTGATCTCATCCTCCGATTTTTCTTCTTGTTTCCATGGTGCATGTTTTGGCAACTTCTTGTTAGTTCTCTTTGCTCCACTTTGCAAGCTCTTTAGAAGTATCATTGACTTTCACTGAGAAACTTGTCTGGCTTAGTGGCATTTTGTTCCATATTTTCTTGATGATCTCTTCATACTCTTCATTTTCTGTCTAGTATGCTTCAAACTTAAATTCTCTCTTCATTTTCTTACTTTCAGGATGCAACACAAGGAGAAGAGGGCTATGGTCCGAGCCAATTGCTAGAAGGGCTTGTACTTCAATGTTAGAAAAGGTAATTCTCTAATCCATGGTACATAGAACTCTGTCTAGTCTTTTTTTTGACAAGGGCCTCCCCTTCCCGGTTATTCACCCACGTGTAAGCACACCCTTTGTTGTCCATGTCCATTAGGGAACACTCGTTTAAAAGATCTCTGAACACTGTTATTCTGTGATTATCTGCTTCTCGTTTCCCCACCTTCTCCCACACATATAATATTTCATTAAAATCTCCCATGCAAGTCCATGGTAGATGGTTTGTTGATTGGAAATCCTTCAGCTTTTGCCATAGCTTTAGCCTTTCCCCGAAATTCATCAATGCATGAAGAAAAATTATCTGCATTTGATAGCCACTATTTGGATTTGTGCACTCCAAGTCAATGAACTCTTTAGCGATGGCATTCACCTTTAACAGCACTTCCTCACTCCACAAAATGGCTAAGCCTTCCGCTATTCCTTATGGGTTTTCTATGAACAGATTTTGGAACTTAAGTCTCCTTTTAACTCCTTCCACCATCGTTGTTTTGTTCTTTGTTTCCATCAAGAAAACCAGATTGGGCCTTTCAAGAGCTCTTAGTTCCTAGAATGTTAGGGAATTACCCAGCCCTTGACAATTCCAGCTTATAATTTTCATATTATCGCCGGTGGCTTATTAGGGCTAGCCACCAAAGCCCACTCATTACCATCTTTGATTAACTTAATTTGGGTTTCCAAAAGCTCCGTATCATCAATCATTATGGGAACTTGTTTTGCTATGCATTTTTGTTTTTTTGCCTTCTGCACCTTTATACTTTTCTTGCTGCATTTCCCAACTTTCGATAAGATCAACTTAGTAGCTTTGAAGCATATAATATGTTTGCCATGATCTGTAATTTTTGTAAGGAGAACTGTTGATTCTTCTGGTGCCTCCTGCTCATTTGAACTTTATGCCCTTTTCTTGTTGCAATTTAGGACTACCCTGGTATCCATTTCTTCTCTAGCCACTATGTCCATTTCATAAGCTGGATGGGGGATTTTGGTGCTATTTCTTCCACAATAGTTTATTCTTCTATTTTGCCATAGAATGCTTCCCAGTGGGGGCTATGATCTCACACTTCCGCCTTAAGCCATGGGCCATATTTTGTTGGCTTGTTTGCCGCCTATGTTGTTTGCTCATATGGAATTTCTTCACAGTTAGTAGCATAGTGATTAATTTTTCCACACGAATAACAATAGTGCGGTAGACGCTCATATTTAAGTTCCACCCATAACCACTTGTTTCCTATATCTAGTATAGCCCATAATTTTAATGGAGATGTCAAATCCACTTCAACTCTCACTTTTCCCCCTTTTTGTGGTCCGTTGCCTTTTGAATCCACTTGAATTTCCAGTATTTTGCCTACATTTTTGCTAGGTTGTTGAATACTTCTTCTAGTCTCCATCCAAGGGAATCCCTCCAATATGCACTCAAAAAGCGCATTGAGAATAATCATAACAATGCTTCGGAATTTCAGGTTCACATTGTTTAAGAACGAGTAGATTACTGGCAAATGACTAGGGTCCAGCTTTCATAACTCTCTCTTTTTCCTCCTCCGATTGGAAAACGAATGTGAAAAAGCTTGGTTCTTTTTGGGAACAAGCCACTAATTCCGTTTTCAATGCTTTCTTCATTGTGTTAAGGAAAGTTGGGAAGTTGACATTAGGTTTAGAAAATAGCTTCCCAAATAGGGTGTGGATGCGTTCTTCCCTCTTTTCTAGGGGGATTTCTTTGATCACTTCTACTATATCATTCTCAAACCACAGGTGGCCTAAGCTTTTACATAACGCAGCCATTCACAGTTCGTTCTCTTCTTTACCTTCCATATTGTCTTTTCCGCAGGTTTACTGGCTATAAGCTCTTTGAGTGGGTTATTTGAGTTTTTTGGAGGTGGGTTTATATAGGTAACAAATTGAAGGGAACTCTGTGATGGAAATAGTAGGATCACAAGGTTAATTTAGAAGGTTTGTGGGCTAAAACAATGGGGAAGACTCCATAGCCAAGCGATTAACCACCTCCCCAATTCGTTGATTTATCTCTTCTGTTAACAAATGGGAGAGTGACAGAATCCAACCTTTTGCGAGGCCAAAGCTCCGAGATCACCCAGCATTGATTGTATCCATCGGAAAGGAGATAACAACACCGTTCCATTGCTCGAGGCTTCTCATTTCTGTGAAGAAGCAGTAGGGAGAGGGGTTTCTGGGTTTTACACGATGGGTTTCATTGATCAAAAGGGAAATAAATGTGATTTTGGGTGTCGAAATCTACTAGAGATTTAGGGTTTTGGGGGGGAAAGCTACCGAAAGGGGTAGAGGAGAGCTCTAAGAGGCGAGAGAGAGTTGTACTGCACAAATCTTAAGATTCCATAATACATTCCCCGCTAAGATAAAAGGAGTTGACCAACTAATAAAAGAGACCACTTGTAATAGGCGTAATAGGCCCACAATGGATAGTAAAGTTAAAACACAAAAAAGAGCGTCTAGATCAAAAGAGCAATGGAAAAGTGTGGCACATTTATCTATATTTATCAATTATCTATATGTTGTTTCATGCATGACTTATGTTTATCTACTCACGGATCATCCATGTTATTATCCATGCATCTAAATTAACATGTATATATTAGTAATCTCGTCACACGATGTTTGGTACTCAATTATAGACAACGCAATGTCATATCATAAACCATTTTGTTACATGACGAAGTAAAAGTAAGATAGAATAACTAATGATCGGTTTCAAATTTAGACCTTATGCATATTTAAACTAACGGAATTCAAAGGAAAAATATACAATTTGAGAGTTTCCAAAAAAGAAAAATGAATGTTTACCGATATCGCAAATCTAGAACTAATAATCTAAACTCTATTTTCATAGCCCATATGATTAATTGTAAGTGTAAAATTCCACAACAGATGAGGAACCATTTAAAGAAATTAAAAAACATCACAGGCATGTTGATGTATTCGGCTTGAGGAGTTCGCGGCCATGATTGGAATCGGTTCCTCTATCATTGGTCTAGAAGCACCGGTTCAACTTAGTTCTCGAACTAGATCAAACTATCTCCCTCTTTCTTTGATCCTAGTGATATAATCATAGAAAGAAAGTGTAAATCTACAAACATCGGTTCAACTAGTTCTCGAACGGGATCAAACCATCACCCTCTTTCTTTGATTCTAATAACATAATCACAAAAAAAAAGTATAAATCTATACTACTCGATATGTTTAACTCGATGCCTTTTAACTTTCAGAATGGAATAGATAGTGAACTTTTGTCCCCCATATTTCTCGTACGGAGAAATTAGAGATCAGTTAAACATCAACATCCAAAAACTTGTACGGAATTACGACACGTGCATCGGTAAAACATCTTTTTCTGCTCAACTTCCACGTGCATTGTTAACCACGAATACTGAGAAGCGGTGTCGTTTTGCTTTCGGGCTTGGGCTACACCTAGTTCCATCGATCAATTTTGGGCCCAGTTGAGCTAAGCCACGACCTACACCATGGCGACTTTTGCATTTTCCCTTTTCAGATCTTCTTCTTATAAAAGCGTATGAGAAGGTCCGGCCCGCCCTACTTTAGAACGGGTCCTGACCCGGACAATTCATATGTATGTTTCGGGTAACATACCAGGCCCCTTGACCGGATAAAATAAGTTTAATGAAATTGTCCATTGTTCAAATTTTTGTTTGGAATAAATCATGTCTAGGATGGTATTATTGATTGAGTTATTGTTATTGATAATTGATATTCCTTAAATATGAAAACAAAAAAAGTAAGGTATACCAAAAAATCCTTCTTTGCACTCTCTCAATAAAAAAAATATTGCTTTCAATTCGTTGAGTTTGAAAAGTTGAAAAAGAAGAAGAAGAAGAAGAAGAAGAGAGAGTTAAGCGTGCATTATCCACATAATACATTCGTATCTAATCTGGAAATAATAACCTATGTCATTGAATAACAATGGACATATCAACACCTTTTTTTAATTTTTTTTTTCCATTCTTAATGTAGAAGGATAAAAAGATGGACATTTTAGTAACTCATCATTTTTAAAAATCCAACTTTACATATAAATAGCATTTGATTTGTCATTTGGGCAAATTGAAGGCAATATTGAACATCTACTGATAGCTTAGGAATTAAATTAAATTAATTAATCAAATCAAAATTTGGGAATTATTTGTGTCTTTTTATTTTTGAGTTGGCCCTAGAAAAAGATAAGTCGAAACGATTTCATGAAGGAAAGCTCGAGAGCGTTCTGGTCTGCTCGGACTGCCACGTGTTTGGGAGTGCAGTGGAAACTTCGCGGAGGGAGAGAGTCAAACGGTGAGAAAAAAGTCAAAAAGAAGAGGCGATGTATATGACGAAATACGCATTTATTAACGAACGAAGCTAATTGAGAGTTAGGCAAACAGATAACGTATTTCATAAAGAAGTGTTTGTTTTCCAAGAATTCATTTGTTTCCGAAAAAAAGAAATATTTTATTTTATTAAAAATGATCATTTATATCACTAAAAATAATTAATTAATAGAAATTATTTTTATAATAGAAAATTAAATATTTTTGTTTATTTATTTTTACAAGTTATATAGATAGATTTTTGAAAAATATTTTTTAAATAATTTATTTTCTGTAAAATGAACGAAGCTTAAATGACCCCCAACTTAAAAAAGAGGTTGAAGCCTAAATGTCATCATGAAGTGGGCAAATTACAAGAGAGGGAAAAATTAATTGATCAATTTTTGGCTCTTTTTTGTTTCATAAAAAATGACTAATTTAAATTTTTTTCTTAAATATGATTGTTTGAAGTAAATAGTCAATGAGAGAGTGTTATTATCATTGGCAATAATTTATATATGAATTTTTTTATAGAAGATGGAAAAATTTTCATCCATTTGTTTTTATAAATGATACAATCAAATAATTTTATGTCATTTTTTTGTGAAACAAACAAAGTCAATATAAAAAGTAATTATTATTGTTGTTGTTGTTCGGCTAATCTTTAAAAAAAACCCCAAACTTTAGGTTTAGTCCCAATACTACCTCAAACCTTTTTTTATCTTAGAAAAATTCCCAATCTTTAGGTTCAATCCCAAATTTACCCTAAATTTATTTATTTTTAGAAAAAATCCCAAAATTTAGGTTTAGTCCCAATTTTACCTCCAACTTTTTTTATTTTGGAAAATATCTTTAGGTTCAATCCCAAATTTACCCTAAACTATAGGTTCAATCCCAACTCTATTCTCTTTTTTTGTTGAAAAGAAAATCATCTACTTTTACTCTAATTCTAAATTTGCTCCCGTTAGCTATTTGTCCAAAAATCGTGATTAGTCGTCCTTAATTTTTATATCCTATAACTGTCTTATTTTGAAGATAATTTTCCATATCACCTTACAGATGTATATTTATTATCAATTTTGAAATGTTATATTAAGTTGGGACTGGACTATGAGATAGAGTTGAGAGTAGATTAAAAATTGGTGATTTTTTTTTAAGACAGGAAAATTTTGGGGCGGGACTAGACCCTTGGGGGGTTCGGGGCAAATTTAAATTAGGTATGTTAGGGAACTGGCCCCGTCATTATTATAAAGTCGTGAAAGGCGTGCGAGGGAACGAGAATAAGACCGGGAGGTTCTAGAAAACTCCAACAACGACCACGCCCACGCCCCACGACATTAAAGATGACCGGAACTCCTCCAACTCCCCCGCGTCAGTTTCCTCCTTATTCGTGGCCAACAAGCCTTCTCCCTTCTCGCGTCGTCGTCCTTTCCCCCTCTCTCTCTCTCTCTCTCCACCGTTTGCCTCGGCGCCGCGCCGCGCCGCTTCGCTTTCCCCTGTTTCTTTTAGGTAATCTCTCTCTCTCGCTCCGTGGGTCGCGTCCTGCGCGACGGTCCTGGCAAATTCTCCCGACCGGAGGCGTCTGGCGGGCGCATTCCGTTCGAGAATGGGGGGGTTTCCGTTCGCGAATTGAAGCTTTCCCGTTTTCGATTTGCTCTCGGATCCACCGGTTTTGCGTGCGTCGGCTAAAAAAGATTCGAGCCGCGTTTCCCACGTCAAAGTCTAGGTTCTTCGTGGCGTCCGCGTCTTGCATTTTATGTTTGTAGCTATGCAAATTTCTGCGGTTAGATTCGACCGATCTCTGTAGCTTTAGTGTGGGATATTGGTTTGGGTGCGGGGGGATTTAAGCCGGGGATTGCTTAGCTGTGCGCCGAATGCGGGGGTGGAAGGGAGTCAATTCTGTTTGGTCGACTTTGAAATCGTCTTAGGCTCGGCATACGAAGTTACTGCAGTGCTTTATTTGGAGCGTGTAGCAGGATATCGTCCCAGAGGGTGATGGTTTGTCGGTTGTTTATATAATCGGGTTCTGATCTGAATGGGATGGTTTGCTTTTGGTTCAATTGGAAATTAGACATGATGATTTGCTTCATCGAATCTTGGGTCCCCTTAATTGGTATAATCTTGAGGAGCTCTCTGAAAGGTGTAAAACGAAGTTGGTCATTCAGTTAATTTTGCCAAAAAAAATTGCTGCACTGCAGTGCATTATCTATAGGCAAAAGTAGTCAGTTCTTGTTTAGTTTCTCAGTGTAGTTGTGACTTGTGAGGCTTTGCTTTATTACTTGCGTGGCTGGATTGCTGGTTTTAATGATGTTGGTTCTTTGATTTGTTTAGTCCTTGTAGGTGACACTCTCACTGTTTGCATTTGGGAGTTTCGAAACTCATATGGCTGAGGTAAATGAAACGTTTCAGTGACATACTTTGGTTTCTCGTATCTGTTGGTGCATCATGTGAATGTAGTGACAATTATTCTGAATATGGCAGGAGGGTCACAGGGTTACTTTGAATGTGTATGACCTGAGCCAAGGTCTTGCTCGACAGCTTTCCACATCTTTCTTGGGAAAGGCAATTGAGGGCATATGGTAAGTGGATTGCAGTCGGAGGAGGGAAAGATGTCTATTTGTTAAGTCTTCTTGTTCTCATGAAAATGCTGCTTCTGGGTGCACAAGCTCCAAGCAATACATCTTGAAATTGTATTTTAAGCTGCTTCTGGTATTTTATTATTGTTTTCTTTTTTTTTTTTTTTTTTTGGTTGAGGAAAAAGAAGGGGGGGCAAATAGAGACATTATTTAATTTGGATCTTTGGTACTGAAATTTTTTCAATCTTCGTGTTTCTTGATGATATTGAGTACTCTTGCTTTGTGAGGGGTCCATGTCTATTTGGCCTGTAGTAAGCTGCATTGATGGATGAAGGAGGAATTAATTTGAAGGTTTATATGTTGGTCAGTTAGAAATTGTTATTTCATCAATTGGGTTTCAGCAACTTGTGAGACAAAGCTCGATTGACCTCATGTTAACTGACTACTTTTGTAAATGTTACATTTAATCTGGATTTTTTTTAACCAGAAGCAGGGGCAACATGACATGCCTTTCACTTTAGAAGAAAAGAAAGCCAGTATGCAGATCTCTTTATCTTACTGACATCAATGATTTGAATTTTTTTGAACACAGGCACACTGGAGTGGTAGTGTATGGTAACGAATACTACTTTGGAGGTGGTATACAGCATGCCCCTGTTGGGTCAACGCCGTATGGTACTCCCATTCGTGTTGTAGAATTGGGTGTCACACATGTCCCAAAAGATGTTTTCGAGATGTATTTACAGGAGATCAGTCCTCGATACACAGCAGAAACATATAGCCTGCTCACTCACAATTGTAACAACTTCACTAATGAGGTAGCCCAATTTTTAGTGGGTTCAACCATTCCAGACTATATTTTGCAGCTTCCTAATGAGGTCATGAGTAGCCCAATGGGTGCTTTGATATGTAAGTCCATTTTTACTTGCCAAGATGTTCCCTCAATTGTGTGTTGACTTCTTTTTCCATAAACTAAAGGAATTGGTTGGATTAACATGCTATTGCACTACGCTAGTAGTGTGATACAACTGGAAATCTATGCTATCAGAACTCAGTAGAAATCACCTGTCCTATTCTCCCTATGATTGAGTTTGGATATGGGCCCCACTATGCCTGTAGGTTGTATATTACTGTTTGTTATTCCTCAGTGTGCTGGGTGATTATCTGGTGTTGTGATGAACCATAGTTCCTCTATGAAATAAGGGAGATTTCTGCATGTGATGTTGATTGAGTGTACTTGGTCTCTTTTTTTGGGAGAACATGGGGATGAGATACCCCTACATGGATTATCCATCTGGTAGGTGACTGCATGGCAATATTGTCTTTATGTCACGTGAGGTAAAGACCTTGCTCTTTTCCTTCTCATTTTGGAAGTATAAAAGGGCAGGTGATAGGCACATAGAATCTTGCCCTGGAACTTTTTAAGCATGATGTATCCCTACAAATTATTGCTTGTTTGTGAGAGATTAGGTTGAAGGGGTGGTAAAGGTTCTCAAGTCAGGCAATCATCATCAAGGTTAACGTCCTCCTTTTTTTGGTCATAAGGTCAATGTCCTCATATATTGTTGTGGATGTCGTCGTGTATTGTTTGGTTCCTTGTGGTGGCTTTGGGATTTCTAAATTGTATAACTGGGGTGTGCTGCTTGTAAATGTGTTACATTGAATGACGTACTTCTGGTTTGTATTGCAGTGCCTATGATACAGAACTTGGAGACGACTTTGAAAGCAGGAGCTGTTCCTCAAGTTCCACAGTTTAGGCCTCCATCCTCGACCCCTGATGTTACCAAGTCATTCGGCAGTACTCCTAGTGCACCTGTGAAGAAAACCAAAGCCCCAGATGCGGATAAGAAACAGCAATCTGGGGAGTGTGCTAAGGAGTCTAAGGATGAAAAAGCCCCAGCTGCAAGTGATTCTGCCGCTGCAAAAGTCGTCAACCCTGTACCAGGAGATCCTCTGGGAGATGCACGGAGCAAGGTGCAGGAGGAGATTACTGCAGAATTTGCGGCAATCATGGCAAGTGGAACGTTGCGCGCAAGTGAAGCTGCGGCACTTGCCACCAAGAGGGTGATGCAGAGATATGGGCACATGAACATGGCGATGTCGAGCTAAAATGAACTGAAAAACAACGCACCATTATTACTAGCAAAAAGTGTGTTTACAAAGCAGTAGACACCAAGTGATTGATTATCATGAGACTGAATTGGTCGGCTCCACCCTGATGTAAACTGATTTCATTGTTCGAATTATTAACAGAGACGTTTTCTGCGTATGGCTTCGATTTTGAAAGCCAGATTGGCGGGTGGAACCCACGAATGAACCTTGCATTCGCATTTCGTGTTTTTTCCTATACTTTGATGGCTGTAGGATGTGTTTCTACAGCCCCTACCAAAATGTACTTGTTCCCAATGCATGTCTATTGAAGAAGCGATGGCTATCGCTTACGTGGCGATGTGCCTTTAATCCCAGATCGGAGCGCCTCTAATTCGGGTTTTCTCCTCTCTCTTTTTTTTTTTTTTTAATTTGGTGGAGGCTCTTATTAATTTCTTTCGGTATCAATTTCTATTAGTCACTACCATAGTTTCTGGTCAACATGCCCGGCCCGCGTCTTTTTACAAAATTTAAGCTGATTTTCTCTGATTTGAACTTTGAAGTGACGGTTGGACTGATGGATGGTCATCATTTACACAATTGAAGCTGACTTTCTGTGATTTGAACTTTGAAGTTACGCTTGGACCGATGGACAATGAAGCTTGACCTTCTGTGATTTGAACTTTGAAGTTACGGTTGGACTATCCATTGCAAAATGGCAATTGCTATTTTTCAAAATCAAGAGAGACAGACTACTAATAGCACATCGATCCCTAATGATACTCCTATGAAAGGCACGAATTTCAAATCCTATGCTTTCAAGCCAACCCAAATTGACAAAGAAAATTTAATAGTTGTACTCTCGCTTGACTTATATTTGAAGTGAATTGAATATTTTCACCATCCAAGTCTAATTTTAAGAAATAAGGCGTTTGTGAATCATTATATTCCCCGGTAATAATTTTTTATTGAAATGATTTTTTTATTCTATTTTTAAAAATAATTTTTAAACATTTTAAGCTGTTTGATAACTATTCAAAATTTTATTTATGAAATTTTAAAAATTTTAATTCAAATCATTTTCTTTTAATTTTTTAATAATTTTATTTATTTTTTTCTTTTTTATTTCTTTTCATTCTCTTCTTCTTCTTCAAGGGTTGTTAGTCGCCAACCCTTGATGAGGCCACACCTCGTCGGCCAAGCCTTGGCTGGGCGAGCAGCCTTGTCCGAATTTGATGAGATCGAGCCCCATTAGCAGCTGGGCGAACTCTACCTCGTCAGATCTAAGCAAGGTTGAGCCTTGCCCAATCAGGTGAGGTTCGCTGATGGCTAGGGGAGGCTCCTTGGCCACCAACGAGGCTCGACCTTGTTAGATTTGGCAAGGCTAAGCCTCGCCGGTGGCTAGGTGCGCCTCCGGTGAGCCCATTGAACCAATCACCGGCGATCGGTGGCAGCTTGAAAAAAAAAAGAGAGGGAAGAAAAACAAGAAGAGAAAATAAAGAAAATATGGGTTTGCTTGATTCTATAATTGTTCTCTAGAATAAAGAATCAATTTTTTTTTACTTCTCAATTATGTTCCAAATCTACTTTCGAAAATAAAAAAATAAAAATTTGTTCTTGGGAATAAAAATTTTACTCAACAAATTTCTATTTCAAGTCTACTCTAAGTTTTAAAAAAAAAAAAACATAAATTGTTACTATTTGGCAAGTTGTCAAACACAGTCTTAGAAGCTGAAGAAACTCCAAAAAGAAAATCATTTCTCGAATAAAACTTCGCATAGGCCAAAAACAAAGTAAAAATGTAATATAAAGATAAAAAAAAAATTAGGAAAAAACAAAAGAATTAGCGCCTACAAGAACGAAATGGAGGTCGCGATTATTGTCCGTACACTCTTCGAAATGCAAAGAGAGGCACCTTCGAATTTACTCTCTCAACTTCTCTGCTTCTCTCCTCACCAAAGAATAACAAGTAGACCTCAGCTGCGTTATGTTAGGCTTCTGAAAAAAATGCCTTTGAGCAAATACGTTAAAGAGTTTTTTTTTTTTTTTGGGAAATGCAAATAATGTTTTATAAAGTGTAATTTAATAGTACATTAGAAAACAACTTTGATTTAAAAAAATACCCTTGAAAAGGATTTTTGATACATTTTTTTGGGAAAAAAAAAACTTCAAACCCTTCACTAGACTCTGATCAGATTTTGTTTTAATAAAATCTGAGGAGCCTTCTATTGGATTATCATCGTGGATCAATCTGTTGAAGTATGAGCCGGCCCTTAGATTCCCCTGCCTTTTAGACTAGTAGTCTCTTTTGATTCTGAAAAATAGCAATAGAATTCTCCATCGGCCCAACTGCAATTTCAAAATTTAGGAGAAATTGTCTAAAAAATCTTAAATCCATTATATGAAGGCCATTTCATTTCTAACATTTTCAATTGTGTCAATTTAGTTTTAAATTTTTTGATGATTTGCATTTTAATTTTAAACCTTTTGATAATTTGCCAATATAGTTTTTCCAGCCAAATATTCAAATAATAAGTTTATGACTATATTGGCAACTTTTTAAGATTTTCAAGACAATTTCTCCTAAACTTTGAAGTTGGATGAGCTTGGTGGTGCTATTGTAGTATAAAGGACTTAATAGGATTAGAGATCATAAATAATGAAGGAGGATCTCCATCCTTGAATTTTGAATTTCTCTCTTTCTTTGTCGAGTCTCAAACATGATATTGTAGAGTTCTAATATCAAGGGGTCGAGGCACCAAATCTTGCCTAGCTGAGATCTCTACAAATATGTTTCTAATAGAGCTCTAAGGAAAACTGCTAAGCTGTATAGTTGGGGCAGTAGTTGGGGTAAAAGAATTAGCTAGTTGCCTTTGATGATGGGGAAGACCATACTCTTTAAGCTCAACAATCTGCTATTTCACCTATGCTATTTCTTCCAAGCTGGATTCTTGCAGCTTCAAAATTAGAAAGCATTTTTTCAAGATTTCTAATCATTCCTTCAATTTTGATGGAAGCTTCTACACCTTGGTCTGTTCTTTGGTGCATACGATCAAGCCGTTTTTGCATTGCAACGAAACCTTTACAAGGGTTTCAACAGTTGTACCAATTTAATGAAGAACGATGGTATGAGAAGTACACACCTTGTTTAAAAGAAGGGCATTCTTAATCTGTCAATTTAGGACAACTTCTCCTGCAGAAATCTTCTTGGGATTTCCACTAGCATCAATCCCCGATGGATTTGCTATTTTAGCAACATATTTATATCTCTACCCAGAACTAGTTGTTTCAAACTCTTGTTTTAGCTGGGAAGTCGGAGTCAAAGGAGGAAAATTTGTTGGAGAAAACATGTACATATTCGGAGGGTTGGCCATATGTTGTTCGGCCTCTTGAACTTTTTGGGCATTTGGCACTAGATTAACAGGATTCCTGGCTTGAGCGGTTTTGAATTACAAGAGGAATTTTTATTAATTCACTTGTAAATGGGTTTGTAGAATGGGGAAATGGGTTGCTATTTTGGCTTTATTTATTGAGGCTCAGGCTTTGGTAGTTCATAAGGCTTATGGTTAGGAGGTGGTGGTGAATAAATGGAGATAGTGCTAGAGAAGGGTAGGGCATTGTGTAGGATACCATAAATTGGTACCTTCCACCATCTTCACCAATGGGAAATCGCAATCTAGGTATCTCTGATGGAAAGGATCTCAAGCCCGTTTCTTTTTCTTCTTCACCGAATGGCGATGATCTTCATCTTTTGTAAGGGTTGTGCAAAGTTCACACTAGTAGTTGAGAGTGCTAGTATGAACACCTAGAGGGGGGTGAATAGGTGTATAAAATAAATCTTGGCAAATATATGCGGAATAAAATAAACTCCGAGTAAAATAAAGGAGTTAAGGAAGAAAATAAGAACACAAGATTTATAGTGGTTCGGCTTAATCCAAGCCTACGTCTACTCTCCCACGCTAACAGCCTTCTTGGTTGGATTCCACTATACAATCAATAAGAGATTACAACTTTAAGTGCAAATACTTAGTAGTAGATCATATTATCTCACTGAGTCACTCTTTTGGTATTTCTCTCACGATCACAAACGTTTAAGCTCTCCAAAGACAAGTGTATGATCGAAGGTCGCTCAGACTTTGGAATTATAAATTCGACGCTCTATCTCTTACTTGCTCATCGGTTCATGATCTCCTTAAATACTCCTCCACTTCCAAACTACCCGTTGGACAGTATCCTAGAGAATCGTCTTCCAATATACCCATTGGACAGCTCTGTATCTAGAAAATTTGGTAGCCGTTGAGTGACAAAGGTAGAATCCCAAATTGATTCCGATCGCCCATACAAATAGAATCTTAGTTTCCATAAGTAAAGCTTCTTCGTATAGAAAGTTCTTGTCTTCAAGATCCAATCGTCAATCAAATAGATTGATTCAATCAAATCAATCTTGATGTGGAATCCAAACCAGATCACTAGCCGTTATATGATTGGGCTTGAGTTACGTTGTGAATATGGATGTAAAGTCCGAGAGCAATAGACTTTACAATCTGAGTTTGAGTGCAATAGACTTTATAATCTAGTCTGAATATATCCGCTTTTAAACAGATTTAGCTTTAAGGTTTGTACCTAGTTCTGTTCCCGAATAGAGTCTATCTTCTTGGTTTACTTTAGCATAGAGTCTCCTCGTTTTCCGGTTCAACATTCACGTTCAGTTTGGAATTAGTCAAAGTTGACAGACTTCTGATGTAGAACAGACTTTGACACTAAAGTCTGGCAGTCTTCAGACTTTGACACAGAAGTCTGGAAATCTTCATAATATACTTTGGACATATGTTACATTCAATCTTCTGGCCGTCTTCAGACTTTGACAATATTCTTTACATGTTCTATTATCTGCATGGTCTATTACTTAACCATTAAACATGTTAGTAGCCTTTGATTTATTTTGTCATCTTCAAAACATCATGAGGGATTTCTCTAACAGTAGTCACGTTCCAGTAATAGTATCACATAACCGAGTCTTTAAAGTAGTAAATAGGATTACCAAAGGAATAAACTGGAGGGCCTGTCTAGGCTTTATGATTAGGTTTACCTTCCCCATCTTCTTGGTGATCCTGAGTAGGTTGGACCATAAGAAAAGTGAACAAAATAGAGCTGAATGTTTCTATCTTATCCTCTGTGGGGACAAATTTAATAACCACATTGCCATCTTTCTTCTTAGTAAACTTTGGCTTAGTGGACTGGACTAAATGAACATCCTTGTACAACTTTTCATAGTTGGTTACCCAAGTCCTGAGACAAGGTTTAACCAACTCATCCCTAAAAATTTGTTTAGGAACATAAACGCAAGGTGTTGTATGGTTATTGTTCACATAGATTAATAAGGCTTCTTCTGATGCTGGAAGAGAAAGATTGATGACATGGTTCTAGACTCTATACACCATTTGATAGTACAAGATAGCAACAACGGAGTCTGCTACTTGGGAAGCTCCAGAAATTTGGAGTTGAATTTTCAAGGTAATAAATAGTTGAGGGTCAGAAAGTGCCATATTGAAATTTGGAAAAAGAGTAACAAACACCGTTCCAACATTCAAGATAGTCTTGATTGTCCCAATATAGGCATGCTGGTAGTCAATAAAACTTGTGTCTAGAAGAGCCATCTAGGCAATAATAGGAAGACCTTTTCGATCATGGAAAGACAAGTTAAGACGAATTGCACCATAGTACAAATGGGTGTATTCTTTTTTAATCCAATGTCGAAGGAATTCAAAGGGGATTTGAAGAGTAACAAATTATTTTTAGGAATAGGATGTTGATCAAACCAAGTAGATTGGACATATTCCTTGATTTCTTTTGGAGTATGACTAATTAATTGTCTAATGGAAAGGATAAGAGAAAAAGAGGACAGTTGTCTAGCAAAATCAGCATAGAGATTTACAATAGGAGGGTAGTAGGTAAGATTTTCTCGGCTTCATTGAGGTAGAATACCTCATAAAGCCATTCGATCTTGGATGATTTAGATTTACGAAAAGGACTTGATGGAGTTAAGGTAACTAGAATATCTACTAGTGGTGAAGAAAGTTTGAGGTGGGTGTTTTCACTCATGGTAGAGTGATGGTTCCCCTTTAAATTCTATCGGTATTACAAATCTTAGAAAGATACTATAGCACTGAGTACGATTTGAGTTGGCAAATTCCACTATAGAACCGAGAACTGTCTATTAAATAATAGTTCTAAAAAATTGAAACCGAGAATCATTGATTCCATTGATCGATCGAAAAACGAGACCGCTGATTCGATCTAGTTCTCAAGTGAGTCCATAGAACCGATCCCATCAAGTGTAACATTTTCCAGCAAGCCAAAGTAAAAAGAAAGCCAAAGAACTTTCCTTTTGCAAGATCAGTATAAAGATTGGACTTATACTGAAAGTTAAGAGCTGAGATAATGAATCGATGGACATTGATCTTGAGAGTTGAGGTCATGAATGAGAGATAGAGAGATGACTCAGACAAGACAGGCACTCGATCAATAGATGTTATGCTTCACATTAAGGATTTTAGAATTTTTCTTTTTATTAATTTTTGTCTAAAAATTTGTTTTAAAGATTAAATATATAAATAACCAATCTGATTTGAATAGGCAATCTTCCCTTCCAAATACTGGGAACCGGGCAGGTATCCAATTGAAACCGAAAACTGAACCAGTTTAGGGTTTGGTCGAGTCCGGTTTTGGATGGTTCTTGATTTTTTTTTTTTTTTTTTTTCATAACCCTATAAGTATCGAGTCACCGACACTCGACATTGCTTCAAAAGTTTTTCCAGCATTCCGGACAGCGACTTCTGTACAGCGTGTCGATTGTCTTCTCCTGAACTACAACTTGCCTGCAAAGGTAGAAGATTTTTCTCTGCTCGACGTCGCCCGCGCCAAGTGCATGCTAACCACAGATCTCGGAAAAGCCGGTTTTGTTTTGCTTTTGGGCTCGGGCTTTGCCTTGTTTCGTCCATCTATTTTGGGCCCAATCAGAACACGAGGTCGACTTTTACTTTTAACCCTTTTAGATCTTGCGACCTTGTACTGTCTAATAATTCGACGTCTACTTAACGCAAGGTATCCAAAGCCTTTTGAAGATATATCGATGCTGATATAGTGAATTACATACTTTTTATTTGAAAATGTGTTTATACTTTAGCTGGATAAATAAGTTTTACAAAGCGATTGAAATAAGCTAGCATGGCCTACTCACTGTATATTATTAGTGAGAGAGCAGTTCAAGAGACTTGAAAGCTCAATGGGTGAATTTGAAGAATGTTCCTAGGATGCATTTGCTTGGGAGGAAATTGTTTTTCAAGGATTAATTTTATGGACTTTTACTTGTTTGGCTCGCAAAAAATGATTACTCGATTGAAAACATTTTGAGTTCAAAGAAAATATTCATACAAAAATTTAGGAAAGTGAGTTCTTAAATCTGAAGATGTGAATCAAAATTGCTTATATCGAATACTATAGTACTTTTTATTTTTTTTATTCATTTTCCTTCTTCTTTGGCCAATAAGTCGATAACTGGCCATAGATGAGCTAGAGCCTTGTCATTGTTGACTAGGTTCGAGATCACTAATCTAGTGAGACCAAGGCCTCGTGAAATTCTGGTGAGCTCGACCTCACTAGCCTGCACTTGTGGCTAGTAACCAGCTGTTGTCAAGGCTAGCAACTGATGAAGGGAAGAAAAAAGAAAAAATTATTTAAAATTTGATTTTTTTTTTTTGGCTATGAATAAAGTCATGAGGTTGAAGATTATTTGCCAAATGATGTTCAAGTATTAGAAGGTGTTTTTGATTATATATCACCAAATAAAGGAAAATTATCCACCTTACTAAAAATGATTTCACAAAAAGTATTTTCCTTTATTATAAAGTTTTTCTCTAAACAAATGCCCCTCGATTGGGTCGTGGACTACTTAAATTCAGCCCAGTCCCAATCGCGGCCTAGGCATATTTGTGCATTTTCGTACCTTGATCAGACTTGAATTGACACGATGGATTGGGGGCGTGTCCACGGCTCTGTACAAAGCTTTGCTCGCGCACCATCACATTCAACCAACGATTGAGAAATAGTTGCTTCGAGGGTACCATGCACTTTGGAGTTTCATAGCAACCCCAAAATTTGAGATGTGTTGGAAAGCATAGCTCGAATTCTAACCGGAGATCAAGATGAGGGTCTACACAACTACTGAAAATCAATTGAATGGCCTCCATTTATTGAGGCACAAGGTTCTTCAAGTACAATACTTCAATCGAAAAATCGTACATCACCGCTTCATCTGAGATTCACTGTTCCAAATATTGATCAAGCTCATTCTCTTTAGAGTGCTCCTGCTCTCTCATCTAAGTGTACAGTGGCCCTAATTGACCAGTGAAGACTTCTTGACTGAGATCGAGAAGACAATTTGCATTCTTTCAGAGCATAAGCAATTCGAGGTGCACCTGAGTTGTAACTACAAATAATGGAGAGAGTCGCACGTGTAGCTTACGGATGGAGTCAGAGAGTGGGAACGAGAAGTTAATGCTCCTTTAAGAACTTTTCCTTTGAAAAATGGCATATTATATCTTCACACGGAGAATTGCTTTGTCAGCTCGAAAACCTCATGCTAGGAAACTGCCTCTGATTTCTCAGTATGCAAAGCAGCACGGTCTTGGTTACCGATGTCTTCATTTTCGAGATCAACACTGGCTTCTTTTGATCTGCTGAAAGCATCAGAAGGTATATTGATGCCTGCAAATCCGATCATGACTGCAACAGCACCGAGGTAATCCATGAGATGAGGCGCACTGCCAGTCAGTGAATCTATAACAGCTGCCAATGGAACTTGTATGGTAAGACCAGCCGTTGCAACGGTGGTAGTAGTCAGAAGAACAGCCTTGGCCCACAAGTAATCACTCAGCACATTATCTAACAAACCTGAGTATGAATTGGGAAAGGGAAAAGAAGCAGATCAGTGAGTTTAACCTTCCAGCATATTTTGGCTAATCCAACAGCTCAAAATATAGATCAACAGAATTCTGAATCAAATGTCGTCAGGCAGAAGATATTATCTCTCTGTCCACAAGAAGTTAAATGTAAGCATGTGTATGAGTTACTACACTGGCAACTATACAATCGTTGCTCTTCTATCCTTCATTTGAATCAAGTCATTGAGAATGATTTTAGAGGGCCACGATCTTCTTTGCCTCAAGAAAGGTTTGCAGTTGAAGGATAGAGATCCCATTTGCAAGAAAGCAGATATTACTACATTTTAGGAAATATTTTAGCTAAGTAACTCTACAAATTACATAATCAAAATCCCAAATAAAAACTGTATCCATCATGCAGCTGTCCCGTATTTCATTGTTAGTATGCCAGCAATCTGAGACTACTTTGCAGTTATTCATAAAAAATGCTAAGCCAAAAAGAGTACTTCTCCATATCCTTTGTCAGAAATTTATTCGTTCCATCCAGACCCTACCATTAGCTCCTTCCCTTCCCCTTCCCTTTCTTCCCAACTTACGTTTCAACCAACTACAGTAACTCACTCAGCACCGGGAAGCTTTCGCTAACTAAAGTATATTATAGCTAGAAATTCCTCTTCCACAAAGCAAAAGAGACTATCCACAAACACGCATAGAATATCCCTACACATGCTTAATCAAAAGGCACAGTAATTCTTTTCATGTGCTTAGGGACATGTTAGCTCAAATCAACCTTTGAAACTCTGGGGAAACTTTTAGAGATTACTTCTGATAAACTTAGCTAAATCTGATTAGATGCAAGTTGTGATCATGCATTCCAAAGATATGTCTGATCAAGTACATATATTCACCAGACATGCACAATGATGTATCTTGGAAGAGCCTGCATAATTGGCAGTAAGCATGCCAGCATAACTACAGGTTTAGCAACCACCCACCAATTGCTTGTCAATGACTACTCTGCGATATGTCATCTGCAGTCAACTACAAGTGCTGATAAGAGTACATAGTCTGATGTCTGACTTGTGTACACACCTGAATGTGGGTATGACGATGACTATTCCAATAGTCCGCCAAAGAAAAGAAAAGGTGGCCTACTCAAAAGAGTTTTTTCTTTTGGCGGAAGTGGGTGAGGGGAATGGGACTCATGACACAAAGTGAACATATTAAGGATATTTCCATTCACTGTTTAAATATTTTTCTATTGCCTTTTCCTTCCACCCCATCCAAACAACCTA
This sequence comes from Eucalyptus paniculata subsp. matutina, assembly GCA_017140255.1. Lineage (NCBI taxonomy): Eukaryota > Viridiplantae > Streptophyta > Magnoliopsida > Myrtales > Myrtaceae > Eucalyptus > Eucalyptus paniculata. The sequence goes on from CM029445.1 coordinate 25,126,068, forward strand.
ACTATTGATTTCCCTCAACCTGCTTCCAATTCTATTTCCCTTCATTTTCCTCGCAACTTTGACTCACCAAACATTAAGGGCCTAAAGCTGTGTTGGGCTTCAAAAGCAAGCAAACGCCATGTCAAGAAAAAGTGAAAGACAAAATTCAACAAACAACCACAAGCTCCTTAAAAATATGATCAAATCAGGTAAACCAACTTAGACCTAACCACTGTTTTTTTTCCCCCAAGAAAAGCATAGCACATTTTAGATGACTAAAAGGAAAATCAAGAAAAAGAACCAAATCATGAAACTTGCTACTCACCTTTACCAACAATTAGACCAACTTGCTCCCAGTTAAGGTTAGTAAATGGCTCCAGCTTAGCAAAATTAAGCACAAGGGCGACAGGAAGGAATATCAAGAGGTTAAACAGCCCCAAGTATCCAAGGAACAGAGCCATGCTGACTTGACCTTGCTCTTGCTTCTCATCATCATCAGGTAGTTTAATCCTAATCAAGGTGATGTATACAGCATACAGGGCAGATGAGACAAGAGCAAGGATGTCTCCAAGAAGAGGATTTGTCGCAGTTGCACTTACTGAAGAATCTGTTTGGGAGTCACCCACACTAACAATGACTGTTCCTCCCATACAAAGAAGAACACTGATCAGCTTTACCCAGGTAAATTTCTCTCCTAAGAACGCAAGAGAGACCAAAAAGGTGAATAGACTTGATGCACTGCTCAAGATAGTGTTTGACTGCGAAAAAACAAGGCAATGAAACCAATCAAATAACAACCACAGAAACATATGCAAAAACTAGACAAGGAAAACCACTTATAAAAGATGCTAGTACCGTGACAGTAGTGTACTTTAAGGACAGATTGAAAGTGAACTGCGCAAAGAACCAAAATGGGCAAATGAGAAGGCTAACTTTCGCGACTCTCATCCTTGTCCAACGTCCCTTTGCATCCACTCCCTTGTCAACAACTTCACTCATTACACCTTGATCATGCAAAGCCCCGTCACTCTCATGCTCAGATCCTACATAAACATCTTTCGCATGATGACTTATTTCGCCTTCCTCCGCAGACGTGGATGGATCCGGATCATCAGCTTTCGACTCAAATCACCTCCCGCAAGTAAATTCGCCTTCTCCGACTCCCCGATCCTTTCAGAGAGCTACCATCACCACGCTTCCTATTCCACCAGAACCATAAACTCCCATATTTATCCTCCACATAGCGCCCGATTTCAAAGATGGGAATGTACACGATGAACAAGGAATTGCATATATACGCGATGAGGAAAGGCGAAACTCCCGAATCGACCACGGATTGAACCACATAACTAGCGGCAATCCAAATGGTGGCGACGGCAACTATGTATATCAACCCCAGAACCCATCTCCAAACTTTACTCGTCATCTCCACCTATCGAAATTCCCAATCTTTTTCCCCCCTTCTTTGAGCACCAAAACCATCAAATCACCCAACAATTCACCTTTGCAGAGACATCCCGTCCTAGGATAAGTTCCCAACAGCCTCCGTAATTCACGAATCCAGAAAGGAACATCCGCATTGCAAGATACGATCAACTGCCGGAAGCTCGAACAACCACACAACACGAAAGCTGGGGAAATTGAAGTAATACTTACATCGCCTGCTTCGCCGGGAAACTCCCCTCAAACCAAAATCGAATCGTTCGATCCGTCGCGAGTTCAGAACCTCGGATTGACTCAAAAAACTGAATCTTTCTCAGACGAAGATCGCGCAAGACGAGTCGGGAGGGGTCGTTGAAAAATCGACGGGAGTTTTCGACTTCTTCTGATTCCAACGCGCCGACGCGGACATGGGAAATATGGGCCCGGGATCGCCATCGCAGTCGGCCCATCATGGTTCATAAATGCAAGCCCATCAACGGTTGGGTCGCGACACTCGGCTCTGTCCGGTAAATTTTGTTTCTTGAACCTGAAACAATTATTTCTGTTATTTTGTTCCGAGGAACGAAAAAAGAATAGATATAATTTTGGTAGCATTTTTGTTCCCGATAATAAATTTGGAAGAAATAAAAAGTAGGAAAAAGTAGCTTCTTGTTTTAAAACAATTTTAATTCATTTGTTGATACCTGTAGATTTTGTGGCCGTTTAGTTATTTATCGCATTAAAAATTAGGGTTTAATTTTATTCAAAAAAATATATTAATTGCGTAGTATATAGATTTAGGTGCATTTTTATTATTTTATTTTATTTGGCATTTTATTTATTGGAGGTGCGAATGGGTTCAAATTAGTTGGATTAAACCCACAAATGAAAATTAAATTAGCCCAATTCGTTGCTTTTTAATTAATTAATTATCTAGGGAGAAAATTGAGATTTGATGCGATATTACGGTGGTTTTGATATTTAAAAAAATATTGCAATCTTATATTTAGTCTTTTGGTAGTAAAATCGTTGGGAATATTAAGGAGAATAAGGAATAATCTAAAATATTTTGTTGCGGATAGAGATTTCGAAAGATTTTAGAGTTGGATAATGGAGCTTTATCTTAAGTGAATTATCTGGAAAATATTCACAAAAAGTTTTAAATTATCTTCAATCGCTAAGTCAATTTATGAGATCTTCGTTGGTAGAACAGATTGATTTGTTCTTGCTATATAAAAGGGGGGGGGGAAATTGAAAAAATGGCTCCTCCGGTTGAGAAGAGTGAAAAAGTCTTCTGCAGAAAGTACAGAGGGAGAGTGACGTGAGAGAGAGAGTGACCGGTGAGATCAGTAAAAAAAAAAAAAAAGAGAAAAGACCTACTGTTCATCTTATCCAGAAGTTCTGCACATCCGACCCCTGCATCGTCGATTCCTGTGCCAATGGCCTCCGAGCAGCAACACCGCCCTGCCTCCGTTGGTGATCCACCTTAGCCAGCCCAACACCCAAGCCTCCACCTGCTGCCTCCACTGCTCGCCCGCACCACCGTCGCCACACCTCACCCGCGACTTACTGCTTGTCGTGCCTCTGCCTCGTCTGCAACCTGCTGGTTCGCAATCTAACCGGTCCTCGCCGCACTGCCTCGCAACCGTCCGAAGTTCCACCACCGCCGATCTGCCAGCAACTCGCGAAGCTGCTCCTGCCTCGACGTGCCTCTGCCGCTGCTGTCTGCACTCCACCGGACGCCGAGCCGACGCCCCCACAGTGTCCCGGTTCGCGAAGCCACCGTTGATCCGCCTCGATCAGTCGACGCCATGACCCGTCTGCTCTTGTGGCTCTGTCTACAACACCTACGAAACCTCTGCTACTCCCGACGATCTAATGTTGCTCTGAACCACGACCCATCCCGGCTTCAACCTCATGACTTGACACCTCACACCGGCGATCTGCGATTGCCCGCGCCTCCGCCTTAGCCCCGCTCCGATAGCTCGCTCCGTTTGACGTCGCACCAGCCTCGCCCGAAGCCCGGCGCTGCCTCTGCTGGCCTTGCCTCCGCATAGCTCTTTGCTCCGCACCTTTGCTCGAGCCCAAACCAGTTACTGATTTTTCTTTGCTGCAGCTCCAAATTGCCGGACCTCTCCGGAGCTCCGCACCTTCGACCCAACCCCCAGTGATCCACTGAAGCTGCTCAGCCATGGGTGAAGAAAGCAGGAAAAGAAAAACAAAAAAAGAAAAGAAAAAAGGAAATTATGTAGTTTTATTTTCTTTTTCTATTAACTTTATTTTATTTATTTCTTTTAAGTTTAATTGTTATTGTGTAAATTTGAAGTGATCTTCATTTCATGAATTTTGTAAGCATTATCCGCAGGGTCTTTAAAGAATTATGTAATTACTAATTTGATTCATAAGCTAAGATGTCGGATCATTTTTTTTTAATTATATTAATTTTTGGGGTTTGTCGATAGTATTTTAAGTGTTGAATCAATATAATTATTAATTTGATCGTAAGAATTCGGATAAGATTTTTAGTTATTTGAACTATTTGTCGTGATAATTAGGGTTAGGATAATCGTTAATTTGGCGATTATGAGGCAAGGTTATTTTTTTCGATTATTTTAATCCTTTATTTGATTGAATGACTAATTAGTTTAAATACAATGTTTATTTGATAATTGCTTGTTTTGGAAAATCACTAAAAAATATCCAAAAAATATTTGAATTAGGATTTAGTTTGTTTTGGAATATTTTTTATTATCTTGCATATCTAGAATAAGGATTTTATTCCGAATTTAGAAAAATATAAAAAAAAAAAAAATGCATTCATTTAGGTTGTTAGTTTGTTATTTGGATTGCATGTTTAATTATATATTAATTTTAATTTCGAATTTTCATAAAGAAAATCAAAAAAAAATCATTGAGCATATTAGGTTAGAATGGCATGTTTCATTTTAAATTTAGATCATCTTTTTAGATAAATTGCATGTTAGATTAAGATAATATCTTAGTTTAAATTAGGATTTAATGTGACTTGATCCTTAGTTTAAATTAGATAGAATTTTAATCTAGCTAGATCATTTTTGCATTTTTAAAAATAGAAAAATATCAAATGCACGTCATTTAGTTTTTATTAGGTTCATTTAATTGGAACTTCCTCGTCATTAGACTAAGTCATTTAATAAATGTCGCATGACATATAAGCTCGCATCTTAAATTGTATGTTGCGTGTCATTTTAGTTAAAATAATTTTGCATGTCATTGCATCGCATTACTTCGTCGTTGGAATTAGGTCATTTGATTAATTTAGATTGCATATTTAATTGTTGTATTTCTTTAATTTCAAATTTATTGGAAAATATAAAAGAATTAGAATGAATTCATTTCATGCTTTAGGATATATTGCATGCTTATTTATGTCATACAATTTTGGTCATGTTATCATATCATTTCATGTTAGAATAGTGTCATGCATTGCATAAGTCATGATTTTCATTAAATAAATGAAAACAAAAAATTAAAATTGCGTGTTGATTAGAAATCATATCTAGGATTTCTGATTTGAATTCTGATTTAACAATATAGATGTTTTCGTTGCTTTGCGGTAGGTTTTGCATTATATAATTGCTATCTTGAGTGTTAAATTGATGGTATACAAGCGCGTATGATCACCTCAGCGTGTTAGGAAATTAAATTAAAATCAATTCAATTGCCAAACATCTTTTTTGAAAATGAAATAGAAAATCTTAGAAGAAAAGCACTAGGATATCTGGTATAATCAAGTCCCAGATCTTTTAGTCTGCAGTTCGTAAGAGTAAAATAATCTTCCATTTATTTTATTTAATGCTCTCGGCCTCAATTAAAGCGATTAATGATGACTCTGATAATAATCTTTTTTCGTATTAAACTTTTTCGCCCAATTAGATAGCCGAGAAATTCGCTTACGTCTTAAAGATTTAAAAACTTGTAATCCATTAACCTTTTTAGGTGGTGCACCAAATTCGCAAATTCCAAAGAGAGTAGTTTAAGCTATCGCGATCAATTTGGTGCACCGCCTAAAACTAAAGTAATTGATTATCAAGTTTTAAGGCAATGCTTTCCTGCCTCATACCAATTCTGAGTCGATTTAAAGTTTAACATACAAAAGATTATTATTTTAAGAGTCGCCATTAATCGATTTAGTAGAGGTCGATTAGACACCTAAGTAAAATAAAGGGGAGCATTATTTTCTCCTGCTTAACTAAAAAATCAAAGGATACATTTTAGACTTGATTATACCAAGATCATCCTGTCATTTCAAAGATCTTTCTATTTCATTTTCAAAAAAGATGTTTGGCAATTGAATTGATTTTAATTTAACTTTCTAACATGCGAGTGATGATCATGTCGATACCACCAATTTAACACTAAAGCAATTACATAATGCAAAACCTACCGCAAAGCAACGAAAACATATGCATTGTTAAATCATAATTCAGATCAGCAATCTTAGATATGATTTCTAATTAACACGCAATTTTAATTTTTTGTTTTCATTTATTTAATGAAATCATGACTTATGCAATGCATGTCACTATTCTAACATGAAATGATATGATAACATGACCAAAATTGTATGACATAAAGCATGCAATCTATCCTAAAGCATGAAATGAATTCATTCTAATTCTTTTATATTTTCCAAGAAATTTGAAATTAAAGAAATGCAACAATTAAATACGCAATCTAAATTAATCAAATGACCTAATTCTAATGACAGGTAATGTGATGCAATGACGTACAAAATTATTTTAACTAAAATGACACGCAACATACAATTTAGTATGCGAGTTATATGTCATGCGGCATTTATTAAATGACTTAGTCTAATGACGAGGAAGTTCTAATTAAATGAACCTAATAAAAACTAAATGATGTGCATTTGATATTTTTCTATTTTTAAAAATGCAAAAATGATCTAGCTAGATTAAAATTCTATCTAATTTAAACTAAGGATCAAGTCACATTAAATCCTAATGTAAACTAAGATATTATCTTAATCTAACATGCAATTTATCTAAAAAGATTATCTAAATTTAAAATGAAACATGCCATTCTAACCTAATATGCTCAATGATTTTTTTGGTGATTTTCTTTATGAAAATTCGAAATTAAAATTTATACATAATTAAACATGCAATCCAAATAACAAACTAACAACCTAAATGAATGCATTTTTTGTTTTTTGTTTTTTTCTAAATTCGGAATAAAATCCCTATTCTAGATATGCAAGATAACAAGAAATATTCCAAAACAAACTAAATCCTAATTCAAATGTTTTTTGGATATTTCTTAGTGGTTTTCCAAAACAAGCAATTATCAAATAAACATTGTATTTAAACTAATCAGGACATTCAATCAAATAAAGGATTAAAATAATGAAAAATAAACGTATTCTCACATGTCAAATTAACGATTATCCTAACTCTAATTATCACGACAAATAGTTAAAAATAACTAAAAATCTTATCCGAATTCTTACGGATCAAATTAATAATTATATTGATTCAACACTTAAAATACTATTAAAATCCCAAAAATTAATATAATTAAAAAAAAATGAACCGACATCTTACTTAATCAAATTAGTAATTACAATAATTTTTGGGAAGACCCTCGAATAATGCCTACAAAATTCATGAAATGAAGATCACTTCAAATTTACACAATAACAACTAAACTTAAAAGAAATAAATAAAATAAAGTTAATAGAAAAAGAAAATAAAACTACCTAATTTCCTTTTCTTTTCTTTTTTGTTTTTCTTTTGCTGCTTTCTTCACCCACGGCTGAGCGGCTTCGGTGGATCACCGGGGGTTGGGTCGGAGGTGTGGAGCTTTGGCTAGGTCCGGCAATTCGGAGCTGCAGCAAAGAAAAATCAGTAATTGGTTCGGGCTCGAGCAAAGGTGCGGAGCAGAGAGTTGTGCGGAGGCGGGGCCAGCAGAGGCGGCGCCAGGCTTCGGGCGAGGCTGGTGCGACGTCGGACGGAGCGAGCTGTCCGAGCGGGGCTCAGGTGGAGGCGCGGGCAATCGCAGATCGCCGGTGTGAGGCGTCAAGTCGTGAGGTTGAAGTCAAGATGGGTCGCGGCTCAGAGCAACATCAGATCGTCGGGAGCAGTAGAGGCTTCGTAGGTGTTGCAGACGGAGCCGGGGGAGCAAACAGGTTGCGGCGTCGATTGATCGGGGCGAATCAACGGTGGCTTCGTGAATAGGGACACTGCGGGGGCGTCGGCTCAACATTCGGTGGAGCGCAAACAGCAGCGGCAGAGGCACGTCGAGGCAGGAGCAGCTTCGCAAGTTGCTAGCAGATCGACGGTGGTGGAGCTTTGGACCGTTGCAGGGCGGTGCAGTGAGGACCGGTTGGATCGCGAACCGGCGGGTTGTAATGAGGCAGAGGCACGACAAGCAGTAAGTCGTGGGTGAGGTGTGGCGATGGTGGTGCAAGCGAGCAGTGGAGGCAGCAGGTGGAGGCTCGGGCGCTGGGCTGGCTAAGGCGAATCACCGACGGAAGCGGGGCGGCGTTGCTGCTCGGAGGCCGTTGGTGTAGGAACCGACGGTGCAGGGGTAGGATGTGCAGAACTTCTGGAGAAGATGAGCAGTAGGCCTTAGGCCTTTTCTCTTTTTTTTTTTTTTTTTTACTGATCTCACCTGTGACTCTCTCTCACGTCACTCTCCCTCTGTACTTTATGCAGAAGACTTTTTCACTCTTCTCAATCGAAGGAGCCATTTTTTCAATTCCCCCCCCCCCTTTTATAGAACAAGAACAAATCAATTCGTTCTACCAACGAAGATTTCATAAATTGACTCAGCGATTGAAGATAATCTAAAATTTTTTGTGAAGATTTTCCAGATAATTCACTCAAGATAAAGCTCCATTATCCAACTCTAAAATCTTTCGAAATCTCTATCCGTAACAAAATATTTTAGATTATTCCTTATTCTCCTTAATATTCCAAACGATTTTACCACCAAAAGACTAAAGATAAGATTCCAATATTTTTTTTAAATATCAAAAACCACCATAATATCGCATCAAATCTCAATTTCTCATAAGATAATTAATTAATTAAAAAGCAATGGGGTTTGGGCTAATTTTGTTCCTTTCGCTTAATCCAACTAATTTGAACCCATCCGGATCACCCAATAAATAAAACGCCAATTAAAATAACATAATAAAAATGCACATAAATCTATATGCTACGCAATTAATATATTTTTTGATAAAATTAAACCCTAATTTTAATGCGATAAATGATTAAACGCAAAATCAAAATCTGTGTCAACAATGCCTTCCTCTTTGAAGGTGAGCTCGAAAAGGTTGCCTTCAAAGATAAATTGAGACCTAAATTTTGACCATGCACATGCACTGAATGATTTTTTTTTTTTTTTTTGAAAAAATGAATCCCATTTTAAAATGCAATTTATATGACGCATGGAAATGCTAATGCATATGATAAAAGACTTACCTGGAATGACTTACTTTCAAGGAGGGTAGAGTAATTCAAGATAGTTTGTGTTACATGTTCAGGACCTGTACCTTTCTACGGTCGCCTAAAATAGTAACCAAGAGATTACTTTCCTAGGACCCGTACCTTTCTACGGTTGCCTAGTAGAGCAGCAAGGTTTTGTAAGGAAACTACTTTCCTAGGATCCGTACCTTTCTACGGTCTTCTAGTAGGGCAGTGTTTGGTTGTGTCTAGGACCCGTACCTTTCTACGGTCGCTTGAATGGAGAAATTACTTTTCCAGGACCCGTACCTTTCTATGGTCGCCTGTTAAATCAATAAATATTGTCTAGGACTCGTACCTTTTTGCAGTCGCCTAAACGGGGATTCGCTTTCCAAGACCCGTACCTTTCTACGATCGCCTGAATAAGGAAATTCATTTTTCAGGACCCGTACCTTTCTATGGTCGCCTGAATTGAGGTAATTGTTTTTCCAGGACCCGTACCTTTCTACGGTCGCATGTTAAAGCAATAAGGTTGTCTAGGACTCGTACCTTTCTACGGTCGCCTAAATTGAGGTTTTGCTTGGCTAGGACCTGAACTTTTCTTCAGTCGCCTAACGTTGCAGCATAGATTATCTGACTAGGACCCGAACATTTCTTCGGTTGCCTTAATCAAACTGAATCTGGAGAAAAATCTTTGGGGGACAGCTCGATCGAGTGTCGGTGTTTTCAAAAGAGACTTTGGGCTATGAAAGCACGCCAGGTCAATATAAATGGATATTGGGCTACGACAACACGTCGAGTCGATGAAGATGGCCCTGGGCTACGAAAGCACGCCAGGTCAATATAAATGGACATCGGGCTACGAAAGCACGCCGAGTCGATAAAGATGGGCCCTAGGCTACGAAAGCACGCTAGGTTAATATAAAGGGACTTTGGGCTACAAAAGCATGCCAGGTCAATATAAAGGGACTTTGGGCTACAAAAGCACGCCAGGTCAATTTACAAGGACACTAGGTTACAAAAGCACGCCAAGTCAATAAAGATGGGGACTCTAGGCTACGAAAGCACGCCAAGTCAATTTAAAAGGACAGCTTGATCGAGTCAAGTGTCGAGAATGGGTAGAGATACACTTACCTGATGATATCTCTAATTCTTTGGGATATGTCTTCTGGAACTTAGATATCTTGTGGAGGCCTCTCACCTCCTGGTAGAAATAAATTTCGAAACATCAAAGATGCACCTTGAATGTTCAATGATGGTTTCTCATCTCTTAATATCATGACGCATTTTGAAAGGAACTTGAATATCAGGAGCTCTTGGGTCTTTGAGAAAACATTATCTGTCAGACATGATTAGAGCAAAAATGCATTTACCAATGAAATAGGTTATTAAGGCTATTCATGAATGCATACTTCAAAATCTACTGAAGCTTTTATCAATTCAATGAAGATTCATGCATAATGACTTTTGCATCACCCAAATTTTCACTAGAGAGAATTATCGTTCAAGACAACTTTCACTCATGACATGGATTTATTAAAAATACTAAATGAGAGACTTTCGGTTAGAAAGGATTTTCACTCACTCTCATTTATAATGGCTATTTTATGAGAATCACTCAATTTTATTATATCGACATGGGTTCGAGTATTCTCGCAAGCAGTACGATCTTACCAATTTGAGAGGTCTTTAACAGGGACCATAATATGGGCTTGGTCAATGGCTTAACAAAGGGACTCTTAGAGTCAAGGCTATTGAATGAACAGTCTTGTAATTATCTCCGAGTTTATAAGTCAAGAACCCTGCAAAATGAGAAAGAAATAATCTTGCTCAAACTTCTTCGAGCGATGCTTATAAACATACGAACTTCTACGTTAATTCAAATGCCATAATCTGAAGAGACTTTGTAAGGGACGTAACATAGGTTGGATTCATGGGTTGAGAAATGAAATGATCATTAGGCTCAAAATGTGTGTAAAATGAGAGTTGATGATCATCTTGGCATTGCCATCAGTTTTCTTTTTCACCATCAAGGATTGTCTTCATGAAGTCCCTCATTGATTGTAGAAACTCGGCATTTGAGTTCTTTGAGTATTGCTTCATTGGGATCAATTCTTGCAATTGATAGTCACCTATCTTGACTCTTTTCTTCATCTATGGGCATTGGCCTTGCTTTTACCAAGCACACTACTTTTTCATGCCCCTAGTTCTCATGCATTTTTTCTTCACTTCTTTTCATGAGCATCGGCTTTGCTTTTACCAGGCACATTGCTTTTTCATGCCCCTTAGCTCTATTTTGAGTTCAATTCTTGCGCATAATACATGCGTCAAGCAAATTACACTTTGAATGACACTCAAACTTTTCAGGAGTCTTCATCTGCCTTTTGCCTTGCCCCAGTATGGAGAATGATCATCAACTGGGTTTAAAAGCAATGAAATTATAGGCTCAATTAGGCTATGCAAAGGATATAAGTGTATAGGATATAGAAAGAAATGCTCTTCGTCATCCTAAGGCACTTAAATTAACACATGAATTCAATGTAATAGCACGACTTGAAGATTGATGCAAGTGAGAGCAAGAAAATCTCAATTCATTTTCCTCACCTCATGATGCCATTTTATCTCATAGTTGCCTCGATGTGGGGTGATTCTTGACAAGGGTGATTTGAAAAGAATATCCATAAGTGTATGGGCTCAAAAGGGTTAAGCAATTGATCACCTGTAGTATTTGGGATAGAGAAATAAATTGCCTCTCATCATTTCGGTTGCCATACATCTTGCGAGAGAACTCTTTACCTTATGGATATGAACCTTCCTACACTCATCTCACAAGTGTATGAATATGGGATTGTGTATAGGATAAGGTTTGCCTTTCATCATCCCGACTCGTCTCATTTAGTATGCTCAATCAATTCCACATCATTCATTAAACTAGTCCATCTCGATATTTTTTAGTGGAATTGGTGGATAAAACATGTAAGAGTCATCATGCAAAATCTTTTTTCTTTAAAAAGAACTCAACAGCTTTAAGCATGTCAACTTCAAACAGTTTTCTATACTGCAAAATGGCTTTACGCATTCATTCAATGATTCCTCTACAGTGGGAATTGCCTCAGCAGTTGATGTCTTTGGATTGTCCCTATCATTCAAGATTGAAAATCCACTTCTGCCCCTACACAAGAGAACGTGCATCAGTATGATACTATGCAACATCAAAGTAAATTCAAATTGCACATTCATTTTGGCTCGGGTTGAGACTTTATCCTAGTCGGGTCACTACCAAAACCTGTCATGCCCCCAATTTGTCAACTCTTCTACCAGGGAATGATGGTCCTCTTTTACTTGCCCCAAATATGTTTTTTCACAACAAGTGCGCTCTAAGCCCGTTGATCACAAGTCAAGTTTATGATCATTGAAACTTGATACACTATTTTCAGATGTCCCTTGTCATAACAAGTGATAGAATTATGCTCTGAGACAAGAAGTGTGTGTCAGACAAATAAACAAGTTTAATATGTCATAAGCTTTGAGAAATTTTTTTGACAATGAAATGCTTTTTGTTTTCAAAAAAGTTTTTGGGAGGAAATATGCGAAAGGCCAACCCTCAAGATTTCTCCGTGGATGATTTTTTTCTTTTTCATGGTTGGATATCGTCATTGGATTGGTTTGGTATACTCCATAATGTCCTCAAAATTGGAAATAAAATTGTAATTTCATTGAATATAATCAAATGAATTACATTATTGGAATGGAAATCGTGATTCCTAAACCCCTAAAAAGAGAAAAAATCGAAAACGATTCCTAAAAAGCGTAAACCAATCCTAAAAAAGTGATAAAAATTCCTAGAAAAAGATAAAAATTCCCGCTCAAGGGAATGTGCAACAATAACAAATTACTCTTGTAGGCTAACGTCCATGTCTTCTGAAGGTCCTTCGTCATTGGCTCCTATGAAGAGGTCATCAAACAGACCTGTGATTCCTTCCAGGGCGTCATTAGAGTTCTTTGTCTTTGGAGGCATCATGTCGTCCATATCATCCCATCCACTTGGAACTATATTGCGGGAGTCAAAGTAAAAGCTGGGAGGAGCTGAATACTTCACCAGGTAATCAAACTTGCCACTAGGCTGCCCTAGAGTGTCCATCACTTCCACTTCATCTCGCCCCATATTAGGGACATTGTCAGGTTTAGTTTTTTTGGCAGTGACCAACAGTGGGTCATCTTCCAAGTCAGGCATGTCGCCATTGCTCATTTGGGTCTTGCCTAACTGCTTTAGGACTATTGTCTCAGGGAGAGCAGGTGCAAGAGTCAAATCCGTTTAGAGGGATTGGATTTGAGTTGTCATGAATTGCATAGAGGTGAGCAATTGTCGGAGTTGGTCTTCTATAGCGGAGATACGATCACGCATTTTGATTTGGTCGGCCATTCTAGTTCTTGATCGCATAAGGAAATGGAAATATGTAAGAACGAGGTATAATGAGAAAACCAATCCATGACAACAATCTATTTTTTATTTAAGAAAAGTCCACATATGAAAAGGATTTTCAAAAAATGGACTAGGAAAACAAAGACACGGGATGCTCCAGTAGGGATGAAATTTCTTAAACATGAACTAGGAAGAGTCAAGACATGGAATTGAAAACAAATTTCCAATTTTTTATTTTCCAAATGATTCATTGCATGGCAATTTCCTTATTTCATTTCTAACTGACAAAGAAATTAAATCAATGATTGACCTAGATTGTCATGGATCGACCCAAAAATACGACAAAATAAATTGCATGGTATAGGGATAGAAGACTTACTTCACCAAATAAAATCAATGGCAATCACATACACATGCACATGAGACGTGAGGCTCGATTTCTACCTAGACAGCTTAGCAAAGTGAGCTAAGAGGATGATCTGACCGTTGTAGTCTCGCATTAACGTGTTAGGTCCTCTTAACTCCGGCTCAGTCGAATGGAATGTCCAATAGTCACGCAGTCTTGCGGATATGGACAAACACATTCAACACCATGAAAGAAATTTTGGGGAAAAAAAAGTCAACCTCTATATAGTAGTCTCGCTTTGGAGGAATTATCATTCTCAACACCATCCTAGAAATCCTATCGCAGCCCAAGTCCGACCGCAGGTTGTGTGTGCAATAGTGTAGTGCTAAAGCAATAAAGCATGCACAACAGTTTAAATACAAACAACACTTCTATTGTTTTAATTCAAACATTCATCCCTAACTCCAACTTGCAAGACAAGGGTTAGCAAATACTACTCCCCTTATACCTCCCATTTGCAAGAACATTTAATACCTTAGGAATGTTAGGGACGTACCTGAGATCCTCGCTGTCAAACAAAAATATTTTTAAAAGAAAAAGAAAAATTGACCTAAGTCCACTAAGTGTTTTAACACAAGTCCCCAGAGGAGTTGCGACATCATTTTTTTTCCTTTCTTCTCTCCTCTTCTCTTTATTTTTTTTCTTGTTCTTCCTTCTTCTTCCTTTTGGCCGGTTGCTAGCCCCCTCAGCCGCCGAGCCATGGCAATTACCATCACCACTGTTTGTTCGCCACTTCTAATTAGGCTTGCACGTGAGAGCAGATGTTGAAATATCTTACATTGCTTAATAACAAGTTTTATATGCTCTTTATAAACACATTGTTTCCCTCCAACTAATGACTTAATTCTTTTTTGTTTAACTTTCTAACGAGGATAATATGATTTTTCCTGATTAATATTTGCAAAAAGTGTCAATTTTATCCTTTTTTAACAATGAAATGTCATGATAAATTCACAAGTTATCACAAAAAAAAAAAACATTATACAAAGAAATTTTTCTGCAAAAATTCAATCTGGCCGAAGGTCAATTTAGATTTTCTTTGCAACGTCAGGAGAATAGGAGCGAATAAATGTCCTCTTTCTAAGATTATTTCCTGTAAAACAGCCTTTAATTGTTTTTGACTGTCCCTTGTTTTTGCTCTGCGAGCCTTCTTTCAACCTTTTCTTTTATAAAAAAGAAAAAAGAAAAAAGTTATTTCGTCCAATGTAAACTTCATCTTCACTTAAATAAGCTATTAAAAACAACTTGCATGTGTTAAAAACGTGCATTAGAGCATGTTTTGCTAGCTTAGAAGGATGATGTGTACATATATTTAAATTAGTGAACAAGCATAAAAATTGAGATAGTTATCAAAAAATTCTTACATCTATTATATGTATTTCAATTCAGTCACAAATATTTTAATTTGACCAATTTAATTTTAAATATTTTGATAATTTACTAATGTAGTTATTCCTACTAATTTTTACTAATAATTATTTAAGTGGACACCAACCATCCTAAGTGAAATGAACAATTTTTGGAATTTTTTTCTTTTTTCTTTTGTATCTTTTTTTTTTTTTTGTGGGCCGGCGAGGGTCATTGATTGACCCTTGATGGCACTAGTCTAATGAGATTATGATGGATTACAAAATTGTTCCAAAAGCTAGAGTAGTGAAATTTTTTAATCTCAACAGAATCTATCGATATAGGGTTCCTCACGAAATCATCACGGATAATGTACCGAACCTGGACAATCTCATGATGGACAAAGTTTGTCAACAATTCAAAATCACTCATTGCTTGCCCCTAGGAGACCTAAGACGAACGGAGATGACACCTTCGTTATGACCCATGAGGCTATAGATTGGCGAAGGGAAATTAAAAAAAAAGTAAAAAATTCAAAAAATTTAGGGGAAAAAAAGACTTTTCCATGTTAGTGTTGGCCGACATGCCACGTCGAATAGCTAGTGTCCATGTTAGCTGTTTTTAGCCAAAATTGACAAATCTCAAATTATACAAGACGAAATTGGTTAAAATTAAAAGTTTTAAAAACTAAATTGGCATCTATATAGTATATTTATAATTTTTCCATCAAGAACATGTTTTGAACTAGTTTTGAATTAGGGTCATGATCGTTGGATCCAATAGGTCTCATTCGATGTAAGGCCCCGATACAATTTAGTACATATAACACATTCATTGAGTACTTGCTCGTTGTAAATATAACAGTCCAAAGTTAGAAACTTTAATTCAAAAGTTCAAAATTTATAGATGAAGGAAGACTGCATGAATACAAATCTTGTTAAAATCCCATAAATAGAGGACATGTGACATGTTAATAACATGGATAATTACTTGAAATCTTAAATTGATGGGAAAAATTAAGGAAGTGATATTGGGAAGGGTTTGCTTGCAACTTCTTCAAAAAGTTGTTTAAGAATTAAGACTGTGCTTTTTGGCCAAAACTCTAGATTTAGGATCAATGAAACTTTGCTAGCCTCGGCAAAAGGAGAGAAGCACTTTGTATTTTTTTCGCAGCCATATTCATCACTTTTCATTTCCCCGATCGATTTAACTATTTCTGTTATCACTTGTGTTTCTTGTAGGAGTTAGACGCACCACCATCAATCCGTTCATATAATCTCGACGTCGATGGAGTCACCCAAGCATGAGTTAATCGCATCTAATCATCCAACTTTTCAAGCATCTTACTAAATTTGTTATGATATACTAAATCAATAAGTTAAGCAAATCGAAAGATTCCTTAGAAATCCATGAGAATGTTTCAAAATCTCATGAATCGATTAAATTTAGATCTTTTGTTTTGGTGGATAATGACCCTCAACCAAAAACAACTTATATATAGTTTGTGGGATCGGAACAAGTGATCTCCACTCTCCAGTTCATAAGCTGAAAATCTCATGGCACACCTCAACCAACCGTGCTAATCATGGGGATTAAAAAGTAACAATTCTTTTTCCCCATTAGAAAGGACAAATTACTAGCAATAAAATTTAAGAATTGATTTTGTGAGGACCCGTGAAATTTATGCATCATCATCATTCGCGTTCTCTACAATCACCTTGTTATGTATTTATCAACATTCTCTCAATGTGGCTCAGAGTACGAGGTTACATTACTCCTAAATAACTTGAAGTGAGCATTTCGCACAACCCAAAAACCCGACCCGAATCCGGCCCATCCATTGCCCGGCCCACGGTCTACTGGGCTCGGCCCAAAAAGAACAGTCCCGACAAACAAAGCGACCCGTATCCTTCTCCAGCTCCGAGGTGAGCTGAGAAACCTTGTCCCTTTCCCCATCTTCATCGTCTTCCTCGACCGGAAAATGGAGAAATTCAAGACCCTGGAAATCGTCCGAGCGAGCCCCGGCTCCGCCGTCTTCCACCTCCGCCTCAACCGCCCTTCCTCCCGCAACGCCCTCTCCCCCGACTCCTTCGCCGAGCTCCCCCTCGCCCTCTCCTCCCTTGACCGCAACCCCGACGCCCTCGCCGTCGTCCTCTCCGGCTCCGGCAACCATTTCTGCTCCGGCATCGACCTCGCCGCGCTCGACTCCATCGCCTCCGGCTCCTCCCCCCCATCCGGCGACCGAGGCCGCGCCGGCGAGCGGCTCCGCCGGCACATCAAGTACCTGCAGGACGCGGTGACGGCCATCGAGCGGTGCCGCAAGCCGGTGATCGCCGCCGTCCACGGGGCGTGCGTCGGGGGCGGCGTAGACGTCGCCACCGCGTGCGACGTGAGGTACTGCACGGAGGATGCGTTCTTCTCGGTGAAGGAGGTCGACCTGGCGATCACCGCCGACCTCGGGACGCTGCAGAGGTTGCCGAGCATCGTGGGGTACGGCAACGCGATGGAGCTGGCCTTGACGGGTCGGAGGGTGTCGGGCTCGGAGGCGAAGGAGCTGGGGCTGGTTTCTCGGGTTTTCAGGTCGAAGCGCGAATTGGACGATGGAGTGAGAGTCATCGCCGAGGGTAAGTAGTTTCAGATTCTAGTATCTTGGTTTCTCAAAGCGAATAAAGTTATATTTTTGCTGAAATATAATTCATATGCTGAAATGCCATATGCAGCGTTCACGGATTGCGTTAGTCATCATTGTATAGGACATTGAATTATTCCTAACAGAGTTATATAGACTGATCCCAGTTTCGTGGTCGAGCATTTCGGCGGGAATTGTAAGTTAGGCTGAGTCATGGAACATTTGGTTAGTAGAAACATTGTTTGCTGGGTTCGATTTGGATTAGATTGGACACCTTTAGATGTCGAGCACTTACTTGACACTACATAAGAAACAGATTTGAGACCTGTTTGAATGGTTGAAATTAACGATCTTGTAAAGCTGGGTGGGATTAGTATGTGATCGTAATTCAAATGAAAAGATTGTGGCGATAAGGATCAGGCATTGGCAAGATGGTCATGACTCAGATGCCTGGAGCCAAAGGAGGCATTTCTTGGTTTTGCAGCGAAACAAGAGAAACTATGGGAGAACAATTAGTATGGCTTCAAATTATCGAAGTGTGGAAGGTTCCCAGTCTTAGCTCGGTTTTTCCTATTTCACAATAGACCCCAGCAGTGTGAGCAGACCAAGCTCTTCATTCATATAGTTTGAACCTGGTGGTGCCAAGATATTTGGAGTTATATCGGATACACCAAATTGACTTTGGCTCTTTCAAGGCATCTACTTTTTTTCTTTTTGGTATAGCAGTCTAATTTAGCAATGTTGAGAATAAGCAAATCGAGATTGAAGTTGGATATAATTGAATGGCTTGGTTAAACCGAACCCAAATCAGTAAACCGACAGACTAAATTTTGGGTTTAGTTCACATTGACAGTCTCCAGTTTACCAATTTTAGACTCTCGACATCCTCTCAGTGTGATGAAGGATAGAGTTACCATTTAGATTAGAAGGGCTCCATTTATCCATTTCTTCAAGGCTAAACCATGCATAGGATAGTATACTGAAGATGCTGGGTCATTGTTTTTCTTTGTTAAAATTGCTAATTACCCTTCAATTGCAGACCAGCGATGCGCATTTTTTGTTGCTAAATGAGGTTGTGGGGAAAAAATCTTGCCTATCGAGGTCATCACATCGTTGAGTATATCCTTGTATAAATAGATAACAGCAAGTTGCAGGTGCAAAATAAAGTTCTCGTTTTGGGTAATACTATATATTGGATTGGGGACCAGAAAAGTTTATTGCGTTGGTAAATCTTTCGAGGAGGCAGAGTTGTTTCTACTTTCTAGTGTTAATGCTCTGTTCTCATTTTCTGAGAAAAATTGGTTCTATTTTGCGCACAGCGATTGCTTCCAAGTCCCCGATGGCCGTTACCGGCACTAAAGCCGTGCTGCTGAAGAGCAGGGACATGAGCGTAGATCAAGGCTTGGACTACGTCGCGACCTGGAACTCAGCAATGCTTCTGTCCGACGATCTAACGGAGGCCATCTCGGCACACACGCAGAAACGGAAGCCTGTTTTTGCAAAGCTCTGATGGTCGGCATCACCTTCGTAAGGCAGAAGAACCAATTCAATGCTTTACATGTAAAGGACTGCAAAAAGAAAGGAGGGAAGCCGATTCTTGGCCGGCTTCCAGCCTTGTTCGAATCACTGTTGTGCTTGTAATAATCCGCTCGTCTTGATTCGACGAAATTCCAAACATCTAAATCAAATTCGTTTTTGGGCAATCGAGTTACTCGTTTAGATTTACTTATGGATCTCCCAATTTGAAGTTTTCTTTCTCTTTTATCTTTCGGCTCAAAACTCCACCTTCAAGTTATGCTCGCCTAATCTTGGAAAATCCCTAGTTGGGTCGTGGCAGAGGGCATTAATTGTTCAACAGAAATGAGTAAAAGAAGAAAGAAAGAGCAAATTCATATTCAACGATGAAACTGATCAAATATCCTCAGTTGCGTTCGTGAATCGCACCACCTCACACCGTAGAAATGATAAGGCAGAATCAACTCTCCCATTCACCCCATGCTTCGTAATTACGTGATTCACGGCCTTAGCCGATCTGCCTTTTGAAATTCGATTTTTCTTTCCAAGAAAAAAAAATAGGGAAAATCTCAAATAAGTGTTTAAGGTGGGTTCATTTTCTCAAAAAAGGACCCAAAGTGGATACCATATCAAATAAGGACCTAAAGTGGCTAATTTTGTCTCAAATGAGGACCCAAACTTTTAATCTTATTTACAGCTTGGGGTAGTTTTATCTAAGAACATTTTTTCTTTAATTTTTTTTCTTTCTTCATTTTCCTCACACCTCCTCCTTCACTCTACATTGCCTCCTTCTTCAACACCATAATCAAGGCCCCTACCAACGACCTTGTGAGCTTCATGTCATCCCATAGTTGGTCCTAGTGATAATAAGTCGGATTGGAGTTATTAGCTATTGGTCACCTTCTCAGATACTAAAATCCTCAGTTCCTCAAGACACATCAAATCTCGGCTCGCTTGTGCTCAGCCTAAAGCTCGGATTGACCTCCATCTAACGATGACGATGCTGGATTTTCTATCAGGGGCAGCGGTCGATGAGGTTGAGAGCTCGAATAGGACTTGTCAATGGCAACAATGGGGCAATGAAGTACAACAATTTCTACAGTTAATGATGTCAGATACAACTAATAGTTAATCTCAAGATGGGGTATCGATTAAGAAGAAGAGCTGTATCGATGAGAATGGCAAGAGTGTGAGTGGGTGTCTCCAAATTAGGGATTATTGAAAGGAACCATTGGCATTGCAAAGGGGAAGGGGATCCTTGAAGGATTGAATTTACGCAAGAGAGGCAAACCCAAATTTGAAATCGATGAGGCAAACTCTTGCCGAGGTTGAAATAGTCGCCATCTAAAACAAAATTGTTCTTTGGCATGAAATTATTGATCACCAAGTGTTAATTGAATAAAGGCATAAGTTAGTCAAACAAGACGATCTGGCAATGCTTGGATATTGCTACTCTGTTGTTGGCAAGCATGACCGAAAACAGAACAAAAAATTGCAGTTGCTAGGTTAGCGGAAGGCCTGGAATAAGTGGAGTTTGATGCACTCTCGAGGTGAGAGAAATCCATTGCCAAAGGGATTAGTTGCATAGCTTGGGAGTTGGACAATAAGTTTTTTTTTTTTTTTTCTTTTGGTCGGTTCTACTCTACTTCTATTATAACGCTCACTTTCAGACTTTTGCCCTGCCTCCTTACAGGGTATGGGAGTTGAAACCTACTACTGAAACTAATGCGTTCTCACCCCAACCCCTCTGATAAGATGGGACAAGAAGTTGAGTCTCAACAAAAGCATATTCATATTATGGTTTTGAGATCAGAATTTGCGATGAATGTTGGAATAAAAAGAACTTATTTTTGAAAGCTCATTTCGGCTTCGTTGAGTTGTCTACAAACCATTTTGAGGAGCGAAATTTAAAATTTTCAATGAGTTAGTTTACGTTGTAATGGCTCGTGTTAAAAAACCCAATCTTGGTCATACAATGAGATGACCAAAAGCGATGGGCTGATAATGGAGGTGATGTAGAGAGTGAGAAAGATGAATAAAGAAAAAAAAAGAAAGAGAGAGACAAAAAATAAACAATAATGTTCTTGGACAAAAGTACCAGATCCTTAATTGAGAGTAAGTTAGCAACTCCGGGCCCATATTTAAAACAGTATCCACTTTAGGTAATCGCTCCATTTCATATTCTTATTTGAGATTTTTCAAAAAAATATGCTGCCTGAATTTTCTCCCTCTTCGGGCGGTCAAAGAGGTGGGCATGGATGGCAGCAGTAGATTGATAGCTTCGTGCGCCTGCTGTTATAACGTGCATGCGTTTCAGGGGAGGTTGTAAACGAAGCCGAGGACAATAAAGGCCGGCGCGTCATCCTTTTCCACTCTTTTTCAGATTTCGCAGCAGAAAGTTTCC
Source organism: Eucalyptus paniculata subsp. matutina (assembly GCA_017140255.1). Classification (NCBI taxonomy): domain Eukaryota; kingdom Viridiplantae; phylum Streptophyta; class Magnoliopsida; order Myrtales; family Myrtaceae; genus Eucalyptus; species Eucalyptus paniculata. The sequence continues at coordinate 25,147,668 of CM029445.1, forward strand.
GTCTTTCCGCTTCTATCTCTCTCTCTCCCGCTCTCCTCGTTGTTCTCGAACCTCGGCATCTTCCTTTCCTTTTTCCTCCCTCCTGCTGATCTCTCCTCGACCCCTGATTGGGACGAAAAGCGATGGGCGTCCTCCGCGGGCGGGACCCTCTTGGAATTTGGATTGGGTTCTTGGGTGCTTGTGTGTTGGGGTGCTGTGGTGAGATGATTGGTTGAGCTCGAATGAATCTGTGAGCTTCGTGGCGCGGTAAAAGGCAAGTGGGTCTTTCTTGATCGCGAGTTTTAGGAAATGGGTTGCTTTCCTTGTTTTGATTCGAGGGAGGAAGAGACGCTCAACCCGGACAAGGGGAGCGACGACCCGAAACACGGCGTCCCGAATGCTTCCTTCAAGATTTCCGGCTTGCCGTCCGGTCGGTTTCGTTTAGTTTTTCACTGATGGATTCTTGCCCTACTTGGTATTTCGCTTCTTGATCCGATCTTTGGTAGGTGAGTTTCACCGAGAGCGTAATCATGGTTTTAGCTTGATTAGTAGTAGTCCAATCCGTCGACTGAGTTTCTGGAGAGTAGGTTGGATTTCTTTTGCTGATGTAATAGCTCAGGATGATTTTTGATAGTTCAGGTCCGTCTGATTGATGAAAGGTATAGGTTTCTCTAATTCAAGTGGTTAGCTTGTCGGCATCCTGATTTGCTGACTCTGCAAGTCACTCGTTAATGCTGACTCTGCAAGTCACTCGTTAATGTTGAGTGCCTTCGGATTGATAGCTGTTCAGCTATACGAGTGATGTATCTAATTTAAATCTTTGAGCTCGTGCCTGCAGAGGGCGATTGTTGTCCCTGTGCACATAGTCATAGATCTCTTTGTTAAATGTCGAGTGGCATGATTTGAAATTATCCGCATCTGTTTGCCGGTGAATTTTACAGGGGTAGAAAGACTGAGGTCTAGGAGCAATTTGGGGTCGAGAAGGGATCTAATTGGCCCCAAGGATGGACTGGGTATACATATTGCTGCTCCAACCTTCACCTTACGCGAACTTGCCGCTGCTACCAAGAACTTTAGGCCGGAATGTTTCTCGGGGGAAGGAGGATTTGGGGGTGTATACAAAGGGAAACTCGAGACCACTGGACAGGTAGATAATGTGCTCATTTTTATCATGTATGTGGCATTTTTATGGTTGCGTTTTTAGTAAATTAAAATCTGCATCAACTAGTTGTCCCTTTCCAGGCTTTAGTTTTCGGTCCATGAACTGACTCTTTTACCTGAGGTCGGAAAGCTACATTTAGCTAGAACTTGTGATATCCTAAAGTGGCCTTTCTAGATCATCTAACACGTAGAAAAGGTTGGAATTCATAGAAAATTATACTGTTAAATTCGATTTCCATTCCAACCTTAGTCGCATTTCTTACCAACTAATCAACAGTCAAAACTATATTTAGCTAGAACTTGCGATATCCTAAAGTGGCCCTTCTAGATCATCTAACATGTAGAATTGGTAGGAATTCATAGAAAATTATACTGTTAAATTCGATTTCCATTCCAACCTTAGTCGCATTTCTTACCAACTAATCAACAGTCAATTGGAACAATAGTTATTGACCATCCAAAATAAATAAAAAAAGAACTCATTCCTGTAGGTTAGATCCAATTGAACTGTACTTATTGGTGGAGATTACTCTTTACTTAAATGATTTTAACTTCTTCTTCTTCTTCTTCTTCTTCTTCTTTTTTCTCTATTTTTTGAAAAGACCATGGTTGACGTTTGAATCAGTCAAACAGTGTATTTTTGAAAATCATGTCAATTCCTCGGCAAGTGAAGCTAACACTTTTCGTGTGTTTGCCTCCAGTTTAGTGGAACTTTGTTTAGCCCCTTTTTCTTTTGTTGAAAGGCTTTGTTGGCATTCATTTCTTAGGCAAATAAATTTGGAGCTAAAGTATGTTCACAAGCTGTGAACAGTGCAATCAATCCTTACAATTTTTCTGCTAAATCAGAAGAGCCTTAAGTTGGTGCAGCAGATCTTTTAATTGGAAAAACTTGGAGTAATTTTTTTTGCGAGTTTGACATGGTTGGCTTTTTCAATGACTTATTAAGAGCTTCAACTTTATCGCATTTGTCACAATTGTCAAGAATTTTGAAATTGTCAGATTGACATTATACATAAAATTTCTGCCCATGATAAATCATGTAACCAAATTGAAGATTCAGATGCTGTCAGACAAGTACTGTGTAAACCATATTTTGGCTGGCTGTGGTTCTGTTCCATTAAATTCTCATATCTTGTGGAGCTACTCATGACTTTCTTGTATGTGCTGTTATACATAGTTCATACTTTGATCTTAGTCATTTGTAGGTTGTTGCAGTTAAACAACTGGATAGGAATGGTCTCCAGGGTAACTGTGAATTTCTGGTGGAGGTTCTGATGCTGAGCCTTCTGCATCACCCTAATCTCATGAGTCTGATTGGTTACTGTGCTGATGGCGACCAACGGCTTCTTGTCTATGAATTCATGCCCTTTGGATCATTGGAAGATCATCTTTTTGGTAATGTTGATTATCCTTAATGAAAGTTTTTTTTTTTCCCTATAATTCATCTCGGTAATCCAGTATATATTTCTTTGCACTTCCCTAGAACTCTGGCTTGAAGTGGCCTAGCACTGAATGTGTGAACTTGAATTTTATTGCATTCTAACAAGAAGATATGGATTTGGTACTATAATTTTTATTATGTTGACATGCGTTCACATTCTGGCTCAATTATGTGAAAATCAGCTCTTTGTAATAGGCAACTGATATTAGCATTATGCTATTGGTACAGATCTTCCACCAGATAAGGAACCGCTAGATTGGAACACCAGAATGACGATAGCAGCTGGTGCAGCCAAAGGTTTAGAGTACCTCCATGACAAAGCAAATCCCCCAGTTATTTATAGAGATTTCAAGTCATCCAATATATTACTGGATGAAGGGTTCCATCCCAAGCTCTCCGATTTTGGTCTCACGAAGCTTGGTCCTGTTGGAGACAAATCACACGTTACCACAAGGGTCATGAGCACTTATGGATATTGTGCTCCGGAGTATGCAATGACGGGACAATTAACCGTTAAATCTGACGTTTATAGTTTTGGGGTAGTCTTCTTAGAGCTAATCACGGGACGAAAAGCTATCGACACCTCCCGTCTGCAAGGGGAACAGAACCTTGTGACATGGGTAATTCTAGTTTAACTTATGTCTCGGTTGCATGACCATGAATTCCATCTTAATTGGACTACTTCTGCTTTGTTAACCTATAAGGCAATGTCTTAGAATAAGTTAGTAAGCATTTAATGTTCTTGAAGAATTTCTTCACGGATGAAAATGAAAACAAGTTTCAAGTTATTCTTCCTTTTAGATGTACATATAGGTGCTTTTGGAATGGAAAGAGTTTTCAGAGTGAAGCATTCTGTTACTACATAGTTTTAATTGAATAGCAACAACGTAGCTGAACAGATAGGAAAACAAAGCGATTGCAAGTTAAAGTCTCCTTTTGATGCTTTCAGAGCTGGGCTTTATAGAGTAGTTCTGAGAAACGGTAACCACAAAGCAGTTTCACAAGCTTGGCTTTGCCTCTATTTTTGAAAACCTTAAGGGAAGGTCTTTCCCAAACAAATTCTAAGTTGCTTTTTTTGATGTTTTGCCTGTGCAGCCACGTCCACTATTCAATGAAAGACGAAAATTCTTGAAATTGGTGGATCCAAGTCTGCAAGGGTGTTATCCAATGCGAGGCCTATATCAGGCACCTGCTGTGGCATCCATGTGTATACAAGAGCAGGCGGCTGCACGTCCTCTCATTGGGGACATGGTGACGGCTCTTTCTTACCTAGCGAACCAGGCGTATGATCCCAACATAGCTTCTAATTATGGGAACAAAGGATCCAGCATTGATGAGAGAGGCAGCAAGATTTTGAGGAATGAGGATGCCGGAGGTTCCGGGTGCAGCAGGTGGGAATTTGAGGGGTCCGAGAAGGACAATTCTCCAAAGGACAGTAAGTTGTTAAATAAGGACTTGAATAGAGTAAGGGCTGTTGTGGAGGTGAAGATGTGGGGAGAGAATTGGCGAGAGAAAAGACGGCAGAGCGCTCAAGGCAGTTTCGATGGATCTAATGGCCGGTTGTCTTGATCGACAATTTCTCGCTTCGTTTCCTCCTTGAGCCTCCCCTTGGCTTGCTTTCTGTGAACTTATACGAAGCAAACGCAGGGCATTCACGTCGTGTTGTGCATATTCCATTTTGTCGAAGGGAAATGAGCGGAGAGACTGGGGTTGAGTTAGGAGGACTTGGTCCCTGCTACTGTAACTCGGCTCTTTTTCGGGTCTAATCTCTCCATTCTCTGTTTATACTTTCTTGAAATTTGGAGGAAGAGGGATTTGGGTGTACATCATTGCTAGAACATCATTATAGATAAGGCAATCCAAAGGAAGAGGGAGATTGTCTGTCTTGTAATGCTTGTGCTGAATCTTGGCAGTCTATTCTGAGCAGGATTTGGCTGCATATTCTAACTCTAGTTTTAAGCAGCATCTGATCTACTAAATTGCTGCACGGTTGGTAGTGCAACTCCCTTTGGTTTCGAATGTTTCTTGCTCCTTTGCTCATCACAGGGACATTGCAAATGATGCTAGTTTTTGAGGTCCTATCCGATTGGAGGTATAAGTCGTTCATTTGACTCCCTTCCTGGGCATGAATTTCAACTAAAATCGCTGGCAATATCAGAAGCACCATATGATAAAATGGAACAATAGGTTAGTTCTACCCAACCGCGGCACGAGCACTGTCGACTAGGATGGGTTCAAATAAACTAGTAATTAGCTGGATCTTTAATTAGATAACATAATAATTGGGTTCGAATATACTAGTAATTAACTCGATCTTTGATGCGATAACAGAAGAGTTTATATCTTTAAGAGATATTACCTTAATCACTTTCTTCTTTATTCAATTGTATATAGATCGAATCGGGGATTTAATGAAGTTTTTTGGGATAATGATATAAACAATCTCTGAACTTTGACTCGATGTATAATTTGATATACTTTTTTTTTTTTTTGGTAAAGAATAAGTTGATATACTTGAACTTTTAATTTATTAACTTTGGCTCAATATGCAGTATGGTTACTGCTTGGACAGAGACATAGTTGATCATGGCTAGGTCAACATTAGTGACTGATCCCTAAGGTTGCTTGACGTCGCCTAGGGTCCTAGGCGGCCCGCCGTTCTCCTTTATTATTTTCTTTTCTAATTTTAATTTTTTCTTGCAATAAGTATTTTTGCAAGTTGTTCACCAATACTATATATGCTCTGCATAAAAATCCTATTTACCGCGAAAAGCTTCATCGCAGTAAATTTCATTTTCTACACTCTACTCGTATAAGTCGACGGGAACGCCATTTCTCCTTGCGAAACCGCGATCTGGGAAGGGAGGATGCAGTTCTTCGGGGGCTCCGACGTCAGCCCGTCGCCGCCGGCGCCGACGGCGGCGGGGCACAACGCGAACGTGATGTACATGTTCAACCGGAACGGGGTGTGCCTGTTCTACCGGGAGTGGAACCGGCCCCTCCGGACCCTGAACCCGCAGCAGGACCACAAGCTCATGTTCGGCCTCCTCTTCTCCCTCAAATCCCTCACCGCCAAGATGGACCCCACCAGGTACGTCCCTTCTCTCCCGATCTTTCCTCGAATTCGTGGGGAAGTTGAATGAATTCCCGAGTGCGGTTGGCGAATCGCGCGAGGCTTCGGAAATGGCGGGTCTTGATCTGTCTGAGTGTAGAATTTTTGCATCTTTTTTGCGTTGTCTTAGGAATGTAGATGCCTTTCGGTTGCTTGATGATCTGGTTTGACTTAGATTCTTAGACGTAATTGGTCTCCGAACACTCTCCCAAATGGTTAATTGCGATTAAATGTTGCCGGAATCTTGCTGAAATAAGTGACCTTTTGAATCGTGTGTGTTCAAGTCAGGCACCATTTGATGGTGATCCGGTTTTTTTAATTTGGTAATTTACTTCTTCTTTCGCGGAATTGCTGTTTATATCCTCACGAATGGTCAGCGAACCTTTGATTGAGGGGACTTTGAAAAATTTTCAAGTCGAGTTCGAGCTCAAAGGAAGAGAAAAATCTAACAGAAGTTGAACCTGCTGTAGAAATTTTTGACTTCATGAAATTTGTGTTTCTTTTGTTTATGTGCATTCCCATGCTCCTCGTGCATGCAAACATGTGACAAACCTCAGTGGTAAGCATTGCAAACCTCGAAACTCAACTCAACTTAATATTCGAGTAGTCATTTAGTCGAGTTCAAGTAGCTCATAAGTAGGAGGAATTTTTTTGTGCCATGAGCTTAAAGTTGCAAAACCTTTCCATAGCCAAGTGCCAAGTATGTTGGAGAAGATAGAGGAGAACCGGATGTTCAGCGATTGACTTGCACACTCTCTGTTTTTTCCTCTTGCAGTGCAGACAGAGGAAATCTTGGGGTGCCGCAGTTACCAGGCCAGGGTTGTTCATTTCACAGTTTCCGCACTAACACATACAAACTTAGTTTCATGGAAAGTCCTTCTGGTATAAAGGTTGGATCACCTTATTCTGCAGTCTTTGGAGTATTTTTCTATCTCGGATGTTACTCATAATGAGCGTGCACTAAAAACTTCAATAATATTAGCAAATTAGCAAGACCTGTTAAAACTGAGCATTATTAAGGAACGGACACCTTTTGCGACGTATCTAAAGGCACCACACAATTGGAAGGTGTTTTTTTTTTTTGGTAAAGCACAATTGGAAGGTGTTTGTGCTTCCATAATTGCATAATACAAGAGAGAAATGGTTTGCTCCTGTTAACTCCTTTTTTCTGTGCATTGACTACTTATTATTTATGCTTGACAATGCAAAATGAATTTGTTGAAAATCACATTGCCGTATGTTAAGGATTTGGCTTATGCTTCTATTTCAGCAAATACATTAACGTCATTGCGTTCTTGGATCAGATCTTTGCCCATTAGTGTACTTCTTCTTAGAAGACTCTTACTAACCATCAATCTGTTCTCCTGTTTTTTTTTTTTTTTCCTATTTCCTGGTCATCTTATTCCCCGTGCCCTTGCAGATAATATTGGTTACGCATCCCAGGACTGGTGATCTACGAGAAGCTTTGAAGTATATATACAGTCTATATGTTGAATATGTGGCTAAAAACCCTCTCTATGATCCAGGAACTCCTATCAGGTGACTGATGAACTTTTGTTGGTTTAAGATGGTCGATTAGATGACGCGTGTCAATGTTGATGATCTATTATTGAAATAGTGTTCCACAGGGGACCAAAATAGTCAGGTTGTCTGCTAGAAATATCTGTCTGTTAAAATTCTCAATGATACTTTTTTGTCATTCTGGATAATAAACCCTGCACTGTCCCAATGCTTTTGATTCGGGTCATCAGTTTCAGGACCTAGCTTGCATCTTTTTTATACTAGGTACTTCTGTGGATGTATGATTTGGAATTTGGGATAAAGACATTTCGTGGTGACCATTGCTTGTCTTTCTGTGAGTTATATTTGCACAACTGCAGAAGCTGTTATTTTCTCTCCTTACACCTTTTCTTATCCTTTTTGAAGGTGTGACTTTTTCAATACAAATCTTGACCAATATGTAAGGAGCATTTCGTAAAGCATTGGGACAGTGCAGGGTATGGAGCTAAATACGTATATGTTTTTTCGCCATGGATCAAGCTTAGTGGACAATCTGGAGAATTGGTTGATTGTGATGTGCCGGCTTGGTGTATTATGCGCCTCTCTCTTTGCTGCCAGTGCTCGTCCAACTCCAATCTTCCTATGATTGTGTATCCGCCGCTTCCTTTTTAAACGGATTAGTCGAGGAATTTTTTTTATGCTCCTCTTTCTTCTATTTATAGGATAGTGATTGTTGCTGTGGACATGATGCTGTACCCTCTCTCTTTTTTCCCATCTTTTACTGCTTTATCACTGAGATGCGCAAACGTTGTTGGAAGGCATTGATTCTCGTATCTCAATTTAAATTGAGCCCGGATAGGTTTGCTTGATTCGAGATGCATAAAATTGCAAGCGTCTGCAGTGAACTTTTGATATTGCCTAGTTATGGGTGATCAATATCATGGAGAATTATGTGCTGGGAAAATTCCAAATATGAGCCTAAAGTGCTCTCATTTTTTCAAATTGCAGCTAGAAATGAACCTTGTTTAAGATAAGGACCTGAAATATTCTCATTTTTTCAAATAAGGGTTGAAGTAAATCTTATTTCAAATAAAAACATAAAATGACTATATTAGTTTCAAAGAGGGGCCTGATTTTGTGGTTGGTCAATGGCATTTGTTCTCTTTTTCTTTTTTCTTTTCCATTTTTCCTTTTTTCCGATTTGTTCTTTTTTCTTCACTAGTGTCCGGTCTTAATGATAGCCGGCCACCAACGATGCTTGGAGAGGGTTGGCAAGGGTTGCCGTTGCCTTGGGTGAGGTCACCCTTGCTGACCATTGGCGAAGCCTTGGCGAGGGTCACCTCACTAGCGAATGGCAAGGGACGGCCTCGCCTTGACAACCCTTGCCTTGGGTGAGGCTGCTCTTGAAAGCCACAAGCGAGGCTACCCTCGCTAGCCACAAGTCGAGGCCGTCCCTCATTGAAAAGAAAATTTAAAAATTTAAAAATAAATTAAGATTGTCTTTTGACAAAATTGCCCTTAGTCGATAGAAATATTTAGCTAGTAAGTGATCTTCGAGGTTAGACCCTTATTTAAAATTGCCATCGCCACTCTATGCTTTTATTTGAGATTTAAATGGCCGTTTAGGTCCTTATTTGACACAAACTCAATTTCAAGCTTTTGTTTGGATTTTTCCCTTATATGCTATTAGCTTCACTATGAAAGTATTTCTTGATCCTTGTGATGCTATAGTACATATTTTTGGTAGGCCTAGATCGATCATCACCATCATCAATATCATTCATGCTCACTCCTTGTTATCAAATTGATGCGATGGATTCTGATTGGTCTTAGAGGACCTAAAATATTTAATCCTAGTATTCGATATTTGCTTGGGTGACTGGCTCCTAGAAAAGCAAACCTAGAATGGCAGTCGAGGGCCATGGTCATTCATCTGGCCGAACATAAAAGGCTCTTATTGAGCCTTATACAACAATCAAAGTAGATTGATCCCCACTGGGCTTCAATCACCTTTTCTAAAGAAACAGAACTCTAGATATCATACGTCAAGATGTAATCAGAAGTTGCTTAACATTGATAATTTCATTGTCTCTTCCTTTGTGAATGCATTTGAGATGAATTCAATACATTTTTTGTGGAATTCTAGGTACGTTACTTAAGAGCATGCCACCATCCCCAGCTTCAAACCATCTATACTATTACATGAGGAGAAAATTACTGATTCGCTGTTGCTGTTACTGTTTCCTAAATTCAGATAACATCTTTTTTTTTAACGGTTCCCTGGGGGATCATAAGACAGATGCAATGAATTGGAATGAAAAACCTCACTTTCGGAGGCAAATCTCCCCAAAACAGGAACTTGGATTGCGTTGAAAAAGGGTTACCCCCAATTGGTAGTCCAATAGAAATATTTCCTAATGCTTGATTTAAAATGATCCACATTCATTTGCTGGTGAAGTATTGCGGGAGCAGAAAGACTCCGCATTCATTTGCTGGTGAAATATTAGGAGCCACAAATTACAGAAGCATTGTGGGGTCGAAAAGGGATCTAATTGGCTCTTAGGATGGACCGGGTGCACATTTTGCTGCTCAATCCTTTATCTTCCACGAGCTCGACGCTGCTATGAGGAACTTCTAGCCGGAGGGTTTCTTAGGTAAAGGATGATCTGGGTGTATATAAAGGGAAGACTCGAGAGCACTTGACAGGTGGATAATGTGCTCTTTTCAACAAAATTTCTATTCATAAACAAAAAAAAAAAGAACATTACCATGCAGCCCCTTTCGTCTGATCAGAAGAGTCCAAGTTGGTGCAGCAGATCTATTAATTCGAAACACCTGGGGTAGTTTTTTCGAATGAGTTTGACATGGTTGGTTTTTTAATGACATCTGAAGAGCTTCGTCTTTATTGTATCTATCTTAGAATTATAATTTTGAAATCGTCAGATTGACATTCTATATAGACCTTATGCCCAGGTTAAGTCATCAACCAAATTCTAGATTCAGATACTATCAGTCATACTATAGTTAGGCTGGCTGCAGTTCTGCTCTATTAAATTCTAATTTCTTTGGTAGCTACTCTTGACTCTCTTGAATATTGCTGTTATACGTAGTTCTTACTTTGACCTCAGTCATTTGTAAGCTGCTGCAATTAAACAACAAGATAGAAATGGTTCAAAGGGTAACCACGAATTTCTGGTGGAGGTTCTGATGCTGAGCCTTCTGCATCACCCTAATCTCATAAATCTGATTGGTTACTGTGCTGAGGTGTTCAACAGCTTCTTGTTTATGAATTGATGCCCTTGGGATCATTGGAATATCATCTTCGTGGTAATATCAATTATCCCTATAAGAGGTCCTTCCTTCTATAATTTAATCTAGGTAATTTAGTACATATTTATTTGCACTTCCCTAGAACTTTGCCTTGAAGTGGCCTAGACTGAAAATGCGAAATTGAACTTTTCTTGCCAGATACCAAAGAGATCAAGAATTTGATACTATGATTTCAATTATCTACACGTGTTCACATTCTAGCTGAATTTTGTGAAAATTAACGGGATAAGTACACTAATGGTACCATAAGTTGTGTACGGTGCTCACTTTGTGCCAAAAGTTTCCGTTGAATCACTTAAGTGCCAAAAAATTTGAAAAACGCTCACTTTGGTGTCAACGCCGACGAAATTGGTCGGAAATCCGACGTGGCCCTTCTTTATTAATTTTTGAAGTCAACGTGGCTCGTTGGAGAGTTGAGTCAGCATCCAAACACCAAAACGACACCGTTTGGCATCTTTCCTCCAACTTTGAAACCCTAATCCTCAAATTGAGAGAGCGGGGAGACTTGTCTTCGTGTCTTCTTCTTCCTCAAAGACCCACACCAGCAACGGCACCAGCACGGCACGGTAACAACACCGGCAGCACACCAGCAACGACACCAGCAACGCACCAGCAACAGCAGAGCACTAGCAGCACCTTCGACCCATCTTCTTCCTCCTCCCTCCTCCGCCCTCACCTTCGATTTTTCCCCGCGCAACAATCTCACTCTCTCCTCGCTCACCTAGCTGAGCAACTACAATGGTGGCTGAGCATTTGATGGCCGAGCAGTTGATGGTGGCCAAGCAACGGCGGGCGAACGACGGTGGCCGAGCGGCGGAAACCCTAATTTCAACTCATGTGAGCTAAATCTAAGGTCGTTTCCGTGAAACCTTCCATGTAGGATCACAAAACGACGTTCTTTTCTTAAAGGAGGACCGAAAACAACGTTATTTAAAGGCCTATCGATTTTTTTTTTTTAAAAGCCACGATTAATTTTGACAAAAATCTTCTATTGGTGGCACCAAAGTACCGTTTTTTCCTTGATTGGTGCACTTCAGTTGGTCCAACGGAAATTTTTTGACACTAAAATGAGCACCGTGACACAACTTATGGCACCATTAGTGTACTTATCCCGAAAATTAACTGTTTGTATTAGGCAAACTGATATTAGCATTTGCTGGTCGTTACACAGCTTCCACTGGATAAGGAACCTGATTGGAACACCAGAATGATGATGGCGGCCGGTGCAGCTAAAGGTACAGAATAACTGCATGACAAAGCAAATCTTCGGTTATTTATAGAGATTTCAAGTCATCTAATTTATTGCTGGACGAGAGGTTCATTCAAAGCTCTCTGATTTCGGTCTTGTGAAGCTTGGTCCGTTTGGAGACAATCACATGTTTTCACTAGGGTCAGGGCACTAATGGATATTGTGCTCCAGAGTACGCAATGACGGGACAATTTACTGTCGAATCTGACATCTCTAAGGGTAACAGAACCGTGTAACAAGGGTGATTCTAGTTTAATTTATGTCTCTTGATACATGACCATGAATCCCATCTCATTTGGACTTCTTCCTTTCAGAAGTATGTTTAGGTGCTTTTGGAATGGAAGAGTTTTGAGGGATGCTGGAGGGCCCAGGCTCAGCTTCGCAGTGTCCGGAAAGAACAATTCTCAGGAGACATGAATAGAGGAAGGGCCGTCACCAAGCGAAAGTGTGGGAGAATTGGCGAGCAGAACGCTCCAAAGGCGGTTTCAATGGATCTAATGGCATGTTGTGAAGTTGATCGAGAAGTTTCCTGCTTCGTTCGCTCCTTGAGCCTCTTCGCTTGCTTTCTGTGAATCCATGAAGCAAAACAGGGGGCATTCATGTTGTGTCGCGCATATTCCATTGTGCTAACAGAATGAGTGGAGAGATTGTGGTCGAATTAAAGAAAATCGGTCCCCACTACCTTAATCCACTTTTCAGGTTCTATCTCTCCATTCTCTGTTTACGCTCTTGTTGAAATCTGGGGGAAGAAGACTTATGTGTGTATCACTGCTAGGACAGCAATCTAGAACGAGAATAGAGAGAGAGAGAGAGAGAGAGAGAGAGAGAGAGAGAGAGAGAGAGAGAGAGATTCTTGTGATGCTTATGCTGGATCTTGTAAGTTTATTCTGAGCAGGATCTGCTTTCTGCATTTTCAAGTAAAACGCTTGCTATATCAGAAGCATCATCTGATAAATGGAACAATAGGTCAGTTCTACCCAACCGCGGTATTCAAGTGAGTTTAGGCAATTAGAAAATTCAGCACGAGCATCATCGAATGTACTAGTAGATAACTTGTTCATTAACCAGCAAACTGAATAATGAATACACTTCTGAGAGATTGTTGGAGCACTTTATTCTTCATACAATTGCATACCAACCGAACACGAGAGACAGATAGAGAGAGATATCGATAGAGCACATAGGATCACTATGGAAAGGAGGATACATTGACGCAGATTTAAGCCTTCACACTCTAAATTAAAGCCCCGCTCGATGGTAAGTTGGGCTTAACTTAACTTGGCTGATCAGACCCCGGGTCATTGCCGGAAACTACCACTTACACGGCGGCGTGTTGCGGGAGCGTCTCATCCACGATCTCGTCCTTGATCTCGTCCATGCCTACTTTGTTTCTGTAGTATCCGTACAAGATCATCTGAGACAGTCCCAAGACAAAGCCCACAATGTTCGGTATCTGCACGTCAAGGTCAAGAATATTCTTTAAGTAAAGTGATCCTTAACGATCGTTAATTTAATTTTTCGAAAATGAGGATCCCTTACCATAATGCACCAGTCCTTTTGGAAGAAACCATAGCCAAACCACGTGATGGCGCTCAACATTAGAAAGAACGACAGAGAGAAGGGCATGAACTCCGCTATTCGTTCGCACAACTCGTGCCTAAAAAGACCAGAATAGGGGAAAAAAAAAAAAAGAGAGAAGATTAAAATGCATTTTTTAGTGGCTAGATATGAGAATTTGGGAAGAAGATTGGGTTTTTTAAGTGCGCACCACAATGCATTTAACGGCGCTGCGAAGACACTCACGGAAATTGTCGTAAGATCCCATCCGAACACCGTGGGCGCGTGCATGATCATTTGGAATGAAGTGCGTGATGAGAATTAGGAGAGGGAACAATCCCATGTTCATCAGAGCAAAAGAGCTTCATCGTGGAGTTCTGCAGGAATCAAAATCATTAAGTTAGAACAAACACAGGATAGTTAGAGATATAGGGGAAAAAGAGAGCTTTTTTAGATGGCAATGATGGAGACAAAAACATGTATCGGACAACCGGAGTTAATAAACTATCACTGGAATTTATTGTGTTCTTAAAATTTCAAGCTTCTTTTTCACAAACGTTTTTTCTTTCATTGTATAGATCATGTAAATCGCCAAAGAAAGTTTCCTAGCAAGCCCTTTGGTTCATTGTGATCGGAATGTGAGCGTTGCATCGTCTAATGATGGTTAGGTGCCCGGGCAGCTATCGGCGCATAAGCAATGTACATGGCGATGTACACTATCTCTAAGTGACGCATCCAAAGGAGTTAATGGTGATGAGGAAAGATGAGTGTCTTTTGAGGAATGCGTAGTAAAGCCTGAGCATGCAGCTGAATAGAGCGACCAAATATGACATTGATTGGAATTCTTGGTGAATTTTTTCTTGTAGATTCTATAAAATGTTGCTCGGCAACAGAGAAGAGAAAAAGAATCAGTAGTTATTGTATCGGGATCAAATAAAATAAGACTATCTTCTTCCTAGGAAGGAAAGAACTGCAAAGAAAAAAATGATTACTTACACCGGAGCCAAGAAGACACTTTAACGAGATGTTTCCTATCATCAATTGTAGAAGAAAAGCACAAACGTTAGATTATTCTGTGCAAGGCAGTGCAAATGGAAATGCTCTTTTTTGCTAGGGTTAAAATTAAAGAAGAAGAAAACAACCCCAGTCATTTACTAATCTATGCTAAGCACATACGGCGTGGTTAACATAACGCGAACTAAATCATGTTGCATGTGGTTGTATAACCTTTGTATACACACGATATAGCCAAAAAGATGAAATGGAATTCCCACGAAATGCAAATCGACTCGAGACAATATAAATCCTACGTTAGTTGCAACAACCTTAAGATGGACCGATAAGTTTACGACAGCTAGCGTACTAGCTTCAGCACTTAAAGCTAATCATAAAAGTGCGCTAAAAGTAAACAAAATCGTTGGAGGAAATGGCCAAAAGGGTTGTGAAAAAAGTTGGTAAAAGTCCAAGAGACTGAAAAGGTTGCTGGAGGTTTGTATCATCAAAGAGAGAAAAACTCTAAGTGAAGAGTGGTGTCAAGATTAGTGCACTGGGAAAATTTTTCTCAATTTCATTGTGATTTTGTTGTTGCTTTACGTGTGTTTTTTGAAATTGATAGAAAGAGAAAGAATGAGGTTCTGGAAGAAAGAGTTGCCAAACGAAAAGAAGAAGAAAAGAAGAGATGACTCAAGCTAACCATCATCCTGAAGATACTAATACGAACGATTCATCAAGCGGAAAAACTAAACGCATGTAGACCATATGAAGATGGATGTGGATGAAAGGAAACAAGCAAGCAGCATTATTGCTAAGAAGAAGAAGCACGTGGAGATGAAGGGCGAACAGCTTCTGGTTTCTTCCTTCTTACCTAGGATACCGAAAGTGAAGATCCAGAGATGGGGGTGAGCAAAGATTGCCATTTTCCACCTCCGACAGTGAGAAATCAAGGCAAAGACCAAGAAAAGAAAGCAGGGTTTGGAGAGAAACTATGGCTCTCTCTCTTCTCTCTCTCTCTCTCTCTCTCTCCTCCTCTCCTCCGACTCTCTCACTAACTTTCGAGTAAAAACCATGCAAAGGGATGGCCCGCTTTATAGGGGTGTGCATGGTTCCGCCGGCGGTCCCGACTCGAACCGGAACCGCGCTAAGGACCGGTTCCGAAAAATTGAACCGGATCCACCCGTTTGTTGCATGGATTCACTTGGGAAATCGGACTGCCGGGTCCGGTCCGGATCCCGGGTGGATCCATGGAACCGATCTTAACACGAAACAATTTGATTTTCAACATAGAACGGTCAAGGAGTTTTTATGAGTTGAGAAGGAGGGAGGAAGTTTGTGGTTGGGTTTTGACGCCGACAGTCATGTGAGAGCAATTTTCCACTTGCCAGGCAATTATGCCAACGCCGAGGGGCGAATAACGGTAGCGGAAGAGCGTTAGCCGGGGTGGCGTTGATGCTCGAGGAGGAATCGAAATGGCGATAGGATTAAGAGGAGGCAGGAAGAGATAAAGAGGGAGAGAACCGAAGACGAAGGGGGGAGAAAATGAGATATAATCTAGGGTTCTTTTAATAATTTTTTTAATATTAAAAAGGTTCCTGGTCCGATTTGAGTGCGCCCCATGGAACCGAACCGGACTGGATGGTCCTCAAGAACCATTGATTAGGGCAAGTTTCAGTCCGATTTGCGATTCCTAGCCATTTTGCACATCACTCTAACTTTATATATACGTAAACACACACAACGTTGCATCCAACTAAAAGCACAGGAGAAAATAGGGGGGTTGTGGTGTGTGTGCATGCGCGCAGAGAGAGAGGGAGAGAGAGAGAGAGAAAATGCGTATCAAATTCATAGTGCTCGCCTGACAAGTGGAGGACTAGTAGGTAGAGTAGCACAAAATTAATCTCTCCACATCAGCACCAGCCCCTCCTTCCCTTCCCTTTCCCTCCTCCTCGTCGCGCCACGTGCCTCCCTCCTCGCGTGCCCGTACAGACTCCTCCGCCACAATGTTGGGGCCGAAAGTCGTGCGGACGCGCGACCGGTCGTACCTCCCCTCAATCATATTTCGATTTCCTCCGCCGCGCGGCGGCACGCGCCCCCAGGCAAGAGTGGTGATCGGTGCGCGAAGCATTGTTACATTGCTCGCCCACCATGAGCTGTCCCCCCGCGTGATGCTTCGTTCACGAGACTTCTCCGAAAATTACCCTTTCGGTCCGTGAATTTTTTTTTCATTGTCTTTTAGCCACGTTTTCTTTCTCCTCCCCCCCCCCCCCGGGCATTCATAACCCGAACGAAACAGTGCTTGCCGACTCCCCCCGCACTCCAAAACCCGAGCCAAACACGCCTGGCTGGCTCGGCCTGAATTACCCCTCCCCCTTCTCTCTCTCTAGTAATTATTGTTTCATAATGTGTAATTGTTTGTCTCGTATCGCTCTTCTTTTACGCCCTTCCGCGGAAGAGCTCTAGAGGTTTCGTGCGTGCGCGTTCATGGCATCTCCCACTTTGACTTTTTCGTTCTTGAGGCAATGACGCATCTTGCGGTTGCGTGTGGCAGTAGGACCAGAGGAGTTGATGATCATGTACTGAATAGAATGATGGGGTTCTTTGCGCATATGTCTCTTGTTAGAGGCTCGCGTGCACGGACGGTTGGTACTGGGAAGTGGTTTCGGGATTTGCCAGTTGGTGGAGGGTCGAGGATAAGATATTTTCTCATACAAATTCATGCACCCCTGTGGTTTCTCCTCCTTTTATCATATCGTGTAGTTTGCTGGGCGTACGCATCGCGTTGACGACATGAGGATTTCACAAAAGCGGTGGTTTCAAGTGTCACCCCCAAAAGTAGTCCGTTTCAACGCGGTTTTTGGCGATGGAAAAGTTGGTGAGCTGTGAAGTGAATTGCTCATATGGTACGATTTGCATTATTCCTTGTTCGACTAGTGACTATGGACTAACAGTTTTCAAGTTCTAGCTTCCCTAATTGTAGTGGCTTTGCCATGTAAATGGCAAGACTATAGCATGACTTCTTGCTGGATGCGAATCACGGCTGTTTGCACAAATAATGTGTGAAAGGAACTTAGGTTATGTGCGAAATTTTGAGGTCCCACTTGACGTTTTACTTACGAAAACTATTAAATTCCAATGATTAACATTCAATGAGAACATGGTACAATGTTGGGGTGGATCCGGAACGGGCAGAAAATCGAACACCCGGTAATCGTTTTGTGATTTGATATAATTTGCCCCAAAACCATAATTGATATCAAGTGAATTGTAGCGCAAATGTGTAAACATAAGCCAATCCCTTGAAGGCTTTCAATCATAGGAAAAACCTGATTGGCAAAGAGAGAGGGAGACCCATTTAGCTATTTAAGGGTGATATCTTTCTTTCACGCACTGATGAAGAATGCCTGCCTTAATAATACTAATAGAATAGGTTGATATCATAAAATGCAACAACGTTGTACGTTAAGTTGTGAGAAAATTGATATTTTTAGTATAATAATATAATCCTTGTGAGTCTAGTAAGAGATATAAAATCACAAAACTTAGGTACAGTTTATTTTACAAATAATGTCATCTTTAAAAACATTTTGCAATCTACCAGGTGTCCTTCGTAGAAGGTACATCACTTTTCTGGGTAGAGGATGCAAGGTAAATCCTAAAGTCGAGCATGTGCTCACTGGTTCTGAACTTTTGATAGTCGGAACTTATCATATGTCTTCCTCTAAACGGCATCCTCGATCGAATCCAGCCATGTTGATTCCTTAAATTTCCCCGCATGTACCCCACCTTTTAAAAGCTTATTTTTTTCTTTTGGTCGAAAGCTTTACAGGTTTAAAACAAAATCGTGCAATGGTTACCTCCCATGACACGTGTGGCTGGCCTTTTAAAATCATTCAGATCTCATTTCATGCGCTTTTAAATTTATTTGGCACATGATGAATCTGATGGGGGGTTTAAGGCTATTTGTTTATTGTGAATCTGATCGGGGGGTTTAAGGGAACTATTCCAGGTATAATTCTTCATTGATCCCTTGACCCAATCTGGTCTAGGAGAATCCTTAAAAAGACTCTCTCTCTCTCTCTCTCTCTCTCTCTCTCTCTCTCTCTTCAATTGATGAAGACGCGTAGAGCTGGTTACTGATTTCATCCCGATTGATATGAAAACGCGAAACTCCTCTTCTTCAGGTTTTGCTTTTCTTTTTTTTTTGTTGGAAAACTTAGATAATCCCCTTAGCGATAACATGAGTAATGTGAAATTTTTGAATATTTGAATGGTTCTTATGAAAAGATACATGAACCGGAATTAGAAAGCAAATACAATAAATATGAATAATCTTGAGACAATGAAAATTAAAGGAAAGATCCTAATTATCTTTAATATACATCAAAGAAATATCTAAGTTATCTCCTAATGTCCCTCAACTCCAAGTTGGATAAAGCAGTTGGAGTTTTTAAGAATAGATCAATAAAAGAAAACGCCTACTAGTTTGCCAAGCAGTGACTTGGCTATTGTAGCAAGCACCATTCAAGTCAATTTTGGGCGATTACCCAGATGAATCGGTCAGTTCCTAATTTCTAAAATTGGAACCAATGTGATTAAGATGGAATCAAATTGGAACCAAGACTATTGAATACCTTACTTATTTCTTCTTTTTATTCAACAACCTGAATATGTTATAATAAAACGTAAAGTATATATATTTATATATAATCCCAGTAGTTGATGTAGGATCTCACACTTGGGCTTTATTTTTATTTATTTTTGTTGCTCCTAGTCATCCTAAAACGTGTCCGACATTTTAACTCGTGAGGGAAAAGACATGCGACCTTTTTTACTTTTAAATCATTCAAAGAACAAAAGGTAAATCAGTAAACTCTACGTTGTCGTGTTGTTGTGTAAATTATGCACATTGGCACAGTGTTGACACCTAAATTCGGCCATCTGCTTACTATTATCACGCTAAGAAATTAGGGGATTAATTTTAACCCTAAAAATATTAATTAATTAATTAATTAATTAATTGGTATAAATGAATGTAGGTGCATTTATTTTTTATTTACATTTACTGGACCGTGGCTATTGACTAATTAGCTACGTTTTAAATTAAAGGCACGTACCTGTTCTAATAATATTACAATTACCGTTCTATTTCTAAATTAAACATTTAAAATGAGGATTTTCGAATTTAAATAAAATCGGTCATAATCTTATCTTTAAAAATCAGGTAGAATATATTATTCGGGAGATAAGAAAATGACTTTGCATCATAGGGAAGGTAAGCAATCTTCATAAGAGATGAAATATTTACAAAAGATTGCATTTTGTTTTCCTTATATAAGGAGTGCACGGAAAAGTTAAAGAAGGGCTTTTCTAGGGTTTTCTTTTGGTCGACCAAGGAAGAGGAAGAAAAACAAAAAGTGAAAAGTGAAGATAAAAAAGCATAAGAAAAGTACAATTGGCAGGGGGGTGAGGAGACGTTTACTGTTCATCGTCTTCCTCACCCTTGTTGCCTGAGTTTGCAACCGCGTCCCGACGGTTGCCGCACCTCGTCAACCGAGCGACCGATCGTCGCGCGCGCACCACCGCCCTCACTGACGTCGCCGCGCCGATCTCCCTCACCGAGCCCCTGCTGCTGCCTTGCTACCGTCGCTCCATCGCCTGCAAGCTCGTGCTACAGCTGCTGTCCAGAGGCCGAGATCTGCCCACCGCCGTGCTCCGCTTGTTCCCGTTCGCCATCGCCACCCCGATCTCGCGTCGCCGCCACACCAGCGCTGCTGCCACGCTAGATCCGGACGCCCGAGCGCCAGCCCCTTGTCGCGCCTCTGTCGTTGCTAGAGCCGGACCCGAGCCGGATCGCTACTCGTTCCGACCTGACACCCTTGCAGCACCCCTATTGACGAAGCCATCGCCGATTCGCCTCTGCCGTCGCCCCTACACTCGAGCTCCCTTTCGACCAGGCAACCAAACGGCGCCACTGGAGCTCGCACCGTCGCTTTGCCGCCACGCCGGTTGCCGCCCTTTGCCAGAAGCCCCAACGGACAGCCCCCTGCTTCGACGCCCAGTGAGCACCGCGCCACCACATCGATCCATGAAGCACCCCGCCATCCACTGCCCGAGCTTTTCGCCGGCGCCTTGCCTGCAACTCTCCAACCCGCCGCCAGTTTGCCCTCGCCAGAGCTCCGACCGGCAGTGACCGGCTGCCCTTGGAGACCTACGAGCAAGCTGTGCTGGAGAAGGCAGGAAAAGAAAACAGAAAAAGAAAAAAAAAGAAAAATCAGATTAGGTAGCTTTTCTTTTATTATTTTTATTATTATTTCTTTAATATTCTGTTTTAGTAGAATTGTTCCTTAATATATTATTGATATCCCAATATGAAATAGTCCCTCAAGCTAGGGATTGACATCCGATTTTCAATAAATCGGATTCGCACTTACAAAAAATCGACAATCCAATCTTAAAGCTCGATATTTGATTCACGATTTAATTTAAAATTACCAATCCGATCTCATGTCTGAGATATTGTCACCAATTTTTGATATCAATCTTATCTTGTTTGATTCATTGTCGTCAAGTTGGTTGATCAATCTTATTTTCATAAAAGAAAAATCCAAAAAAATATTTAAGTTAGGATTAGATTTGCCTTAGAATATTCCTTGTTTTAGGATTAAAATTGCAATTTTATTTCGAAATTTAAAAATCCAAAAATGTTGAATTAGGATTAGGTTTTTTTTATATATATTTAGAATAATAATTTTGAATCATGGAAAAGAAAACCAAAAAAAAAAAGCACATTCATTTAGGATGTTAGTTTTATCATTATTTGAATTGCATGAGAAATTTTAATTTCGAAATTAATAAAAGCACAAAATGTCATCATGCATATATCATGTTGAATTAGGGCATTTTTTGCGTCATTGCATGTTAGGATTGCATGTTTATCAATTATAGATGGATAATCTCTCCTAGATAAATTGCATGTTTTGTTAGGAAAATAAAAATGTCCATGCCATATAGAATTAGGTTCATGAAATGCATGTCATTTATTGATTGTTGTTAGGTTCATTTAATTAGAAATTGCCGTCATTAGATTAGGTCATTTAATAAATGCCGCGTAACATATAGCTCGATATTAAATTGCATGTCGCATGTCATTTTAGTTAAAATAATTTTGTACGTCATTGCATTGCATCAGACGTCATTAGAATTAAGTCACTCTGGTTAATTTAGATTGCATATTTAATTATTGCATGTTCATTAAGAAATCATTAGCTTTTTTACTCATTCATATAGTTCAGGACATATCACCATGCCATATCATTTCATATTAGATTAGAAGCATTGCATTGCATATGGACTATATTCTCAATGAAAAAGAAAAGAAATTGAGTAATTGCTTGTTAATTAGAAATCATATCTCGGGTTGTTGATGTGAATTTGATCTAACTAAGAAATGTTTACGTTCTTTATGAGGTAAGTCTGCAATTTATTGATTACTTTTCTTAGGTGTTAAAACTGCGTCTTGCGCACGCATGAACACTCACATGTTAGGGAATTAGATTTAAAATCAATCCATTTTATAAAAAATATTTTTCAAAATAAAAAAGAAAGGTACCGAAAGGGCGTTAGACTTCTAACGTAATCAAGTCCTTCGATCCAAAATCTCTGGTTCGTAGAAGTAAAATAATTCTCCCGTTATTTTACTTAGGTCTCTAATCGACCTACCATAAATTGATTAGTGGTGACTCATGATTGAAAATCATTTGCATGTTAAGAACTTAAACCTAAGTTGAGAATTAGTATGGGCTTGGGAGAGCCCGAGTTAAGTTTAGGCTTAACAATCTATTAGCCAAACCCTAGGTGGTTCACACCCGAAAAATTTGGTCGCGACACAATATTAGTTATCAAAAAAGATATGACATACGAGAATGCTTAGGGCGTGCATTCAATTACAAAAAAGTCATAAATTTATTGTATAGATGACACCAGTCCTAAGTTTTTTAATTTGGCCAATTAAGTCCCAAAACTTTTAATGGTTGTTCAATATAGTTTTTTCGATCAAATTTTGCTAGCAATGTGTTAAGATATCAAAAAAATTTTGATATTATTTTTTGAATATGAAATCTTTTTTGATATTTTTTTGAATTTCATATTAGCATACCAACTGTAGATGAGTTAGAATTCCATGATTCTTGTTTTGTCAAAGATTGTAGGAAAATTTCAAAAAAGGATCCGAAATGTCTTTATTTCCTCAAATAAGCGATCCGGTGACTTTGTTTGATTAAGGACCGGGTGGCGTTGGTTATTTTAAATAAGAGCTTGAAGTGGCTTTGATTGTTTCATAAAAGGACGACCTCACCGGTCGCGGCTAGTTAAATTTTCCGTCGAGGGTATCTTTGTTATTTGCCATTTTCCCTTATTTTCTTTTTTTTTTTCCTGGTTCTTCTTCTTCCTTTTTGCCGGTGGTTGGCCGACCACCGTTGATGCCTATAGAGGGCTGGGCGAGGCGACCCTCCCCGGGCCACCGCAAGGTCGGCCCTCGCGGCCCTAGGCAAGCTAACCCCGCCACCTCACCGGCCGCAAGCGAGGCTACCTCGCTATACGGCGAGGGTCGGCCTGCCTATCCTAAACGAGGGCTCGACCACCCCGCCGACGGTCGATGAGGTCGCCCGGCCCTCACCTACTACGGGCGAGGCCTAGCAAGGGCTCGACCCACCGGCTAGCAGTGATGACCTCGCCGGCCCTTACCAAAGGGCGATCTAGCAAAGGTCGGCCTCGCCCGGGGCCGGTGAGGGTCAATGAGGGCCGACCTTGCGGATGGCCCCCAAGCGAAGTAGGTTTTCCTCACCTATGGTGGTGTGGGCTGTCCTCGCCGGTGAGGGCAACCATTGCCCGGCCCTCTGTGGGCATTGTCGGTGGCTAGCCAACCATCAACGAAGAGGAAGAAAAAGAACTAGAAAAAAAAAAAGAGAAAATGGCAAATGACGAAAATACCATTGATCGTTTAAAAGTCGGTGTCCTTATTCAAACGGACATGTCATTTTAGGTCTTCATTTGAAACAACCTCCATTTTAGGCCTTTATTTGAGAAAGTGATGTCATTTTCGGAGTGTTTATTTGAAAGAATGTCCATTTTGGGTCATTATTTGGAGAAAATAATGGCACTTCAGGTCCCTTTTTGAAATTTTCCCGAGATTGTATATTTCATTTCTTTATAAGTGTGTACAATAATAAATTAAGTGATATGAAAAATCATTCACAAATTATGAGCTTCTTCATGGTATCGGAGCTATTTTGCTCCTAAGAGCTTTTTGATCCGACTATTCTACATATTTTTTGGCAACCTTTTGAACCTCTAGCCATGGAATTCACTTGAGAATCAGCTAGCACCACCTCAAATTCTAGTTCCGTTTCCATCTAAAACAATCGCACCTAATGGTCTCGATCTCAATCTTAGCCACCATCCAATTGCCATTCAAGCTCACTGCCAATTATCCCTCTTGGCGTGCTCAATTTCGAGGCGCTACTCATTGGTTATGATTTAATGCGATTTGTTGAGTGAGATGCGGTTGCGTGGAGGGGAAATCGGGGGAGTGGCTTGATGGTGGTGCTAGTGGTGGTGGGGAGGTGGCTGGTGGCGGTGGTGGGAGGCGGCTTGTTTGAGGTTGGCGATTTGAGGCTGGCGACCTCGCGACGCGCGAGGTCATGTAGCCTCGGGTGATGCCCCCGAGGTCGACGACCGAGGCGACGCCACCTAAGACGCGCGACCTCAATCGAGGCTTCTCGGCTAAATTTAGCCATCTCATTTGCTTAAGCACCACCGCCTGAGCACTGCGGTGGAGCAACAAGTCCAAATCTAAGGAAGAAGACGATGAATAGTGTTTTTTGAGGGCAAAAGGGAAAAACATGATTATCAATAAAGGTAATATTAGAAAGAAAAAAAAATCATTAAATCTCATTTTAGCATTCCAAATGTTAGCATTTGGCAAATGAAGCCTAAAAAATGTTAACCAAACGCTTAATATTTTCTCCAATGGACTTTTTAGGCTCAAAGTCTCTGGGAATGCTGAACAAAAAAGTGGCAATGGCCTCAGCCATTTCTTGAGTTGATCCTCACTAATTCCATATTCAACATGATTAGTGCCTAATTTCAAGAACTAAGAATCGATTATGAATGGGTAAGTTTCCAAGTGTTAGGTTTGAGACTAATAACTCCCTAATAGGCAAGAGAAGGAGGAGGGAGGGAGGGAGGAGACCTTAGCTTGAGCTAATAGAGAAGGGCTTGAATTTTATAGCAATTCTAGAATAACAAATGTGAATGATGATAAAATCCAACAAAATCCAGCTTGATCTTGCATTTTGCAATGATCCATATCCAACTGGATTAAGATTTGCCCAGTGGACATATTCGATGGCTAAGTCAATAGACCGGTTTAACTTAATCTCGTGGTTTACATGCAAATTCTTTTTCTTTTCTTTTTTGGTTCTAATGCAATTACAACCTTTATCGTGGAATTTTTTTCTAAATAATCACTTATTAAGTTAAACTTGATGGGGAGTCTGGAATTTTTTATATATAAAAAGGATCCTGAGGCTAGATTTAATGTCGATGCTACATAAGTTATGGACAACTTTCATATGTCTATACTTTTAGAAGCATGGAAGCCAGTATCACAAAGATATTGAAGAGCTTGCCTTAACTATCTTTGAGATGTTGCATATTAAGAGGATTAAATTGTGTAATTTTAGCCAATCTTGCTTCTGGTTGTCCACTGTGCGATAGCTAAATTATGAATATGAACCTCCTTTTTGTGACTGGTGGGAGGTTGACATTAGAAAGAAAAGAATTGGTCTAGATAAAAGGCTCTGTTTTCTGTGACGATATGAGAAATGACAGCATGGGATTTTGAAAGTTCCCATTCTATGGTAAATGTGATTAGATAAATGATTGCTCCTCTAGCAGTGTTCGCTCGCGATGGTTGGTCATTATTTCGTTGGTTGCATCCCACTCTTTAGTTCTTCTTCTTATTTGGCAAGGTGAAATGGACCCGGAGACAACTCCTCGCCAACATCTTTTTGTAAATAGATCGGTACCCCCTTGGGTGCATCATAGTGAATTTCTTTTTGCTCTTAAAAAGGAGAAAATCTCCACTGCTTCATCATCCTAGGTGCTGCCTTTTTTTGACTTGTGGTTGGTTCTCATCTTCTTCTTTGTAAGATCACCACCATACTCAAGCAGCTATAGGAATTTCAGGGGTATTGACAATGGATGTCAATGGCCAAAACCAGTTGCTCATTCTGAAAAGTGGCCGCTAGATACTTTCTACCTCCTTTCTAGAGAGGTTAATACATGAAAAACCCCAAACTGATACACTTCTAATAAATTTATCAAAAACCAATTTTTTTAGTACGAAAAACCCGAAACTGGTACACTTGTGATAAATTTACCCCGAGTAATAACAAAAAATCATAAACTAGTTTACTTGTGATAAATTTGTCCCAAATTGATTTGTCCAACCGTCACAAAGTCCAAAATAAATATACCATCTATTAAATTGGATTAATAACACAAAAAAATTTTAAAATAATACAACTATGACAAGCATATATTAAAATCTAAAATTAGTACACTAGCCCACTATCACACGTCATCCAACTTAGTAATTTGATAATAAAATTTAACGAAAACTAAGATAGAATAAATTTGTCACAAGTGTACAGTTTATGGATAAATTTGTCAAAAATATATCAGTTTGGGATTTAGTTTTTAGTAAATTTATCACAGGTATACCAATTTGAAATTTTTAGATAAATAACCCTTTCTACTACTGGCGACTTATCCGGTGGCACGTGTGTGGTGGCTAGCACGTGTCGCCCCCAGTGGTTTACCTCCGGCTGTGGGGGATTCCCTGGGTCACAAAAAAAAAACAAAAAACCCTTTCTAGAGAAATGTCTATTCTTGTGTGGAAGAAAAGGACAAAAGTCTATCCTTCTCTTTTTCAATCTTTTTGCATTTAAGTGATCTTCTGTATTTATATTTCCTGATAATCCGTTTAGCTGTCTTTTTTTCCCCCTTTTTTCTTTTATTTGGTCAACCCATTTGGCTCTCAAATGGTAGTGTTAATATATGAGTGATTGTTCAAAGTATTCTCACTAGACATTTGTGGGCATATCATTGGAATATTTGAGCTATATAATCTATAAATTTTTTAATCAAGGATTGAATATTTTCTACTTTACGAGTCTTAAACTGTAGATATGCACGCAACATGATCATAATTGCAATTTTCCTTTCTTTCTCTATTTCCTTCTTTGCATCATATGAGGTTTCAATTATAGGACAAGTCTACTTCACACAAGAAAGTACAATCGACTAGGTCTCCCCAATATCGACGACGCGTGTTGTATGAATGCCTTACTTATGATAATCCGCGGCATTTAAGAATTCTGGTTTTGTTTTGTCAGAGTGATTTGTTTGAAGCATCTCCTGTGGAAATACACTTTTTGTATATCGATAATCTGCCATCTCCTGAGTCGGGAGATGGTATACATGATGAACATGTCAGTCTTTGACATCCGTTAACAAAATTTTGGAAGTTCATGCATTTGCCAATGTCTCTAATGGCAGGAAGAAGCCAAGGAAGTGTCTCAACCATATGTGGACTTGGAGACGAGCATGCAGTTTGTTGTCAGGGCATGCGTAACTTCAACTGGACGGACTTGATGAATCAAACAAACAGGGTTGTGTTTCTAGCTCCCTCTTCATACTAAACCCGATTGCAGTTCTAATTATGCCATTACCGTTCGTGTACCCCTTTACAAACATGTCACAAGATCCGAGCTAGATCACATCGTTTTGGTCTAACTCTTCAACGTTTGATCTTTTTATTTATTGACCTCCGTTCATTGACATGCATGTTACGTGACTATAGAAAGCACTCCATTATAACATATTGTACAATTTCAAACAGAGACATGACACGGCATGGTTACCAACCGCATTTTATCTGAGAAGCAACTTTGGAATATGAACATGAATATGAATTAGTAGGCTTCCCAGTTTGACTAAGATACATCCAGTCCTGCTTTGTTTTATGTCCTCACAAGTGGAAGCTTATTTATGATGAGCCTAATTCTAGAAAAAAGCACAAATTTTAGTTGACTGACAATTCCAGCTCCAATTTTTATTTTTATTTTTGTGAAAAATCACAAACCTTCATTCAAATCCCAAATTTGGCACCCTGTCGACCGTCCATTTGAAGTTACCTTGATTCGCCTGATGTGGCATTTCCACGTCACTAATACATCCACATCAGCGAGCTTAATTAGATCGCGAGCCAAAAAACACGGTGGTTCGGAGATCTTCTTACTGGGGAAAAGTTGTAGCTAGGGCTTCTCAGGTAATTTTCCCGTTGCGATTCCTCGTCTTCTCTCAGGGCAATAAGGGGATGCTTTCCTAATTCCCACTCTCGCTGGGGCTCGATTCCTCGTCAGCATATCTCGTCCTTTGGTTGAAAATCATTATTTGTGGTTTAAAAAATGGTTTACAAAGCAATGCGGCAAACGGTATAATGGGCAATGTATAAGCTCCTCATCCGGTGCACTATTTAAAAAAATCTTTGCATCTCCAGCATTTTCGACGTCTTTTTTTGCCCTTGGCCTAGTTTAAAAATCTAAATCCTTTTGAGCTTCAAGCTGACGTTATTCAAATATACTAAGATCACCCTTGATTGACCCGATGCATCCCTCTCAATCATTCCTGACGATCAACATCTCTTCTAGTTTGTAGATACAAATTTTACAGGTTCACAAATGTTGCCTTTTATTTGTAACTTGCGCATTCTGGGCTGGATAATCATTTATGAGATTCACTCTTGCTATTGAAACTTTAGACTGTTGAAGTCATGCCTTCTTCAACATCACATCATCTATATCTAATTCCCTAAAAACCCCAAATATTGGGTTTAATCCCAATTCTACCTCGAACTTTTTTTTTGTCTTGGAAAAAACCCAAAATTTTAGGTCCCATCCCAGATCTACCTTGAACTTTTTTTTCTCATTAAAAACCCCCCAACTTTAAGTCCAGTCCAAATCTACCCCAACCCTTTTTTGAAAAAAGAAGAAGAAAAATCACTAATTTTTACTATAGTCTCAAATCTGCTCCATTAGCTCTCTATATAAAAATTGCCGTTAGTCACCCCTAACTTTCATATCTTAGAATGATTTCATTTTAGATATAATTCTGTATCATCTTGATGATGTTGATTTATTATTGATATGGAAATGTCACATTAATTTGAGATTGTACTGTAGGTAGATTTGAGAATAAATTGAAAATTGTCGATTTTTTTTTTAGACTAAACAAAATTCGGAGTAGATTTGGGATCAGACTTAAAGTTTGGGATTATTTCAAAGACGAAGAAAAAGTTTGAGGCAGAATTAGGACTAAATCAAAATTTTGGGATTTTTAGGAATCAGGCCATTTACGCTATGTCAAATTTCTTGGACATCTGAGTCGGTGGATAATGCAAATGATATGCAGCAGAAGTGATTTAATTGCTGCTGCCTTTCCAGGATAAAGATGGTCAAGCAACGAGAGTGGCGTTGAAGCCCATTTCGAAGGGAGAAGAGGTAATCTCACGTGCTCGGATAATGAGCACATGTACAACTGATGTGAAAAACCATGAAATCTTGCAGGTCACCATTTCATACGTAGATAAGGATTTAACCTTTGAAGGGAGGAAGACACTGCTTGCAGACTATGGTTTCACTTGCAAGTATGGTAAGTGCCAAGACGGATCTTAATAGACACTGATGCATACGTCTATGCCTAATGTTCGCTCACACCACAGATTATTCTTTGAGGGTGGAATTGTCAGCATAAAAGCTATAACAATTAAATGATAGCTCGTTTTAGTATTTTGACATAATGAGGACAGAAATAAAAGGTTCAGTCTGATCCACATACATTAGAGTACATCAATATCCATAAAATTTACAAGCAATTTCCCATGAGACATTTTGGGAATCTAGCATATTCCCTTCAACAATAAAATGAAAGAAGAAGGGAAAGAGAACATAAGGCTACGAGGAAAGCAGCATAACCGAAGCAAGGTGGACAATGGACATGGGAATCCTGAATTTTCGCTAGGTCAATCTGCTGGAACATTCTGCCTGTTGGACTGGGGATTGTTTAGCATTTTCTAACCGCTTTTCTCATTCTATCGGATGACATGGAACGTGATGTGACATTTAAACAGGGCGTTGATCTGATAGTCTAATTGGTGACAAGCTGAAAAGGTCTTTATGAGTCACTTTACGCGGAAGGGGAGTTAAATAAATTAAACGTTGAAAAGGACAACAACCTCGAATCGTTGACATCTGCAGTAGGATAAACAGCTGTTGAATGGGCAGGAACGGAAGCGGGAGAATATCTGCAATACCCGATTTTATAAGTAGTGACTTGATTATAAGAATCCGCAGAGGTCATCCTACACTAACATCTTAACGGTGATCAAAGGAGTTAGTGCATTAATTCATAAAAATAATGATCCAGTCTGTCCTTCGATTGTTCCACCGAAATAATGGGTGACCTTACTCGGAAAGCGAGAGAATTAAATAATGACAAGCTGAGAAGGTCTTCGATGGTGAGCTCACGCGGAAAGAAAGAGAGTGGAACTTGCTACCCATCTTAATCGTGCCTCTACCTGTATAAATCTCTTTCAGGAACCATGAAGAGAAGTCAACGGTAGCATCAATCTGCGTTAGCAGATGATGGACGAAGAGGCCAACTCAGGGACTGCAACTGGTGGGGACTATGATGTGTTCTTGAGCTTTCGAGGACTTGATACTCGCAATGGATTCACAGATTGCCTTTACGAGTTCATGACTGATGCGGGAATCCATATTTTTAGAGACGATGAGGAGTTCCGGCCGGGTGAAAAGATCTCAAACATCTTGCGAGCAATAAAAAGCTCCAAAATATACATTCCTATTTTCTCTGAAGACTATGCTTCGAGTAAATGGTGTCTACGAGAGCTAACATGCATGGTGGAATGCACTCGCCAATCTACAAGGAAAGAGATACTACCCATCTTTTACGATGTGGAGCCATTAGATGTTAAGCTTGGAACGGAGCTGTACAAAAGTGCCCTAAGGAAGCATGAGGAGGACCTTGGCTGCAGTCTAGTGAAACCTTGGAAGGAGGCCTTGACAACAGTGGCTACAATCAAGGGATGGCATATAAAGGATCAAAGGTATTGGCATCATCTTCGTTTATCTAGTTATTCATGTATTGGATTGTTGTTAGATTGATCTTTTGTGGTTGTTTATTAGAAGAGGAGCGCACACAAACACGTAGGTTTGTATACATCATTTCTACCACTAGGCTAAGACTATTTACGTGCTGATGGGTGCCTCAAGTAAATTAACTGAACCTTGAAACTTGCGGAAGAAGCGATATGTGCACATCCATCATGATCATTTGCTTCTATTAAAAATTCTAATTGCTTATATATAGTCTCATGTGCAAAGATTTCATGAATATGGCAGGCAAGGCAAAGTGATTAAAGATATCATTCAAAGGGTTTCACAGAAGATCACATATAAGAAAAGACACTTGCCCACTGATCTAGTTGGAATTGATGATCGTATAGAAGACATAAAGAAACTGTTGAATTGTGATACTAGTGATATACAGTTTGTCATAATCCATGGGATAGGTGGCATTGGAAAGACAACTCTTGCCGAGGCAGTGTTCAACCAACTCTCTCCTCAATTTGAAGGCCACTCCTTCCTTTCGAATAACCAAGAATCATCTCCATACGGTGGCATGGTAAAAATGCAAAGAAAATTATTGGCGGATCTTTTCAATTACTCTCTTCCCGAAAGCTTTGACTTTGAGGATGGGAACAATATGATCAGAAATAGATTACCTAATAAACGAGCCTTACTTGTGTTCGATGACATGGATGAAAATGATCAGTTTATGCAAAAAGCGATACGAACTTTTTTGTTTGGTCCAGGCAGTACAATCATCATCACAACGAGAGATAAAAATGTTTTTCGAAGGAGCAAGGTGGAAGGATTAGACGAAAATATATTAGCCCAGTCAAGGAAAATTTTTCTATATGAAATGGAGGAAATGTATTTTGATCATGCTCTTCAACTTTTCAACAAGCTTGCTTTTGTAAGAGATCCGGCTTCATGTGATCTTTATGATCTTTCAAGGGATGTTGTCGCAATCACCAGAGGACTTCCATTAGCTATTGAGGTGATTGGCTCATTTCTTTGTTCCAAAAGTAAAGTGCAGTGGCAAAAAAACATTAGAGAAGTTGAAGGAAGTGCCTCTCGAAAAAGTCCAACAGAAGTTAAAGATAAGTTATGATGCATTGGGATACGAGGCCAAACAAATTTTTTTGGACATTGCATGTTTCTTTTTTAACAAGAAAAAAACTGACGCAATGTATATGTGGGAAGCTTGCGACTTTTTTCCAGAAGTTGAAATCGATGTCCTTATTAGTAAGTCCTTGATCAAGATTGTTGATCATGATAGAATGTGGATGCATGATCAATTAAGAGCTCTTGGGAGGGAAATTGTTCGTCAAGAGAATATAAGAAACCCTGGAGATCGAAGCAGAATGTGGCATCCTAAGACAGCCCGGATCCGATACGGGCTAAAAAGGTAAGTACAAACAGCCATATCTTTCTATACTACTGCGCATCTAAGAGTTCATCTCTCTTGCACGTTGCGTTCTTCATCGTTAATAGCTAAGAAGCTCGTCCTATGAGAACAATTTCCAATTAAGCTACCAAACAGATTGGTCTGTTTTCGATTTCAATTTTTAAAGCATGAAGTGTTATATTGTATGAACTAGTGTATATCTATGATACTAGCAGTGGTTACTAATAGGGTGTATGATAACCAAAATTTTTGTTATAGAAATAATTTTTCTATTCCAGACCTGTTTTTGGAATAGAAACCTGTTTGATAAACTTACTCAGTTTTTCTATTTCTGGAATAGATTTCTATTCAAAAAATTGATTTAGAGAAGAAATCAGAAATAGAAATTTTCTACTTCTGATTTCTTAAAAAGAAATCAGAAATAATTTCTTCCATTAAATCCTAATTTCGGTGAGTCCTCCCTCATCTCCTCTATGTCTATGCCTCCTCCTCCTCATTCGCCTCTCCTCATTTTATTAAAAATAAAATATATATATTCATTTTATTCATTTAAAAATAAAAATAAAAATATTAAAAATTTATTATAAATAAATAAATTAATTTTATTTATCATTTTATTTTTAGTTTATTAAAAATATATCTATTAAATTTATTAAAAATAATTTATTTTGATAAATAAAAAAAATAAATTTAATAAATTTATTTTTATTTGCCTTGAGTGTTTTGCCAAATAATTTTTTTTTTATTTTTTATTTTTATTCATTTTAAAATAAATTTATACGTAAAATAAAATAAAATAAAATAAATTTATTTTTAAGGATATTTTTATTTTGAAATAAAATGATATTTTTATTTTGTTTTTTATGATTTATTTTATTTTATTTTATTTTATTCTTTATTTTTATTTTTTATATTAAAAGTCGTCGGCGTCACCGACGCTGTTCGAAATGAAGAAATTTTGTGTCGTTATCAAACCAATTTCTATTTTTAGAGTAGAAATTTTGTGTCGTTATCAAACGGTTATTTTTGCTTAGAAACTCTTCTAGAAAAATCTATTCTGTTCCAGAAACTATTTGGAATAGAATGGTTGTTATCGCGCCCTAACTTTTGTTTTCCTACCATCAGGGAACAGAAAATGGGGTAGCACTAACGCTACGTAGATCGAGACACAACTTTACACGCAAAGATTTTGCAAATCTCATGAATGCATGGTTTGTTGAATTGGATGGAGGGAACTTTGTTGGCAACTTTGAGGATATTTTTCCAGAGATAAGATGGTTTTGTTGGCGAAATTGTCCTTCGAAAATTCAAGCAAGCAACTTTGTGCTGAATCGCCTAGTGGTTCTCAAGCTTTCGGGTGACATTACTGCAGAACAATGGATTGGATGGGCTGAAATCATGGTACGATTTCATTTGATTTGTTTGATTTGTTTGCTCTTTCAACTATATACGATGACATGCACTTATTATGTACTACATACGGAATCCTGACCATATTAAGTCGGTCGTTGTTTTGTAGGCGGCAAGTAAGGTAAAAGTTTTGAAAATTGCAGGTTCTAAATCCTTGATCAAAACACCTTCCTTCCATGAATTTATGAGTTTGGAGAAGTTAGTTCTGAAAGATTTCCAAAGGTTGGCTGATATTGATCCATCAATCGGTAAACTAGAGAAATTGATTTACTTGAAAATCAAATGGTGCCCATATCTCAGAGGATTACCCAAGGAAATTGGTTGTCTGACTGCCCTAAAAGAGCTCTTCTTGATCCAGTGCTTTAGTGTTCATTATTTGCCAGACTCGATAGGTAATCTGAGACTTTTGTCCAGGCTAGTAATGGAGAATACAGGATTAGTTAAACTTCCAGACACAATCAGGGGGCTGGCGAATCTTGAATACTTGGGTTTGGTGAATTGTACGAGCCTATATTCACTGTCGAATACTTTCAGGTCACATTCTTTTACGCAGACTCCTACGACCTTCCTGTCGTTGGGGCCGTCGAACATAACCAGGCTAAGCTTACGGATAAGCAGTATTATGATAGGAACGATGTGGGATTTACCTATCCGGGAAGATAGCGAGGATTGTTGGTACCCTGGAAGAATTCTAAATGTCGAGGACAATTGTATTTCATATTCTCATGATGGGAAGAATTGGGTAAGTATGTATATTTCGTTTTCTCTTGTAGTTCCTTCATATATCTAATGAGTGAATACTTTATTGAATCTATCCTTTTTGTTAAATGAAATTTATTTTACCAAGGAAATTATCACTAATAAATAGAGATTACCAGTTGAAATTGAAGAAATATATGTAGTGAGGTTTTCTACCGATTATTGGAGTTCAATGTTCAATAATTTATATTTAAAATTATTTTAAAGTGATTAAATATAATTGTTGTTTGTTTTGTTTTTCAGGTTGTCAGAACTGTTGTTTGTTTTGTTTTCAGGTTGTCAGAACCCGTGGCACTCTTCTTCAAATGAATGAGGAATGAAATTTTATGATTCATATTACGTGTGTGTGTGTGTGTGTGTGTGTGTGTGTGTGTGTGTGTGTGTGTGTGTGTGTGTGTGTTTCCCCTTTTGTTATGTGAAGAATTGGACACTCGACCGACCATTTGTGTTAAAGTAATTTGTTCAATCTTATGTTTATTTGATTTATGCGATATTTTTATATCATGAGCACAAAATAAATATGCTTGATTCCCAAAAAAAAAAAAAAAAAAAAGCACAGAATGAAATAGGAAAGAAAAAAGAGGGCCGGGTTCATGGATCAATTCTTGAACCAGTCGTCTAGATCCTCAGTCTGAAAACCTAGAATAAGTTATGAGCTCTTGATTTGGAATTGCCACGTCCCACAACCGATCATCCCTAACTAGAATTAGATGGCACAATCCTGAATGAAGATTCGAAAGTATACCCTCTAGGCTCATGTTATAGACAGCTTTCATATGCCAATACTTTTAGAAGCATGGAACCCAATATTGACGAGCTTGCCATAAGGTTAAGAAACTATCTTCGAGATGTTGCATATTAAGAGGATTAAAGTCGTGTAATTTTAGCCGATACTGCTTCTAGTTGTTCAGTATGTGATAGTTAAATAATGGACACGAATCTCCTTTTTGTGACTGGTAGGAGATTTGACATTGGAAAGAAAACAATTGGTCTAGGTAAAAGACTCCTGTTTTCTGTGACGATAAAAAATATTATATCGTGGAATTTTGAAAGTTCCCATGCTGGTCTGTCATTAGGTAAGTGAATCTGGGTATTTCAACCATTGATCGAGTTGCTTCTTATGAGGTTGCTCCTCTAGCAGTGTTCGCTCGCGATGCTTGGTCATTATTTCGTTGGTTGCATTCCACTCTTTAGTTATTCTTCTTATTTGGCAAGGTGACAGCTCCTCGCCAACATCTTTTTCTTTAAATGGATTGGCACCCCCTTAGGTGCACCATAGTGAATTTCTCTTTGCTCTTAAATAGGAGAAAATCTCAACTGCTTCATCATCCTAAGTGCTGCCTTTTTTGACTTCGGGTTTGTTCTGATCTTTCTCTGTAAGATCATCACCATACTCAAGCAGCTTTCGGGAGTTGAGGGGTTTTGAAAATGGGCATCAGTGGTTGTCGCGACCTCTTTTTTTTCGGCGCCCGCAGTCGGGTACGGGCGCCTAAGGAGGCTAATGGCTCGGCTGAATTAATTAAAGCCCGGACTCTCCCAAGTCCACCAATTCACGACTTTAATAGTCTAAATTTTTAACCTGTAAATCAATTTTTAAAATGGAGTCGCCACTAATCGATTTGGGGTGGGTTGATTAGAAACCCAAGTGAAGTATCGGGAGAAATACTCACTCTGCAACCGGAGAAATTAGGATTGGGGACTTGATTACATTAGTTAATCACTAATGCCCTTTCGGTACCTAATATTGTTTAAACCCTGAGGTTTTTGGATGCTCGAGGGATTTTCCATGCATTTTGGGAGGAAAAACATTTTTTGAGTCATTTTCTAATTTTTTTGGACACAAAAGGGATTTTTTGGCGTTTTTGGAAAAATACAAGTCTTTTTGGCTTTTTCTAAATCTTTTTGGCTTTTTCATGAATTTTTGGCCTTTTTTTGGATTTTTGACATTTTTTGGAAAATATGAAATATTTTTGATTTTTTGATTTTTCAGAAAATAAAATATTTTTAAAATATTTTTTTAATATTTTTTGAAAATGAAACATTTTTGATTTTTCTCGATTTTTTTGAAAATAAATTTTTTTTACATTTTTTTAAATATTTTTTGAAAATAAAACATTTTTTAATATTTTTCGAAAATAAATTATTTTTTTGATTTTTTATATTTTTTTGAAATAAAATATTTATTATTTATTTATTTTTATTTAAAAATATTATAAAAACTGCTCCGGGTCGGATCCGCGGGTTGGGTCCGACCCGGGCCGGCGACCCACACGCGGACGGGCCCGCGTTGCGGGCCCGACTCGGATTTTTTTGCTTTTTTTATAAAAATTCAGCCCACACACACGGAATTGGGCCTATTTGATTTAAATAGAAAATACCCAACCCGAGTTCAGAAACAAGCCCGACGACTGCAGGTCCGACCCGGGGAAACCCTACCCGGAAATTGGGAAACCGGGTCGGACGGATCCGCGAACTGACCCGGTTCCCAGCCTCCTTTCTCCTTCGCTCGCTCGCGGCGCTGGTGAGGGGGAGAAGCGTCACCGGTGACGACAGCAGCGACGACGGCCACAACGACGACGATGGGCCAGATGGCGACGACACGATCGACGGCGGCGACCAAACGGTTACGGCGAGGATGAGTGAGGATGGATTTGTGCCGGTGTGGTCAGCGGCGGCACGGTTCAAAAAAAGGGGGAAATGCGACGGCGACGATGCGAGCGAGCGCGGCCTTTACCTGTTCGGAACGAGGGCACAGTAAGGCGGCTGTGGGGACGTCTTCGTCGAGTGGTGAGCAGCAACGGCGATTTGGTGCAGCGGCGACGTCAGGGTGGTCGGGAGCGTTCGGTTTGGCGCAGGAACGACGTCGGGCAGCGTCTACGGCAGCTCCTTTCTCCCCGAATCCGACCTTCCCTCCTCCGATTCCTCTCACACTGAGCCAGATCCGAGCCTCCACCGGCCGGATCTGACCCTCTCGAAGTTGTTCGTCGCCGGCCTTCCCCGACTTCTCTCAGTGGAGGGTGGGCTGAGCTCACAACTCGAGCTCTCTCTCACTCGCTCATCGATTCCTCCCCCGAAGTCTCTCAATGGGAAGATCTCCAAGCTTGCGATGATCTCTCGTCGACGGAGGTGCTCCTCTATTTATAGGCGAGGAGTAGGCCGGTCGGCAGAGGTTCGGCCGTCGGCTCTCGCACGCCGACCGAAACCTCCCGGCTGAACCGACGTCTCTTCTCAGCATTAAAGGCGCGCATTGAAGGCGCATGTGCGTCGCCCTCCCCTTTGGCGGCCTACCTCCGTGCCTCTCTACCGTAGGCTACCCTTGAGCGCGTCGCCGGCCGCCGCGCGTAATGCACAGAGGCGGATGAGGAAGAAGAAGATAGGAGGAAGAAGAAGAGAGGGGGGCTTGGTCATGCGAAAGGAAAAAAAGAAAGAAAAAAGGCTGACTGCTTTTCTTGCTTTTTTATTATTATTATTATTATTTTTTGTTATTTATTTTGTTTATTATCCGAAAAAGGAAAAACAAAGATTAAAAGAAATTAAAGCCTAAATAATAACCTAAATAAAATTTTAGGTGTCAACAAGTGGTCAAACCCGGTTGCTCATTCTGAAAAATGGCCACTAGATACCTTCTACCTCTTTTCTAGAGAAATGTCTATTCTTGTGCGGAAGAACCAGACGAAAATCTATCCTTCTCTCTTTCAATCCTTTTGCATTGCAGTGATCATTTGTATCTTATATTTCCTGATAATCCTATCATGACCTCTTTTTCCGGCACCCAATTAAGGGTGTCTGTGGAGGCTAATAGTTCAGCTAAGTCTATTAGGCTTAACACTGACTCTTCCAAGCCCACCAATTCACGACTTAACGGTTTGATTTTTTTTAACCTATAAGTTAATTTTAAAAAGGAGTCACCACTAATCAATTTGGGATGGATTAATTAGAAACCTAAGCGAAATATTTGGAAAAATATATTTTTTTTTGCAATAATATTGGAAGAAATATTTCACTCATGCATAACTAGAGAAACTAGGATCGAGACTTGATTACACTAGTTAATCACTAATGCCCTTTTGGTACTTAATCTTGTTTAAACTTTTTTGGATTTTCAATGGATTTTCCATGCATTTGTGGAGGAAAAATATAATTTTTGGTCTTTTCTATTTTTTAACATAAAAAGTATTTTTTTATCCTTTTTTGAAAATGTAAATCAGTTTCGGCTTTTTTCTGATTTTTGAAATGTGAGATATTTTGGATTATTTTATTTCTAAAAATAATTTATTTTTTGATTTTTTATTATTTTATTAAAATATTATTTTTACTATAATAATATAATATTATATATTGTACAAAAAAATGACTCGAGTCGGATTCCCAGGTTGGGATTGACCTGGGTTGCCAGTGGCTGGCCCCGGTGGGCCTGAAACACAGGCCCAGACCAAGCCTCACTCTCTTTAAAAAAAAAAAAAAACAAAAAAAACAAAACCCTCAACCCACAAGCCCACATCTTAAACCAGCCTAGACCCGGCTTTGGCATTTCCGGCCCGAATCTTCCAAAACCCTACCCGGTCTGTGACCCACACCCAACCCGGCTTGAATAAGCGAAACCCAACTCGGCCAGGCATGCATCTGACCCAATTCCTGACCTAGACAGACAAAGCCCTAGCCTGGAGCTAGGGGTGATTAGGCCCAAAGTGAGTAGTGTCACGCCCCAATTCTCGGGCACGTACACATCCTTCTCTTTTAGTCAATTTTATAATGCGATATCCCAGGACAATGTATCGCCGACCCCTTTCATTTATTAAGCACATGCGGAAGCAGTTAAAATCCCCAAACAATAGAACGATGGGATAGAAAAGTAGGGCTATATTTTTCATATTGAATTTTATAACCAAACTTTTATACAAAACACAAACCGCTTCATAACTATTCACTTCAAAAGGAATTCTCAAAAGAAGATAGACTCTCAGTTCATCCAGGCCGCACTCAAGACCCCTCTCGGGATTATCTTCTTCTTCTAAAATCCTTCTCCTCAGGTTTTACCTTCGAGTCCTCCTTCTCAGACTTCTCCTCCTCAACTTCTCATCGGGGTCCTGAAATGTTTTCCCCAATCTGGGATGAGACTACGTCTCAGCGAGTTCTATTCCACTAAGCCCGATTAGTAAACCATTATACTATAGGCTGCCTAAACACGCACAGGGCAGAGGACTTACCTTGGCCTTAGATCCCATCTGCAAGTCAGTACAATTCACAATAGGCACCCAAGTAATCATATCATTGATCGAAGTATCGATCAAATCGACCTAGTCGATTATATGCCAATGAGACCACTCATGGTCATTTTCATTAAGTCAATCAATTTACAACATCAAACTCAAGGCAATGATCAATCGTCTTAGTCGATTACATGTCAGCCGGACCATCTCTAGGTCATTCTAGTCATTGCTATACAGTCTCAATTGATAAAATCAATCACCGAGCCATGTGCATTCTCTGAGGCGATATTCTTTATCACCAAGCCACATGCATTCTCCAAGGTGATGGAACCGATCATCGAGCCACATACTCTTTAAAATGTCATTTTGAATCAGCGAGCCCACGTACATTCTCCAAGGCGATGCATCAAGTCACCGACCCCACGTGTCTCTTCAAGATGCCAAATGTACTCATTGAGACCACGTGCATTCTCCGAGGTAATGCATCAAATTACCGAGCCCACGTGTCTCTTTCAAGATGCCACACTTAATCACCGAGCCACATGCATTCTCCAAGGCGACATACTTCGTCACCGAGCCATGTGCATTCTCCAAGGTGATATAAATACATTTAGTCATCGAGCCAGTGCATTCTCCGAGGTGACATATCTAATCATCAAGTCCCATGCATTCTCCAAGGCGACATACTAATCATCGAGCCACGTGCATTCTCCGAAGCGATATACCAAATCACCGAGCCACGTGCATTCTCCGAGATGATGTACTATTCATCGAGCCACGTGCCTTTCATGATGATTCATCCCATTTCTAAAGTAATTATCCACAACCTTAATTCGTACTCAATTTACCAAAATAATCAATTTAGGAACATATCCTAAAAATCCACAATTAAATCAATTCAGTACAAATTAAAGCTCAAATAAATAAACGGACCGCGCCATGACAATCAGCACAAGATTTTGGTCGTTGGCCATCTCAATCTTAATTTCCAAAAAATAATTAATTAATTTCAAAAATTAAATAATTAATACTAAAAATTCAATTTAGCTCAAAATAAAGCCCGATTAAATAAATGGACTTCACCACGGTCATCAGCATAATATTTCGGTTCCGGACCATCTCAGTTGAATTTTCGGAAAATAAATAATTATTTAATTTAATTCCGAAAATTAATATTTAAATACTAAAAATTTCAACTTAGGCCCAAAAAGCCTAATTGAAGCCCACTAAGAGTCGGGAAATATCCGAGGCACTTCCAATAAATAGTAGACCACGTCTACTTGCTAATTACACAATCAATTTATCTAAATCGCATCACAATGGACTAATAATTGCTAATTTATTCTAATCTAACAACCTAAACATAATAAATTAAAACTAAACCAACCTTGAGCATAATTAGCCAACTAATCTGGGATTAGTGAGATTACTCACCAAATCGCGCGCAAATCAGATCAATCCGACGGGGGCGACGCGAGGAACAACAAACTCCAAAGCGGGCCTCGGGTTGGGGGCCCGGAAACGGCCCAAAACGAGCCCGAAAGGGGCTGGAAATCCACTCGTGGGTTTCTGCCCTTGGCTGATCGGAGCCGATCCGGCGGCCAAAACGGCGAGGGGAGGCCGGCGGAGGACGAGGGGGACGCCGAGGAGGTCTGACGGGGTCGAACGGCGGCCGGAGGTGGCTGGACGGGCGCTGGATAGAGGCGAACAGGGCTGAGTAGAGCTGGATCGCGCGGGGGAGGGGCGGCAGCGAGCGACGGATGCGGGGCGGAGCGCACGGCGTGCGCGGGCAGGCGTTGAGCGGACGGAGGTCTGGCTCCGGCGCGACGGCGACGAGCGGCTGGCTGTTGCTCCTGCTTCGATCCGTTTCTGTCTTGCTGGTTCATTCGAACCAGAGGAGAGAGAGTATCGAGAGTGAGAGGGTGTCGGCGGCGGCTGAGGAGGGTGAGAGAGAGGCGAAGGCGGGCAGTGAGCGGCGGAGCACGGTCGGCGACGGCGAGTTGCTCCGGTCTTCCCCTCTCGGCACTGCTGTCTCCACTTATTCTTCTGCCTTCTATTTCCATTCAAACAGAGGGGGCGAAAGAGAGTCGAGAGAGATGGAGAGATGGAGAGATGAGAGAGAGAGGAGATGAAAGTTTGACTGGTCCAAAAAGAAAAACAAAGAGGGAGACAGCTAAGAGAGAGAGCAGTCGGTGGGGAGGGGGAAAAATCGCACGAGGGGAAAAGGGAGAGGAGAGAGAGAGGAGAGGAAAAATAAAAGAGAAGGGAGAGAGAGAGAGAAAAAGTAAAAAGTAAATAATATTACTTTTCTTATTTTATTTTCTTTTCCCTTTCCCTTTTTATTTCCTTTCGGTCTTCAATTTTCCTTCTGATAATTTCTTTCTTGAAATTTCGGACTCATTAATAAATTGATGAACAATGAGGCAATGTCCAAAAAAAAAAAAAGATTATGACGTGCTTAAAATTTGATTCCCGAAATTGAGTTTAATTTCGTGGTTAAAAATCGATTAGACGTGATTTTAGCCCAATCTAACTAATTAGGTAGCTTTTAGAGATTTTACTGCAGATACATCCCTTATTGGCTTCACCTAATAGGTTAGTTAACTTGTGAGTGATCAGCTCAAAGAAAAAGGGCAATAGGCACGTCGACGAAATGCTCATTTCACTTTATCGAAACGGGGTCGAATTTCAAGATGTCACAAGTAAGGTCTAGACTTGGACCCTATACCGGATCCTATTATAACCGATTCCCCTTTTTTGAACCCTATACCTAACCCTGTTTGTATTGGATCATGTACTAAACCCATCCTGTTTTTTCGGTCCGGTTCCAAGATTAATCTTGTTTCCACTAGAACCTGTTTTGCAATCTTCCATGAATTATTTTGGGAATCTAACATATTCCTTTCAATGTATTTATATGGATGATATTAAAAAGGAAAAAAAGAAAGCAAAAAGAAAAAGGCAACAAGTAAAGCAACAAAACTGAACCTAGATGGACGATGGACATGAGCAAATTCGTTAGGTTAAATAATTGAATAGCTTGGGTGAATTCGCATTTCATTGATTTAAATGTAAACGTTCACACCAGTTTTTATTAACAAACTTTTTTTTAATATTTAAAATTAAAATAGTAATAGAAAGTATTTATTGAGGGTGGGCACTATAAATATTAAATGGCCGAAAGAATGTTGGAGGGAATGATTATTTAGAATTTTTCGGTAAATGATATGACATGTGATGTGACATGTAAAGATGGCCTTCTCCTA
This sequence comes from Eucalyptus paniculata subsp. matutina, assembly GCA_017140255.1. Classification (NCBI taxonomy): domain Eukaryota; kingdom Viridiplantae; phylum Streptophyta; class Magnoliopsida; order Myrtales; family Myrtaceae; genus Eucalyptus; species Eucalyptus paniculata. Next base: position 25,190,314 of record CM029445.1, read on the forward strand.
ATGATTAAAACGTGATAAACTTGAAAGGAATTGGATTAGTCAAGTGAGGTGGAAAGCAGGTTAATAATATGATGACGAGTGACACTGCACCAAAAGGAAGAGTTGAATAATGACAAGATGAAAAGGACTTCCAAGAGTGAAATTACCCGGATCTTACGGCGGCCATTACGTGGAAACAGAGAGTTCAGTGGCTGCAAAGCTAGAAAGGACTTCGATGAGTGACCTTACAGGGAAAGGAGGTTGGAAGTTGCATCGCGCCTCCTCTTGTTGGAGAATTCTCCTCGCGCAACACAAAAACATACACGCAGTGAGACTATAGACATAACCCCTCGGCAATCACACGTTTTTGTCAATCTACATCTTCGGCTAATGCATTAGCAAATCTCTATATTTTTCATAATAGATATTTGCTCCAGCACTTAGTAAAATATATAAGCTTCCTATCGATGACCATTGATTATTTATTGGTCTCTTTTGAGTAGTCAACTACTAAAATATTTTCCATTGATAAATCAAGTTGTTTACTGGTGAAGGATTCCATTGTTAACCTTTGCACTAACCTCACGATCTTGTTGTATCAACATCTTGCACTATCAATAAGCGAGCTCGCTGATTGTTTTGTTTCATTGACAATTTATGTTTTAACCAAATTGTGTTCTCATCAAATGAGCTTGCTATTCATTTAATATCAATTAAGAGATTCGACTTAGGCGGAAGGAAGAGAGTCAATTAATGACCTTTGCGGAAAGGAAGACCTGATGCCGAAAGAAAGACAATATACGATGGCAAGTTGAAAATTATGTCTATTTGGGTGACCCACTTGATGAGAAAATGTTGGGTGGTTGTTGTGGTAATATATTACTATATTGTCATACTTTACCATCACCAAGCAACTGGATCATAAAATATTATCGTGTTGTCAAACTATTTAAATTCTCGGTTGGTAGTTGGTATACCATGCACAAAGCAAAGTTTATATCGTCTCTTTGTAACACCGTTATAAATACGGTTCCTCAATTTTTCATTCACAAAGAATCTCTACTGCGCGCGTTTAAAAACCAATGTGGATAGCCATTACATTGGTTCGCATTTTTCAGGCAATTGCATGCACAATATTATGGTAAAGGAAGTCAAAAGCAATTTTTCTGAATAGTTGTATGAAGGACAAGGCTCATGTTATGGACAACTTTCATATGCCCTTACTTTTAGAAGCATGGAAGCCAATGTCAGTCGGATATTGAAGAGCTTGCCTTAAGGTTAAGAAACTATCTTCGAGATGTTGCACATTAAGAGGATTAAATTGTGTAATTTTAGCCAATCTTGCTTCTAGTTCGCTGGATGATAGTTAAATTATGAATACGAACCTCCTTTTTGTGACTGGTAGGAGATTTGACAGTGGAAAGAAAAGTTTCCTATTGGGGACGAAGTGGTTCGAGATTACGTGGGGATTGCATACATGCTCTCTGGATTCAGTCAATCATTTGTTCTAGTCGTATGAAAAAAGAAGGAAAGCAACAAAACTGAAGCAAGGTGGACAACGGAAGTAGTAAGTTCGGAATGTTTGCTTAATCAACCCGCTGGAAGATTCCGCCTGTTGTAGTGGGGATTACTCAGCATTTTCCCACGACTTTTGTCAAAATGGCTCGATCACGCGGATGAGTCACCTTACGCGGAAGGCTCGCCTTACTCGGAAAGAAAGGGAGAGTTAAACAATGAGGAGCTGAAATGGCATTCGATGATTGACCTTACGAGAAAAGAAATCGCGAAGTTGCTACGCATCTAATCATGCCTCTAGCTTTATAAAATCTAATCAAGAACCTTGTTGTTGATAGACCTTAAAAAAGTAGCTGGACCAATGTTGTTAGTCATGGAAGATCTATATCTTCTTAAAATATAACATTTCATAAGAATGAGCAACTTACTAAAATAGCCAACAATGTGACCTGGAATGGATGAATAGGTTGACTTATAAAATCATAAACAACTTTTGCGGGATAAGTCAAGCTAAGCTTGATATATGCAAAATTAGTTTGATTTACGCAGAAATATCAAGTGCAATATGCTTCTATCAAATATAAAATGGGATGAATAAAGGGTGGGTAGAAGGTGATACACAATTTTATAAAAGGTCAGGGCTTAGGGCCTCACCTGCGGGAGGGTTGCCATCGAGTCCTGACTACCCACGTTGGTCATCAACTTGGCAACAGTGGGACCGGGGAGTGGGGCTTCACGGCTCTCGCGTGATTTTTTTTGTGTTCTTTTTTTAATTAGATTTAGCCTCTTATATGTTTATCTAATTTAATAGATATTTGGGTTAAAAAATAAGATTTGGATTAGAACGGCGTTATTTTAGACTTATGTTTCGTGTTTTAGTGACGTCGATGCCACGTAGAAGAGAGAAAATAATCAGCTAATTAGCTAAACATTTTCTATTAGTTAAGTTTGATGGACTTAACAATAAGAAATTGCTTGCACCAATTTGACAAGTTTTAAAGTTTGATTGCATTTTTTGAGAATTTTAGGACTCAATTGAATTTTGGTGACAAGTTTTAAGGCTTTTAATGTACTTATCCTAATAAAGAAATATATCAAATTTCATAGGAATCAATGTTATAATCAATAATTAATGAATCTGATCTTATACCTCAAGTCAAGAGACACAATACTGTATTGTATTTTCCATCAGGGAACATGGAAATGTTGTAGCACTCACATTGCAAAGATCAAAACAATTTTACATTCAAAGATTTTGGATATCTCATCAACACAAGGTTACTGGATTTGGATGGAGGGAATTTATGACATCCAGATTTTTGGGTTCTAATTTCAACTGGATATATAGGGCCGTTTTTGTTCAGTTGAAGCCGGAGATTGTGAAATTGAGGAGTATGAGGGATTCTTGGATGAAGAAAATAATCAATTTGATAACGAAGACATCAATTGATTTTATGAGTCATTTGAGAGAAATTCAAGAAGGATATTGGATGCAAAAATGCAAGAGGGGAATCAAGAACTCTAACATGAAATTCTTTTGGGAATTTATGAGCATATTCAAAAGAAATTGAAATAAGAATTTTCTATTTGAGGAGATTCTTTTCTTTTAAATTTATTCCCATTTATTTTTCCCCATTTGGCCAAACACATTTTTCCCCGCAAGCTCTCTCTTCTTTCTTTCTTTTTCCTTCTCTCTCTCTCTCTCTCTCCTTTTCCCCTCGTGCGAAATGCCCCCCTCCACCGTATACCTTGCTGTCTTCAACTTTGCTTCTCCTTTCTTTTCTATTTTTTGACTTTTCAACACTTATCATCTCTCTCTTACCTTCTTCTCTCTTCTCTCTCGTAACCGACCCTCTCTCCCTCCTCTTGTTGGTGCGAACCAGCAAAACAGAAACAGAAGCAAAAGCAGCGACCAACGTCGCTTGAAGGAGCTGCGGGACGAAGTTGCCGTCGCCGTCGTGCAAGAGTACCGCCGTCGTCCGTCTCCCTCTCGCCCGCTTGAACGCCCTCCGCCCTTCTCTCTCCTCCTCTCCCTCTCGACTGTTCGAACCAGCAAGGGCAGAAACAGAGAGAGCAGCTTGTTGTCGCAACCAGCAGCCGAAATCAAAGCCAAGGCCATCGTCGCCGCCTCACGCCGTGCGCCGTCGCAGCTCCACGGTCACCTAGCCGCGCCATTTGGCCTCATCCAGTCGAGTTGCCGTCCACAACCCTGTCTAGCCAGCTGCTGTTTGGTGGTCGTGAGGGACGGTAGAGGCCCGCCGGAGCTCCCTCCGACCACCGTGCGCCGCCACCTCGAACCGCCGAAGCTTTGTCCGGCCCTAGCCACCCTTGCTCGCCTCAACCCAAGCCTTCCCCTCACCTTTCTCGGCCTCAACCGCAGTGGACAGAGGGCTAGAAAAATGGGTATCGCAGAGGGTTTTGGCCCGTTTTGGCCGTTTTCCCGAGCCCGGATGCTCGGCCCGCTTTGAGGAAAGTTGATCCTCGCGTCGAGCCTGTCGTTTTGAGTGATTTTTACTCACTAATGCCTTCTTAGTGTGCTAATTATACTTAAAGATTGATTAATGTTAGTTAAGTGTAATTATGTTGTTAGATTAAAATTGATTAGTGATTATTAATTAATTGCTTTGCATATTAGTTGTGTGATTTGTGTAATTAGATAGAGAATTGCCTATAGTATTTATTGGATGCTTCTTGCGATTTTTCCCGTCCCTTATCGGGTGTTAATTAAGCAGATCGGGCCTAGGTGGAATTTTTAGAAATTAAATATTAATTTTCGAAATTAATTATTTAATTATTTATTTCCCGAATATTCAACTAGGATGGCTAGTGACTGGGATTTTATGCTGATGATCGTGGCACAGTCCGTTTATTTAATTGAGATTTATATTGTGCTAAATTGAATTTATTGTGTTTATTTATTTATTTATTTATTTTTCGAAATTAATTATTTAATTATATATTTTCCGGAAATTCAACCAGGATGGCTGGTGACCGGAATTTTGTACTGATTGTCGTGGAGTGGTCTGTTTATTTATTTGAGCTCTACATTGCATGGAATTGATTTGATTATGCAATTTTAGTGATTTATCCCAAATTGAATGAAATTGAATGATTGATTGGTTGATGGCCGAGTGTTATTATTTAGCATCGATAATGCTATAATGAACTGTAAAGCAGAGGGAACTGTGAAAGTGAATTGGGGAAATTCTCGGCTGAAACCAATTAGGAACGATGTAATGAGACATACGTGGTTCGGTGATTAAAGGATATCACTGGTGAAAACAACATCTTAAAGAACGCACGAGTACTATTTATTACATGCAGCAGTATGGACATACGTTGTTCGGTGATGGAGGATATCACTGGTGAAAACGGCGCCTTAAAGAACGCACGAGTGCTATCCATTATACACGTCACCTTGGTGGAAGCAGCGCCCGAGAGCATTAATGAGGCTCTGTGACTAAGTGTACTGTTGGAGGTTATCGTGATCGGTAATTGGTACGTCACCTTGGCGAAAAAGATGCCCGAGAGCATTCATCTGGCTCTGTGACTGAGTACCCGAATGGAGATTATAAAGTATGGTGTTGATGTGACCGAAAGGTGGTCCGAATGACATGTAATCGACTAGGTCGATTGATCATTGTTATGATTTGATGTTGTGAATTGAATGATTGAATGGAGATGACCGTGAGTGGTCTTCTTGATGTGTAATCAACTAAGTCGATTAGATCGATGCTTCGATATGTAATGTGATTGCTTGGGTGCCTATATGATCTGTGCTAATATGCAGGTGGAATCTGAGGCCAAGGTAAGTCCTCTGACTTACGTTGTGCATAGGCAGCCCTAAGGTGTATTAGTTTACTAATCGGGTCTTAGGAGATAGAACTTGTTGAGACGTAGTCTCATCCCGGTTTGGGGAAAACATTTCAGGACCCTGATGAAGAACCTGAGGAGAAAGAACTCGAAGAGGTGTATCGAAAGGAGAACCCCAAGGATGATCCAGAGTAGGATCCTGATGACTGTTGCTATAGAATCTAATTTAGTAGAAACCAACCTTTTTAGCATGGTTTGTATATGTACATGTATGACTGAGTCATTATAGATGTACATAAGGGTTTCGACTTTCAGGTTCAATTTTCTAGTCCTATTTATCTATCCCATTGTTTTATTGTCTGGGGATTTATAACCGCTTCCGCATGTGCATATATAAATGAAAGGGTCGGCGATACATAGTCCTGGGATATCGCAAATTTAAAATCGACCAAAAGTAAGGGATGTGCGCATGCCTGAGGATCGGGGCGTGACATCCTCTTTTTATGGTATCAGAGCAATGGTTAGGTATTGGAGTGATAAGGTGCGATGACCTATGAGATAGTAGTAGGAAAGACCTTTAAATTCATGACTGGTGCATGTCTTTGATAGCTGATTGGTAGAATTGTTTGTCGTGTGTAAATTGCTTGCTTTTAATTGTTGTGGATTTGGAAGGCAGAGTGTTGACTCTGGCCAGCTTGAGCGTAATAGTGCCACCGCGGGTTGGTACTAGTGTAGCGGCGTTGAATGATCCTAAGTCCGATAAGATCGTTTTGATGCAAGTGTTCCTTGGGATTTGGATGAATCAGTAAGAGCAAAATCAAGTTATTGTTGTTACTACCTTTGCTAAGGTCCAACCTGGAAGGTTGATCAGGGAATAAATTTCGATATTTGAGTTAAGATTCAGCGCAAACAAACTTGGAATTCGATAAGGGTAAAGACTGATGTTGAGGGAAGAATATTCTATTCCACCCAATAGGAATGGCAGAATAGTCAAGTCAGCATTCAGACAAATGGAACATGTTGTTCCGTGGAAGACGGTACGGATCAATCTCGTGTATTTTGAGGATAGGAAATTGTGGTAAGTGTCGCCAACACGGACAGTGATTTATGGTGTATCCGCATAAGTAGATGGAATCCCGACAACGGTTACTGCTATCACCGTTGATAGGATAGGTCAGAAGAAGTGTGCCATAGAACGCGCTATGGAATTTTTGAGATAGATCTCCAGTACAAGAAATAGTGCATGCTAGCACTTGACAAGAGGTAGAAGACTCGCTAGATAAATGTCAAAAGAATGGAAGGAATGCATGGATTAGTCCGGTGTCTGAGAATGGCTAAAACATGCTATGATAGTAGTCAGCACGGCTGTCAGGTGAAAAACTATTAGTGTGAGTCCAAGAGAGCATTGATATCGATATCGCAGATAAGACGCCATTAGGATGGCAAAAGGAACAGGAATGGAATTGACTATGCCTTATTCAATGGAAGAATGTTTTGAGGTGATTTCCTCAGAATGGTGCCAGAGAGTGTTGGGAATACAAGTGTGGAATTTCAGTTGTTTGTTAAGGCTGTTGGAAAAGAACCATTGACTAGAGTTGTACTCGATTGGTTATTGGTGTAAAACTTATTCGTCAGGTGTGGAAAGAATTGGTTCTGGAGTATTTTGTGGTGATGAATTGTTATAGTGGAGTAACCCAGCTTATTCCAGGAGAAGGTAAAAGTGCCAAGTTTTATTGAGAATCGAGAAGGATCCTGGACTTATTTAATCTCATAACTTGAGGCAATCCGTTTGTTAGACGGAGGTTGCCTAGGTTACTTGACGATTGTAAAAAAATAAGACAGATTGAAGAATTGAAAATTGAGGACTCCTCAGTAGTCCAGGAAATCTTGGAAGTATTGCTAGAAAAGTGGTCAGACCGTTGCCAGAGAAAGAGATAGAATTACGTACGAGCTAGCATCTGGAACAGAACCATTCTCTAAAGTTTCTTATCGGTTGTTGTTGCCTGAATTGATAGGACCAATTGTGCAGATGTGAGGATTGATGAATGAGGAATTCATGCATATCGGTGCATTACCCAGGGGAAACATCAGCCTCATAGTGAGAAAGAAAGAAAGATGGTTCGTTGCAATTATGCATCAACTATAGTCGACTCAATCAAGTGACAATCAATGATAAGCGTTCATTGTCAAAGATCGACGAATTGGGTGACTTGTTACAAAGAGTGTTGATGTCTTCAAGGATCGACTTGAGGACAGGTTATTGTCAGTTGAGAACCAGGAAGGAGGTTATACTGAAGACAGCATTTCGCACTTGATTTAGCCCTTGTGAGAATAATGTAAAGCTATTTGATATAACGAACACTCCAGCCGCTGTCATAGATTTGACAAACCGAGTATTCAAAGAATATCTAGATCAATGGTGATCGTGTGGTGTAGCGACGTTCTAGGGTGTTCATTAAGTAATGAGGATTACGAGAGCCCCTAAGAATGGTCGTGTGGTTACAGATAAAGGAATCTTCATGGACCCAACCAAGATCGAATCAGTTGTTAATGAACCGGGACCGACATCAATGTTAGAGATCAGAAGCTGTGGGGATTGGACAGATTACTACGAAAGGCTTATGAAAGAATTTTCAGCATCAGTATCATCGCGGGCTGATCTCTTAAGAAAGAAGAGAAATTCATCTACGTAGACAAGTACAAAGATAATTGCCAAAGCTTAAATAAAAATTGGCTACCGCACTTGTGCTAAACTTTTTATTTGGCTCTGGAAAGCATGAAATCTTTTGTGATGTGTCTTGCAAAGAACTGGGTACGTATTGATACAACATGAGAAGATTATTGCATACACATCCTGCCAGTTGAGAACCAATAAGTGGAATATGAAACGGTGTCGTGAATCAGAATTTTGGCAGGACTATAATAGTGATACGATTATCACCTTGGAGGAACGAATCGAGTCATTGATGTGTTGAGCCGAGAGCCTTCAATTGTGCAGAGACTGGCTAAAGTATAGACTTTCCTTGAAAATGATTTGAAATTTGGTTTTCAAATTTGAGGTAGGCTACCTTTTGAATTTTATAGCTGTCCTTAAAGTTGAACCATATATTCAAGTCAGAATCGGCACCTAATTGACAAGCAGAGATGTTCAGAAAATCTTATAAAAGGATACTGGCAAGAAAGAATCTGACTTTAAGACTTCTGAGGATGGAACGTTCGGGTTCCATGAGGAATTAAGTGCACTTGACAGTGCAGCACTCAGGGAAAAGAGCTTGTTAGAAATTCACTGTAAGTATTACAGTGTTTGGTTGAACAATTCAAGAGGGATCAGAATCGACATCAGCTAGATTAGTAGACTGATATGAAGATAGATACCGCTGAGCAGGTTGCAAGTGTCAGAGGTGTCAGTAAGTGGAAGCTCGGTAATGCAAATCGGGAGAATTTTTACCATCACTTGAGAGTCCCAAGTGGGAATGGAAATATATCACAATGGAACATTGTGATAGGCTTACTAAGGATTCAGGGGATTACTGATACCATTTGAGGATAGTAGTCGATCGATAGATGGAGTAGGTCCACTTTGGTACAGTACGAATAGATCTTGTTTTAAGTGTGTGACATCCAGATCTTTGAACTCTAATTTCGATTAGATAAATTTGGCATTTCATCGACGTGGCTATAGTGTTTTTCTCTGAGTTGGCCACTCACGAGATAACTAGACTAGCTGGGTAGGCTATTAAGGACTTTAAGACAGATAGACTGAGAATTCGACCATGAATCGATTTCTCGACCGTGCTCATCTTTAGAAATCATTACGGCACAGTTAAAAATCGAATTAAGATCAAAGATAGGTCGGCTCGACTGAGATGAATGACCGATCGTGGGTGACTCCACTAAATTGGAAAACTCTCGTCGACTGGCACTAATCTGATTTTACTGTCATTTTGGTACCATATGTCCGTATTTGAATTCTCGAGATTTTCACAACAATCGAGAGTCGCCAATGTGTTGAGTGGGTTCATCGTGACTCGAAGAAAATCGACCACGGGTCATTTGTCCTAAAAAGCTTTGAAAACTACTCAGTAGCCTAGGTCACACTAAAAGTATGTCGGAGTGAAATTAACCGCCAATCTAAGTTCGATTTCAGAAATTGAAGATTCTGTCTTGTCACAGAGTGGGTATACCGAAGTGTGTGTGCATCAGATAATTCATTGGCATGGAGTGCCAAGGATGAATTATATTTCGAATCTAGATTAGAGATTATAAATTTGGCAGAGTTTTCGGAGGGTTCCTTATTAAGCAGTGTATAGCAGTGGGTACAGAATTTCAGTGGTGAAAAGAAAGTGAAGAAAGATTACAGGCCAGAGTCAGCTCAGTAATTAGTGTTTGCATTTGTCAGATCAGTGTTAGAGTAAAGACTGCTCAGAACTGTCAGAAATTTTGAATCGTTGAGGTTCGAAGGTTTATTAGGGAGTCGAGAAAAAGAGATCAGATGTGGATGACAGAGTGTCTTATGTGAGAAGCCCAGTTCAGTTGTTGGTTCAAAAAGAGCAGAGTGTATAGGATTTCAGTCAGTTGAGATGAGATCAAAAATCAGAAAATTGCAAGTCCAGAGTTTGTTCAGAAATCAATGATTCAGTGGCAATTATCAGAAACAGTTTAGAGACTGCTCAGAATCGCTAGTTTAGTTTCATAGATTTTGTGTTGAAGACCTTTGGAATTTTAATTAGGCAAGTATTTAGTATTTTGGATTTGGAGTGGTTTGGGCAAGATAGCAGTGATTTGGCAGCATTAGTACAGAAGGAGCAACCTCAGAAAGAGAAGATTATATGAGAAGACTATACCCCCACCTTTTTGTTTAAGAACTGGTGAATGTTTAAATTTTGAGGACGAAATTTTTTTTAAGAGGGGAAGAGTTGTGACATCCAGATTTTTTTGGTTCTAATTTCAACTGGATATATAGGGCCGTTTTCGTTCAGTTGAGGCCGGAGATTGTGAAATTGAGGAGTATGAGGGATTCTTGGATGAAGAAAATAATCAATTTGATAACGGAGACATCAATTGATTTTATGAGTCATTTGAGAGAAATTCAAGAAGGATATTGGATGCAAAAATGCAAGAGGGGAATCAAGAACTCTAATATGAAATATTTTTGGGAATTTATGAGCTTATTCAAAAGAAATTGAAATGAGAATTTTCTATTTGAGGAGATTCTTTTCTTTTGAATTTATTCCCATTTATTTTTCCCCATTTGGCCAAACACATTTTTCCCCGCAAGCTCTCTCTTCTTTCTTTTTCTCTCTCTCTCTCTCTCTCTCTCTCTCTCTTTCTCTCCTTTTCCCCCTCGTGCGAAATGCCCCCTCCACCGTATACCTTGTTGTCTTCAACTTTACTTCTCCTTTCTTTTCTACTTTTTGACTTTTCAACACTTATCCTCTCTCTCTTATCTTCTTCTCTCTTCTCTCTCGTAACCGACCCTCTCTCCCTCCTCTTGTTGGTGCGAACCAGCAAAACAGAAACAGAAGCAAAAGCAGCGACCAGCGTCGCTTGAAGGAGCTGCGGGACGAAGTTGCCGTCGCCGTTGTGCCAGAGTACCACCGTCGTTCGTCTCCCTCTCGCCCGCTTGAACACCCTCCGCCCTTCTCTCTCCTCCTCTCCCTCTCGATCGTTCGAACCAGCAAGGGTAGAAACAAAGAGAGCAGCTTGTTGTCGCAACCAGCAGCCGAAATCAGAGCCAAGGCCGTCGTCGCCGCCTCACGTCATGCGCCGTCGCAGCTCCACGGTCGCCTAGCCGCGCCATTTGGCCTCATCCAATCGAGTTGCCGTCCACGACCCTGTTTGGCTAGCTGCTGTTCGGTGGTCGTGAGGGACGGTAGAGGCCCACCGGAGCTCCCTCCGACCACCGTGCGCCGCCACCTCGAACCGCTGAAACTCCGTCCGGCCCTAGCCACCCTTGCTCGCCTCAACCCGAGCCTTCCCCTCACCTTTCTCGGCCTCAACCGCAGTGGACAGAGGGCTGGAAAAGTAGGTATTGCAGAGAGTTTTGGCCAGTTTTGGCCGTTTTCCCGAGCCCGGATGCTCGGCCCGCTTTAAGGAAAATCGATCCTCGCGTCAAGCCCGTCGTTTTGAGTGAGTTTTACTCACTAATGCCTTCTTAGTGTGCTAATTATACTTAAAGGTTGATTAATGTTAATTAAGTGTAATTATGTTGTTAGATTAAAATTGATTAGTGATTATTAGTTAATTGCTTTGCATATTAGTTATGTGATTTGTGTAATTAGATAGAGAATTGCCTATAGTATTTATTGGATGCTTCTTGCGATTTTTCCTGTCCCTTATCGGGTGTTAATTAAGCAGATTGGGCCTAGGTGGAATTTTTAGAAATTAAATATTAATTTTCGAAATTAATTATTTAATTATTTATTTACCGGATATTCAATTGGGATGGCTAGTGACTGGGATTTTATGCTGATGATCGTGGCGCAGTCCGTTTATTTAATTGAGCTTTATATTGTGCTAAATTGAATTTATTGTGTTTATTTATTTATTTATTTTTCGAAATTAATTATTTAATTATATATTTTCCGGAAATTCAACCGGGATGGCCAGTGACCGGAATTTCGTACTGATTGTTGTGGAGTGGTTCGTTTATTTATTTGAGCTCTACATTGCGTGGAATTGATTTGATTATGCAATTTTAGTGATTTATCCCAAATTGAATGAAATTGAATGATTGATTGGTTGATGGCCGAGTGTTAATTTTTTAGCATCGATAATGCTGTAATGAACTGTAAAGCAGAGGGAACTGTGAAAGTGAATTGGGGAAATTCTCGGCTGAAACCAATCAGGAACGATGTAATGAGACATACGTGGTTCGGTGATTAAAGGATATCACTGGTGAAAACGGCGCCTTAAAGAACGCACGAGTACTGTTTATTACATGCAGCAGTATGGACATACGTTGTTCGATGATGGAGGAAATTACTGGTGAAAACGGCTCCTTAAAGAACGCATGAGTGCTGTCCATTATACACATCACCTTGGCGGAAGCAACGCCCGAGAGCATTAATGAGGCTCTGTGACTAAGTGTACTGTTGGAGGTTATCGTGATCGGTAATTGGTACGTCACCTTGGCGAAAAAGACGCCCAAGAGCATTCATCTGGCTCTGTGACTGAGTACCCGAATGGAGATTATAAAGTATGGTGTTGATGTGACCGAAAGGTGGTCCGAATGACATGTAATCGACTAGGTCGATTGATCATTGTTATGATTTGATGTTGTGAATTGAATGATTGAATGGAGATGACCGTGAGTGGTCTTCTTGATGTGTAATCAACTAAGTCGATTAGATCGATGCTTCGATCTGTGATGTGATTGCTTGGGTGCCTATATGATCTGTGCTAATATGCAGGTGGAATCTGAGGCCAAGGTAAGTCCTCTGACTTACGTTGTGCATAGGCAGCCCTAAGGTATATTAGTTTACTAATCGAGTCTTAGAGGATAGAACTTGCTGAGACGTAGTCTCATCCCGATTTGGGGAAAGCATTTCAGGACCCTGATGAAGAACCTGAGGAGAAAGAACTCGAAGAGAAGTATCGGAAGGAGAACCCCAAGGATGATCCAGAGTAGGATCCTGATGATTGTTGCTGTAGAATCTAATTTAGTAGAAACCAACCTTTTTAGCATGGTTTGTATATGTACATGTATGACTGAGTCATTATAGATGTACATAAGGGTTTCGACTTTTAGGTTCAATTTTCTATTCCTACTTATCTATCCCATTGTTTTATTGTCTGGGGATTTATAACAGCTTCCGCATGTGCATATATAAATGAAAGGGTCGGCGATACATAGTCCTGGGATATTGCAAATTTAAAATCAACTAAAGGTAAGGGATGTACGCGTGCCTGAGGATCGGGGTGTGACAGAATTTTGCGGGGAACTTTGAGGACATTTCGCCGGAGCTAAGATGGCTTTGCTAGTGAAATTGTCCGTTGAAACTTCAAGCAAACAACTTGCTGAATGACCTAGTTATTCTCAGGCTTTCAGCCAATATTGCCACAGAAGAAAGGAGCAGAAAAGTCAAAATCATATTAAAATTTTGTTGAGGTTAGTAATGCAAGATAATTTTTGGCAAAATAATTTAAGTCAAAGTTTTGGTACATGTAGAAACAGTTTGATCATATTAGATGCAAACACTTCTATCAGACATATACAGAGATAAACGAAGAGATAGGAGATGCAAAAAATCCAAAGTGAACTAGCTATTTTTAGCGTTCCAATAATAATTTGTGCGAGTCCTTAGCTCACCATTAAGCTTAGCCAACTGCGATGTATTTTTGGATTAGTTGTTTACAATACATGTTGTGTTCGTTTCATTGACCAGAGTTTTAAAGTTTATGTTGTTCAACTACCTTACACAACATCAACATTTTGCAAGCTATAGAGTTAGACACTATACATTATTTGGCCATATATTCCGTGTGTTTTGAGATTCAGTCAAATGGGTCGTTATTCTCATTTCTCAGAAATGCAATGCATATTTAGGTGAGAGTAACAAAGGTGCTTTCAAGGAAGATTCTGTACTAAGCAAATGTATATTTTTCTGAGACTTTTGATTAAGTGAAAGATTTGCTTGTATATATAGTGATGGCCCACATATAATTTCTTTTTGTTTTTTGGTCGAAGGCCCACATCTGACTTAAGTAAAGTCTCTCAAGCACTTTCGCGCTTCTCACATTCTCATTTCTCACTCTCTTTCTCAAATGTGGCCTCTCTGTCTCTCTATATATAGTCTGCTGAGGCGGTGCTTCCCCAGATATAGCCTCTCTCTCGGTCTCACGGGTTGCCGCGCCGTCTATATCTGCCATCAATCAGCCCACTTTTAGGTGCTTTCTCTCTCTCTCTCTCTCTCTCTCTCTCTCTCTCTCTCATGTTTCGATTTTGGTGGGCTGTGATTTCCATTTCGTTGGTGCGATGTGCGAAATTGTAGGACTTGTCTGTCGGTCGCAGTGCAAATAGAGGAGCTGCAACGAGCTCACTCTGGGTGTGTCTTAGTATCTCGTATAGGCGTATAAAGTTAGATTTTTTAGTGATTAAAAAATTAATTTGAAGTAATTTGTCAAGTTTATGACTTTTCATGATATGAACTCTTCTTTTAATCAAGTTTAATCGCACCTCATGGTTTTATTTAGCAAGGAATTTTACCAAGACATAGCTTTGTGCTTTCGCCTCAACAAGCACGCTTAACTGGGGGCTTTCAATGTTAAATTGTTAATCCAAACTCTCATAGGAAAAAATAAAAGCTTATCCTATGGGAGGGTCCAGTAAATTTGAATATTTTATCTGAGTCCCATCGAGCAAAAGAGTAGTGTATATTGTGTACCAATTCGTTGGATATCTAGGACCTTTTTCCACATAAATGTAGTAGCAGGGAGCGACCAGACCAATTCAATTGGAGATCAAAGCGAATTAATTTAGAACTGGTCTTATACACTTTATTTAAAAAATCAATAAATAAATAAGGAGATGCAACCCATGACCTCCATGACCTCCCTCCTATAGTGGGCACAAAAGCCCACTCAACCAACAAGACATTATTAGCCATAGACTAAAAAGCATAATCTATAATATTGATTATGTGATACTTCGATGAGTGGAACTAACGCGGCAAGTCCCAGTTGCTGTAGAAATCTCCTCAAGGACCATAAGGAGAAGTCATCGGCAACATCACTCTGTGTCATCAGATGGGGGATGAAGGGGCCAACTCAGGGATTGCAAAAGGTGGCCACTTTGACGTGTTCCTGAACTTTCGAGGATCGGACACTCGCGACATATTCACAGATTGCCTTTATGAATTCATGAACCACAAAGGAATCCGCATTTTTAGGGACAAGGAAATGTTAGGCCCGGGCAAAAATATCTCAGAGATCTTGGGAGCAGTAGAATGCTCTCAAATATACATTCCTATTTTTTCCCAAGGCTACGCTTCAAGTCGATGGTGCCTTCGAGAGTTGACATGCATGTTGGAGTGCTCTTGCCGATCTACAAGGAAAGATGTACTACCCGTCTTCTACGATGTGGAACCCTCGGATGTTAAGCTTGAAACAGAGCTGTACAATAGCGCCCTAAACAAGCATGAGGAGGAACTTGGCTGCACTGAAGTGAAGCCTTGGAAGGACGCTTTGACAAGGGTGGCTGGAATCAAGGGATGGTGTTTGAAAGGTCAAAGGTATCCACATGATCTTCTTTTATTTATCTGTTTACATGTCTCTTGGGTTATCGTTGGATCTTGTATTAGAAGAATAGCGAACACAAGCACGCATGTTTGTATATGTCATTTACTACGACTAGGCTAAGACTATCTACAAACTGATGAACTCCCAAAGGCCCAAAGGGTGCCTCAAGTGATTGGTTCTGTTTCAACATATCTCTTATTCAAACTAATTAGATAAACTCTTTCAGGGCAATACTCACCACCCTTGTAAGAAAAGCCTTATTCGATACACATGGAACAAGCGATTCGTCAACATTTATGGAAAACACCACATGAAAAATACATAATGGCATGCTGGTTATCATATTCTTCTATTTCAAATTCTATTTGCTTATACAGTCTTGCAACGATTTCATGAATGTGGCAGGCACGGCAAGGTCATTGCAGACATCACTGAAAAGGTCTTGCAGAAGATCACGATAAGGCAAAGATATTTGCCCACTAATCTAGTTGGGATTGATGATCATGTAGAAGCCATAAAGAAACTATTAAGTTGTGATACTAGTGGTGTACAATTTGTCATTATCCATGGGATAGGTGGCATTGGAAAGACAGCTCTTGCTAAGACAGTGTTCAACCAACTCTCTTCTCAATTTGAAGGTCACTCCTTCCTTTCAAACATCAATGAGTCATCTTCATGCTGTGGCATTGTAAAAATGCAACGAAAATTAGTAGCAGATCTTTTTGGTTTCTCGCTTCGTGAAACCATTGATTGTAAGGAAGGAAATCGAGAGAGGAGAAAGAGAGAAAAACCCAGCAAATTCGAGTGAGGGGAGTGAAAAAAATTTGAGCGGGAGGAATAAGCTGACCGTCCTTTCTTCTGCGGTGGAGCCGAGCCGAGCCGAGCCGAGCTGAGCCGACCAAAAATAGCGCCTTCCTTTTCAGCGGGTCCCGCTTGGGGACACGTGGCGGTATTCCATTGGTTAGTGCGCACAAGGTCAGGGGATGACGTGGCGCGCACTAACCAAATATTTTCTCCAGAGGCACACTTCTTCTTGTACAGGACGACAGTTTCTGGATTTTGAACCTTCACAGGCTGCTCCACGTTGAAGATGCTTGCACAACATTTTCGCATGAAAATCTTTCAAAAATCCTATGTTTACCAAATATATATTCTCCACCCTGAAAGAATATAATTACTTTTGCCTTGTATATGTAGATATGTTAACCCCAACAAAAAACTCCATGACCTTAGCTTGCCAGTATGCGATCCATGACTTTCAGTTTTTAAAAAACCAAGGCATATATTACTTTTGGGCGAAGAACATTAGGGAAATTCATATGAATTTCAGTTGATTTAAGTCTCCCATTAGTCATAATGATGTGCACTTGCTACCTAAAGCCTTATTGTTTTAGGACATCTTTAAGTTCGAATATAATAGACTTCATGTATTTCCTATTTTACAATGTGCCTGATTGTTTGTTTTGTTAGATTTTTTTTGGTTGAAGCTTGATGGTTGGTTTGAATTGTTCCAGCAAAAAGTTAAAAAAAAAAAAAAAAAAAGAGAGAGTCATAAAACAATTTAGTTATAAATCTTTTGATTCGGAACCAATTTAATCTTAAACTTTTAATGGTGTGAATTTAGTCATAAAACTTTTGTCAATTTAGTCTTTTAGTTTGGTTTGGGCTAATTTTATCAAAGAAAATATTTTTCTTAATCAATAAGTCTAATCTATTTACTAGGTTTTTTTGTTATTATTTTATTTTACGAATAGGTGTCTTTGGAGGGAATAAATAGATGCACAAGCTCCTTTGCAAGATTAATGAAAATCCTGTGCAAGTTAGATGAATTAAATTTTGTTGAGGTTTTTCTCTATGGCTAATGAATTATGATACATTTTTTTAATTATTAAGTGAATCTCAAGATACTTTCCGCTGCTTTTTTTTTTTTTATAGTGTAATTAATATTTCAGAAAAGATAAATTGAAGCCGTGAGTTTATCATTGGCCAAAGACACGGCAGGAAAGTATAAAAATAAAAAATCATAAGTATCTCCGTATAATTATCTCCGTATGTGACCTCTCATGCTGAAATGAAGCCCACCAAAACTGGGGCTACGACCGCATAGAAACTAGAAAGAAGAAAGCATCCTCTTCTTGGGAGAGAGGAACCAGAATGGAATTAGAAGGAATCGGGATGGAAGGTGCGCGAGCTCCATGGTCATCATTTTACAGAGGAAGAAATTGAGGCATTGGGTGCAGTATTGATGATTTGACTTCCCTTGTTTTGGTTTGTAAAATTGATGATTATGGGCCTTTTCTTTCTTGAAGTGATTCTAGTTAAGCTCTAAGATAATAGTTTTATGAGAAGTAGAAAAATCATGACCCCATTCCCATTCTATTCATTTCCCTCTTTATATCACCCCCTAGAAACTAGAAATTAGAAATTAGAAAGTAGAAAGGGCATGCTGTTCCGCGTGAGCCTTAAATTCTTGGCCATTTTAAAATAGGTGGAAACATAATTTTGATCTATTTTGAGGAATTGTTTTTCACTCCGTGGAAAAGAAGAATATGTTTCAGATGGTTAATATTGCAAGGCATTTTTGTCTTAATATTTCTGTTTTTTCTTTTTCTTTTTTTATTTTTCTTCTTCTTCTCTCTTCCCTCTTCCCTCTGCCGCTTTGGCTCCCCCCGACAGAGGAAGCCAACGTCCAGCTGCCCTCACCAGCATCAAGGGTCGCCCTCACTTCGGCTAGCTAGGGCCGCTCTTGCCCTCCCGCCGGCTTCCCTCCCCTAGGCTATCAAAATGCCCTATAGTAAACTTCAGCTTTTTTAGGTTTTTTAGGTGACGAAAGGAAGCTTGGGGTAAATATGTCACCGTTGGTGGCAAAGTTCGGCATTTTTTTTAAATGTTTTTGGGGTAAATTTGTTGGGCAAAGTTTAGGATTTTGGGTGCTCTTTTCCCTTTTATAATCCATGATTGTGCTAAATTTATTTAGCTAAGGGGCTAAATTATTTGGGTAGAGAGACAGATTCTTCAACTTTAGCATCATAATTTGACGAAGAAGAGATGCTGATTACTTATCTCGGTGGTTAATTTAATGAAATTAGTGTTTCCAGCAGCAAAAATGCATTTGTAACCGGATAATAATGGAGAAGGGATCCAAATAAAGTGGATAAATATGCATGCAACAAATTCAGGGGTAGACTATTTGAAGCCTTTTAGGCTCCAAAAAGTTATTTTACTTATGTTCCTGCACTAAGATTCAACTTAACTGTTTTAGTTTAACATCATACCTCTAAACTCTGTTTAGATTGACTATTGCATCCTGAAATTCCTTTTGCATTTGCCTAGGCTAGTACTAGGTTGGGGCCGAGGCACTTGGGCTTCTCATGGAAACAAATGGGAGACCATCATGTATGTCTTCTGGGCTACCCAAAAAAAAAAACCGAAAAGATAATTATCAACTTTCCTGCGAACAGGGGAAATGCTTAGGTTAAATTTGAACAAAAACTTGCAAAACTTGACTTTATATATTGATTTATATATATATAGGTTTTTAAGAATAGGTAGTGCTTTATGAATGAATAAATGCCAAATCCCAAATGCTAGAAAGCAAAATGTCTTAACCTTGCTAGTTTTTATTGCTCATTATTCAAGTAGAGGTAGAGATAATGAAGAAGAGAAGGGAAGAAAGGCTCAGCATCAAGACAAAATGGTATGTTCCCTTCAGTCACCAAAGCAAGATTTTTCTTGTTGAATTGGAGATGGGCGTAAATATCCTGCTTTGTACTGGTTAGTCTTACGGAGGCATCATTTTGACAATTGTTTTTCTCAATATGGTGAGTCTTTCCCATTTCATTTTGATCAAAGCAAAGTCAGGTCAGAGATGATATTGCATTGCATGAAGGTGCGGAAGCAATTGATATTCTATCTAAGCAGCTCAATGGTTCATATGATCTGAATATTGACTCGAATATTAAATTTTTTATACCATCCTCCTGGAAATGTGGGGGGGATGGATTCTCCTTTAAGGATAACCCAGCATACTCTTTGTCATCCATGACGGTTATTTCGATCTACCTTTTCCTCTTATAGTAACCCAATATACTTTACATGGTTTTATTTCCTATCATCGTATAAAGTTTCTTCATTAGCATCTAATGGCAGCATCTCTTTTATATGAAAGATTGGATGGATAGATTTTTCACTTTGCTGGAAGATCGTGTTTAATTTTACTTGGATTTGAATTGAGAAGAGCTTGTTTGAGCTGCCTTTGATTTGGCTGCTGCTACTTTCTAAATTGAATTTTAGCCTTAAGCCTATTTCCCATCCCCCTCTTTTCCCCCACTTTGACTTTCATTGGATTGAGGAATTATTGTTGCATTTACTAAGACACGACAAAAAGGAAGATATAATAAATATAAAAAAAAAAAAAAACATATCTTGCAATTCATGGGGTAATTTGGCATCCGCTTGGAAGTCAAGTCTCTCATCACAAGCTTGGGAATAGGGGGCTGCTTATGGCCCTAGCTTCTCTTTATGTGGCTTTGGTGCTAAACAACTTGTTGGGTTGAAAGTCCTAAGCCACAAAAGAAGTGTGGATAAAAGTTCCTCAATTAACCTCCAAATATTTTATTTTATTTTATTTCAATCAGACAATTAAGCTGCTTTAGAGTGCATCTTTTTCACTTTGGTTCAGTGGTCGATAGGAGGTGGCATAAGCGTTGACCATACACACTTTGTGCTTTAATTGGCCATGAAGTGCATTTATTGTTAAAACTATGGTGTATAAATATCTCTGTAGTTATCTCCAAAGAAATGTATATAATGGGAAGTATTCAACATAATTTTTTGATAAGTTAAATTTGGAGAGGCTTATTATTATGGTAGCTTAGCTGTCTAGGTCACTGCATTTGATTCGGGGCTTAACAGCGAAAGAAATGGAAGAGCTTCATGGTGACATCAAAATGCATCTCTATTTGGACACAACTGACATATGTTGAGTACTTTGGAAGGTAATATGCTTTTTTTTATATTTTATATTTTCATGCGAATGGTCTAGAGATCTTTCATTTAGTCTCTAATCGTCATTATATGGCTCACTTCTCAGCATCCTTGATTTTGGTATCTATGCTAGTCATGGAATTGCTGCATGAGCTCTAAGAGATCATTGACGCTTAACATGGTCTTTTGGTCTTTGAGCAGTGCGAGGATGTTACCTGAAAGTAGTGTCTAAAAGGGTGAATTATTCAGAGTAGCATAGGAAAAGTTGAACTTCGGGTCTGCAGATTCTTATCTCTTTATCTTACCGAGCACGCACTTTGGGAGCTGGCGAAGCCCGGAAAAGGGATGCACTTTATCGAGCCCGAGGGTGTGGGGAGGAGCCTCTGCTGAGTTGCTTGCAGAAGAAGGGGATACGTACTCTAGCATCCAAGCAGATGTGGGGATTATCCACATAAGAAGACCAACCGAGAATACATGCTGGTATGCTGGTGTTGAGACTCAATTGCATACCGGCACAGCTATAAGGTCATGGAGTTTTGGGAAGTTATCTTCAATTGCATCCACACAGACAAGGCAAAGGTAATTATACTTTGATATTCTTTCACTGTTGAGAATGTATATTTTGAGAATGTACATTTGGTACGTCAAAATTGACTGAATGAAACATAGGCTTTCATGAGAAAATTTTGCGCAAGCATCTTCAACGTCTGTGGATGTCGTTGATAATCCAGAAACTGCTAGTGTCCTCTCAGTCCTATATACAAGAAGGTGTGCACGACTCGTCGACTAATAACTTTTCTATAGAAATCTTGTTTCGGCTTGGCTTTCAGTTGAGTGGGTACTAAGTTACAATTCCTATTGTTTTGATGTTTAGATGAAGGATCCATGTAGCCGGAACCATTGAGATGATGGAGTCAGAAGAGGGGGCTGGATCATTTTCCCGGGGCAACTTCTGCATGGTGATGAAACTCAAGGGAACGTTGACCCTGAAGAGGACAGGGCTGCATTGGAAAATTCCTTTCTCCCTGCAGACCAGACTGTTGCTTAGTGCAAACATAGTGCAAACTGAGTAAGGTTGTGCATCTAACCAGAGGTCTCCGGTATATAATTTTAGGAACGGAAAAGAACTGAGGTGCTAGAAGAACAACGAGAGACGGATGCAAGGAGCAATAGTGTCAAAGCCAGCTCCATCGGAAGATGATTTTGAAATGAAGGCCACCAAAGCCATGGGAGCCATGGAGGAAGGTGATGCAGTTTTTGGCAATGTTGCAGAGGTGGAATCTGGACTCGTGCTTCATGTCATCAATTTTCTGGACTTTGGTTTTGACTTATTTGATTTATATTTTTTGCTCAGACAACCTCATACTTGAATTTATCCATGTGGATTGGGGCTTATTGGTGGCGTGAGAAGCATCGACCAAGAAAACCAAAATCTTCCCACCGTGTGAACCCCCAACACACAATTGAAAAGGATGGGAATAGCACAGTGACGGGTATCATCCGACTCCACGCTCGCCCCATATGAGGACATTGTTGGGTCTACTTGATCAGAAAATCACTTTTAGGCATATGTAAAACCTTTTGGCTGCCATATGATTCACATTGTTTGGGTTAGGATTGTGTGTAAAGAATGGGAATATTCACACAAAGAAGGGCTTCAGATACACTTTTGAAAGAGGGATTTTGCATGTTTATTTCAACTTCAAATCTTACTAGCCTTCAAGTTATTCTGACTTCTAAGCTTAAATCAGTAGCGTGATCACCATTTTGGAAGCTAGGAGACCGAATTTTGTATCATGCATATTCAGTCTGTTAGTACTAGTTGAACAGCTATTTTGCTATTTTACTTGCTTGTAGTAGTTGTATTTTTTTATTCATTTTCTTGGCCAAGCTATTTTAGGATTATGGGTTGGACAGATATTAGTTATCCTTCATCCATAGTAGTCAAATCGATTTGACTATAGAGCAACTACTATGCTACTATGTAGACCATGATACCTTATTTCTTTAAGAGCTAGTCCCAAGATCTTCTATATTAATCTTTCAAGATGATTAAAGTGAGCTTGTTGCGGGTGATTTGCCTTTTGCTTGGCTTGGGCGCGACTCTGGTCTTTTATGCTTTGGGTTTATTATGAATTTGTCTATATAGATGAGGATATTAAGGCCTGGAAGTTTCTCCCCAAAAATTTTGGTAATCTCTGCGAATGAGAATAGGAAAAAAAAAATAGGCTAACTTAAAGTTTCTTATATTTCTAGATTTTTCTTTTTTTCCTCTCTTCTTGCTCCTTCTCTAGAGAGAAGCCCACTACCACCCATGGCCCCCAGTGGGCTGGCTGGCGGTGGCAGGCAGGCTGGCGGTGGGCAGGGGGAGGACCCGGAGGATACAATAGGATGCAAGAGGGGCGGTGAGGTGAGGAAAAAGAAAGAGAAAAAGAAAAGAAGGGGCACAAGAAACTATCCAAATCTATTTCTCCCTCCTTTAATTAGTTGAACCATTTTTTTCTTTCTTTGGGGAACAAAAGAAATTGGAGTGGTGAGTGTTACCATGGGCACCTAACTTAGGGCTACCGCCAGAAACAAGGCTTGTCCTTTAAGCCCAGAAACGAAAAAGCAACTCGGAAACAAGCCATTCACTATTCACTCTTGCAGTGGGCGAGCTTTCTTTTTCTTTGGGGATACATAAGACGTATAGTTCATAATTGCTCCATGGTCAATAGATATGCAGATGATGCAGATGATGGATATTCAATTGAATGGTTTAATCAATTTGACAAAAGTTGGTGAAATCTCAAAATTTAAAATTCAAGAAACGACACTTAAAACAATGGACAAGTAAAGGGAAAATGTGTGTATCATATTTTACTATTGATGGTAATGGAATTTGCATTTACTCCTTTCTAGAATCATCATGCCCAATAATTGAGCAAAAGGTACCATGTATGTATACATGGTATAACAAAAGGAAAAAAAATCAGTATCGAATAACATAAGCACAAAAACATATAATAATTGTTAAAACATGGTGGTCTTAAATGGGAAAACTTGGGGTTTGCAAAAGAGATTGTTAATTTAGAGTTAATATCATGTCAAAAGCATTAATTTTTCTTTTCCAGTAAAAAAAATTAAATTTTGTTGGAATTATAAATAAATGTGATGAAAAATATTTATGAATTTACATGTCAATATTTCTCATGCTGACGACTGCTTTGACTTGCTTCGCTTCTCCGTAAAGATACGGCGAGGTGCACGCTCTCGTCCTCAAGCTTGAGAAAAATCCCAGTCTGGGCAATGCGCTCATCGTGGCCTGCCTCAAACTTGGCTGCACCTCGCACGCTTACGGCGTCTTCGATGGGCTGTCGCATCCCAATGTGGTTTCTTATACGGCCGTCGTCTCTGGTCTCTCGCTAAGGCGGACTGAGGACTCGAAGCAGCGGAGGCTTTCTTGGGAATGATGAGTTCAGGTACTCAGCAAAATGAGTATCGTGGACACGGCTGACTGAACTGGAGCATGCTTTGGTGGCTGCCCCGGGTTATTTAGAAAGCCTCTTTGTTTCTAATGCACTTAAATGCGAGTGTCTGGATTCTGTTCTTTGAATTGCTTGACCAATTGCCTAAGAGACACATTGCTTCGAGGAATACTGTAGTTTCGGGATTGGTGAAGGCCCAATACGAAAGAGCATTTGAATCTTTTCAGCCAATGGACCAAATTGATAATGTGCTGAGACTAATAGTTTAATTAGAGTAAAGGAAATTCATGGTCATGCCATCAGAATTGGAATGGAATGGAGACTGCACTTATCAGATTTTACATAAAATGCGGAACCATAGACGATGTGGAGGCCTTGTTTGAGAAGATGGCCACGAGGGATGTTATCACTTGGACACATGGACACAGATGATTAGAGCCTATGCTAGAGAACTGATAAGATGGGTGAGCAGATTCACATGCTCTTAACTCTGGATTGTTTTCAGATTTAGAGTAGCAAATGCATTGATTGGAATATTAATGCTGCTAAAAATGTCTTTAACAATATGCCTGCACATGATGTAGTTTCATCGAATGGCTTGATTGCGTGCGTGGTTCATTATACATCGGGGAGATGATGCCCTCACTGTCTGTTCAAACTTACAGGATGCAGGGATAAAGCCTGGCAGAATCTTTCTAGCTTATAAATATACTAAAATGCGTTTAGTTGATGAAGGTTGTGGATTCTTTTCATCCATGCGAACAGAATTTAATATAGAACCTTCACAGGAGCATTATGCAGCAGCCTTTGTTGGTATTTTAGGATTCTGGGGACTTCTTGAGCTTGCAGAGAAAATATTCAGCAATATGCCATTTGAACCACAGGCTTTAGTCTAACAAGCTTTGCTTGACGGACGTAGAGTCCAATCCAGTGCAATTGTCGTTAAAAGAGTTATAAAGCATTTACTTTTGATGGAACCGCAAGATCCTTCTACCTATGTGCTTGTTGCAACTCTGTATTCTGCATCTGGAAGATGGCGAACAGTGACGAAAAAAATGAGGGTGAAAGGGTTTTAGAAACAGCCTCCACAGAGTTGGGTCATGCATCAGAATGAGACTATATCATTTACAAGCCAAGAACATCTATAGTGGGTTGGATATTCTAATTTCAGAATGCTAGAGAGCTTTCAAGTTTCGTTCTTCATGAAGTCGGAGAACATCAGAAAAGGGATTTCTTGTTCTATCACAGTGCAAAACTTGCTGCAGCATTCGGGCTTCTGATGAATAGACGAGGAAAACTCATCAAGATTGTAAAGAACATCGGATCAGCTTTTAAGAAGAAAAAGTCTTTGACATTTTTTTTCAGTGTTATGCGGCTATAAGTTAATTGGATTACTGGAGTTGAAATTATGAGAAAACTTCATGGTATTTGCAAAAAAGCTACTTCTTTTGGGAGGTAATGTTTCAGTTGGTTTAGTTCGAAGAGGTAAAACTTCTTCATCCCAATGTTCTTGCATACTTGCATCCCCTAAAATTACCTACAACAAATGAAAAAGAACCCCGGTTAGTTGTAAGGTGATATATGTTCTGACTAAATAACTTAACTAAATAACTTACGGCTGAATCGTTAAGCAATAAATCACAAAAAAAAATAATAATATATAATTAGCACTTAGACACTCAACCATTATCTATCAATGACAATGATGTTCAACAAACCTTACTATTTGGCATAAGCAAACATGGTTTTTGATTGAGAAACCTTTAATAAATTTTAAAAAAAAAAGTTAAAAGTTTTTATGATTCATAAAAAAAAAAGTTAAATTAAGTACACCATATAAGTTAAGTAAGTGTAATTATATTGTTGGACATTTAGAGAGCGATCTATGTTTTTTTTTTTTTTTTTTTTTTTTAATATATTATTATGGTCGAGCCTTACCTAAAATGACAAAAGTACACCCAAGTGGCTGACTTGGTAAAAGACTAATATAGAAATTAATTAAATTAAATTTATTTAAAAAATTTAAATTTAAATTAAAATATTAAAAATTTAAAAAGAAAAGAAAAGGAAAAATAAATAAAAATAAAAAGTAAAAGAATTTATTAGGAATTGCCTTAGCTGAATGGATTAAATTGGTACCAATGTCAAAATGTTTATGATTGAATTAATCAAATTCAAATGTTTAGGATTTAATTGGTACTAATGCCATAGTTTTAAGACTTTTTTCCCACTTTTGCCTTACATTTACATAATCATTTACAAGTCATACTTAGGACATGCATACATTTTCTAGTAAAATCTTGTAGAATATTTGATGCATTGCAATTAATGGGCTTTTGCTTACTTAAGGTATTTATGTCCTTGCCCTATATCTAGCAATTTATTTCTTGCTTTGGTTATTGAGTTTTAAATTCGCTTGATCACCCCGTGCATGTTGGTGGCTTAAATTTAAAATCTCTAAGATTGCTTGCAAAAAATATTTTTTGAAAATCAATAGACAAGCTACTAAAAGGGCATTAGATTAAGTCTTCCTAATTGACTGGTTGGTAGCTAGCTCAACTCTGAGAAAGTTAGGAACCCAAACTTACTCATATGCTAGTTGTTTATACGGTGTGATTTGCTTATTCTCTCATGTGTTTTTTTTCTCAAAATCTTAGTCGAGAAAAGGTAGCTGTTATTCATATATTGATCCATGTTATGTGTATATCAAGGATAGAGAAATGAAAACTTTGAACAAGGCGTTTTTCGCATACAATCTTGGTAAGAATTCCGAATACATGTGTTTTATTATATAAAATTGTATGTGCAACTCAACCGGCAATTAGAGTAATAGACAAATAACAGTTTTAGCAAAACAAATTTTAATCTTAGGCTATAAATTTTGTAAGTCGATAAAATAATAAATTTTTTATTAGCCTAATAATTTTATGCATGTCCGTCGATAGTTGGTACATTTGAAGAACTCTTAACGATACACGTCTCCGTTATGCATTTCACAATGTTCTTGGGCTTGGCTTCCTTAGCCGCCAACCAATCAATTTATGCATCTAAAGTTTAATAAATGAATTCCAACACTACATTTCCAAAATAGCAGATTCAGGCACTTTGATTTTTTTAAATGCAGAACTCTAGCAACTTTCATAATACTTAATAATTGACTCCCTAATCTACATATAAATTTATCACTTTTTCTGGAACTTTACTACTTTAAATTTTTGAGAAAAAGTTTTTTTTTTTTTTGCTTATTTTTAACTATTAATAAAGAAGCCCCTCAGTTGATTAGCATCTACTATATCTTCATTAAATCATTCATTTGATTAATTAATGGATTGTTTATTATACTCAACAACGAAACTTCATGGCCAATACCATTAGTATCATTCTTTTAGAAAATTAACCATTGCATCCCTTTATCAGCCGAAAAATTATGCGGGGAGGAGGCGGCTTCTTCTTCTTCTTTATTTTTTTTTTAATTTTTTAAATGTTTTAAATAAATTTAGTTTTAAATTTAATTTTATTAATTTTTATATTAATTTTTTTACCAAGTTTTGGTTTTGCACTTATCACTCCAATGTATAAATTTCAAATTCTATAAATTCTTTATTATAAAAACCTCTGAAAAAAATGGTCTTCTCTTTCTATACATGTGTACAATTTCAAATTTGGGCTATTTTAAGTTGCTTCCTACCTAAACCTATTAGTTTCACGTAACAGTTCTTTACTTAGGGGTTGGAATATCTATATTCCTTACATATTTGTCCTTAGCTATTTGAAATAAATAAAGTAGATAGAGTTAATTGGTATTTTTATTAAATTAGCTAAAACTCATATATTCTTGTTTATTTTTATCACAACAAGATAGAGACTAAGAATAGACCATTTATTAAATCTTGGATGGAAATTTCTTTTACCCATTTCTCTGGGTAATCTATTGTTGACACCTTCTTTCCAACTCCTTTAATTGTAAAAGGAGAAAAAGGACTAGAATATTCTTGTGCTTCTCTAAAATATCAAATAAGAGAAAGAAACAAATATTCTATGATATGTTCCCTATAGTACCTGGGGGCATGAATTACAGTAGGACCTCCAAGGTACATTGGTCAAGGTTCATGATTACCTTACCTACACTAAATATCCTTATGAAAATTTAATTACATTATTGGCCAAATCCATTTTGAATATTTTGAATTTGATAAAGGCATTGCTTGTGAAGTATGTTTTTGTGTATCCTATTCATCTCCCTATTGTTGATGGGAAATTGGAAACCGGTATACAAAAGAAAGGCTTGCGAAATTTGTATTTTTTGTGGCAAATGTATTGGGTATTGTCTAATAAATTGTTTATCAATGACCCAAGAGTATGAACTTTCTACATATGTGACGAATTGAATTATAATCAAATCACTTTTGGCCGTTTACCAATGTAAGTAATTAACAATTATATAATAAGAACAATTTCGAATTCCCCTCAAATAAAAATAAAATAAAAAAGTTAAAACCCTTTGATCTTTGATTTAATAGGAATCTACACCAAGTAGTAGGGTTCAATTTGATCTAATGCACAGGAATGAATTCTTCATTTTCTTTTTTGTTGGTCAATTAATGTAAATTCCAATTAACTATTGATTGGTTGGTAAAAAGTGTGATTAAAGTTAGATTGAAAATAGAATATACTAATTTGAGTTTTGAGCTAAATTACCCTTTTCTTCGGTGTAAATCTTTTGGGTTAAGAGAAAACCATATTATGTTGGTCCTCTAATTGGACCTAGACCCATTTTAAATCCATTCATTTGAATTAAATGCAATTAGGAGCATATTGTAAGAACATTTCTTGTTGAGTCAATAAAATCATGGAAAACATTTCAATTAATTTCTCTTTTACATATAATAATGAAGTTGCCTAGACCAATACATGATTTTCTTTTAGTTTTTTTGGATGAGGTCTTACATTAGGAAGTATAGGAGTGGTATTACTTACCAATCCGATTTATTCTGCCTTTTCCTTGGGATTCTATATCATTATTTAATATTCTATCAAACTCTCATTTTGTAAGGGCTTGGCAGCTCCTTATTTACGTAGGAGCTATAAACGATATTAATTCTATTTGAATCTTTTACTTTGTTGGTTTGTACCAGCATTTTGGTTTCAATAGTGACTACCTTTTTAGATGGGTCTTGGTATGGGATTGTCTTGGTACAGGATTATCGAAAAACAAAGTGGAGCCGGATATTTGACAGGTAATAGTCAACAAATCCGAGTTCATTTATCAACAAATCTTTATCTTCTATTTGAAATCATTTCCATAATTCTTTTAGTTGCTCATCAATGATAAATCTTTTTAACTATTAATAGCGATCAAAATTCAACTTTGTTTTCTATTGTCAAATCCATTTATCTTCAAAAATATTTGAAAATTATTCATGTGTATAATATAAATTCTTTATTCTGATTACCAAATATCAATCTATTCGTTTGCTTTATCCTTGTTATATAATTGAATATGCTTGAATTCTTGTTCATATTGAAATTAATCAAAATTAATAAGGAGATGGTCAATCATACTCCAACATGTACTTATTTTGAGTACCTATTTATTTTTAATTGGTATCTATGGATTGATCACTTATGGTTAGGGACCTTATGGGTCTCGAACTCATCCTCGATGCAACTAATATAAATTTCGTAATATTTTAAGATTTTTTTATAGTTGACAATTAAAATGAGATATTTTCTCCATTTTTGTTATAGCTATTAGCAGCTATTGGGTTAGCTATTGTTCTCGATTATCATAACATTGCTGAATAAATGATTCATCAATTCAAATTAGTATGTTTAATAAGTAGGGATGAGAAAAAAGTAAATATCTTGGGCCAATCTCATGACTCGCTCCGGAATTAGATTGATTAGAAAAAAAATTGTAAAAACCATTGATTCATTTAGTGTCTAATTATATGATCCACTTACAAGTTTACTGGATCAAAAATTGATGACATTCAAAAACTTATAGATCCAATGTCACATTCATGTATTATTAGATGTACTCAATATATGCAAGCCTAACAAATAGATGTATGATGTAAAGCTAGGCAAATTGCTTTTGCTCCAATTTGAGCATTGGAGTTTATGGGCCTAGCATATTAATACGTTCCAGATTTTTTTTTTTGTCCAAGTGTATCTTGACTTTTTACCATGAATTATTTTCCTTGGTTAATAATAATTATTATTTTTTAAAATTTTCTTTCTACCTCATCGATACCTCATCCAGGAAATAACTATATGCATATGTACTTTAATTTTCTTTCTACCTGATGGAGTTCTTTCATTGTCTTTTGTTACATTCACCAACGCTCATGGCCATGTCCTGAGAAAGTTTTCTCCACGTGGTTTTTCTTTTGTGGAGGGAAAAACAAACACCCTCAAAATTATAAAAAAAAATAATGGCTATACTCAACTTGTATTTCATCTTTTTTGAGACCGTTGAGTTGTTAGCTGTGTGTGGGGCAACTTTATTTTTGGTTTTATCTTCTACTTATAGTCTTCTTCTGTTTTTTTTAATATTTTTTTTTTGAAATTAAAAAATAGTAAAAAATTTATAATCTTTTTTTTTTGGTAAAAAAAATGATCTTTCATGTTTTTGAAAAACAAGAAAATTAGTATATGAATGGAAAATGTTACTTATAACCTTATAAAACTATTTAAAAAAATCATGTACTCACTACATGCATAACATAAAAGTGCTTTTCTTTTTTTAATTAATATCTTCTTCTTCTTCTTTCACTAAGAGTTATTGCCCATGACCCCTCGAAACTCAAAAGACCCACAGCCTCGTGTACGGAATGGACTAAAGAAATGGAAAGAGGAATTAATCTAATGCTTATGAAGTTCAACTCGATATTAGAGGAGTCGAGGACCATGAGCTCTTCTCCATTAACATGAAGACCAAATTACGTGCCATTGGTGAGCGGTTGGTGAGCCACCGCCACCTTCACCCTAAGGTCGGGCAACTTTAGTGGAGGCTAGCTAATGGCTGATTTAGCTAGCCAGCCGCAGTTGATCTCCTTGGACAAACCTCAAAAGCCGGCTCCATCATTTTGCAAAGCTTCCTCTTGTTTCGCCTAGGTCATAAAGCCCAGCCCCACCCCGCTCGTTGTTTCCCCCGTCAGAGTCCATCATGGCATTCATTACTGGGTCATCTTCAAAACAAGAAAAATAATAATAAGGAAAATGAATCTTGTTTTGTCTCAAGATGAGTATCTGGACCCAACAAAAAATCAAAAAGAAGAGACGGAATGAATTCTCGACCAACTGCCAACTTGTAAAGCGCGATGTGATGACAACAGGGGCTTTTGGGGTATTTGTTGATAGGATAGGATCTATCCTAGATTATGAAAATAATCTATTAGATTTTGGAGCTTTCCTTTTTCCAAGTCGAAGGCATCTTGACAAATGGCAGGCATATGGAATCTAAACTTAAAAATTACTGCCTATGGAATCTAAACTTACTGCATTATTTAAAAATTAAGAGGAACAGAGAAGAAGTTGGGGGATGCCTCAAGTAGGAAAGGAAAGAAGGCATCTTGACAAACGACACACGCATAAGGAATCTAAACTTACTGCATTATTTAAAAATTAAGAGGAACAGAAGAGAAGAAGTTGGGGGATGCCTCTAGTTATGGTGGACTTATCTTTTTGTTTCTAGTTTCTTATAACAATTTGTAGTTAAGACTACTTATGGTCGTGTGTGCCGGTCTTTGTGCATGAATCAGCCTAAATTTTTTTATTAGAGATAATCATTTCACCTCAAAATATTTCCAACTACTCCCTTTGAAAATATCAAAATGTTTGCAGAAAAAAATATTCTTATTTTCATGGCAACTTTTTAAGTTGGAAATAAAAAGATTGTTACTTATTTGACTATAAAAAGATTGTATTATTCCTATTAATGAAATCTATGGTATGCATGGGACTTTGAAAAGATTGCATTATTCCTATTAACGAATTCTATGATATACAACTTTCTCATGACTTAATAGTTAATCCTCTGCATCAAAATGAGCAATTCTCTAGCTCCTCATAGCATATTAGCAGACACGGGGAATTAGTTCAAACAACAAAAAAGTATAAGAAACTCAAAACTGTAATGCTTTAAAGGTAGAAGTCACTCTCCGTCCAAAACAATTGACAAATTGGAAAATTATTTTGAACCCATTGAAATAAAATTACTAGTGAGCAATACTAATGTCAGGAAAATTTCAATTGGGTAAATTTAAAACTTGAAAATTACCAATTATATATTTCAGAACATATCAGTTCCCTTCTGCAACTAATATGGTGGTGAATATATTACCATCATTCTATTTCATCATTTACCCGCCAACACCTGTCAACAGGCAATTATGGTTGTGGAATAACATTATATCTTAAATATTATCTACAAAAAATGGAGAATTTTGGATGTCACAATTGGCGGCAGTAATGATGTGAAAAAATGTTCTTTGTGGGAATATTTACTTTTGCCAATTTATGTTGAATATGTTAGGAAATCCGTTTTGAATACAATTGAGTAGACTATGCAAGATATTATCAAAGAAAGAATCAAGAGAGAGGAGACTAAATGAATATATTGAGACTTACTTAGAGATTGTAAAGTATCTTCCATCCTAGGAGATGGAACACACTTAGAGGAGACTACTGCGCATTTGTAACCATTTGGGTAACCATTCTCCTCCCAGAATCATTTCTCATGGTAACTATCTAAAATTTTTATTGCAGAATAGAATAGAATTATGTTTGATAGTGTCTTGAAAATTTCTAATCCAAATCTTTTTCTTTTAATTTTTTAATAATTTTAGTACTTTTCTTCTTTTCTTTCTCTTCTTCTTGGGGGTTTGTGGGTGGCCGGCCTTGAGATGACCAGCCAGGCCAACCTCATCCGAGCATTGTCCACCGTTGGCGAGGCCACACCTCGACGAGGGTGGGCCAAGCCTTGGCTAGGTGAGCTGCCGAGCCGCCAATAGGGCTCAACCTCACTAGATCTAGCCTAGGTCTAGGCCCAGCCATGCCTCACCCAACCATGGCTATGCTGAGGCTCACCGCCTATGGTGGGCTTGTCAAATTGAGTAAGAGTGGTGGCGGTGGCATTGAAGAAGAAGAACAAGAAGAAAGAAGAGAAAAAATAAAGATAAGTTGGCTTGATTGTGA
Source organism: Eucalyptus paniculata subsp. matutina (assembly GCA_017140255.1). NCBI lineage: Eukaryota > Viridiplantae > Streptophyta > Magnoliopsida > Myrtales > Myrtaceae > Eucalyptus > Eucalyptus paniculata. The sequence continues at coordinate 25,223,514 of CM029445.1, forward strand.
AATTGTTTTAGAAACAAATTATGTTCCAAATCTACTTTCGGAACAACAAAAATTTTACCAAAAGGATTTCACTCCCAAATTTAATCCGGAAACAAAAGAATATAAATTTTCACTAATTTAACGCGGCCTAAATGAATATATTATACACCGTATAGAACTAGACACACGTGGATGGATGTGTGATGGTACAGAATGTCCACATGTAGATACAAGCCCAAAATGTATATGACTAGAAGAAGACTATAAGTAGAAGATAAAACCAAAAATAAAGTTGCCCCACACACAGCTAACAACTCAAAGGTCTCAAAAAAAGATGAAATACAAGTTGAGTATAGCCATTATTTTCTTTTATAATTTTGAGGGTGTTTGTTTTTCCCTCCACAAAAGAAAAACCACGTGGAGAAAACTTTCTCAGGACATGGCCATGAGCGTTGGTGAATGTAACAAAAGACAATGAAAGAACTCCATCAGGTAGAAAGAAAATTAAAGTACATATGCATATAGTTATTTCCTGGATGAGGTATCGATGAGGTAGAAAGAAAATTTTAAAAAATAATAATTATTATTAACCAAGGAAAATAATTCATGGTAAAAAGTCAAGATACACTTGGACAAAAAAAAATTTCCGGAACATATTAATATGCTAGACCCATAAACTGGAATGCTCAAATTGGAGCAAAAGCAATTTGCTTAGCTTTACATCATACATCTATTTGGTAGGCTTGCATATATTGAGTACATCTAATAATACATGAATGTGACATTGGATCTATAAGTTTTTGAATGTCATCAATTTTTGATCCAGTAAACTTGTAAGTGGATCATATAATTAGAGACTAAATGAATCAATGGATTTTACAATAATTTTTCTAATCAATCTAATTCCGGAGGGAGTCATGAGATTGGCCCAAGATATTTACGTTTTTCTCATCCCTACTTATTAAACATACTAATTTGAATTGATGAATATTCTAATTTCGATAATTAATAATATATAATTAATTAATACTACTTATTTATTCATTTATTCAGCAAATTCAATTGATTGATACGAAGTTGATTTTCTGTTATGATAATCGAGAATAATAGCTAACCCAATAGCTGCTAATAGCTATAACAAAAATGGAGAAAATATCTCATTTTAATTGTCAACTATAAAAAAATCTTAAAATATTAGGAAATTTATATTAGTCCCATCGAGGATGAGTTCAAGACCCATAAGGTCCCTAACCGTAAGTGATCAATCCATAGATACCAATAGAAAATAAATAGGTACTCAAAATAAGTACATGTTCAAATATGATTGACCATCTCCTCATTAATTTTGATTAATTTCAATATGAACAAGAATTCAAGCATATTCAATTATATAACAAGGATAAAGCAAACGAATAGATTGATATTTGGTAATCACAATAAAGAATTTATATTATACACATGAATAGTTTTCAAATATTTTTGAAGATAAATGGATTTGATAATAGAAAACAAAGTTGAATTTTGATTGCTATTAATAGTTAAAAAGATTTATCATTGACGAGCAACTAAAAGAATTATGGAAATGATTTCAAATAGAAGATAAAGATTTGTTGATAAATGAACTCGGCTGTCAAATATCCGGTTTGACTTTGTTTTTCAGATAATCCCCGTACCAAGACAATCCCATACCAAGACCCATCTAAAAATGTAGTCATTATTGAAACCAAAATGCTGGTACAAACCAACAAAGTAAAAGATTCAAATAGAATTAATATCGTTTATAGCTCCTAGGAGCTGCCAAGCCCTTACAAAATGAGAGTTTGATAGAATATTAAATAAGGATATAGAATCCCAAGGAAAAGGCAGAATAAATTGGATTGGTAAGTAATATCACTCCTAAACTTCCTAATGTAAGACCTCATCGAGAAAAACTAAAAGAAAATCATGTATTGATCTGGGCAACTTCATTATTATATGTAAAAGAGAAATTAATTGAAATGTTTTCCATGATTTTATTGACTCCACAAGAGATGTTTTTACAACATGGTCCTAATTGCATTTAATTCAAATGAATGGATTTAAAATGGGTCTAGGTCCAATTATAGGACCAATATAATATGGTTTTCTCTTAACCCAAAAGATTTACACCAAAGAAAAGGGTAATTTAGCTCAAAACTCAAATTAGTATATTCTATTTTCAATCTAACTTTAATCACACTTTTTACCAACCAATCAATAGTTAATTGGAATTTACAGTTATTGACCAAAAAAAAGAAAATGAAGAACTCATTCCTGTGCATTAGATCAAATTGAACCCTACTACTTGGTGTAGATTCCTATTAAATCAAAGATCAAAGGGTTTTAATTTTTTAATTTTTTTATTATTTGAGGCGAATTCGAAATTGTTCTTATTATATAATTGTTAATTACTTACATTGGTAAACGGCCAAAAGTGATTTGATTATAATTCAATTCGTCACATATGTAGAAGGTTCATACTCTTGGGTCATTGATAAACAATTTGGACAATACCCAATACATTTGCCACAAAAAATACAAATTTCGCAAGCCTTTCTTTTGTATACCGGTTTCCAATTTCCCATCAACAATAGGGAGATGAATAGGATACACAAAAACATACTTCACAAGCAATGCCTTTATCAAATTCAAAATATTCAAAATGGATTTGGCCAATGTAATTAATTTTTCATAAGGATATTTAGTGTAGGTAAGGTAATCATGAACCTTGACCAATGTACCTTGGAGCTCCTACTGTAATTCATGCCCCCAGGTACTATAGGGAACATATCGTAGAATATTTGTTTCTTTCTCTTATTTGATATTTTAGAGAAGCATAGTCCTTTTTTTTTCTCTTACAATTAAAGGAGTTGGAAAGAAGGTGTCAACAATAGATTACCCAGAGAAATGGGTAAAAGAAATGGTCTATTCTTAGTCTAGGTAAAGTCCATCTTGTTGTGATAAAAATAAACAAGAATAGATGAGTTTTAGCTAATTTAATAAAAATACCAATTAACTCTATCTACTTTATTTATTTGAAATAGCTAAGGACAAATATGTAAGGAATATAGATATTCCAAGCCCTAAGTAAAGAACTGTTACATGAAACTAATAGGTTTAGGTAGGAAGCAACTTAAAATAACCCAAATTTGAAATTGTACACATGTATAGAAAGAGAAGACCATTTTTTTCAGAAGGTTTTTATATTAAAGAATTTATAGAATTTAAAATTTACACATTGGAGTGATAAGTGCAAAACCAAAACTTGGTAAAAAAATTAATATAAAAATTAATAAAATTAAATTTAAAACTAAATTTATTTAAAACATTTAAAAAATTAAAAAAATTAAAGAAGAAGAAGAAGCCGCCTCCTCCCCGCATAATTTTTCGGCTGATAAAGGGATGCAATGGTTAATTTTCTAAAAGAATGATACTGATGGTACTGGCCATGAAGTTTCGTTGTTGAGTATAATAAACAATCCATTAATTAATCAAATGAATGATTTAATGAAGATATAGTAGATGTTAATCAACTGAAGGGCTTCTTTGTTAATAGTTAAAGTTAAGCAAAAAAAAAAAAAAACTTTTTCTCAAAAATTTAAAGTAGTAAAGTTCGAGAAAATGTGATAAATTTATTTGTAGATTAGGGAGTCAATTATGAAGTATTATGAAAGTTGCTAGAGTTTGCATTTAAGAAAAATCAAAGTGCTTGAATCTGCTATTTTGGAGATGTAGTGTTGGAATTCATTTATTAAATTTTAGATGCATAAATTGGTTGGTTGGCGTCTAAGGAAGCCAAGCCCAAGAACATTGTGTATTGTTAAGAGTTCTTCAAATGTACCAAGAATCCAGGGACATGCATAAAATTATTAGGCTAATAGAAAATTCATTATTTTATGGACTTACAAAATTTATAGCCTAAGATTAAAGTTTGTTTTGCTAAAACTGTTATCAGTTGCATACAATTTTATATAATAAAACACATGTATTCGGAACAGGCATTCTTACCAAGATTGTATGTGAAAAACGCCTTGTTCAAAGTTTTCAATTCTCTATCCTTGATATACGCATAACATGGATCAAATATATGAATAACAGCTACCTTTTCTCGACTAAGATTTTGAGAAAAAACACATGAGAGAATAAGCAAAGCACACGGTATAAACAACTAGCATATGAGTAAGTTTGCCTATAGGAGTGTCCTGACTTTGTCAGAGTTGAGCTACCAATGAGAAAGGTAATTCGCAATTTGGTACTCAATTAAACATAAAACTTTTTAACCATTTGAAATCATCACCAATCAATTAGGGTGGATTACAAACCCATATAAAGTATGGGATAATAAAAGACTTAATCTAATGCCCTTTTAGTAGCTTGTCTATTGATTTTCAAAAAATATTTTTTGCAAGCAATCTTAGAGATTTTAAATTTAAGCCACCAACATGCACGGGGTGATCAAGTGAATTTAAAACTCAATAACCAAAGCAAGAAATAAATTGCTAGATATAGGGCAAGGACATAAATACCTTAAGTAAGCAAAAGCCCATTAATTGCAATGCATCAAATATACTACAAGATTTTACTAGAAAATGTATGCATGTCCTAAGTATGACTTGTAAATGATTATGTAAATGTAAGGCAAAAGTGGGAAAAAAGTCTTAAAACTATGGCATTAGTACCAATTAAATCCTAAACATTTGAATTTGATTAATTCAATCATAAACATTTTGACATTGGTACCAATTTAATCCATTCAGCTAAGGCAATTCCTAATAAATTCTTTTACTTTTTATTTTTATTTATTTTTCCTTTTCTTTTCTTTTTAAATTTTTAATATTTAAATTTTAATTTAAATTTTTTAAATAAATTTAATTTAATTAATTTCTATATTAGTCTTTTACCAAGTCAGCCACTTGGGTGTACTTTTGTCATTTTAGGTAAGGCTCGACCATAATAATATATTAAAAAAAAAAAAAAACATAGATCGCTCTCTAAATGTCCAACAATATAATTACACTTACTTAACTTATATGGTGTACTTAATTTAACTTTTTTTTTTTATGAATCATAAAAACTTTTAACTTTTTTTTTTTTTTTTAAATTTATTAAAGGTTTCTCAATCAAAAACCATGTTTGCTTATGCCAAATAGTAAGGTTTGTTGAACATCATTGTCATTGATAGATAATGGTTGAGTGTCTAAGTGCTAATTATATATATATATATATTTTTTTGTGATTTATTGCTTAACGATTCAGCCGTAAGTTATTTAGTTAAGTTATTTAGTCAGAACATATATCACCTTACAACTAACCGGGGTTCTTTTTCATTTGTTGTAGGTAATTTTAGGGGATGCAAGTATGCAAGAACATTGGGATGAAGAAGTTTTACCTCTTCGAACTAAACCAACTGAAACATTACCTCCCAAAAGAAGTAGCTTTTTTGCAAATACCATGAAGTTTTCTCATAATTTCAACTCCAGTAATCCAATTAACTTATAGCCGCATAACACTGAAAAAAAATGTCAGACTTTTTCTTCTTAAAAGCTGATCCAATGTTCTTTACAATCTTGATGAGTTTTCCTCGTCTATTCATCAGAAGCCCGAATGCTGCAGCAAGTTTTGCACTGTGATAGAACAAGAAATCCCTTTTCTGATGTTCTCCGACTTCATGAAGAACGAAACTTGAAAGCTCTCTAGCATTCTGAAATTAGAATATCCAACCCACTATAGATGTTCTTGGCTTGTAAATGATATAGTCTCATTCTGATGCATGACCCAACTCTGTGGAGGCTGTTTCTAAAACCCTTTCACCCTCATTTTTTTCGTCACTGTTCGCCATCTTCCAGATGCAGAATACAGAGTTGCAACAAGCACATAGGTAGAAGGATCTTGCGGTTCCATCAAAAGTAAATGCTTTATAACTCTTTTAACGACAATTGCACTGGATTGGACTCTACGTCCGTCAAGCAAAGCTTGCTAGACTAAAGCCTGTGGTTCAAATGGCATATTGCTGAATATTTTCTCTGCAAGCTCAAGAAGTCCCCAGAATCCTAAAATACCAACAAAGGCTGCTGCATAATGCTCCTGTGAAGGTTCTATATTAAATTCTGTTCGCATGGATGAAAAGAATCCACAACCTTCATCAACTAAACGCATTTTAGTATATTTATAAGCTAGAAAGATTCTGCCAGGCTTTATCCCTGCATCCTGTAAGTTTGAACAGACAGTGAGGGCATCATCTCCCGATGTATAATGAACCACGCACGCAATCAAGCCATTCGATGAAACTACATCATGTGCAGGCATATTGTTAAAGACATTTTTAGCAGCATTAATATTCCAATCAATGCATTTGCTACTCTAAATCTGAAAACAATCCAGAGTTAAGAGCATGTGAATCTGCTCACCCATCTTACCAGTTCTCTAGCATAGGCTCTAATCATCTGTGTCCATGTGTCCAAGTGATAACATCCCTCGTGGCCATCTTCTCAAACAAGGCCTCCACATGGTCTATGGTTCCGCATTTTATGTAAAATCTGATAAGTGCAGTCTCCATTCCATTCCAATTCTGATGGCATGACCATGAATTTCCTTTACTCTAATTAAACTATTAGTCTCAGCACATTATCAATTTGGTCCATTGGCTGAAAAGATTCAAATGCTCTTTCGTATTGGGCCTTCACCAATCCCGAAACTACAGTATTCCTCGAAGCAATGTGTCTCTTAGGCAATTGGTCAAGCAATTCAAAGAACAGAATCCAGACACTCGCATTTAAGTGCATTAGAAACAAAGAGGCTTTCTAAATAACCCGGGCATGCTCCAGTTCAGTCAGCCGTGTCCACGATACTCATTTTGCTGAGTACCTGAACTCATCAATCCCAAGAAAGCCTCCGCTGCTTCGAGTCCTCAGTCCGCCTTAGCGAGAGACCAGAGACGACGGCCGTATAAGAAACCACATTGGGATGCGACAGCCCATCGAAGACGCCGTAAGCGTGCGAGGTGCAGCCAAGTTTGAGGCAGGCCACGATGAGCGCATTGCCCAGACTGGGATTTTTCTCAAGCTCGAGGACGAGAGCGTGCACCTCGCCGTATCTTTACGGAGAAGCGAAGCAAGTCAAAGCAGTCGTCAGCATGAGAAATATTGACATGTAAATTCATAAATATTTTTCATCACATTTATTTATAATTCCAACAAAATTTAATTTTTTTTACTGGAAAAGAAAAATTAATGCTTTTGACATGATATTAACTCTAAATTAACAATCTCTTTTGCAAACCCCAAGTTTTCCCATTTAAGACCACCATGTTTTAACAATTATTATATGTTTTTGTGCTTATGTTATTCGATACTGATTTTTTTTTCCTTTTGTTATACCATGTATACATACATGGTACCTTTTGCTCAATTATTGGGCATGATGATTCTAGAAAGGAGTAAATGCAAATTCCATTACCATCAATAGTAAAATATGATACACACATTTTCCCTTTACTTGTCCATTGTTTTAAGTGTCGTTTCTTGAATTTTAAATTTTGAGATTTCACCGACTTTTGTCAAATTGATTAAACCATTCAATTGAATATCCATCATCTGCATCATCTGCATATCTATTGACCATGGAGCAATTATGAACTATACGTCTTATGTGTCCCCAAAGAAAAAGAAAGCTCGCCCACTGCAAGAGTGAATAGTGAATGGCTTGTTTCCGAGTTGCTTTTTCGTTTCTGGGCTTAAAGGACAAGCCTTGTTTCTGGCGGTAGCCCTAAGTTAGGTGCCCATGGTAACACTCACCACTCCAATTTCTTTTGTTCCCCAAAGAAAGAAAAAAATGGTTCAACTAATTAAAGGAGGGAGAAATAGATTTGGATAGTTTCTTGTTCCCCTTCTTTTCTTTTTCTCTTTCTTTTTCCTCACCTCACCGCCCCTCTTGCATCCTATTGTATCCGCCGAGTCCTCCCCCTGCCCACCGCCAGCCTGCCTACCACCGCCAGCCAGCCCACTGGGGGCCATGGGTGGTAGTGGGCTTCTCTCTAGAGAAGGAGCAAGAAGAGAGGAAAAAAAGAAAAATCTAAAAATATAAGAAACTTTAAGTTAGCCTATTTTTTTTTTTCCTATTCTCATTCGCAGAGATTACCAAAATTTTTGGGGAGAAATTTCCAGGCCTTAATATCCTCATCTATATAGACAAATTCATAATAAACCCAAAGCATAAAAGACCAGAGTCGCGCCCAAGCCAAGCAAAAGGCAAATCACCCGCGACAAGCTCACTTTAATCATCTTGAAAGATTAATATAGAAGATCTTGGGACTAGCTCTTAAAGAAATAAGGTATCATGGTCTACATAGTAGCATAGTAGTTGCTCTATAGTCAAATCGATTTGACTACTATGGATGAAGGATAACTAATATCTGTCCAACCCATAATCCTAAAATAGCTTGGCCAAGAAAATGAATAAAAAAATACAACTACTACAAGCAAGTAAAATAGCAAAATAGCTGTTCAACTAGTACTAACAGACTGAATATGCATGATACAAAATTCGGTCTCCTAGCTTCCAAAATGGTGATCACGCTACTGATTTAAGCTTAGAAGTCAGAATAACTTGAAGGCTAGTAAGATTTGAAGTTGAAATAAACATGCAAAATCCCTCTTTCAAAAGTGTATCTGAAGCCCTTCTTTGTGTGAATATTCCCATTCTTTACACACAATCCTAACCCAAACAATGTGAATCATATGGCAGCCAAAAGGTTTTACATATGCCTAAAAGTGATTTTCTGACCAAGTAGACCCAACAATGTCCTCATATGGGGCGAGCGTGGAGTCGGATGATACCCGTCTCTGTGCTATTCCCATCCTTTTCAATTGTGTGTTGGGGGTTCACACGGTGGGAAGATTTTGGTTTTCTTGGTCGATGCTTCTCACGCCACCAATAAGCCCCAATCCACATGGATAAATTCAAGTATGAGGTTGTCTGAGCAAAAAATATAAATCAAATAAGTCAAAACCAAAGTCCAGAAAATTGATGACATGAAGCACGAGTCCAGATTCCACCTCTGCAACATTGCCAAAAACTGCATCACCTTCCTCCATGGCTCCCATGGCTTTGGTGGCCTTCATTTCAAAATCATCTTCCGATGGAGCTGGCTTTGACACTATTGCTCCTTGCATCCGTCTCTGTTGTTCTTCTAGCACCTCAGTTCTTTTCCGTTCCTAAAATTATATACCGGAGACCTCTGGTTAGATGCACAACCTTACTTAGTTTGCACTATGTTTGCACTAAGCAACAGTCTGGTCTGCAGGGAGAAAGGAATTTTCCAATGCAGCCCTGTCCTCTTCAGGGTCAACGTTCCCTTGAGTTTCATCACCATGCAGAAGTTGCCCCGGGAAAATGATCCAGCCCCCTCTTCTGACTCCATCATCTCAATGGTTCCGGCTACATGGATCCTTCATCTAAACATCAAAACAATAGGAATTGTAACTTAGTACCCACTCAACTGAAAGCCAAGCCGAAACAAGATTTCTATAGAAAAGTTATTAGTCGACAGAGTCAGGCACACCTTCTTGTATATAGGACTGAGGACACTAGCAGTTTCTGGATTATCAACGACATCCACAGACGTTGAAGATGCTTGCGCAAAATTTTCTCATGAAAGCCTATGTTTCATTCAGTCAATTTTGACGTACCAAATGTACATTCTCAAAATATACATTCTCAACAGTGAAAGAATATCAAAGTATAATTACCTTTGCCTTGTCTGTGTGGATGCAATTGAAGATAACTTCCCAAAACTCCATGACCTTATAGCTGTGCCGGTATGCAATTGAGTCTCAACACCAGCATACCAGCATGTATTCTCGGTTGGTCTTCTTATGTGGATAATCCCCACATCTGCTTGGATGCTAGAGTACGTATCCCCTTCTTCTGCAAGCAACTCAGCAGGAGGCTCCTCCCCACACCCTCAGGCTCGATAAAGTGCATCCCTTTTCCTGGCTTCTGCCAGCTCCCAAAGTGCGTGCTCGGTAAGATAAAGAGATAAGAATCTGCAGACCCAGAAGTTCAACTTTTCCTATGCTACTCTGAATAATTCACCCTTTTAGACACTACTTTCAGGTAACATCCTCGCACTGCTCAAAGACCAAAAGACCATGTTAAGCGTCAATGATCTCTTAGAGCTCATGCAGCAATTCCATGACTAGCATAGATACCAAAATCAAGGATGCTGAGAAGTGAGCCATATAATGACGATTAGAGACTAAATGAAAGATCTCTAGACCATTCGCATGAAAATATAAAATATAAAAAAAAGCATATTACCTTCCAGTACTCAACATATGTCAGTTGTGTCCAAATAGAGATGCATTTTGATGTCACCATGAAGCTCTTCCATTTCTTTCGCTGTTAAGCCCTGAATCAAATGCAGTGACCTAGACAGCTAAGCTACCATAATAATAAGCCTCTCCAAATTTAACTTATCAAAAAATTATGTTGAATACTTCCCATTATATACATTTCTTTGGAGATAACTACAGAGATATTTATACACCATAGTTTTAACAATAAATGCACTTCATGGCCAATTAAAGCACAGTGTGTATGGTCAACAGTTTATGCCACCTCCTATCGACCACTGAACCAAAGTGAAAAAGATGCACTCTAAAGCAGCTTAATTGTCTGATTGAAATAAAATAAAATAAAATATTTGGAGGTTATTTGAGGAACTTTTATCCACACTTCTTTTGTGGCTTAGGACTTTCAACCCAACAAGTTGTTTAGCACCAAAGCCACATAAAGAGAAGCTAGGGCCATAAGCAGCCCCCTATTCCCAAGCTTGTGATGAGAGACTTGACTTCCAAGCGGATGCCAAATTACCCCATGAATTGCAAGATATGTTTTTTTTTTTTTTATATTTATTATATCTTCCTTTTTGTCGTGTCTTAGTAAATGCAACAATAATTCCTCAATCCAATGAAAGTCAAAGTGGGGGAAAAGAGGGGGATGGGAAATAGGCTTAAGGCTAAAATTCAATTTAGAAAGTAGCAGCAGCCAAATCAAAGGCAGCTCAAACAAGCTCTTCTCAATTCAAATCCAAGTAAAATTAAACACGATCTTCCAGCAAAGTGAAAAATCTATCCATCCAATCCTTCATGTAAAAGAGATGCTGCCATTAGATGCTAATGAAGAAACTTTATACGATGATAGGAAATAAAACCATGTAAAGTATATTGGGTTACTATAAGAGGAAAAGGTAGATCGAAATAACCGTCATGGATGACAAAGAGTATGCTGGGTTATCCTTAAAGGAGAATCCATCCCCCCCACATTTCCAGGAGGATGGTATAAAAAATTTAATATTCGAGTCAATATTCAGATCATATGAACCATTGAGCTGCTTAGATAGAATATCAATTGCTTCCGCACCTTCATGCAATGCAATATCATCTCTGACCTGACTTTGCTTTCATCAAATATTGAGAAAAACAATTGTCAAAATGATGCCTCCGTAAGACTAACCAGTACAAAGCAGAATATTTCACGCCCATCGCCAATTCAACAAGAAAAATCTTGCTTTGGTGACTGAAGGGAACATACCATTTTGTCTTGATGCTGAGCCTTTCTTCCCTTCTCTTCTTCATTATCTCTACCTCTACTTGAATAATGAGCAATAAAAACTAGCAAGGTTAAGACATTTTGCTTTCTAGCATTTGGGATTTGGCATTTATTCATTCATAAAGCACTACCTATTCTTAAAAACCTATATATATATATATAAATCAATATATAAAGTCAAGTTTTGCAAGTTTTTGTTCAAATTTAACCTAAGCATTTCCCCTATTCGCAGGAAAGTTGATAATTATCTTTTCGTTTTTTTTTTTTTTTTGGGTAGCCCAGAAGACATACATGATGGTCTCCCATTTGTTTCCATGAGAAACCCAAGTGCCTCGGCCCTAACCTAGTACTAGCCTAGGCAAATGCAAAAGGAATTTCAGGATGCAATAGTCAATCTAAACAGAGTTTAGAGGTATGATGTTAAACTAAAACAGTTAAGTTGAATCTTAGTGCAGGAACATAAGTAAAATAACTTTTTGGAGCCTAAAAGGCTTCAAATAGTCTACCCCTGAATTTGTTGCATGCATATTTATCCACTTTATTTGGATCCCTTCTCCATTATTATCCGGTTACAAATGCATTTTTGCTGCTGGAAAACACTAATTTCATTAAATTAACCACCGAGATAAGTAATCAGCATCTCTTCTTCGTCAAATTATGATGCTAAAGTTGAAGAATCTGTCTCTCTACCCAAATAATTTAGCCCCTTAGCTAAATAAATTTAGCACAATCATGGATTATAAAAGGGAAAAGAGCACCGAAAACCCTCAACTTTGCCCAACAAATTTACCCCAAAAACATAAAAAAAAAATGCGGAACTTTGCCACCTTGCCACGGAACCGTGACATATTTACCCCAAGCTTCTAGGGCATTTTGATCTTTTTACTTATTAATTTTTTTTTCTTTTTTTCTTCTTCTTCTCTCTTCCCTCCACCTGCCATGGGGAGCCCAGGGGAGGGAAGCCGGCGGGAGGCCCTCGCTGGACACGGGCAAGAGCGGCCCTAGCTAGCCCAAGTGAGGGTGACCCTTGACGCTGGTGAGGGCAGCTGGTGAGGGCAGCCGGACGTTGGCTTCCTCTGTCGGGGAGCGGGGAGGGGCGGAGGGAAGAGAGAAGAAGAAGAAAAAGAAAAAAAGAAAAAGAAAAAACGGAAATATTAAGACAAAATGCCTTGCAATATTAACCATTTGAAACATATTCTTCTTTTCCACGGAGTGAAAAACAATTCCTCAAAATAGATCAAAATTATGTTTCCCCATGTTTCCCCCTATCTTAAAATGGCCAAGAATTTAAGTTTCACACGGAAAGGCAACAGCATGCCCTTTCTACTTTCTAGTTAGGGTGATATAAAGAGGGAAATGAATAGAATGGGAATGGGGTCATGATGATTTTTCTACTTCTCATAAAACTATTATCTTAGAGCTTAACTAGAATCACTTCAAGAAAGAAAAGGCCCATAATCATCAATTTTACAAACCAAAACAAGGGAAATCAAATCATCAATACTGCACCCAATGCCTCAATTTCTTCCTCTGTAAAATGATGACCATGGAGCTCGCGCACCTTCCATCCCGATTCCTTCTAATTCCATTCTGGTTCCTCTCTCCCAAGAAGAGGATGCTTTCTTCTTTCTAGTTTCTATGGGGTCGCACATACGGAGATAATTATACGGAGATACTTATGATTTTTTATTTTTATACTTTCCTGCCGTGTCTTTGGCCAATGATAAACTCACGGCTTCAATTTATCTTTTCTGAAATATTAATTACACTAAAAAAAAAAAAAAAAAAGCAGCGGAAAGTATCTTGAGATTCACTTAATAATTAAAAAAATGTATCATAATTCATTAGCCATAGAGAAAAACCTCAACAAAATTTAATTCATCTAACTTGCACAGGATTTTCATTAATTTTGCAAAGGAGCTTGTGCATCTATTTATTCCCTCCAAAGACACGTATTCATAAAATAAAATAATAACAAAAAAACCTAGTCAATAGATTAGACTTATTGATTAAGAAAAATATTTTCTTTGATAAAATTAGCCTAAACCAAACTAAAAGACTAAATTGACAAAAGATTTATGACTAAATTGACACCATTAAAAGTTTAAGATTAAATTGTTCCGAATCAAAAGATTTATAACTAAATTGTTTTATGACTTTTTTTTTTTACTTTTTGCTGGAACAATTCAAACCAAGGATCAAGCTTCAACCAAAAAAAATCTAACAAAACAAACAATCACGCACATTGTAAAATAGGAAATACATGAAGTCTATTATATTCGAACTTAAAGATGTCCTAAAACAATAAGGCTTTAGGTAGCAAGTGCACATCATTATGACTAATGGGAGACTTCAATCAACTGAAATTCATATGAATTTCCCTAATTCCCTATCTAAAATTAGTTGCGTCGTGTACTGAAGGTCATGGATCGCATACTGGCAAGCTAAGATCAAGCTAAGGTCATGGAGTTTTGGAGTTTTGGGGGTTAACATATCCATATATACAAGGCAAAAGTAATTATATTCTTTCACGGTGGAGAATATATATTTGGTAAACATAGGATTTTTGAAAGATTTTCATGCGAAAATGTTGTGCAAGCATCTTCAACGTCGAGCAGCCTGTGAAGGTCGTTTGGCCTTTGAGTTCAGTTCAGAGTTCCCATGGTTTTGATATTTAGATGAAGCATCAAAGTACCCAGAACCCTTATCTAATGGAGAGATGATGGAGCTGGATCATTTTCTCTGCAACGGACGGCTCCATCGTGATGAAACTGACTGAAGGGGCCGCCTGAAGAGGACTCGAAGAGGAGAGGGTTGCATTAGATAATTCCTTTTCTCCCTGCAGATTGCTTAGCGCAAACTGAGTAAGGTTGTGCATCTAGGAAAAGAATTGAGGTACTAGATGCAAGAAGCAATGGCCTCAAAGCCAGTTCCATCGGGAGATAATGGGAGATAATTTTGAAATGAAGGCAATCAAAGCCATGGGAGCCATGGAGGAAGGTGATGCAGTTTTTGGCTTGACGTCGTCACCAATTTTCTCTCGACTTGGTTTTCGACTTGGTTTTCTCAGATAACCTGATCCCCTGATCCTTTGTTCATGTGGATGCAGGGCTTATTGGTGGCATGATAAGTATGGAATCCAGAAAACCAAAATATTTCTAACCCTTGTCCACGGTGTCCACAGTGGGGATATGAGTGGAGTAAGCATGCAACTTGTACTAAGGCCCAACATAAGAACATTAATTAACATAAATGAACATGAGATTGCTCGGTGATAAGAGGTTGGTGATAAGAGCTTCACTGCTTGGTGATAAGTGGCTTGGTGATAATTATGGCTTCCCTTGGGTTGGTTGGGTTGATGATTCGTTTGCGAGAGGAGGAGGAGGCAGAAATGGTTTGAGGTCATTATCCTGGAATAATTTTTGCAATTCTTCCTCAAGCTCGGTTCTCTCCATCTTTTATCTTCAAGCTCCTCCATTCAGCGCTAGCGCTAGCCCTTACGTATGGCTGTGTGTTTGGTTGTCGGTGTGTGTGTGTTTGGTTGTCCGGATTTGAGTCTCCATACAATAATTGTTGTTTGGGAATGTCCACCCGATAAAAGCTGAAAAAATCGGGGGGAGGGGGTGGCAGCCCGGATTGGATAATTTTTTTTTTTTTTTTTTTTTTTAAGGAAAGAAAGAACTTAACAAAAAGAGAAAATGGATGCCTCCGCCTCTTGGATTCATTTGTCAGCCCTCTTCTTCCACTTCTTCTCCCATCTTGCTTCTCTTCTCCTATGCCAGCAATTGGGTGCCCCTTCCTTTGGATCATGGACTTGCCGAATTTGATGACCAAGTACTTGGACGTCTCAAAGGAAGAGGGGATGATGGTGATGGTGATGAAGCAGCTCTAAATCTTTGGTATCGTTCACAATTTGGATCTCCATCCATTTGAGGCAATGCAAAGACTACTTGGGTGGTGGCCTAAAGATTTATCCCTCTCCCTAGTCTAAGATTTATTGATTTATGGTGCTCCCCGTTTTCAATGTGGCCACTGCAAAGGTGGCCACAATACAGTTCCTAGATAGGACTTTAATTAATTGATTTTTCTATTTTTTATTTTTATAATTCAATTGAATATCATTTTTATTTTTTAATCCAATGCACCAAAAACTTGATAGGACCACCTTTATTATCCAATTATTATCCAACGATTTACTATCCTATATGTAGATAAGTGAAAATTTGGAGAAGTGATACCTTGATTAGTGAGATAATGAAAAGATTTATTACCTTAATGTCTCTTCTTCTGAAAGCCCGTTCTTGGCAAAATCCTCCAAGAAAGATTTCTCGTTAGGAAAGTGGTCAGGAAAGTGATTATCTTTGAAAAATTCTTGCATCATCCTATCGCATGATCTGATAACGATTCCACAGGGACTTTCTATCTTTCGCCTTAAAACTTGCATTTTTTTCATTCTTTGGAGGCGTGTTGATGAACCGAGAGGGAGAGGAAAGGAGAGACGATTGGATGAACTTGGATGAAGTGAGAGGAAAAGATAGGAGAGGAAGTGAGACCAGTGGGTGTTAAAAAAGAGGAAGAGTTTCCACTCGAGGAATGAAACCGATCAAGAGGAAGAGGAAGGAGGAAGAGTTTTTACAATTAATATCAACGTCTCACTTGACCAATGAAACCGGCATTGATGGTGAGAAAGACAATGTGGATAAGGATCTGCATGGGAGACTGGAAAGGGAAAAAAAGTTTAAAATTGCAGGCAGAAAGAAAGAAGACGTTGCATAATAAAGACCACCTAACAAAAAAAAGTAAAAATAATAAAGGCACGCGATAGAGAACTAAAAAATTAAAATATATATATAGTAAGAAGAAGATGGAGCCCGCTAATCTCGATCCTTTCTTCTTCTTCTTTTTTTCTTATTGTATTTAAAAAAATCGTTGATGGATTAGCCCAAATATTTTACATACTTCTATGAGATATATTTTCTATTTATTTATTTTTTCAGTTATATTTTCTTCACGCACAAATATATATTAGAAGAATCCCACGCTGTTCAAATAAGGATTTATGATTTTTTGGGGAAGGATAAATTGAGAAATTGATATTGGTTTCCTAAGAAAACAAACAAGGTCACTCATCCCCAAGGTCACTAATCCCCAGGGTCACTCATCCCCAGCCTTAGCTTTAATGAACATAAAACTTCTGGTTCCTATATTTCCTATATTTTATAATCAAGGGAACTACCAAGTCCAGAAGCTAATGCTAGGTGTAAAATTTTTAGGTATCAATATAAAAATTGCAAAATAGTAGCACAACAGTACTAGAATCATAGAAAAAAAAAGTAAAAAAAATTAATTGCGATTATGCTAGGTCCTAAGATTATAAATGCTTAATTGCAATTTTCTTTTTAAAATTCAAAACTCGAGTTGGAATATTTACATGCATTACTACTATTATTATGTGTCATGTGTGTAGTGTGTCCTATGTAGTTAGAGTTTTTTTTTTTTTTTTTTTTTTCCCATATGAAGGGCCACACATAATAGGTTTTAATTTTGGGCTACACTACGAACATATGGAAATCATGGGTATTACCACCAACAAAGTCCAATTTACATATTTTTGTTTCAAAATTTTAGAATCAAAATTTTAGAATGTCCCCCAAAAAAATGAAACTTAGGGATTAAAACATATTGAAAAAATTGAGTTACAAGAGGATTCAAATTTGGCGGGGTACATCTAGTAGAAATCCAAATCCCTATGGTAAGTATTTAGGCATTTCTTTATTATGGGGCTTTTTGTTAAGTTATGAAGTATTTTAGACATCTCAAGCTCATTTGGGTAAAACCAAGATGCCAAATCTTTGGAATTATTATTGAAATTCTAAATTTAATAGAGCCAAATCTATGCAACTCGTACCAATATTTATGGTAAATATCATTTCATGCCAATGCATAGCATATAAAAAAGAGCAAGCCAAAAAGAAGTGGAATACATGACATTAACATATTGCCTCCGAGGTGGTATCCATAAATCTTCTTTCAAATTGTTATGTTCTTATTGGGAAAGACATTAAATCAATTTGTCCCACACTAGTGCATCCTTTGAGTTTTCTCCTAATATCCACTAATTTTTTTTTTCCATTCAATTAGAATTTTCTTCATGAATACTCGTAACCTTTTAACTATTTTTTAATCCATAAAAATCATCCTCCTTCTTTTGTTTGGATACCCTTTTTAATCTTCAAGCAAATATTGAAATAAACCATCACACATGAGTCGCAAACTCATAATATAAATATTATATTGTTGTTGACATATATATACATATAGTTATCGAATTAAATTATAAGCAAATATTGCAAACTCATAATATAAATATATGGTTGTTGACATATATATACATAAAGTATAATAAATTGTTTAAGCATAAAATTCTAAATATATATTTTCTTACGTAATTAGTATAAGGGTGTAAAATACACCCACAATCTTCTTGACATCAATAACCTAAGTAGGAATAATATAATATTTTCATATAGAATGTCTTGATTCTTTAAAATGATTTCTTTTCAAAATTCAAGACAATTGCCCCGGATGCAGCATAAAAGAACATGCAGCATAAATAAAAGAACCCACAGGAAATAGTTAAATTGTTGGAAATATTTTACTAATATCTTCGTTTACCTCCTAAAAAGCTCTAAAAGCTCGAAAAGCTTTCTTCCCTCTGTTTTTTTTTTTTTTTTTTTTTGTGAAATAAGATTTTCTTCATTTTTTTTATTATCTTTTTTATTATTCTGAATGTCATTCCTGAGTGAGGCTTTGACAGGTTTGTCATGGCATTCATCAATTAATTAATTATCATAAGAATAGCTAGCAATTAATTGTCATGAGGAAGAAGAGTTGTATCCCGAACAAGAAGAAGAGGGAGTGCTCTCCTGCTAGGACATACATACAGGACATCCCTAACAGAGAGAGAGAGAGAGAGAGAGAGAGAGAGAGAGAGGAATAAATAATAAATAATCTTTGTCCCTCCTTCTCTCCTTCTCTCTCCCCCGTTATTGTCGATTTAGAGCAAGCAACCGGTGCTGCGCGATCATTACAAAGCTGTATTGTCGATTTATAGCAAGCAATCGGTGCTGCGCGATCATTACAAAGCTGTATGATACGGTAGGCTCAGTTTTTTTAAATAATTTATGTTTTATTTTATTATTAAAATAGATACGAGGAAAGAGATAAATGCCAGCTAGCAAGTTTCCTGTTTTCATTTCTTTTCATTTATTTAATCCATTCCGAGATTTTTGGGTCTTCTGGGGTCATGAAAAGGAGAAGAAGGAGGAGGAGATATTTTTTAACTCCATCCATCTATTGAAATGTCAAATCAATATTAATAAAACAATAGATATAAAAAAAAAAAAAAAAAAGCAGGAACTTTTGCCCAAAGATGTTTTTTAATACTTTTATAAGGCTATTATAAGTAACATTTTCCACTCATATATTAATTTTTTCAATTTTCAATTCTTTACTATTTTCTTAATTTTGAAAAAAAAAAAGGAAGAAGATTATATGTAGAAGATAAAGCTAAAAATAAATTTCCCTTGGAGAACTAAGTTCTATTTCATCTTTAATATAAAAAAAAAAAAGATGGAATATAAGTTGAATATAGCTTCTTCTTCTTTTTATAATTACCAGGGTTTTTGTTTTTCCTTTCCACAAAAGAAAAATCACAGTTCTCAGCACATCTTTTACGCTTTTGGCCATTCCTTTGCCATGAGCCCGGGACATAACAAATACCTTCCTCAGCACGGTTTTGTTCTATCCCATGATTCCGTCCCGGTCTCCACACGTTTTTTTGTTCTTTTGGTAAGGTGGCATGAGGCGTGATTCGACCTATCCTAAGTCAAAATGGATGGATAGCTGTGTTGGGTCCACCAAGGTGATGTGCAAGTTTCTGTACTATGAGGTCCTTATTATAAAATTTATAATTTCAGTAAAGATCTTGATAAGGATGGATGATGAAGGATTGATCTTGACTCCAAAAATAAATCATTTCTCTAATTAGGCTCCATTTTCCAATAAATCTTTTTTCTAGGAAAATGATAATCTCCAGCTCAAATTATTATTATTATTATTATTATTATTATTATTGTTATTATTATCTTTAGAAAAAATTGTAATTTATAATTATTTTCTTTTCCTCCACTGGTGGCTCATGAGCAAGCCTCCTCGCGACCCTTGATGTTCAAGGGTGCACAGTGCACACTCTCGAACACTCACTCGAAGCCTGGCCGGTTGCTCGCCTTTGCTTTGGTAGGTGACTAGCCAGGAAGAAGAAGAAGAAGAAGAAAAAGGAAGAAGGAAAAAAAAAATGAAAATTACAAAAAAATGAAAATAAAAATAAAAGTAATTCAAACGAGTGACCAAAGAAAGAGTAGGGAAAATGTTTTTTCACATTCCCAAAAAAACCAATATTTGTCGGACTTCCTCCCACAAATTTATTCATTTACCAACTTAGTTTTGATGGAACTTATTCTCCATCCAGATCTTTGTGAATATGCCGTGTTGACAATGATAGGATTATGGCTGGTTAGGCACCCATTAGGAGGTTGCTGTATTTTAACACATATTTTGGATTTTTTTGAAAATATCAAGCACTTTCTTTCTTTTGCACGCAAGCCGTCCCTTCCCCTTCGGTTTTGCATCCCCCATCTCTCTCTTCATTAAATGAGCGGTGCTGGAGCGCGCTAGGGATCCGAGTGGTGTGAGTGGGATGGAGACAAAATCTTGGGAAATGATAGCTTGAGCTTCGTTTTGCCTTGCACGAAAACCTCACCTCTCTCTCTTCTTAGGACAAAGCGACAAAGCTGAAAAGATGAATGGACTGCAAAAGCCGGGCATCTTCCCAACGCACCCCGATGCGCTGCAAGAATCGTCCGCAACACTTTTTTATCCACAACCCAGCATCGGGAAGGTCCCGGATTGACTTCGGCTCTCCTTCTTCTCTCGCTAAAGTTTTTAAGTGAGTCCACCTGCCTCGAATTCAAGAAATGCCGAAAGAAAGCCTTCTCTTTCATCGTCACTGATGGTCTCCTTCCGGCGTAGAGAAATTTTGCGGAATGAGGACGTGGGAAAAAGAAAATTAGCTAAAGTTTGTTAAAGTATAATTTTTAATTATTATAGAAGATAATAGATTTTTTTAAATGCGTTAATTATAATTTTTTTCTTGTTAAAGTATCAGTTCAATCTATAATTTTTTCGTTAAAGTATTTTCTCATTAATTATTAAGTATTAATATGTAATATATTTATTAATATTATTAGCGCATATTCATTAATTTTTATTATTATTTATTCAATGTCATTCCCTCTTCTAGCTCCTGTTCCCTTTCTAGCTCCTGTTCCCTTTCTCATGGAGCAGCAGAGGGTGGCTGCTGGGTGGGGCCATGCTCATCCCTCGGCTTTTTGGCTTCTTGAACCGCCGGTTCCTCTTCCTTTCTTCTCCCCCGCTCTAATTTTTGGGACTTCTATTTTAAATTTATTTTCCAAACACCTTTTCTAATTTGCTCAGACTGGAGAGGAGCTAGCCTCCCAATATTAGCAAAATAAAAAGTTCCAAAATAGCTTGATGAGAAAATTAATAAAAAAAAATACAATTACTAGTGTACGTGTACCTAAAAAAACAAATTTAGCTCTAATTTTGGTGAAATGGTAACATTGTTGGTTTAGTTACCACAACCACTCCACCTTCATCAACCTCCACCGCCACGGTCAAACCACGCCTCGAGGATCTCCTCGGGGGAATCTCCGTCTAAGGTGGATTAACCACCTAGTTTAGTTCTTTAAACTCTTGTAAAGTCAAGATACTTATTTTAAATTTGAAATAATGTGATTTTTTGGAATTATTAATTCTAAACTCCATACACCCAAATCTACACCAACCTTTAACCTTTTATGTAAGTTTTAAATAGTTATTTTTTAGTCAAACTTGAGAAGTCGCCTTTCTCCTAAATATCCATCTTTTTGACTTTTTTTCTTTTGATGTATTTTTTTATAAAGTTTGCTTCCTTATGTTTTTTTTTTTAATAAATCCTTCTTTTTTTCCCTAGAGCTAAATTTAGCTGCTCATTACTGATAAATCTTTTACTTTTTCTCAATTAGGTAAATCATCTAGTTGAAAGTGGCCTAAATTGTGCCCCCAAAAATTGGAGTTTTTATTTATTTATTTATTTAGAGGGTAAAAAATTAAATTCGACTTTTTGGTCGTTCGAAAAATTTCCGAAAAGCCACAAAAAGCATGGGGAATTCGACTTCTTGTCTTAGAAAATTCCGGAAAAAAAAAAAAATCCCGAAGAAAGCGTGAGACACTGGGTGAGCAGTTAGCACGGTTCCCGGTTCTACAGGAACCCCGAGGGTCCGATTCTTCCCGGTTCTAAAGTTCTGGTTCCGTTCCTTTTGCTTGGAATCGGAACCGGAAGGGAGCTGGTTAGAGTTTAAAAACAAAAAACAAAAAACGCTAGCCGCACGTGATTTCCCCTTTCTCTTTCTTTTGCACGCAAGCCGTCCCTTCCCCTTCGGTTTTGCATCCCCCATCTCTCTCTTCATTAAATGAGCGGTGCTGGAGCGCGCTAGGGATCCGAGTGGTGTGAGTGGGATGGAGACAAAATCTTGGGAAATGATAGCTTGAGCTTCGTTTTGCCTTGCACGAAAACCTCACATCTCTCTCTTCTTAGGACAAAGCGACAAAGCTGAAAAGATGAATGGACTGCAAAAGCCGGGCATCTTCCCAACGCACCCCGATGCGCTGCAAGAATCGTCCGCAACACTTTTTTATCCACAACCCAGCATTGGGAAGGTCCCGGATTGACTCCGGTTCTCCTTCTTCTCTCGCTAAAGTTTTTAAGTGAGTCCACCTGCCTCGAATTCAAGAAATGCCGAAAGAAAGCCTTCTCTTTCATCGTCACTGATGGTCTCCTTCCGGCGTAGAGAAATTTTGGGGAATGAGGACGTGGGAAAAAAAAAAAAATTAGCTAAAGTATGTTAAAGTATAATTTTTAATTATTATAAAAGATAATAGATTTTTTTAAATGCGTTAATTATAATTTTTTTCTTGTTAAAGTATCAGTTCAATCTATAATTTTTTCGTTAAAGTATTTTCTCATTAATTATTAAGTATTAATATGTAATATATTTATTAATATTATTAGCGCATATTCATTAATTTTTATTATTATTTATTCAATGTCATTCCCTCTTCTAGCTCCTGTTCCCTTTCTAGCTCCTGTTCCCTTTCTCATGGAAGCAGAGGGTGGCTGCTGGGTGGGGCCATGCTCATCCCTCGGCTTTTTGGCTTCTTGAACCGCCGGTTCCTCTTCCTTTCTTCTCCCCCGCTCTAATTTTTGGGACTTCTATTTTAAATTTATTTTCCAAACACCTTTTCTAATTTGCTCAGACTGGAGAGGAGCTAGCCTCCCAATATTAGCAAAATAAAAAGTTCCAAAATAGCTTGATGAGAAAATTAATAAAAAAAAATACAATTACTAGTGTACGTGTACCTAAAAAAACAAATTTAGCTCTAATTTTGGTGAAATGGTAACATTGTTGGTTTAGTTACCACAACCACTCCACCTTCATCAACCTCCCACTGCCACGGTCAAACCACGCCTCAGAGGATCTCCTCGGGGGAATCTCCGTCTAAGGTGGATTAACCACCTATTTTAGTTCTTTAAACTCTTGTAAAGTCAAGATACTTATTTTAAATTTGAAATAATGTGATTTTTTGGAGTTATTAATTCTAAACTCCATACACCCAAATCTACACCAACCTTTAACCTTTTATGTAAGTATTAAATAGTTATTTTTTAGTCAAACTTGAGAAGTCGCCTTTCTCCTAAATATCCATCTTTTTTTGACTTTTTTTCTTTTGATGTATTTTTTTTATAAAGTTTGCTTCCTTATGTTTTTTTTTTTTAACAAATCCTTCTTCTTTTTTCCCTAGAGCTAAATTTAGCTGCTCATTACTGATAAATCTTTTACTTTTTCTCAATTAGGTAAATCATCTAGTTGAAAGTGGCCTAAATTATGGCCCCAAAAATTGGAGTTTTTATTTATTTAATTATTTAGAGGGTAAAAATTTAAATTCGACTTTTTGGTCGTTCGAAAAATTTCCGAAAAGCCACAAAAAGCGTGGGGAATTCGACTTCTTGTCTTAGAAAATTCCGGAAAAAAAAAATCCCGAAGAAAGCGTGAGACACTGGGTGAGCAGTTAGCACGGTTCCCGGTTCTACAGGAACCCCGAGGGTCCGATTCTTCCCGGTTCTAAAGTTCTGGTTCCGTTCCTTTTTCTTGGAACCGGAACCGGAAGGGAGCTGGTTAGAGTTTAAAAACAAAAAACAAAAAACGCTAGCCGCACGTGATTTCCCCTTTCTCTTTCTTTTGCACGCAAGCCGTCCCTTCCCCTTCGGTTTTGCATCCCCCATCTCTCTCTTCATTAAATGAGCGGTGCTGGAGCGCGCTAGGGATCCGAGTGGTGTGAGTGGGATGGAGACAAAATCTTGGGAAATGATAGCTTGAGCTTCGTTTTGCCTTGCACGAAAACCTCACATCTCTCTCTTCTTAGGACAAAGCGACAAAGCTGAAAAGATGAATGGACTGCAAAAGCCGGGCATCTTCCCAACGCACCCCGATGCGCTGCAAGAATCGTCCGCAACACTTTTTTATCCACAACCCAGCATTGGGAAGGTCCCGGATTGACTCCGGTTCTCCTTCTTCTCTCGCTAAAGTTTTTAAGTGAGTCCACCTGCCTCGAATTCAAGAAATGCCGAAAGAAAGCCTTCTCTTTCATCGTCACTGATGGTCTCCTTCCGGCGTAGAGAAATTTTGGGGAATGAGGACGTGGGAAAAAAAAAAATTAGCTAAAGTATGTTAAAGTATAATTTTTAATTATTATAAAAGATAATAGATTTTTTTAAATGCGTTAATTATAATTTTTTTCTTGTTAAAGTATCAGTTCAATCTATAATTTTTTCGTTAAAGTATTTTCTCATTAATTATTAAGTATTAATATGTAATATATTTATTAATATTATTAGCGCATATTCATTAATTTTTATTATTATTTATTCAATGTCATTCCCTCTTCTAGCTCCTGTTCCCTTTCTAGCTCCTGTTCCCTTTCTCATGGAGCAGCAGAGGGTGGCTGCTGGGTGGGGCCATGCTCATCCCTCGGCTTTTTGGCTTCTTGAACCGCCGGTTCCTCTTCCTTTCTTCTCCCCCGCTCTAATTTTTGGGACTTCTATTTTAAATTTATTTTCCAAACACCTTTTCTAATTTGCTCAGACTGGAGAGGAGCTAGCCTCCCAATATTAGCAAAATAAAAAGTTCCAAAATAGCTTGATGAGAAAATTAATAAAAAAAAATACAATTACTAGTGTACGTGTACCTAAAAAAACAAATTTAGCTCTAATTTTGGTGAAATGGTAACATTGTTGGTTTAGTTACCACAACCACTCCACCTTCATCAACCTCCACTGCCACGGTCAAACCACGCCTCAGAGGATCTCCTCGGGGGGGAATCTCCGTCTAAGGTGGATTAACCACCTAGTTTAGTTCTTTAAACTCTTGTAAAGTCAAGATACTTATTTTAAATTTGAAATAATGTGATTTTTTGGAATTATTAATTCTAAACTCCATACACCCAAATCTACACCAACCTTTAACCTTTTATGTAAGTTTTAAATAGTTATTTTTTAGTCAAACTTGAGAAGTCGCCTTTCTCCTAAATATCCATCTTTTTTTGACTTTTTTTCTTTTGATGTATTTTTTTTATAAAGTTTGCTTCCTTATGTTTTTTTTTTTTAACAAATCCTTCTTCTTTTTTCCCTAGAGCTAAATTTAGCTGCTCATTACTGATAAATCTTTTACTTTTTCTCAATTAGGTAAATCATCTAGTTGAAAGTGGCCTAAATTGTGCCCCCAAAAATTGGAGTTTTTATTTATTTATTTATTTAGAGGGTAAAAAATTAAATTCGACTTTTTGGTCGTTCGAAAAATTTCCGAAAAGCCACAAAAAGCATGGGGAATTCGACTTCTTGTCTTAGAAAATTCCGGAAAAAAAAAAAAATCCCGAAGAAAGCGTGAGACACTGGGTGAGCAGTTAGCACGGTTCCCGGTTCTACAGGAACCCCGAGGGTCCGATTCTTCCCGGTTCTAAAGTTCTGGTTCCGTTCCTTTTGCTTGGAATCGGAACCGGAAGGGAGCTGGTTAGAGTTTAAAAACAAAAAACAAAAAACGCTAGCCGCACGTGATTTCCCCTTTCTCTTTCTTTTGCACGCAAGCCGTCCCTTCCCCTTCGGTTTTGCATCCCCCATCTCTCTCTTCATTAAATGAGCGGTGCTGGAGCGCGCTAGGGATCCGAGTGGTGTGAGTGGGATGGAGACAAAATCTTGGGAAATGATAGCTTGAGCTTCGTTTTGCCTTGCACGAAAACCTCACATCTCTCTCTTCTTAGGACAAAGCGACAAAGCTGAAAAGATGAATGGACTGCAAAAGCCGGGCATCTTCCCAACGCACCCCGATGCGCTGCAAGAATCGTCCGCAACACTTTTTTATCCACAACCCAGCATTGGGAAGGTCCCGGATTGACTCCGGTTCTCCTTCTTCTCTCGCTAAAGTTTTTAAGTGAGTCCACCTGCCTCGAATTCAAGAAATGCCGAAAGAAAGCCTTCTCTTTCATCGTCACTGATGGTCTCCTTCCGGCGTAGAGAAATTTTGGGGAATGAGGACGTGGGAAAAAAAAAAAATTAGCTAAAGTATGTTAAAGTATAATTTTTAATTATTATAAAAGATAATAGATTTTTTTAAATGCGTTAATTATAATTTTTTTCTTGTTAAAGTATCAGTTCAATCTATAATTTTTTCGTTAAAGTATTTTCTCATTAATTATTAAGTATTAATATGTAATATATTTATTAATATTATTAGCGCATATTCATTAATTTTTATTATTATTTATTCAATGTCATTCCCTCTTCTAGCTCCTGTTCCCTTTCTAGCTCCTGTTCCCTTTCTCATGGAGCAGCAGAGGGTGGCTGCTGGGTGGGGCCATGCTCATCCCTCGGCTTTTTGGCTTCTTGAACCGCCGGTTCCTCTTCCTTTCTTCTCCCCCGCTCTAATTTTTGGGACTTCTATTTTAAATTTATTTTCCAAACACCTTTTCTAATTTGCTCAGACTGGAGAGGAGCTAGCCTCCCAATATTAGCAAAATAAAAAGTTCCAAAATAGCTTGATGAGAAAATTAATAAAAAAAAATACAATTACTAGTGTACGTGTACCTAAAAAAACAAATTTAGCTCTAATTTTGGTGAAATGGTAACATTGTTGGTTTAGTTACCACAACCACTCCACCTTCATCAACCTCCACTGCCACGGTCAAACCACGCCTCAGAGGATCTCCTCGGGGGGGAATCTCCGTCTAAGGTGGATTAACCACCTAGTTTAGTTCTTTAAACTCTTGTAAAGTCAAGATACTTATTTTAAATTTGAAATAATGTGATTTTTTGGAATTATTAATTCTAAACTCCATACACCCAAATCTACACCAACCTTTAACCTTTTATGTAAGTTTTAAATAGTTATTTTTTAGTCAAACTTGAGAAGTCGCCTTTCTCCTAAATATCCATCTTTTTGACTTTTTTTCTTTTGATGTATTTTTTTATAAAGTTTGCTTCCTTATGTTTTTTTTTTTAATAAATCCTTCTTTTTTTCCCTAGAGCTAAATTTAGCTGCTCATTACTGATAAATCTTTTACTTTTTCTCAATTAGGTAAATCATCTAGTTGAAAGTGGCCTAAATTGTGCCCCCAAAAATTGGAGTTTTTATTTATTTATTTATTTAGAGGGTAAAAAATTAAATTCGACTTTTTGGTCGTTCGAAAAATTTCCGAAAAGCCACAAAAAGCATGGGGAATTCGACTTCTTGTCTTAGAAAATTCCGGAAAAAAAAAAAATCCCGAAGAAAGCGTGAGACACTGGGTGAGCAGTTAGCACGGTTCCCGGTTCTACAGGAACCCCGAGGGTCCGATTCTTCCCGGTTCTAAAGTTCTGGTTCCGTTCCTTTTTCTTGGAACCGGAACCGGAAGGGAGCTGGTTAGAGTTTAAAAACAAAAAACAAAAAACGCTAGCCGCACGTGATTTCCCCTTTCTCTTTCTTTTGCACGCAAGCCGTCCCTTCCCCTTCGGTTTTGCGTCCCCCATCTCTCTCTTCATTAAATGAGCGGTGCTGGAGCGCGCTAAGGATCCGATTGGTGTGAGTGGGATGGAGACAAAATATTGGGAAATGATAGCTTGAGCTTCGTTTTGCCTTGCACGAAAACCTCACATCTCTCTCTTCTTAGGACAAAGCGACAAAGCTGAAAAGATGAATGGACTGCAAAAGCCGGGCATCTTCCCAACGCACCCCGATGCGCTGCAAGAATCGTCCGCAACACTTTTTTATCCACAACCCAGCATCGGGAAGGTCCCGGATTGACTTCGGCTCTCCTTCTTCTCTCGCTAAAGTTTTTAAGTGAGTCCACCTGCCTCGAATTCAAGAAATGCCGAAAGAAAGCCTTCTCTTTCATCGTCACTGATGGTCTCCTTCCGGCGTAGAGAAATTTTGCGGAACGAGGACGTGGGAAAAAGAAAATTAGCTAAAGTTTGTTAAAGTATAATTTTTAATTATTATAGAAGATAATAGATTTTTTTAAATGCGTTAATTATAATTTTTTTCTTGTTAAAGTATCAGTTCAATCTATAATTTTTTCGTTAAAGTATTTTCTCATTAATTATTAAGTATTAACTCCTCAGGGGGGAATCTCCGTCTAAGGTGGATTAACCACCTATTTTAGTTCTTTAAACTCTTGTAAAGTCAAGATACTTATTTTAAATTTGAAATAATGTGATTTTTTGGAGTTATTAATTCTAAACTCCATACACCCAAATCTACACCAACCTTTAACCTTTTATGTAAGTATTAAATAGTTATTTTTTAGTCAAACTTGAGAAGTCGCCTTTCTCCTAAATATCCATCTTTTTGACTTTTTTTCTTTTGATGTATTTTTTTATAAAGTTTGCTTCCTTATGTTTTTTTTTTTAATAAATCCTTCTTTTTTTCCCTAGAGCTAAATTTAGCTGCTCATTACTGATAAATCTTTTACTTTTTCTCAATTAGGTAAATCATCTAGTTGAAAGTGGCCTAAATTGTGCCCCCAAAAATTGGAGTTTTTATTTATTTATTTATTTAGAGGGTAAAAATTAAATTCGACTTTTTGGTCGTTCGAAAAATTTCCGAAAAGCCACAAAAAGCATGGGGAATTCGACTTCTTGTCTTAGAAAATTCCGGAAAAAAAAAAAAAAAAAAAAAAAAAATCCCGAAGAAAGCGTGAGACACTGGGTGAGCAGTTAGCACGGTTCCCGGTTCTACAGGAACCCCGAGGGTCCGATTCTTCCCGGTTCTAAAGTTCTGGTTCCGTTCCTTTTGCTTGGAATCGGAACCGGAAGGGAGCTGGTTAGAGTTTAAAAACAAAAAACAAAAAACGCTAGCCGCACGTGATTTCCCCTTTCTCTTTCTTTTGCACGCAAGCCGTCCCTTCCCCTTCGGTTTTGCATCCCCCATCTCTCTCTTCATTAAATGAGCGGTGCTGGAGCGCGCTAGGGATCCGAGTGGTGTGAGTGGGATGGAGACAAAATCTTGGGAAATGATAGCTTGAGCTTCGTTTTGCCTTGCACGAAAACCTCACATCTCTCTCTTCTTAGGACAAAGCGACAAAGCTGAAAAGATGAATGGACTGCAAAAGCCGGGCATCTTCCCAACGCACCCCGATGCGCTGCAAGAATCGTCCGCAACACTTTTTTATCCACAACCCAGCATTGGGAAGGTCCCGGATTGACTCCGGTTCTCCTTCTTCTCTCGCTAAAGTTTTTAAGTGAGTCCACCTGCCTCGAATTCAAGAAATGCCGAAAGAAAGCCTTCTCTTTCATCGTCACTGATGGTCTCCTTCCGGCGTAGAGAAATTTTGGGGAATGAGGACGTGGGAAAAAAAAAAAAAAAAATTAGCTAAAGTATGTTAAAGTATAATTTTTAATTATTATAAAAGATAATAGATTTTTTTAAATGCGTTAATTATAATTTTTTTCTTGTTAAAGTATCAGTTCAATCTATAATTTTTTTCGTTAAAGTATTTTCTCATTAATTATTAAGTATTAATATGTAATATATTTATTAATATTATTAGCGCATATTCATTAATTTTTATTATTATTTATTCAATGTCATTCCCTCTTCTAGCTCCTGTTCCCTTTCTAGCTCCTGTTCCCTTTCTCATGGAGCAGCAGAGGGTGGCTGCTGGGTGGGGCCATGCTCATCCCTCGGCTTTTTGGCTTCTTGAACCGCCGGTTCCTCTTCCTTTCTTCTCCCCCGCTCTAATTTTTGGGACTTCTATTTTAAATTTATTTTCCAAACACCTTTTCTAATTTGCTCAGACTGGAGAGGAGCTAGCCTCCCAATATTAGCAAAATAAAAAGTTCCAAAATAGCTTGATGAGAAAATTAATAAAAAAAAAATACAATTACTAGTGTACGTGTACCTAAAAAAACAAATTTAGCTCTAATTTTGGTGAAATGGTAACATTGTTGGTTTAGTTACCACAACCACTCCACCTTCATCAACCTCCACTGCCACGGTCAAACCACGCCTCAGAGGATCTCCTCGGGGGGGAATCTCCGTCTAAGGTGGATTAACCACCTAGTTTAGTTCTTTAAACTCTTGTAAAGTCAAGATACTTATTTTAAATTTGAAATAATGTGATTTTTTGGAATTATTAATTCTAAACTCCATACACCCAAATCTACACCAACCTTTAACCTTTTATGTAAGTTTTAAATAGTTATTTTTTAGTCAAACTTGAGAAGTCGCCTTTCTCCTAAATATCCATCTTTTTGACTTTTTTTCTTTTGATGTATTTTTTTATAAAGTTTGCTTCCTTATGTTTTTTTTTTTTAATAAATCCTTCTTTTTTTCCCTAGAGCTAAATTTAGCTGCTCATTACTGATAAATCTTTTACTTTTTCTCAATTAGGTAAATCATCTAGTTGAAAGTGGCCTAAATTGTGCCCCCAAAAATTGGAGTTTTTATTTATTTATTTATTTAGAGGGTAAAAAATTAAATTCGACTTTTTGGTCGTTCGAAAAATTTCCGAAAAGCCACAAAAAGCATGGGGAATTCGACTTCTTGTCTTAGAAAATTCCGGAAAAAAAAAAAATCCCGAAGAAAGCGTGAGACACTGGGTGAGCAGTTAGCACGGTTCCCGGTTCTACAGGAACCCCGAGGGTCCGATTCTTCCCGGTTCTAAAGTTCTGGTTCCGTTCCTTTTGCTTGGAATCGGAACCGGAAGGGAGCTGGTTAGAGTTTAAAAACAAAAAACAAAAAACGCTAGCCGCACGTGATTTCCCCTTTCTCTTTCTTTTGCACGCAAGCCGTCCCTTCCCCTTCGGTTTTGCATCCCCCATCTCTCTCTTCATTAAATGAGCGGTGCTGGAGCGCGCTAGGGATCCGAGTGGTGTGAGTGGGATGGAGACAAAATCTTGGGAAATGATAGCTTGAGCTTCGTTTTGCCTTGCACGAAAACCTCACATCTCTCTCTTCTTAGGACAAAGCGACAAAGCTGAAAAGATGAATGGACTGCAAAAGCCGGGCATCTTCCCAACGCACCCCGATGCGCTGCAAGAATCGTCCGCAACACTTTTTTATCCACAACCCAGCATTGGGAAGGTCCCGGATTGACTCCGGTTCTCCTTCTTCTCTCGCTAAAGTTTTTAAGTGAGTCCACCTGCCTCGAATTCAAGAAATGCCGAAAGAAAGCCTTCTCTTTCATCGTCACTGATGGTCTCCTTCCGGCGTAGAGAAATTTTGGGGAATGAGGACGTGGGAAAAAAAAAAAAAATTAGCTAAAGTATGTTAAAGTATAATTTTTAATTATTATAAAAGATAATAGATTTTTTTAAATGCGTTAATTATAATTTTTTTCTTGTTAAAGTATCAGTTCAATCTATAATTTTTTCGTTAAAGTATTTTCTCATTAATTATTAAGTATTAATATGTAATATATTTATTAATATTATTAGCGCATATTCATTAATTTTTATTATTATTTATTCAATGTCATTCCCTCTTCTAGCTCCTGTTCCCTTTCTAGCTCCTGTTCCCTTTCTCATGGAGCAGCAGAGGGTGGCTGCTGGGTGGGGCCATGCTCATCCCTCGGCTTTTTGGCTTCTTGAACCGCCGGTTCCTCTTCCTTTCTTCTCCCCCGCTCTAATTTTTGGGACTTCTATTTTAAATTTATTTTCCAAACACCTTTTCTAATTTGCTCAGACTGGAGAGGAGCTAGCCTCCCAATATTAGCAAAATAAAAAGTTCCAAAATAGCTTGATGAGAAAATTAATAAAAAAAAAAATACAATTACTAGTGTACGTGTACCTAAAAAAACAAATTTAGCTCTAATTTTGGTGAAATGGTAACATTGTTGGTTTAGTTACCACAACCACTCCACCTTCATCAACCTCCACTGCCACGGTCAAACCACGCCTCAGAGGATCTCCTCGGGGGGGAATCTCCGTCTAAGGTGGATTAACCACCTAGTTTAGTTCTTTAAACTCTTGTAAAGTCAAGATACTTATTTTAAATTTGAAATAATGTGATTTTTTGGAATTATTAATTCTAAACTCCATACACCCAAATCTACACCAACCTTTAACCTTTTATGTAAGTTTTAAATAGTTATTTTTTAGTCAAACTTGAGAAGTCGCCTTTCTCCTAAATATCCATCTTTTTGACTTTTTTTCTTTTGATGTATTTTTTTATAAAGTTTGCTTCCTTATGTTTTTTTTTTTAATAAATCCTTCTTTTTTTCCCTAGAGCTAAATTTAGCTGCTCATTACTGATAAATCTTTTACTTTTTCTCAATTAGGTAAATCATCTAGTTGAAAGTGGCCTAAATTGTGCCCCCAAAAATTGGAGTTTTTATTTATTTATTTATTTAGAGGGTAAAAAATTAAATTCGACTTTTTGGTCGTTCGAAAAATTTCCGAAAAGCCACAAAAAGCATGGGGAATTCGACTTCTTGTCTTAGAAAATTCCGGAAAAAAAAAAAAAAAAAAAATCCCGAAGAAAGCGTGAGACACTGGGTGAGCAGTTAGCACGGTTCCCGGTTCTACAGGAACCCCGAGGGTCCGATTCTTCCCGGTTCTAAAGTTCTGGTTCCGTTCCTTTTGCTTGGAATCGGAACCGGAAGGGAGCTGGTTAGAGTTTAAAAACAAAAAACGCTAGCCGCACGTGATTTCCCCTTTCTCTTTCTTTTGCACGCAAGCCGTCCCTTCCCCTTCGGTTTTGCATCCCCCATCTCTCTCTTCATTAAATGAGCGGTGCTGGAGCGCGCTAGGGATCCGAGTGGTGTGAGTGGGATGGAGACAAAATCTTGGGAAATGATAGCTTGAGCTTCGTTTTGCCTTGCACGAAAACCTCACATCTCTCTCTTCTTAGGACAAAGCGACAAAGCTGAAAAGATGAATGGACTGCAAAAGCCGGGCATCTTCCCAACGCACCCCGATGCGCTGCAAGAATCGTCCGCAACACTTTTTTATCCACAACCCAGCATTGGGAAGGTCCCGGATTGACTCCGGTTCTCCTTCTTCTCTCGCTAAAGTTTTTAAGTGAGTCCACCTGCCTCGAATTCAAGAAATGCCGAAAGAAAGCCTTCTCTTTCATCGTCACTGATGGTCTCCTTCCGGCGTAGAGAAATTTTGGGGAATGGGAATGAGGACGTGGGAAAAAAAAAAAAAATTAGCTAAAGTATGTTAAAGTATAATTTTTAATTATTATAAAAGATAATAGATTTTTTTAAATGCGTTAATTATAATTTTTTTCTTGTTAAAGTATCAGTTCAATCTATAATTTTTTTCGTTAAAGTATTTTCTCATTAATTATTAAGTATTAATATGTAATATATTTATTAATATTATTAGCGCATATTCATTAATTTTTATTATTATTTATTCAATGTCATTCCCTCTTCTAGCTCCTGTTCCCTTTCTAGCTCCTGTTCCCTTTCTCATGGAGCAGCAGAGGGTGGCTGCTGGGTGGGGCCATGCTCATCCCTCGGCTTTTTGGCTTCTTGAACCGCCGGTTCCTCTTCCTTTCTTCTCCCCCGCTCTAATTTTTGGGACTTCTATTTTAAATTTATTTTCCAAACACCTTTTCTAATTTGCTCAGACTGGAGAGGAGCTAGCCTCCCAATATTAGCAAAATAAAAAGTTCCAAAATAGCTTGATGAGAAAATTAATAAAAAAAAAATACAATTACTAGTGTACGTGTACCTAAAAAAACAAATTTAGCTCTAATTTTGGTGAAATGGTAACATTGTTGGTTTAGTTACCACAACCACTCCACCTTCATCAACCTCCACTGCCACGGTCAAACCACGCCTCAGAGGATCTCCTCGGGGGGGAATCTCCGTCTAAGGTGGATTAACCACCTAGTTTAGTTCTTTAAACTCTTGTAAAGTCAAGATACTTATTTTAAATTTGAAATAATGTGATTTTTTGGAATTATTAATTCTAAACTCCATACACCCAAATCTACACCAACCTTTAACCTTTTATGTAAGTTTTAAATAGTTATTTTTTAGTCAAACTTGAGAAGTCGCCTTTCTCCTAAATATCCATCTTTTTGACTTTTTTTCTTTTGATGTATTTTTTTATAAAGTTTGCTTCCTTATGTTTTTTTTTTTAATAAATCCTTTTTTTTTCCCTAGAGCTAAATTTAGCTGCTCATTACTGATAAATCTTTTACTTTTTCTCAATTAGGTAAATCATCTAGTTGAAAGTGGCCTAAATTGTGCCCCCAAAAATTGGAGTTTTTATTTATTTATTTATTTAGAGGGTAAAAAATTAAATTCGACTTTTTGGTCGTTCGAAAAATTTCCGAAAAGCCACAAAAAGCATGGGGAATTCGACTTCTTGTCTTAGAAAATTCCGGAAAAAAAAAAATCCCGAAGAAAGCGTGAGACACTGGGTGAGCAGTTAGCACGGTTCCCGGTTCTACAGGAACCCCGAGGGTCCGATTCTTCCCGGTTCTAAAGTTCTGGTTCCGTTCCTTTTGCTTGGAATCGGAACCGGAAGGGAGCTGGTTAGAGTTTAAAAACAAAAAACAAAAAACGCTAGCCGCACGTGATTTCCCCTTTCTCTTTCTTTTGCACGCAAGCCGTCCCTTCCCCTTCGGTTTTGCATCCCCCATCTCTCTCTTCATTAAATGAGCGGTGCTGGAGCGCGCTAGGGATCCGAGTGGTGTGAGTGGGATGGAGACAAAATCTTGGGAAATGATAGCTTGAGCTTCGTTTTGCCTTGCACGAAAACCTCACCTCTCTCTCTTCTTAGGACAAAGCGACAAAGCTGAAAAGATGAATGGACTGCAAAAGCCGGGCATCTTCCCAACGCACCCCGATGCGCTGCAAGAATCGTCCGCAACACTTTTTTATCCACAACCCAGCATTGGGAAGGTCCCGGATTGACTCCGGTTCTCCTTCTTCTCTCGCTAAAGTTTTTAAGTGAGTCCACCTGCCTCGAATTCAAGAAATGCCGAAAGAAAGCCTTCTCTTTCATCGTCACTGATGGTCTCCTTCCGGCGTAGAGAAATTTTGGGGAATGAGGACGTGGGAAAAAAAAAAAAAAATTAGCTAAAGTATGTTAAAGTATAATTTTTAATTATTATAAAAGATAATAGATTTTTTTAAATGCGTTAATTATAATTTTTTTCTTGTTAAAGTATCAGTTCAATCTATAATTTTTTTCGTTAAAGTATTTTCTCATTAATTATTAAGTATTAATATGTAATATATTTATTAATATTATTAGCGCATATTCATTAATTTTTATTATTATTTATTCAATGTCATTCCCTCTTCTAGCTCCTGTTCCCTTTCTAGCTCCTGTTCCCTTTCTCATGGAGCAGCAGAGGGTGGCTGCTGGGTGGGGCCATGCTCATCCCTCGGCTTTTTGGCTTCTTGAACCGCCGGTTCCTCTTCCTTTCTTCTCCCCCGCTCTAATTTTTGGGACTTCTATTTTAAATTTATTTTCCAAACACCTTTTCTAATTTGCTCAGACTGGAGAGGAGCTAGCCTCCCAATATTAGCAAAATAAAAAGTTCCAAAATAGCTTGATGAGAAAATTAATAAAAAAAAATACAATTACTAGTGTACGTGTACCTAAAAAAACAAATTTAGCTCTAATTTTGGTGAAATGGTAACATTGTTGGTTTAGTTACCACAACCACTCCACCTTCATCAACCTCCACTGCCACGGTCAAACCACGCCTCAGAGGATCTCCTCGGGGGGGAATCTCCGTCTAAGGTGGATTAACCACCTAGTTTAGTTCTTTAAACTCTTGTAAAGTCAAGATACTTATTTTAAATTTGAAATAATGTGATTTTTTGGAATTATTAATTCTAAACTCCATACACCCAAATCTACACCAACCTTTAACCTTTTATGTAAGTTTTAAATAGTTATTTTTTAGTCAAACTTGAGAAGTCGCCTTTCTCCTAAATATCCATCTTTTTGACTTTTTTTCTTTTGATGTATTTTTTTATAAAGTTTGCTTCCTTATGTTTTTTTTTTTAATAAATCCTTCTTTTTTTCCCTAGAGCTAAATTTAGCTGCTCATTACTGATAAATCTTTTACTTTTTCTCAATTAGGTAAATCATCTAGTTGAAAGTGGCCTAAATTGTGCCCCCAAAAATTGGAGTTTTTATTTATTTATTTATTTAGAGGGTAAAAAATTAAATTCGACTTTTTGGTCGTTCGAAAAATTTCCGAAAAGCCACAAAAAGCATGGGGAATTCGACTTCTTGTCTTAGAAAATTCCGGAAAAAAAAAAATCCCGAAGAAAGCGTGAGACACTGGGTGAGCAGTTAGCACGGTTCCCGGTTCTACAGGAACCCCGAGGGTCCGATTCTTCCCGGTTCTAAAGTTCTGGTTCCGTTCCTTTTGCTTGGAATCGGAACCGGAAGGGAGCTGGTTAGAGTTTAAAAACAAAAAACAAAAAACGCTAGCCGCACGTGATTTCCCCTTTCTCTTTCTTTTGCACGCAAGCCGTCCCTTCCCCTTCGGCATAGGAGATTGAGGAGGAGATTGAGGAGATTGATTTATTTGATGGCAATTTGAAGGCATGTAGAATTGGAGTACTTGGCTTGGCAGATTACCTAGAGTTCACATTCGTCAACTATCGGTTTTCCTCATTCTTCATTCTCTCTTCCATTATTTATCATTATTTATTATTTTATGTGGGCTTACTTTTACTTTCTTTCTGCAGAATCCAGAATCCAAACATCTTGGATTGCAATGCAAAAGAATGCTATACGCATCAAGCTCACCACCCCTAGATCACCCCTAGATGATTAGATGTAAGGTTAGCTATGTGGGGCTTGTGGGGGCTTGCTTAAGTCCATAATTATTTTGTTTTGTTTCAGAAATGATTTCCTTTGTAAACTAGTTTGGCATGCCGGATAGGTTTAACAACCTATAAACTTATGGATCACCGATTATTCATTATTTTTTATTTTTTTTAGGATTGAATCCACTTATTTCTGCATTAGCTTCCTTCGTCCGTCCGTAGGTGAGCTTGGTTGGTCAGCTTGGTCAGGTACCTCAGGTCAGGTAGGCCATTATATTTCTATCCTAATAGTTATTAATCATTTTATTTTTTTTTACTTGATGAATTTATTTTGATTTAAAACCAAAATCAAAAGTAAAAGGTTAAATATTTTGAATTAATTTTTTTGAATAAATTGCCCTACCCGAGCAGAGTAGAGCTTCCTTGGGATAAAGCTTTTTTTTTTTTTTTGTAAGTAAACTAAATTCTCTCCCTTATTTTGATTAATGTAAAAGGTTAATTATTTTGAATTAATTTTTTTGGGTAAATTTAAGGAGACTAAACAAGCTATTGCCATATTTGTAGAGCTTACTTGGGAGATAAAACTCAAGTTTGTTTTTTTCTAAGAAATTCTCTCCCGGATAATTAATTAATTAATAATTTTCTTATTTTTTTATTTTATGAATTTATTTTCATTCCTAAACATTCCGTACCCAATGTTCTACATTTCGTAGAGCTTACTTGGGATAAAACTCAAGTTTGTTTTTTTCTTAGTTTACTAAATTCTCTCCCTAATAATTAATAATTTTCTTTTAAATTTTATGAATTTATTTTCATTACTAAACATGTCTTTTGCCAAGGCCTATGCCATAAAACTTAAGTTTGTTTTTTTCTTAGTAAACTAAATTCTCTCCCTAATAATTATTAATTATTTTATTACTAAACATGTTTTTAGCTTTTTGTATACTTGCCTTTTTTTCATATGCAATTCTATTTTATTAGGAATAAATTTTTTTTAGGAAGCATATCCAATCCTTTTTTTTTTTTTTTTTTTTTTTTTTTTTTTTTTTGGTCGAATAAGATGCAAGATGCCCGCGCCCTACGCTTTATAATAAGGAAGGATAATAAGGAAGGAGGGCAGTGGGTCCGTGGGTCCGAAGAAGGGAACCTAATATCTTTACGGGTCCGGGTCGGTCTCGAAAACGACCACGCGCGCATCGAGGAGACATGGAGGTCCATATCTTGATTTCTTCAACCGCCGTCATCAAAATTCTCTCTCGGCCTCGGCCTCGGCCTGCCTCCTGGGATCTCTCTCTTTTTCAAGGGTATTTTTCTTCAAGTTTTCATGACCCCAGAAGACCCTCGGAATGGATTAAATAAATGAAAAGAAATGAAAACAGGAAACTTGCTAGCTGAGCCGACCGTATCATACAGCTTTGTAATGAAGGAGAGAACGAGAGAAGAGAAGGAGAGAAGGAGGGACAGAGATTATTTATTATTTATTCCTCTCCTCTCTCTCTCTCTCTCTGCTAGGGATGTCCTAGGGATGTCCTGTATGTATGTCCTAGCAGGATAGCACTCCCCCTGTCTTCTTCGGGAAAGAACTCTTCTTCTTCATGACAATTAATTGCTAGCTATTCCTATGATAATTAATTAATTAATGAATTGCATGACAAACCTGTCAAAGCAAAATGAAGATAATCTTATTTCACAAAAAAAAAAAAAAAAATTAGAAAAGCAGGAGGAAAACAAAGATATTAGTAAAATATTTCCAACAATTTAACTATTTCCTGTGGGTTCTATGATCCCGGGCAATTGTCTTGAATTTTGAAAAGAAATCATTTTAAAGAATCAAGACATTCTATATGAAAATATTATATTATTCCTACTTAGGTTATTGATGTCTTGTGGACCCTTATACTAATTACCCTTATACTAATTACGTAGAAAATATATATTTAGAATTTTATGCTTAAACAATTTATTATACTTTAATTCAATAACTATATGTATATATATGTCAACAACAATATAATATTTATATTATATTTCAATATTTGCTGGTTTATTTCAATATTTGCTTGAAGATTAAAAGGTTATGAGTATCATGAAGAAAATTCTAATTGAATGGAAAAAAAAAAAAGAGTGGATATTAGGAGAAAACCCAAAGGATGCAGAGGACAAATTGATTTAATGTCTTTCCCAATAAGAACATAACAATTTGAAAGAAGATTTATGGATACCACCTCGGAGGCAATATGATAATGTCATGTATTCCACTTGCTCTTTTTTATATGCTATTGGCATGAAATGATATTTACCATAAATATTGGTAGTTGGTAGGAGTTAGACAGATTTGGCTCTATTAAATTTAGAATTTCAATAATAATTCCAAAGATTTGGCATCTTGGTTTTACTTCATAACTTAACAAAAAGCCCCATAATAAAGAAATGCCTAAATACTTACCATAGGGATTTGGATTTCTACTAGATGTACCCCCCCAAATTTGAATCCTCTTGTAACTCAATTTTTTCAATATGTTTTAATCCGTAAGTTTCATTTTTTTGGGGGACATTCTAAAATTTTGATTCTAAAATTTTGAAACAAAAATATGCAAATTGGACTTTGTTTGTGGTAATACCCATGATTTCCATATGTTCATAGTGTAGCCCAAAATTAAAACCTATTATGTGTGGCCCTAACTCTAACTACATAGGACACACTACACACGACAGATAATAATAGTAGTAATGCATGTAAATATTCCAACTCCAGTTTTGAATTTTAAAAAGAAAATTGCAATTAA
Organism: Eucalyptus paniculata subsp. matutina; assembly: GCA_017140255.1. Lineage (NCBI taxonomy): Eukaryota > Viridiplantae > Streptophyta > Magnoliopsida > Myrtales > Myrtaceae > Eucalyptus > Eucalyptus paniculata. The sequence goes on from CM029445.1 coordinate 25,263,371, forward strand.
GCATTTATAATCTTAGGACCTAGCATAATGGCAATTAATTTTTTTTACTTTTTTTTTATGACTCTAGTACTGTTGTGCTACTATTTTGCAATTTTTATATTGATACCTAAAAATTTTGCATTAGCTTCTAGACTTGGTAGTTCCCTTGATTATAAAATATTATAAAATATAGGAAATATAGGAACCAGAAGTTTTATGTTCATTAAAGCTAAGGCTGGGGATGAGTGACCCTTGGGAATTAGTGACGTTGGGGATGAGTCACCTTGTTTGTTTTATGAGGAAACCAATATCAATTTCTCAATTTATCCTTCCCATTTGAAGAGAGGGTTTGGGATTCTTCCAATTAATATATATATGTGTGTGTGTGTGTGTGTGTGTGTGTGCGCCCGCGCCAAAGATATAACCGAAAATATAAATAAATAGAAAATATAAGAAGATTAATTTGTTGTTTGTTATTCTATACAAAGGAATGTTGGGAAAAATATGACTTTAATGAATTAAAGAATAGTTAAAAGGTTATGAAAATTCATGAAAAGATAGATTTATATATTAGAGTGGATACTAGGAGAAAACTTTAAGGATGAAACTTTAAGGATGCAGTGGACAAATTGGTTTAATTAAAGAATAGTTAAAAGGTTATGAGTATTTTAGTACTGTTCACGCGAGCGTGTGATTTAGGAAATGATCACTATGCGGTGGTGTGGTGTGGTTTCTAGGTGAGAGGTTGAGAGGTGAAGGAGATTGCTTTTGGCCCGTCTATTTTGGTGCTAACTCAAAAAAAGTTCCTTCATATTATTAATAATAGGTAGAGGGAGGTAGAGGGAGATTGGACCTGAGCAGACTGAGCAGACCGGAAGGTAAAAGGTAAACCGCTTGGGCGGGTCGGTGACCCGAACTTTAGGGGTGTCAAAAAAACCCGAACCGACCCGACCCGAACACGACCCCGAACAGGAAACAAGCATCATTCGTGTCTTTCGGGTCTTGATACTGTTAGGGTAAAACAATGTGTTTCGGGTTGATACTGTTAGGGTAAAACATAAATGTGTTTCAGGATGATATTTTTAGGGTAAAACATAAATGTGTTTCAGGTCGGGTCAGGGTTGGAACATTCTTTGACCCGATAACTCCTACTTCCAAACAACCGAACAAACACACACACACACGTTCTCATCTTTCTTTACCATCAAACACAGACATTTCCCTCTCGGCTCTGCCTTCTTCTCCCACGACTGTGCCTTCGCTCACGACTGCCTCTCCTCCGAGGTGCGCTTCCGCCTCGCCGTCGCCGCCGCCACCCCTCGTCTCAACGCCAGAACCCTAGTCGCCGCCAAATCAGTGGATCGTTGCCGTCTGTCGCTGAAAGGCCCTGACCTGTGCTTCCATCGATTTCTTGATCCGCGAGGTGCTTAGGCGTCCTTCTTCTTCTTCGTTGAATTTTCCTGTTGCTATGGTGGTGGTGAAAGAGCCTTTCGGCACTGTTCCTTAACCGGGGGGAACCGGGGGATGGCTATTGCTTCACCTTCCAATAATAAAATAAAAAATAAATTATTAAAAAAGCTGAGCCTTTTTCTAATGATTGCGTCGAAGACCTCTTGTGTCTCTTCCTCTTCTCTCTTATTCTCTCCACTCCAACAATTGTCGCACTCACCAAGTTACTCTTACTCGACCCTCTTCTACCTTTTTACTTATATGCAGGAAGAAACGTCTTCTCTCCCCCCGATCTTCTCCACCTCCTTTTCAACTCCACGACCGCCCAACCCCGACCGTCGCCGTCGGAACCGACCATAGCCCCGTCGCCGTCGGAGCCCCGGCCACCACGGTCGCCGGACTCTCTTGTGCTCTCGATTCCATTTTCTTTAGTGGCTAGTTAGTTGGTTTTGGGTTTCTGGCGTCGAAGTTGCTTAGTCGCTTAGTCGTTGGTCTTCACCAACGAGCTGTTCACCTTGTAGACCACCTTCTAGACGGAGGAGATATAGAAAGTGTGCCGTGCGTGTTCACCTTGTATCTTATTTTATTTCACTTAGCCTCTTCCGCTCACACATTTCGGCTCACACATTTCGACCGGGCATCCTTGAGAAGGCCATATGATCTCTCAGGCTCACAGACTCACAGAGAGGAGTCCTCAATCTGACAATTTTACACTTAAGCTCCTCAGTGATCTTTTCCATGGTGTCTAGAAAAAGCTAAAGCAGCTTTGAAGGCATTTCCTTATATTTTTACCATGAGAATGAGAGCCGCAAAGGGAGACAGTGTTTCCGAATTTTAATGAATATGGATAACATTTCTTTTTGATATGATTTCTGATATTGCTCAAAGAAAACCCAAACCCATATATATTTGTTTGGGCTCTATTCCGAATTAATCAAAAAAATTGTTTTAGGATGAATTAGGTTGCATTTCTTAGAAAATATGTGGGCAATTTTTATTTCGAATTTTATAAAAAGGAAAAAGTAAACATAAAAAATATCATGCCATCTAGGTCATGTGAAATGTGAGGATTTAAAAGTGGCATATTAGAATTTAACACTTTCTCTTTCTCGTTACCAGATTAGATTATATTAGATTATATTAGATTATATGATTAATTAGGTATGGCAGTGCATGCAAATTAGCTTCCAATAAGTAGAGATTGATTGCTTAAAGATAAGTATTTGTTAACAATTTATTTAAAGTACAGGTAATAGATAATGGTTGCTTGTGGACTTGCATCAAAAAAATTATTTTAGATAAAAGAGAAAAGGTACCACATTTACTGTGAGGAATGGTTTAAAATCATTCAAAATGAATGCAAGGTGGCTTTAAAACTTTTTTTTTTTTTAGATAAAAAGAGACATAGCTAAATTTCAGTCTAATCACAAAACTTTTATTTTTATTTTTTTGAGATAAAAGAGAAAAACCTATTGAAGAAAGGGCTGGGAGGACAAATGAAGTGTATTCTGGTGAGTAATTCAAATGAATTGGGGAAAATTGGAGCTAACTTTATTTCTAAATTAAGATGCCTATTTTATTTTTTTATGGGCAATCCTAGGATACTTTTGAAGTGGTGATTTTATTATTTGGCAAGATATCAAGAAATAAAAATAAAACTAAATTGCTTACACTTAAGTGGTAGAAATTAGCTAGAAATTCTCGTCTCCCATCTATGGCTGGCCTGAAGAAGGGCGGAAGAGCAATGATGGGACGATTTGGTTGGAAATGAGCAAGCTGTCCTTGCCACTTGCCACTTGCCAGGGCATGCGGAGAGAGAAAAGGAGATACCGAGGAAGTACGGAAGTGGACCCGCCCCGCCGGCCAGCCCGGAGATCTTAAGAAGAAGCCATCCGCGTGCGGCCAGAGTTCCCTCCGTCGCGTCAGCAGTTCCCTCGGTCTCCTCCCTTCTCTCGCCTCTCGGTCTCCTCTCTCCTCTTCAACTGGCAGAGAGGCTCTCTGCCTCTCTCCCTCCTGCTTCCCAAATAGCTTCCCACGCTCCCTCCCTACTCTCCACTTGCTGGGGCTGTTCTTGCACATCCGTCTTGGTCCGTATGTCTGATTTATAATGTGCATGATGTGCATTTGGGGTTTGATTGGAGTGGAGTTGTCGGGTTTGACGGGTTTGACTGGTGTTGGACAACTCGGGTTCTTGTGGGTTTAGATTTAACTACTTGTACATCCATAAGGTCATTAAATTGCTTATTTGAATTTATGAATTTATTACCAGATTTAAAGTTTTAATTTATCATGTCCATATTGCATATTCATTTCTTGTCCTTTACTTCAGAAAAGTAATTCATAACTCTGAAATAAAGCAACATTACATCACCTACATCACCTACATCAAACATGCTCTTGATCGACTCACTAACAACTTAACATTAAGCTCTTAAGGGGAAGAAGTGTCAACCGTGGAGGGCTAGGATTTTTTCACCCCTTAGCTAAGATTGAATTAATTCTCTAATACAGATTGACTCTAATACAGATTGACAAGATTGACAAGAGATCTTGGAGCTTGTGATTTTGGAAGCATCTTGGAGCTTGTGATTTTGGAAGCAGCACCCTTGGGTGGTCAAAAACTACTCTTTTGGGCTGCACTGGGTAAGCAATGATCTTCTTACCTCCCTCCTTCCTCCGTCCAGCCTAGCATCACTTTAGATATTTTTATTAGATTTTCTTTTTATTAATTATATTAAATATAATTAAAGGGGACTACTAACTAATTGCTCCAATTAGTTGCTCCAATGAAGGAACTTTCTTTTTTCATTATCCACGCACGCAGGCACGCAGAGGGAGAAGAGTGAGGGAGAAGGGTGGATCTCGATCTCTCTTGTTGGGGCTAGATCCCCCTTCGTAGGGCCTCCACTTCTTTTAAGGATTGTGGTCGAGTTTAGTCCTTGTGTGAGCACCTTGTGTGAGCAGCTACTTCTTCAACATGATTAGTATGTCCGAATTTGAAAATGACGAGACCACTTCACTATTATGGTTCACTTTCAAAGAAACAGCCTAAGCTAGCTTTAGATTTTGAGCTGAGCAAGTTCCCCTTTGCTTTTGCTTTCTCTATTAACACAGTATTAACAGTATTGGGCCTTGATTTTAACTCTATGATTTGATATCTCTACTTCACTTCACTTCACTCGAAGGATACTTCATACTTTGGACAGCATACGAGGATATGGATATGGATAGACACACCCGTCAAGTTCTTCCTCAATGTCTTCCTCAAGGTCTTCCTCATCCGCAATACCATCTCCCCCATCTCCCCCTGCAATACCATCTCCCCCATCTCCTCCTCCCCACTGCCTTCCCTCCTCCAACTTTTGCTCAAGGGAACCTCTTGCCACCACCACCACCACCTTATATTCCACCACCTTATATTCCACCTATCCACCCTCCTCCTATTCCTCTTATAATTTATCACAACTCCTATGAGCCTTTTGAGACTCCTGTACCTTTTGAGGCTCCATTTGAGGCTCCAGGCCATGGAGGCCATGCAGGCCGGTCCCCGCCACAGCAGCATAGGTTGAGTGGTATGGAGTTTCCAACTCCTTCACTTCACCTTATTGGTCCAGGTCCATCTAAGGGAGAATCTAAGGGAGAATTGAGATTTTTTCCAGCTGACAGAGTCAATTCACACCTTTCTGTCCAATGTCCTCCGCTTGAGACGAAAAGGAACACTAAGGAGTGGAACATGGAGACCAAAAGGAATAGACGAGAGGCCAAAACTGAAAAAAGATACTACCCGCTCCCAGGCCAAAAGGAAAAGGCAAAGAAAAAGGCAAAAGTGAAGAAGAAGCTAAGGAATAAGAAGAAAAGAGCCGCCCAAGCTCGAGCCCGAGCTCGAGCTCAAGCCCCCCAAGGTAAGCATCCTATCCTCCTATGGTGACTCTAATAAGAATATAAGAATAGTTGAATGTGCAAATTAGGAACATATCCTCAAAAGTAGTGTCAAACCTTCCAAAACTTATTGAGATTGGATCTTGGCTACTCAATATGAAACTTATGCAAGGCATGTCATGCATGTCATGCAGATGGGTTTGGGTTTGCCAATGCTGGAAGCCATTTGTACTTGCTACCCTCCTCCACTCATCTAAACTTGCTACCCTCGTCCGCTCAAGATGCAGCTGCAGCAGCTGGAGCAGCTCCTGAAAATGCAACTGAAGATGTGAGGTCAACTGAAGATGCAGCACATGGGACGACGTCAACTGAAGATGCAGATGTTGCTTCTCAAATGGGCAACATATATGCTTATGAAAGGATTGAGCATGACCTGGCTTATGCTACCCAGAGGCTTAGACCTGAGATGGGTCCAGAAGAGCTCCAAGAGCCTGTGATAGGGTTGCCATCTTCATCTTCAGCTGTTTCCACGTTGATGGACGACTCTCACCACCCTCAGAAGGAGAAGGGAGACCTCCAGATCAGGAGCTTGAACAAGAAGGAGAAGGGAGACCTCCAGATCAGGAGCTTGAACAAAAAACAGGGGCCGAAGGTGGTGAAAAAGGGAAATTTGAAAAGGACTTCTAGGTCTACAACTTCAAAGCCTTCAAAGCCTTCTGATGGGGGCAAGCCCCCAGTTAAGAGAAAATATGTGAGGAGAAAAGGAGTTGAGATACCACCAACTTTATCCATAGAAGGAGCTTTATCCATAGAAGGGGTTGAGGACTCCTTGGTGGATCTAAAAGTTTATGGACTACCCAAAAAGTCCTGCAGGAAGGCCTTGAACTTTAACATCCAAGACATGGAAGAAGAAGGGCGGGGACTCTCTCTTTCTCTAGTTACTTGGGCCGATCCATTGCAGATGTCTCCACTATCAATCATGCACAATAACCAAAGCCCTTTGGACAGATTGTCAGATTCAGATTCAGGTACCTAAGCGACCAAGCCTTTCAAGCCTTTGGAGAGACCAGAGACCCTAATGTATAAATTAATCAAATTCTTCTTTTCTGGCAGGGACTCAAACAAAGGCCTCTGTAGATGTGATCAAACAATGGGAGCACTTAGATATCAACAAAGACAGAGACACTGATGTAAGTCAAAATGCACATAATGCACTTGTTCTCTATAAGAGGGACGGAAGCAGCATTGTGCCTGTTGATAATTCATTTGGTCCAATGAAAGTGCCTGTGGACAATTCATTTGGTCAAATGAAGAAGCCAAGCCCATGGCCAAAAGTTGACTTTGATGAAGAAACCAGCCCAAGATGGTGGGAGGAAGAAGGGAGAGTTTTCCAGGAGCATGTAGACTCATTTGTTGCTGCTATGGGTCTTGTACAAGGTATGTTATTTATATTCAAAGGGTCGTTGCCTCTCACAAAACCAAAACCAATGGACAATCCAATCCAGTCCACCTACTACCAAATTGAGAGAAGCCCCTCATCACAGCCAACTAATCTATTTCCCCATGCCTCTTGAGAGAGAGACAGAAAGAACACTATACTATTCAAGTTAGAGCAAGCTTCTAACCCGCTCCCCTCATGGCCTCATGGCATGCTGACCTAGGTAATGCCATCAACATGGAGGACTATGACTTGCTAAACTACAAAGCGCCAAGAGATAGCTTTAATGACCTTTAACCAACAACAATACCTTTTCCATCATTTGCTAAGTGACACTAAGTGGGAGAATTGAGAGGATATCAGGAAAATTGTAAAACCTTTTATAGAGCCCTTAAAGCAGAGTGCTCATTGTAGAAATCAGAGGTAGAGGTAGAAATAGAGACGTAGAAATACAGACCAAATAGAGACTGTACCCATGGTAAAAAGGTTTAAGGCAATTGTAAAAATAATTCACCAAATCCATACAAAATTCAAAATTCAAAGTGCCCATACTATAAAACATGCATTCAACAACTTCATCAGCATTACTTATCCAAGCATTACTTATCCACTTTACTTATCCACTTCACCAAATTTCTGCAGGTGATAGACGCTTTTCTCCATGGAAAGGATCAGTGGTTGATTTAGTTGTAGGAGTTTTTCTAACTCAAAATGTAGCCGACCATCAGTCTAGGTAAATAATTTGGCCTTCTGATAAAGTATTCTAGAGATCTTCCTATCTTTCCCTATCTTTCACTGAAAAGGATCCTCTCTTTCCATTTTCTTGATGTTTTCTTGCTTTTGCAGTTCCGCATTCATGTCACTGGCGTCCAGATTTCCCCAAAATCCAATCCCTACTGCAATAATTATCAATGAACCAGACACACACATCTTAGAGCTGGGGATACCCACTGAGTGAAAACAGTGCAAATGATAGACAGAGCTGGATCACCAACAATATTTCTGTGGGAAGTAAAGATGAAGCAACAATAAGGACCTCTATAAGAGATAATAGGATGACAGAGATTTGTGAAGAATTGGGTGAACATTCAATTAATAATAATCAACTATGCAACAGCTATAGAGGAGGAAGTGAAAACTCTGAAGACATGCCTGGGGAGGGTGAGATTGTATCTCAAGCAGTGTGTCAAGGGGAAATCAGCAAAATACATATGTACTTCTTAGAACTTTCGGGGGAAAAAGAAAGAACGGGCATAAGGGACATTTCAAAGGGCCCTCATCCAGAATCCTCATATACACACCCTACTAAGCATGGTCTTCGGGGGAATGACTCAAACAAGATGAATATAACAAATTCGAAAGGGAAGAGTAGGAAAGGGAAGAGTAGAGGTGCTAGTAAGGGTGCTGGTAAGGAGAAAAAAGAAGATTTTGACTGGGATAGCTTAAGAAGACAGGCAGAATCCAATGGACGGAAAATAGTACATACAAACACCATGGACTCTGCCGACTGGGAAGCTGTCAGACATGCAGATGTCAAGGAAATTGCTGATGCTATCAAGAATCGAGGAATGAATAACAAACTTGCAGAAAGAATCAAGGTAATACACAACCCACCAGTGAAATTACCATTAGTTCCATGAAGAGGCTTCATATAATATCACCCAAGTGTAGGATTTCCTTAATGGGCTTGTGGGTGAACATGGAAGTGTTGATCTAGAATGGCTCAGGGATGTCCCGCCTCACAAAGCAAAGTATGGTCTAAAACACTTGTGATTTCATTTGCAAGTTATGACAAAATGCGTAATTTACAAGTGTGGTTCTATAGAAGTCAAATGCTTATATCTTTTTTTCACTCAAAAGTAAGTTTCATGCCTTATGCCCAATAATTGCCATTATAGAGTATTCTGAGGTAAGGCAATGTGAGTTCCCAATGTGAGTTCGCAATGTGAGTTTGCCAGTTACTTGGGTTTTGTAGAGAGTATCTGCTAAGCATTAGAGGCTTGGGGCAGAAGAGCGTGGAGTGCGTGCAGCTTTTGACACTCCACCACCAATCTTTCCCTGTAAGTCGAAGGCATAACCAGATACATCCTCATTATTTTCACAGATATTGTCAGCTAGCTGCCATTGTGAATAGGTGGACACAAATGTGGCCAGGGTAGCTGTGAGGCTTGGCTGGGTACCACTACAACCACTGCCGGAGTCACTTCAGTTTCATGGGTTGGAAGTGTAAGTATCATCCTTATTGACTGATTGAGCAAACTAATCTTTGGGTTTGTGCAGCTAGTCTCTCTTAGATCCTATTCAACAGTATTTATGGCCATGACTGCAAGTTGGAACGAACTGTGGAACTAGAACAACAGTATTTATGGCCATGGAACTGTGGAACTAGAAGTATCATCCAGCCACTGATTCGTCAAACTAATCTTTGTACAACTATCCTCACATAAATTCTATACAACAATATCTATGGCCAAGATTGTGCAAGCTAGATCAGAGAACATTGTAAGGATGCTATCTTCTAATTTGGTGCTGAGTAGCTCTAGATTGAATTTATGACAATCAGTTAAGTAACAAATATGTGCATGCAGGTATGAGCTACATTACCAGATGATAACATTTGGAAAGGTGTGATATTATTCAGTTCCACCTGTTCTCCCCCCCTCCCCCTACCTCCCCCTTGATGGCTCTTGAGAGTGATCAACATTGTGAGATTAATGCAGGTTTTTTGTACCAAAAAGAGACCAAATTGCGATGCTTGTCCTATGAGAAGAGGATGCAGACACTATGCAAGTGCTTGTGCAAGGTATGGTGGTCTCTAATTTACCACTTATGTTGGTGTACCGGGAACACAACCACAACCACATTGAAGTTCCAGGCAAGCAGCACCACTACTTCAATAGGTGAAAAGTATGACCTAGGAAAATAGGAAAACAATACCATAGTAAATCTCAAAAATGCAACTTGGACATTCTACATCCAATTCTAATTAAATGCATAACAATAAAAGCTGAAAAGTATGGTCTAGGAAAACAGTACCACATTAGTTGGTCTGTAAGGAAGATAGTAAATCTCAAAAATGCAACTTGGACATTCTACATCCAATTCTAATTAAATGCATAACAATAAAAGCTGAAAAGTATGGTCTAGGAAAACAGTACCACATTAGTTGGTCTGTAAGGAAGATAGTAAATCTCCAAAATGCAAGTTGGACATTCTACATTATTTTCTTTTCATTGTGATAGTGATACTTCAATAGCAATAGGTAATAGCAATAGGTAGTGTGAATATCATTATTGCAGTATCACCAGACAAGAACACATGTTTTTCCATGAATTCAGCACTCATATTTTGTGCAGTGCAAGGCTTGCCCTACCCAGGCCAGAGGAGAAGAGCAAAGGGAATGCAATGAGAAGAAACACAGCCAGCCAAAACATAGGCGAGACATGGCCTCTGTCTTTACCACTGTCTTTACCACGGGCAAAGCAGAACTTAGAAGAGCAGCAACAAGAAGCAAAACTAGGAGCAAGTAACTATCAACCTATTGTGGAGGAACCTGCCACCCCAGAACCAGAACCAGACTACACTCTGTTATCAACAGAAATTGACATGGAGGATATGTTTTTAGATGATTCCAATGAAATTCCTACTATCAAACTTAACCATGAGTTCACTCGGGAGAAGCAAATGCAGCACAACATGGACCTTGAAGAGCATGACATGTCAAAAGCTTTAAAACTGAGAGGCTGCTACAGAGGAAGCACGAAGGGTAAGTCTAACCTTCTTGACCACTCAAGTTACTCACATATGATTGTCATTCTTTGGAATGTAATAATAGTTTTGCTGGTGGTAAGACATTTTAGCAGACATTGATCTTTCCAATTAATTGAACTTATTTCAAATAATTGTTGGATATAATATTCCGTGAGACCTAGACGAGCCAAGGAGGCCAAAGAATAAGAGAAAACAAGAGTTTGATGAGGATAGCCTGAGATCCAAATGAACGAAATTATCATGATATCTAGTAAAATGTACATAGGAGTTAAATGGTTCTCTGCAATCTTATAGTTTTTGTTTACTTGCAGGTATGAAATACCAGAGGGACACACTCTTATGAACGGGGTCAGTCAACATTGCATCTTCTTGGAAATATGACAATGTACATTTACTTTGTGTTGATGCCATTTTCCCATATGCAGCTGGACAAGCTAGAAGCAGATGATCCGTCCAAATACCTCCTCGTAGTCTGGACACCCGGTGAGTAAAGAGCGTTTGAGGTTAAAGAGTTCCAAGTTCATGACATTGATGGCTCTTTGCAGAGATATCAACAATCAAAAATGGAAAATTTTTGGGCAAATTGACTCCAGTGTATTTCTTTGGGTGTTTGAAATGGTTTCACAATCAGGGGAAACAGCTTCTTCTGTTCAACCACCTGAACACGGGTAATTCCCAAGAATTTGGCACTACCTGCAACTCGTTCAACAGCATAAGAGAAGCAAATTCGCAGACTCTTCGTGGAACATTTCTGGTGAGAATATCCGTAATCTCAGTATCTAGATAGCAGTATCTCGAGTAATGAAATCCATCTGATTGGAGTACACATGATTAAGCAGATTCCATGCCGCACAGCAATGAGGGGGAGCTTTCCTCTGAATGGCACATATTTTCAGGTTAACGAGGTTGATTATGCTCTGCTTGTCTACATAACTAGAATATCCTCCCTTAATATCATGCTAACGTGACTGCTATAATGCAGGTATTTGCTGACCACGAGAGCAGTCTAAATCCTATAGATGTTCCTGCGCGTTTGTTGTGCAATCTTCAAAAGAGGACTGTGTACTTTGGAACCTCTATACCGACAATATTCAAGGGTAAACGATGAAAATCAATTGCTGAGTACCAAGATGTCTTAATGGTTTCTGAAAGCTAATCTTTGTGTTATAGGTATGGGGACAATTGACATTGCGCAGTGCTTCTGGAGAAGTACGTAAATGACCACTTCTCTTCTTTACAATGATTGTGCTAATAATAAAATTGGAGCATTTTCCATTTATTCACGATTAACTGGTTTCCCAATTGTTTAATGAATATGCATAACTCTCAAACGAGCAAGAAAAAAGGTATGCCTGTTTTTGCTTCAATTTTAAAGGCATCTGATATCAGTAGACAAAAGAAGTCATTTTAATGTAGGGCAATTAGGGGCAGGGCCCATGAGACTCTAAATAGCCTCTGATTAATTGAGCCAAAGCATAACTAGCTATGGTTTCCAACCGCTAGCTCACAATATTTTCTATTTCTACTACAATAGGTGAAAGGTGACAATTGGCATCGTCATCTTTATAGTCTCCAATTATAAAAATTATCCGATAATTACTATATATGAATGGCGTCTATTGATTTGAAGACCTGATCCTGATTAGCTTTAGGAATGCATCCAATTTTGCAGTCCTATCTACTTGGGCCTCCATTATAGTATACTTCACTCAGTAAGCTGCTTTGGAACTTATTCCCAGCTTCAATATTTTAGATGCTTAAGACATCCAATAAACAACTCAGGGCAACTCTAAGAAAAAGATTGTATTGCCTATGAAATGGAGTCATGTACCGGATCAACTGGCCCATTCGAGATTAGCAGTATCTTCACCAGCGGCTTCCTGATGCCTTGTGAAGGAGTCGCGAAGCATTCAGTCCCTCAAAATCTTTCCAAGTCCTTCATATCCAAATGCCTCTTCCAGAGAATCTAGGTCTATATAGGTTTCGTATCTACTTAACTTAATGTTTATTAGGCCATCAATAAAGGACATACAAGAAGATTGAGACATGATACAATACGGAGTCATGATAATTCCCAGTAGGATGGCTGACATAGTGATGACCTCTATCATGAGTGGAAGAAGTTTAGAAGATGCGCAGCAATCAACTCTGGAGCGTCAACCATCCTCATCCTAATCATCCTCATCCTCGGTGCATTAAATACTTATTTAAAAATATTGACTAGAGAACAAAGTTCCTCTACTCCCATTAAGGGGTTGGACTGTCTAGACCAAGGCAAATAGTGCTTACCTAGGAAGTACTTCGTAGGTATAGACATCTTGTTCTATTAGCATCTTCCATGCAATCATGTGCATGCTAAAAGGGCAATTACGGACTGGGCTTACAAGGGAGTTGCAATTTGCAGGATTTGTTTGTGTGAGGGGATTTGACAGGAAAACACGGGCAACCCCGTCCATTGGTGGGCATGCTGCACCTTGGGGCTAGTAAATTATCTAAGACCAAAGGTAAGAAGGATGATAGTCAGTAATGTTGGACGCAGGCAAGACCAGATCAATAACCATGTTAGGCGAAGCATTTGAGGAACGGTCTGGGATGGGGCTTCTGCTCTTGGAAGACCAGCAAGTCACAGGCCTTCCGGTCAAAGGGAGAGCGATACAGTTGACTGGAAGCTGAAGATATTGCTCCCCTAAAAGCAATGAGGAGTTACTAATCTTCCCTTGTTTCATTCAATGGGTAGGTTATCAAGCTACTTGATTAAATCAAAACACAATCAGGATTTTGGCATTGACGCCCTTATGGAGGTTATTTTTATTTGACAGTTACTGATATGATTATTGGAGTGCCTTGGTGAATCGGTTTGTTGATTTTCACTGAATACTAAATGGTGGTGGTGGTGCCTGTTTTCAGGATTTTAGAATATACGATGGGGAGCATATTTTGAGACCATGCCTAGACATCGACACATCTGTTAAGGTATGAGCTCCGATTTTTTACATGGTACAGCTTTAGCAATATATGAAACATTTCACTCCTTTGCCTGAAGTATCACCCACCTATTGGGTGAAAATACTTGATGTAGAAGGCTCCTTGTTATGCTGGTAATTTAAACTTTTTTGTGGAATCCGCCAGCTAGGCATTTAGAGTTGTGTCAAGAGAGCTTTCGATGTTGCACTTTCAACTTTCTTCTGGCGAGGCTTATGCAATTATTTAGTTGAATGGGATAGGACTAGCAATTTATAGATAATTTTGGTGGATGGATGTGAAGAACTTCAATCTCAGTATGTCCTTGAACGGTCCACTATGAGGTTCACTGCTAGAGTTTATGTCTTTGGGCGAATCAGATTAGGAACGGTAGAATATGATTTTGGCTTATCCAAAGAAAAGATACGATTTTGAACTACCAATTAAAAGATTGGTATGTGTGGTGAGATAATGGGACGCTAATTAAAGATATTGCTGTCTAGAACGTTTTGTCTATCTAGTTGTATGCTTTAATTATAGGTAGCAACCTGGAGCGCAACTTGGAGCAGGCATAGTGCTGAGGTTCGCTGCTGTTTGGAGAGCACATATTGAGTGTCCCGGAGGAGGAGACGTCCAGCGTACGGGCGGGACCGGGACCAGGCAAAGAGAAAATCTTAGAATCCAACCAATTCCCAAATTGGTAGTTACTAAACGCCCTTGTTCCCCAAACCCGGTTCCCAGCCGCCCCCTTAAACAAGACTATCCTCTGCCTCAAAACCCGGTTCCGACCACTATTTGTGCCAAAAAAGGAAAAAAAAAAAAAAAAAAACCAAAGAGGACAAATTTTAAACTACTTGAGCAAGCATCATTTCCGCAAGCTTCAAGCTTCTCACTCTGTTTCTACCAGAAGGCCAAAACAGTAATGCCTGGCTTGGTTTTTGTAGGCGAACATTCTAATGCTCTGAGTAGTGTTCAATGCGGAACTTTTGAGTAGTTGTTCAATGTGGGACTCGGGGGCAGAGAGAGAGAGAGAGAGGGAGAGGGAGAGGGAGAGGGAGAAGGACTGGGACTGGACTGGGACTGGGAGTGAGCGGCTGTCCAACGTCGAGTTGGTCTCTGTAGGTAGACAAACGAAAAGACCATCTTTCGGTTTCTTGGCCGAATTTCCTTTGGTGGCACAGCAGCATTTGTCCCAAGTATCAAAAGTAAGTACGTCTTTAAAGAAGCAATTTAAAGTTATAAAATATTCAAAGTCCGATCCGGACCGAAAATTGTGGTTCCATAAATGGAACCGGATTGGAACCGGAACCGGGTGGGTAGCTTTGGGAACGGTTTGGGCGGTTTAGCTAGAGATTGGAGCATGAACCGGGCTTCCTCTCGTCCTTCGTCCTTTTCCTCATGAGCTATAATTAATTTGGAAGGTTTTTCTTCATTAGTTTCCAGTATTAAAGATTTGAGGACTAACATTTCTTCATTAGTTTCCAGTATTAAAGATTTGAGGACTAACAGATAAGAAAAAAAGCAACGATAGATGTATGCTTTGTTTTATACCCATCAATTATTAATGCTGAGTATCAACAACACCCAACAACACCCATGGAAAAGTTGAAATTATCAACCATTATCAACCACCATTTTTATTATTTACTTTTTTCTAAATTTATAAAAGCTTGGACATATTGGTTACTAAGAATGTAATAATATACTGCATATTGGTTACTAAGAATGGAATAATATACTCTATTTATTTAAAGATGATAGATCTTTGCATCTTTAGCTATCTTTAGCTCTTGATAGCAAGATCCAGCCACAAACTCACTAGCTTTACTTTGGAATGTGTTATTTGAAAAAATTAAGCTGTGAAGGGGAAGAAGTAGCCGGAGGACCATTCCCCTTAAAAAAATTTCAAAAATTTTATCCTTAGCTATACATTGGCTGAATTCTCTAATATACATTGATAAGATAAGTTTGATAAGATAAGTTTGTGATTTTGAAAGTAGCATGGTCCTCGTGTAAGCAGCCAACTTGAACATGATTAGTATGTCTAGATTTTGGTTCCATTTGAAAGCTCCCATTTCTCTAAAGTCTGGTCTCAAGGTGAACTCCTTTCCTGCACTTAGCTCGGGATCTCAAAGCTACCGAACGCTGTCTTCTCCTTTGTCGCCCAAATTTGCTTCTTTATGAAAACTCATTGGAACAATAACAATAACAATAACCAAAGCACGGAGCATCGCTTCCAACACCAAAACCACCCCCACCGGAGCAAAGCAAAACCACTGCCACCGGAGCAAAGCACCACGGCTATCTAACTCCGTCTTAACCAATTTGGGATGCGGACATCCCCGGCTTAAACATACATGATTCATAGATGCTTTAAACATACATACATGATTCATACATGATTACTCTGGCATGAAATGAAATCGTAACAAAAACGTAAAAAACGGGCAGGGTCCACATATCAGAAAGTTTGAACTCAGGTTGTTTCTCAGTTCTCTTTGAGACATTTTGTTGCATCAGCTAGAAGGAGGACCTGGCATAGATTTGAGCAAACATCAACACCACACTCAAACAGGTATGAACACAGCAAGTATCTTAAGCCACGATATACTCACGGGCCGGTTAGCATACACAACAGAAACGAAGGACATCTAAGAGCTTTCATGGAGGACCGGTGAGGCCGGAGCTGGCGCGAACTGGTCGGCCGTGAGCTCTGGCCCAAGACCTCGAAAGGAAGCACATGGCTTAGGGAAGCCTACCTGGTTTGGATGGCGAGCAACGGGCGTACTTCAGGGTGTTGTTGATACTAAAAGAAAAGTGGCCCGCCCAGGCGAAGAGAAAGAAAAGGGAAAGAGAGACCCCAGCCCGGTCTCATCTTTCCCATTTTCCTTTCTTTTTCTTTTCTTTTTTTTTTTGTAATTAATTTTTTTTGATAATTCTTTAATCTTTTTCTTTTTGATGACATTTTTTTTGGAAAAAAATGAAGAAAAGACCATCAATGTGCAGTGCAATAATGAATTTTTTTTTTTTTTTTTTTTACTTTTCTTTCTTCTTCTTCTTTTTTCCTTTCCTTCGGCGACTAATTCCTAATTTTGTATTTCGTATGTGATTAAGTCCTAAAATAAGATGGTAAAACTAGAGACATGGATATGGACAGAAAAAGAAAAAGAAAGTGTGTTAATTGCCACTGTCGGGTACTCTGTGCAAAATAAGATTCATTTTCAATTTTCAGCTCTCTTCAAAATTAAATTTATATAATAGTTTTGAGAGTGAAAGTCACAAATACAAAGTTTTGAAATAATGGAATGTGCGTAATGGATAAGACACCTAATTTGCACTCACCCTACAACATAATTTATCAACAAAAGTCAAACATCTAAGTATCTTTGATGTGCATGTTACCCCTCTCTTACCCTCTCTCAGACCAATATGCACAACATAAATTTGATCCATGAGTACATGCGTATTTATAGTGAACGCCCATAAAGGGTAGGAAGGCCAAAAAGGATATGGTTGTCTTTGTGCCTACTAATGGTCATATATTTATTAGTGGACATGTGGTGATGTGGTGTTTGACATGTGGTGGTGTTTGATGTTCCTTTCACTAAGAAACTAGCAACACAGTACAGTGGGGTAGAAGAAATTAATCTTCTAGACTCTATAAGTGCAGAACAAGTGAGATATCACTCAAATGAACATATAGGACATTTAGACGATAGTGGAATTTTGGAAGCTGGCCATTACAATACATCATATCCTGTTATAATGTCACAAAATTCATCTCTTTTAGAGTCCCAAGTCTAACTCAGCTTCTAGAGAATAAGATCTTATTCAAATAGCTGAAACTTTTCACACCTAAATTCTCCACCTAACATTCCAGAAGGTACACTCTCTGTTCACCCTATGCAAACTCCACTAAAATATGGGATTGTAAAGCCAAATCCTAGACGTGCATGGGATTGTAAAGCCAAATCCTAGATATGGATATTTGGCTGAATATAAAGTTCCTCCTTAAGTTCCTCCTTAAGTCAGCATGAACATGAACCAAATGAATGTCATAGGCTGTAAATGAGTGTTTAAAACTAAGCTAGCAGAGCAGGTGACAGATTAAAGGCTTGGTTAGTGGCTAGAGGGTTCATCAAGAAGAGGGAGTTGAAGTTGATTTCACAGAAATTGTTGTTAAACATGCCACTATCTGGTTGTTAATCATAAATAAAGTTTATTTGCAAAGATTGCAAAAGCTAAAAGGTTGTGACTAATCAAGAAAATTCAATTCAAGTGAAGTATATGCATGAGAAACTTGGAGAAACTGGTTTAATATTTTTTTTCAATAATTTGGAGATGGGTGTGACATATCTTCATAATTCAACTTCAATAATTTGATAAAATGACGCTTCCATAGAGAGTTGAATAGAGTTGAACACTACTTAACAAAAAAAAAAAAAAACCCGTGTAAATTTTTGTCCCTAATAGCCAAATTTCAAATTTGTCTATGGAAAGAAAAACCCTAACCCTATTATCCTCTTTTTTAACTACCTAGAGGGCCTAAGAATACATTTATTTTTTAAGTATATATTTGAGCTGTAACCCCAGTTTTAAATCTCCAAAAAGAAAATTGCAAGGCAACATTCTACCCTTAGTTTGTTCAAGAGCTTCTCCCAAGATCTCCTCCAGGATGATTAAAGTGGGGTTAAGACTTGAAGCGTGGGGATTCAAGGATATTAACTTATTAAATAATTGAAAAAAAGAGCGATTCACTCTTTGGTTAGAGTGGACCGGAGAACAAAAAAATTCTGGGAACAATATTTTGTCCTCTCTCTGGGTGGCAATATATATTTAATTTTAGTATGTGTCTAGGAGGGATTTGTAAATAACAAAAACCTTAAGTTATACCTTACCTTAGATTAAACCTTAGGAGAAATTTATCCAAAAAAAAAAATGTACTCTAAAACTTTTTCTACAACAAAAACCTCAAACTTATAGCCATTTTTGGCATATAAGTATAGGATTTTTAATATTAGATACCATGCAAATCACTATTTTAAATCACTATTTTGAATAAGTGAAGAAAATAGCTTACAATATTAACAATATCCTTGATGGGATGAGAAGTCACAATATAAATATAAGTGGTGCGCCAATGGCCCACCACTTATATTTATATTTAAATCTTGAAAAAAAAATTGGACATTTTGGATATCGGTATTTTGAATAAGTGAAGAAAATAGCTTACAATATTAACAAGCTCCTCCCCTTGTCCCCAGCTTGTCCCCATGATTGAAGTCACGGCACTCCAAGACGGGAGCACCACTTACATTTATAATATCTCATTCGATTATTACAAATGGCCAGTTCGGAGTTGGGAACTATTATAATTTATATATGCTGTGTTTTCTAGCCCTAATCTTATCAAATTCTGATGATATTTATATCTTGTTTTTCACAATCACATACACCAAAAGAGAAAGTGGATGGCCACTAAACTCTTTTATATGAATGAAAGGATTTGCTCCTCTTCCATTAGAAAGAAAGAAAGCAACGGGAATATTATTTGGAAGAAAATTTACATAAGTATGTTAATGCAAATATTTTCAAAATAAAAATGAAACATCGAAAATGTTGTTCTTAAATAATTTCTGGCTAGTGATTTGATGAAAGAGGAGGAGGAGGAATTGTTATTAAGAAAACTCAAAAAATAAAGATAAAAAGCTTTCCGGGGCGCCCGCCCACTCTCAGGGCAGGCCGTTTGGTTCATGGGGAAATGGCTTTCCATTTCCCCTCTTTAGAAGAATGGGCATTGTGAACGCGAAGTGTTTGGGAACTCTTTTTATTTTGGTGCATTTTACAAAGGAGCTTCGAGCTGAAAAGAAAAAGGAAAAAAAGAAAAGGAGAAAGGAGAAGGAGATGTTGAAGCAGAGGAGGGAAACAATTGGGAGGCAGTTGGAGCTGGTGGGGGAGGCGGCTGGTGGCTTTGGTGGTGGGGAGGCGGTGGGTCGTGCGACCCACGCGACGGCGGTGCGTGGCGACCAGATCAGGCGGTGCTCAGCCCGTCGCGTGGGTCACGCGACCCAGGCGACGCCGCTTGAGGCCACGACCCACGCGACGGTGGTGCGTGGCGACGGCGGTGCTTGGCGACGGCGGTGCGTGGCGACCAGATCTGGCCGGCTGAGCACCGCTCAGCCCGTCGCGTGGGTCGCGCGACCTAGGCGACGTCGCCTGAGGCCGCGACCCATGCGACGGCAGTGCTTGGCGACAACGATGCGTGGGTGACCAGCTCCGGCCGGCTGAGCTCCGCCGGCTGAGCTTGAAGAAATAAGTTCAACAAATAACAAATAAGACGAACAGTAGTTTTTTAGGGTGTAATAGGAAAACGCAATTATCAATGAGGGCGGGCAATATTAGAAAAAAATTCATTAATCCCCTCTTCAGCATTCCCGCTCCCCACCGCTCCCCACTAGTTTGGGCTTTCAGCATTCATTTGGAATGCTAGCATTCTCCCAAGTATAACTCAAAATACTTCGAAGCAAACGCTTGAAATTTTCCCAAGGGCTTTCCGGGGCTTTCGGGCCCTTGGACTCAATCGGTTTGAATAGAAACGCAATGATTTCTCTCTTTGCGGGAGAAATGAGTTTTTTTTATTTTTTTAAAGGAGAAAAATTCGAGTGGTTTAACCACCAGGTCACCATCCTACGTGGGGCGCGTGAGCTGAAGTGTCTCCATTAAAAGATCGAACGTTATGGACCGGCCACGAAATTCTTCGAGTTTTTTTTTCGTTCCAGCTGGCTGTCGAAAAGGACTTCTCGAAGAAGAACAGCCCAAACACTTTCCTCTTTCTTTCTCCAGCGAGTCCACCGCCTCCACCTCTCAGAAAGCCTCGCCGGTCGTCGCTTCCCCAAGAGCTCCGTCGGTCGCAACCTGGTTCCCGCCTTCGCCTCCGCCGTTGCCTCTCGGAGCGCCATCGGTGGTTCCAACGAGCTCGAGTAAACCTTGCACGCGCTTCGCTCTCTCTCTTGCCTGGGTTTTGGGAAATCAAGCGACGAAGAAGAAGCTTCCCCATTTTTTTCTGCTTTTTCTTGGAGACATTTCTTGTTTTCGCCCAACCTGTATCCTTGTTTCGACACCACCATTTGAAAAGCTCCTTTGTCGTTGTTAAGCTCAAAATCCTCTGGGTGTTTTATTCTCTGTTGAAGTTCATTTCTCTTGACACTGTACAAATACTCTGTTTTCTTTCCCCTTTTCTTCGCCCAGTTTTGATTTCGAGCTCAAAAACACCTTATTTGCAAACATTTTTTCCCTTCATTCAAACACCCACAATGTGCACGCATTTTTTTTTTAATGGGTGTGTTTTACTTGTGCAGGATCCTAACACGTATGGGAAGATGCTAGTGTGCATGACAGTGTCGATATTGATCAAGGCTTTGGAGAGTGAAGCTTGCATCTTCATCATGACATTCAGATAAAGCTCTTTCCTTGGAAATATCTAAAGAAGCAAGGGCTTCGAGATGGCAAGCCTAGAGAGGTCACGGAGGAAAGTGTGGAGGAGGGTTTTCATCTTCATGGAGCTTGAAACTGGAAAGAGAAGGTGGAAGCTTCATGAAGAAACTACGAAGACGATGAGGATGGAAAGTTTTGCATCTCGATGAAGCATATATCTTTAGCCTAGTAATCATGGGCTTCTTTAGGTTCTTGATGTGCGTTTGTGAGGCAAAAGCTGGTGTCTTTTTGATCGTGTAGAGCGATGGATATATAGAGAGAGAATTCTGCTTGTTTATATTGGTGAATATATTGATTCAATTATTTAATACTGTAGCGTCATGTTGAGCCCCTAAACGCTGAATCGTTGAGTTGATACGTGGTCTTTTTTGTAAATGGAGAAGAAAGACACGGGAAGCGGAGAAGAGATTAGCAAGCAATTGTGGCCAAACTGGAGAATCTGTATGTCATGCTCGCAAGTACCCAAGCTTTCTCTGGAGTTGCAGAGGCAAAGAAACGTCTCACCTTCTTGACTATTGACGACTGATTATTGGAAGCCAATGATGCATCATTAGATAATCAATCTCCAACTTTGGCTGCGAAAATGTAGTTTGTGTCTCATGTTTCTATTTTATGGGTGTTTTTGGCTTCAAATTTTTGAGCAGGTTGAACGTACCTTTCAGGTGAAGGTTACAATGTACAACTCCATTCAAGCGTTGCTCATTTCCTCACCTATCTTTCATCCTTAATCCTCAATCCTTTACTGGAAAAGCCCTAAGTCAAAATCTGGCGTTCAACATTTTAGGCAAAAAAATCATCAGCTCCTTATTTGATGCCTTCCATCCCACAATTGCAACCATTCACGAAGAATTAAAACTATTCAGTACGCCATCTACGTCCATCTCCCCGGCGGTAAGCTAATGTTGCATAAGGTCAGAAAATGAAAATCCAAATGCAGGTTCAACATTTTAGGCAAAAAATCATCGTCTTCGTAGTTTCTTCATGAAGCTTCCACCTTCTCTTTCCAGTTTCAAGCTCCATGAAGATGAAAACCCTCCTCCACACT
The DNA here is from genome assembly GCA_017140255.1 of Eucalyptus paniculata subsp. matutina. NCBI lineage: Eukaryota > Viridiplantae > Streptophyta > Magnoliopsida > Myrtales > Myrtaceae > Eucalyptus > Eucalyptus paniculata. The sequence continues at coordinate 25,285,387 of CM029445.1, forward strand.
TTCCTCCGTGACCTCTCCAAGCTTGCCATCTCGAAGCCCTTGCTTCTTTAGATATTTCCAAGGAAAGAGCTTTATCTGAATGTCATGATGAAAATGCAAGCTTCACTCTCCAAAGCCTTGATCAATATCGACACCGTCATGCACACTAGCATCTTCCCATACGTGTTAGGATCCTGCACAAGTAAAACACACCCATTAAAAAAAAAATGCGTGCACATTGTGGGTGTTTGAATGAAGGGAAAAAAATGTTTGCAAATAAGGTGTTTTTGAGCTCGAAATCAAAACTGGGCGAAGAAAAGGGGAAAGAAAACAGAGTATTTGTACAGTGTCAAGAGAAATGAACTTCAACAGAGAATAAAACACCCAGAGGATTTTGAGCTTAACAACGACAAAGGAGCTTTTCAAATGGTGGTGTCGAAACAAGGATACAGGTTGGGCGAAAACAAGAAATGTCTCCAAGAAAAAGCAGAAAAAAATGGGGAAGCTTCTTCTTCGTCGCTTGATTTCCCAAAACCCAGGCAAGAGAGAGAGCGAAGCGCGTGCAAGGTTTACTCGAGCTCGTTGGAACCACCGATGGCGCTCCGAGAGGCAACGGCGGAGGCGAAGGCGGGAACCAGTTGCGACCGACGGAGCTCTTGGGGGAAGCGACGACCGGCGAGGCTTTCTGGAGAGGTGGAGGCAGTGGACTCGCTGGAGAAAGAAAGAGGAAAGTGTTTGGGCTGTTCTTCTTCGAGAAAGAACATAAAGAGCTCTGAAAATTGAAATTAAGAGAGAGAATTTTTTAAGCGGGAGTCCGAGCATTTATTGTCTCGTCCTTTTTTAATCGACAGCCAGCCACGTAGGATGGTGACCTGGTGGTGGAACGAAAAAAGAAAACTCGACTTTTAGACTTTTTCATTTCGTGGCCGGTCCGAGTAGAAGAAAAGCCATTCCAATCTTTCAAATTTTGAATCTCTGGTTTCGCTCTCGTTTGCTAGGTCACGTGTCGATCTTTTAATGGAGACACTTCAGCTCACGCGCGCCACGTAGGATGGTGACCTGGTGGTTAGCAACCACTGAATATTTTCTCCTTCTGGGCACCCTCACGGCTTTTCTATTTAGGCGTTCCTTCTCCTTCTCCTTCTCCTCTCAACGCTTCAACCAAAAACCCTAGAGCCGTCTACTCCGAAGCTGTCCATCCTCGCTGTTGACTCCAATTCCGCCCTCTCGCCGGTGACATCGTCGCTCACCTCGCCGTCGACTCTGATTTCGTCCTCCCTGCAGTCGACGACTCCGCCGGATCCGATCGCGTCGAACCCATCTCGGGTTCGTCTTCGAGATCAGAACCCGCGGTCCTTCCTGTGAATCTCCGAACCCGCGCGTCGTTCTCTGACGCCGGTTAGCAATTCGCCGTCGGCTGCGCCTCTCCTGCCGAAATAGCAGCAGAGCTTCGTCGAGGAGGATCAGGTCGGCCGCTTTCGTTTGATCCGGCGGCATGGACCTCTTCTAGGTCGAACCTCCGCCGCCGACTCGTCGACCGGGGGCCTTTCGATCGAGTCCTCCGCAAGTTCCGTGAGGACGACTATCGAGCCGTTGTCTGGGTCCGAGCTCAATTCGAAGATTCCTGACGAGGGGATCGTGGACTCGCCCGGGGTTTATCGACAGGCGCCACAATCGGATCTCGGTGCTCCAGGTAATTTTCGAATTTGGAATTGAATATCCCGATGGTTCGTCGTTTTAGAATCCTCAATCCGATAGTGGGTACGGTAGTAAGAAGGTTGTTGAATGAATAATCGTATGATTGCGTGTTTTGTTTGTTCTGTTTGGGCGGAACGCCAAATGTTAGTTATTTTGCCCTAACCAAACATGCTTCGTGTTCTTAGGTTAGCCTTTGATTTACTACGACAGGGAAAAGAAACGGGTAGATTACTATGGTGAGTGGGTACTTATGTATATTTTTTTTCCTGGGTCTGGTAGTAGGATTTCGGGCAGAGATGGGAGTATTGACGTTCATGAGATTGGAAAATGGTCCAAATGGCTTATTCATGATCATATTTGCCAATTCTTCTGTATAAAATCGAATTCTTAAAAAGGGTCCTGGCATATTGCGCATTTTCCCCTGCTTCTTCTTAAGAAATGGGAGCCAAATCTGTTAAAGTTGGATGCTGAGAAAACTGGAGCTCCAGTTTGGCTTAAATTTTTGAAAGTGCCTCTGCATTTGATGACATTAGAGAGTTGACATTAGAGAGTTTGAGTAATATAGCTGGATTTCCTCTCTTCCCTGATAAGATAAGGCAACGGAGAGGAAGAAAGTTCTCATTAAGGTTTTTACTTTACTGAAACAAATTTGACTTTGCCTGATACGGGGTCTTGAAGATGGGTCTAATCAGATGTGAGAGTAGAGTATCGACGGCCTTTGCGGAAACGTACTTTATGTAATTAAGTCTGGTCACTCCACTAATGCTTGTCTGTCCTGTAGCACATAGGACAGATGTAGATGGTGGAGAATTACTAGATTCCAACGAGCTTAGGTGGATTGGGAGTTCTCCGAATTAGAAAGTTCATGACAAAGCACCCATGTTCCGGTGATGGAGGAAGATTTGCATGGTGAGATAATGAAGCAGATTGCTCAGTCCAGGAGAGGAAGGAAGAGGAATTTGTGACTGATCTGCAGCACGTGGCCGGTGGCCGGTGAGCTCCAGCTCCAGCTCCTCCTATGATGAAATTGTATTTTGTATTTTGAACTTTTATAATGAATTAGTATTATTTAGTAGTATCTGAGGATTTTCTTTGTTATCTAATCACAAATAGAAATTTTGAGTCAGGGGTTTTTTTTTTTTTTTTTTTTTTTTTTTTTTTTTTTTTCCTCAGAAGAGCACAATTTCTGTTTCACAAATATGACAGAGTTGGGCGTTGTGTCATAACAGGTGACCCATTTGGACTTAAAAAAAGAAAAGAGAATTATTTAATAATTTTTTAAAGACCTGCAGGCTTTTCTCCCGCGGCAGGGGCAGCGGCGTGAAACGAAGCCGCCCGCTGCCCCAGGGTGGGGTGCACGACGGTCACCGTCACCCTTGCCTCTCTTTCATCTGGCGTGGAGATGCCTCTCTCTCTATGTCCTAAATTTCTTTTTAAAGAAGTAAGTATCAGCTCATACTATCTAATTAGGTACTAGAGGAACCGAACCGGGTTTACCCGGGGCCCACCCAAAACTCAGACCGTTTAAATCGGTGTTCCAAGGGATTACCCAGGTTCCCGGGTTTGACCGGACCACCGAGGGATTACCCACGGGGTTCCCGGGTTCGACCGGACCGGGGTAGAAACCTCAGCAAAACCCTAATTTTATTTCTATCTTTACCCGCATAGGCGTAGACCCAGAACCAGACTTCCCTAGACTTCCCTCAACCAGACTTCCCTAGACTTCCCTCAGCTCCTCTCCCGGTTCCCCTCGCGCTCGCACCACCGCCGCCAAGCTCCTCCTCCTCCCCCACCCCGCCCCGCCCCGCCCCGCCCCGCCCCTGCCGTCACCGTCACCGTCGTCGTCACCCCTGACAACCTCCACCTGCTCCTCCACCTGCTTGACCCCTTCCTCACCTCCTCCTCCTCCTCGCTCCTAGCCTCTCGTCTTGCCTTCCCCAGAGCCCCCCGCCGCGCCACACCCACCACGGGTGGACTTCGTCGCCAAAGTCTGTCCGGGTGCACTTCATTGCCAAAGTCCGTGCCCTTCACGACCTCCACCTGCCCCTCCTCTCCTGGTGGTTTGAGTCCCACCCTTCCTCGCCCTATGCGGTCGTCTCCGACTTCTTCCTCGGGTGGACCCACCGCTTCCGCGACTGAGGTGTCTCTCCGTCGCCTTCGCCCTGTGGTGGGACCTCCTTCGGCCCGACGAGGAGTCGACGGTCTCGTTCGCGAAGCTCCCGGATTGCCCTCGCTTCCCGAAATCGCGAAGCTGCTGACCCCCGCCAAGCTCGCACCCGAGCGCCGACGCTGCCTCCGTTCAATCTCGCCGTTCCTCACCGACGCCTCTGACCCGCAGATCTCACCGCGCGCTGTTTCCGAGCTCCCCGAGCTCCCCTACTTCCCCCTGCTGCCGATCTACCGCTGCCCCCCCCCCTCGCAAAGCTGTCGCTACCTCGCTGCTCCACCCGAGCACTCCGCCGCTCCGCTAGGCCGAGCACTCGGCCGCCGAGGTCGCCCTCAACTCCCTCTCCTCCCATGGCCCTTCTCACTCCCTCGCCGCTCGTATCCCGGTGACTAGTGAGCTCCCCCGACCACCCCTGCTTCTTTCTTTCTTTCTTTCTTTCTTTTTTGGTTTGGCGAAAACGCCGCAGCTCGCAGCTCGAGTTTCTATTTCTCAACTCCATCACTTCGATCAAAGATTTTGAAGCCAAGTTAATGTTCTGTTCCTTAATGTTCTATTATTTAATGTTATGTTCCTTAATTTTTTGTACCTGAAGCCAAGTTATGATATTGGCAGGTTCCAATATGTTCCCGACCCTGTTCCCGGACCGAAAAACAGAAAAACAGAACAGGTCCAATGAAAATAGGATAAAAAAGGAAAATCGGTTATAACAGGTAGGGAAGGTAGAGAAGGTAGAGAAGGTAGGGAACAGGATCCAGGTCTAGACTACCCACCCTACCCACCCTGGACCGCTCACCCCTAGGCACCCCTTTTAAATTTACCCATAAAATTTAATTCAAACTTGTTCCCTGGAGTTCACCAAATTAAAAAATGAAATAATTAATTAAAACTAATACTATTTTAATCAAAATGAGAAACTATCATTAAATTAGTTAGTGCTAGTCTTATTTTGAAAATATCCAATGCTCTGTGCTCAATACAAGGGAGAAATAAATTGATGATAAGTACCTCAAAAGTAAAAAAGTTATTGGTACAAAATTTTTAAATAATCAAAGAAAAGAAGATAATTATGATGATTGAAAAACGTATGGTCTCTATCTACTTTAGTCTCTTCTTTTTCCTTTTACTTGCTTAATCAAAATAAATTGTTTACTGGAGTTAGTTTTAATTCAAAATAGTTTAGTTCTTCCCTCATTTACTTTTTGTCCACTTATTAATCAAAATAAAAGCATCAAATAAAAAATAAAATAATTAATTGGAGAGAGAAGTATAATCGCCCAGAAAGTACCAACCGAAACAAAACAAAATAATTAAGATTTCCGTATCTTCACCGCCCTAAGCAACCCCCACATACCTTAGCAAAGCTAACCAACCTTACCTAAGCTAACCAACGGAAGTGGGTTAATTAAGTTACTAAAAAAAAAAAATAAGTTAATGATCTTTAATAATCCTCATCCAATCTCCAAACATCTATTTTTAGACGGTTTGTATTTCCCTTGGAAAAACTTGAGTTTAAACATTGGGCACGGCATGGGCATGTTATGTTATGTTTAGTCTCCTTGTTAAATTTACCAAAAAATTAATTAAAAATAGTTACTCCTTTTGCTTTACATCTTATCCACTTATTAATCAAAATAAATTCATCAAATTAAAAAATAAAATAATTAATTAGGAGATTCATCAAATAAAAAAATAAAACTATTCATTACTCATTACTCTTCTTTACTAAGAAAAAATATGCATAATAAAACAAAAGAAAATAATTACAAGAAAATCCAAATACTCCAAAACTTAAGTAACTTAGCTTGAGTAACGCCAAGCAAGCCCACAAGCATAATTCATCATAATTTCCTCAAAATAAAAATAAAAAATTAATCATAATTTTTTAATAATGCAAATGATAATGAAAATTAGTCTCTTAGTAATCAAGATAAATCCGTTTACTTAGAAAAAGGAAATCCCAAAAAAATTAAATCAAAATAAACTTGAGTTTAAACATTGGCACCGCCGGCATTGGAATGGGCATGGGCATGGCATGTTATGTTTAGTCTCCTTGTTAAATTTATGCAAAAAAATTAAAACAAATAAAATAATTAATTAGCAGAGAAGTCAAATAAATTCATCAAAAAAAAAAAAAAACCTATGCTCTTCTTTACTAACAAACTTAAGTAACTTACCTTAGGAACGACAAGCAAGGCCCAGCAGCATAATTCATCATGAGTTCCTCAAAAAAAAAAAAAAAAGTTAATCATACATAAATTTTCAATAAAGTTTGAATAATGCAAAGAAGATAATGATGATAATGAAAAACGTATGGTGTATATGGTGTGCTTAGTTTAGTCTCTTAGTAATCAAAATAAATCAAAATAAATCTGTTTACTTAGAAAAAGGAAATCCCAATGCTCTACTACACTAGGCACCGGCTCTAGAAGAGATACTTTACATAAGAATGGGTCGTGGGCATGTTTACCAAAATAATTAATTTAAAATAGTTTAATTTTGTCGGCTTATTAATCAAAATAAATTCATCAAAAAAATAATTAATTAGGGAGAGAAGTATTTTTGTCCACTTATTAATCAAAACAAATTCATCAAATAAAAAAATAAAATAATTAATCAGGGAGAGAAGTAGAAACAAAACAAAGTAATACCTAGACCAACTCCTTCCCCAAGCAAGACCCCATAGCTTAGCTAAGCTAGCGGGAGAATAAAAAAGAAAAAGTTAATGAACATCTATTTTTAGATAAAATGGCCTATTTAGTCAACTCTCTTAATTTAGTTTGTTTTTCCTAGAAAAACTTGAGTTTAAACATGGGGCAGGCATGGGAATTCCACGGGCATGGGCATGGGCATCGCATGTTATCTTTAGACTCCAAAAAATTAATTCAAAATAGTTACTCCCTTTGCTTTACATTTTGTCCACTTATTAATCAAAATAAATACATCAAATTAAAAAAATAAAATAATTAATTAGGAGATTCATCAAATAAATAAAAATAAACTATTCATTACTCTTCTTTACTAACAAAAACTATGCATAAGGAAACAAAAGAAAATAATTATTGGAAAATCCAAATGCTCCATACTTAAGTAACTTACCTTAAGTAAGGCCAAGCAAGCCCAAGCCACACGAACATAATTCATCATAAGTTCCTCAAAATAAAAATAAAATAAAATAATCATACATAAATTTTGAATAATGAATAATGGATAATGAAAATTAGCCTCTTAGTAATCAAAATAAATCTTTTTACTCAGAAAAAACATTGGGCACGGCTCTACTTAGAACATAAGTATTATTCGGCATGGGCATGTTTAGTCTCCTTAATTTTTTTTTCTCCACTTATTAACCAAAATAAATAAATCAAATAAAAAATAATAATTAATTAGGGAGAGAAGTATAATGGCTTTAAAGAGGAAGTATGAAACAAAACCTACTCCTTATCCAACTCCAAGCAAGCCCCAAGCAAGCTCCGCATAGCTTAGCTAAGCTAACCACAGCTAAGCTAACCACTTCCGAGAAATAAGTGAATTAAGTTCCTTAAAAAAAAGTTAATGATCTTTAATAATTGATCATCTCTATTTAGTTTAGTCTCCTAATATAGTTTGTTTTTCCCCGGAAAAACCTGAGTTAAAAACATAAGTTTAAACATTGGGCACCCTACCGGCATTGGAATGGGCATGATGGCATGTTATGTTAAATTTACCCAAAAATTAATTCAAAATAAATTCATCAAATTAAAAAATAAAACAATTAATTAGGAGAGAAGTAAAATAAATTCATCAAATAAAAAAATAAAAAAACTATGCTCTTCTTTGCTAACAAAAACTATGCATAATGAAACAAAAGAAAATAATTATGGGAAAATCCAAATGCTCCAAACTTAAGTAACTTACCTTAGGAACGCCAAGCAACCCCCACAAGCATTTCCTCCAAATAAAAATAAAAAATTTAATCATGCATAAATTTTGAATAAATTTTGAATAATGAATGATGATAATGAAAATTAGTCTTTTAGTAATCAAAATAAATATGTTTACTTAGAAAAAAAGGACTTTAGTCTCCTTAAATTTACCCAAAAAAATTAATTCAAAATAATTCTTACCGATCAAAATAAATTCATCATATAAAAAAATAATTAATAAGGAGAGAATTATAATGGCCAGAAAGTATCAATTGAAACAAAACAAAATAATAATTATGAGATTTCCGTACCTTGACCAAATCCTTCCCAAGCAAGACGCGCTCAGCAAATAAGTGGATTAAGTTCCTAAAAAAAGAATTTAATAATCATCCAGGCTTCAAACATCAAAAATGGTCTATTTAGTTAACTCTCTTAATTTAGTTTGTTTTTCCCTAGAAAAACTTGAGTTTAAACATTGGGCATCGCAAGGGCATGGGAATGGGAGGCATGGAAATGGGCATGGCCATGGCATGTTATGTTTAGTCTCCTGGTAAATTTACCCAAAAAATTAATTCAAAATAGTTACTCCTTTGCTTTACATTTTGTCCACTTATTAATCAAAATAAATTCATCAAATTAAAAAATAAAATAATTAATTAGGAGATTCATCAAATAAAAATAATAAACTATTCATTACTCTTCTTTACTAACAAAAACCATGCATAACGAAACAAAAGAAAATAATTATGGGAAAATCCAAATGCTCCAAACTTAAGTCAAGCCCCAGAGCCATAATTCATCATAAGTTCCTCAAATAAAAATAAAAAGGTTAATCATACATAAATTGTGAATAATGCAAACAAGATAATGATGATAATGAAAATTAGTCTCTTAGTAATCAAAATAAATCAAAATAAATCCGTTTACTTAGAAAAAGGAACTCTATTTAGAACATAAGTAACATAAGTATCCCGCGTCCGCATGTTTAATCTCCTTAAATTTACCCAAAAAAATTAATTCAAAATAATTTATTTTCTCCCCTTATCATTAATCAAAAATAAATTCATCAAATAAAAAAATAAAATAATTAAGTAGGGAGAGAAGTAGAATGGCTTTAAAGAGAAAGTATGAAACAAAACAAAATAATAATGATGACATTTCCGTACCTTCTTACAATTCCTTCTCCGACTCCAAGCAAGCCCAAGCAAGCGGCATAGCTAAGCTAACCACTTGGGGAGAAATGATCTTTAATAATCCATGATAATGATCATCCAAGCATAAAAAAACTTGAGTTAAAAACTTGAGTTTAAACATTAGGCCCGGCAGGAGCATTGGAATGGGTATGGGCATGGCAATGTTATGTTTAGTCTCCTTGTTAAATTTACCCAAAAAATTAATTCAAAATAAATTCATCAAATTAAAAAATAAAATAATTAATTAGGATAGAAGTAAAATAAATTCATCAAATAAAAATAATAACTATTCATTACTCTTCTTTACTAACAAAAACTATGCATAATGAAACAAAAGAAAATAATTATGGGAAAATCCAAATGCTCCAAACTTAAGTAACTTACCTTGAGGAAGGCCAAGCAAGCCCCAGGAGCATAATTCATCATAAGTTTCTCATAAAAATAAAGAAGTTAATCATATGTAAATTTTGAATAATACAAAGAAGATAATGATAATGATAATAAATCTGTGTATTGGTGTATTTAGTTTAGTCTCTTAGTAATCAAGATAAATCTGTTTACTTAGCTAAGGTAGAAAAATGTTAAGCAAGGAAAATAAATAAGGACTTTCACCTAACCACTATGCATAAGTAAGGGACTACAGCAGCAGCAGAACTTAGCAAGGATAAATGAGAGATGGCATTCACAGATAAAAGGTGAAAACAAACCTCATTCAACTCTTCAACCTTTTGCTTCCTCAAGCGATGCAAGAAGTCAACAAGAATTTGCATATTTCTCTCGGCTTCCTCTTGTTCCATTTTTCTCTTCTTCTCCGCAAGAAACACGATAAGGCTATCTAGCTCCTCGATTGACACTGGACAACCCTATGGATAATCAAAAGGCCATATTAGTAGAATATATTTCAACTCAAAAACAGCCAACATAGAGGAAATTATTTTGTTCTCCCCGGCTACTTAGCCTGGAGCATCATTCATTGGATAGCATCTCCGGGTTATTAAGATTGAAGGTCAACTGTGTTAGTTTTTCTGAAATGCTATCCATAAAGAAGTAAAGAAGTACGAACAAGCAAGGAAAGGGTCAACATCACAGGCTCAATTCCTCAAAAGCTGGTAATTGGATCACTCAATTGAGCTTTGGCTTAATACTTATATAATCCAGATCTAGCTAAAATTTGATTAAGGCATGTGATGAGTTACAATTTCAGTCCACTACAAAACATATCAGCAAAAGTTGTGATTAAATTACCTTCTTCTTTGTGCATATGAACTAAAGTAATGCACTAGCTTCCATAAAGAGCCTGGACCTTGTTACCACAGACTCATAGACTCATATAGGCGTTTGCCAAAATTTGCCAAAATTTGGAGATGCCTTCCATGGACTCTATGCCTCAACGAAACTTCCACCTTTTGAAAAATCAGGAAAAGAAAAACTAGCAAGGACTAACCTCTTGCAGCGCCACAATTTTGATACTTACCGACCAGAAGTCTTCTTTTAAATAAGCTTACACGGGGAGACGGAGGGGGAGAGGCACTTGGGAGATAAGAATACTCTAAATTCCAACGGGATGCCAAAATCAAGTTAAGTTGGACAATCATTACCTATACTTTAAATAAATTGTTAACATAGCAGGAAATAAATTATTAAGATTTGTCAATCTTTCAAATTGGATTTTCACTTATTTGAAGCTAATTTGCATTTGCATGAATGCCCGAATGCCCACCAATATATGAATCTAATATGAGAATTTAATATAATAGCCATACCATATTAATTATATAATCTAATCCAACAAGGAGAAAGTGTTAAATATGCCACTTTTAAATTGTCAGGATGCTATGACCTAGGTGAGATGGCATGATATTTTTTATGTTTCTAAAACAAATTTTTTGATTAATTCTGAATAAATGAAATACGTAAGTATATATATATATATATGGGTTTTCTTTAAATGAGCAAAATAAAGAAATCATATCAAAAGAAATATTATCCGTAAAATAATTCTTAAAATTAAAGATCAATCGAGAATTTCGATTTCACAGAAAATTAAAATTAGGCGACGAAAATATACCAAAAGTCAAGTTAAAAATTATTAACTAATTTGTGATACGGCTGGAATAGGATTATTCGCGGTGGGGCCTCTCCGCCTGGAAACTGATATTCGCAGGCGGTAGTGTCCAATAAGATCCGGCGAAGAAAAGAGAGTTTTTTTAGTCCCGTCGTGGCCACCTCGCTCCCGAGCCCTCGTCCCCCCGCCTCGCTCGCTCCTTCGTTATTTATTTATTTACTTATTTATTTATAGGCGTTCACGAAGCTTGTCCTTCAAGTCAAAGTAGAAAGCTGTCAAATTTAACTTTCTTTCATCTTGTTTTGACCCACGTGCTCCCCGCTCCTGTGGGACCTGTGGGAGGAGATTGCCCTTCTTTCTCCTTTTGTTTCATTTTTCAAGACGCAAATTCCACTAGGTGCCAAGACACAGTCTCCTTCCTTTTAATTTATTTTCTTTCATTTGTAGGGCGGTTCCAATAAGATCAAAATGTTGGACCCATCACCATCTCTACAAATCTCATTTATATAAAAATTTTCTTTCCTACCTAAACTCTTTTAATAAGAACTCATGCTATGCTTTTTTTTTTTTTAAAGGGAAGAAGGAAATGCGATTAATGGAAAATAAAAGCAGCAAAACATCCTCTATCTCCCTCCACAGCCGAAATGCGATTATAATCCAAGATAACATCATATCGGGGGGGCTGGGGCTGCTCTATCTCCCTCCATAGCTTCCATTTTCTAAAAAAACCTTCCAATGCACCAATGCACCTATGTTTCTTTTATAACTAGAGTAAAATATTATTCTAAAGCATGATTTTTTTTCCTTTTTTTTAAAAAATTTTTTCTCCAGTTTTGAGTGGTGGTTTGGAATTTATTTATTTAAATTGCGGTGACCATTTTTTGCTCCCTTCTCCAAAACTTCCCTATATTTTTTGGGACCTCTATTTTCAATTTATTTTCCAAACACCTTTCTAATTTGATGACACCCGAGAGGAGCTAGCCTCAATATTAGCAAAATATCAATAATATTGAACCCGTAATTCCGAGCTTGACAGGAAAATTAATTAAAAAAATACAACTACTTGTAAGTAAATAAGCTCTTCAATGAGTATTAATAGTGTTAAATGAATATGCCCGCCTCCTACTTCTTAGTTGTTAGGATGGATTATAGGTAAATCTTCATAAGCAAATTTACCTCTAATTTTGGTGGTGAAATGGTGGCTCTATTGGTTTGACCTCCATCACCCCTTCCACCACCACAACTTCCAAATAATTAATAGTGCAAAAGGTCTCGGTCCAAATAGTGCACGGACCATGCAATAATTTCTCTGTTTCGAATCAACGGGCTAGGAATTTCACCCCATTCATGCGACAGTGCAAGGGAAAATTATCTAGTCTCACGTAGGAAAATACAGAACCATTCACGTGCAATTGGAGGCATCAGTTAGGATAGCAATAATTGTGAACTGTCGATTGGCTTTTACAAAAAGAAAAAAGAATTAATCGATTTTTTTAATTGCCTTTGTTGCCCACGCAGCAGACGTATTGAAATTCCGACTTTTGACCCTTTTTTTCTTAAAGTAAGAAAAACTCTAGACGAAGCACCAAAGCTCTCTGGTCTCTCGCTCCTCTTCCTCTCTCTCTCTCTCTGTGGTTTCGCTCGTCTTCGGGTCTGCAACACTCAACTCACCCGAGACGGTGAGTACGAGGTCTTAGAGCGACGGTAGCAGGAAAATTTGTTGTTTGGAGAGATTATCATCCCCCAAAAAGAAAAAAGTAATAATCTCCACCGAACACGCTTTTCCCTCTTTCATCCCCTCTAAGAACCGCCCCCAGCTCTGTCGCCACCCGGCCCACCTCTTCGAGCTCTAAATTTTGGGATTCGGAAAAATGAAGGGGAATCAGAAATGAGAATTGGAGATTCGGGTTCTTGCGTTTGGGCTTGATGATCTGTTCGGTTGCCTCCCACAAAATGTGGCAGCGTTCATTCGCACGAAGCATCTTCGTGATGTGAATGCGCGTTTTTGCGCGTCGTGGGGCGAGATGTATTCTTTCCGAAGTTCGGCAGTTGGAATCATAGGAGACTTTAGAGTATCGAGGGACGACGGTAGGTCGTTCGCTGCATGGGGTTTATCCCCCCGTTCAGTACACTCCCGTTCAGTAGATTTTTTTGCATTTCCCCTCTGCTTTTTCTCCCGCCTTTCGGTTTCGATGGTTGTCTAAAATTTTGTCTGGTCAGGATTTACTTTGACCGACTTTTGGCCTCGCCGGAGTGCTGCCGCCTTAATGTGAAACAAGATGGCGGCTACACTTCGCGGCTTTTAATCGTTTAGAGGTAGTTGCTATTCCCGAGGATGACAAGCTGCTGTTGCGAAATTAGTTGGGTTGTTGGCGACGTGTTTAACTTGTCATCCATTTTCATCATCGATAGTTCGCCTGAGAAATTTGCAAGTGCATGAGTGCCAATGGAAAGAGATGAATTGTGCAAACAAATGACATTGACCTGAAAGCTGCAGACTTTACTTAAAAGTGTACACCAAGAAATGCGAGATGCTTCCTAGCGCATGAGGAGGGAAATAAAAAAAGAAATCTATGTGTACTCTTGTTTTCTGTAGTCACGAGAGAAAGTATATTCATTGTTCGGCCTAATTAGGATGTCCATTCTAGGCTCATAATTTACTCTATGATAACCTCTGTGCGGTGCCACTTGCTATCACTTTACATTATGTTGTTTCTCCATTTTCATTATGTAGTTCCTGATAAGGCAAAATGAGCTCAAGTTCAAAAAAATTCATGCACTGTCGAATTAAATTGTTTTTTGCATAGTTAATGCGATGAAGGGGCTCCAGCACAGAGGCTTCTGCAGTCTGCCTTTCTACCATCGAGACTCTGTTGGATTATTGTTTCCAGGTGTTCATGCGGATGTGGAGTTTAAAGAAGGGGAGCTTCTGTTAAGGGATCAAATGCTTTTTGGGTGTCAACATCCCCCAAATAACGTTTTACTGGCACGGATCCCAAATGAGCATTTGTCAAGACCTTTGATCATGCGCAAGTCTAACACTTGATATTCTTTTTTTAGTGCACTAGTCTGTAGCTTCTGTTTTCGCTTTATTGGGACATTAGAACTTCAAATTGGAAGAAGATTGTTTTTTCAAGATTAAGGTCTCTCTTCAAGCCATGGATGTGATACCGGTTCATGCTCTGATGTTTCAAATGATCATGGTGCATCCGACTCATGGAAGCAAGAGAGCAAAAATTCCTCTGCCCAAGGAAATCGTTGAATCATTGATGAATGGTGAAATGGTATTGCCATGCTCAGACAAATTTTCTGCGCCCCAGTTAATCCATGTGCAGGGGGATGTCAAGGAACTTACTATTGCAGGTATGGGGGTTTGATATTCTTTTTTCCCTTAGATTTCGGTCTCTCACTATTTTCCTGCTTGGAAGCAAATTGTAATAGTTTGAAAAGGACCAAAAGCATGAGCATTGAAGGAAATCTCCTTGATGTTTGCATTACTTTTTGATTTCGATGGTACTTTGTTAATTTATGCTCAACGAGGCTACTTTCCAAGACATAAATACAGCAGAAGGTGCTCTGCTTAGTCCTGGCACCAAAAGTTTTGAATTGCAAATCTGGAAATTGAATTCAACAAGTGAGTTCTGATGTGTATAAGCAGTATTGCCATTATGTTTTTGAGTCACATATTCTGATGCTTATTTTCTTACGAGGCGTATTAAGCTTGCTGTAAGTATTTGTTTTATGGGGCTACTCTGTGGAATAGTTCATTTAGTAATCTTAACAATCCTCGTTCATTTCATTCTTTACTGTGCATTGGAGAGAAGTCAGAAGTGATTTCCACAAAGGCTTTTCTCCAATTAGTACAACATGCTAACGGTATGATGATTTGCACCTATTTTGCAATGCATAAGAAGCCCTGACGGTAGTAAGTTGGTTGCTAATTTTTAGGTACCAAATAAACTGAAAGTTTTGCATCTCGAGGGATCTAAATCCTTAATCAAAACACCTTGCTTATCTGAATTTACAAGTTTGGAGAGATTGGTCCTAAAAGATTTTCCAAGGTTGGCCGAAATTGATCCCTCGATTGGTAAACTAGAGCAGTTAATTTACTTGAAAATCAAATGGTGTCCGCTTCTTAAAAAGTTGCCGGAGGAAATTGGTTGTCTAGCTGCCTTAAGAGAGCTCATCTTGATCCAATGTTTTAATGTTTGTTATTTGCCATACTCAATCGGTAATCTAAGACATTTTTCAATGCTAGTAGTGGTGAATACAGGATTAGTGGAACTTCCGGAGAGAACCAAAAGGCTAGTGGATCGAAGCAATGCTCTCTTTAGAGTTTGGTAATCACTGAACGCCTCTCTATTGGTCTAGGAGATCAGGGGGTTCAGTCATAGTCCGCCCTCTCTGGAAAGTTTTGATCTGTTTCCACAGCTTTCCATTGCGATTTCAATGACCTTAAATGAGCGTTGTCCTATTGTGCAGATTGGTTGTCGGGTGGATTATCTGAAGATCTTAACCAAATTCTCACTGTCCCCCTCTCTTCTGCTAAACGGTCCTTGCTCAGAGAAAAAACCTTCCAAGACTCCATTAGAATGTTCCACTTTTCGCATGGGAAGGCCACTCAAGTCCAGGGTTCCACGTCTAGAAGAAGCTTCAAGAAATGTATGCTTCTCCGACTGAGAAAAGCACGCTGGGTAGATTGAGAGACGAGGAAGCGAAACCTATCAGATCGATTGTGTTTTAATGAATACTTAAATAAGCGTTTGCTGACGTATATGGGCTATTTCTATGCTTTCTAGTACAGTTTAAGCCCGCTTCCTAAAAACATAACTGGATTATTGCCACAAAGTGTCAAAACAGGCTTTTGCGTTCCTTGACGGCCCACCTGATGTAAGCCAAAAACTTGCCTGCTGAGACTGCTGAGGGAATCTGCCTTGGTCGTGAAGTGGTTGCGAGAGTTCATCGATGTAGAAACACTAACAGGGCAAGAAGCCTATAAATTCTTTGAAGATATATTCATTCGCTTGTTCTAATTGAACCCCTAGATAGGTCATCATCACAAGTATTTATGAGAGTGATCATCAATGAGTGTAACTAAATATAGTGCAAAAATTCTAGCATCCATCATGCATACTTCAATGTGAACAAACTCTAGCGCATGAGATCTTCGAGAGGAATGAGGACTACGAAATGCAGCTCTATGTTGTTTGCCATCTAGACAATGAACTTTTAAAGGCCCACCTTTCAAAGGCAGGATTTTCAGTCCCTTTCTTGCTCGTAAGTCGTATGGCCAGGTCGCCTGTGCCCCAACTCAACTGAGGTGTTCTTGACTGCATTTACCTCACTAGGGGACAATCGAGCCTCTATCACGCATAGTGCTTGACTTGACACCTCTCACCACCCCCAAAGAACTTCTAGTGACCTTGCATAGTCAAGTCCACCAGTGGATATCAACTGAAGATCAATGTCCGGAACAAGTTTGACATTTCTTAGTTGCAGCTTGCATGGCGGATTGGTTTCCAAACAGATGTCGCCAATGCCAATGCCGATGCCAGTGGTCTAGGCTGCCCCATCATTTCCCTTCCTAAAAGTAACAAGAGCAGCGGCGGCGTAGGATGTGAAGAAGTCTCATCTTGAAGTAACGCGGAACGAGGCAGCCAAATCAATTACTCATGTAGGGTCCTGGCTTGTACGATTAACATAACCGCTCATGTAGGGTCCTGGCTTGTACGATTAACATAACCATCATCACAGACAACAATTACTTGACCACCAGATGCAACTGCTGCAGAATCTTTTGGTTCTGTCTTTTCCACTCCACCCTGCCTCTGCTCCCTCACAAGCAATCTGCACTCTCTTTTCATGAGACCTGGCTTTGCCACAATCGAAAATTCCTTTTTCCGACTTGGACGTCCACCTCGGTTTGCTACAACCAGCTTTATTTCGGGGGATTCGAAATAAGATACTCCATTGTCATTCTGTGACCAGTTCCACGGACTGGGACGATGAACCCAGAGACTTTGTCGAAACAATTAACTCCTCATTCAAGACACCTCTCTTCGCAAGTTTCACGGAATCGACACCACCAGAACTTGCAAGCAAAACTCCAAAAGCTTCCCTAGACTTCTGGAGAGCATGAATAACCACAACCCTAGAACTTTACATTCAAATATGAAGGCTGTACTAGACAAATGTCTCAATTGTCCCCTGAAATTCACTCCATTATGGTTCCCTCTCTGTATTTTAAATGCATCATCTTAAGCAGATACTTATTATTCCCTGCTTTTGAATCAAACAGCCATTCTACTTTCGACCACAAAGTTTGTACATTTTATAACAGAGGAGATCATATACAGTTTCATCCACAAATTGCCGAATAAATCCACAAACCTGAAATGCACAATCCTCACCTTCTTTAGGTTTATGGGCAGCAAACACCAGAAGATGCAATGACTCCACAAACAATAGCTCTTCCCATTTACTATTCCATGAATGATAATTATGCTATTCAAACAAACCATTTTGTTCATGCTTTCCATTTTCACTCAAGAAATCAACCAAAACACAAAAATCAATGCTCTGATTTTACTTTATTAGGATAAGACCGCACTGCGACCACCTCACACTATGCACTACAGAAATTATCTAACACAAGGAAATTTTCGTCTCCCCTCTTTGCGAATAAATGGGCACAATAAATTCTTCTAGGCGGACAACTATCTTTTAGGAACTCAGCAAAATAGTACCACAACTTCGGGAGAAGAGGCGCCTCCTCATCAGACCATGAACAAGCAGAGCTGTAAACTCAGACATGTAAGATCTTAAAATGGAAACCCCAATCGGGAGAAAACTACAAAGCAAGCTCACCAAAATCTTCCCTTGTGCAAAGCAGGTTTACTTCAGGCCTTCTCTAGTGTAACAAGATAAACTATCTTGGATGACAGCAACAAGCTTATCACCATAGACATAGATTACAATAAAATAGAGAAAAAGTGTGGTCGGATGTTAAGGAGCGAGAATGTTGAAATTACTAGGATGGACGAGGCTTTCCAACGATTGGCACAACACATTAGAATTTCATGAAAACTGGGATTGTGAAATCGCTTTCTGATTTCGATAAATGCCACTCCGCCTCACTTTCTTCTCTTCCTCTCGCTCATTGTATCTCCCCAACGAGCACTCACTTTCCTCTGCTTTTGATGAATCTGGCACTTTTATGATTCCTTAGGCATAGTGTATTTTATTAAATATTTCAGCGTATTGTCCTAATTAAGTTTAATACCTTGTAACACAATGTTGAATTCATTTACTGTATTGCGACAAATCGTAATAACCAAATGTTAGACACAAGTAAAAAAGAGATCCATCTTATAAATTCCCAGTCTAGCTCGTTCTCGTTTCTCTGCTCTCGCTCTTCCCTTTTTTCATTTCGTTGATGTCCCAGTTCCAAGTCCCAACGTGGGCTGAGTACTCGCACGTAGCGAAGACCATGTCGTCGGCAAGCTTCCTCCTGCAACCGGATTGTTGCTGTCGTCCTCACTCTTCGACCGCGCTCCAGCTCCAGGACCGCCTCGTACTCCCGTGCGCCCGAGCTCCGTTGGAGTCGATGATGGGAGGGAGGACGACGGTGATGGCAAGGGATCGGGGATCCGGTTGCGGGAGCAGCAACTCTCCAAGGGCGCGGTGCTCGTTATGTGCGAGTTCTCGGCCGAAGGCACCTGGTCGGGACGGGGCATATGTCTCGGGTAGGTAGGTGAGCGTTGTGAAGGTAAGGTGGGCTTTGATATGATGCTTTTTTTCCCCTGAGATTCCGGTCTCTCACTATTTCCTGCTTGGAAGCGAGTTGTAAACTTGTGATAGTATGAAGAGGACCAAAAGCATGAGTATGGAATGAAACCTTCTTGATGTTTACATTGCCTTTTTGATTTGGATGGTACTTTGATAATCTATGCTCAAAGAGGCTACTTTCCAAGAGATCAATACAGGAGAAGGTGCTTTTTGCTTAGTCCTGGCACCGAAAGTTTTGAATTGCAAATCTGGAAATTGAATTCGACAACTGAGTTCTGATGTGTATGAAGCTTGCTGTAAGTATTTTTTTTTTATGGGGCTACTCTGTGGAATAGTTCGATTAGTAATCTTAGCAATCCCCTTTAGCAAAGTGTGTGCAGATGCTGACTGGAATGGAATTCATTTCATTCTTTACTGTGCACTGGAGAGAAGTCTGAAGCAGTGTTCGTTGGTGATGCTTGCCCATTATTTTGTTGGCTGCATTCCACTCTTAAGTTTATCTTCTTTACCTTTCCATGCTTAGTTTGCTAATAGTATTTGTTATGTGGCAAGGTGAACTGGACTCAGGGCCAACTACTCCCAACATCTTTTCGCAAATGGGTGCCTCTCAGTGAATTTCTCTTTGCTTATTTAAGAAATAAAAATTTCAACAGCTTGATCTTTCTAAGTGATGCCTTATTTGGTTTTTGGGTTGTTTTGATCCGTGTACGATCACCACCAGCCTCAAGCATCTTTCGGAAGTTCAGGTGTATTGTAAATGGGGATCAGTGGTCATTCCCGTTTGCTCATTCTAAAAAGTTGCCACTAGATACCTTCTACCTCTTTCCTGGAGAAATTCAAATAGTTGATTTTTAAAATTCTGTCTTTATCTCTTTTTATCACTTCGCATGTCAATGATCTCCTGCATCTACAGTCACTTCCCTGATAATCCTTCTTTTCTTTTTTCAGTCATCATAACTCCTAAAGGCGGCTATCTTTGACAAAGAATGTGAACCATGTGTCCTTTTAAGAACACTCACAGTTTGTTGATTATCAGTCATCTTTATTTTTTGGCTTGGTACTACAGTATGTGAGGTTCGATTCCTTGACTACAAAGTATTCTCACTTGACATTATGGGCTTATCATTGGAATTTTTTAGCTGAATAATGTGTAAGTTTTGGTCTTATCAAGGTTTGAATATTTCCTACTTTCTGAGTCTCAAACCAGAGACTGTGCAGACAACAATATCTCCAATTAATATTCTCCTTTCTTTCTCCATTTTCTTTTTGCATTGAAGTACATAGAGATAGAAGGTATGGCATTTCTACTTTACATGAGGAAATACAGTCGGTTGGGTCTCCTTGATATCGATGACACATGTTGAATGAATGCCTTACTATTAAAAATCTGCTTTGGGCATTTAAGATCTTCTTTTCGGTTTTGGTATGTCACAGTGATCTGGTTGTAGCATCTCCTGTGGAAGATTACTTTTTGTATATTGAATATCGATGATCTACCACCTCCCGTGGAGGTATATATGATGCACATTTCTGTATTTGACATCTGTTACAGAATTTGGAAGTTTATGCATTTGCGATCATCTCTAACGGCAGGAAGAAGCCAATAAAGCATCTCAACCATATTTGGATGCCCTTGGTGATCGGTTTGCAGTTTGTTGTGAGGGTATGTGAAACTTTAACTGGATGGACTTGATTAATCAACAAACATGGTTGTGTTTCTAGCTTGAAAATCCCCCGTCATACTAAATCCAATTGTTGTTCTAATCATGCCATTACTGGTTTGCGTATTCAATTAGGTACATGTGACAAGGCCTGAGCTAGATCACATCTAACTCTTCAGCATTTGATCTTCTTATTTATTGATGGGCTGGCATCCGATCTTTGACATGCATGCTGTGGGACTAGAGAAAGCATACAGTTATAACACTACAAAAATGTGACACTTCATAGTTGCCGACCCCATTTTAGCTGACAGGATAGGATAAGTTACCTGAGAAGCAACTTTAGGATATGAATATGAATATGAGTATGAATTAGTAGGCTTTCCCAGTCTGACAATGTTACAAGCAGTCCTGCTTTAGGATATGAATATGAATATGAGTATGAATTAATAGGCTTTCCCAGTCTGACAATGTTACAAGCAGTCCTGCTTTGTTTTATGTCCTGACGTAAGCTTATCATGATGTGGAGTAAATTTTTTGCTTTTATTCTGCATTGTCCTCACATATACTCAGCAATTCCCTTTTCATTGAATCTGCCATTTGTAATGTTTAGTTATTTATGCCAGGTGTTATTGCTAACAATTAAATCAATACTTTCAGGCACGTCATTTTTCCCCTCGTGGAGCTGCATGAACCACTCCTGCCATCCTAACGCCAAAGCATTCAAAAGAGAGGACGTATAAGTAACCCTGTGCACATTTTGCTCGTGATGGTGACGTCATTAACTTTCTGCAACGCTCGGGGATGCAAAGGCTGACTTTAGAAACGGTTTACAAAGCTGTAGCAAACTGCATAATGGGCAATGTATTAGCGCCCCACCAGAGTTTGGCGCACTAATCTTTAAAATAATCTTTTCATCTCTAGCATTCTTCACGTTTTTTTATATTATTGAAATGGTTTGAAATATTGAATCTTTTGAGCTTCAAGTTGATGTTATTCAAATTTACTGGGATGGCCTTTCAATATGACTGACCCAGTGTACCCTTATCAATAATCTTTGAAGATCAACTGCTTTTGTAGTTTGTAGATACAAATGTAGATATTCGCACAATGTTGCCTGTTATCCATAACTAGCGTGTTCTGGGCTGGATAATTGGTTATGAGATTCACTCGTGCTTGTGAAACTTTAGACTGTTGAAGTCGTGCCTCCTTCAACATAACATCATCTATATATCTTGTATGCTACATTGAATCTATTCCTTTTTCATGGACGCCTGACTTGGTGGAGAATGATGAGATGTGAGAAATCGTGGAGTCTTGCAGGTCACCATTTCATACATAGATGAGGATTTACCTTTTGAAGGGAGACAAGCACCGCTTGGGGACTATGGTTTCTTGTGCAAGTGCGCGAAGTGCCAAGAAGAATCTTGATGGACACTAATGATAAGTTTGTACCATTGTTCGTTTGCACCACAAATTATGGTTTTAGGGTTCAACTGTGGTCATGAAAGTGGTAACAACATAAGCATGAGTTAATTAAAGGTTATGTAGGATCAACTGATATCCATATATTAATTTCATGAGCCATTTTCCGTGAGTTATTTTGGGAATCTAACATATTCCTTTCAACGTATTTATATAGATGAGATTAAAAAGGAAAAAAAAGAAAGCAAAAAGAAAAAGGCAACAAGTAAAGCAACAAAACTAAACCTAGATGGACAATGGCCATGAACAAATTCGTTAGGTTAAATAATTGAATAGCACAGGTGAATTTGCATTTCATTGATTTAAATGTAAACGTTCACACCAGTTTTTATTAACAAACTTTCTTTTTTAATCTTTAAAATTAAAATAGTAATAGAAAGTACTTATTGAGGGTGGGCACTTAGGTTGCACCGACATGGACATGCGACACGATACGACATGATACGCCGACACGTTATTTCTTAAAAATAGAGAATTTCGACACGTTCTGACACGTTATATATTAATAGTTTAATATATAAATGCATAAATAACAAAATAATAATAATAAAAAAAAGAACCTAGAATTAATCTATACTAAAAACATTGATTCTACATTTGTTAATATTATTAATTATTTTAATTTGACAAATTCAAGTACATTTCATTGTAATAATCCATAAAATTTGGAGGAATAAACAAGTAATCCACGTTCCACGTTCCACTATTAAATTTAAAATTTAACAATAAGAAAAAAAAACAATCAATATTCTATCATCAAATATAACAAAAAATTCATTCATCAACATTATCCACTTCTTCTGAAAAAAAAAAAAAAAAAAAAAAAAAAAAAACTTCATCTTCGGCTCATCAAGTGAAAAATTTGTGACTTCAAGCACCCAAAAATCTTCAAACGAGTATTGGAAATTTGTTTTAGCTTTTTTTTTTTTTTCATATATTTATATTTAGACCTCAAAAGTTTTGAAAATTTGTAAAAATAACTCCATGCATGTCGAAGTCACGTATCGAAATTTCCGACTTGCGTGTCGGAGCATGTCGAAAGCAGTTGACCACGTGTTGGAATTTGGCTGCTTGTTGAAACGTGTTAGAGTATA
The DNA here is from genome assembly GCA_017140255.1 of Eucalyptus paniculata subsp. matutina. NCBI lineage: Eukaryota > Viridiplantae > Streptophyta > Magnoliopsida > Myrtales > Myrtaceae > Eucalyptus > Eucalyptus paniculata. The sequence continues at coordinate 25,308,419 of CM029445.1, forward strand.
TCAAAGCGTGTTGGACACGTGTTGAAGTGTCGGATATAACACGAATGGTCTCTTAGAGTATCCACGTAACCTAGGTGGACACTATAAATATTAAATGGCCGAAAGAATGGTGGAGGGAATGATTATTTAGCATTTTTCCGTAAATGATATGACATGTGATGTGACATGTAAAGAGGGCCTTCTCCTAATGATTAAAACGTGACCAGCTTGAAAGGAATTGGATTAGTCAAGCGAAGTGGAAAGCAGGTTAATAATATGATGACGAGTGACACTGCGCCAAAAGAAAGTTGAATAATGACAAGATGAAAAGAACTTCCAAGAGTGAAATTACCAGGACCTTACGGTGGACATTACGCGGAAACAGAGAGTTCAGTGGCTGCAAAGCTAGAAAGGACTTCGATGAGTGACCTTACAGGGAAAGGAGGGTGGAAGTTGCATCACGCCTCCTCTTGCTGGAGAATTCTCCTCGCGCAACACAAAAACATACACGCAGTGAGACTATAGACATAACCGCTCGGCAATCATACGTTTTTGTCAATCTACATCTTCGGCTGATGCATTAGCAAATCTCTATATATTTCATAATAGATATTTGCTCCAGCACTTAGTAAAATCTATAAGCTTCCTATCGATGACCGTTGATTATTTATTGGTCTCTTTCGAGTAGTCAACTACTAAAAGATTTTCCATCGATAAATCAAGTTGTTCACTGGTGAAGGATTCCATTGTTAACCTTTACACTAACCTCACGATCTTGTTGTATCAACATCTTGCACTATCAATAAGCAAGCTCACTGATTGTTTTGTTTCATTGACGATTTATGTTTTAACCAAATTGTGCTCTCATCAAATGAGCTTGCTATTCATTTAATATCAATTAAGAGATTCGACTTAGGCGGAAGGAAGAGAGTCAATTAGTGACCTTCGCGGAAAGGAAGACCTGATGCTGAAAGAAAGACAGTATACGATGGCGAGTTGAAAATTATGTCTATATGTGTTACCCACTAGATGAGAAAATGCTAGGTGGTTGTTGTGGTAATATATTACTATATTGTCATACTTTACTATCACCAAGTAATTGGATCATAAAATATTATCATGCTGTCAAACTATTTAAATTCTCGGTTGGTAGTTGTATACCCTGTACAAAGCAAAGTTTATATCGTCTCTTTGTAACATGGTTATAGATATGGTTCCTCGATTTTTCATTCACAGAGAATACTACGTGTGTTTATAAAACCAGTGTGGATAGCCATTACATTGGTTCGCATTTTTCAGGCAATTGCATGCACAATATTATGGTAAAGGAAGTCAAAAGCCATTTTTCTGAATAGTTGTATGAAGGACAAGGCTCATGTTATGGACAACTTTCATATGCCCTTACTTTTAGAAGCATGGAAGCCAATGTCGGTCGGATATTGAAGAGCTTGCCTTAAGGTTAAGAAACTATCTTCGAGATGTTGCACATTAAGAGGATTAAATTGTGTAATTTTAGCCAATCTTGCTTCTAGTTCGCTGCGTGATAGTTAAATTATGAATACGAACCTCCTTTTTGTGACTGGTAGGAGATTTGACAGTGGAAAGAAAAGTTTCCTATTGGGGACGAAGGGGTTCGAGATTACGTGGGGATTGCATACATACTCTCTGGATTCAGCCAATCATTTGTTCTAGTCGTAGGAAAAAAGAAGGAAAGCAACAAAACTGAAGCAAGGTGGACAACGGAAGTAGTAAGTTCGGAATGTTTGCTTAATCAACCCGCTGGAAGATTCCGCCTGTTGTAGTGGGGATTACTTAGCATTTTCCTACGAATTTTGTCAAAATGGCTCAATCAAGCGGATGAGGATGAGTGACCTTTCGCGGAAGACTCGCCTTACTCGGAAAGAGAGGGAGAGTTAAATAATGACGAGCTGAAATGGCATTTGATGATTGACCTTATGGGAAAAGAGAGCGCGAAGTTGCTATGCATCTTAATCTTGCCTCTAGCTTTATAAATCTAATCAAGAACCTTGTTGTTGATAGACCTTAAAAAAGTACCTGGATCAATGTTGTTAGTCATGGAAGATCTTTATCTTCTTAAAATATAACATTTCATGAGAATGAGCAACTTACTAAAGTAGCCAACAATGTGACCTGGGATGGATGAATAGGTTGACTTATAAAAGCATAAACAACTTTTGCGGGATAAGTCAAGCTAAGCTTGATATATGCAAAATTAGTTTGATTTATGCAGAAATATCAAGTGCAATATGCTTCTATCAAAGATAAATGTGATCAATAAAGGGTGGGTAGAAGGTGATACACAATTCAATAAAGGTAAGGGCTTAGGGCCTCACCTGCGGGAGGGTTGCCATCGAGTCCTGACTACCCACGTTGGCCAAAAACTTGGCAACAGTGAGACCGGGGGAGTGGGGCTTCACGGCTCTCGCGTGATTTTTTTTGTGTTCTTTTTTTTATTAGATTTAGCCTTTTATATGTTTATCTAATTTAATAGATATTTGGGTTAAAAAATAAGATTGGGATTAGAACGACGTTATTTTAGACTTATGTTTCGTGTTTTAGTGACGTCGATGCCACGTAGAAGAGAGAAAATAATAAGCTAATTAGGTAAACATTTTCCATACATTATTTTGCCATGTATTCCGTGTGTTTTGAGATTCAGTCAAATGGGTCGTTATTCTCATTTTTCAGAAATGCAATGCATATTTAGGTGAGAGTAACAAACGTGCTTTCAAGGAAGATTCTGTACTAAGCAAATGTATATTTTTCTCAGACTTTTGATGAAGTGAAAGATTTGCTTGTATATATAGTGATGGCCAACATTTAATTTCTTTTTGTTTTTTGGTCGAAGGCCCACATCTGACTTAAGTCAAGTCTCTCAAGCACTTTCGCGCTTCTCCCATTCTCATTTCTCACTCACTTTCTCAAATGTGGCCTCTCTGTCTCTCTATATATAGTCTGCTGAGGCGGTGCTTCCCCAGATATCTCCTCTCTCTCGGTCTCACGGGTTGCCGCGTCGTCTATATCGGTCTGCCATCAATCAGCCCACTCTTAGGTGCTCTCTCTCTCTCTCTCTCTCTCTCTCTCTCTCTCTCTCTCTCTCTCTCTCTCATGTTTCGATTTTGGTGGGCTGTGATTTCCATTTCTTTGGTGCGATGTGCGAAATTGTGGGAGTGTCTATCGGTCGCAGTGCAAATAGAGAAGCTGCAACGAGCTCACTTTGGGTGTGTCTCAGTATATCGTATAGGCGTATAAATTTAGATTTTTTAGTAATTAAAAAATCAATTTAAAGTAATTTGTCAAGTTTATGACTTTTCATGATATTAACTCTTCTTTTAATCAAGTTTAATCGCACCTCATGGTTTTATTTAGCAAGGAATTTTACCAAGACATAGCTTTGCGCTTTCGCCTCAACAAGCACGCTTAACTATGGGCTTTCAATGTTAAATTGTTAATCCAAATTGTCATAGGAAAAAATAAAAACTTATCCTATGGGAGGGTCCAGTAAATTTGAATATTTTATCTGAGTCCCATCAAGCAAAAGAGTAGTGTATATCGTGTACCAATTCGTTGGATATCTAGGACCTTTTTCCACATAAATGTAGTAGCAGTGAGCGACCAGACCAATTCAATTGGAGATCAAAGCAAATCAATTTAGAACTGGTCTTATACACTTTATTTTAAAAAACAATTAATAAATAAGGAGATGCAACCCATGACCTCCATGACCTCCCTCCTATAGTGGGCACAAAAACCCACTCAACCAACAAGACATTATTAGCCATAGACTAAAAAGCATAATCTATAATATTGATTATGTGATACTTCGATGAGTGGAACTAACGCGGCAAGTCCCTCTTGCTGTAGAAATCTCCTCAAGGACCATAAGGAGAAGTCATCGGCAACATCACTCTGTGTCATCAGATGGGGGATGAAGGGGCCAACTCAGGGATTGCAAAAGGTGGCCACTTTGACGTGTTCCTAAACTTTCGGGGATCGGACACTCGCAACACATTCACAGATTGCCTTTATGAATTCATGAACCACAAAGGAATCCTAATTTTTAGGGATGAGGAAATGTTAGGCCCGGGCAAAAATATCTCAGAGATCTTGGGAGCAGTAGAATGCTCTCAAATATACATTCCTATTTTTTCCCAAGGCTACGCTTCGAGTCGATGGTGCCTTCGAGAGCTGACATGTATGTTGGAGTGCTCTTGCCGATCTACAAGGAAAGATATACTACCCGTCTTCTACGATGTGGAACCCTCGGATGTTAAGCTTGAAACAGAGCTGTACAATAGCGCCCTAAACAAGCATGAGGAGGAACTTGGCTGCACTGAAGTGAAGCCTTGGAAGGACGCTTTGACAAAGGTGGCTGGAATCAAGGGATGGTGTTTGAAAGGTCAAAGGTAACCACATGATCTTCTTTTATTTATCTGTTTACGTGTCTATTGGGTTATCGTTAGATCTTGTATTAGAAGAATAGCGAACACAAGCACGCATGTCTGTAGACGTCATTTACTACGACTAGGCTAAGACTATCTACAAACTGATGAACTGCCAAAGGCCCAAAGGGTGCCTCAAGTGATTGGCTCTGTTTCAACATATCTCTTATTCAAACTAATTAGATAAACTCTTTCAGAGCAATACTCACCACCCTTGTAAAAAAAGCCTTATTCGATACATGAAACAAGCGATCCGTGAACATTTATGGCAAACACCACATGAAAAATACATAATGGCATGCTGGTTATCATATGCTTCTATTTTAAATTCTATTTGCTTATACAATCTTGCAACGATTTCATGAATGTGGCAGGCATGGCAAGGTCATTGCAGACATCACTGAAAAGGTCTTGCAGAAGATCACAATAAGGCAAAGATATTTGCCCACTGATCTGGTTGGGATTGATGATCATGTAGAAGCCATAAAGAAACTGTTAAGTTGTGATACTAGTGACGTACGATTTGTCATTATCCATGGGATAGGTGGCATTGGAAAGACAGCTCTTGTTGAGACAGTGTTCAACCAACTCTCTTCTCAATTTGAAGGTCACTCCTTCCTTTCAAACATCAATGAGTCATCTTCATGTTGTGGCATTGTAAAAATGCAACGAAAATTAGTAGTAGATCTTTTTGGTTTCTCGCTTTGGGAAACCATTGATTGTAAGGAAGGAAATAGTACGATCAAGGAAATATTACCAAACAAGCGCGTCTTACTTGTTTTGGATGACATGGATAAGAAAGATCAATTTTTGAGTGAAGTGATGAATTCTTATTCGTATGGTCCAGGGAGTAGGATCATCATTACAACTAGAGATTTTCTAATGACCAATGTGGATGGATTGGAAGAAAATATCTTATCACGGTCTGGACAAATTTTTTTGTATGAAATGAAGGAAATGCATTTTGATCATGCTCTTTTACTTTTCAACAAGCATGCTTTCGACACAGATTCAGCTCCCTGTGAGCTTTATGATCTTTCAAGAGAAGTTGTTGAACTCACTGGGGGGCTTCCATTGGCTCTTGAAGTGATAGGTTCACATCTTCATACCATAAGTAGAGCAAAGTGGACAACCACATTGACGAAGTTGAAGGAAGTGCCCCACGAAAAGGTCCAGCAAAGGTTAAAGATTAGCTATGATGCACTTGGATGTGAGGGGCAACAAATTTTTCTGGACATTGCATGTTTCTTTGTCAACAAGAAAAAAAATAATGCAATGCATATGTGGGAAGCTTGTTCTTTTTACCCAGAAGTTGAGATTGAAGTTCTTATCCATAAGTCATTGATCAAGATTAATCAAGATAGAATATGGATGCATAATCAGTTAAGAGATCTTGGGAGAGACATTGTTCGCCAAGAGAATATCAGAAATCCTGGAGATCGAAGTAGATCGTGGTTTCTCAAGATGTCCCAAGCGGAAAAGGTAAGTACAAACAACACCATTTTTTTTTTCTTTCCTACACTACTACAAGTCTTATAGTTCATCTCTCTTGCATATTGCCTTCTTCATCTATTACAAGCTAAGAAGCCCGTAATAGAAAAACTTGCGAATTAATTATGTTTTTCGTTAAAGAAATTTGCTAATTTTCTCTTTCTTTTTTTCACCAATAAATAGTGCACCCATTTTCAAAAATATATAAACAGATAAAAACAACGGGCTTAAAAGACCATTTCAACTTTTCCATTACCTAATCAAACCTATCCATCTTTTTTAACTTTACAATTTTTTGATTGGTGTATGATGAGGTTTTTTAATATAAAGTAGCAAATATATCTTGTTCTATCTAGATAATGCACATTCAAAAAGAAAAAAAAAATCTTTAGGTTTTATAAAACTGTTGGGTATCGATAGTGCTATAAACGAGTATGTTTTGAAATGATTCTATTAGTAATATCTGGTATAGCCAAGAGAATTCTTGGTTCAAAAGTCTGATTCAAATTTAGCAAGTGACTATCATGTTTACTTTAACTCTCTATTGAGTTACCTTGAATTATAGATTGAGTGAAGATGTGACACCTCGAATATTGAATACATTATCCTTTACACCTCAAACTATACTTGAAAATTGTTCTTTTATACCAAAGTGTTTATATGAAAGCATAAATGCAGTCATCTAATATACACAATTTTAAATAGTAAAGATATATCGAATTTCATATGAATCACTATTACATTTAATGATAACTGGCGTAAATTCATTGCTTAGCTCAAAAGACAGTTTAATATTATATTTTTCATCAGGGAGCAAAAAATATGGTAGCACTCGCACCAAGGAGATCGAGACACAATTTCACATGCGAAGATTTTACGAATCTCAACAATGCAAGGTTTCTCAAATTATATGGAGGGAACTTTGCTGGCATTTGTGAGGATATTTTACTAGAGCTAAGATGGCTTTGTTGGCGAAATTGTCCTTCACAACTTCTAGCAAACAACTTTGTGCTGAATCACCTAGTTGTTCTCAATCTTTCCGGCAATATCACCACTGAAAAATGGAGTGGATGGGTCGAAATCATGGTACAATTTCACCCGATTTTTTTACTCTTCCAAATAATTATCTTAATATATGATGAGATGCATGTATTTTGCAATGCATATAGAGTCCTAAGAGTATTAAGATGGTTTCTGTTTTGCAGGTGGCAAGTGAATTAAAAGTTTTGAAAATTGCAGGATCTATGTCCTTGATCAAAACTCCTCGCTTCTCCGAATTTATGAGTCTAGAGAGATTGGTTCTAAAAGATTTCCAGATGTTGGCTGAAATCGATCCCTCAATTGGTGAACTACAGCGATTGAAATATTTGAAAATCAAAAGGTGTCCACATCTTAAAGAGTTGCCCAAGGAAATTGGTTGTCTAACTGATCTGAAAGAGCTCATCTTGATCCAGGGTCATAGGGTTCGTTATTTGCCAGACTCAATAGGTAATATAAGAGGTTTGTCAAGGCTAGTAATGGAGGATACGGGATTAGTTGAACTTCCAGAAACAATTAAAGGGCTGGTGGATATTAAGCACTTGTGTATAGTGAATTGTACTTATCTAAATTCACTGTCGGATGCTATTGGGGAGTTGAAGTCGTTGATTGAGTTGGATCTATCTGGGACAACTATTGGGAACCTGCCTCGTTTTATTTGGAACCTCGAACATCGGACACTACGGATGAACAGTTTTGGGATAAGAATACGTCTGATGAGGGATTTGCCTATGCAGGGTCAGAGTGCTCGTCATTTGCCAGACTCGATCAGCAATCTAAGAGGTTTTCCAAGTCTATCAATGGACAATACGAGATCAGTTGAGTTTCTGGGGATAGTCAATGGGCGAGGGGATGTTGAATCCTCGCCTTCGTTGAACCGTACGACCCTGAATTCACTGCGGGATGCTGTTGGGGAGATAAGGACGGCAACCAAGCTGTATCAATGTGGGACAGCTATCAGGCGACTACCTCCTGCGATTCGGAAGCTGTTAAGTTGTGATACTAGCGGGGTGCAATGTCCTATTATCTATGGGATAGATGGTATTAGAAAGACGACTATTGCTAAAATAATTTTCAACCGACTCTCTTCTCATTTTGAAGTGCACTCCTTCCTTTCGACCATTCAAGAATCATCAAATTGCAATGGCATTGTAAGAATGCAAAGAAAATCAGTAGCAGATCTTTTCGGCTTCTTGCTTCGTGAAACCATCGATCGTAAGAAAGGGAATAATACGATCAAAGAAATATTACCCAACAACTGTATCTTACCTGGAGATCCAAGTAGATTGGGGTTTCTTGATATGGCCCTGGACAAAGCACAAGCTAAAAAGGTGAGTACAACCAAGATGTCATCTCTCTTGCACACCTTCTCCATTTTTAACCAGCTAAGAAGCCTGTGCTATAGAAGAAACTAGCGAATCAATTATGCTTTTCCTTAAAAGAGAAATTTTCCAATTATCTGATTCTTTTCACCAATAAATAGTGAGCCGATTTTTTGAAAATATTTAAATAAGACAAAAATAGAAATTGGGTTTAAAAGACCATTTGGCCTTTTCCATTAGGTAATCATACCTATAGTCTATCATGTTCCATCTAGATAATGCACATTCAAACAAAATAGATAGATGTCTTAAAGGTTTTTTGAAGCTGTTGCATCTCGATAGTACTATAAAAGTGTATTTCTTGAAATGGTTATATTAGTAATATCTCGTAAAGCTATAAAAAAAAAAAAAAATTCCGTCCGAAAACAAATGCTAAAAGAATTCTCCCTTCAAAAGTCTGATTCAAATTTTGCAAGCGGTGTCATGTTTCCTTTAACTTACTGTGCATAATATTATGATTGGATATGTGACGCCCCTATAATGACAGTCCTTCAAGCCTCAAAATCATGCTAGAATTTTTTTTTTTTTTTTTTTTTTTTTTTTTTTTTTTTTTGGTGCCGGAGGAACCGCTACTGGGCCGGCAGCCGTTCGCATAAACCCCCAGGCGACGCTGGCGGGGAAACCACCACCCCGACGTCACGCTTAAGTCACCAGGAAACAAAGACTGCTCCCTGCTTCGCAGGGGTTTCGAACCTGGTCCTCCTTCGTGGAGGTCCAAGGCCTATCCAGCCATGCCACCGCGGTCGGTGGTAATGCTAGAATATTATTCTTCTACACCAAAGTCTAGAAACATCAACTCCATCAAATTTCATCGCTGAAATTTTAATCATGAAAAGTCCATCGAAGTTATATATATCCATGCTTCCGCTGCGCATCTTGGTAAAGTTAACCTCAACCTTCCAAGTTCCTCAATCCTACTCAACAATAGCTAAAAAAAACTGTAAATAGATCAGTTTCGTTGCTGAGTTAGCGGAAAACCATTAGATACAATCATTATTATCGTATGTAACAATTAACGGATCCAAACTCATTGCTCTAATCAAAAGACATAACCTAATATTATTTTGATCATCAGGGAACAGAAAATGTAGTAGCACTCACACCATGGAGATCAAGACACAATTTTACACGCATAGGTTTTGCAAATCTCATGAATACAAGGTTTCTTGAATTGGATGGAGGGAACTTTGCTGGCAAATTTGAGGATATTCTTCTAGGATTAAGACAGCTTTGTTGGCATAGTTATCCTCTAAAACTTCAAGCAACCAACTTTGTGTTGAATCACCTAGTTGTTCTCAAGCTTTCAGACAATATCATCACAGAACATCGGAGCGAATGGGTCGAAATCATGGTACAATTTCACCTGATTCATTTGCTCTTTCAATTAATCATCTTAATATATGAGTCTTAACTCGCGGGTGGATGCTGTTGGGGGGCTAAAGACGTTGATTGAGTTGAATCACTCTGGGACATTAATCAAGGAAATACGTCCTCCGATTTGGAACCTCGAAGATCTAATTTGAGTTTGGTAAGTTAAATATTTCTTTCTATCTTGTAATATCTTCATTTGTATTTCTAATAAATGAATGCATAATTTGTTGTTATATATAAATTGTCTTTCTGATCATATTATTATCGATAAATAGAGATTAAAAGCATAAGTTGAATGAATATATAGTATTAATTGTTCGAGTTCAATGTATAGTAATTTTAATTTGAAACTATTGTTTAGTGATTAGCTATATTTGTTCTTCTTCTTTTTTTCAGGTGATTAGAACTTGGAGCACTCTTTCATGGACAAACAAGGAATGAAGTTCTATAATTCATGTTACGTGCTTTGTGTTTTTAATATTTATCTTAGGTTTAGGATATGTTTATTGAAACTTTTGTGTAGTTTATTATTTTGTTTGTTGTGTGTGTGTGTGTGTGTGTGTGTGTGTGTTTTTGTCGAGACCTTATTTGTTGTGTTCAAGAGCCCAAGACTTATGTTAATATTATTGTTCTGTTGTTCCCAAGAGTTCTGTTGTTTGATTTCTTGTAACGTTATAACTCAAACACTCGACTAATAATATATGTCGAAGTATTTTAGTTAGTCTTATGTTTATTTGTTGTAATGGAAATTTTTAAATTGCAAGTGGGAATAAATATTCTTTATTCATAAAAACAATGATACAGAAGGGGGAAAAATAGATAGGCCCAGCATTCCCGGATCAGCCTTGGAACTGGCCGAATTGGGTCTAGGCTAGTTGTTGAGGAAACCGTTCCGGGTTTTTAATCTAGAACCTACCTACTCTAAAATTGATTGCCCCAACTAAATCAGGTGGCTTGATCCGAAGTGAAGATCAGGGAGTTTACTCTATGAGACTCTGTGACCATACAATGGGGAAAACTTTTTCAGGAGTGGAGGACAATTGTAGTGCTAGGATTTCGTGACATCACCTTTCAGGAAGGTGCCTAGAGAGGGTAATCTTTTAGCAGGTTCATGATTCGCGGATAAATATGGCTGCGGAATTCCCACTCTGGGACACCGAGATAATGAGCTCGTCTCGACCAATTCCGTACTTCAGCAATCTGAATGCTTTGTGTCCTGGTCGAAAAGAAAGTGGATGTCCAAGTGAATACATGACTTTCGAAGAGGAGACGAAGCACTGCTCTCTTTGGAATTCTGAGATCATTTTATGTCTACAACCTTGGAGATCAGAGGGTTCGGTCACAGTCCGTCATATTCGGAAAATTTTGATCTGTTTCCACAGCTTTCCTTTGCAATATCAATGACGTTACTTTGCAATAACAATGACGTTACATTGCATTGGTCGTTGGTGAAGAATCTGGAGATCTTAACCAAATTTCCATTCCCAATCTTCCACTCTGGTGCTGAAAGGTCTTTGGTAGATAGAAAAACTTCAAGACTCCATTAGAATGGGCGACTTTTGGCAAGAGAAGGCCACTCAAGGCCAGGGTTCTGCGTCTAGATGAAGCTTCAAGAACTGCATGTTGGGGTAGATCGAAAAGAGGAAGCAAAATCAATCTTTGTTATGTTTCGCGTTTGCTGATGTGTTCGTGGTACTTCTATGCTTGCTGTTACAGTAGGCGTCTGTGTCCTAAAACAAAGCTGAAATGTTGTCAGCACGTGTTGGAACAGGTCGTTCCTCTCCACAACAGCCCAGTCGGGAAAAACCCACCTAGCGGGATCCCCGAAAACTTCCGGTATGCAAAGCGGAGTTGCAATAGGCCTTCTCTTGTCCCACTAGAGGTTACACAACGTATCATCAAGATCACTATCTTCGATGACTGCAACAACAAAGCCTATCTCGCCACTAGGTGGATTGCAATAATATAGAGGAAAGGGCAGCCGGATCTTACTGAGTAATAACGCCAAGAAATTAAGAATACACTGATGGAAGAGGCTTTTCAACGTTTGGCACCGTTTAACACATAGCACACATCGCCACAAACGTTGCAGTAGAATTTCATGGAAATCGGGACTGAAATGGCTATCTGATTTTTCGACGATCACCGCTGGCCTCACTTTCTTCTCTTTCTCTCGCTCATTGCATCTCGCGCACGAGCACTTTGTTTCCTCTTTATTTTGGCTCCTATTTAATTGGGTATATTACGTGTATTGTATAATAATTTAACGTATCCTCATAATTAAGTAAAAAAAAAATATATGATATTATGACAAATTTTTGTAACTATTGTAAATTAAGCCAGATCGCCACCGATCATAGCGAAATTCTAATTACCAGAATCCCACGACACGCGATCGTATATTTATGCGTCTTCAAAATTGCAAAGCTACCGTCTCTGGCCTTTTATTTGTACACGACCGTATGCTCCTCCCGTGTATTTTGCCCAACTCTCTGCTTCACACCCGCGTATTGATATGCGGCTGTGTAGCCCTCTCGTTTTCTGCCCGATGGTTTAAGCACTTGTCCGCAAGAGCAACACGCCTATGTTGAAGTATGCACCCGTTTGCCTTCAGAATATATGACCGTATATTTTGCAGAAAGGCGTAAATAACACAATAAACAAAAAACAAGAAGAACAATGCATCCGAAGTTTCTAGGTGAAAACCCAATGTGAAAAAAACCATGGGACCCGACCCTTATCCAGAAACTGTTCCTTTATAGTCAAAGGATTATAATTAATATATTAACGGTATTTCTCCCACGTTAAATCCTCACAATTATCATAAGCACATCATCACTTGATGAACTCTTAAGATCTCTCATGTGTACACACCCTCACTTGAAGAACTCTCAAAATTCTCATATTTACACATGACGTTGAATACTCTTGTGACTTTTTTTGGGGTGTTTTATATGCACACCGGAGGACTCCACCCAAACTCTCAATTTATAGTGACGCGCAGGCATTGCTTTTAGAGGTAAGCCACAAGCTTCTTACTCTGTAACCTGAAGAAAGTTCGACCCTGAAAAATAAGTAATTGCAATACATAACATACCAAGATACTTGCGCAATGGCCATCAATATCGTTCATTTTTACTTTGGTTAACTTGTATAGTGGATTCCTGAATTTCAAGATGTGAACACCCTAAGTGCTAAAACTTGGCACATGTGAACATATAAGTGCTGAAACTTCTAAAAAATACACTCAAATCTCAAAATCGAAGAAGAAATGAACATTTAAATGCCAACATGGAGAATTTCTGGCTAAACAGCTAATGTGGCATTTTTCAACAAGAATTTTAAATGATGTGATATTTCCTTTTTTTAAAAAAATTATCCATGTGGTATCAACGTAGCTAGATAAGCCCAAAATAATGTCATTTTAATTTAAACTTGATTTTTAATATTAATATTAATTTTTTTAAAAGAGAGAGAGAGAGAGAGAGAGAGAGATAGGGAAACTAGCGAGGGCCTCTATGGTCCTCGCCGCCACTGCCACCCAACCATTGCCGAAAGGGCCAACGACAATAAGGCGAGGGCTAACTAGTGGTCGGTGACCCTAGCCGAGGCCAACCGCAAATGAGAGCCTACATGCCCTCACCCAAATTTGAGACAAGGGGTCATAGCCCTCCCCTAAATCGAGGGACAGTCATTGACTCTCACCTAGAGGGGCCAATAGCAACCACTGGTTGTGGCAATAACCCTTGGCCCAATCTGGTTGAAGGCCACAACCCCTCACCTGTGGTCGACCAAGGTCACCAACCTCTAGCCAAAGCCTAGCGATCCTAGCCAACCCTTGTCCTATTGTTATCGATCCTTTCCGTCGATAGTGGGGCGTCCGTTGATAGTGGGGCGGTGGCGACAACGAGGGCCATGGAAGCCCCCCACTAATTTCACCCTTGTTTTAAATTTAGTCTTTTTTAATTTAATTTAATTGATATTTATATTAAAAATCAAATTTGGCAATGAGACAAGGGTTGTTAAATAGATTCCTGCAAGCCACGTAAACGGTCACATTGAATTTCCAACAAACCTCACCGAAGTTGATACTTAAGTATCCAATTTTCTAAAAAAGTGACATTTAAGTGTATCTTTTAAAAGTTTTGATACTTATTAATTATTCACCCGTGCCAAATTTTGACATTTAGAATTTACTTCTTCCCCTGAACTTCAGATACGCTTTGCAATTATACAAGCTAGTCATGAAGAAAGTACGTAACATAGTCATTTCATTTCTTAACTTGTTTTGCAGCATAATCTCCGAGCTTAGTTTGGGAAATTAGAGGTTAATGGATCAAGGTCACAATGCCAAGATGACTTAAACTACCAAGAATACTGCAACACATCAAGATGTTTCAGCGAGATTTCACCCTATGTACATTGGGGGATAAAAGGTAGCCTAACACGATTTGGCAAGTGACACAAGTTACAAGGACTTTGATCAAAGGAGGACTTACAGTTCATCATGTTTAAGTCATCTTGGCTAACACATCAAGATGTTTCAGCGAGATTTCACCCTATGTACATAGGAGGATTAAAGCCTAACACGATTTGGCAAGTGACACAAGTTACAAGGTCTTTGATCAAAGGAGGACTTACAGTTCATCATGTTTCCATCTTCCAAATTAATGCCACTGAGAATAGTAAGATATATATAAGAGTACATCCCACTAACTAAATGCTGTTCGCAAGCCACGTCCAGGTCTCCCGAAAATGTAAGGCTCGCAGAATCTCACAGAGATAATAAATCGTATCTAAGGCATGGGATGATCCCACACATTATCCACGTTCACTGTGTCCTCCCCCAGCCCCTTCAAGTCCACGTTCTCACTATTATGCTTATACTGCAAGAGAAAATACTCGTATAAGAAGCAAATACAGCCACTATTTACCAAAAAAACCAAGACAATAGCGTACTGTGGTCATCAGTTCAGAACATATAGTTCTGCAAGACAGAAGAACCCAGAGAACAATCGTAACCATTTGCAAGACCAAATTAGGTGAACACCAACTGGTTCAACCAAATCCCATGAAACAGATCTATCCTCTCTTCCTCCTGGCAATAATGCTGAAAAAAGATGATAACATACCTGAGAAAAAGAATTTTTGTGAACACTGGGCAATGGCTGTATTGATGAAAGAAAGCCTTTCAATGCAGCCACCTCATTTCCTGCTGAAGCAAGCTCAGTTAATTCAATGTTCTCTTCTTCAATATTAGCAAGTTCGTCAATAGCATGAGCAGCCATGCCAGTTGGTGGTAGCGTCATCCCAATCAAAGGTCCTTTAGGCAGAACCTTCAATTGAAAGAAAAGGAAAGATATCTCAAGCAAGCAATCGCAAAATTCTAATGACCAACACAAAGACAGTTGTATCATCTCAAATACAAAACATTTGAGGCATTAGGAACAAAAGGGAACCTTATCTGCTGAAGAAATGCTAGAAGATACAGTTTTCTCTCTCTTACTCTTGCCTTCACCAGCTTGCTTAGGACCATTCTTTTGTCCATTCCCCTCTTCATCTTTGTCATCGTTCACTTGAGGATATGCTTTCCCCTGTGAATACTTTAATCTACCTGTTTCACGTCGCAAGTTTTACAAACAAATGCAAGCAAACAAGAAAAATGAGTAACATCAAACACGAGACCTACTCGTCCCATAAAATGAAAATTATCCCACAGTTTATATTTCATCCAAACTTTAGAGAATGCAGATAGTTCCATCTTTCAATGACTCGGAAGTTTGCAAAACTGTATTTATCATGTAAACGATAGTTGCTGTTTTCTTGTACTAATGCATTCCCTAAATAAATGTGGAAGTAGTGAGCCCAGATCCTCTGATCTTTGGTTGGATTCCTGGCAACTTGACCACAAAATCATATCCTAACCTCCCTTTCCAATACTCGTTAAGACTTAAAAAACTAACAGAAGGATATAGTTCCAACTCATTTGGCAAGCCTTTGCAATAAATTGTATCCTTACTTCCCTTTTCAACGTGACATTAATTTTCTAAGCCAAAAACAGAGGAAGTGGAAAAAGATAGGAAGAACAATGCAGTAAACACCAGCAATTAGTTAGTCAAATAAAAAGTATCATCTATCTGGTAAAAACAATCAAAGAATTTCATTACATACTCTTTGGGCTTGCAACATAATTCCCAATAGGCTCTCCATCACTGACGATGTTGACACTCGAGTCCTCTTCATTGTTTCCAACACCAATAGCATCCATGCCAAGCTGATCTCCCAGATTGTGAAGTTGGAGTTCTGATCTGCAAAATTCAGAATGATGATAAAACCATGAATAAAAGAAATTCTCTGAAGCTGGAAGCAATTCGAAATGCATGGAATTAAACATGCATACGTAAGTCAAAGATTAACATGAAAATAAAAGAAAAGAGCTTTTGCCTTTTCAGTTCATCTTGTGATCGCGAATATCGCTGATGCGCTTTGATGAATTTCTTGATCTTTGATGTGATCCTGAACATCCGATCATGTCAAAAAAAGACCAGGCAAAATGGAGAAACAATAACATTAAAGGAATAGATTCCTCACAGACGCAATGCATCATGGAATGCCAGAAAAGAGCAGACTTGCTGCTTCCTACCTTTTGCACTCTTTCTTTTCTTTGTGCAACTGATCTTCAAGCTCCTGAATTTTAGAGGATAGACTATCCGCCTCTTGAAGTTGCTATTCTCATGAACCCGCGCATTACACAATAGCCGACAAGCCGAAACGCTAAACCCACGACGACCAGAAGGCGCAAGGAAGCACATCGCAATTACCAGTAGTGGGGCCGCCGACGAATCGCCGGAGCTCTGCTTGCCCGTGAGCGAACGAGCAACTCTGCCTGTTGCAATGACCTCTCTGGTACAAGACGCACAGCTTCGTCTTGAACAGCTTCCTATCAACCATCGTGAGCCGCGACTCGGACCGGTCGGAACTCCCTTAGAAAAATCAAACGAACCACAGCCTGACTCGACCGGAGGCCGAATATACAGAACCGATCGCGAAAATCGGGGAGGAGGGTGAGCAATTCCGGAGCTCCCGCGAGCTGTCGAGCCAAATTCGGGCGGCTGAGATCACGAATCCCCTGCATGTCCCCTCTTTGCGAATAAATGGGCACAATAAACTCTCCTAGGCGGACAACTCTCTTTAAGGAATTTAGCAAAATAGCGCCATAACTTCAGGAGAAGGGGTGCCTCCTCACAAAGGGGTCTCAATGACTAAGCTCATGCTATTGTTTACAAAAAAATGCAGGTCTCAGCAAAGTTACAAGTAGAGCTGTAGAGGACACATAATACCTTAAAACGGAAACCCCAGTCAGGAGAAAACTACAGAGTAAGCTCACCAAAATCTTCCCCTATGCAAAGCATGGTTACTTCAGTCCTTCTCCAGTGTATTAAGATAAACTATCTTGGATGATAATAACAATAAGCTTATAACCATATAAATAGATTACAATATAATAGAGAAAGAGTGTGGTCAAGTCTTAGAGAGTGAGAATCCCAAAATTATCAAGATCGAGGAGGCTTTCCAATGATTGGCACAAAACACAAGAATTTCATGAAAATTGGGATTTTGATATGAAATCACTTCATGATTTTTAGATAAAGGCCAATCCACCTCGTTTTCTTCTCTTCCTCTCACTCATTGTACCCACACAAGCACTCACTTTCTCCTCTAATTCTGCTTTTGCTGAATCTGGCACTTTTATAATTCAGGTATACCGTATTATAATATATATTTCAGCGTATTGTCGTAATTAAGTTCAAAGACCTTGTAACTTTCTGTCGAATTAATTTACTATATTACGACCAATCATAGTAACCAAATGTTAGACACAAGTGAAAAAACAGAGTACGGGACGCCGGTGTATCTTATAAATTCCCAGCCCGGCTCGTTTTTGCCTTTTCCATTTCTTTGATGTCCCAGTTCCAAGCCCCGACGTCGGCCTGAGTAGTCGCACATAGCGAAGACCATGTCGTCGGCGAGCTTCCTCCTGCAACCGGATCGTCGCCGTCGTCCTCACTCTTCCTCCTGCGCCCGACCCTAATGCCGCGGATGACTTCACCCACGTCGAGGATCCGAACCCCCAACGTGGAGAGCCCCGAGAGAGAGCTCTGCTGGAGTCGATGACGGGAGGGAGGACGGCGGTGAAGGCAAGGGATCCGGTTGCGGGAGCGGCAACTCTCCAAGGGCGTGGTGCTTGTTATGTGCGCGTTCTCGGCCGAAGACACCTGGTCGGGACGGGGCATATGTCTCGGGTGGGTGGGTGAGTGAGTGTTGTGAAGGTACGGTGGGCTTTCATATGATGCTTTTTTTCCCCTGAGATTTCCGGTCTATCACTATTTCCCTGCTTGGAAGCAAGTTCAAATAGTATGAAAAGGACCAAAAGCATGAGTATGGAAAGAAACCTTCTTGATGTTTACCCTGCCTTTTTGATTTCGATGGTACTTGGATAATCTATGCTCAAAGAGGCTACTTTCCAAGAGATAAATACAGGAGAAGGTGCTTTTTGCTTAGTCCTGGCACCGAAGTTTTGAATTGCAAATCTGGAAATTGAATTCAACTACTGAGTCCTCATGTGTATAAACCTCGCTGTAAGTATTTTGTTTGTGGGGCTGTTCTGTGGAATAGTTCAATTAGTAATCTTAACAATCCCCTTTAGCAAAGTGTGTGCAGATGCTGACTGGAATGGAATTCATTTCATTCTTTACTGTGCACTGGAGAGAAGTCAGAAGCGTTTTCCACAAAGGCTCTTCTCCAATTCTTGCTAACGGTAAGGCTCTTAATTTGTATTGTCAATTGGTTTCACTTTTTTAAATTTGTTGTCTACTTCTATTGATCCTTCTTCTTCATTGTTTCCTTTCACTGCAGAAACAAATGATATTTTCATTCTGGCAGCCAAAGTACGTTTCTTCTCTAATTAGTCTCCATGTTTCTTATTCCTCTTCCTACGTTTCATTTCCCAACCCTTTTTCTTGTAATTTTATCTTGTGATCCAAAATATATTTGTTCTTCTAGCAAAAAAAAGAAAAGGTTTTGCTGCTGCGGTTTTTCCTTTGACACTTACTCATATTTTAATGGTGGGTACATTTTCAAGATTGACTCTGATTTCATCTTATGAAATAGCGTGTCACTCAACTACTTCTTATATCTGATAGGGATTGGTAAAGGAGGAATTGGGTGGATAATCGTGTTTGAACTATACGAACTAGCAAAACAATGATATTGACTATTGATGTTAATGATTCATGATGTTCCATCTTGTCAAATTGCCCTTCCTGGTCGGGAAACGTAGGTGGGCAAGTAAGGCTTTGAATTTTCTATGTCATGCTTTATCTCAGGTCTTGTTACAAAATACATGTGCCGTGGGGATATAAACTTTTTGGCTGCATCAGCCTAATTTTGTTCAGCATTGTCAACTTGTATGTACCTGGTGAGAAAATGCTAGGTGGTGGTTGTGGTGTGCGTTAATTATTATATTGTCAGGCTTCATTATCACAGAGCAAGTGGATCATAGAATATGACCATGTACTTGGACTGTCTACGTTCTCAGTCGGTACTTAGTATACGGTGCACAAAGCAAAGTCTATATCATTTCTTTATTGCAAGGTTATAGATATGGTTCCTCGATTTTCTTTCACAGAGGATCTCTACTGCACATGTTTAATAATGCTGGTGTGCATAGCTAATACATGGTTGTCATTTTTTAGGCAATTGCATACACTATATTAAGGTATAGCAAGTCAAAAGCAGTTTTTCTGAGTAGTTATATGAAGGACACGGCTAGTGTAATGGACAACTTTCTTATGCCCTTACTTTTAGAAGCTTGGAAGTCAATATCAGTTGGTCACAAGAGGAGGGTAATTTTTCTGTCGGGTTGTACCTATTCAAGATTTTTTTGTCAAACAGGTGAACTTACTCACGACCAATAACTGCATTTAGGTGGTGGGAATGAATAGCATTGCCAGAGGATGTTGATCCTTCTGATGAAGCTGTATTTAGGGTGGAAATTAAAAGGGCTTGCCTTTAAGATGAAGAAATGTCTTCTAGATATTGCATCTTAAGAGGATTCTATTGGTATATTAGCCAATCTTGTTTCTAGCTGCTCACTGTGTGATAGTTAAATTCTGAGTGTGAACCTCCATTTTGTGACTGGTTGGAGATTTGATATTGGAAAGCAAAGATTTGGAGTGGATAAAAGACTCCAGTTTTCTGTGACTTTGTAAAAAATGATAGCTTGGGATTTTGAAAGTCCCGTGCTGGTCTGTAATTAGGTCAATGAATCTTGGTATCTAAATTAATTATCGTTCTGCTTCTTATGAGGCTGCTCCTGTAGCCGTGTCTGTTCGTGATGCTCGCTCATTATTTTGTTGGTTGCATTCCACTCTTTAGTTGCTCTTCTTTACCTTTCCATGCTTAATTTGCTAATAGTATTTGTTATGTGGCAAGGTGAAATGGACTCAGGGCCAACTACTCCCGGTGTCTTTTCGTAAATGGATCAGCACCCCCTTGGGTGGGGTGCCTCTTAGTGATTTTCTCTTTACTTATTTAAAACATAAAATCTCTACCGCTTGATTATCCCAAGGGTTGCCTATTTTCGTTTTTGGTTTGTTTTGATCTGTGTGAGACCACTACCATTCTCAAGCATCTTTTGGAAGTTCGGATGTATTGTAAATAGGGATTAGTGGTCATTCCCGGTTTCTCATTCTAACAAAAGGCCACTAGATACCTCCTACCTCTTATCTAGAAAAATTCAAATGGTCTTCTTTTGTAAAAGACGAAATTCCTTCTTTTTCTCTTTTTATCACTTTGTGTCTAGGTGATCTTCTGCATCGAATAGTCATTTCCCTGACATTCGGGTTGGTCTCATGCGGAAAGGGAACCGGCCCACCTCCATTGGGCTGAGTTCCACCTGGGATACCTTCCTCTCCAGTTGGGGCATGTTGGCCCCACGTCTGACCTGGCCCGGTGTTCCATTGGCCTTGAACTTGATACCAGTGGACTGGAGGCCTCTGGATTGGGCCAGGAACCTGAACTGGAGCAGGAGCGGATCCGGCCGAGTGCTGGGCAGAAGACCGCTCCTTTTCAATCGGATCAACTAGATCCCAAGCTTGGTGTTGAGATGAGTTGGAGGTTTCCTCCAATGAAGGATCGCTGGTATTTTTATTCGTTGGCATGGAATTCCTACTCCGGGTGCTGACTTGTTTTGTAGGATTGGGATTGCAACAAGAAATCAGAAAACAAACCGGAGCCAATTCTAGGATCGAGGATTGCGGAAGTTAAGCCAGGAAGGACTGCTCTATTATCATGTCAGAAATTGAAGAACGTTGGAGGAATTGTAATTGTAATATTGTATATTGTGTACACATACATTGCTCTATTTATAATGCTAGAGAGAAAGGTGAAAAAAACAGGAAAAAATATACAAGATTACATTTTCCTATTTACGATACCAATCACAGATTGACTGAATCAATTAGTCTATAATCAAAATCGGCATCTCAATCTAATTAATTCATATCTCCGATAATATCAAACTATATTTCCAACAAAATCTTCACTGTTGATATTTTTACCCTCCTTTGTGGACATCTCTTTTTCGCGTGGCAAGGATATCATGTTTCATTAAAAAAAAAATTGTTGCAAGATCTTTAAATCATATAGATCAAGCCTATTTAGGTCATATTCACGAAGTTAACTAATAATTCAAATGATCATGAAGTATATAGTGCACAGACTATGTAATACCTTCTCTATTTCGTGTGCGTTCTACAATTTTCGCCATACGCATGCCACTACGCAAGCGAACATGAGAAGGAATTCTGTACAAAACGACAGAGCTCTCTCTCTCTCTCTCTCAATAAGGAAGGAGTCATTCTTTTTTATTAGAATGGAGAGGGAAAAACACTAATACGCGAGGAACAGATTCCTAATCTTAACATACCCAAACGCATAATTGGACCGCAGTTGACCTTCGAGCTCTCTTGAACTTTAGGGGATATCCCGTCTCCACGTTGCTCTTCCACAAGGTCAGCAACAGCCTGTTGTTCCTCTAAAAATGCTTCAATATTTACAGTAATTGAAAGAGCCTAATGTCTTGACAGGAATATACGGAACCGTTCCCGTGCAAGAAGAGGTATTAGTTAGGAGAGAATAAAATTTTGAACTGTCGATTGTTCTTTTTCATTTTAAAAAAATAGCAATCCGCGGACATTCAAAGAAAGTTACTAATTACAGAATTGCTAATGCTTTTGCAAATTAAGGAAAATTACAGCATACTAGGACAACTGCTCTCCAACAAATTCCTTAAATTTATGAACTATTAAGGCTTGTTGCGATTACTAAAGTAAAGTACATATAAATAGGAAATAAAGAATTTACAGTTAATCCAAATTATTTACGATTTCTTACGGAATGTTAAGTGAGTTAGGACATGTAAGAATCTTGAAATAACTTACCATCTATATTTTTCCGATATTCACCATCTGTCGCTGGTTTTTTATGTCACTTTGTACTGAGGCTTTCGCTCACTGTTAATCCTAGCGAACTGCGATAAGATTATGCGATTCGCTGTTTGCAATTCATGTTGTCTAGTTTCGTTGACAAGACTTTTTGAGTTTCTGTTATACTACTACCCGATGAAAATGTCAACATTTTGCTAGCTGTAAAGCAGGATGCCGAAAGCTTTTTTGGCATATGTCCATTGCTGTTAATTAGAAGTGGCAAAATGGAAATTAGAGATCATTTATTTTTAAAGAAATTAGTTTTCTTTTGGTCGAAAAAGAAATTAGTTAAATAGATTTAAAAATTGAAAACTTAAGATAAATGATTTTTAGAACCAATTTTCAACCAAAGCCTGACAATCGCTCTCTTCTTTCTTTAATTTTATAAAAATATATTTTTAATAAAAATCGAAATTATAATAATTTTTTTATTTTTTTTTCTTTTCTCTTTTCTTTTTTTTTTTTTCCCTTTCTTCTCCCTCCTTCCTTAGTTGATGGCCAACATGGCGATCGACTAGGCAAGACTCAAGCTCGCTGGTGTCGGGCAAGCTTAAGCTCATTGGATCTAGCGAGGTGGAGGCCTCACCGATGTTTAGCAAGGCCGTCCAACAATGGGCGAGCTCAAGCTCGTCGATCTAGCGAGTCTTGAGCTCGCTAGTATCAGAAGAGCTTAAGCTCGCTGATCTGGTGAGGCGAAGCCCTCGCCGATCTAGCGAGACTTAAGCTCGCCAGCATCAGGTGAGGAGCCTTGAGCTTGCCAACCATCGTCATGGCCGGTAGCCATCCGTAGAATAAGAAAAAAAAAAACAAAAATTAAGTTCTTAAAAAATAAAAAATAAAAATTCGATTTTAAAAAAAATTATAAAAATTGTCCATTAAATTTATATTGTATAGAAGTATTTTAGCAATACCATTTTTTTAAATTATAAGAAAGAAGTTTTCTTATGTTAATTAAATAGGTCAGGTATAAGTCGAATATGAATTGGGTTGGGTACGGGTCATAAATAGGTAAAATAGGTTGAATTGGGTTGGACCATTTATAATCCGACCCGACCTACTCGTTTAACAGGTCTACTATTAGTGTATTAGAGAGAATCATAGGGAAAGTGAAGCCTTGTACGGGAAAAGGAAAGAAAAAGGAAAAAAAGATAAAAAGTGGTCTAATGCACACGTGACAAATTAATGGACTGGGGTATGGCGGATTTTGCACAACTCAAGCACTCGTACTTTTATCAGTACTTATTGCTTTCAAAGATGATTCTATACTAAGCATGCTATTTTAGTAATATCATTCTGAAACCTTGGATTGATGAAGCCGTGTCTTCTTCACATAACATCATCCGTACCTATCTCTGTCGAACTGATTCAATTTTTAGGGCACCTTGGTGGCTGGACAGATGCAAATGATATGCATCCTTTTAGGATAGAGATGGTCAAGAAATGATGGTGGCGTTGAAGCCCACGTCAAAGCGAGAAGAGGTAGTCTCATGTGGCTTAATTTGGCTAGTTATCGCATGCTCGGGTGAATATGTGCCACTTTAGGTGAAAAGCAATACAGCTTTCCACTCTTCTAATGAGCATATGCACAATTGACAAGCGAGAAATCATGAAATCTTGGAGGTCACCATTTCATACATAGATGAGAAATTACCCTTTGAAGGAAGGCAAGCACCACTTTCGAAGGATGGTTTCACGCCCATGTACTTGAAGTGCCAAGAAGAATGTTAGGGGTGTTTGTTTGTATTTTTTTTTTTATGAATAAAAATCCTGTTTTTTTGTTCAAGAGAACAAAAAAAAATAGAAATGTGTTTGTTTGTGTTTATGTTCCAAATCCATTTTTTTGTTCTTAGGAATAAATTTGGAACATAAACAAAAAACAAAAAAAAAACTTATTTCTTATTTCGAAACACTTTCAAAAAACAAATTTTCTCTCTTCTATTTTTCTTCTCTTTCTTTCTTCTTCTTCTTTTTTCTTATTTTTTCTTTGGCCGGTCGTTGGCCTCGGCCATGGCCGACAACTGGCCGTCGAGGGCCGACGATGCCGTCGAGGGTCAGCGACCTCGCCGGAGCATCGTCGGCCCCTGGTGAGGCTCGACCTTGCCTTGGCTGGACAAGCTCGAGCTCGCCCGGATCCAACGAGGTCGAGCTTGACCAACCATCGACGAGGCTTGGCCTCGCCGAATCCGGGTGAGCCCGAGCTCGCCCAGCCAAGGGGAGGCCAAGCCTCATGCCAGTTGGCGACGCTTAGCCCCGCCTTGGTTGGGCGAGCCCGAGCTCGCCCAAATTCGGCGTCACTTGGCGGTGACTCGGCGAGGTCGAGCCTCGCCATGGCTGGGCGAGGCCGCCGGCCCTCATCGCCGACACGGCCATGGCCGAGGCCCGATCCGGCCAAAATGAAGAAAAAAGAAAAAATAAAAAGAAAGAAAAAAATTAAAAATAAATTAAAAAATTAAAAAAATTAAAAGAAACAAAAAAAGAACACAAATTTACCAAACATGTTTCAATTCTTTTTTTATTCTAGAAACAAGTTTATCAAATGTATTTTTTCTGATCAAAAATTATTCTCGGAATAAAAATAATTTTTTTATTTCTATTTTCCAGGAATAATTTTTTAACGTAAATATTACCAAACGCACATTTAGATGCTATTGATACATAGGTTTGCATCTAATATTGTTTAAAAGTTCAACTGTGGTTGCGAAAGCTGTAACAATGAAACGGGAGCTTGGTTGAGTATTGCTACGCAATTACGTCTCAATTAAAGGTCATGTTTGATCGACCCATATCCTGAGATATTTTGAGAATCTAGCACATTCCCTTCAACATAAGCTGAATATAAAAGGACAAAAAGTAAAAAAGACCGCCAACAAAACCGAAGCAGACCACGGAACTAGAAAGTGAGAGCCTTCGCTCAATCATATCTGCTTGGAGATTTGCCTGTCGGACTGTTGGAGCGGGGATCATTTAAAAAGGACGACAGAGGGAGCGATCAAATTACTTCTCATTCACCCAAAGAACCAAAAAAATCGCTTCTCATTCACGTGGATGACGTGACGTGTGATCAAAAGGACCTTGCCGCCGAAACGGACTTTCTTTTTTTATTCTCCAAAACTTCTCTATAATGTACATGTATGCGCGGTATTTATTGGAATTGAACTCTGTACCCGATATTCTCCGACCCCCTCCCCTAAGGTTGCATTTGACAATTGATATAAAATTCATGATAAAATATAATTTATTCCATGTTACGGTTGGTGCTCACTCATGATAGGATAAAATTAAATATAAGGAGATATAGATATGATAAAATTATTCTATAGGAAAAGTGGGATAAATGTGGATAGGATTTAATGCCCATAATAAGAAAGTAATTTTTCTCGAATAACAAACTTTTAAAATTAACAAAATTGAAATTATATTTTAATATAAATAATATTTGAATTCTAATTTAAGAAATTAAAAATTAAAAATAAATAAAATTTATTTTTAATTAGTCTTATTTTAATTTATATATTCAACTTTAATTCTATCTTATAATAAACATTCAATCTATAAATTAAATATTTATATTTATTATATATTTTAGGTATTTTTGTATTTTAGGTATATTAGTACAGTTTACTATTTTATAAAAAAATTATTAAATAATGATGAAAGAGGAAAAAAAGAAACAATAAAGAAAATAATATAAAAATGAAAAATGAAAAATAAATTAAATTAATGAATAATGTTACGAAAGATTTTCATCATCTCCGTTTATGAACATTTAGGTTCATTTATAACAATATGTCGTTTATATAAAAAAAAAAAATGTACATGATATGATATGAATATATCCGATTTTAATACTATAATTCACAAAATAATGGACATGATATAAAAAAATCCCATAATTTCATATCCTAATCTATCTAGTCATATTCCGATTAGAAATTTGGATGATCAAACGTAGTCTAATTCCTTTACTAGCAAGGCTACATGCCTATCGGCGAAAGTTCATTTTTGAGCTACCTATTTTCAAGCTTATATACCTAAATTCATCTCATTTTTTTGCTAAAAAGATAATAATTTCCCTCGATCATTTAATTACCATTTGTAGTAATGACACCATTCCTTCTTTTACTTAATGTGAAATTCATAATTATTGCAATCATATACTATACAGAAATAGAAAAAGTAAAAATAGAAGAAAAGTAAACAATTTTATGACTATCACTTTAAATTTCAATTAAATGATTGAGAGTGATTTCATCTTTTGGATGAAATTTTGGATGGAATTGATTATATAAGGGATTGACAAGAGCGCCGCTCTCCTTTTTTGTCCGTGTGAGAAAGGATTTCGATCAATGAACCTTACACAGATGAGACCTTATTCGGACATGGAAAGAGAGAGTTAAATAATGACAAGCTGAAATGGCCTTCCATGAGTGACTACGGGGAAAGAGAGTGGGAGATCGTGCCTCTGCCTATATAAATCCCCTCGAGGATTTTCTCGTTGATTGACCTTGAAAAACACCTGGACCAATATTGGATGGGTGAATAGAACACTTCACACGAATGAGCAACTTGCTCTAATACTAATTATTATAGCCAACCATGCAATCTAGGATGGGTGAATAGGTTGATTTATAAAAATATAACAATTTTTTAGGGATAAATCAAGGTTTATACTTAAAAAATAATGTGCAAGATGTTTCAATCAAATATAAAATGAGATAAGTACAAGGATAGAAGGTGGTGCACATAATTCTATCAACGCAAGGATCACCACGCATTGCCCAAAGCCCAGCGACCTTAGTTTTTTTTTTTTTTTTTATCAGTCTTACTCTATTCCTATTCTACACTCACTTTCGACTTTGTCCCGTTTCTTACAGGGCGTGGAAGTCGAAACCCACTCCTGAAATTTACGCGTCCCCACCTCATCCCCCCTGAGAAGGTAGGGATTTGAACCCCTCACCTCCCCCTTCCATGTTAGAAGGGTGGCCACTGGGGCGAATCCCAATGGTTTCCAACGACCTTAGTTAGCCATCGCTTTTTTCATTAAATTTAGCCTTTATTATTTGTTAATCTCTTTTAATGAAATAATTGGGTTACAAAATAAGATGTGCATCAAAACATGTTGTTTTAGTCTTATGTTTTGTGTTTTAGTGACATTAACATTACATACAAAGAGAAGATGATAAAGGGCGTGCATGGAAACGTTTCTAAGAAACATTTCCGGAACACTTCTGTACGGATTTTGTTCCCGGGAACAAAAAAAGAACAGAAATGTGTTTGGTTGCGTTTTTGTTCTTTTTTTGTTTTTTCGTTCCCGGAACAAAATAAGAACAAAAAAAAGAAACAATAATTTGTTGTTTCTGGCCTTGAGAAACACTTCTTGGACACCCGAAAGGAACAAAAATGAAAAGACAAAAAAACAAAAATTGTTGTTTCTCCTCCGTTCGTCCTCCTTCTCTCCGGCGACTCCTCACTCGGCCAACTCTCCGGCGACTCCTCACTCCGCCGGAGCCTCGCTGGAGCGTCACCGGCCCCCGGCGAGGCCGAGCGTCGCCGGCGCGGGCGAGGCCGAGCCTCGCCTTGGCTGGGCGAGCTCGGCCTCGCCTAGATCCGGCAAGCCTCGCCGGGCCGGGCGAGGCTGCCGGCCCTGCCGGGCCGGTCGCGGAGGTCGTGACCGGCCGAAAAAAAAAAAAATAAAAAAGAAAGGAAAAAAACGAAAAATAAAATAAAAATGTTTAAAAAATTAAAAGAAACAAAAAAAGAATAAAATTTACCAAACGTGTTTCTATTCATTTTTTATTTCCGGAACAAACGTTACCAAATGCGTTTTTGTTCAAAAATTATTCCCGGAACAGAAATACTTTTTTTGTTTTCGTTCCTTGGAACAAAAAAAGAATGTAAACGTTACCATTCGCACCCAAAGAAATCATGCAAGCATTATTTTTAATTAAGTTAGATGGAGTTAACATAATACATTGATTATGCCAATTTGACAATTTTTAGAATTTGATTGCATTTTTTTAAAAGTTTTTTTACTCGACTTTTGCAATAAGTTTGAAAATTTTCAATATATTTAAATTAATGTTATATTCAATAATTCATGGATTTGACCTTGTAGCTCAAGTCAAGATACACAATTCGATATTATAGTTTTTGTCAGTGAACACAAAATGTAGTAGCACTCACACTATGGGGATTGAGACACAATTTTACATTGGAGATTTTGGATGTCTCATCACACGGTGTTTCTTGAATAAGATGGAGGGAACTTTGCTAGCTACTTTTAAGACATTTTGCTGGAGCTAACATGGCTTTGATGTATGAAAATGTCCTCCAAAACTTCAAGCGAACAGTCTTGTGCTAAATTACCAAGTTGTTCTTAGGCTTTCAAGTGATGTTGTTGCATTAAACGGAGTGGATGGATCGAAATTACAGTATAACTCTGTTAAGGCTAACAATGCAATATGAATAGGTTGATTAACAAAATTTGATAATTTTTTGCGAATTAATTCAAGATATAGTTTAATAGATGTGGAAATAGTTTAATAATATCATATGCAAATGCTTCTATGAGACAGATTTAGAGGCAAACAAAAAGATAGGAGATGTTTCGATGTGAACTAACTATCACTGGTTTTCTGATGATCATCTTTGCGAGGCCTTAGCTCACTATTAATCTCAATCAACTGGAATGTATTTTGGAATTCGCTATTTGCAGTTCATGTTGCATTCGTTTCATAGGGGAGAGTAATTGAGGGTATGTTGTAAGACTACCCTTTTGCAATATCAACATTTTGCCAGCTGTAAAGTTACATACCATAAAGCTTTTTTGGCATATATCTGTGTTGTGAGATTCAGTCCGACAAGTGTTATTACACTGTTTAGAAATGCAATACATACTTAGGAGAGAAATGGTACTGATTACCCTTAAGGAAGTTTTTGTACTGAGCCGATGTGTATTTTTCTCAGAGATTTTGATTATGTGAAAGATTTGCTTGTACATAGTGAAACCAATTCAAAATGAAACTTAGCATGTGTTTATTTTACAGAAAATTCAATAATTAAGAAAATATTTTTTCAAAATATACTTTTTAAGAATACAATTAGTTTTCCTTTATATGGTATGCATGAGTGAAAATGCTTTTTTTTTTTTTTTTTTCATGTTTAAACCTCATTGGATAATGCTTTCTCTCATATAAAAAAAATTAAATTTCTAGATGAATATATATATTTTTTTCTTTTTGTCTCTTCTCTCCCACCCGCCTCCCCACCTCACCCACGCCCCTTCCTCCGTCCACCGCCATCACCGCCGTCTTCGACGACCTCGCCTCCCTCTACAGCCGACTCGTCCACCGAAGCTCGGCCGAGCTCGAAGCACGAGCACGAGCCGGCTAGCCTCGACCGTGCCCGAGGCGTAGGCGCACGCGTCGCAAACAAGGACGAACCGCGCTCGCACCGGAAGAAGACGCAGCGCACCGAACGGAGAAGCAGCAGAGCTCCCCAACGAGGCAAACAATGGCGAAGGGGAATTTGACGCGAACGGCGACGGACCAGAGCTGGCGGTAAGCTGAGCCATTCCAGAGGGCGACGATCCTCCGGACGCGGCCGACGAAGGCGTATCGAAGAGCGTTGGTGCCAAAGTTGCAGGCGGTGAGCCAAATCCGTTGGAGAATGAAGGAGCAGAGGACGCCGACGAAGAGGAAGAGGAAGAAGCGAAGCCAACGTGAGCGCGGGACGAGCTAGGGTTGGAGGCGGCGGTGACGAAAGGAAGGAGAAGGAGAGAGAGGAGGAGTTAGGGGCAAAGAAAGAAAAGAGAACGAGAAAAGAGAAAAGAAAAAAAGAAAAGAAAAGTTATAATAATAACAAATTCAAAATATTTAATTATAATTTTTTTTAAGAATAAATTTTTCATTAACTAAGGATCTTAAAACGTTTATTTTTCATTAACTAAGGATCTTAAAACATTTTGAAAAATATTTTTTTGATTATTTCAAAAGAAAAACCATTTTCCTAAAATTTAAACTTTACAAGAAAAATCATTTCCGCATTTTCCATTGATCCATCAAAAATAAAAAAATAAGGAAAACGTTTTCACTGTCTCCCACTTCACTTTCTCAAATCCGGCCTCTCTCTTCTCCTTCTCCTTCTGAGAAAATACTGTATACCCTTCTCCTTGTGAGAAAATACTGTATACCCTCAAAGACCGCGTAATTTGTGCTATGAATGATTCAGAGCGTGACATCTGTCCGTAGTCGTCCTACTTCTCCATTTCAAACCAACGCGCGGGAGGTTCTCTCTCTGCTCTCTCTTCCATAAGCCCTGGCCCACCTCTCTGCACGCTCTGACTCTCTCTCTTCTGCTCTCCTCTACAGACCGTCTCTCTCCTCTCAAGAAAGTCTCTTGAGCGGCGCTTTCTCAGATCTGGCCTTTCTCTGGAGTCTCTCCAGCGGCGCCACTCGATCTCTCTCTCTCACATTTATCGCCCGACGCTTCTTCCTCGGTCTCGTGGCTTCACCTTTGTCGGTCTGCAGTCAATCAGCGCACTCTTAGGTACTCTCTCTTTATCGGTTTAGATGTCGATTTCTTCGTGGAATGTTTCAATTTCGGTGATGCCATGATTTCTATTCCTTCGCCATTACTTGCTCAGCTGTGGGAGTGTCATCAGTCACTGTGCAGATACAAGAGCTGCAACGAGCTCACTCCGGGTGCGACTCTCCATTTCTCTTGCCCCCCGCGGGGTAAGAGAGAAGAGGGTTTTCAGGAGTCGTAGTGGGGTTTTTTTTTTTTTTTGGCTTTTTCATTTGATGGATAACGATGACTTGGTCATTTAGTCTAAAAAAGGACCTGACCCGCCGGCCGATGCATGTTCCGGTGGCCTGATCGGGTATTTTCGTCCAAAAAAACCTATTTTTTCATTTTCGATTGTCCTGTTCATCATCTTCTTCGTCCCCTGTTCATCTTCTTCTTGCCCAGATCAAGAACACTGGACCTTGGCCCGTCGGCCGCTGGTCAGGGCCGGCGAAGGCTCAACGACTGTTGCCGGCAGCGGGCGAGGGCCGTTGAGCCCTCGCTGGCCACGGGTGAGGGCTTGCAGGCCGACCCTCGCCAGTGGCGAGGGCGGCCTCGGCCGCGGCCAGCTAGGGCCATCCAAATCGAGGCCCTACAGGGAGGTGCTCGAGGGCAAAGGCGTAGCCGGAGAAGCGGCGGTGGTGGAAGGAAGGGACGAAGAAGGTGTCACACCCCAAAACCAACATGAATGGGGGATGACACGGCCGTCCTTCCACTCAAAGGACGCAGCCTCAAAGCTCCAAAAATCCAACTCTTAAAAGTCCGCACATCCATATCGCTCTCGTATCTACTCATCGCTAATCGAGGGACCTGAAAAACATTGTAAATAGAGGGGTGAGTAACCACGGCTCAGTGAATAGTGCATCTCTTCTAAGTGGATCGAGCACCCACTATGCATATTTATAAAATCAAACCGCAACTCTTTTAACCCAAATATATGATATAACAAACATATAGTAATAAGAATAAATTTCATACGCTTCCACATAGCTATATTTATAGCAAAAATAATCATTTCATAATAACATCGAAATAAACATCAATGGTCTAATCCACTGATCAATTTCACTAATTCACACGCCAATGGTCCATTCCATTGGTTAATCTCATATCACACCAAACCCAGAAATTTAACAAACCTTTAAGGCCAAAATATAACATTTCTTACTTAGCAAAAATATTCAAGATAATAATAAGCAAATGCCAATGGTCTAATCCATTGGTCAATCTCATAAAACATGCATCAATGGTCTATTCCATTGATTAATCTCATCAAATCACATACTGATAATCAAATGAAATTACACGTCGATGGTCCCTTCCAACGACTAATCTCAAGTTACATATCGATGGTCCATTCCATCGACTAATCTCAAATTATACGTCGATGGTCCATTCCATCAACTAATCTCAAATTACACGGCGATGGTCCATTCCATTGACCCATCTCATGTCACATGTCAATGGTCTACTCCATTGACCAATCCGTTGCTCAATATCAAACCATGGTCACTATATAACGCCTAGTGACGAGGCGACCAAGATTCCCCCCTTGGCAAGGTCTCCACCTATTATTAGCCGGTGGCTCGGCCCACGAGGATATCCTAGAATAGTATGCGCATACCCACAAGCCCCTCGCTGGGCTCACAGCGATATTGAGCATCCACATCAATCCAAAACAATACCATCCATAATTCTCAAATCAAATCCATAAATCATTTCATATATCCCCAAAAGATTCGCAACTCAACTTATCCGCCAGAAATACTTTTCATAAAACATTTTCAAATAATTTTAAGACCCGTCTCATAAATCAATTCCAAATCAAATACATTTCAAAAAGCTCGTTACAAATCGATATTCATATAGCCTTCCATAAACCATCTTAAAGCCGAGATCTTCGTAAAAAGGTTTCACAAACTCAAAATATGTAATATTTCTCAACTTCGTTCATCAAACAGAACATATATTTCCACTAAAAATTCTAACATTATTCTTAAATATCAAAACGCAGTAAATGCCCGATCCAAATTTTATGCAACAAATATGCTTATCCTTAACTCATCAAATATCAAATCTTTATAATTTTGAAGACATGAGCTTATAAATTCTTAGAAGAGATAGCACCACTCACCTGGGAAAGTCAGAAATCAACTACGACGCTCACTCGAACCAACGCACTCGGATCCCTAATAATTAACGGAAAAACATTATCAAAAGGCCGAGTAAAAATGATATTCGCATAACGACTCATCTATACTAAGCCTATTTGTCGATAAAACGACACCTATGCGCACGAAAACTCGCATTTATCGAAAACCCATTAATTTCCCGCAAGGCGCAGCCCATGTGCCGACTTTGTCGCGCCATAACTTCCTCCACAAAATTCCGTTTCAAGCCGTCTTATAGTCTTTAGAAAGCTCTCTTAACATACAACAACAATCCCAACTCAGCCACCCCAAAACAGTACTGGAAACAACAAAAAAACAAGCTCGAAGCTTACTGTTCGCTACAGTACCAGCATGCGCTCCCGACTTCAAAATTCCGTTCCGGACAAACCGCAAGCTCAAATCACGATCCGTAAGATGCTATAGCTTCACAACATCCCAAAGTACCATTTCTATAAAAATATGCAGCTTAACGACTCAAAAATCACACTTCGCCGCTCGATTTTCCCAAAATTCCGAATTTCAAGCTCTAGGTCCGAAATTACTCCAATTTAACAAATGGGCGGCACGAGCGCTTACCGGGCGTTGCGCTACGTAGTTAACGTGGCTTGGCGAGGCTCCCATGACGAGAACACACAAAACCCTCTTCTTCTTCTTCTTCTTCTTCTTCTTTCTCTCTTTCTTCTTCTTTGCGTTCGAGCTCTCTGCCGTCCCTCTCTCTCCCTTTCTTTCCTTCTCTCTTTCCCTTTTATCTCCTCCTTTTTCTTTTATTTTTCCCTTTTTTTTTTTTTTGTCTTTTCTTCCTCTCTCTCTCTCTCTCTCTCTTCTCTTTTCCCTCTCCCGAAAACTCTCGATTCCTCTCTCCCTCTCTGCTCAAGCTTCCACCTTTTTCTTTTTTTTGACTGGGTCAAAACCCATATTTTACAGAAGGCGGCTCGAGCGTCCCAGTCGTAGTACTGGCAAAAGACGAGGTTGTCGGTGGAGCGGTGGGCGGAGGCGGGGGAAGCCGCTCCTTGTCGGCCCTAGGCGAAGTCAATCCTTGCCAGATCTGGCGAGGGTGTCCTCGCCCGCCTCACCGGCCCCTGATAAGGGCCGGTGAGGGCCTGGAAGCCCTCACCCGTAGCTAGCGACGGCTCGATGGCCCTTGCCAGATCTGGTGAGGGTCAGCCTGCAAGCCCTTGCCACTGCCGGTGATAGGCATTGAGCCCTCACTGGCCCTTACCAGTGGTTGGCACTTGCGGGGGAAGGCCAAGTCCAGTGCTCTTGATTTGGGCAAGAAGATGATGAAGATGACAGCCATTAATTGAAAAAAAAAAGGACTAGACAACCGAAAATGAAAAAAGAAATTTTTAGATGAAAATATCCTGATCAGGCCATCGGACTATGCATCGCCGGTGAGTATCTCCCTATCTCTTGCCCCCGCGGGGTAAGAGAGAGAAGAGGGTTTTCAGGAGTCGTTTTGGTTGTAGGTTTTTTTATGGCCTTTTCATTTGATGGATAACGATGGCGATGATCTTCTGTCTTCAATGATTTTTCATTTTATACAATTTCCTTTTTTTATGTTTTGATTTTGATTTGTGGGGGATGCATTATTCCCCGCTTTTTTTTTCCTCCAGTGTGCAGTTCATTAAATAGATAAGAGTGAGCAATTAGGCCGCTCCAATCAAAAATTGGACCAAACTAATCTAGAACCGGACCTATACACTTTGTTTTCAAAAAATTGATAATAATAAGGAGATGCGACTAGGGAGAATGTAAACGATGACGTCCAGCTTAAAGTAGGTACAAAAATTCAACTCAACTAAAAGACTTTATTAGTCATAGTATGAAAAAGTAGCATGTGCTATTAATTATGTGATACTTCTTTTTTTAAATTTTTTTAGGTCATAATTATATGATACTTCGATGAGTGTTCTAATGCGGGAAGATAGAGAGTGGAAGTTGCTAATCATCTTAATCATGCCTCTTCCTCTTGCTGTAGAAATCCTCTCAAGCACCCCAAAAAAACTCTCCGGAAACATCAATCTGTGTTATTAGATAGCGAGGGAAGGTGCCGGCTCATGGATCGCAGTAAGTGTCATCTATGACGTGTTCTTGAATTTTTGAGGACCCGACACTCGCATTGGATTCACAGATATCCTTTACGAGTCAATGAAAAACTATGGAATCCACACTTTTAGGGATAATGAAGAGATACGGCCGGGTGAAAAGATTTCGGAGATCTTGCAGGCAATAGGAAACTCCAAAATATACATTCCTATTTTCTCCAAAAATTATGCTGTGAGTAAATGGTGTCTGCTGGAGCTGACACGTATGGTGCAGTGCGCTGGCCCATCCACAGGGAAAATGATCTTGCCTATTTTTTATGACGTGGACCCCTCGGATGTTGAGCTTGAAACGGAACTGTACAAAATCGCCCTAACGAGGCACGAGGAGGAGCTTGGCTGTGCTGCAGTGAAGCCTTGGAAGCAGGCTTTGACCACGGTGGCTAAAATCAAGGGGTGGCCTCTTAAACATCAATGGTATAGTTATGATCTTCGTTTATTTATATATTTATTACATTATTGTTACATCCACCCAACAGGCGTGCACGTAAGCCTGCAGTTTTGTATCCATCATTTTCTACTACTAGCCCAAGACCATCTACACGGTAATGAACTCTGAAACGGTGCCTCAAGTGATTGTTTTAAATACGACATTTTCATATTCAAACTGTCTAGATAAACTCATTGGAGGCAATACTCACCACAAGAGAAGTCTTTCTCGATATATGTGGAAAGAGCAATTTATGTATACCCATAGCAAATACCACATGGAAAATACATATCGGCATTCTAAGAATCATTATTTGCTTCTATTTGCAATTCTAATTGCTTATATATAGTCTAATGTGCAACGATTCCTCAAATTTGGCAGCCAAGGCAAGGCCCTTAAAGATATCATTGAAAGGGTTTTGCGGTATACCACAAGAAGGAGTCGAGATTTGCCCGCCAATCTAGTTGGAATTGATAATTATATAGAAGATATAAAGAAACTCTTGATTTGTTGTGATACTAGTGATGTGCGATTCATCATAATTCATGGGATTGGTGGCGTTGGAAAGACAATTCTTGCCAAGGCAGTCTTCAACAAAGTCTATCCTCAATTTAACGGTTGCTGCTTCCTTTTGAACATTCGAGAATCATCTCCATGCTGTGGCATTGTGAAAATGCAAAGAAAATTAGCAAAGGATCTTATTGGTTACTCAATTCCCGAAAGTGATGACTTCGAGGAAGGGAACAATGCCATCAGAGGGATTTTACCTTGTTGCAAGAGAGTCTTAGTTGTTTTTGATGGCTTGGATGGAAATGATCAATTTATGTCACTAGTGAAGCTTTGTACTTCATGTTGTCCAGGAAGCAGGATCATCGTTACAACCAGAGACAAAAGTCCTTTTTCTGAGATCAAGGAGGAAGGATTGGAGGAAAATATCTCAACAATGTCCACTAAATATTTTCTGTACAAAATGAAGGAAATCTGTTTTGATCATGCTCTTCCACTTTCGAACAAGCATGCTTTCAAAACAAATGTGGCTCAATGTGATCTTTCAAGGGAAGCTGTTGCACATGCTGAAGGGCTTCCATTGGTTGTTAAGGCGAAAATTTCACTTCTTAGTACCCCAAGGAAAGAAACGCGGGAAAGCACGCATAAGAAATTGAAGAAAGTGCACCTTGAAAAAGTCCAGCGGAAGTTAAAGATCAGTTATGATGAACTTGAATACGAGGTGCAACAAATTTTTCCTGCGATTCTCATGAATGTGAGGATTCATGAATTGGATGGAGGGAACTTTGTTGGTAACTTCGAGAATATTCTTCCAAAACCAAGATGGCTTTATTGGCAAAATTGTCCCCTGAAACTTAAAGCAAACAAGTTTGCTCTGGATCGCCTAGTTGTTCTCAAGCTTTCAGGTGATTTCACTGCAGATTGGAGCGGATGGGTCAAAATCATGGTACAATTTCACCTAATCCATTTACTCTTTCAACTAATTGTCTAATTATTGATGACATGCGCCAACATATTCCTGAAAGTATTAAGTCGGCGTTGTTTTACAGGTGGCAAGTAATTTGAAAGTTCTGAAGTTCGCACGATCTGAATGCTTAATCAAAACACCTTGCTTCCCTAAACTTGTGAGTTTGGAGAGATTGGTTCTGAAAGATTTCCCAAGGTTGGCTGAAATTGATTGCTCGATTAATCAACTAGAGGGGCTAACTCACTTGGGAATCAAGTGGTGTCCAAGTCTGAAAGAATTACCCCAGGCAATTGGTTGCCTAACTAAGCTGAGAGAGCTCGTCTTAATCCATAGTGATAATGTTCAGTATTTGCCATACTCGATCAGTAATTTAAGACATTTGTCAAGGCTAGTAATGGAGGGTACAGGAATAGTTGAACTCCCGGACACAATCAAAGAGCTAGTGAGTCTTAAGTACTTGTCTTTGGCCTATTGTTCGAGTCTGAATTCGCTGTCGGATGCTGTTGGAGAGTTGAGGTCATTGACTGAGTTGGATCTATCTGGGACAAGTATCAAGGAACTACCTCAGTCGCTTTGCAACCTCAAAGATCTGAAATTACGATTAAAGCAGAGTTCGATAAAAGCGCGGCGGATGGAGGATTGGCTTCGCTTGGAAGATATTGAGGATTGCTATTTTTCTGGAAGAAGACCCGAATCAGACGGGCATCCTGAGCGTAGGTCTTCCGTTACTTCCAGAATTTTGAAGCTATATAGTTGTTTAGGAGCTGAGAAACTCCTCCCGTGGAAGTCTTATCTATTCTTCTAAGTTACCTACATGCGCTTGTTCCATTAGTGCCGCCGCGATCGGAGGTCATCACAAAGTAAGCCCATCTTTTCTTCTTGTCTCTTGCTTTTCCCTGATTCCCTACCCACCCGAACAATGTAGTCTCATCCCTGGATATTGAGGCTGGAGAATACACCTTACCCTGTTTTATTAGCGATCTAATAGCGTAGATTGCTTCAAATAGTGAAATGAGAACCTAACTGATAATTGACGGTCACTCGTGCAGGTCTTTATATGCAGATTTCTATAACTTGCCTGATTGTGAGGGGACATCCCTTTTAATTCTGAAAGCTGCTCTTCATATGTATCTTGGAGACTTTACCCTCTCTTATGTATCCCTGGTGATGCTTTTTCTTTCTTAACGTGCAAGTTAGCATATTTATATGTTGCACAGCCATTGTAATATTTGGGTGGACTAGTCCCGATTAGACGCCTAACGAATCATCATAAAATGTCCTCTAATGCAGAACCTGGAAAAGACGGCTGTGAGATTCTCATCGCATTAGGAAATTTCTTCTCCCGTGTGTGAATAAACGAGCACGATAAACACTGCTTTAGTATGGTAATGAAGCGAAAATGCAAAGCGAAGTTGCAATAGGCCTTCTCTAGTTCTCTAGTTCCACTAGAGGTTACATAATATATCATCGAGATAACCATCTTCGGTGACAGCAGCAAGCTCATCTCCCCACTAGGTGGATTGCAATAATGTCGAAGAAAGGGTAGCCGAATTATACTGAGCAAGAATGCCAAAAATACACGGATTGAACCAGCTTGGCTAGAAGTCGCGGACAAGTATGCCAGCTGTCCTATGTGGTGCATCCTATGTAAACAGGGACAATTTTTGCAATTCTTTTTATTTTTTTGAGTTCTTTTTACTTTTTTTTTCTTTTATTCCTTTTCTTTTTCTTTTCACTTGTGGATGGCAGCGGCAGGCCACAGACAAGGACTACTGAGAACCACATTCGTTAGATGCAACCGAGGGTCATCCTCGCCCATTTGCCCTTGCCCAAATCTAGGAGCTTGGCATCGCGGACCTGTCCTGCATCTATGTAAACAGGGACCAATCGAGAATCTTTTTTAGCCCTCTTTTTTTGAGCCTTTTCTCGCCAAGGGAGGTTATCTCTCGTGGGTGACAGTCAAGGGAGGTTACCGAGAACCACATCGTTAGATCTCGTGGCCTCGCCCAAATCTAGGAGGGCATCCTCCATCAGTCAAGGGAGGTTATCTCGCGTGGGGCTTCATTGAAGGCGACGGTCACTGAAGCAAGAGCGGCCCTCACCTGTGGCCAATCGGAAAAGGCAAGGAAAAGGGAAAAAAAGAAAGGAAAAAAAAAAAAAAAAGCAAAAATTATCCAAGACAAAGCCAACCATCGTCCCTTAGTAGTTTTTAGTCAAAATTGACCTGAAAAAACTACATTGGCAAATCTTTAAAAGCTCTAGGACTCAATTGGTAAAATCAAAAGTTTAAGACTGAATCAGCATCCATATAATAGTTTTAGCACTTTTTTCACATTTCTCTTTATGCAACAAACAAGCACGCACTCTTCTTCCATATTATAGCTTGAATAAGAATTTCAACAGCAAAAAAAACACCACACGAATCACTCCCAGTCTGAAGAGCGGCATGGTTATGCAGAACTTCACTGTCAATGCTTTCTACCATCCTTTCTGGGCATCTCCTTTTCACGAGAGGAGGCCATGCTTTTTTCCCGCAAAAAACTTCAATGGACCTGCTCCGCATGGAAAAGTATTGCATGGCCTTTGGATCATATGGACCAAGCATACCTAAACCATTGAAAAGGGTCCAATGTTGAATTCACATAATTCATAGTTCAGATGATCTTGATCTACATTGTACGCAAACCATGCAATGACTTCTCGATTTGTATTGATGTGCTATAATTTTCGCCAAACTCATCAAGCCAACATGAGAAGCAAAAACATTCATACGCGAGGAACAGATATCTCATCCTAACAGACGCAACATATAATGTACTGCAATCGACCTTTCAAGCTTTCCTGAACTTTGGGGTTTATCTTCCTCCACGTTGCTCTTCCACAGGGTCAGTCCCACCATGTGGCTTCGCTAGAAAAGCTTCGCTATTGCACTTGAACCGTCAAATGCAGGCGCCATCGGACCAAAGTTGTTGAGCATGAATAAGTAATTGAAAGAGCCTGATTTTTTAACATGAAACTTTTTTAGTCTCGTGCAGTTCCATATTTTCCACGCAATCAGCGGTACAAGCTAGGAGGGTACGAAATTTCCAACAGTCGATTGGTTTCCCAGAAAACAGAGATTAGTAACTGCCTAACATTCAAAGGAAGTTACTAATTATACAATTGTCAATACCATTACTAATTAAGGAAAGTTACTGCATAACAGGTGTTGCAACCTCTTTTTTGGCGTCCGATACGTGCGGACACTAGTGGAGGCTAATGGCTTGCTAAGTCTATTAGGCTTAACCCGAGCTCTCCCAAGCCCACCAATTCACAACTTATGGTTTGAATTTTTAACCCATAAGATAATTTTAAAAAAGAGTCGCCACTAATCAATTTGGAATGGGTCGATTAGAAATCCAAGCGAAATATTGGGAGAAATATTCACTTCTGCGCAACTAGAGAAACTAGGATCGGGGATTTGATTATACTAGTTAATCACTAATGTCATTTTGGTACCTAATCTTATTTAAATCCTAAGGCTTTTTCTTGGATCTTCAAGGGTTTTTCCATGCATTTGTGGAGGAAAACATATTTTGATCTTGTTCTATTTTTATGAACATAAAAAGCATTTTTTGAATTTTTGTTCTTTTTGAAAATATAAATCATTTTTGGCTTTTTCTGATTTTTTGGGGCCTTTGGGAAAACATGAGATCTTTTTTGGATTTTTCTGATTTTTGAAAAAATAAATTATTTTTATTGATTTTTTAATTTTTAATTTTTATTATTAAAGTATTATTTTTTATTATAATATTATATTATAAGCGACCCGGGTCAGATTTTCGAATTGGGTCTAACCCAGTTCATTAAGGGTGCATTTGGGAAGACTTTTAGGAAAAGTTCTTGAGAAAATATAAAGTCCCTTGAGTTAAATGACTTGTCAATAAGTCATTTATTCAAGAAGTTCATCATGGTAAAATACGGAGGGATGATGAGGTAAAAGATCTTGGAAGGGAAATTGTTCGTGAAGAGAATATCCAACATTCGAGAGGTCAAAGCAGATTGTGGTGTTGAGATGGCCTTAGATGTAATACGAGCTAAAAAGGTAAGTATGAACAACACTATTTTTTCCTCCTTACTCTTCTATGCATCTAAGAGTTCATCTCCTTGCACATTCCCTTCTTCATTTGTTACTAGCTAAGGGAGCATTTGGTAATATTTTTATTCAAAAATTGTTCCAGCAAACAGAAATAGAAAAAATTATTTCTGTTCCGGAGAACAATTTTTGAACAAAAGAATGTGTTTGGTTAATTTGTTCCTAGAATAGAAAAAGAATAGAAACACTTTGGGTAAACTTATATAATTTTTTTTTCTTTTAATTTTGTAATATTTTATTTTATTTTTCCTTATTTTATTTTTTATTTTTTCTTCCTTTTGGCCGGTTGCCGGCCTTGGCCATGGCGCCGGCCAACGAGGGTTGGCGGCCTCGCCCAGCCACGACAAGGCTCGCCGGCCCCCGGCGAGGCTGAGCCTCACTGGTGGTTGGGCGAGCTCGGTCTCGCCAGGGGCCAGCGATGCTTAGCCTTGCCAGGGGCTGGCAATGCTCCGGTGAGGTCGCCGGCCCTTGATGGCCAGTTGCCAACTGTGGCCGAGGCCAACCAAAGAAAAAAGAAAAAGAAAAGAAAGAGAAGAAAAAAAATAGGAGAGAGAAAAATTGTTTCTCAGAAGTGTTCTAGAAACAAGAAATAAGTTTTTCTTATTTTTTGTTTTTGTTCCAAATTTATTCTCGAAAACAAAAAAAATAGATTTGGAACAAAAACGCAAACAAACGCAAATCTGTTCTTCTTTTTGTTCCTTGGAACAAAAAAACACAAATTGTGTTCATAAACAAAAGAAAAGAACACAAACAAACACTACCTAAGAAGCCCGTGCTATATAAAAAAACTTGTGAATTAATTATGTTTTCCTTAAAAGAGAAATTTGCTAACTACTTGATTTTTCTTACCAATAAATAGTGCACGTAAGATAAATATATCTGAACACAATAGAAATGTAAGCCATTTGAAATTTTCCATTACATAAACCATAAGTCGGTATATGCATGAATAAGATATATTAAGTAGCGCAGTGCGCTTCTATTAGGCAATAATGAATATTAGCATAGAGATAGAGTATAATACACTCAAAGCTTTATTGTGGTTCGGCTTGGTGTAAGCCTATATCTATTCTCCTAAACTAACATCTTTAGGTGCGTTTGGTAATGTTTCTGTTTAAAAATTGTTCTAGAGAACAGAAATAGAAAAAAACTATTTCTGTTTTGGAGAACAATTTATGACCAGAAGAACGTGTTTGGTAAACTTGTTCCGGAATAAAAAAAGAACAGAAACATGTATGATAAATTTGTGTTCTTTTTTTTTTTTTTTTATTATTTCTTTTAATTTTTTTAGTATTTTTATTTTATTTTTCATTATTTTTCTTTCTTTTTTCTTTTGTTTTTCCTTTTGGCCGGTCGTCAGCCTCGGCCATGGTCGACGACTAGCCAATGAGGGCCGACGGCCTTGCCCAGCCACGGCGAGGCTCGCCGACCAACGGGAGGTCGACCTCGTCGGATCTAGGTGAGCCCGAGCTTGCCCAGCCAAGGTGAGGCTGAGCCTTGCCAGGGGCCAGCGACACTCTGGCGAGGTTGCCAACCCTCGATAG
The DNA here is from genome assembly GCA_017140255.1 of Eucalyptus paniculata subsp. matutina. NCBI lineage: Eukaryota > Viridiplantae > Streptophyta > Magnoliopsida > Myrtales > Myrtaceae > Eucalyptus > Eucalyptus paniculata. The sequence goes on from CM029445.1 coordinate 25,351,112, forward strand.
CGTCGCCGGCCCTCGACGATCGGTTGCTCGCCATGGCCGAGGTCGGCGACCGGCCAAAGAAAAAAGAAGAAGAAAAGAAAAAAAAATAGGAGAGAGAAAAAATATTTATTGTTTCTTGTTTCTGTTCCAAATTTGTTCCTGGAAACAAAAAAAAATAGATTTGGAACAAAAACGCAAACAAATGTGTTTCTGTTCTTTTTTTGTTCCCCGGAACAAAAAAAAATAGAAATTATGTTTATAAACACGAAACATAAACATAAACAAACAGCCCCTTACTAGCTAGATTCTACTAACAATTTTTGAATAGTTACAGTAGTATGTGCTGCTTATACCTAAACACTTCTCCCAAAACCAATGCTACTTATACTTAAGCGGATTAATCTCACTATCTCACACCTAAGCAAAAACTATACCACACACTTCTCAAGAGGTTACGACTTCAATATGTTCAAAAGGACAATGAACGAATGTAGAGCTTTCTCTATAGTTGGATTTTTGCACATTGGATTTCTCTCTATATTCGATGTCTTAATCTCTTTTTATATTCCTCAGTATCCAATTTTCCTATTAGATAATCTTCATAAGGATTAATCTCCAAGTTGACTATTGGACGATTATTGAGCATATCAAAATTAGTTGTTGATGTCAATCAATTTGAGTTCTTGTAGATTTGTTCATCCATACAATCAGACCTTTGGTTTCCAAAAAGAGTAGCTCGAACTATGTAAAGAAAGTTCTTTGCAGGATGATTGCCAATCAATCAAGACATCTTGAGTAATTGGTATCTTTGGCTTAGATATTCTTTCAGATTGATAATCAATCAACTTCTTCCAAATGGAAATCTATACCAGATCATTAGCTTTTAAAAAGATAATAATAAGATAACTTGCTTGGGATATAATCCTCTGAATAGGTGACAAGGTTCTCGTCCCAAGTAGAGTAGTCACTTCACTTATATTAACACTCCATGATTATGTCCAGCTTTCCAATGATATCACACTTCTGCTTCTATTAAGCTTCTAGTGATATCATCCTGGCTATATCCAATTGCATCTCATTAGGCACTTCGAGTACAATGGTTGTCTATCTTGGTATCTTCAACTCTTTATGAACTACTCATTCTTCTAGACTTGTTCAAGTCCGTTCTTCCTTTTGAATCTATTCACTTCCACATATTAAATAAACAATCCTTCAAACCTCAAATAATACTAGAAAGTTATAGTTTTACACCAAAGTTTATAAATATTAACTCCACCAAAATTCACTGCTAAAATTATAATTGGAAATTTCATACACCAATAAAATTTAATATAAACAAATTATCCACGCTTCCATTGTTTACAGTGATAAAATTAACCTCAAAGCCCAAGTTTCTCAATCCTACTCAACATTAGCAAAGATTGTAAATAGGTCAGTTTCGATCATGAGTAAGCGGATTACCAAGCAAGTAACAAACAACACTTCCAAACCAAATATAATCATTATTATTTCATACGTATTTAATATACTTACAATTCGAAGAAATACTATGTTCTTTTCCATGACAACATAAATACAAAAATCAAGTACAAATAATAAAGAAATATCGCCATTCATTGATTGATCCGAACTCATTGCTCAAGTCAAAGGTACGTCCAAAATCCATGTCAGCCATGATTAAGCCCCAAAAATCACATAGGCAGTAATTAAGCCATATAATAGAATCAATCCGTGCACACCTATAAATTTAAATCTCAATTTCAATTTTAATAGTGTATAATTCTCATGTAGGTCGATCATGAGCATAATTTTTTTTATTTAAAAAAAACACATTAATTGAAACTCTATAATTATTGATGAACAAAATATGTTCATTTTTACTTTATGTATAACGCACAAGAAATGCATACAAGTCATAGAGAGTGACTTACCTCCCCAAATCAACTTGACCAAAAATTCGAACAAAAATATCATACTTCTCCGTATCCCCAAACCGTTCCTCTTTTCTTCTCTTTTGGTTTTTAACTAGAAACCACAACCTTCAACTATATATGTTGGCACCTCTAAGAACGCTTAACATCCGGAAGAGGTCGATACAAAATCAGATCAACCACAAATTCTTTCTCATCACGTAGAACCCCCGCAGTCCTCCAATATTGTTCCTCCATCCACTAACAACCTCAACTTCCTAATAAATTAATGCTGGATTTATTTTATGAAAACTGAATGATTTAAAAATATTTTCTTAAAAATGATCATTTGTATCACTTGAAATAATCATTACTGACAATAATTTATATCTAAAAATTTTCACGTATGATGAAAATATTTTTAATTTACTCATTTTTGTAGATGATGTCTTAAAAATGACACTTGAAAAAATCAGATCAACTAAAAACATGTATGATGAAAAACTCTTTCTCATTATGTAGAATTCCAACAGTCTTCCTATGATATCCTTCTATCCACTAACAATCTCGACTTCTTAAAAAATTAAGGTTCCATTTGTTTAGCGTAAAATAAATGATTTGAAAAATATTTTCCTAAAATGATTGTTTGTATCACTTGAAATAATTAGTTGATGAAAATTATCTTAATTATAGACAACAATTTATGTCTCAATTTTTTCATTCATTTATTTTTGTAGGTTACACAAGTAATTATTTTTAGAAAAATATTTTCCCAATCATTGATTTTTGTGAAACAATGAGCTTAAATTCCTATCTTACATTAATCTTCTTAAAACACAGGCATTCATATTCAAAAGAAACAGGAGAAGATCCTTTTTTATCCCCTTCTTGGTCCCAAATATCAAATTACAAACCTCGCTTAGTCTCCACTATAAGCATTCCATACAACAACTAAAGAGGTCGTCCCCTTTTGAATCTTAACTTCTTTTTCTTACTTCCATATTCATCGAAGTATGCTTCTACTTCATTTCGTAATTTCCAATAACATCTAATTTAACACACAAATTGGCCCATAATTGAAGACATTATGAACAATTATTTCGTCTAATAATCCACAAAATATCTAGAACATTATAAATGATGAAAACTTTGATTATTTTCTTAGTTACTAACTATTTATCTCAAATGAACACCGAGACGTTATACTAGAACCAGATGTAAGGGGCAGGGACGTAATTCTTAGATGATTTAGTGGGTAGAAGAGCTATAATGATTTCTTGGAGACTGATTATGCTATTTGAGGTTCTAGAAGAGTAATTTGTGAGGAAAAGATTCTTATATTTTCCAGGATTGGTATTTTGTCTATTTTTCTATTTGGCATAGATTCCCTTAAAATCTCGAGGATTGATATTTAGTGAATTCTGAAGACGAAATTCATATTAAGGCGGTAGAGTGTAACGTGCCAGAAATTTATTTGAGATAAATAGCTGCTAAGATATATGAATTATAATTAAGATTTTGATCTTTTATAAGGTTCTAGGTAATTTGTGGAGTACTAGAAGATATAGTTCTTTATAATCCCTTTGATTATGAATTGTGGAAGGGCGTATTTAAATTTGTGATGGATGTTATTTGAAATTTGAAATTGAAGTAGAAGCATCCTTGGATAATAATGGAAGTAAGAAAGAGGAAAAGTTAAGATTCATAAGGAGACGATCTCTTTCGTTGTTGCATTAAGATGCTTATATTGGAGATTGAGCGAGGCTTCTAATTTGATATTTGTGAAGGGAAAATACGGATTATCTGGATTTTCCTTTGGATATGAATGTCTATGATTTAAGGAGATTAATATATACTATAGGAATTTGATTTGTTGCAAAGTCGAAAAATATTATCTGATGACCATCGGAATTTTACATTTACGAATATAGTTTGTGGTTGTTCTGATTTTCATATCCTGCCACTTCTAGACGTAGAGCTCTCTTAGAGGTGCATACACATATGCTATGGTTTTGGCTTAAAAAAGAAAAAAAAAAAAAAGAGGAGAAAAGGTTTAATTGTGGTACAAGAGGAATGGGTCTGGGGTTCCGGAGAAGAATGGTAATTAATCAGGTTGATTCGAGGAGGTAAGTGGCTCTCTACTGCTACCACTTCTGTATATTCCATTGCACTATTCATAATGAAAAAGTGTAATTATTTTTCCCATACATAGCTTATATATATATTAATTATTACTGAGAAAAAAAGGTTATTTTAGTTACTGTGTTTTTGTTATTTATGCTAATGAGTGACCTACATGACAATCACACACTATAAAAATTGAAATTTATAAGTGTGCACTTATCAATTCTGTTACACGGCTTGATCACAGCCTACCATATCTAATATAGTTTTTGGGCTTTGTCACCTAGTGAAGTGTGACCGTGGTGTTTGACTTGAGTAATGAGCTCGGATCCATAATGAATAGACATAATATAGATTTCTTTGAAATTTGATATTTTTTTATTGTTTGAAATTGAGAGTAATTGATGATTGTATTTATGCTTTTATATAAAAATACTCACTATTTTTCAAGCTTAAATTTGTGTACTACACTAATGATTGAATTTGATTCCAGGGAAATTATTAAGGTTAACACGACAGTATAGATGAGGATAAATAGTTTATTTAAATAAATTTAAAACTTTTCGTGCAACGCTTGCCAGAATACTTTAGTAGAGAAAAAAAAATCAGCTAAATCAATACGGGTACTTCTATCAAATAGATAAATAAATCCGACAAAGAGATATAAGTCTTTGCAATCTGTACAGTAGAGTAATTCATAAATTAACATTCGCCCTAAACGGTAATCACCTTGTGTGGTCATAATATTTATCTTAGGGGCTTGGCTCATGAGACACGGGCAGGTCATTACAAGAAAAGAAAAGCAAAAAAAAAAAAAAAAAAAAAACGTATGCAGAGATGCATGGGAGATAGAAGTTGTGTATATTTGTGATCCTCGTAGTGGTTATGAACTTTGTTTTCCTACTTGTGAGGGAACAGAAATTGTGGTAGCACTCACTATGGAGAACCAGATACAATTTTACACGGGAAAATTTTGTGAATCTTATGAATGTGAGGTTTCTTGAATTGGATGGAGAAAACTTTGTTGGCAACTTTGGGGATATTTTGCCTCAGCTAAGATGGCTTTGTTGGTGAAATTGTCCTCTGAAACTTCAAGCAAACAACTTTGTGCTAAATCACCTAGTTGTTCTCAAGCTTTCAGGTGATAACATCATAGAAGAATGGAGCGGATAGGTTGAAATCATGGTACAATTTCACCTGATTCATTTACTCTTATAATTAATTGTCTAAGTACATGATGATATGCACCTATTTTGCAATGCATAAGAAGGTTGATTGCTGTTTTGTAGGTACCAAATAAACTGAAAGTTTTGCATCTTGAGGGATCTAAATCCTTAATCAAAACACCTCGCTTCTCTAAATTTACGAGTTTGGAGAGATTGGTTCTAAAAAATTTTCCAAGGTTGACCGAGATTGATCCCTCGATTGGTAAATTGGAGCAGCTAATTTACTTGAAAATCAAATGATGTCTGCTTCTTAAAAAGTTGCCCGAGGAAACTGGTTGTCTAGCTGCCTTGAGAGAGCTCATCTTGATCCAATGTTTTAGGGTTTGTTATTTGCCATACTCAATCGGTAATCTAAGACATTTGTCAATGCTAGTAACGGTGGATACCGGATTAGTGGAACTCCCGGAGAGAACCAAAAGGCTAGTGGATCGAAGCAATGCTCTCTTTAGAATCTGGCAATCACTGGACGCCTCTCTATAGGTCTCGGAGATCAGGGGGTTCAGTCATAGTCCGCCTTCTCCGGAAAGTTTTGATCTGTTTCCACAGCTTTCCATTGCGATTTCAATGACCTTAAGTGAGCGTTGTCCTGTGGTGCAGATTGGTTGTCGGGTGGAGAATCTGAAGATCTTAACCAAAGTCTCACCGCGCCCCCCACCCCAACCCCACCCCCACCCCCCTTCTGCTAAACGGTCCTTGCTCAGAAAAAAACTTCCAAGACTCCATTAGAATGTTCCACTTTTAGCATGAGAAGGCCACTCAAGTCCAGGGTTCCACGTCTAGAAAAGCACGCTGGGTAGATTGAGAGATGAGGAAGCGAAACCTATCAGATTGATTGTGTTTTAATGAACACTTGGATAAGCGTTTGCTGACCGTATATGGGCTCCATCTATGCTTGCTGGTACAGTTTATGCCCGCTTCCTAAAAACATAACTGGATTAGTGTCACAACAGGCTTTTGCGTTCCTTGACGGCCCACCTGATGTAAGCCAAAGCTTGCCTGCTTGAGGGAATCTGCCCTGGTCATGAAGTGGTCGCGAGAGTTCATCGATGTAGAAACACTAGCAGGGCAAGAAGCCTATAAATTCTTTGAAGATATATTCATTCGCTTGTTCTAATTGAACCCCTAGATAGGTCATCATCAAAAGTATTTATGAGAGTGATCATCAATGAGCGTAACAAAATACAGTGCACCACCAAAAGTTCTAGCATTTATCATGCATACTTCAGTGGGAACAAGCTCTAACGATCGTGATCTTCCAGAGGAATGAGGACTACGAAATGCAGCTCTATGTTGTTTGCCATATAGACAATGAGCTTTTAAAGGCCCACCTTTCAAAGGCAGGATTCAGTCCCTTCCTGCTCGTATGGCCAAGCCGCCTGTGCCCCAACTCAACTGTCGTGTTCTTGACTGCATTTACCTCACTAGGGGACAATCAAGCCTCTATCACGCATAGTGCTTGACTTGACACCTCTCACCAGCCCCGAAGAACTTCTAGTGACCTTGCATAGTCAAGTCCATCAGTGGATATCAACCGAAGATAAATGTCCGGAATAAGTTTGACATTTCTTAGTTGCAGCTTGCATGGGGGATTGGTTTCCAAACAGATGTCGCCAATGCCAGTGATCTTGGCTGCCCCATCATTTCCCTTCCTAAAAGTAACATGAGCAGCGGCAGCGTAGGATGTGAAGAAGTCTCATCTTGAAGTAACGCGGAACGAGGCAGCCAAATCTATTCCTCATGTAGTGTCCTGGCTTGTACGATTAACATAACCATCATCACAGACAACAATTACATGACCACCAGATGCAACTGCTGCAGAATCTTTGGTTCTGTCTTTTCCACTCCCTCTGCCCCTGCTCCCTCACAAGCAATCTGCACTCTCTTTTCATGTGACCTGGCTTGCCACAATCGAAAATTCCTTTTTCCGACTTGGACGTCCCCCTTGGTTTGCTACAACCAGCTTTATTTCGGGGGATTCAAAATATGATACTCCATTGTCATTCTGTGACCAGTTCCACGGACTGGGACGATGAACCCAGGGACTTTGTCGAAACAATTAACTCTTCATTCAAGACACCTCTCTTCGCAAGTTTCACGGAATTGACACAAGCAAAGCTCCAAAAGCTTCCCTATACTTCTGGAGAGCATGAATAACCAGAACCCTGGAACTTTACATTCAAATATGAAGGCTGTACTAGACAAATGTCTCAATTGTCCCCTGAAATTCACTCCATTATGGTTCCCTCTCTGTATTTTAAATGCATCATCTTAAGCAGATACTTAGTATTCCCTGCTTTTGAATCAAACAGCCATTCTACTTTCGACCACAAAGTTTGTACATTTTATCACAGAGGAGATCATATACAGTTTCATCCACAAATTGCCGAATAAATCCACAAACCCGAAATGCACAATCCTCACCACTTTTAGGTTTATGGGCAGTGAACACCAGAAGATGCAATGACTCCACAAACAATAGCTCTTCCCATTTACTATTCCATGAATGATAATTGTGCTATTAAAACGAACCATTTTGTTCATGCTTTCCATTTTCACTCAAGAAATCAACCAAAACACAAAAATCCATGCTCTGATGCCACTTTATTAGGATAAGACCGCACTGCGACCACCTCACACTATGCACTACAGAAATTATCTAACACAAGCAAATTTTCGTCTCCCCTCTTTGCGAATGAATAGGCACAATAAATTCTTCTAGGCGGACAACTCTCTTTTAGTAACTCAGCAAAATAGTACCACAACTTCGGGAGAAGAGGTGCCTCCTCGTCAGACCATGAACAAGCAGAGCTGTAAACTCGGACAAGTAAGATCTTAAAATGGAAACCCCAATCGGGAGAAAACTACAAAGCAAGCTCACCAAAATCTTCCCTTGTGTAAAGCAGGGTTATTTCAGGCCTTCTCTAGTGTATCAAGATAAACTATCTTGGATGACAGCAACAAGCTTATCACCATAGAGATAGATTACAATAAAATAGAGAAAAAGTGTGGTCGGATGTTAAGGAGCGAGAATGTTGAAATTACTAGGATGGAGGTGGCTTTCCAACAATTGGCACAACACATTAGAATTTCATGAAAACTGGGATTGTGAAATCGCTTTCTGATTTCGATAAATGCCACTCCACCTCACTTTCTTCTCTTCCTCTCGCTCATTGTATCTCCCCAACGAGCACTCACTTTCCTCTGCTTTTGATGAATCTGGCACTTTTATGATTCCTCACGCATACTGTATTATATTAAATATTTCAGCGTATTGTCGTAGTTAAGTTCAGATACCTCGCAACACATTGTTGAAGTCATTTACTGTATTTCGACAAATCGTAATAACCAAATGTTAGACACAAGTAAAAAGAGATCCATCTTATAAATTGCCAGTCCAGCTCGTTCTCATCTCTCTCCGCTCTCCTTTTCCCTTTTGCATTTCTTCGATGTCCCAGTTCCAAGTCCTAACGTGGGCCGAGTACTCGCACGTAGGGAAGACCATGTCGTCGGCAAGCTTCCACCTGCAACCGGATTGTTGCCGTCGTCCTCACTCTTCGACCGCGCTCCAGCTCCAGGACCGTCTCGCACTCTCGTGCGCCCGAGCTCCATTGGAGTAGATGATGGGAGGGGGGACGACGGTGATGGCAAGGGATCCGGTTGCGAGAGCAGCAACTCTCCAAGGGCGTGGTGCTCATTATGTGCGAGTTCTCAGCCGAAGGCACCTGGTCGGGACGGGGCATATGTCTCGCATAGGCAGGTGAGTGTTGTGTAGGTACGGTGGCCTTTGATATGATGTTTTTTCCCCCTGAGATTTCCGGTCTCTCGCTATTTTCCTGCTCGGAAGCGAGTTGTAATAGCATGAAAAGGAGCAAAGGCATGGGCATGGAAAGAAACCTTCTCGATGTTTACATTGCCTTTTTGATTTCGATGGTTCTTTGTTAATCTATGCTCAAAGAGGCTACTTTCCAAGAGATGAATACAGGAGCAGGTGCTTTTGCTTAGTCCTGGCACTAAAAAGTTTTGAATTGCAAATCTGGATATTGAATTCAACAACTGAGTTCTGATGTGTATCAACAGTATTGCCATTATGTTTTTGGGTCACATCTTCTGATGTTTTATTTTCTTACGCAGAGTATCAAGTTTGCTGAAAGTATTTATACGGAATAATTCATTTAGTAATCTTAACAATCCTCTTTAGCAAAGTGTGTGCAGATGCTGACTGCGATTCATTTCATTCTTTACTGCGCACTTGAGAGAAGTCAGAAGCGTTTTCCACAGAGATTCTTCTCCAATTCATACAACATGCTGACAGTAAAGCTCTAGTCCGTATTGTCGATGGGTTTCATTTTTCTAGTTTGTTGTCTACTTCTATTGATCCTTCTTCATTGTTTCTTCTCACTGCAGAAACAGATGATATTTTCATTCTGGCAGCCAAAGTACGTCTTTTCCATAAGTAGTTTCCATGTTTCTTATTCCTCTTCCTATATTTCATTTCCGGCCATATTTCTTGTAATTTTATCTTGTGATGCGAAATTAATTTGTTCCTGGCAAAAAAAAAAAAAAGGTTTTGCTGCAGTTTTTTTTCTTTTTTTGACACTTACTTATATCTTAATGTTTGGCACAATTTCGAGATTGACTGTGATTTCATCTTATGAAATAGCGTGTGACCCAACTACTTGTTATATCTGTTAGGAATTGGTAAAGGAGGAGTTGGGTGGATAATCATGGTTGAACTATATGAACTAGCAACACAATGATATTGACTGTTGATGTTAATGATTTATTATGTACCATCTTGCCAAATTGCCCTTCTTGGTCGGGAAATGTAGGTGGGTAAGTGAGGCATATTATTTCATATGTTATGCTTTATCTGAGGTCTTGTTACAAGACGTATGTGCTGTGGGGAGATAAATTTTTTGCTGCATCAGCCTAATTTAGTTCGGCAATATCAACTTGTATGTCTATCTGGGTGATCCACCTGATGAGGAAATGCTAGGCAGTGGTTGTAGTATGCATGAATTATTATATTTTCATGCTTTATTATAACAGAGCAAGTGGATCATAGAACATGACCATGTACTTGGACTGTTAAGTTCTCAGTTGGTAGTTGGCATACCGTGCACAAAGCAAAGTTTGTATCGTTTCTTTATAACAAGGTTATAGATCCGGTTCCTCGATTTTCTTTCGTGGAAAATCTCTACTGCACATGTTTAATGATGCTGGTGGGGATAGCTAATACATTGGTGGTCATTTTTCAGGCAATTGCATACACTATGTTAAGGTATAAGAAGTCAAAAGCAATTTTTTTGAGTAGTTATGTGAAGGACACAGCTAGTGTTATGGACAACTTTGCCATCAAAAGCAATCTTCAACTGTGCTGTGGTCATCAACAATCATGGCTACTGACAAGTTCCTTTGCCGTTGATAACCTGCTGATACTTTCACCGCCAAACAGTCATGTTGATTATTGATAATTATGGTCATGGATGAGCTTCCCTACTGCCGGCAACTCGTTGATAGTACAATCATCTAACACCGAGCTTTGTATCAGCATCATATCGATTATAACGACTTGTTTGTTTTTGGGTGTCAACAATAACAATGATCTACATTCTTCTGTGAAGGTATATATAATGAACATTTAAGTCTACTGTTACAAAATTTGGAAGGTCCTGCATTTGCCATTGTCTCTATTGGCAGGAAGAAGGCAGGAAAGTATCTCAACCATATTTGGATGCCCTTGGCGATGAGTATACGGTTTGTTGTCAGGTTATGTGTAACTTTAACTGGACGGATTTGATTAATCAACAAGCCTGGTTGTTCATACTAAACCCAATTGCTGTCACAAGGCCTGAGCTAGATCACATCGATTCTGTCTAACTCTTTAGGGTTTAATATATTTATGTGTTGGTGAGCTGGCATCCGGTCACTGAATGCAAGCTGTGGGACTGGAGAAATCACACTATTATAACATACCGTACAATTTCAAGCAGAAATGCGGCACAGCATGGCTGCCAGACAGCATTTTAGTGGACAGGATGGGATAACTTTACCTGAGGAGCAACTTTAGAATGTCCATATGAATATGAATGAGTAGGCTTTCCCAATTTGACAACAATACATGCAGTCCTGCTTTGTTTTATGTACTGACGTAAACTTTCCACGATGTCGAGTATCTTGCATTTATTCTGCATTGTCTTCAAACATACTCAACAATTCCCTATATATTGGATTCTGCAATTTGTAATGTGTAATTATTTATTCCAGGTGTTTCTGCTAATTATTAAATTTATACTTTTGAGGAACGGCATTTTTCCCCTTGCAGAGCTGCATGAATCATTCCTGCCATCCTAACGCCAAAGCTTTGTAAAGAGAGGAGGTGTAAGTAACCCTGTGCACTTTTAGTTCGTGACGGTGGCATCATGGACTTTGAGTAACGGTCGGGGATGCAAAGGGTGATTTCAGAAACGGTTTATAAAGCTGTGGCAAATTGCATAATGGGCAATATATAAGCATAAGCGCCCCCATTAGAGTTTGGCGCACTAATTTTTTTATTAGTCTTTGTATCACTAGCATTTTTTATGTTATTTGTTTATTTATTTTCTCGGCACGGTTTTAAAATTTTATGTCCTTTTGAGCTTTAAGTTGACGTTAGTCAAATTTGCTGAGATCACTCTTCAATGTGATTGACCTGATGCATCCTATCAATAATCCTTGAAGATAAGCCACTCTTCTACTTTGTAGATACAAAATTTCAGAATCGCATGATGTTGCCTTCTTATTTATGACTTGCGTGTTCTGGGCTGGACAATCATTTGAGAGATTCATCCATGCTTTTTACACAGTATATCAATGCTATGTTGAACCAATTCCTTTTCAAGGGCACCTGAGTGGGTGGATAGATGCAAGAGATATGCTGTAGGACTGATTTACTTGCTGCTACCCTTTCAGGATAGAGATGGTCAAGCAACGATAGTGCATTGAAGCCCATCTCGAAGGGAGAAGCGGTTATCTCACGTGGCTCTTTCTGGCTAAGTTAGCATATGCTCGGATGAATTCATTCGATATTAGGTGAAAACCGATGCAGCTCCATTCTCTTATAATGAGCATATGTACAATTGACGTGCAAGAAATCGTGAAATACTGAAGATCGTGAAATATTGTAGGTGACCATTTCGTACATAGAAGAGGATTTACTGCTTGAAGGGAGGCAGGCATGACTTGCGGATTACATTTTCATGCGCAAGTGCTCGAAATGCCAAGAAGAATCTTAATGGACACCAATGCATAAATTTGCATCAAGTATTTGCTCGCACCACTAATAATTTTTAAGGGTTCAACGATGGTGCAAGCTATAACAATGAGATGATAGTTTCGTTGAGTATCGTGACATAATTACAATTCTATTAATGGTTGCTTTTGATCATCCATATGCACTAACTTGCCGAGCCATTTTCATTGAGAGGTTCGAGGAATCTAGCATATTTTCTTGAATGCAAAGAGAAAGGAACACATCAGGCAACAAGAAAAGCAACAAAGCGGAAGCAAGGTGGACATTGGAAAAAAAAATCAGAATAGTCACTCTGTCGATCCGCTCGAAGATTGGGCATGTCGGAGCAGGGATTATTTAAGCATATTCCCCACAACTTTTGACAAGAGGATGACATGACCCGTGATGGTAAATAAGAAACGGACTTGGATGATTCAAACTTTGGGGGAAAGAAAGAGAGTTAAATAATGAGTGGGCGGGAAGAAAGAGACCCCACGCGGAAAGACGGTGACGACTTGAGTCATCGACCTTATGCGCGGAATGAAAGAGAGCGGAAGTTGCTACTCAATTTAATCCTGCCTCTAGCCACGGAAATTTCCTCAAGCACCCTAAAAAGAAGTCACCAACCGGCAACATCAATCTGAGTTATCAAATGGTGAAGGAAGAGGCCAATTCAAGGACTGCAACGTGTAGCTACTACTATGTATTCTTGAGTTTTCAAGGACTCAACACTCACAATGAATTTATAGATTGCTTTTATGAGTTCAAAAGCTATGTAGGAATCCACATATTTAGAGATGTTGATAAGTTAAGCAGGGTGAGAAGATCTTAGGCAACTAAAAATAGAGATGAAATTGGTAAATTTTAAGGAAAATGGACTCTTTGTTGACTTTAAGCAGGAAAGTTAAGGAATTGAAATGCAGGTACCGAAAATTAAAGGTTGTGAGAAATGTAAATGGTACCAGAAATTGAAAAATGTTGGAAAGGTAAATTTACAGGAAAATAAATATGCAAGAACAAGGGTTCCATAATTGATTGAACAATCTTTATGAAGATTAGAACCATTATTTACAAACAGTGATTTTGATTTCACAAACAGCTTCCTAGTACTAGGAATCATCCTTCTCGAAATTTTAGGCATGATCCCGTTTTCATCTAACAGTGGTTATCCACAAGGACTAACAGATTCCGAGATTATAGGGATGACCAACTAGCAATCATGAGCTAGTGTCGATCATCATCTTTGTCTTCGAGTTTCAGCACTTAGCAAATTTTGCAATGGCTGGCTATCAATGACTTTGTCGGCAATTTTTTTCATTTCCTCCAAGTTAACGACTAGTGAAGCCCCTCCTTGATAACTTTTACAATGTTTAGTTATCTGGCCGGGTATTCTGCAAATGACGAACTCTTTCTTTCAGGCACGACATTTTCCCTTTGCAGAACTGCATGGATCAGTCCTGCCATCTTAACGGCAAAGCTTTCAAAAGAGAGGTGGTATGAGTAATCCTTGCACATTTAGTTCGTAATGGTGACGTCATTAATGTTTGATAACGGTAGGGATATAAAGGCTGACTTTACAAAAAATGATTAATAAAGCAATGTGGCAAACTCCTTGAGGGGCAATATGTAAGCGCACCATCAGAGTTTGGCGCGAACTTTTTTGAAAGTCTTTGCATCTCTAGCATTCTTGACGTTCTTATTTTTTCTTGGCATGGTTTAAAATTCCAAATCCATTTGAGCCTCAAGTTTTTTCTTCTTCTTCTTCTTTTTTTTGGTCGAAATGTGAGCTTCAGGTTGCCGTCTTGACCTAACACCGTCTATATCAATACTATGTCGAACCGTTTCCTTTTCAAGGGCACCTGAAAAGGCTGGACAGATGCAAATGATGTGCGGCAGGGCTCTGTTGATAGCTGCTGCCTTTTCAGAATAGAGATGGTCAAAACAATGATAGTGGCGTTGATGCCCATTTCGAAGGGAGAAGAGGTAATTTCGTAGTGACTTAACGTGGCTTGATAGCGCAGTCTCGGACGAAGATTCCGCCTGTTGGAGTGGGGATTACTTAGCATTTTCCCACGACTTTTGTCAAAACGGCTCATCCACGCGGATGAGTGACCTTACGCGGAGAGAGAGAGATGAACAATGACAAGCGGAAAAGGTCTTCGATGAGTGACCCTACGGGGAAAGGAGAATGGAAGTTGCTGATTGACCTTAAAAAATACCCGATGTCAGTTATGAAACATCTTTATATTCCTAAAATATAGCCCTTCAAAAGAATAAGCAACCTACTCAAATAGCAATCATTGTAGCTGACTGTATAACCTAGAGAAGGTATAAGTAAGCCTGTGCACATTTAGCTCATGACGGTGGCATCATTAACTTCAAGTAACGCCTGGGGATGCAAAGGCTGATTTCAGAAATGGTTTACAAAGCTGTGGCAAATTGCATAATGGGCAATGAGTAAGCATAAGCGGCCCATTAGAGTTTGGCGCACTAAGTTTATAAAAAGTGTTTGTATCTCTAACATTCTTGACATTATTTATTTATTTATTTCCTCGACATGATTTAAATATTTTAAATTCTTTCGAGTTTCAAGTTGACGTCATTCAAATTTACTGAGATCACCCTTCAATATGATAAACCCGATGCAGTCCTATCAATAATCCTTGAAGATAAGCCACTCTTCTAGTTCGTAGATACAAATTTACAGAATTGCATAATGTTGCTTTCTTATTTATAACTTGCATATTTTGGGCTGGACAATCATTTATGAGATTCACCCATACTTTCGAAACTTCAGACTGTTGAAGTTATGCCTTCACATAACATCATCTATATATCCATGCTATGTTGAACCGATTCCTTTTCAAGGGCACCTGAGTGAGTAGACAGATGCAAATGATATGCAGCCTGACTGATTTACTTACTGCTGCCCTTTCAGGATAAAGATGATCAAGCATCGATAGTGGCATTGAAGCCCATCTCGAAGGGAGAAGAGGTTATCTCATGGGGCTTATTTTGGCTAAGCTAGCATATGCTCGGATGACTTCATTCAATTTTAGGTGAAAAGTGATGCAGCTCCCTTCTCTTATAATGAGCATATACCCTAACTGACATGCAAGAAATTGTGAGATACTGTAGATCCTGAAATATTTTAGGTCACCATTTCATACATAGAGGAGAATTTACTCTTTGAAGGGAGGCAGGGATGGCTTGCAGATCACGGTTTCATGTGCAAGTGCTCGAAATGCCAAGAAGAATCTTAATAGACGCTAATGCATTAATTTGCATTGAATATTCGCTCACAACGCTTACAATTTTTAAGGGTTCAACCACTCAATTAATGGAGATGATAACTTCGTCGAGTATTGTGACATAATTACGACTCAAATAATGGTTGCGTTGGATAGACGGATATAAGAGAACATCCGTATGCACTAACTTCCCGAGCCATTTTCCTTGAGACATTCGGGGAATCTAGCATATTTTCTTGAATGCAAAGAAAAAATAATACAGGAGGTAACGAGAAAAGCAACAAAACAGAAGCAAGGTAAACGCTGGAAACAAAAATTCAGAATATTCCCCCCGTCGGTCCCCTCGAAGATTCCGCATGCCGGAGCGGGGATTATATGGCATATTTCCCACAACTTTTGAGAAGATGACCCGTGATGGTAGATGATTACTAGCTTAAACGGACTTCGAGGAATCAAACTTTGGGGGAAGGAAAGAGAGTTAAATGATGAGTAGCCGGAAAGGAAGAGACCTCACGCGCAAAGACAGTGACAAGCTGAGTCATCGACCTTATACGCGGAATGAAAGAGAGCGGAAGCTGCTACTCATTTTAGTCGTGCCTCTAGTCATGGAAATTTCCTTGAGCACTCCAAAAAGAATTCACCAACCGGTAACATCAATCTGGGTTGTCAAATGAGGAACGAAGAGGCCAACTCCAGGACTGCAACGGGTGATGACTATTACGTATTATTGAGTTTTCAAGGATCTGACACTCACGGTAGATTCATA
This sequence comes from Eucalyptus paniculata subsp. matutina, assembly GCA_017140255.1. NCBI lineage: Eukaryota > Viridiplantae > Streptophyta > Magnoliopsida > Myrtales > Myrtaceae > Eucalyptus > Eucalyptus paniculata. The sequence continues at coordinate 25,367,638 of CM029445.1, forward strand.
GATTATCTTTACAAGTTCAAGAGCTATGCTGGAATCCACATATTTAGAGACAACGATGAGTTTGGTTGAGTGAGAAGATCTCGGACATCTCAAAATAGAGATGAAATTGATAAATTGTAAGGAAAAATGGAATCTTTGTTGATTTTAAAAGGGAAAGTAAAGGGCTATAAAAGTGAAGGAATTGAAATGTAGGTACTGAAATTAAAGATTGCGTGAAACGTAAATGATACCAGAAATTGAAAAATGTGGGAAAGGTAAATTTACAGGAAAATAAATACGCAAGAACATGGGTTCCATAATTGTACACAATCTTTATAAAGATTAGAACCATTATTTACAAACATTGATTTTGAATTCACAAATAACTTCCTAGTACTAGGAATCATCCTTCCCAAAATCTTAAGCATGATCACATGTCATCTAGAGAAATGACTATGTGACAATTTTTAATTTATTGTGAGAATAACATTCTACTTTATAGCACAAAAAAAAAATAATAATAATTATATGTAGGGTCATTCCTTTAAGAATTTGTGACTCACAACAAACTGTTACTTTTATAGTAGCTTAAAAGACTGTTATGCTAACAAAATCCTTTTATTTAACAGTGACTATCCACAAGGACAAAAATGTGCCACTGTCGATCACAATCCTTGTTTTTGAGTATCAATATTTAGCAAAATTTGCAATGGCTGGCAATCAATGACTTTATCAACGATTTTTTCATTTCCTCCAAAATGTCGACTAGTGAAGCCCCTCCTCGATAACTTCTACAATGTTTAGTTATCTTGCCGGCTATTTTGCTAATGACTAAACTCTTTCTTTCAGGCATAGCATTTTTCCCCTTCAGAGTTGCATGGATCAGTCCTGCCATCCTAACGGCAAAACTTTCAAAAGAGAGGTGGTATAAGCAATCCTGTGCACATTTAGTTCGTAATGGTGACGTCACTGATGTTTAGTAACGCTAGGGATATAGAGGCTGACTTTAAAAAGAATGGCTTACAAAGCAATGTGGCAAACTCCTTGAGGGGCAATGTGTAAGCGCCTCATCAGAGTTTGGCGCAGTCTTTTTGAAAAGTCTTTGCATCTCTAGCGTTCGACATTTTTATTTTTCTTGGCACAGTTTAAAATTCAAATCCATTTGAGCTTCAAGTTGACAATATTAAAATTAATTGAGATCACCCTTCAATGTGCTTGACCCGATGCACCCCTTTTGGCAATCCTTGAAGATTACCCGCTCTTCTAGTTCGTAGATACAAATTTGAAGAGCATCACATAACATTGCCTTTCGTCCATAACTTGCATATTGAAGGCCGGATAATCAATTTATGAGATACGCTCACGCTTTTGAAACTTCAGACTGTTGTAAGACCATCTATATCAATACCACGTCGAGCCGTTTCCTTTTCAAGGGCACCTGAAAAGCAATGACTGTGGCAGGACGGATGCAAATGATATGTGTTAGAAATAGTAAAATTGATTTAGTGTTTTGATTAGCTTATTTGTCTTTTAATTGTTTTTTGGCTATGTGTGTGTAAGCAAGTGTTATTCGGTTTGTAAACCATCAAAGAAACGTGTGCTACAGCACCACGTCTCTCTAAGCCGCTGGAGAAGAAAAATCATGAAGAAAGTACAAGTCTTGGGCACATAATAAAATATTATAGTTGCTGCTGGAGATCTCAACAAGTACGAAGGAAGGTGTACTAGTGGTTAGCAAGATTTTGTTCTCATTGAAGACAGCAAGAAGAAGAGATTCGCAGCTCACAATTTTTGATTGCCAAAAAGAAAAGTTCAAATTTAACTCTTGCAGGTTTGAAGTCCAGGCGGTGAAATGCTTTTAGATATAGGGTTATGTTACTTTTTTTTTAGTGTGAGAGAGTGTGTGTGAAAGTGTGTGAGAGTGAGATTTTAGAGAGAGTTTAAGCTTAGCAAAGTTAGTGTGTACTCTCTTAAGCCTTTGCAAGGCATATTATGTAATATAATCTCTCTTCGTGTGTGTACTCTCTCCCTCCAAGTCCTTTTGGTTCAAACAATTGGTATCAGAGCTAGCCATGGCATCCACTAGTTCTGTTCAGATGCAACTTCCGAAGTTGAATGGAAAAAATTACAACAACTGGTCCGTCCAGATGAAGGTTCTATTCAAGTCCCAAGATTTGTGGAACTTGGTGGAGAACGGCTACACGAAGTAGCTGATGCTGAAGAATTCAATGCTTTGAGGAAGGAGGAGAAAGAAGCGTTGGTGGAATCTCGAAAGAAAGATCAGAAAGCATTATATGCGATCTTTCAAGCCGTGGAGGAGACGATATTTGAAAAAATATCGACTGCTGAGATAGCGAAAGAAGCGTGGGATATATTGCAAAAATCCTACAAAGGCGATGATCGTGTCAGGCGAGTGCGACTCCAAACACTTCGAGGAGATTTTGAGTCTTTACGCATGAATGACTCTGAATGTATCTTGGCTTACTTTGATCGTGTACAAACCATCGTTAACCAACTGAGGGTTAATGGTGAAGAGCTCCAAGATGTACGAGTCGTAGAAAAAATCTTGAGGTCTTTGACTGAAAGATTTGACTACATGGTTGCGGCGATTGAAGAAGGCCAAGATATATCAACCATGACGTTGGAGAGGTTGATGGGTTCATTATGTTCGCATGAGCAAAGAATGAACCAAAAGTCTATCAGTTCGAATTCTGAGCAAGCACTGCAAAGTCGGGTCACTCAATCAAATCGAGGAGGTCATCATGGTGGCCGAGGTCGTGAAGGTGCCCGAGGTAGAGGTGGAAATCTGAATTCCACTAAAAGATATAAAACACGTGACAAATCAAAAGTCAAGTGTTTTAACTGTAACAAATTCAAACATTACAAATCCGAATGTCGAGCAAACATGAGGCAAGAGCAGCCAGAATATGTGCACGCTGTCGATACAAATGAAGACGTGGTGTTAGCATGCCAAATGGATGACTCAAGTACCATGGACACAAAAATTTGGTACCTTGATACCGGGTGCAGCAATCACATGTGTGGTCAAAAGGAGCTATTTTCAAAGTTAGATGAGACGGTTCGTGGTGAAGTCAACTTTGGGAATAAATCCAAAATTTCTATGATGGGCAAAGGTAACATTGATATCAACTCAAAAGATGGTACTAATGTTACTATTGCAGACGTTTACTTTGTGCCGGGACTCTTTTGGAATTTGCTGAGTGTTGGGCAACTATCCGAAAAAGGCCACAAAGTTAACATTGAAATGGTGTGTGCACCATTAGAGGTGCAAACAATAAGTTGATTACGACGACATAGATGACGAAGAGCCGGATGTTTCCTCTATCCCTTCAGACGAAGACTCTATTGAGTTTCCAAGCAACGACAAAAGATAGCAAGTGGCTATGGCATCTTCGGTTCGGTCGTCTAAATTTTCGTGGACTTAAATTACTAGTCCAGAAAAAGATGGTGACTGGCATGCCCTTGATCGACGCTCGGACCGCTCATGTGAAGGATGTCTCGTTGGAAAGCAACATCGGAAATCTTTTCCAATTGGGAGAGCTAGAAGAGCCAAGCAACCTCTGGAGTTGGTACATACAAATATCTGTGGCCTGTTGAGGTGGAATCATTTGGACAAAAAGGTACACGCTAATTTTTGTCGATGATTTTACTAGAAAAACATGGGCTTATTTTTTGAGAGAAAAATCCAAAGCTTTTGGCAAATTTAAAGAATTCAAAGTCTATGTTGAGAAACAGAGTGGCTTTAATTTAAAGACATTGAGATCGGATCGAGGTGGAGAGTTTACTTCCAATGAATTTGACAATTATTGTAAAATTCATGGAGTGAAACGTCAGTGATTTCGCTAGCTATACTCCTCAGCAAAACGGTATAGCAGAAAGAAAGAATAGAACAATTTTTGAAATGGCAAGAAGTATGCTAAAGGCTAAAGCATTACCGAAGAAGTTTTGGGCAGAAGCCGTTGCTTGTGCTGTATTTGTGTTGAACAGGTGTCCAACAAAGAGTGTTCTTGGAAGAACTCCAGAAGAGGCTTGGAGCGGCAACAAGCTAGATGTTTCGTTCCTAAGGGTATTTGGGTGCGTAGCATATCCCCATATACCAGACGAACGAAGAAAAAAGTTGGATGATAAAAGCGAGAAGTGCATTTTCATTGGATATAGTAATGTGACTGAGGGTTATAAGCTATATAATCCTGTCATGGAGAAGGTAATTATTAGCAGGGATGTCCAATTTTTTGAAGATGAAGCCTGGGACTGGAATCAAAAGGCTGACCAGAAAGACATTCCTATGGAAGATGAACCATTAGTAAGGGAGATCGAAAAAACTTCAATTGAAGATCCATCACTTTCACCTGGTAGTTCATCCTCCTCACCAGCAACGACTGCAGAACCATTGATTCGTCGTTCACAACGACTGCAAAAGACGCCAGTAAAATTCAAGGATTATGTGGTCACAAGAGTTGATCATAATAACGGTGACGAAATCACTGATGAAACAATGGTAAACTTTTGTTTATTTACCGAATGTGACCCCATATCCTATGATGATGCAGCAGTAGAGGAGAAGTGGAACCAATCAATGGATGAAAAAATCCACTCCATTGAAAAGAATGACACGTGGGTGCTAACTTCTTTACCACCTAGTAAGAAGCCTATAGGTGTCAAGTGGGTGTACAAAATGAAGTGCAAACCAAACGGTCAGGTGGACCATTACAAAGCTAGACTGGTGGTGAAAGGCTACAAGCAAAAGCCAGGTATTGATTATTTTGAAGTATTTGCTCCAGTGGCTCGAATGGATACCATTCGAATGATCTTGGCACTTGCAGCTCAGAATCGTTGGAAAATCCATCAAATGGATGTGAAATCGGCATTCCTTAATGGTTTTCTCGATGAGGAAGTATATGTGGAGCAACCACAAGGTTATGTGAAGAAAGGGCGTGAAAATCAAGTTTATAAACTGAAGAAAGCATTGTATGGGCTAAAACAGGCACCTCAAGCTTGGTACACAAGGATTGATACTTACTTGTTGGAGCATGGCTTTCAAAAGTGCCCTTATGAGCATACACTGTATATCAAGTCAAATACTAACGGCAATATTATAATTGTTTGCCTTTATGTTGATGATTTGATATTTACAGGAAGCTGTGAGAAGATGTTTGCTGAATTCAGGGAGGCCATGACAAGTCAATTTGAGATGACAGATTTGGGATTAATGTCCTATTTTCTGGGCCTTGAAGTGAAGCAGACAAATGAAGGCATATTTGTTTCACAGCAAAAGTATGCTAATGATATTTTGAAGCGATTCAATATGGAAACGCTCAAATCAATTCGAACTCTGTAGGTAACGGTTGGAGTTGAAGAAAGAAGGAACCGGTGAACTGGTAAATCCCAATTATTTCAAAAGTATTGTTGGCAGTTTAAGATATTTGGCTACCACTAGGCCAGATATAACTTATGGTGTGGGAATTATTAGTCGGTTTATGGAGAAACCATACCAATCACATTTGCAAGCAGCAAAAAGAATTTTAAGGTATGTCGGTGGAACTCGTGATCATGGAATTTTATATTCTTACACCGACAACTTCAGTTTAGTGGGGTATACAAGAGACAGTGATTGGGCAGGTGATACTGAAACACGGAAGAGCACTTCCGGATATGCGTTCTTTCTTGGATCAGGAATAATTTCTTGGTCATCAAAGAAACAACAAGTTATTGCACTCTCAACAGCTGAAGTAGAATACATTGCAGTATCTTCAGCAGCATATCATGCGATGTGGCTTCGAAGGATGCTTTTTGAGCTTATGCATGAACAAAAAGGTCCTACTAAATTGATGTGTGATAACAAGTCAGCGATTGCATTGGCCAAGAATCCCGTATTTCATGGCAGGAGCAAACATATCGACATCAAGTATCATTATATTCGTGAGCTGATTAAAGAAGGTGAGATTGAACTTGATTTCTGTAAATCCGAAGACCAGATTGTAGATATTTTGATAAAACCATTGAAGGCGGATTTGTTCGAGAAATTGAAGACAATGCTTGGTGTCGTAGTCTTACAAAATCAATTTTAAGGGAGGCTATTAGAAATAGTAAAATTGATTTTGTGTTTTGATTAGCTTATTTGTCTTTTAATTGTTTTTTGGCTATGTGTGTGTAAGCAAGTGTTATTCGGTTTGTAAACCGTCAAAGAAACGTGTGCTACAGCACCACGTCTCTCTAAGCCGCCGGAGAAGAAAAATCATGAAGAAAGTACAAGTCTTGGGCACACAATAAAATGTTAAAGTTGCTGCTGGAGATCTCAAGAAGTACGAAGGAAGGTGTACTTGTGGTTAGCAAGATTTTGTTCTCACTGAAGACAGCAAGAAGAAGAGATTCGCAGCCCACAATTTTTGATTGCCAAGAAGAAAAGTTCAAATTTAACTCTTGCAGGTTTGAAGTCCAGGCGGTGAAATGCTTTTAGATATAGGGTTATGTTACTTTTTTTTTAGTGTGAGAGTGTGTGTGAAAGTGTGTGAGAGTGAGATTTTAGAGAGAGTTTAAGCTTAGCAAAGTTAGTGTGTACTCTCTTAAGCCTTTGCAAGGCATATTATGTAATATAATCTCTCTTCGTGTGTGTACTCTCTCCCTCCAAATCCTTTTGGTTCCAACAATGCGGCAGGCCTAATTTGACAGTTGCCGCCTTTTCAGGATAGAGATGGTCAACGCAATGATAGTGGCGCTGAAGCCCATTTCGAAGGGAGGCGGTAATTTCGTAGTGGCTTAATGTGGTTTGATGGCCTACGCTCGGAGAAGATTCCGCCCGTTGCAGAGGGGATTACTCAGCATTTTCCCACGACTTTCGTCAAAATGGCTCATTCACGCGGATGAATGACCTTACGCGGAGAGAGGGAGAGAGAGAGAGAGAGAGAGAGAGAGAGAGAGATAAACAATGATAAGCTGGAAAGGTCTTCGATGAGTGACCCTACGGGGAAAGGAGGGTGGAAGTCGAAGACAGTCGCTTGTTTTTTTTTTTAATTATATTATTTTTTGTGCTTTTTTTTAAAAAAACTTAGCCTTTTTATATTTGTTAATCTAGTTTAATAAAAATTTGGTTTAAAAATAATTTTTGGATCAAAACAACATTGTTCTAATATTATGTTTTATGTTTTAGCAACGTTAATGTCATATCAAAGAGAAAAATTAATAAAAATATCTATGTCAGTATTTTTCATTAACAAAATGACTTGATTACACAAATTTGACCAATTTTATAATTTAATTGTATTTTTTGAAATTTTTAATACTCAATCGCACTTTGATAAGAAGTTTAAGGACTTATAGTGCACTTAATCCAAAAAAAAATAATCAAATTTCAAAGAAATCAATATTGTAATCAATAGATAATGGATTTGACCTCTTAGCTCAAGTCAAGAGACACCATTCGATATTATATTTTTCCTTAGGGAACAAGAAATGAGGTAACATTAACACTATCGAGATCGTGACACAATTTTACACTCAAAGATTTTGGATATCTCATCAAGGTGAGGTTTCCTTGAATTGGATGGATGAAGCTTTGTTTACAACTTTGAGGACATTTTGCCTAAGCTAAGATGGCTTTGCTAGCAAGATCATCCTTCGAAACTTCAAGCAAATAACTTTTTGCTGAATCACGAAGTTGTTCATAGGCTTCCAAGTGATATCGCCATAGTGAAATTACAATTTTGTTGAGGCTAACAATGCAACATGAAATAGGTTGATTTACAAAACTTGAGTATTTTTTGGGCGGAATAATTCAAGTCAAAGTTTTGGTAGTTGCGGAGATGGTTTGATGATATCGCCATGTGTGTTCCACTGCCATTGCAAAACCCTAGACCTTCCTTTCAATGAGCGGGGTGGTTGCTATCGCCACCTAATGCTCCGCCACGAGAATGAGATTGGTCATTTCCAATCCATGTGATCCCACAGCCTTTGGGTCCATTTCTCTCACTAAAGCTCTCTCTTCCATCGCCTCTCCCATCGTGTGGCCAGCCCTCGCCAAAGGTCAACGGGCGTCCTATCCCTCGTCCTTGCCAACCATTATTGAAACTATCGACAGGTAGAGGGAAATAAGGAAGAAAGGAAAAGGAGAAAGGAAAGAAAAAATGAAAATGAAAATTTTATATATATATGCACCACCTGTACGATGGATGATGCCCAGTGTTTAGGGGTGAGTATGATTTTATGGTAGAACCTGAACATGAGAACCAGACCAGTGGGACTCTGTCTAATTCTAGCGTCAACAATATGCATGGTAGGTTCTAGGTTCCAAAAATTAAGGAAACTCTTTTGACAAGTAAGTTCTAGCTTCTAAATTGGTGGAATTTGGAACCTGAAACCTATAACCTAAAATCTAGAATAAGTTTTTGTGTTTTCTTGATCTATGTCTTTGTGTGATTTTACGATATTTCATGATGTTCGATTTCACTATTTCAAACTTCCATTTTATGACTAAGACTTTTACTTTATTAATATTTTATATTTTTCGTGTGTCTTAATATTAGTTATGGTCAGTGAATTGTAACAGCAAGTAGTGATTATTAAATGTGATAATTCATTGCAATCATGTAATTAATCATAAATATGGAACTTGAGTAAACCCTGGAACCTATAAGAATATGAGGAGTTTGTTCCAATGGGTAGATTCCAAATTCTAAGTGGAATTTGTACGAAACCTGAAACCGCTCATTCTTACCGGTATTCATATTAGCAATTTTCAATCTAAATTGACCACATAAACTAAATTAATACTAATGTAAAAAAATTTAGGACTAATTATTCATTTGGTTCACAGAAAATAAATAATTCAAAAATATTTTCTGATTGTCAATGGAAAAATGTTTTTGTTATTGCCAATAAATTATATTTATATATTTTGGGGATGACGAAATATTTTTCATTTATTTATTTTTGTAAACAATATAAATAACAGTTTTTTAAAAAAATATTTTTGAATCATTAATTTTTCACGAAAAAACGTCTTAAATTGGTCCTACGCAATGATGTAAGGTTGAATTAGAATTGAATTTTATAATAATATAATAAGTTTACTTTTTCCAGATGAAACCGTCTCTTTCAAGTCCAAGTCTCTCAATCATTTTCTCACCTCTGACGTGCTAATTTCCTACTCACTTTCTCGGATCTGACCTCTCTATATATTGAGCAGCGCCTTATCGGATATGGCATCTCTCTCTATCTCTCCAGCAGAGCCACTCGATCTCTCAGTCTTCGTCTCTCTGTCTCTCTCTCAATCAATAATTGGTTGACGCCTGTCTCTCGGTCTCCCGTGTTGTGGCCTCGCCTTTGTCGGTCTGTCATCAATCAGCTCACTCTTAGGTACCCTCCCTCCCTCTATCGGTTTCGATTTCGATTTCTTCTTTGAATGTTACGATTTTGGTGTGCTGCGATTTCGATTTCTTCGGTGCGATGAGCGAAATGGTGGGAGTGTCTGTCGGTCGCTTTGTAGTTAGAGGAGCTGCAACGAGCTCAATCTGGGTGCGTCTCTCTCTATCTCATACACACTCGTGGGGAGACAGAGACAGAGAGAGTTTACAGGGGTCGTTGGTAATGGTTTTTTTGTTTTTTGTTTTTGCTTTTTTATGGCTTTCTCATTTTGATTTTTCATTGGATGGATGACGACGTCGAGGATGATATTCTATCTTCAATGATTTTTCATCTTATAAAATTTCCTTTTTCTTTGACCTTTTGACTTTGATTTGTGGATGGTGATGTGGGGCCTCGCATGGGTGCATGGACCAGCTCCTTTTTTTTTTTTTTTTTTTTTTAATTTCTCAGTGTGCGGTTCATCAATTGAAAGCCAAAATTTTTATAAGTCGACAGATAGTTATGTGATTGTCGAATGTGGTGTACTTTTCCAAATACTCGATTAAAGTTTTGTTATCAGGTTTAATCGCATCTCATGGTTTTATTAAGCATGGATGTTTGTTTTCCAAGGCATAGCTTTGCGCTTTTGCCTCAATAAGCACTCCTAACATTTGTCTTTCAATGTTAATCCAAACCGTCATTGGAAAAAATAAAACCAATCTTATGGCAGGGTCCAATAAATTTTAGTTTGTTGTCTGAGTCCCATTGAGCACAAGTATAGTGTATACTGCATATCCATTCGTTTGATATCTCTGACTTTTTTCTACTTAAATGTAGTAGTAGTGAGCGATCAGGCCGCTTCAACTGGAAATTTGGAGCGAACCGATTTAGAGCAGATCTTATGCGCTTTATTATGAAACAAATAAATAATTAAGGAGATGCAATCCATGACCTCCACCTTAAGGTAGGCACAAGAACACAATCAACTGACAGGACCTCATTAGCCATGGATTGATAAAATAATATATAATAGTGATTATTCGATACTTTGATGAGTGGTCTAACGCCCCAAGTCCCTCTTGCTGTGAATTCTCCTCAAGGACCACAAAAAGAAGTCACCGACAACATCGCTCTGTGTTATCAGATGGGGGACGAAGGGGCCAACTTAGGGACTGCAACACGTGGTGACTTTGATGTGTTCTTGAGCTTCCGAGGACCCGACACTCGCAATACATTCGCAGATTGCCTTTATGAGAGCATGAAGCGCACAGGAATCCGCATTTTCAGGGACGAGGAAGCATTAGACCCAGGCAAAAACATCTCAGAGATCTTGGGAGCAATAAAATGCTCTCAAATATACATTCCTATATTCTCCCATGGCTATGCTTCAAGTCAATGGTGCCTCCGAGAGCTAACATGCATGGTGGAGTGCACTCGCCAATCCACGGGAAAAGAGATATTACCCATCTTTTACAAAGTGGATCCCTCAGATGTTAAGCTTGAAACGGACCTTTATCAAAGCTCCCTAAGGAAGCATGAGGTCGACAATCAGTGCACTCTTGTGAAGTCTTGGAAGGAGGCTTTGACAACGGCAGCTAGAGCCAAGGGATGGTGTTTGACAGAACAAAGGTATCGACATGATCTTCTTTTATCTTTCCGTTTATGTATCTATTGCGTTATTATTAGCTCTACCTTCTGGTTGTGTATTAGAATAGTAGCACACACTAGCACGTATGTTTATATGCATCTTTTGCTCTGACTAGGCTGTGACTATTTACATGCTGATGAACTCCCAAAGGGTGCCTCAAGTGATTAGCTCAAATATAACATCCCTCTTCTTCAAACTGTTTAGATAAACTCTTCCAAAGCAATACTCACCACCCTTGTAAGAGAAGCCTTGCTCGATACATGTGGAACAAGCAACTTATGAACATCCATGGCGAATCCCACATGGAAAATACATATAGGCATGCTAGTTATCAATATTTGCTTCTATGTGAAATTCTAGTTGCTTATAGATAGTCTTATGTGCAACGATTTCATGAGTGCAGCAAGCATGGCAAGGTCATTACAGACGTGACTGAAAAGGTCTCGCAAAAGATCACAATAAGGAAAAGATATTTGCCGACCGATCTAGTTGGCATTGATGATCATATAGAAGCCATAAAGCAATTGTTAAGTTGTGATACTGGTGGTGTACGATTTGTCATCATCCATGGGATAGGTGGCATTGGAAAGACAACTCTTGCCAATGCAGTGTTCAACCAACTCTCTACTCAATTTGAAGGTCACTCCTTCCTTTCGAATATCCGAGACTCATCTTCAAGCAGTGAAATTGCTAAAATGCAAAAAAAATTAGTAGCGGACGTTTTTGGTTTCTCACTTCCTGAAACATTTGACCGTGAGGAAGGGAGTAATATGATCAGAGAAAGGTTACCTGACAAGCGTGTCTTGCTTGTTTTGGATGACATGGATGAAATTGATCGATTTATGCAACTAGCGATGAATTCTTATTTGTATGGTCCGGGGACTAGGATCATCATTACAACTAGAGATTTTCCTATGAGTAGCATGGAAGGATTGGAAGGAAATATCTTGACACAGTCTACACAAATTTTGCTGTACAAAATGAAGGAAATGCATTTCGATCATGCTCTTCTACTTTTCAACAAGCTTGCTTTCAACATAGATTTGGCTCCTAATGATCTTTGTGATCTTTCAAGACAAGTTGTTGAACTCACCGGAGGACTTCCGCTAGCTTTGGAGGTGATAGGGTCACATCTTCGTACCACAAGTAAAGCAATGTGGAAAACCACAATAAAGAAGTTGAAGGAAGCGCCTCACGAAAAGGTCCAACAGAGGTTAAGGATTAGTTATGACACACTTGGATGTGAGGGGCAACAAATTTTTTTGGACATTGCTTGTTTCTTTGTTAACAAGAAAAAAACTAATGCAATGTATATGTGGGAAGCTTGTTATTTTTACCCGGAAGTTGAAATTGACATCCTTATCCGTAAGTCTTTGATCAAGATTGAACATGATAGGATATTGATACATGATCAATTAAGAGATCTTGGGAGGAATATTGTTTGTCAAGAAAATATCAAGAACTTAGGAGATCGAAGCAGATTGTGGTTTCTTGAGATGTCCCAAGCGAAAAAGGTAAGTATGAACAACACCATTTTATTCTTTTCTACATTACTACGTGTCTAAGTGTCCATCTCTCTTGTATATTGCCTTCTTCATTTACTTACTACGAGCTAAGAAAAGAACTTGTGAATTAATTATGTTTTTCTTTAAAGAAATTTGATAATTATCTTTTCCCCCCCAATATATAGTGCAACCATTTCCAAAATTATTTAAATAAGAAAACAACGGGTTTAGAAGGACAATTGAACTTTTCCATTACATAATTTTACCTATCCAATCTATCTTTTTACTTTGCAATTTTGTGATTGGTATATGACTAGGTTTTTTTTTTTTTTTTTTCAAAGGAGCAAAATTTATCTTGTTTAATCTAGATTATGCACATTCAAACGGATAAAAAAATATGTCTTTAGGTTATATGAAACCGTTGGGTCCCAATAGTACTGTAAAAGAGTATGTTTTTTAAAAGGTTACATTAGTATATCCAGTAAAACTAAAAGAATTCTTGCTTCAAAAGTCTGATTCAAATTTAGTAAGTGACGTTGGGTTTATTTTTAATCCTCTACTGAGTTAACCTGAATTATATATTGTACGGAGATGTGACATCCCGAATATTGATCACGCTATCCTTTATACCTCAAACTATACTTGAAAATTATTATTTTATACTAAATTTTAGAAACACCAACTCCATCAAAATTCACCGCTGAAGTTATAATCACGAAAATTCAATCAAATGTAACATAAAAAGAATACTACGCTTCTGCAGTGCAGTTACCTAAAATTAACCTCATTCCCCGAGTTCCTCAATCCTACTCCAACATCAGCAAAAACTGTAAATAGATCAGTTTCTTTGCCGAGTGAGCAGATTACTAAGTAACAAACAGCAGTTCCATGGAATCAAAAACAACCATTATTATAGCATAGATATTTAATATAAATAGACACAATACTTCGAAGAACTAGTATATATTTTTATATGAAAGCATAAATACTATATAATATGAACATTTCAAATAGTAAATATATATCGACTTCCATATGAATCGATATTACATTTAACGATTAATGAACCTGAATGCATTGCTCAGGTCAAAAGACAAGGTTTTAATATAATATTTTTCAACAGGGAACAGAAAATGGGGCAGCACTCACATCAAGGAGATCAGGACACAATTTCACGCGCAAAGATTTTGCGAATCTCATGAACGCAAGGTTTCTCAAATTGGATGGAGGGAACTTTGCTGGCAACTTTGTGGGTATGCTGCCGGAGCTAAGATGGCTTTGTTGGCAAAATTGTCCACCAAAACTTCAAGCAAACAACTTTCTGCTGAATCATCTAGTTGTTCTCAAGCTTTCAGGCGATATCACCATAGAAGAATGGAGCAGATGGATTGAAATCATGGTACAATTACTCATTTACACTTTCAACTGGTTGTCTTAACATATGATGAGATGTGCCTATTTTGCAATGCATATAGAGTTTTGAGTGTACTAAGTTGGTTTCTGTTTTGTAGGTGGCAAGTAAACTAAAAGTTTTGAAAATCGTGGGATCTAAATCATTAATCAAAACTCCTTGCTTCTCTGAATTTATGAGTTTGGAGAGATTGGTCCTGAAAAATTTCCTGAGGTTGGCTGAAATTGATCGCTCAATTGGTGAACTACAGCAGTTGATTCACTTGAAAATCAAGTGGTGTCCACATCTAAGAGAGTTGCCCAAGGAAATTGGTTGTCTAACTGCGCTGAAAGAGCTCATCTTGATCCAGGGTCATAATGTTTGTTATTTGCCAAATTCAATAGGTAATCTAAGAGATTTGTCAAGGCTAGTAATGGAGGATACAGGATTAGTTGAACTTCCGGACACAGTCAAAGGGCTGGTGCATCTTACGCACTTGTGTTTGGTGAACTGTACTAATCTGAATTCGCTGTCAGATTCTCTTGGGGAGTTGGAGTCGTTAAAAAAGTTGGATCTATCTGGGACAACTATTGGGAACCTGCCTCGTTTGATTTTGCAACCCGGTGATCTGACATTACGGATGAACAGTTTTGGGATAAGAACACAACTGATGAGGGATTTGCCTATGCAGGGTCATGGTGTTTATCATTTGCCAGACTTGAATGGCGATCTAAGAGATTCGCCAAGGCTATCAATGGAGGACACAGGAGTTGAACATCGGGAGACAAACAATGGGCGAGGGGATCTTCAATCCTTGCATTTGTTGAACTCTACGAGTCTAAATTGGCAGTCAGATGCTATTGGAGAGTTAAGGACGTTGTCTGAGTTGGATCTATCTGGGACAACTACCGGTGAACTATCTCCTTCGATTTGGAACCTCGAAGGTCAGACATTGCAGATAGACGGTTGGGGGACAAGAAGACAACTGAGGAGTGATTTGCCTATCCATGGGGATAGTATTTGCTATTTGCCAGACTCAATCAGCAATCTAGGAGGTTTGTCAAGCCTAGTAAGGGAGGATACAGGATTAGCTATTCGTATGTGCGGAATAAAGGGGCTTATGTATTTGAGGCCGTCGAAATGTTCTGTTGGGCAGGTAATAAGGAGGGTTGAGCTAGCTGACCTGTACACTGGAAGAGGAGGGGTGCTGTTGGGCTTCCGTGTCGCTTTAATCCACGAAGTAAAGGGTTTACTGCACATAAGGAACTGTTGTGCCGATTTAATATCCAAACAAATGAGTTTAGTGAACATAAGGAAGTTTTGTGCCGATTTAATATCCAAACAAATGAGTTTACTGGACATTTACCGGCTCTTGGTCGAGACTATGCGCAGATGTAACGAGGAACGGGACCGCGAGCTGGACAGAAATCTGCACCCATGGAGCTTCTGGGCCAAATTAATCTGCAAACGGGTCCTATGGAACTTATGGGTTGATTTAACCGGCAAACAGGACCGCAAACAGAACCGCAAACAGAAAAAGAGACAGGACCTACGGAGCTTGTGGGCCGACTTGATCCGCAAAAAGGATAGCGAACGGGGGCTCCTATGGAGATTATGGGCTGATTTAATCTGCAAACAGGATTGCAAACGGGACGGCGAACAGGACCTTACCTCCCGTTGGTTAGGAGGCGGCTCTAACCAAATCAAATCGCTATCGAAGGTTTTGGAAGTTTCTGGACCTTTAGATGGTGCAAGCTTTTATTTGCACTCGAGATTGTTTTGAGAGCTATTTTTGTGTCAATTAATACTGAACAGAGAGTCGAGAACGCGGAATAATTCGAGTTTGGTAAGTTGTATATTTCTTTTTATCTTCTAATTCCTTCTTATGTATATCTAATTAGTAAATTACTTAATCAATCTTTTCCTGTTGTTAGATATGGATTGTCTTACTACGAAAATTATCATCAAGAATGGGGAGAATTTTGAGTTTGGTAAGTTGTGTGTGTATATATCTTTGTAAATTCCTTCTTTTGTATATCTAATAAGTAAATGTTTGATCAATCTTTTCTTATTGTTAGATACGGATTGCCTTATTAAAGAGATTATCATCAAGAATGCAGAAATTTTGATTTTGGTAAGTCGCATATTTCCTTTTGTCTTGTAATTCCTTCTTTTGTATTTCTAATTAGCGAATTCTTAGTCAATCTTTTCTTGTTGTTAGATACGGATTGTCTTATTAAGGAGTTTATCATCAATAATTAGAGATTAATTGTTGAAGTGGAATGAGTATATTTGGTGAGGTTTTTCATTAATTGTTTGAGTTCGATGTATAGTAATTTTAATTTGAAACTAATGTTTAGTGATTAGCTATATTTGTTCTTGTTTTGTTTTCAGGTGGTTAGAACTTGGAGCACTCTTTTATGGATAAATGAGGAAATGAAGTTCTATGATTCATGTTACATGCTTTGTGTTTTTATTACTTATCTTACTTTTAGGATATGCTTATTGAAACTTTTGTGGAGGCTGTTACCTTGTTTGTTGTGTTCAAAAGCCCAAGACTTATGTTAATGTTATTGTTCTGTTGCTCACAAGAGTTTTATTATTTGATTTATTGTCATGTGATAACTCAGACACTTGACCAACGGTATATGTTGAAGTATTTTAGCTAATCTTATGTTTGTTTATTTGTTTCTTGGCAAATTTTATATATTACAAGTACAAATAAAATATTCTTGATTCATAAAAACAATGATACGGGGGAAAAATAGATAGGCCTAGTTCCCAGATCTGCTGTGGAACTGGCCGGTTTGGCTCTAGGCTGGCTGCTAAGGAAACCGGTTCGGTTGTCAATTTTACAAATTGGGAACTGATTATGATAAATTCCGGGATCTTGATCTGGAGCGAACTCATTCTAAATTCGACCTCCCATAACTAAACTAGGTGGCTTCATCCTGAGTGAAGATCAAGGAGTACACTCTGAGACTCCGAGACCATACAATGGGAATATATTTTCAGGAGTCGTGGACAACTGTAGCCTAGGATTTCATGACATCACCTTTCAGGAAGGTGTCCTCCTCAGATTTAGAGAGGGTAATCTCTTAGCAAGTTCATGATTCGCGGATAAAGATTGCTGTGGAATTGCCACTTCGGGACACCGAGATAATGAGCTCTTCTCGACCAATTCTGTACCTTGACAATCTGGATGCTTTGTGTCCTGGTCGAAAAGAAAGCGGGTGTCCAAGTGAACACATGACTTTCGAAAATCAGACCAAGGCACAGCTATCTTTGGAATTCTGTGATCTGTGCGTGGCCTCAGGGATCAGAGGGTTCAGTCAGAGTCCGCCATTTTCAGTAAGTTTTGATCTGTTTCCACAGCTTTCTGTGGCAGTTTCAATGACATTACATTAGATCAGTTGTTGGCGACGAATCTGGAGATTTAACCAAATTTCCTTTCCAATCTTGTGGTGTACTCTGCTGCTGATAGGTCCATGGTAGATAGAAAACTTCAAGACTCCATTAGAATGGGCGACTTTTGGCACGAGAAGGCCACTCAAGGCCAGGGTTCTGCATCTTGATGAAGCTTCAAGAACTGCATGTTGGGGTAGATTGACAAGAGGAATCAAAACCAATCTTGGTTATGTTTAGCGTTTGCTAATGTGTTCGTGTTACTTCTATGCTTGCCGTTACAGTGGCTGCGTTTGTGACTAGCTTTGGAAAGGAGCTTTGGGTGTCCAAAGTCCATTTGGTCAAATATTGGGTGTTTGGTAAACTTTTTGAAACCCACATTGAGGGAATGTTGGCTTTCAAAGGCTAAAAGCACAAGGCAAATTCTAGGTTGCCTTGGCCTTCAGAATTTTCTGAAGGTCACCTAGGGTTTAATATAAAAAAAAAATTCCAAAACTATCCCCATTCAATTTTTGCTTTGTTGCTTTTGCCCCCGTGGATCATTGTTCATCTTCTTCTCCGTTTGATTCGTGTGGCATGGCTACCCAAGGTTGCATTGGGTCAGTGACGAGTTGGAGAGAGGCCGGTGAGGTCATGACTACCCCAATGATCATCACCGACCAGTCACACAACCTCGGCAAGTCATGGCAATTCACCGCAAGTCGCGGCAACTCACCGCGAGTTGCATTGCCGCGACCTAGATTTGGGTCGCAAGACCTCCGCGAAGGGTTGCCGAGGTCGTGCGACCAAGCAACCCTCGCCAAGGTCGTGCAACCTTTGGCGACCTAGATCTGGGTCGCTTTGACCTCTGTGAAGGGCCGTTAGAGGTTACGTGACCAAGCGGTCCTCGCCGGTGGTCTCCAGCAGCCACTTGAGGTCTTGCAACTCGAGACATTGGTCACCAGTGACAGATTATTTCTTTTTTTTTTCTTTTTTTCACAAAAGTTCTTTGTAAATGTAAATGTAAATTTTTCCAAATACTATTTTACTCAAAGATATTTCGTGATGGATTTTTAGATTATAATTTATCAAACGTAATTTGCATTTTGAAAAACTCATTTAATTTAAAGTCCTTTGTATTTTTCTAAAAACTTTCTCCAAAAGTCCAATCAAACATACCTAGTAGGGGTGTGCAACCGGTCCGGGTCAACCCAGTTCCTGGATTGGCCCACCCGAAAAACAGGGTCGGGAACCGATTCCGGTTGAAATCGGTCTGGGAACCGGTTCCCAAAAATCAGACCCTATTTTAACCGGTCCGGGAACCGGTTCCGAGGGATTACCCACCCGGGAACCAGATCGACTAGACCGGTTTGGGAACCGGTTTGAAGCCACCCCCAAAACGCAAAACCTAATATGTTTCTCCTTTCTACTTCTTTCTATCTTTACCTCCCAAAATCGTGAAGCCGACGCTGCTCTCGTTACACCCCTCGCGCTCGCACCACCGTCGCCGAGCTCGCACCCGAGTGCCAACGCCGCCTCCATTCAATCTCGCCGTTCCACCTGCTGATGTTGCCTCGCCAACGAGTGCAAATCTCGCCGCCTCCGTTCGATCTTGCCATTCCACCTTGTCACATCTTCAAGTTCGAGCAACCCACAGTAGCCCTCCGCCGATCCCGAGCTCCCCTGCTGCCGATCTACTGCCACCCGAACGACGCCCCCCTGCTCTGCTTGCGATCTAGCCTAACCCCCTCGCTGACGCCCGCTGAAGCCGCGTCGATCCTTACTACCCTCACTAGTCGCGATACTAGGCTTACCAGCAGCTCGTCGAAGCCAATGTCGTGCTGATATGCGTCGACCTGATGTCGCCGCGTCTCGCCGAGCCCCTTGTTGCAGCGCCTCGCCTGCATTGCCCTCCCTCGCGAAGCCACTGCTACCCCGCTGCTGGGTCCTCCTTTGCTCAATGCCCGACAGATTTGCTCTGACGCCCTCCGAGCCTACTCTCGAGCGACGCCTCTGCTGCCGACAGCCCAGCTCTGCCGTTGTCCCTAACGCTACTTTTGGTCCACTCGCGTGCCGGTCAGTGATGTTTGGTAATTAGAAATTATTAGCTTCATTGATTAGTTATACAAATGAGCGATAATAGTCGCTCATTATGGAGGAATTTGCAATACCAACGTTGTGTACAAATAGACACATTGAGCTTGGGTTCAAAGTAGTGAGCAAAAATAAGGAGAAAACACAAAGGATTTGGCAATCATTCATGGCTGCTAGGTGGAATATCATGGTCATTGTCATTGGGCTCCTTTGTTTTTCCAATACTCTTATGGAACTGAAGCCACATTTCGGACGAACCTGAAATTTCTTCTTGCCAATATATGTCAAAAGTATTGGGGTCTAATTCGAATTTGGGGATTGCAGACTTCTATATGAGGACTATCCATTCCATCAAAATGTATGGATATCTAGGTCTACTGTTGTAGTCCGAAGAATAAACTTTTGTCTATTCACATGGTATTCTCATGCTAAAAACGTATGATATCTTCATTGATTTGCCTATGAGGCTGCGATCCTCCTGAGTCCTGATCATACCTCACTTTGACAAGTTTTGTTCCCTTCAATCAATTTAGTATTAGTCTAATGCAAGTTGCATGATCTTGATGATAGCTCATTGATGCTAGAATGATTGTTTATTGAGAAGAGAATAATGAGACTTGCTTTGGGGAATATTATTATGTGACTGGAATATTGAGGGACCTTTTTTTTAATTATGTCGGGTAGTCACATATTGAGAGCATCACCTTTTGGTAATATATAATTTCATTGAGACTTGCTTTGGGGAATATTATTACATGGCTGGAATCTCGAGGGACCTTATTTTTTTCCAATTCTATTAGATAGTCATGTATTGAGAACACCACCATTTGGTAATATATAATTTCAGTCCCATGTTAGATTGTGATGCTATACATTCTTTGAAATAGCCAACAATAAAACTAGTTGAACCTGACCAAGTTGGTTGTCATAGTGGAACTACCCTAAAAGCTCGATGATTAGTTTAAAGTGATTGAGCACTAGTTTGCATGTTTAGACAAAGTGAAAAGGAAAGTATATTCTTTTATAAGATTGGTGATTATCATTTTAGGAAAAAAATTGGGGAGTAAGGTATTCTAACAATTGTAGAACTAGGCAAATTTAGATCATTATATTCTTGCTTCTTCCTCTCTCTCTTTTCAAATAATCCAAGACATGAGTGGAAATCCAACTGCTAGAGACCCATTGGACAATCTCGCAAGCCCCATGAACTGGTTTAATATAGATGTTTGACCTATGCATGTAACTCTTATCTAAATACAATTGCGAGTGACTTCTTAGGATGAATGAATTACTTTCTATCTCCAAAGAGTTATGTTGAGAGATTTGATTTACTATGAAAACTAATTTGTTTTTGTAGAATCCTAATGTTATATAATTTTTTTTTTCAATTTTCAGTCAATGGATCAAGACAAAGACATATCAATGGAAGTAGAGGGACATAATAAAATGAGTCCACTCATGGAATTGCCATTCCATGGAGCTTATGAAGTGGAATCTGCAACCATGGGCGCGACAAACAAGGTGAGGGTACCTAACTCTCATACTGCTTCAGGTAAAAAGCAAGCTAATCAATCAGATTGTTGGGATCACTTTTCGAGAATTATAGATGAGAAAACACACAAAACAGTTAAGGTGAAGTACATTCATTGCGGGATGGATTATGTGTATAATGTTGATCATGGAACCTCTACTATGTGGAAGCACTTGAGAAAGTGTAAAAAATATCCTCACACAGATAAAAAGCAAATGTTGTTTGCATCACGTGACAAAAGTGTAGTTGGTGAGGTTAGGGAAAATACTACTAGCGATAGTATCTTAATGTCATGGAAGTTTGATCAAGAACGTTGTAGGCATATGCTTGCTCAAATTATTATTATTGATGAGCAGCCATTTTCCATGGTTGAGCGTGTTAGTTTTTGGGATTTTGTTACTGAATTGCATCCTCTTTTCCATCATCTTTCACGATTTATAATGACAAGAGATTGTATGAAGTTATATCTAAGTGAAAGGACTTGTTTGAAAGCTTACTTTGGTAAGCTTAAATCTAGGATTGCACTCACAACGGATATGTGGAGTTCCATTCAAAACTTGAACTATTTGTGTCTTACTGCACATTATATTGATGAAAATTAGCAATTACAAAAAAGAATAATCAATTTTATGATGATGCATAGTCATAAGGGTAAGGAGATTGGTAAAATGGTGGGGAAATGCATTTATGATTGAGGAATAGAAAGGAAGGTATCCATAATAACAGTGGACAATGCAAGTTCAAATGATGTGGCCGTTAGTTATTTGAAAGAAAAATTTTCAGAAGAATGATTTTTGATTTTGAATGGTGATGCTTTACATATGAGATGCAGTGCTCATATACTTAACTTGATAGTAAGAGACGGATTGAATGAGGTACGTGATTCTATTGCACGCATCCAAAACATAGTTAGGTATGTGAGGAGTTCTCCGGCTAGAGCTAAGACATTCAAAGGTTGCATTGAGATTGAGAGAATTGCATACAAGAGTTTGGTTTGTTTGATGTTGCCACTAGATGGAACTCCACTTACATGATATTAGATACCGCCATAAAGTTCAAGAAAGCTTTTAAAAGAATGAAAGATAAAGATT
The DNA here is from genome assembly GCA_017140255.1 of Eucalyptus paniculata subsp. matutina. Taxonomy (NCBI): domain Eukaryota; kingdom Viridiplantae; phylum Streptophyta; class Magnoliopsida; order Myrtales; family Myrtaceae; genus Eucalyptus; species Eucalyptus paniculata. The sequence continues at coordinate 25,389,620 of CM029445.1, forward strand.
TATATTTCTTAAGGAAAATTGACAATGGTCCTCCTGAAGATGAAGATTGGAAAAATGCCATCATTCTTTATAAATTTCTAAGACGGTTTTATGATGCAACCAAAAGGATGTCGGGTAGTTCATATGTTACTTCAAATCATTATTTTGAGGAGATAGCTAAGTTGCACAAGTATTTGAATAATGCGGCAAATTCTTTAAACCCAAAGTTTCAAGGTATGGGTTTAAAAATGAAAGAAAAGTTTGACAAGTATTATGGGAGTTTGAATAAAGTTATTATGAGGGCATTGATTTGGTTGTATCGGATCTTACAAAGAAGTTAAATTATGTAAAGTTCTAATTTGAACAAATCTATGATGATGAAGCAAAAATTGATGAGATGCATAATAAAGTGAAGGTCGCCTTGGAGAATTTGTATAAATTTTATGAGCGATCTTTTGTTGGCTCTTCTAGTAAAGGAAAATTTGGTGATTCAAGTGTGAGTAACAGTAGTAGTGCTTCCAATGTTAATATTGATAACAATGATTGTGAAATCGATGCTTGGCACAAAAGCTTTCTCCATGCGAAGAAAAGAGTGTTGGATGAAACCAATTCTGAGCTTGATCAGTATCTTGAAGTTGAAAGTGAATATATCCTTAATATTGATCTTTTAATGTGATGGAAGATTACTGGGTCAAAGTATAAAATCATATCTTTGATGGCTCGAGATGTTTTGTCTATTCCTGGACTACCGTTGCTTCAGAATCGACTTTTAGTACATTGGGACGTGTACTTGATGGCTTTTGAAGTTCTTTGACTCCTAGAGTGGTGGAAGGTTTAATTTGTACTTAAGATTGGTTGAGAGCTGTTCGCGTGCCAATTAATGTTGAAGAGTGCATCGAGAATACAGAACAATTTGAGGCAGGTAAGTTATATATATTTATTTCTATCTTGTAATCCATTCGCATAACTATCTATTAAATGCATGTCTTATTTAATCTCTCTTTTTTCTTTTTTTTTTATACATTTGGATTGTCTTACCAAGAATATTATCATTGGAAAATAAACTTCATTTTGTCGAAACTCCGATTTTATGGTAAGTAAATAGACTTTATTAAATCATAATTTTTACATGTCTCTAAAGTATGGATTCTTGTTGATTTTTCTTTATATATGAATTTTAGGTTTTTGTCAGAGATTTTGTACCACGTGGAACGCAAGGCTGAAGAAAGAGAAGAAGATCAAGCACATGAGGGACAAGGTTGATATGTGATCAACCAAAAATTGTCCTACAACTAGTTAATTGGCTAAATTGCTAGCTTGTATATTACTGGAATATGAGAAACTCGATGTACCTTGTGGGATATGGGGATGCGAGATGGTCGAATTATATACTTGGTTTTTTCAAGGGGGTCCAAATTTTATACATGTTTCTAATGAGTTTGGTCGAAGGATGTGCTTGGTTAATATAGAGATACATCAACTTTTAAACAGGTTCCAATATAAACAGGATCAACCCTGTTCCCGGATTGGAAAAATAGGGTGGGCTGGGAACAGCGTCCAATGCAAATAGGGTAGGGAACATGGTCCAAAAAAGGAGAACCGGTTATAACAGGATAGAGAATAAGGTTCAAGTCTAGACCCTACCCACCTTGGACCCGATCACCCCTAATACCTAGTAAGCACCTGTGTCCTAAAACAAAGCTGAAATGTTGTCAGTACATGTTTGAACAGGCTTTTCCGCTCCTCAACAGCCCACTTGATTTTAAGCAAAAAAGACGCATGATGAGCACCACCTTGGTTATTAAAATGGTTGCGCAAGGCCATCGATAAGGAAACACCTCCGGTGGAAGAAGTACACCAATTTTTCAAAGATGTCGACATTCGCTTGCTCCGTTGATAGCGCAGGGATCTTAGGAGAGGTCATCATCCCAATTAAACCCATCTTTTCTTCTTGTCTCTAGGTTTTCACTGATTCCTTACCACCAGGAAATAGTAATCTCATCTCCAACTGAACTCGGGTGACAAAACTTACCTTTATCGAGCTATCTTCTTTTGTCTTTGTCACACCCCAAAACCATCAAGAGTGGGGGTGACATGGCAATCTTTTCACTTGAAGGAGGCAGCCTCAAATCTTACCTAAAGTCCACTTCCAAAAGTCCCTATTAATAGCGGTCTCGCTTTACTAGCTACTAACCAAAGAACCTGAAAAAGTTGGGAAAATAAATGGGTAAGCAACCACAAGCTCAGTGAATAATACATATATCTTCTAAGCAAATCGAGCAGTCACTATGCATATATGTAAGTATAAAGCACTATCAAAAACCTATAATCCAACTCATTAAATTATACATACTAAATCAAGTACGAGTCATTCATTTCAACAAAACTTTATACAAGTTGAAAATACACATTTAAATCCACTGTCATGGTTCAAATTTATTGATTAATTTCCATCAAAAACTACATTGATCTATCCATTGATTCATCTTATATCAAAACACACGTCGATGGTCTATCCATCGACTAATATTTTGCTTAATATCTAACCATGGTTATGACACAACGCCTTATGATAAGGTGACCAAGATTCCCCCCTTGGCAATATCTCCACTTACAAAACCAATGGCTCTACCCAGAAGAATATCCTAAATATATTATGCATACCCCAAAAAATCTTTAATCGGACACAATCATATTGAGTATAAATGTCGCGACCAATTTTTCGGGGTGCGAACCACCAAGGATTTGACTAATGGATTACTAAGCTTAAACTTAGCTTGGTTCTCCCAAGCCCATACCAATTCGCGACTTAAGTTCAAGTTCTTAACATGCAAATGATTTTCAATTAGGAGTCACTACTAATCTATTTTTGGTGGGTCAATTAAAAACCCAAGTAAAGTAACGGGAGATTTACTTTACTCCTACGAACCAGAAATTCATGAGTTCGGGGACTTAATTACGCTAGATTTCTCTAACGCCCTTTCGGTACCTTTCTCTTTTATTTTGAAAAATGTTTGGCAAGCAGCTTGAATTGATTTTAAATTATCTCCCTAACATGTGAGGTTGTCATGCAGGTGCGCAAACCACCAATTTAACACCTAAGTAAAGCAATAAATAAAATGCGGGACTTACCTCATAGAAACGAAAGCATCTGCGTTGTTAGATCAGAATTCACATCAACAACCCTAGATATGATTTCTAATTAACACACAATTTCTTTTTTTTTCCACTTAATTAATGAGAATCATGCTTTATGCAATGCATGCCACTAATTTAACATAAAATGATATGACATGGCAACATGACTTAGCTACATGACCTAAGCGATATGACATAAATAAGCATGTAATTTATCATGAAGCATGAGATGGATTTACTCTAAAAAATAATTTTTTGTATTTTCCCTGAGATTCGAAATTAAAGAAATGCAACACTTAAATATGCAATCTAAATTAATCTAATGACCTAATTCTAATGACGGGCAATTTCTAATTAAATGAACCTAACAAAAGTCACTAAATGACGTGCATTGTATGAACCTAATTCTATATGACGTGCACATGATTTTTATTTTCCTAATAAGCATGCAATCTATCATAATATGCAATGACATGCAAAGAATGCCATAATTTTAATTTTTTCTTTTTTATTATGAAATTCGAAATTAAAATTGCCAAATAACTAAACATGCAACTTAAATTAAACAAAAACTAACATCCTAAATGAATGCATTTTTTGGATTTTTTATTTAAGAAATTCGAAATAAATTTCCTATCCTAAATGTGCAACATAACCTTAAAACCAGTAATATCCTAACATGCATTTAACCTAACTCAAATAGTTTTTGGGTTTTTCCTTTACGAGAGCAATCAAATAAGGGCATCGAGAACAGCACGGCAACAAATCAAGCAAGACATCATCAATGTCCGTTTAATTTTGGAAATAAATTGATGAATCGTATCTCGTGAGATCGGATCGGCCAATTTTTAAATAAAATCACGAATCGTATCTCGAGCGTGAGATAGGATTAGTGATTTTTCCGTGCGATTGTGGGTCGTATTTCGAGCATGAAATCAGATCGTCAATCATATGCACGTTGCGAAATTAGGAAGATTTCCTAATTTGAAAGGCCCCTCGAAATTACGGACATCATAGCGTAGCGTATCGGGAATTTCCATCACATGCATCAACGGATATTTCAAATGAGGAAACGAAATATTCGGAAATCAAATAAAACGAAATTTTTACCTAATCCAAATATTGATTTCCAAATTTGGACTTTGCGCAATCAGACCAGGATCACAATCGGCAGGCAACAGGGTGGTGGATGGCGACTAGCGGTGGATCGTGGTGGCGATCTGCTACTCGGACAGCAGCCGAGATGGTGGACTCACTGTGATGGAGGGGCGAGGCTAGTAAACGGTGCAAGGACAGCAATGTTGATGATACCCGCGCTGGATGGCCAACGAAAATAGTCTGGCTGTTTTTCTTCACTGAAATTTGCACATCGCCACACGCCCGAGCTGCTCATGCTCATCTGGCCAAGGAAGATTCTTTTGCATGCATGAAGTAAAATCACAAAGAACCACACGTGTTATTGTCCAATCTGGACAACATTCAAAAGAAGATAAATCCACCACTTGGAATTATTCAATCGAGATTCTAGTAATTCTTTTGACCGTGAACTTTAGGCTCGCCAACGGTGATTGGTGGGATTCTTGGTGTGTGGACGATCACCGGAAAACCTACAAAAAGAAGAGCACAATGAACTCCATGAATTGAAGTGCGCCGAGAAACAAAGAAGGAACAATTTGTTGGCTTTTGCTGAGGAGCTTGCGTGATTGCTCGCTGAATCTGCAGTGATTGGCGTCGAGGCTTCACAGTATGGTTTTCTACTTTTTCTTCTTTTTGCTTGCATTAAGCGAGGCCATAAAAATCGCAACTTTTGCTGCCTTCTTCCATCGAAGTTTGGACAAAGACCAAAAGACAACAACATGCACCGCCTTCTGCTTTCCTTTGCAAGTGCACGTGTGGTGTGCCCACTATTCTTTTCACTCGCAGTCTGGTGTCTTCTTGCTTGGCCGAGTCTCAAGCTCCACTCAATCCCTTGAAGACCTCGTCATAGCCTCCCTTCGGCGTTCGAGCCGCCGTTGCCAGTGATGTCTCAATTGCAGGCTTGTGGATATTGGTGAAACGTGTTAAGGTGCAGCAAGCTGCCGTCACCAATGTCAAGCGGGTACTGGACGCAGCGAAGTTGATGAACCGCGAGCGAGCCGTCGATTGCATTTAGGAAGGAGGCCCATCGACAGATGGGGACAAGCACCGAGAGAATTTTTTCTCACTTTCCACGTCCATCCCTAGGGTGAAGACTGGGGTCTTCTGCAAAGGAGGCGTGAATCACTCTCTCTTAATTGTGGCCGTATGTTCAATTGTGTGGTGCTCGGCGACAGTTGGGGTAGCGGCAGGTGGCGGTCAACAATGGATCGGCAGCCGCGGGCGTCGAAGTTGCAGGCGCCGAGCTTCACGCTTGAAGACCCCCATTGGAAGAAGACAACCCCACCCTTTTTAGTTTTTCCTTCTTCACGTGCTCTTGGTGTGATGTTTCTTGGACAACTACTCAGCCCGCCGATAGGAGGAGGATGACAGCAGCTTCGGGCAGGGGACGTTGAGGAACTGCAGCAACTCCTTGTCGTCAGGAACTGCGACACGGCACAGCAAGAGAGGAGCGGGCAGCGCGCAATGTTGATCTTTGCGGGAACTCGTCAGGAAGCAACAGGCGTCTCGGAAGAAGGCTGCTGGCGTCAATGGACTGGGCTTCGTCTCAAGGGACAACAGGCTTCGTCGTCAGGGCTTGGATCAGATTGGACTTCGCCGAGGGGGATCCAAGAGGAACGTCCTGCTCGTCGCATTGTTGATGTCGTGGGAGCTCGTTGGAGGACTGGAAACTGGATGGGCGATAAGGAGCGTCGAGTGGCAGTGCTCCACTACGTGGGAAGAAGTGACCTCGGAACAAGCGTGAACAAGCGTGCGGCAGCAACACAGGCACATTGCCAATCGAGGAGCGAGATGGCGCAGGGGCCGGGGCAACCGTGGCCGAGCTCTCCAATCTCAAGCCTGCCCTACTCTCTCTCCGCTTTCGTGAATGAACGGGGCTCTCTCCACATTTGTGGCCGTGTATTCTCAATTGTGTGGCCTCCTCTTAACCCTAGGGTTTTTACCTATTTATAGGGCATGGATTAGGGTTTTTTAAATTTTCCAAATCCATCTCCACCAAGTTTTCTTTTCGAAACGCAATATTTGTTTTTTTTCCAAACGTAATATTTGCTTTTTCAATTGAAATCTCACAAAGATAAATCCATAAAATCTCTCCGGTATACGTGCATTTGGGCCGATTTGCTTTCTTCGTGGGCTTAGCCCGACTCATCAAAATAAAGTTTCTGAACCATCAATTTGAACACATCTGTCACCGGCCCAATGTAAATGCAAATAAAAAATAAATGCACCTAAAACTATATGCTGTGCGATTAACTATTTTTTCAGGGATAAAATTAACCCCTAATTTTTTTAATACGATAAATGATTAAAAGGGTCGTCAAAATTTAGGTGTCAACAATAAATAACCATCATTCAATACTAACAAAATCAATTCATAAATTAGCCTCATAAACCAAGCAAATAAAAATTTGCACCATAACCCATCATCCATTTCTTATTCATTTCTCAAATCAACATAAACATTTTTATAAACCAGTTGCAAATCAATTTCATATATATTATTCCACGATACATTGTATTACATGCTTTCTCAACATTAATAATCAACCAAAAAGTAATAAATGCTCGATCCGGTTTTTATGCAATAAAAATGCTCTCCTATATATATATATACTTCAAGACATGATTTTACAAAACTAAAGAAGATATAGTACTACTCACATTGTCACCTACGACCAAATAACAAACGATACTCGTATCGTTGAACTCACAACCCTACTAAATAACCGATGAATAATATTAAAATAAGATAAAACTCTACTTCAACTATGAAACGACTAAACTACACCTTAACGCTAATAAAACGATTCATATACACTAACAAATAGCATACTCAAAACAATTATTCAAGCCATTCGCAAAGCGAAATTTGAGCGCAAAACTTGATCACACCATAACTTTCTCCTTCAAATCCCATTCCGAACATACTCATGATCAATAGAAAGCCGTTTCAATGTACTACAAGAATCCCAACTTATCCATCCCAAAATCAAGCCAAAAATCAACAGGTCGAAGCTGCTGGATGTGCATTGTTCATCGCACATGGGAAAGTTCGAAATTTTATTTCGGGCAAACCGTAAACTTAAATCTTGATCCCAAAATCCTACTGCTCCACAACATTCTAAACTGTCATTTCGATGAAGATACGCAGCTGAATGACTCAAAAATCGGATTTCACTACTTGATTTTCCTAAAATTTTGAATTTAAGCCCTAAACGAGGAAAATACTTCGATTGGATGAACAGGAAGCTTAAGCTCTTAGCAGGCGTTGTGAATAAGCTTGATGAAATGCCCACGGCCTGAAGGCACAAAGCCCTCTCTCCTCTTTTTTCTTCGTCTTCTTCCTCCTCCTCCTCCTTTCTTCTTTTCTCTTTTTTCCTTCTGCCCGACTTATGCCCAAAAGTGTGCTTTCTTTTCCATTTTATCACTTCCCTTTTTTATTCTTCTCTCTTTTTGACTTTTCAACCTTTCTTTTGTTTTGTTTTCTCTCTCTCTCTCTCTCTCTTTTGTGGCTGGGTCCACTGATGGCCAATATTACAGTCTTAGTCATCTTGTAGCGGAGATAGCTTCGAAGAGTGAACTGAGAGGCTAACTGATAACAGCCGGTCTTTCGTGCAGTACTTTGGATGAAGAATTGTACAACTTACAGGAAGGGACATCACTCTTAATTCGGAAAGCTGCACCCTATACAGAACCCGCTGGGAGCAAACCACCGTGCGATCACATCATACTAGGGAACTTTTTCTCCCCTCTCTGCGTGAATAAATGAGCACAATAAACACTGCTATAGTATAATAATGAAGCGAAAATGCAGACTCCGACATAGAATTTTAACGTGAGAACCCCAGCTGGGAAAAACACACCTAGCGGGATTGCCGAAAACTTCCGGTATGCAAAGCAGGGTTGCAATAGGCCTTCTCTTGTCCCACTAGAGGTTGCACAACGCATCATCAAGATAACTATCTTTGATGACGGCAACAGCAAGCTCATCTCACCACAAGGTGGATTGCAATAATATAGAGGAAAGGACAACCGGATCTTACTGAGCAAAATTGCCAAAAATACACGGATGGAAGAGGCTTTTCAACGTTTGGCACCATTTAAGACATAGCACACATGGCCACAAACGTTGTAGTAGAATTTCATGGAAATCGGGACTGAAATGGCTATCCAATTTTTCGACGATCACTGCTGGCCTCACTTTTGTCTCTTCCTGTCGTTCATTGCATCTAGCGCACGAGCACTTGGTTTCCTCTCTATTTTGGCTCCTATCCAATTGGGCACTTCTATGATATATTACGTGTATTGTATAATATTTTGACATGTCCTCATAATTAAGTGAAAAAAAAAAATGATATTACGACAAATTTTCGTAACTATAGTAAATTAAGTCGGATCGCAACTGATCATGGCAAAATTCTAACTATTAGAATTGTGCAATATGCAGCCGTATATTGCTGAGTCTTCAAAATCGCAAGGCTACTTTCTCTTGGCCGTTTATATGTACACGACCGTATGCTTCTCTCTGCTTCACTGCCGCATAGTGACATGCGGCTGTGTAGCCCTCCCGTTTTCTGCCCGATGGCTTAAGCGCTCGTCTGCAAGAACAACACGCCAATGTTGAAGTGTGCACCCGCTTGCCCTTAGAATATCTGACTGTACATATTGCAGAAAGATCTAAATAGCACAGGAAACAAAAAACAAGAAGAACAATATACCAGAAGTTTCTACGGGAAAAGCCAATGTGGGAAAAAAATCACAGGATCCTCATCCAAAAACTCATCCATGATAGTCAAAGGATTACAATCAATACTCTAAGGCTGCATTTGGTAGCGAAGATAAAATTCAAGATAGGGTAAAATTTATCTTATCATGTGTTTGATGCATGCTCAGTACAGGATGAAAATCATATATAAATGGGATATAACCCAACAAAATTATCATGTTAGAAAGGTTGGATAAAGGTAAATAGGATTTCTAATATCTATAATAGGAAAGTTATTTTTATTGAATAACAAACTTGTTAAATTAACAAAATTAAAATTATATTTCAATATAAATAATATTAAAATTGTAGTATAAGAAATTCAAAATAGCAAAAAAAGAATTTAGTTATTTTAATTTAATCTTATTTTTATTTATATATTCAAATTAATTCTATTTTATAATATAAATTCAATATATAAATATATATTTATATTTATTACATATTTTAGGTATTGTAGTATTTTAGGTATTTAAGTACAATTTATTATTTAATAAAATTTTATTAGAGAATGATGGAAGGGGAAGAAAGAAATAAAAAAGATTATTAAAAAAGAGGAAAATAGAATAAAAAAGCAAATAAATTTAAGTAAGCAAGAGTATCGCGAGAGATTTTTACCACCTTCATTTGTAAGAGCTTTTGTTCATTTATATTAATATACTTTTTATATCAAACAATGTATATGATATGATGTTCATATATCCGACTTTATTATTATAATAACCAAACTATTTATATATATATATATATATATATATATATATATATATATATATATATATATAATATAACAAAATCCCTAAATTCCATATCATATCCAATCTTATCCTTGTTAGAAATCCGAATAACCAAACATAATTTAATGGTATTTCTCTTATGGTAAATCCTCACAATTATCACGAGCACATCCTCACTTGATGAACTCTCAAATCTCTCATGTTTACACACCCTCGCTTGAAGAACTCTCAACAACTCCCGTGTTTACACACGTTGTTTCTAGAGTATTTTCTAACCCAAATCATCTATTTATAGTGAGGCGCAAGCATTGCCTTTAGAGGGCAAGCCACAAGCATCTTACTCTACAACCTGAAGAAAGTTAAGACCCTGAAAAATAGGTAACTGCAATATCTAACATAACAAGATAATTGTGCAATGGCCATCGATGTTGTTTATTTTGACTTTTGTTGACCTGCACGGTGGATTCCTAAACCTCAGATATGCTTTGGAATTATACAAGCTAGTCATGAAGAAAGTACATAACATAGTCATTTCATTTCTTAACCGCTCTGCAGCATAATCTTCAAGCTTAGTTCGGGAAATTAGAAGTTAATGGATCAAGGTCACAATGCCTAGATGACTTACACTGCTAAGTTCAAAGAATACCGCAACACATCAAGATGTTTCAGCGAGATTTCACCCTATGTACATAGAGGGATAAAAGGTAGCCTAACACGATTTGGCAAGTGACACAAGTTAAAAGGACTTTGACCAAAGTGGACTTACAGTTCATCATGTTTCCATCTTCCAAATTAATGCCACTGAGAATAGTGAGAAGACATATTATAAGAGGAGTACATCCAACTAACTAGATGCTGTACACAAGCCGAGTCCGGGTCTCCCGAAAATATAAGGCTTGCAAAATCTCACAAAGATAATAAATCGTATCTAAGGCATCGGATGATCCTACACATTATCCACGTTCACTGTCTCCTCCCCACCCCCTTCAAGTCCACGTTCTCACCGCTTTGCTTATACTGCTAGAGAAAATACTCATATAAGAAGCAAATACAACCAGTATTTACCAAAAAAACCAAGACGATAGCGTACCATGGTCATCAATTCAGAACATATAGTTCTGCAAGACAGAAGGACCCAGAGAACAATTGTAACCATTTGCAAGACCAAATTGGGCGAACACCCAACTCCTTCAGCCAAATCCTGTGAAACAGATCTATCCTCTCTTCCTCTTCGCTATAATGCTGAAAAAAGATGGAAACATACCTGAAAATCAGAATTCTTGTGAACACTGGGCAATGGCTGTGTTGATGAAGGCAAGCCTTTCATTTCAGCCACCTCATTTCCTGCTGAAGCAAGCTCAGCTAATTCAATGTTCAATATCAGCAAGTTCGTCAATAGCATGAGCAGCCATGCCAGTTGGTGGTAGCGTCATCCCAGTCACCGGTCCTTTAGGCAGAACCTTCAACTGGAAGAAAAAGAAATAGATATCGAGCACGCAATCGTAAAGTTCTAATAACCAACACAGACAGTTGTATCATCTCAAAGATAAAACATCTGATGCATTAAGAACAAAAGGGAACCTTATCTGCTGAAGAAATGCTAGAAGATACAGTTTTCTCTCTCTTACTCTTGCCTTCATCAGCTTGCATAGAATCATTCTTTTGTCCTTCCCTTCTTCAACCTTGTCCTCAGTCACTTGAGGATATGCTTTCCCCTGTGAATACTTCAGTCTACCTGTTTCATGTCGATATGCCACAGTCACAAGTTTTACAAACAAATGCAAGCAAACAAGAAATATGAGGTTTATGACAAGTCTACTTCACATAAGAAAATACAGTCGACTGGGTCTATGTGGCATCCGGGAATTTTGACCCGAAATATTGATTTTGAGGGAAACGATATTTGACTTTGAATGGCCATAGGGACAATTACATCATCGGCCACAATATTTTATCTCTTGGACCGAACCCTTATGAAAATGTTAATTGATTATGAGAATGTTAATTTATTTCTATAAATAAAAATCAAAATCAAATGCCCTAAAGTGGTGTAGGAATTATGGGCTTATTATTGATTTTTTTCTATGGACATAGGATAATTTGATAAAGAAGACTTTGTTCTTGACTATGCACTTTATAGATTTGATTTTATGGATTAATGTCGCAAAGTCTTTTGATCATTTTATTATGCAATTAGGTATTTATTTAAATGAGGATTAAAATGTATTATTAAAAAATAAACTTGGGCCATTTAAGTTTGGACTTTAGGCCCAAGTGAGATGGGCCTAAAGTGGGCCATAAGCCCGGCCCATGTCGGCGCATGGAGGGGGGAGGAGGAGCCACATGGCTTCCTCCAAGTGTCTTCAATAAAGGAGACACTTGTCTCCTCCTTGGGGACAAGTGTCCCTCATGCAAAATAAGAATGCATGCATATATATATATATATATATATATATATATATATACAACCAAAGAGAGAGAGAGAGAGAGAGAGAGAGAGTGGCTGGTGGAGAATTCGGCCAAAGGGAGAGAGAGGAGGTTGCGAGAGAGAGGGAGTGGTGAGAGAGAAGGGGGAGCCGAGAGGAGGAGTGGCCTGTCGCCGCCTGCACGCCGTCCGTCCGTCGCCAGTGTGCTGTCCCTTTTGCTGTCATTCTCTTGGTCTTTGAGGCAAGTTGGGACTGATTTCCACTCTTGCATGTGTGCCTTGCATGGGTGATTTGTTGGTGATAGGTTTCGGATCATAGGATAGGCAAAACCGAAGCTAGAATGTGACTTGTTCTTGAGTTTGCATGCTGTTTTCGTATGAACCGCCTGAACCAGAATCTTGTGAGAGTTTGCATGCATGTTTCGAGTTTGATTTTGACTTTTATTCCTTCATGAAAGTTGTAGCAAACATCTTAAACTACAACATAATAAAATTTGGGACAGAATGATGGAGATTTAAGGGGTCAAACCCTCATCCTACGAAGACACTAGATCTGGAACTGTTTTGCTGACCTTTTGGTAGATTTGTGGTTACATGTCGATTTTTACCAAGAATATCTCTTCGACTTCTTCATGAAACTTGTAGAGAACATCCTAAAGACTAACATACTCAAATTTTAAGTAAAATGAGCAAGTGTATCCTAGTGAATGGACTTACTCTTGAAGACGGTAAATCTGGAGACGCGGTACAGGACACCCGAGACTTTATGGACCCATATGGTGACTATTCTTTGGAAATTTCAGTTAGATCCCTTAATGAAAGTTGTAGGGTACCTCTTGAAGTAAAACATATCCAAATTTCAGAGGAAACGAAGAAGAATAGAGGGTTAAAAACTCAATATTTCGGAGATGACTTCACTGGACGTTTCGGTGCTAGAACCAGAAGCTTCGGATGACTATAGAAAAATATCTAGAACGAATCTGGCATAGAAGTCTGCATGGAAAATCTACTTTAGTGTCTTAACTATAACCTGGTAAAATTTCATAATTTTCGGAGGTCATTCAGATATTTTAATTGAATTATTTCGAAAACTGCACATTCTGTTTCTATCCGAAATTGCATGCTGTATTGGTGTAAATCATATCTCTTGTGTGGAACTTTATTGGGCATGTGTTTTCATGAAATTGCTATCTTATTGACTTGTCTATCACATGCCTTGATTTCATGATTTTTGAGAAGCATATGGATATTTAATTTAAATATTTTCTAAAAATGGTACATGCTGGAATTTTGTAAAAGGCATGAAATATGGACCATTTTAAATTGCATGGACTCCATGAATTGTATTGATTTGATGATAGTGTCTTGTTGCATGTATGATAATGATTTGAGATGCATGTATGAATTCAATGATGAATATGATCTTGGTTGCCATCACATCACATGCCATGTTAAGATTGAACTATAATTAAAGATGAGAATTGAGATAAATGAGAAGACCGTCGGAGGTGTGAGCCGGCGATGCTTCGGGAGGGTCGGGATACCCGGTGGTATACGGTACGTAATTCCAGGGAAGACCTGGTGGTATGTCGGTACGTAATTCCGGAGGGTAGAGGAAACCATTTTCATGGCGAGCCCCGGAGATTTTCTCGAAAGTTTTGAGATGCCCGGTGGTATACGGTACGTAATTCCAGAGGAGGAGGGAATCCTGGTGGTATGTCGGTACGTAATTCCGAAAGCCCCAGAGGTTTGTGCCCGGGGGGATGCCTCACAATACTAATTGGGATGCGAGATGCCCGGCCAAGGAGTGTAAATTCCGAAAGCCATGGAGGTTTGTGCCCAGGGGGATGCCTCGTGATGCTAGTTGGGATGCGAGATGCTCGGAATGTGGGGGGCCGGATGCCCGGTTGTATTTTGAATACATGTCCGGAGGTTCCTCGCGATGCCTGGCTGGGTGCAAGCGATGAATTGTGGGATGCAAACATCGGTCCCTAGAAAGAAAAACTGACGAGATCCTTGTGAACGATAAGAATTGAAAATGAATCATGTGCATGGGTGTATGCATATGGCATGATGCATGATCGGCTTATGAAAATAAATTGATGTTATTTGATATTGAAAATGCGATCATGAAGGCATGAATGGATCTCATGGTGATGTATGCTTGATAGCATGGATGATATGAATCATGGATGTATGTGCACCTATGGCATGGTGATATATGCATGGATGCATGGTAATGATGATGGTACATGTGATATGATGATGATGAATGCATGGATGCATGGTAATGATGATGGTACGTGTGATATGATGATGATATGTGCATGGATGCATGGTAATGATGATGGTACATGTGATATGATGATTGATGAATGCATGGATGCATGGTAATGATAATGGTACATGTGATATGATGATGATGATGAAGTTATATGCATGGATACATGGTAATGATGATGATACATGTGACATGATGATGGTAAGTGTATGATGTGATGGTAATAACTGTATGATGATGTATGTACATGAGGTATGATGACATGTGCATGGTGCCATGGTATGTTGTGCATGGATGCTTGTATGACATGTAATGCTATGATTGTGATGATTGCATGGCATGATGTATTGAGTGGTTTATTGGTCATTTACCTGCTGAATGGTTGTACTCACCCCTTTGGGGACCAACATTTCGGATTAGATAAGATACCTCTACTGTTACTACTATCAGTAGACGGATCGAGTGATTGGATATGACCGTGAGGAGGAGGATAGCAAAGGAATGAGCTTTTGGACGCCGACACTGATCGATGGACTTTAAGTATATGACTGTTGGAGGAGATGTCGGTCATCTTTTGGAGTGTAGCCGAGTATAGAAACATTGGCATTTCGATGGACCGACTAAAAATGTCCATCTGCTTTATGTAAATAAACGTGTTCAACTTTAATTTATGTAAGATGTTTAGTAGGTGTGCATCATTTTCTGAATATAAGGAAAGGAGTTTGTTGGATGTGCTTCCGTATATGAATTGCGCAAGGGACCTATCAAAAAAAAAAATGTAAACCCCCATGGTTGTATGGACCCGCTGCAATTGAAATAGTATCAGAGTGACATGTTAATAGGGAAAGTGAAAGGTAAGCGAACTGTGACGACCCTAACGGATCGGGGGCCGTCAAGGGGTGCCACAGTCTCCTTGATATTGATGACATGTGTTGTATGAATGCCTTACTCATGATAATCTGCTTGGGGCATTTAAGAAGTTTGGTTTTGGTTTGTCACAGTGATTTGGTTGTAGCATCTCCTGTGAGAATTCACTTTTTATGTATTAATAATCTACCACTCAGGAGATGGTATATATGATGAACATGTCAGTCTTTGACATCCGTCACACAATTTTTTTTGGAAGTTCATGCATTTGCCAATGCCTCTAATGACAGGAAGAAGCCAAGGAAGTATCTCAACCATATTTGGACTTGGAGATGAGTATGCAGTTTGTTGTCAGGGTATGCGTAACTTCAACTGGATGGACTTGATGAATCAACAAACATGGTTGTGTTTCTAGCTTGAAGAATCCCTCTTCATACTAAACTTGATTGATGTTCTAATTATGCCATTACTGTTCGTGTACCCCTTTACAAACATGTCACAAGGCCTAAGCTAGATCACATTGTTTCAGGCTAACTCTTCAGCATTTGTTCTTTTTATCTATTGATGGCCTGGCATTTGATCATTGACATGCATGTTACATGACTACCAAAAGCACACAATTACAACGTATTGTACCATTTCAAACAAAGACACGATACAGCATGGTTACCGATCGCATTTTAGCTTACAGGATAGAATAAGTTACCTGAAAAGCAATTTTAGAATATGAACATGAATATGAATTAGTAGGCTTCCCAGTTTAACTAAGATACATCCAATCCTGCTTTGTTTTGTTTTATGTCCTGACAAGCAGAAGCCTACTTCTGATGAGCCTAATTCCAAAAAAAAAAAAAAGCACAAAGTTTTAGCCCAGTTAGATGCGTGGCTAACAATCAAGCACTCTTTGTTGGATGCAAATTGCGCAATCCCAAGATCTCCATAACCGGAACAAGAACATGCATAATTGAGTAGAAAGATTAACGCACCTATTTTGGGATCCATCAAACATAAAGCGGAAGCAGAAAAGGGATTACCCACATATCAAGGGGATCCACGCATCAAGTCCTTCTCCGTTATTGCCCTCTGTATCACTGGCTCAATGAAGCGGCCCCCTCACGTGTAGCGTTAGGTAAACGCCCCTTAGGTGAGGATAATGTGAGAATTAGGGTTAGATGAGAGACGTGAGCACTATTTATAGAGTTTCCAGCCAATCCCCCTTATTACGGGCCAAGCTCAACTCGGCCCACACTAGCCAGTCCCATATTAGACTAATTAAGAAACATTCTATCTCACCTTAGACCAACCCTATTTTACAGTAACCGTAAAAATAATAAATTACAATATCAATTAATTTAATCCACATTAGGAAAACTCTTACATTTTCTCACTTGTACTATATTAATTGAAATCGTACTGTATATGCGTACTTTTGGTCCAGAGATAATTCTTAATAGTCAATCCTATCCCATAAAGTTTTAAACACCGAATCATAGTGGTAACTGCATGTATACACACAGAGCCTTCCATGGTCACGAGTGCTCTCAACTTTATTGATATGAATTCAATATAGTAGTGTGGCAAATGGATAATGTGATATCCTGAAATTCGACCCCGTTTTGATAAAGTGAAATAGGCATTTCGTCAACGTGCCTATGGTCCTTTTTCTTTGAGCTGATCACTCACAAGTTAACTAACCTATTGGGTGAAGCCGTTAAGGGATGTATCCGCGGTAAAATCCCTAAAAGCTACCTAATTTGTTGGATTGGACTAAAATCGCGTCTGATCGATTATAACTAGGAAATTGAGTTCGATTTCAGAAATCGAATATTCGAGCGTATCACAATTCATTTTTAGGATCCTGTCTCATCGTTCGTCAAATTATTGACGAGTCCGAAATTTCAATAAAGAAATTATCAAAAGAAAATTGAAGATTAAAAAGAAATTAGAATGGGAAAGAGAAATGAAAATAAAATAAGAAAAGTATTATAAGTTTATCTTTTTCTTTCTCTCCCTTTCTTTTCTCTCTCTCTTCTCCCTCTCCCCTCCCCTTCGTGCAAAATCCCCCTCCCCACGCTGGCCGTTCCCCTTTTTCCCTCTTATTTTATTCTTTCTTTTTCTTTCTCTCTCTCCTTCTCTCTCTTTTCCTTCCCCACTCGTGCGAAACCTTTTCCCCCCACCGACTTCTCTCTCTCTCTCTCTCTCTTTCTTTCTTTCTTTTTGACTAGTCAAAGCTTATCTCTTCTTCTCTCTCCTCTCTCTTCTTCTCCATTCTCTCCCACGTGACCGAGCCCCTCCTTTCTTCTTCTTCGTGCAATCGAGCGAAACCCGAAGACAGAAAGCAAAAGCTCGAGCAGAAGCTACAGCTCATCGTCGCCGCCTGTTCCACCGTCCGCACCGCATGCCCGCTCACGTCGTGTGCTCCGCCGCCGCCCCTTCGCCCCTCGTCGTCCCCGCCATGCGCCTTCCAGGCCGTTCGGCCTCTCTTCAGCTTGGTTCCGCCCTGTCCGGCCACCTCTGGCCACTGTGGGCCACCGCTCGGCCTCGCCAAGCCGCCACCTACCTTCCCGACCCCTTGCCGCTCCCATCCAACTCACTTCCTCTCTGTTTTGCAGCAAAAACAACAACCCACCGTGTGGGTATCTAGCCGGCTCATGGGCCGCTTTGGGTCGTTTCCGGGCCCCGAACCCAAGCCATGCTTTGGAAGGAATCGATCCTCGCGTTGTCCCCGTCGGATTGATTCGATTTGCGCACGATTCCGGTGAGTAATCTCACTAATCCCTGATTAGTTGGCTAATTATGCTTATTGGTTGTTTCGTTTTATTTAATTAGGTTTAGGTTGTTAGATTAGTGTTTATTAATCAATTGTGATGCAAATTAGACAAATTGAATGCTTATTTAGCAAGTAGACGTGGTCTACTATTTATTGAGGGTAGCCCGGGATTTTTCCCGACCCTAATCGGGCTTCAATTTGATAATTCGAGCCTAAGTGGAATTTTTGGCATTTAAATCTTATTTTTCGAAATTAATTAATTATTTATTTATTTTCTGAAAATTCAACAGTGATGGCCAGTGACCGGAATATTATGCTGATGACCGTGGCAAAGTTCGTTTATTTAATCGGGCTTTGCATGTTTCTGGACATTGCATGTTTCTTTGTCAACAAGAAAAAAAATAATGCAATGCATATGTGGGAATCTTGTTCCTTTTACCCAGAAGTTGAGATTGAGGTTCTTATCCATAAGTCCTTGATCAAGATTAATCAAGATAGAATATGGATGCATAATCAGTTAAGAGATCTTGGGAGAGACATTGTTCGCCAAGAGAATATCATAAATCCTGGAGATCGAAGTAGATCGTGGTTTCTCAAGATGTCCCAAGCAGAAAAGGTAACTACAAACAACACCATTCTTTTTTCTTTTCTACACTACTACAAGTCTTATAGTTCATTTATCTTGCATATTGCCTTCTTCATCTATTACAAGCTAAGAAGCACGTAATAGAAAAACTTGCAAATTAATTATGTTTTTCGTTAAAGAAATTTGCTAATTTTCTCTTTCTTTTTTTCACCAATAAATAGTGCACCCATTTCCAAAAATATATAAATCAGATAAAAACAACGAGTTTAAAAGACCATTTGAACTTTTCCATTACCTAATCATACCTATCCATCTTTTAACTTTACAATTTTTTCTGATTAATGTATGATGAGGTTTTTAATATAAAGTAGCAAAATATATCTTGTTCTATCAAGATAATGCACATTCAAAAAGCAAAAAAGAAAAAAAAAATCTTTAGATTTTATGAAACTGTTGGGTCTCGATAGTGCTATAAACGAGTATGTTTTGAAAAGATTATATTAGTAATATCTGGTATAGCCGAGAGAATTCTTGCTTCAAAAGTCTGATTCAAATTTAGCAAGTGGCTATCATGTTTACGTTAACTCTCTATTGAGTTACCTTGAATTATAGATTGAGTGGAGATGTGACACCTAGAATATTGAATACATTATCCTTTACACCTCAAACCATACTCGAAAATTGTTCTTTTATACCAAAGTGTTTATATAAAAGCATAATGCAGTCATCTAATATACACAATTTTAGATAGTAAAGATATATCGAATTTCATATGAATCAATATTACATTTAATGATAACTGACGTAAATTTATTGCTTAGCTCAAAAGACAGTTTAATATTATATTTTTCATCAGGGAGCAAAAAATATGGCAGCACTTGTGGATAGAATCATGAGAGTGAATTGGAAATACTTTGGGCTATAACCGATCAGGTATGGTGTTATGGGCCTACATGGTTCGGTGACTAAGGACGTCACTGACGAAAATGGCGCCTTAAAGAACGCACGTATCGGTCTAGTACTCATATTGTTGTAGGCATGTGTAGTTCAGTGATTAAAGACATCACTAGTGAAAACGGCACCTTAAAGAACGCATGCAATTGTATATTAAACACATCATCAAAGGCATGTGTGGTTCAGTGATTAAGGACATCACTGGGGAAAATGGCGCCTTAAAAAACACACGCAATTGTCTATTGAACACATCGTTGTAGGTATGTGTGGTTCGGTGATTTGGGATAACACTAGCGAATACGGCGCCTTAAAAAACGCATGCAATTGTCTAGTGGATACGTCACCTTGGCGAAGTTGATGCCCAAGAGCATTAAGATGGCTCTGTGACTGAGTGTACTATTAGAGGTTGTATGGTACAAGTGGGAACGACCTAGAAATGGTCCGACTGACATGTAATCGATTAAGTCGATTGAACTGTGATTTGGCTGATTGTTCATTGAGATATATGAAGCATCTGTATATAACCTTGAATTGCAGGTTGGGACTATTGCCAAGGTACGTCTTCTGACCTGTGCATGTTTAGGCAGCCTATAGTATAATGGTTTACTAATCGGGCCTTAGTGGGGTAGAACTTACTGAGACGTAGTCTCATCCCAGTTGTGGGACAACATTTCAGGCCCGTAGATGAACCTGAGGAGGAGGAATCGGAGAAGGAGAACACTGAAGTGAAACCTGAGGAGGAGAAAGATTTTTGAAGAAGCAGATGATCCAGAAAGGGATCATAAGTACGATCGGATGAGGACTGAGGTCCCATCCTCTTTTGGGAATCCTGTTTTGACGTGCATAGAGTGAAATTAGAAAGTTGTGAATAGTTTTGTGAAGTTCTTTGAGTTATGCTCTGTATAAAAGTATGGTTGT
This sequence comes from Eucalyptus paniculata subsp. matutina, assembly GCA_017140255.1. Taxonomy (NCBI): domain Eukaryota; kingdom Viridiplantae; phylum Streptophyta; class Magnoliopsida; order Myrtales; family Myrtaceae; genus Eucalyptus; species Eucalyptus paniculata. The sequence goes on from CM029445.1 coordinate 25,410,177, forward strand.
GAATTTCAATACGAAAAATATGGCCCTACTTTTCTATCCTATCGATTTACTGTCTGGGGATTTATAACTACTTCGCATGTGCTTAATAAAAGAAAGGGTCCGCAATACATAATCCTGGGATATCGCATTATAAAATCGATCAGGTAGAAGGATGTGTGCGTGCCCAAGGATCGAGAAGTGACATGAGACGTCCCTTTTGGATGACTCCAAAGAGGAGAGAATGGCGGCCGGACTTCTGCTCGCTAGTGAATTGAATGACTGATTACTGGCGACAACAAAGTGCGGGGAGGTGCCACGTCCTCTCAATCGCTAGTTCCATTTTTTTTCCCTATCAATCACTAGTTTCAGTTGATCATTTGATATTATCGATGATTTGCAGGAAATGAATATATATTCGCCTTGATGTATTTGCTAATTCTACAATAGCTTTCCTATTGCGTTAAATTAATGGCGATTGTAACAATATTTGAATTAATCCATGTTTCTGTTTAATAGCTTAAATTTTTTAGACAATTAGATGTAATTCCAAAAATTTCACAAGATAGCAAAGTAAGGAATTCTGAATTCAATCTTTTCCAGCCCTATTTGCATTCTCTATAATATATTTCCACCTTTTAATCTTAGAGTAAAGTCCAACCTACATTTGAGTTAGAATATTAAAGTATTTGAATTAAACTAGGCCTTTGCCTATATAATTCAAGTTTTTTAAACAGTTAACTGAAGTTCCATGAATTTTCATAGTGATAATATGCATCATGCAATATGTAGTATCAATTAATCCCCTAATGTGAACCACACATAAAAAAGCTAATGCATTACTAAGCTTAAAACTTAGTACAAACTCTCCCAAGACTTACCAATTACAAGTTTGGGGTCTTCAATTTAATTCGATTTAACATGTAAATCAATTCAATTAGGAGTCGCCATTACTTTATTATAGGTCTATTGGAAGCCCAAGTAAAGTGTAGGAGAACACTTTACTTTTGTGAATTAGAGATTGATGGATAGAGAAACTTGATTACTTCAGATTAAGTTAACGCACTTTTCGGTACCTTTCTCTTTATTTCAAAAATATTTTGCGAGTAATCTTGATTAATTGTAAAGTCTAAGCCCCTAACATGTGATGGGTGATCATGTGGGTGTACAATAAAAAATTTAACAACCAATAATTCAAAGCATTAAATAAATTGCTCAAAGCAATGAGAGAACCTCGATGTGCTAAGAAAATCAAAATCAGAGCTCCCTTATATCCAATGCATCAAGTGTTTAGCAAAGTGTTAACTAGGAAGCAAATAATGCTGGAATGTGTGAACTAGACATGATATCTAAGTAACATATTACTGTACTACTATTTAAATGTAATGCAACCTATATGCAACTCTAATGGCATGAAGTAGGATCCTTATAAATTAACTTAATATTTAACTATATGAGAGACTTTTATGAAAATTGGGTTTGAAATTGCTCTCTGATTTTTTCCATGAAGACCATTGGCCTCGCTTTCTTCTCTTCCTCTCGCTCGTTGTATCTTGCCCACAAGCACTCACTTTCCTCTTTATTATTGCTTTTGTCCGGTCGGGCAATTCTATGATCTTTTAGGTGTCCCGTACAAAATTACAGCATGTCGTTGTAATTAAGTATAATTCCATCGTAACCCATTGTAAACTTTGATTTACGATATTGAGATGAGCCATTGCAAACAAACGTAAGACAGTCGTAAAACAAAGTGAGGTTACGGTACACCAGCTAGTCGCAGAAATTCCAATCCAGCTGGTTCTCGTCTCTCTCTGTTTTAGCTTTTTCCTATCTTCGGCCAAAATGAGCGGCCACACGTTTGACCACACAACAGAAGCAAACCTTAAAAACACGATGTCCCGATTCCAAGCTCCAACCTAACAGTGAAACATAATGTCTGAACTGTCCAGTCCAAACCTGAAAGACGTAAAGTTCCAGTTACAATCTGCCACTTACCATACAATTCTCTATACGCAGCAAAAACACAAGCACTCTTTCTCTCGTAGGATAGCTTGAATACTAATTTTAACAGCAAAAATCATCATATCGATTACTCTCAGTCTGAGATGCAGTATAGTTATGAAAATCTCCACTTTCGATGCTTTTTACCATCCTTTGTGGGCCTCTCTTTTTCGCCCGAGGAGGATATGCTTTTCCCCATCAAAACTTCAATAGACTTGTTTCACAAAAAAAATAAAAAATATATATATATATATATCGCATGAGCTTTAGACCAAGCAAACCGAGTCCATTTAGATTATTGATTATAAATATCATATATTGAATTCCCGTAATTAATAAATGGTGCATATACCATGCAATGACTTCTCGGTTCGCATTGACATGCTACAAATTTTGCCCCACTCATGCGACTAGCAAGTGAACGTGAGAAGGGATTTTGTACAGAACAAAAGAGGTCTCTTGTTCTCTTTCATGCAGAAAGGGAGGAGTCATTTTTTTGTCGGAAGAGAATGGAGAGGGAAAAACATTGATGCACGAGGAGCAGATTCGTAATCCTAACAGAACAAATACATAAGGAACTGCAATTGAACTTCAAGCTCTCCTGAATTTTGGGGGACATCCCGTCTCTCCAATGTTGCTTTTGCACAAGGTCAGCAACAGCATGTCAGATTACATTTGAACCGTCAAGTGCAGGCGCCGTCGGGCCAAAGTTGTCGAGCACAAGTGATTGAAAGAATCTAATTCTCTAGTCTCATGTAGGAAAATATAGAACCGTTCATGTAAAATTAGAGATATTAGTTAGGATGAAGAAAATTGTGAATTGTCGATTTGCTTTTATGGAGAAAAAAGAAAAATAGTAATTGCCGAACCTTCCACGAAAGTTACTAATTATAAAATTGTCGATCTATTGCTAACCGATGAAAATTACAACATATAAGGATAATTACTCTCCGCCAGATTCCTTAAACTTGAGAACTAATAAAAATTATCGTGAGTGCTGAAATAAGTTACAAAACAAAAAGTAAAAAAGAGCTTATGATAAATCGGATTATTTACTATTAATTGGAAAGTTATGATCATAAGAACATTTGAAAGAGTTTGATAGAACTTACCATATCTGGTGTTTCGATATTCATCAGCTATTGCTGTTTCTTGATGATAATTTGGGGCTAGCTTTGGGCGTCCAAAGCCCCTAGGGCTAAAACTGGGTGTAAAAATAAGCTGGGTTTGGGCATTTTAACATTCTCGGCGCATTGTTGGGACAAATCAATGGATTGTAGTTGATTACCTTTGTTGCTGTGATATCCTGAATTTCCAATACTATTTTCAATTGAATGAATCGGGCCTTTCATCAACGCATTTATAGTATTACTCTCAGAGCCGATCACTCAGGAGATAACTAGGTTACCTGAGGAAGTTATTAAGAGATTTTAATACAATGGACTTGAGAATTCGACCAGAAGTCGACTGCTCGACCATATTAGTCTGCAAAGGTCATTACAACATTGTCAAAATCGATTAGAAATCAATGATAGGTCGATTTGATTGAGGTGTGTGATGAAAGTGTGGGTGATTCCACCTGATTGCAAAATTCTCATCGATCGGCACTAGACTGATTTTCTGTCGTTTTGGGTACCCTGTGCCCGTAATTGAAACATTGGGATTTTCACAACCACTGAGAGTCGCCAATGAGTTGAGTGAGTTTATTGTGGCTCGAAGAAAATTGACCACGGATCATTTGCACTAAAAATTTCTTAAAATTAACCGGTAGCCTAGGTCTTGCTAAAAACACGTCGAATGGAAATTAACCGCTAATTTGAACCCGATTTCAGAAATTGAAAGTTTGTGGTGTTACAAGCTATTTTAAGAACGTTGACTCATCCTCCAAAGATTTTTCAAAGATTTCGGATTTTTACAGAAAACCATTTTGACGTTACGGAAAATTAGCGGAAATTCATATGGGCTAAATCAATGGAAATTGAGACTTCCAAGCCGAGCCTTTGAGTGTCGGGGATTGTAGAAAATTGTACCGTATTTTTCTCCATTGAAATCAGACCTCAATTTCGGAAATTGAGTAAAGAAATTGAATTTAATATAGTGAAATTTGAAGTTGGATATAAGGTTGAAAAGTTTGGAATTTTAATTGGGATTATTTGGGGGAATTTTGGTGGAAAGTATTAGGAGACATGGCATTCAATTTAAGAGATAATGTTGTGGACTTTTGCCTTTCTCTCTCTACAAATCTTCTTGTGCAAGTCTTGACCGATCTCCTTCGGGCGTGCATCCATCTTGTCACCGAAGGCTTCGACTTCTCTTCATTTTGTTCTGCTTTCTCTTTTTCATTCTTCCCACGTCGAAGCACCCTCATTTCATTGAAACCCATTCTCCACTCACGCGCATCCCATATTCCACCATGTAATTTCTGCTCAGCCTTGCCACATGCCCGCAGGCCACCACCTGTGGGTCAACCGAAGGAATTCTTTCCCTCTTCGTCTACTCCTCCTGCCGTCCAAGCCCCCACCGAGTTCTCTCCAATTCACCACTGCAGCAACCGGTCGACACTTCATCCTCCACGAAGCAGCTCAACCCATCTCCCATTTCCTCAGCTGTTTCTTTCCCCAAGACCACGCATCCAGCAGCATCGAGGCACCGCTCCTCCACGCGTCCACAGCAACGTCCACCAGTCAACTTTAGCAAGTTGTTGACCTTGCACAGCCAGCGGGTGCCAGCTGCCACGCGTTCCCCCGCAGCTCGAACGAAGCTGCTTCTTTATCCGCATCTTCTCTTTCTCGTAGATTTCGGCCAGCTCGGAGACGCCAGCGAATCCAGCTTCGATCTTCTCCAGCAACGTCTTCGGCCCAGCGGAAGGCCACGCCAGCTCAGCCGTCTTCGCTGCTCCCTCTGTCCGTGTGTCTACGGCCCAGCGAATTCAGCCGTGACAAGCCCAATCCAGCAGGTTTTCAACGGCCCAGCAAAGCATTTTCTTCAGCCCGCATCAGCCCAACAATTCCAGCTCATGAGCCCAAGAATCCAGCAGCAGCCCATTTGAAGTCTTCAGCCCAGTCCAGAAAAGTTAATCAAGTGAGCCCAGCTGTGAGCCCAATTCAGCAAATCCCAAGCCCACGCCACTTGAAGCCCGCGAAGTCAGCCCGTTGCAGGCCCAGCCCAATTCGGTAACTAATCTCAACTTGGGCTGAGATTTGTCGGGCCGGTTTAAGGCCGGTCCAAGCTCGTCAGTGTCATTGCAAGCCCAAGTTCGGCTGCCGTCGCACCATAGTCGCAATGTCCCGGTCTCCGCTTTTAATAAAGTGAGTTTTGCTCACTAATCCCTTATTAGTATGCTAATGATACTTAGGGGTTGATTAGATTTAATTAAGTGCAATTATGTGGTTAGATTAGATTAGAATAATTAAATTAAAGATTTATCTATACATGTTAGGCAAATGGTTAGTATACTTAGTAAGTAGAAAAGTCCTATTATTTATTGAATAAGTCTCGGTAATTTTCCAGGCTCATATCGGCTTCCAATTAGGCATTACGGGCCTAAATTGAATTTATTGCATTTATTTAATATTTTTTCCGTCATTATTTAATTAATTAATTATTTTCTAGAAATTAGACGGGATAATCGACGACCGAATTTCGTGCTGATTATCGTGATGCTCTCTGTTTATTTAATTGAGTACCGATTTGTGAAAATTGAGTGTGATTGGTGGTTATGGGGATTTATCCCAAAATTAGAAAATGTCGTTATTTGAAGAAAAAAATAACCATGTGAGGTTGTGAGTTGAATAGATAATTGCCAAGTGGGGCCATGATGCCACTAAAGTCTAAACTTGTCAAGTGGAGCCGTGATTCCACTAATTAAAATTATGCCAGTAAGGCCGTGATTCATAATCGAGAATGAATAATTATATGACATTATGGGTTAGATCGAGAAAACCACCGAAGTACAGTTATGTTCATTGGACCGTAAATTACCACCTAATCTAGGTTGTGCTCGTTGAGTCGTAATTCAGCATTACCACCGAATTTGGAATTGGTCGTGCTCGCTAAGCCGTAATTCAGCATTAACCACCGAAGAATTGGTAAGCCATGCCCGCTAAGCCATAATTCAGCATTATTGCCAAAGTTTTAGTAGGCTGTGCTCGCTGAGCCATAATTCAGCATTGGGGTTGAGTATTTGAGATGACCGTGTAGGCTGTGCTCACTAAGCCGTAATTCAGCATTGATGTGATGTAATCGTATATATTTGATATATATACTGACTTGCAAGAAGAAACTAAGGCCAAAGTAAGTCCTCTAACTCGTGTTGTGCTTAGACAGCCTTTAAAGTGTATTGGCTTCCTAATCGGGCCTTAGGGGGTAAAACTTGCTGAGACGTAGTCTCTATGGTTATTGAATAACCATTTTCAAGTCCTTAGATGGCCGTGGTGAAGGACTGGAGACCCGAAGTGTAGAAGGTGAAGCTTGAAGAATTGACGATCCTATTGGACTAGTTAGTCATAGGACAATTATTTTTTTATGGGAGTTGATTCCCTTTTGCAAACCTTGTTTTATGAACTCGTGGTTTAAAATCTAAATTAACAATTTTCCCTGTATATATTTGCACTATGGTTTGCAATATATATAAGGGTGGTTACTTTTAAAGTGGAAATTTGGAGTCCTACTTTTCTATCCCAATGATTTATTGTCTGGGGATTATTTTATATGCTTTCGCATGCGTATTAAAATGAAAGGGTCAGCGATACGTCTTAGGACGTCGCTATTAAATTGATCAGGTGAGGGATAGGTGCGTGCCCGAGGATCGGCGCGTGACAGTTGCCCTCGCAAACTTATTGAAATTCCAACTTAACCCTTTTTAAAATATTGAAATACGTCTTGGGACGTCTCTGGTCTCGCTCACCCTCCCTCCCTCCCCCTCTCTCTCTCTCTCTCTCTCAGGTTTTGCTACTCTCGAGCTGCAACGTGGTGCATGCTGCCCTTGGCCAAGGACTCGCACGTGAGGGACCACCACATGCTCTGGGACCAGATCGCTTGCCGTCGCCATGGTCCTCCCTCCTGTCATCGATTCCAATGAAGCTCTCTCTCAGGCTCTCCACATTGGGTTCGGATGACAGGGGGGAGGACGACGGGGATGGCCGTCAAGGATCCTTTCTACCTATGTTGAATTAAATTATTTTTTGGATAGTTAATGCGATGAAGGAGCTCTTGTACAGTGCTTCTGCAGTCTACCTTTCTACCATCGAGAATCTGTTGGATTATTGTTTCCCAAGTGTTGCATAGTTATTGTTTTCAAACCATGGATACGATCCAAGTATCATTGACACCAACACACAACATAACATGCCTACACGTCACTTTTAAAAGGGGAGAAGTACACTATCAGCGCCATAAGTTGTGTACGGCACTCACTTTGGTGCAAAAAATTTCCGTCGGATCACTTAAGTGCCAAAAAGTTTGAAAACGATCATTTTGGTGCCAACTCCAATTAGATTGATCGGAAATCCGATGTGGCATTTTTTTATTAATTTTTTACATTGATGTGGCTCGCCGGAAAATACAGTCAACATGTAAACTACAAAACGACGTCGTTTGGTGTCTCTCCCCAAATTCTAAATCCTAAATTTGCCGGATAATATCGGTCACTGCTGCCCTCTTCATCCTCTTCTCCTCCCTTGCCATCCTCTCCACCGCTGCCCATGGCACCGCCAAGCATCACCACCTCCTCCACTGCTTCAACGAGTTCAACAACCACGGCGAGCAAGTCGCCGTCGACCCCTCCACCTCCTTCGAGAACCCGCGCCTCCGCATGGCCTATGTTGCCCTCCAGGCCCTGAAGCAGGCCATCCTCTCCGACCCCAACAACTTCACTGCCAATTGGGTCGGCCTCAACATCTGCGGCTACTCCAACATCTTCTACTCCCCCGCCCCCGACGACCCTGACGTACGCACTGTCGCTGGCATCGACCTCAACCACGGCGACATCGCCGAGTACCTCCCCAAGGAGCTCGGCCTGCTCGTCAACCACATCCCTCGCCTCTGCCTTCGCCGGTGATGGGCCAGTCGTCATCCTTGATGGCCCCTGTGCTCAGCGGCCATGGCTCCGACCCAGACCCCGACCCCAACTTGGCCACTTAACGGCCAAGTCGAAGGCCGTGATCTTGCTCAAGTGCAAACCTCACGTCGCCAAGCAATGACGGCCGAGCAAGCTAGGTCAACGGCCAAGCGACGGTGGCCGAGCGAGCTAGGTCGGCGGCCGACGAGGACTGGAACCCAAAATGAGTTGTGCGGCGTTGTTTTTGTGAGACCATTCACTTATGATAGCAAAACGACGTCGTTTTCTTAAGGAGGACGGAAAATGACGTCGTTTCTCAAGCCATGTCGATTTTTTTTTTTTTAAATATAAAAGCAACGTCATCATTTTGGCCAGAATCTCTCGCCGGTGGCACCAAAGTGATCGTTTTTCCTTCGATTTGGCACTTAAGTGATCTTATTGAAACTTTTGGCACCAAAGTGAGCGACGTACACAATTTATAAGATCGATAGATACTTCACATTTTAGAAGAAAATAGAGAATTCGAACACGTTGTGACACGTTATATATTGAATTTGTATTTTTATATTTACATGATAAATAATCATAATCAATCAAATTAATTTGATTAAAATCAAAAAATAAATAAATAATAAGAAAATAGGCTAGAATGAAATTAATACTAAAATTATGAATCCACCATTTGTTAATATCATTCATTATTTGAATTGATAAATTCAGCTACATTCCATTCTACTAATCCATAATACTTATATATATGACTTAAATATATATATATATATATATATATATATATATATATATATATATATTTGATAAATTAACATTTTGATCCTTTATTTATTGAAAATGTTTGAAATTGACCCATGCTTCTTAGAATGGGGTGTTGGGATGCTAGACTCGCATGTTGCTGGCATGTTTGGAGCGTTGACCACGTATCGAATGTTTAACACCTCTAGATCACATGTAGGTTGTGTATCAAACTCGTGTCGGTGTCTGACAAGTGTCCGACACCGACATAGAAGCCCCTAAAGAGTGTTCGTACTCTATAAGATGTGATACCAGTTCACTCTCCGATGTTTCTAACAATGCTAATACGAACACCTAGAGGAGGTGGATAAGTGTTTAAAATAAACCTTGGCTAATAAATGCGGAATAGAAAAAATTTTGAGCAAAGTCTGAATAAGGATCTGAGTCATATTAAATGAGCAACCGGACTTCTAGTAAATGATCAGAATCTGTTATGCGATAAAAAAAACTTTTGAAATAACCTGTAAGTATGTAACAAACGTACATATGAAGAGTTAAGAAAAGAGAATGTTGCACACGAAATTTATAGTGGTTCGGCTTAGATCAAGCCTACGTCCACTCCCCCACGCTAACACCCTTCTGGCTGGATTCCATTATGCAATCAATAAGAGACTACAACTTTGAGTGCAAACACTTAGTAGTAGATTACACTATTTCACTAAGTCACTATTTTGGTATTTCTCTCACGATCACAAACATTTAAGCTCACAAGAGACAAGTATATGATCGAAGGTCGCTCAAACTTTGGAATTATAAATTCTACACTCCGTCTCTTTCTTGCTCATCAGTCCTTGGTCTCTTTAAATACTCCTCTACTTCCAAACTAGCCATTGGATAGTATCTAGAGGATCGTCTTCCAATCTACCCATTGGACAAATCTGTATCTAGAAGATTTGGTAGTCATTGAGTGACAAAAATAGAATCCCAAATTAATTATAATTGCCCATACAAACAGAATCTTGGTTTCCATAAGTAAAGCTTCTTCATTTAGAAAGTTCTTGTCTTCATGATCCAATTGTCAATCAATTAGATCGAGTTAATCAAATCTTATCCTGATATGAAATTCAAACCAAATTACTAGCCGTTATATGTTTGAAGCTTGTATTATGTTCTGTTAAGTTGTCTCGTTCTGAACATGCTTCTGAATCTGTTACATTCTGAACTTATGTCTCGTTTTGGACCTTGTCACATTCTGGACTTGTGTCTCATTCTATATGTAAAGTTTGAGAGTGTTCTGTCGGAAGTAGAGTCTGATTGTCTTCCGTCTGAAGTAGAGTCTAAGTGTCTTCCGTCTAAAATAAACTTTACAATTTGGACGTAAGTATGGACATATTTTACTTTTGAACATATTTAGCCTTAAAGTCTAGATACAGTCTGGATAAGTTCAGCTTCAGCATAGAGTCTATCTTCTGGTTTTTCTAAGTATAGATTTTGACAATATCTTTTACATGTTCTATCATCTGTGTGGCATCCCAAAATTCAAAGCCAAGCCATAAGGTGTGTTAAAGTCTCTAATTATGTGATAAAATTTTCCTATGGCTTATGCTTTAGCCATTAGTCTTTTTAATTAGATGATTTGTGCATGTGATTGTGAAAATTTAAAATTGATAGATTAATAATCTATGCTTGGCCATGCACTTTATAAATTAAATTTCAATAAACAAGATGTCCCAAGACTTTGGCCAAGATGAAAATTGAAATTTGAAAATATTTATAGAAAGGAATTTCAAAAAAAAAGAAAAAGAGAGGAAAAGTCAATTTTTAGGTTGGGCCTTAGGCCCATTGGCCTAAGATTTTAGTGGGCCAAGTTAGTCGGCCTAATAAGGCCCACTAAAGGGGGCTGTCGACCAGCCAAGAGGAGGCCCAAGAGTGGCCGGATGGCCCAAGCCCAAGCCCAAATTCAAATATCCAATAGGACAAGTGGCACTAGACTCTCATGCATTGGCTTAGGGAAGAAGGCCATGCATTGACTGGTTTGTAGGCAAGTAATCATGAGGATTTGGGGGTATAAGAGGGAAGAGAGAGAGAGGGTGGCCGGATTTTCTCATTTGGCCGAGAGAGAAGGTGAGAGAGAGAGAGAGAGAGAGAGAGAGAGAGAGAGAGAGAGAGAGGGGGGGAGCGGCCGAGAGAGAGAGGAGGAGGAACCGCCGTCCGTCCGCCGTGTGCCGCCGTGTTTGCCGCCTTACGCTGTCGACTGACCGGTCTAGAGGCAAGTGGGAGTCCTCTAGCTTCTCTTGCATGTTTGTATGTTGCTTGCATGTTGAATCTTTGAGTGTTTAAGTGAGAAAAACCGAAGCATGAATGATGTATGTTGAATGGTATGGCTGTTCGTATTCGGATCGTGTGAGTCAGAAACTTGTTTGAGCTTGCATGTGTGTTTGGAGTCCCATTTTGGCTTCGATTTCTTCATGAAAGTTGTAGCTAACATCTTGTACTACAACATACTAAAATTTAGTGGACAATGATGGAGATTTGAGGGGTTAAAGTCTCATCCTACGGAGACCTCAGATCTGGAAAGTTTTTACTGACCTTTTGCTGGATTCGTGATTGCATGTTGGTTTGTGATGAGAATATCACTTCGATTTCTTCATGGAAGTTGTAGGGAATATCTTAAACTATAACATAATCAAATTTTAAGTGAAAATAACAAGTATAGCCTAGTAAATCAACTAGATCTTGAAGACAATGATTCTGGTGATGTATTCCGAGACACCCGAGATTTCAAGGACCTAAATGATGACTATATTCTGGTTATTTGACCTAGATCTCTTCATGAAACTTGTGAAGGACATCTTGATGTAGAACATATCCAAATTTCAGAGAAAACGAAAGAGAATAGGTAGGTGAAATCTCAATATTTCAGAGATGTGTACACTGGACAATGCGGTAATAAATCCAGAAGCTTCGTGAGATTGTATAAAAAAATTTAAAAAGAATCTGGCTTGGAGTTCTTCATGAAAGTTATACGAAAATGTCTTGGCTATAACTCGGTAAAATTTCGTAATTTTTGGAGGCCGTATGGATATTTTAATCGAATTTCTTCGGAAACCGTGCATTCTGGTTTCATCCGAAAATTATATGATGTTTTGTGAAAACTGGGAAATTGTGTGAAATGCTATTTGGCCATGTATTTTGTATGAAGTTATCATCCTATTGGCTTGTTTAATATTTGCTGTAATTTTTATAATTTTGGGAATTTGTTGATATTAAATTTATGGAAATGACAAAAGTTGGAATTTAAATAAATAAATAAATAAATAAATAAATAAAAGAAAAATAAAATAAAATAGATTATTTTATTGGCCATAAATTCCATTAAATTTATCTTGTTGCATGTATGATAAGGTCTTGATGTATGCATGACATTGATTTGACATACATGTATGAATTCCATGCCAAGTATGACTTGTTTGATGTCATGTCATATGCCATGCTAAATTAAGACTGAAATTGGAAAACGTGGATAATGGTAAATGAGAAGGTGGTTGTGGTGGATGATGATGCCCGAAATGTATAGAGATGCATTGCCAGATGGCCCCGGGAGTGTCGGGGTGCCCGGTGGTATATGGTACATAATTCCTGGGGAGGCCTGGTGGTATGTCGGTACATAATTCCGGAAGCCCTGTCGGAGGTTTTTGCCCGAAGGGAATACCTTGCGATGCCAAGATTGGGGTGCGGGATGCCCGGCCAGGGAGTGTAAATGCCGGAAGCCCTGTCGGAGGTTTCTGCCAGAAGGGAATGCCTCGTGATGCTAGTTGGGATGCGAGATGCTCAGAATGTGGGGGGGCTGGATGCCCGGTGGCCTAGGAGGTTGAATGCCGGAAGCCTCGGAGGTCTTTGCCCGAGGGATTGATGAGATTGATGATTTGAGGAATGGGTGATGTGGTAATCAAATTTAAAGTTAAAAATGGAAATTAAACCATGGCATGATGATATGCATGATGATGGTGATGATGATGATATGTGATGTGAAATAATGATGACCACCCATGGCATGATATGCATGATGATATGCATGATGATGATGATGATGATGATGATATGTGATGAGAAATGATGATTTGAGGAATGGGTGATGTGGTGATCAAATTTAAAGTTAAAAATGGAAATTAAACCATGGCATGATGATATGCATGATGATGGTGATGATGATGATATGTGATGTGAAATAATGATGACCACCCATGGCATGATATGCATGATGATATGCATGATGATGATGATGATGATGATGATGATGATGATGATGATGATATGTGATGAGAAATAATGATGATCACCCATGGCATGATATGCATGATGATGATATATGATATGGCATGATGACATGCATATATGTTGTGATATGATGATGTCATGATGATGATGACATGTGTGATATGATGATGTCATGATGATGATGACATGTGTATGGCATGATGGTGTCATGTATATGATGATGACGACATGTGTGTGATATAATAATGTCATGATGATGATGATATGAGTATGACATGATGATACACATGTATGTGTTATGATTGTGGTGATGATGCATGATAGTATATGCATGACTTCAAGGTAAGTAATGCCTGCAATGCATGTATGACTTGTATGATGCATTGAGTGGTTATTGGATTTCTTTACCTGCTGAGTGGTTGTACTCACCCCTTTTGGGAACCAACATTTCAGATTAGTAGATGGTTTGAACGGTTGGATATGACCGTGAGGAGGAGGATAGCAAGGAAAGGAGCTTTTGGACGCCGACACTAATTGATGGACTTTAAGTGTATGACTGTTGGAGGAAATGTCGGTCATCTTTTGGAGTGTAGCCGAATATAGAAAACTACGGCATTTTGATGTACCGACTAAAAATGTCCATCAAGTTATGTAAATAAAAGTGTTCGGCTTTAACTTATATAAGATGTTTAGTAGGTGTGCACCGTTTTCTGAATATAAGGAAGGGAGTTATTGGATGTGCTTCCGTATATGAATTGCGCAAGGGACCAATGAAGAAAAAAAAAGATGTAAACCCCCAGGTTGTATGGACTCGCTACAATTGAAATGGTATCGAAGTGATATGTTAATAAGGAAAGTGAATGGTAAGCGAACTATGGCGACCCTAATCGGATCGGGGGCAGTCGAGGGGTGCCACAATTTGCATAGTCTATTACTCAACCATTAAACACGTTAGTAGCCTTTAATTTATTTTATCATCTTCAAAACATTATAAAGGATTTCCCTAATAGTTTCAAATGATCATGGTGCATCTGACTCATCCGATGGAGATGATATAACGTATGAGAAAAGTAATGATGACTCTCGTTGATGTGCTCCAGGAAGCAAGAGAGCAAAAGTTCCTCTGCCCAAGGAAACCGTTGAATCACTTATGAATGGTGAATTACTATTGCCGCACTAGGACAAATTTTCCTTGCCACCAGTAATTTCATGTTCAGGGAAACGTCAAGAAGCTTACTATTGCAGGTACGGAGGCTTTGATATACTTTTTCCCTTGAGATTTGGGTCTTACATTTTTTTTCTTTCTCAGAAGCAAGTTGTAGTGGTAAGAAAAAAGATAAAAAGCATGAGTATGGAAAAAAATCTGCTTGATGTTTATATTTCTTTTTGATTTTGACAGTGCTCTCTTAATTTATGCCCAAAGAGACTACTTTCCAAGAGATAAATGCAGGAAAAGGTGCTTACCTTAGTCCTGGAACAGAAAGTTTCGCCATTGCAAAATTGAATTTAACAACTATGTTCTGAAGCATTATTTTCATCATATTTTCTTTTTTGGTATTGGTTTGTCACAATGATCTGGTTGTAGCATGTCCTGTTGAAGGTTCTTTTTCTTTTTCTTTTTTCAATATATCAATGATCTAGTATCTCCTGAGAAGGTATACATGATAAACATTTCAGTCTTTGACATTCATTACAAATTTTGGAAGTTTATGCATTTGCCACTGTTTCTATTGGGCGGAAGAAGCCAAAGAAAGTATCTCAACCATATCTAGATGCCGTTGGTGATAAGTTTGTTTGTTGGCGGGGTATGCGTGCGGATTTGATTAATAAAAAAATGGGGTTGTGTTTCTAGCTTAAAGAATCTCTCATCATTGTCGCGGCCTCTTTTTTTTCGGTGCTAAATTTGGGGGTGCCTACTGAGGCTAATGGCTCAACTAGGTCTATTAGGTTTAGCTCGGACTCTCTCAAGCCCACCAATTCACGACTTATGGTTTGAATTTTTAACCTATAAGTTAATTTTAAGAAGGAGTTGCCACTAATCAATTTGGGATGGGTTAATTAAAAACCCAAGCGAAATATTGTGAGGAATATTTGCTCCCGCACAATCAGAGAAATTAAGTTCGAGAACTTGATTACACTAGTTAATCACTAATACCATTTCGATACCTAATCTTGTTAAAACCATGAGATTTTTTGGATTTTCAAGGGATTTTCCATGCATTTGTGGAGGAAAAGCACATTTTTGGTCTTTTTTCTATTTTTTTCACATAAAAAGTATTTTTTTTATTTTTATCCCTTTTTGAAAATATTAATCTTTTTTTGGCTTTTTTTCGGATTTTTCGGAAAATTGTGAGATATTTTGGATTTTTTTATTTCTGAAAATAATTATATTTTATTATTAAAATATTATTTCTAATTATAATAATATAATATTATAAAAACAACCCAAGTCAGATCCCAGGTTGAGACTGACTCGAATCATTGTCACCGGCCTTAACGGCCGACCAATGGCCCGAGTGGGCCTGAGGCATGGGCTTGGAATTCCTTTCTTTTTCTTTTTTTTTTAACCAATCAACAAAACAAGCCCACTTCTCTTAGCCTGTGTGAGACTGACCCAATCGACCCGACCCTGCAACCCGAAAAGTGACCAGCGTTTGACCCGGTTTGAGGGCTAAACCCTACCCAAGTGAGATGCCTGCATCCAATCTAGGCTTGACTCGATATGAGGCCGCCTCTTTCTCTGTCTACCTATGGGGCCAATCGAGAGGCTTGGGGCATCAATCGAGCGACAGTTCGGCGTTGGTGACAGTGACGACACTGTACATTGCCGTCTCCTCCTACATGCATCCGCTTCCTCTATGCATGTTGCAGAGACGGGGAAGAAGACAAGGCGAGGAAGAAAACGAGAAAAAAAAGGGGGCTGGGCTTGGGGGAGAAAAGACTGGGCCCTAGGGGCCCGCGGGAAGGAGGACAAAAACAAAGGGGCTGGGCTTTCATGCCAAGCCCCATAAGACTCTTTCCCTTTTTTTAAATTTTTTTTTCTTGGTTATTATTATTATTGTTGTTGTTGTTGTTGTTGTTCTTGTTCGGAAAAAAAAAAGCGAAAATAAAGAAAATAAAGATAAAATGGATGCAAAAAAGAAATTAAGGCCTAATTGACGCGAAAGGTCAAATTGATCCCTAAATTTCCTATGGAAATTTTAAAAAACTTAACCAAAATTTAGGTGTTAACAATGCCATATTGTACCGATTCCCTTTCATGGCTAGTTAGCATATGCTCGGATGAAATTTAGTCCAGTTCAGGTGAAAAGCATTGTAGCTTCATTCTCTTATAATAAGCATATGTACAACTAAATGTGAGAAATCATAAAATTTTACAGGTTACCATTTCATAGATAGACGAGGATTTACCCTTTGAAGGGAGGTAAGCATTGCATGCGGATTATGGTTTCATGAGCAAGTTCTCTAAGTGGTTCGACTATGGTTGTGAAAGTTGCAACAATGAGATGATAGCTTCGTCGAGAGGGAAATTATCAAAAAAGTCATTAACCTATTGTAATTGTACCAATTTAGTTCTAATTTTTTTGGTTAATTTAGTCATAAACCTTTTACAATTGTATCAATTCAGTCAATTCTACCAATTTTGGCCGGTTGGCATTGACATAGATGCCAATCGTCCAGCCAATGTTGACGTACCAATTTTTTTAATATTTTTTTTGAATTTTTTTTTCATTTTCCTTTTTCTCTTCTTCCTCCTTTGGCTTCTTTTCCCTGCATTGGCCAACAAGTCTCCGGCAAAAATAAATAAATAAATAAATAAGTAATAAAAAATTGAAAAAATATATATATGATGCTAGTAAGAGTTGATGAGAAAATATTATGTACGTCTCATGCTCCAGCGTGGCAAATGAGAAGGCAGTGAGAACGCGACACGTGTCAGTATGGGTCCCACTCCATCAGGCCATACATATGATGTCCATTCTTCATATTTTTGCATCTTCTCTCCTCATTAATTGTTGGTCTTCCCCCTCCATTCGTGTTGAAACCCCCTCTCCTCTCTCTCTCTTCAACTAGAGGACACTCTCTCTCCTCTGTCTTCTGCATCTTCCGAGAAAAAGAAGCCCGCCCTCTTTTTTTTTTTCAAAAAACGCTCCCTCCCTCTCGTTCCCAAGAGTCCCACCGTTCACCTCCCGAGCTCAGACCTACAATCTCCAACACGTTGCCTCCACCTCCGTTGTCACCTTCAAGAGCCACTTTCTCTCTCTCTCTCTCTCTCTCTCTCTCTCTCTCTCCCTAAAGCGCCCCGCCTGTCTCATTCCAAGCTCATATCCGCCTCCGCCTCCGCCATGGCATTTTGGGTTTACCACATGACTGGGTTGAGCGTTCTCCTTCCTGTGTTTTCATTCTTTGATTTGCAACTGAGTGAAAACTACATACGAACGGGAAACAATTTCTCTGAAAATGAAAGACAAAATGAAAGACTTCTGGTAATCCAAAAATGTTCCATGCGCACGGAGTGGTTTTGTATGGTCCCATGACCATTATTTGATTTGTAAATTGAGAAAAGTTTCTCTTTTTCGCAGATTGGATGTTGCGAATCCTGCTGTGGATTCGGCGTTTTTTAAGATTTGTGTTTTCCTTGTTTTCAATGGATCACAATTGTGTTAAAAAAATTATGGTCACGGAAACGCCGTTCTAGCAAGTGAACAGGATGGTTGGTGATTTCACAGCAGAAGAAACTCTGAAGTAACAGGATACTGGGTAAGAAGCCATGCTCTTGGCAGAGGACAGAACTAAACTGAACGCACGATGGACAAGTAGTTAGATCTTGGCACCTTTCCAATATGCTCTTTGTCTATGCATCTTGTGGATGCTATGGTTAAAAATTGAATGAAATACAATTCATGTGCCAGGAGCGGCCCCTACAAAGGATGAAACTCATTGTCGAGAAACCTGTCGATAAGTTGAATCTCGGCCCAAACCCAGGACATTTTGCTGCTTTTTTCTGCTGTTCCAGCTATCAGCCAGACCATGTAGCATACTAGGAATTCACGCATTACTTCTACAGACCTCTCGATGAATTTTCAAATTATGAAACAAGATATTAAGACAAAAGCAAATGAGAAAAAAGGAAGAAAGAGGCTCAACCAACAGCTGCTTATGATGTGATAATGTCATTAGCGTCGAAGAAAACAATGCCACAATACTTGAATATCAATTTTGACAGAGCCATAAAAGCCATACAGCATCACTAATTTCACGTGCATGCCGCTGATATACAAAACTAGTCTCAGCAAATTAGCAACCGTAATGATGCTTAAATCAAAAACTAAAGCACACAACTTCCAACTCTCAATAGTAAGTAAGCCGTGTGCCAAATAACATTAAACGAATTCCAACTACTACACTCAATTCAATTTTCCGGAGCACCCACGAATTCTTGAGACAAGAATTAGCTATATACATTTGTACATGCAGAAAGAAACAAAAAAAGAAAAGTCCCAGCTAAAGCCAAGTATCATTCATAACGAGAGCTACTCCAAGGGAGCAACGTGCAATGCTTCTGCAGAGGAAGGATGGACATGGGCCTTCCTGAACACCCGAGACAAAAAGGAACAACCTCCCCCTCCTCCACTCGTTGTCCTCTTCTCCTCGTGATCACCTAACACCATGGCCATCTTCTCCTTCTTTTTCACCTTGTAAAGCCTTCACATCACATACGCCTCCGTGAGGCTCACGTACACCTCCACGAGGCCTGCGCCCGGCTGACACACCCTGCACTCGACATTTTCCTTCCTTCCGAACCGAAAGAGCTTTTTCCCAAGGATTGTAGCCAGTCGTGATAAGAGGGTGTTATACATAGAGAGAGGGAGAGAGATGCCGCCCCAGGGGTTGTGGCGAGAAGGCGACTTCGATTTTTCCTCTTGCTAGAGCTTTGCATGGTCTGGACATTTTCCTTCACGCTTTGCCTCCAAACTTGGGAAGCAAGGCAAAAGGAACACTAAGAAAGAGCATGGAGGCAGAGGCGACTTGGCGGAGGCGGATATGAGCTCGGGATGAGACAGGCGGGGGCGCTTTAGGGCGAGAGAGAGAGAGAGAGAGGGGAAGTGGTTCCTGGAGGTGGTGGTGGTGGCGGAGGCAACATGGCGGAGGCATCGAATCTAAGCTCGGGATGCCATTGGCGGGGGCTATTGGGAGCGACGGAGAGAAAGTGGCTCCTGAAGGTGACAACGGAGGTGGAGGCAACGTGTTGGAGATTGCGGGTCTGAGCTCGGGAGGCGAACGGTGGGACTCTTGGGAGCGAGAGGGAGGGAGTGTTTTTTGAAAAAAAAAAAAAAAAAGAGAGAGCAGGCTTCTTTTTCTCAGAAGATGCAGAAGACAGAGGAGAGTGTGTCCTCTAGTTGAAGAGAGAGAGAGAGAGAGGGAAGGGGGTTTCAACGCGAATGGAGGGGGAAGACCAACAGTTAATGAGGAGAGAGGATGCAAAAATTTGAAGAATGGACATCAGATGTATGGCTTGATGGAGTGGGACCCATACTAACACGTGTCGCGTTCTCGCTACCTTCTCATTTGCCACGCTAGAGCATGAGATGTACACAATATTTTCTCATGAGTTGACATGCATAGTGGAGTGAACTTCCCAATTCCCAAGATACCACATATTTATGTAAATCCTTCACATGTTAAGCATAAAATAAAGCTATAGGAAAGCGCCCTAAGGAAGGATGAGGAGGATCAACCCTGCTGAAGACTTAGGAAGGAAGCTTTGAAAATGGCTAAAATCACGGGACGGCACATAAGTAATTAACCTCATTTTTGTATTTTTATCTTTTGATTTATTTATTGGATTTATTATCATTATTATTTTTAGAATAGGAGCCATGCCTTATTTGCATAAAATCATCCGTGTCTGTGCCATATCGAACCAATTCCCTTTCATGGCTAGTTAGCATATGCTCGGATGAAATTTAGTCTATTTCAGGTGAAAAGCAGTGCAGCTTCATTCTCTTATAATAAGCATATGTACAACCAAATGTGAGAAATCATGAAATTTTATAGGTTACCATTTCATAGATAGACGAGGATTTACCCTTTGAAGGGAGGTAAGCATTGCATGCGGACTATGATTTCACGTGCAAGTGCTCCAAGTGGTTCGACTATGGTCATGAAAGTTGCAACAATGAGATGATAGCTTCGTTAAGAGGAAAATTACCAAAAAAACCCTTAACCTATTGCAGTTGTACCGATTTAGTCTTAATTTTTTTGGGCCAATTTAGCCATAAACCTTTACAAGTGTATCAATTCGGTCAATTTGGCCAATTTTGGTCGGCCAAGTATTGATGTGGACGCTGGTTGTCTGATCAATGTTAATGTACCAATTTTTTTTTTTTGAATTTTTTTTTTTTTTTCCTATTCTTTTTTCTCAAACTAGCCGTCAAGCAAATGTTGACATATCAATTTTTTTTTTTTTTTTTAAATTTTCCTTTTCTTTTTCTCTTCTTCCTCCTTTGGCTTCTTTTCCCCATAGTGTCCAGCAAGTCTTTTGCAAAAAAAGAAAAATAAAAAATAAATAAAAATAGAAAGAAAATATATGGTACTCGCAAGTAGGGGTGAGCATCGGTCCAGGGTCAACCCTGGACTGACCTTGGACCGGCCCAACCTTGCCAGTCCTGGTCCAATTCTCAGGGAGATTGGATCGGTCCTTGGTCCTAGAATTCCTGGACCATCACTGTGCGGGTCAGTCATCGGTCCTGAGAGTTTCGGGTCGGTTCAACCCGGACCAACCATGACTCTATATATAAATATATATATATATATATGTATATATATATATATATATATATTATTTATAAATTTTTTATATAGAGAAAACCTTAAAATAAATGACGTCAATAACATTAAACAGCTCTTTAGTGAGAAGTTCAAGTAATTTTACACTGTTCTTTAATAACTTAGGTTTTTGATGTTTTTTACAATATCAATAGTCATAATTTACGAAAAATGAAAATATTTTTGTGAGGAGTCAAATAGGCACTTTATGGCATTCTCCTCTAGTATTCATTTTTTTTTTTCTTATTTGTCTTCTTATGTGCATGATAAAATTTCCACTTCTCTATTTCTCTATTTCTCTCGTTCCCCGGAATAGGTTTGAAACATAAATCCATTTGATAACGCAATTTGATTTTTCTATTTTTGGAACATATTTCTATTTCAGAAATTGAGTTGAAGAAGAAATCATAAGCTAAAATTTTTAATTTCTCAATTTCTAGTCAGAAATCAATTTATGTTCCAAAAATTTTGTCATATGCACCCTTAGTCTACCATTTGCTAAAATCAAAGAAAATAACTTCTCTGCTCACGCTCGCTTTGGGTCACTCATGCCACTCATCGCTCAATGCTCGCTTGGCTTGTTACTCCCCGCTCGATATTCGATGCTCATTCTGTTCGACGCATTCCCCACTTTACCCTCACCGCTTGCGTTTCTTAGGTGACCTTGCTCATCATCGAACCCATTGGCTCGGTACGGTTCTCGGTTGCCCTTTCAATGAGTACAAAAAATAAAATAACAAATTATTGGTTAGTTTTAGGTTGACCTTGAAAGCTGACTAAGCCTATTGGGTTAGTTCGGTTCTCAATCGTTTATATAAGGAGTACAAAAAATTAAATAAAAAATTACCAATTGATCTCGGGTTGACCCTAGAACCGGACCGAATCCATTGGATCGATCTGGTCCTCGGTCCCAAACTCAATAGGGTTGGTCCTCAGTCCCAAAAATTGATGACCAACATTGTGCGAGTTGGTCCTAATGTTAGGGGGTGGACCGGCCCAACCCGAACCATGCTCACCTTTACCAGCAAGAGTTGACATGCATGGTGAAGTGCACTTCCCAATCCCCAGATAACACCTATCTTTTGTGATGTAAATCCCTCGTATGTTAAGCATAAAATAAAGCTATACGAAAGCACCCTAAGGAAGCATGAGGAGGATAAACCTTGCTGAAGACTTGGGAAGGAAGCTTTGACGGTGGCTAAAATCATGGGATGGCACATAAGTAATTAAAATTATTGACCTCATCTTCGTATTTTTATCTAATTTATTTATTGGATTTTTCTGTCAAATTATTTATTGGATTAATTATTAGATTGTTTTTTAGAATAAGAGCCATGCCTTATTCACATAAAATCATTTGCGTCTATGCCATATCGAACTGATTCCTTTTCATGGCTAGTTAGCATATGCTCGGATGAAATTTAGTCCAGTTCAAGTGAAAAGCAGTGCAACTTCATTCTCTTATAGTAAGCATATGTACAACTAAATGTGAGAAATCATGAAATTTTACAAGTTACTATTTCATAGATAGACAAGGATGGAAGGCAAGCATTGCATGCAGACTATGGTTTCACATGCAAGTACTCCAAGTGGTTCAACTATGGTCGTGAAAGTTGTAACAATGAGATGGCAGTATTGTTGAGAAGGAAATTTTCAAAAAAAAGCCCTTAACCTATTACAATTGTGTCAATTCAATCCTAATTTTTTGGGTCAATTTTGGCCAGATGGCATTGATGTGGACGCCGAGTGTCTGGCCAATGTTGACGTACAAATTTTTTAATTTTAATTTTAATTTTAATTTTTTGAATTTTTTTCCTTTTCTTTTTTCTTAGCGCCAGCCGTGCGTTCAATGTTGACATATCAATTTTTTAATAATTTATTATTTTTTTGAATTTTTTTCTTTTTTTCCTTTTCTTTTTTCTCTTCTTCCTCCTTTGGCTTCTTTTCCCTGCAGTGACCGGCAAGTCTCCTGCAAAAAAAGAAAAATAAAAAAGTAATAAAAAATTGAAAACATAAATATATGGTGCTAGCAAGAGTTGACATGCATAGTGGAGTGCAATTCCCAATCCCCAAGATACCACCTATCTTTTGTGATGTAAATCCCTCATATGTTGAGCATAAAATAAAGCTATACAAAAGTGCCTTAAGGAAGCATGAGGAGGATCAACCCTAATCAAGACTCGGGAAGGAAGTTTTGATGGTGGCTAAAATCACGGGACGGCACATAAGTAATTAAAGTTATTGACCTCATATTTGTACTTTTATCTTTTGATTTATTTATTGGATTAATTATTTGATTAATTTTTAGAATAAGAGCGCCCGTAGGCACGCCGGTTTTTATTTATCATTTTCTACAATTGGGCTACGACTATCGGCATGCTGATAAACTCCAAAAGTGTGCTTCAATAGGTTCAAATTCCGGACATATTTTGTTCAGACTGTTTAGATAAACTCTTTGGGCTTGATACTCACCATCTTAGTAAAAGAATCTTTACTTGATACATGTGGGAAAAGCAATTTATGTACATCCATTTCATACATAGAGGATAATTTGCCTTTGAATAGAGGCAAGCACTGCTTATGGACTAAGGTTTCATGTGTAAGTCCTCAAAATGCCAATAAGAATCTTAATAAACACCAATCCATAAATTGCATCTAATGTTCGCTCACACCACACATTATTCTTTAGGGGTTCAATGACGGTCATTAAAGCTGCAACGATGAGATGATAGCTTTGATAAGTATTATGACACAATTATGACTCAATGAATGATTATGTTTTTTTTTTTGGTCAGTCCTACTCTATTCCTATGCTACACTCACTCGCAGACTTGTGCCCTGCCTCTTGCAGGGCGTGGGAGTCGCAACCCATTCTCGAAACTTACGCGTCCCTATCCCCATCCCCCCTGAGAAGGTGGGGATTTGAACCCCTCACCTCCCCCTTCCATGTTGGAAAGGTGGCCACTGGGGCGAACCCCCAGTGGTTAATGAATGATTATGTTTGATTGACCGATTGTGGCATCCCAAATTTAATGACAAGCCGTAAGGTGCATTGAAGTTCCTAATTAGGTGGTAGAATTTCTTTTGGCTTATGCCTTAGCCAATTTGTCTTTTAATTTGATGATTTGTGTATTTAAATTTATAGATTAATAATTGACCATGAGATTATAAATTTAAATCTTAATAAACAAAGTGTCCCAAGACTTTGGCCAAGATGAAATTTAAATTTGGAAATATTTATAGAAAGGAATTCAAAAAAAAAAAAAGGAGGAAAAGGAGGGTTATTTTTGGAATGGGCCTTGGACCCATTGGCCTAAAGCTTGGTGGGCCAAGCTTGTCGGCCCATTAGAGCCCAAGGAGAGAATTCGACCAGCCCAAGGGGAGTGGCCGGATGGGCCTAAGCCCAAGCCCAAATCCAATTCAAAAATAAAAATGACAAGTGGCAAATGGCAAGAGCATGCATTGGTTAATCTTTAGGCAAAGCAATGATTGCAAATGATGGGATTAAGGGGATATAAAAGGGATGAGGAGAGAGAGTGGCCGGTTACTTGCTTCAATTCGTCCAAAGAGAGGGTGAGAAAGAGAGAGAGTTTGAGAGAAAGGGAGAGAGACCGAGAGGGAAGGAGGCGGAGCCGAGGGGTGCGCCGTTCGTTCGCCGTCCGTTCACCGTGTCCCGTCGCCGTTCGTCGTTGCTTGTTCATCTTTAAGGCAAGTGGAGTCCATAACTTCTCTTGCATGTTTGTTGTGGTGGTTGCATGTTCGATTTTAGGTATGATTTGTGCGAAAAACCGAGGTAAGAGTTGGTTATTTGCAAACCGTGTGACTGTTCTTGTTCGGTTTGTTGGAGTCAGTAGCTTGTTCGAGTTTGAATGTGTGTTTGGAGTCCGATTTTAGCTTCGGTGTCTTCATGAAAGTTGAAGATAACGTCTTGTACTATGACATACTAAAAATTCGTAGAAAACGATGGAGATTTGTGGGGTCAAAAGTTCTATTGTACGGAGACTTTAGATCTGCGAAATTTTCACTGACCTCTTGTTGATTTCTTGATTGCATGTTGATTTCTGTTGGAGATCTCACTTTGTTGTCTTCTTGAAAGTTGAAGGTAACACCTTAAGCTACAACATACTCAAATTTGAAGCAAAAATAACAAGTATAGCTCGGTGAATCGGTTAGATCTTGAAAATAATGGTTCTGGTGAAGTATTTTGAGACACCCGAGATTTCATGGACTTAAATGGTGACCATACTTTGGTTATTTGACCTAGATCTCTTCATGAAACTTGTAAAGGACACCTTGGTACATAACATACTCAAATTTCAGAGGAAAAGAAAAATATTTGATGGGTGATATCTAAAAATTTCGGAGAAGTGTGTTCTGGCCGACGCGGTAGTGTTTCCAGACGCTTCGTAGGGTTGTATAAATTAATCTAAAAATAATTTGGCTTAGAGTTCTGAATGCAAAGTGTACGAAAATGTGTTGGCTATCACCCTGTAAAATTTCGTAATTTTTGAAGGCCATATGAGTATTTTAATCGAATTTATTTGGAAACTGTGCAAGTCTGGCCATTATCCGAGTATAAGGTGCTATTTTGTGGAAATTGTGAAATTATGAGAAATTCAATTTGGTCATGAATTTTGTATGAAATTGTGATCCTATTGATTTGTTTAGTGATTGTTTGGATATTATGATTTTGGGAAAATCATGGATATTAAATTTAATATATATTTATGAAAGTAAATAAATATAATAATATAATAATAAAATAATAATATAATAATAATATAATAATAAAATAAAAAGGGATTATTTTATTGACCATGAATTCCATTGAAATTATTATGCATTGTTATATGACATTGGTGTATGTATGATCATAAATTGTGATGCATGTGTGAATCATATGCCATGTAATAATGAGATTAAAAGGATGGTGAATGTGGAAAATGATATGTGAGTAAGAGGTTGTGGTGGATGATGATGTCTGGTGGCCTAGTGGCGTAATTCCGGAGATTCCCCGGGAGTGTCGGGATGCCCGGTGGTATACTGTACGTAATTCCAGGGGAGGCCTGGTGGTATGTCGGTACATAATTCCGGAAGCCTTGTCGGAGGTCTTTGCCCGAAGGGAATGCCTCGTGATGCCAGGATTTGGGTGTGAGATGCCCAGCTAGAAGGGTAAAGGCCGGATGTCCGGTTGTATCTTGGATACATGCCTGGAGGTTCCTCGTGATGCTAGTTGGGATGCGAGATGCCCGGAATGTGGGGGGCCGGATGCCCGGTTGTATCTTGGATACATGCCCGGAGGTTTTTCTTGCATGAGATGCGAGTGTAAAATATGAGATAAAATTGATGAATCGAGGAAGGGTGATGTGGTGATCAAATTTAAAGATAAAGATGAAAATTAACTCATGGCATGATATGGTATGATACGCATGATGATATGCATGATGATGGTGATGATATGTGATGCGATATGATGATCACCCATGGTATGATACGCATGATGATATGCATGATGATGGTGATGATATGTGATGCGATATGATGATCACCCATGGTATGATACGCATGATGATATGCATGATGATGGTGATGATATGTGATGTGATATGATGATCACCCATGGTATGATACGCATGATGATATGCATGATGATGGTGATGATATGTGATGTGATATGATGATCACCCATGGAATGATATGCATGATGATGATGATGATGATGATGATGATGATATGTGATGTGATATGATGATCACCCATGGTATGATAAGGCATGATGATGCATGATAGTATTACGCATGGCTTCAAGGTAAGTAATGCTTGCAATGCATGTACGACTTGTATGATGCATTGAGTTGTTATTGGATTCCTTTACCTGCTGAGTGGCTGTACTCACCCCTTTTGGGGACCAACATTTCAGATTAGTAGATGGTTTGAACGGTTGGATGTGACCGTGAGGAGGAGGATAGCAAGGGAAGGAACTTTTGGACGCCGACACTAATCGATGGACTTAAAGTGTATGACTGTTTGAGGAAATATCGGTCATCTTTTGGAGTGTAGCCGAATATAAAAGACTACGGCATTTTGATGTACTGATGAATTATGTCCATCTAATTTAAGTAAATAAAAGTGTATGGCTTTTACTTATAAATATTTAGTAGGTGTGCATCGATTTCTAAATGTAGGGAAGGGAATTGTTGGATATGCTTCCGTTATGTAAATTGCGCAAGGGATTGTTAATAAAAGATGTAAACCCCTATGGTTGTATGGACCCGCTGCAACTAAAAATGGTATCAGAGTGACTTGTTATTTGGGAAAGAAAAAGGAAAAGCGAATTGTGTTGACTCTAGCGGATCGGGGGCCGTCGAGGGGTGCCACACCGATATAAAGAGTACATCCATGTGCATTAACTTCCCGAGCCAATTTCCTTGAGACATTTAGGAATCTAGCATATTTTTTTGAATGCAAAGGAAAAAAGAAAAAGGAAGGAAAGAGAACATGAGGCAACGAGAAAAGCAACAAAACTGAAGCAAGGGGGACATTGGAAACAATAATTCAGAATATTCGCTCAACCGATCTGCTCGAAGAGCTATTGGAGTGGGGATCATTTAGAATAGTTCCCACAACTCTTGTCAAGAGGATGACATGTCCTGGGATGATAAATTATAGAGGTAACCACTCGGCAACCATATGTTTTTGTCAATCTACATGTTTGACTGATGCGTTGGTGACTCTTCGTATATTTCATAAATGACATTGCTTTAACACTTGATAAAAAAATTTATTTTCAGTATAGAAATGCATTTGGTACTATCCTTAAAAGTTATAGTACAAATAAATTTCTTTTAATTATTTAATAAATTTATTACATTTTTTCTTTTATTTTCTTCTTCCTTTGTCTAACTGGTCACCGGCTTCGGTGATCGGCTAGACGAGGGCCGACAACCTTGCCGGCCTTGGGAGCCTTGCCGGCCCTTAGCAAGGCCAAGCCTCACCCTTGGCTAGGCAAGAGCTTGCCCAGATTTGGTGAAGTTGAGGAAGAAAGACAAAGAAAATTGCTTGGTTCTAAAAATTATTTCCCAAAAAAAAAGAAGTAATTTTTCTCTATTTCTTCATTCTGTTCCAAATCTATTTCGGAGAACAACTTTGTTCCCGAAAATAAAAAAGTTACCAAATGGATTTCTGTCCTTTTTTTTTTAATATGGAGAACAAACGAATAAAATTAGGCCATGTTTGTCACACTCCCAAACAGAGCCTAACTTACGGGAGAAGCATCTTTAGAATATGAATATAAATATGAAATGGTTGGTTCTCCCAATTTGACAACAAGTCATGGAGTCCTCTTTCTTTTATGTCCTTACAAGCGGAAGCTTATCATGACGTCGGTGTAAATTTTTTCGTTTTCACTCGGCATTGTCCCCACATATATTCAACAATTTCCTTTTCTTTTTTCTTGGGTTTCCTACAAGTTCTGATGTTTAGTTATTTTTGCCAGGTGTTTTGCTAATAATTAAGTTTAGACTTTCAGGCACAGCATTTTTCCCCCTGCAAAGCTGCATGAATCATTTCTGGGATCCTAACACCAAAGCTTTCAAAAGATAGAAGGTATAAGTAAACCTGTGCATTTTTAGTTCATAACGGTGATGTTATTTGTTGGAGAAAACTTCCGTATTTATTTTGAAGCTGACAAAACGTTTCCATCAGTCTAGTCTAAAGACTTGCAGTGTGACAGTCTGATTTTCTGCTTCTGTTTTCAATTAAATAAATCGGGCTTTTCGTCGACGTGCTTATAGCGCTATTCTCTGAGCTGATCACTCATGAGATAACTTGACTAATCGGAAAAGTTATTAAAGGATTTTGATGCAACACACTTGAGAATTCGACCAGGAATCGACTGCTTAACCGTGTTAGTATACAAGGATCATTTCGGCACAATTGAAAATCTATCAGAAATCAGAAACATGTCGATTCGATAGAGATAAAATTAGGCTTGGGTGATTCCATCTAATTACATAATTTTTGTCGATCGGCACTAAACTGATTTTTCTATTGTTTTGGTACCCTGTGCTCGTAATTGAAATCTTGAGATTTTTCACGACAATCGAGAATCGTCAATGCGTCGAAGATGTACATTGTGGCTCGGGAATAATCGACCACGGGTCAGTTGCATCAAAAATTCCTAAAAATTAACTGATAATTTAGGTTGTGCTAAAATCACATTTGACTGAAATTAACCGAGAAAATGATGTCAATTATAGAAATTAAGAATTGTCACGTGTCACAATTCATCTCAAGGACATTGTTGCATCTTCTCAAAATTTATTGATGATGGGAATTGTTCACGAAATGTGCAAGATCAGCAAATTAAAAGAGCAAGGGAATTGCCACATTTTAAGTAGGATTTTAAGGCCTCTAATGTGAAGCAATTTAAGAGGTATTATAAGTTGTTACTAAGGGACTTGACCCTATTGAATTAGATGTTAGATTGGTAATTAAAGAAAGAAGAGAAGTCTCCTCAAAAGGAAATTCGTAGGAATCCCTCTCTCCTACAATTTCACCTCAATTTCCTTGGTACTTAATGGAGATGGACTTCGAAAAGATAGAGGGACCACATAATAGGGAAAGGAACTCAATCTCTATGGGAAAAAGCTACGAGAATCAACTTCAAAATTTGGATTCAACAATTTACATGGATTCCAACATTTTCTTTCATCCCATTTAGAAGAGACAACGTTGGAAACTTTGTGGGGCCTACGATAGTGATAGGTGGCCAAAATTTCTATGGAAAAATACGCCAAAAGCTGAAGGAAATTTCAATGAAACTTCCAAGCAATTTCCTCTCCTTCCCCACGCTTTTCTCACGCATGGACGTCTGCTGTATATTACGATGGCAACTTCCACTTTTTCCTTTCTTCCTCTTATTTTATTCTTCTCCCTTGTCTCTTTCAACGTACAAGCTGTTGCTTTCTCTTCCCTTTGAACGTGCAACTTCCATTTCTGCTCCCTCTTGAACGACAAACCGGAGACTAAGAAACAAAACAAAGCAAGGCGTGAACGTGACGTTACCAAAAAAAATTCTTGGACCCACATAAACGTCAACCGTCTGCCACCATGGTTTTTATATATAGGTCGGATAGTTCGAGCAAGGAAAAAACCCCCTCACCCGCACAAGAACCGCACAACCGACCAAACTCCATATTTAGTTCTCTCTACCAAAAAATTTATAGATTCGTGTGTTGCTGTTGCCATCACACCACAGCACATTCCTCTGCGGTTTCAGCTCAACACCATCACCGAGAGGCTCAAGGCTGGTCTCTGTGTTGCTGTCCAACCACCAACGAGAGCTGCCGTTAGCTGTGAATAGGTGAGTTGTCTTCTAAATTTGGATTAGGGGTTGAGTACCTCTATTAGGAATTCATACAAGTTAGAAAGATGTAGATGACGTTATATATGGATAGATGTTGGTTAGGGATGTTATGATGGCCATAGAAAAGTTTAGATAGGGTTTAGAGAGCAAGACAAATGTCGTGGAGGAAGATTCAAACTAGAACAGTAGCTGATTTCTGAAACAGTTTCCAGGATGTGTGTGTTTTGCTAATTTCGTAGACAACTGTGTGTTGCGATTTTGAAGAAATTTATTCTGACAAAAAAATTTGGACATCTTAAATATTAACATATATTTTTCTTATAGTTTTTAGAAATTAAAAAGATGATGATTTTAATGATGTCATCCTCGGAACAGTAATTCGGAGAGTTTTCTAATCCGTGACCTGTTATGATTCTAAGAGCTGTTACTGACCTTTAGATGTCGAATTTTCAATTGGTTTCTTCATGAAAGTTGTTCGTTACAACTTATAGTTTATCATACTCGAATTTCAAATCAAACGGACCAGATTTTGACCCAAAAACGAATTGATTTCAATGAGTTAGGCTCTCTGGAATTGGACTCGATTTTTGTGCTGGATAGAAAGAATTTCTGGGCTGAATACAGAGGGATCTGGATCTCGGTGTCTTCATGAAAATTTTTTATTTTTGTGTTTTCTAGCACGTATCCAAATTTGAGAATTTTTCAAGCTCATATGAGTGGGTTTCTGACTTCGAATTTGGGAGAGCGTAATTGGACTGTTTTCTGTGAATTTGGGTTAGTAAGAGTGTATGTTTGTTTTGAAGTATCCTTGCTATGAAATTGCTTAATTGAGATTGTGAATGCTATGTGTAACTGATTATTGAAGTGTGACATTGATCATATGCATTCATGGCATGAGATTCTGCCACGAGCCTTTGGGGTCGAGCGATGCTCCTTCGGAAATGCTCCAAGTCAACGGATGCCGGTCGCAGTGAAGGCTGAACCGATGCTCCTATATGGAATGCTGTCTAAATGTAAACGATGCCGCGCTCGACAGTGCAAGGCGATGCCCAGTTATGCTGGAAGACTGTTATCTGAGCATTGAAATCATTTGTGACACATGAAATGCCTGGTTATGCCGGAAGACTGTTATCTGAGCATTGAAATCATTTGTGACACAAGAAATTCCCGGTTATGCCAGAAGACTGTTATCTGAGTATTGAAATCATTTGTGACGCATGAATGGGTAGAAAGTGAGGGACCTAATTAAAAGACAGAACTGTGTGGTGCAGTATGGGACGTGCCATAATGGTTTAGTCTGGTAATTGGGGGTCCGTATAATTATGTGACATTTATGTCCTTACATTTGTATGTGTTAAAAGCATTCTGATGATATATGATTTCGATATCTTATGCATGATTTAATTGACACTAACATGTAGGAAAATATTGGTATTAAGAAAGTGTGAGAAAGACAATTAGATTGCATGTTGAGTGTACCATTCTCCTAATATGGATTTAGGGGATTTACTCACTGAGATGTGATCTCATCCCGTCGTGGGCTAAAATTTTTTAGGTCCCTAAATGAAGAAAGGCCAGGTCGTGTAAGGAGGAATAGGACTCTTGCTATCTCCTTCCAAGTGATGATGGGTTTTCCGTCAATATTGGATGTAGGGTGACAGCTCACCCCTGAGAAATCGAGAAGTATGGTAGTGTAGTAGTAAACTCCAGTCTTATAGATAGAAGCTTAGTTAGTGGGTAATCGAACAGCTTCACTTTTTGTATCAGACCTTGGGGTGTTAAAGTGGTATGTATATGTATATATATGTGCTGTGATATTGTAGGTGTGGCTTGTGAAAAATAATATCCTACGTTTCTATCCCACTATTTTGTTGTATGGAGATTGTTTTACGTTTTCGCGTGTGCAAAATAATGAATGGGTCAGCAACAATTCCTGGGATGTTGCAAATTTTAAATCAACCATTGAGAGATGTGCATGTGCCCGGGGTTCGGGTCGTGACATGCGGACTCTTTTGTCAAAGTCTGAAGACCGCTGAACCACTAGACTCAAGATTCAAAGTCTACTATCATTGACAATTTCTACATCGTCGAAGAAGACTTATCAAGAATTGAGTATTTTTTTAAGGATTTGATTCTATCAACTGAAGAAGACCCCTCGGCTGGATATAGCATCTCAGAATCTATTATTCGTTTTTATTCGGGTAACTTAGATCCATTAATTGGCGAAGCATACTTGGAAGGTTTTACTTATGGAAACCTAGATCTTGATTGTATGGGCGAGCAAAATTGATGGACTATTGTCATATTCCTTAAATAACTCGAGATCTCTCCAATTAATTTTGTCCAATGAGTAGATTGGAAGAGCTCCTTTGGAAAGTGCTAACGCGTATGAAGGCATGGAGGAGTATATAAGAAAAACGTTCTAGTTATTCGAAAGTGTGCGCGATAGATAAATTCCAAAGTCTAAAGCTTATTGTTCTTTGCCAATTCAATTGTTAAGCATAAACTTGTACTCAAAAGAGAGTTTATACATTTGTAAGACCTTGAGAAAGTGTAGCAGAGTCTCTACACTATGGAATCGAAGACGTGATACTATAACGACTCTTTTGATTCATAGTGAAATCTATCCGATGGACTGTCAGTGCGGGAGAATGGATGTAGGCTTGGATTAAGCCGAACCACTATAAACCTTGTATTCTTATTCTTTTCCCTAAACTCTTTTACTTTACTCGTAACTCTATTTAATTGTTAAAGTCTTGTTTCCACTTTAAAGTCTACTATGAATTAGACTCTGGTTAAAAGTAAAGTTTACACTATACATTGTAAAAGTTTGTTTTCACACCTATTCACCCCCTCTAGGTGCTCATACTAGCATTCAAAATTGGTATCAGAGCCTGTGTACTTATTTAAATTGAAGTGTTTTTACTTCAGAGTTAACAATCCATGACTAGTATGTTGGCTCCAAGTTTGGTTGAAGGGCAAAGTAACACCAGACTGCCTTACTTTGATGGGAAGGAATACAATATATGGAAAACTAAAATGAAGACATTCCTAAGATCAAAAGACCCTTTTGAATGGGATATAGTAGACAATTATTCCTAAAACCACAACAGTCTTAGAAAGGGGAAAAGAAGTTGTTGAGTTCAGCGAGATAACTCAAGAAGAGATAACCAAGAGACAAGCTCTTGATGCAAAAGTAATTTATATTTTGTATTGTGCATTATCTCCTACTGAATATAACAGAATATCTTCTTGTGAAACAGCTAAATAAGTCTGGGATAGATTGCACATCACCTATAAAGGAATCGATCGACTGAAAGAAACTAGAATCAAAATTCCGCTAGGTCAATATGAAGCTTTCAGGATGAAACCAGGAGAATTCTATCACTGACATGTTTAGTCATTTTACAGAAATTGTGAATGGTCTTGAGTATCAAGGTCAACCAATCTTTGGACTCATTAAGGTTAACAAGTTACTACGTGGACTTTCCAAAGATTGGAATCACGTAAAGACCTCAATAAGGGAGACACAAAGGATCATGCCACTTTCTGTTGACGAATTGATTAGCACTCTTTAGTCTTATGAAGTGGAGCAAATCAATGAAGATGAAGATCCCAAATGTAAAAAATCTATTGCATTAAAATCTAATGATGATTCTGATATTACAAATTCAGAAGACGATATGGATGATGAAGAGCTTGCTCTCATGATAAAAAGGTTTAGAAAACTGAACAAAAATGGAAGAAGATTCAATTGGAAGAAACAAAGTTCTCAAAAGTTTTAAAATAAATCAGCTGAGAATAATGAATCCAATAAAGACGCGATTTATTTTGAATGCAAGAAAAAGGGACACATCAGACTCAACTGTCCCTTACTAAAGAAAAAGAAAGGAAAAGCTAAGAAATACATAAAAGCTCTCAAAGCATAAACTTGGAGTGATACCGAGTGTGAAGAAAGTGATGATAATTATGCTAATATTTGTCTAATGGCACAATCAAAATCAGATTCAGACTCTGAGATAGACTCAAACTCAGACAGTGAAATTGATGTAAGTAATTTTAAAATTCCTACTAAAGTCTTTAAATATATTGATGAATTGTATCTTAGTTTCAAAACTTCTCTAAAGAGGATTTCCGAACTAAAAAGAGAAAATTCTGCATTTAAGCAACAAGAGACTATTTGGAAAAAAAAAAGTTGAAAATTTGGATAAAAGTGTTATTACTTTGAAAGAAAAAGCAGACTCGCTTTCAAAAGAAAAAGCACTTTTGAAAAATGATATTTCAAGTATTTCAAAAATGTTTTCTATAGGATCCAAGAAATTAGAAAATATTCTTTCAGCACAAAGACCTTACTTTAACAAATCAAGTTTGGAAATGACTACTAAAACCATTCCTCTAATTGATTTTCCAAAAGTGAAGGAAAGAATAAACAAAGACCTACAAAAGATTTTTATAGAAATCATTTCCAAAAAATCTTTGTAAAACTTATAGGCTGCGATACTCTTAAATGTTCTAAGTGCAATAGCTCAAAACATTTTGAGAAAGAATGTCATATGGTTTGGAAACCTGTTAAGAAGGTTTGGGCAAAGACTATATCTTGCACTAACTCCATTGGACCCAAAAAAGATATGGGTACCAAAGAAAGCTTGAGTTCCTTTTTTAAATGCAAGTCACTATAAAAAAAAAAAAAAGATTAAATGGTACTTGGATAATGGATGCTCAAGACATATGACAGGAGACTCGAGTTGTTTCATAAAGCTTATGCAAGTTAATGGTAGAAAAGTTTCTTTTAGAGAAAATAGCAAATGAAGAATTGTGAGATGCAGAACTATAAAGATTAGAAGTCTCACAATCAACAATGTTTCCTTAGTGGAAGGACTCAACTACAATTTGCTGAGTATCAGCCAACTATGCAACACATGTTACAAAATCAACTTTCAAGAAGGAATATGCTCAAGAACCAATAAAGACTCCTCTCAAACATTCACAGGGCGAAGACATGGGAATATATATCATTTGAATATCAAACCAGAAAAATCCCAATGTCTAATTTCAATTCAAGAGGAAGCAAATCTCTGGCATAGAAAACTTGGCCACATCAACATGAAGCAAATAGCCAAGATCTCTGTAAAAAAGCTTGTTTGTGGACTACCCAACCTGATATACCAGAAATCTGATTTATGCACACCATGTGTATTGGGAAAATAAGTTAGAAATTCTTTTAAACCAATAAATCACGTTTCTACTAATCGTGTGCTGCAACTCTTGCATATGGATCTCTTTGGACCAACCAAAACTCAGAGCATTGGAGGTAAGAAATATTGCCTAGTAATAGTGGATGATTACTCACGTTTCACTTGGGTATAATTCCTAGCAAGTAAATCTGAAACATTTTCTTATTTTATAAAATTTGCTAAGAAAGTTCAAAATGAGAAAGGGTATGTTATTTCAAGTATACGGACAGACCATGGAGGTGAGTTTGAATATCAAGACTTTGCTAAATTTTGTGATGAATCTTGTTTTCAGCATGTGTTCTCCTCACCATACACTCCAGAATAGAATGGAGTTATGGAAAGGAAAAATAGATCGTTGCAAGAAATGGCTAGAACATTGTTAATTAAAAGTAACATTTCCTCTCGTTTTTGGGTTGAAGCAGTTTCTAAGCGTGTTATATTGTTAATAACAAATGAAGAATTTCTAACCTATTCTGGAGAAAACTTCCTATAAGTTATTCAAAGGAAAGAAGCCAATTGTTTCTTTTTATTATGTGTTTGGATGCAAATGTTTTATATTGAAAAACACAAATGATCGAATTGGTAAGTTTGAAGAAAAATCAGACGAATGCATCTTCCTTGGATATTCAACCACTAGTAAAGCTTACAGAGTATATAACAAAAAGACTCAATTTGTGGAGGAATCAATGAATGTCAAATTTTAAGATTTTATACAGAATCAATCGATTCAAACACAACCTGAAGAATCTGAACCTACTCCAAACTTTTCAAAGTCTAAATCTCCAAAAGCAGCTCAGACTTCAGAAGACCAGCAACAAATGATCGTTGAAGAATCAAATGAAGAAAAAGATCAACAATTTCACAAATCGACCAGTAACTGGAAGCATAAGTCTAGTCATCCCAAAGAACTCATTATTGGTAACATTAATGAAGGGATTCGTAGAAGATCCAAAAGGCATGAAGAGTCTAGTGCTGTGACTCATATTTCTGAAATAGAACCCAAGAGTATAAAAGAAAATTTAATTGATGAAAGCTGGATTGAAGCTATGCAAGAAGAACTTAGGCAATTCAGTATCAATGATGTCTGGGAATTGACTCATAAACCAAAAGGTAAATCTAGCATTGGAGCTAAATAGGTTTTCAAGAACAAGATGAACGAGAAAGGAAAAGTCATAAGGAACAAAGCAAAACTCGTGGCCAAATGATATATGCAAGAAGAATGGATAGACTATGATGAGACTTACGCACCAGTAGCAAGGTTAGAAACAATTAGATTATTACTTGCTTTTGCTTGTTATAAGAATTTCAGGATATTCCAAATGAATGTCAAAGGCGCTTTCGTAAATGGACTTATCTAAGAAGAAGTCTATGTGAAACAATCTCCCGGTTTTGAAGACCCAAGGAAATCAGACTTTGTATTCAGACCGCAAAATGTGTTATATGGTTTAAAGCAAGCACCTTGAGCTTGGTATGACAGATAAAGTAAGTTTTTAATTCAAAATGGCTTTATTAAAGGTAAAGTAGATACTACATTGTTTATTAAAAGAGAAAGCAAAAACTTTTTACTTGTTCAAATTTATGTTGATGATATTATTTTTGGATCACCTAACGAAAATCTGTGCAAGAAATTCTTTAAGACTATGCAGGATGAGTTTGAAATGAGCATGATAGGTGAACTATCCTTCTTTCTAGGACTTCAAGTAAAACAATTGAAGGAATGCATTTTCAGTCATCAAGAAAAATATGCTAAAGAACTTGTGAAAAAGTTCGGCTTGGAGAATTGCAAAAAGATTGATATACCAATGTCAAGTTCATCGAAGCTAGACAAAGATGAAGGAGGAAAGAAAGTCGACTAGAAGCTATACAAGAGTATAATTGGTTCACTTATTTAACTTATTGCTTCTAGACCTGACATTTAGTTTAGTGTCTGTATTTGTGCCAGATTTCAATCAGATCCCAAAGAATCTCATTTAAGTGCTGCAAAACGCATCATCAAATACATTGCATCAACCTCTAATTTAGGTCTCTAATGTCCTAAAGAATGAGACTTTACTCTCATTGGAAATTCAGACACAGACCTAGCAGGATGCAGAGTTGATAGAAAAAGCACCTCGGGCACTTGTCAATTACTTGGGAACAGGACAGTATCTTGGTTTTCAAGAAAGCAAAGTACTGTAACTCTTTCAACAGCAGAAGCAAAGCATGTGGCTCTTGGAAATTGTTGTTCACAAATTTTTGGATAAAGTAACAATTAAGAGACTTTGGAATCGAAGACTCATGCACTGAGATCAAATGTGACAACACCAACTTGATTAATCTCACCAAGAATCCAATTCTTCAATCAAAAGCAAAGAGATTTGACATCATTTTATTAGAGACCATGTTCAAAATGGAAAAATCTTGATTCAATTCATTAACTCAAAGAATCAACTAGCGGATATCTTTACAAAGCCTCTAGAGAAAAGTCAATTCGAGCTTGTTCGTTCTAGACTCAATATCTTAAAGTCTGAAGAAGTTCAAACTCAGGGATAAAAGTCTAAAGATACTCAGATTTAGAAGATCAAGATTTACGACTGTAAGTTATTTTCGTTTTTAGAAATTTATCTCACGGATAAAATCTCGAAAAGGTACGTTCATCTATTAATCTATAATTGATTGATATTATCTTCCCCAGTTTTCGTGATTATTGCAATCATTCCTTTTCGAAAAAAAAGTTATCTTTTGAAATGACAGTTATTTATTTTTCAAAAAGGCAGTTATTTTTTGAAAATGCATTTTCTATTTTTCCTTTTACGTCGTTCCGTATGCCTCTTTTCAAGTACCTTATATACTGATCGTCTTCCTCACAAACCCTAAAAGCACAAAATATCACTTTCTTACTTTTACTCTCTAGTTTAATTTTCAAAGTTCTCACCTTTTCCACGAATCGAGTTTGGAATCTCTCAAAGACTGTGAGAATGGCTTCCCAAAGAAAGTCTTCAAGGATCACGAACAGGGGACCACAGCTCATGCGTGAGAGTCCTACGCATTTTGATCTCATTGAGGAAAAAGAATCTCCAAGACAGCAGCAGAGCCCACAACATTCTTGACCGCGTCAATCTCCTCAAGCTAGACCTCAAGGTATTGATCATAGAGCAGAGGAAGAAATCATTGAAGGCGCAGAATCCGTAAGATCTCAAAAGCCCACCTTTATCTTTAAACTTTACTCTACCTTGAAGAAGGGAGGCACTCCCTTAAAATATATTGATGAATTTTTTAAAGAGAAAGGGTATCGAAATAAAACCCACCTTTTGCGAACAATGGAACGGTTGAGATTGCTCCTATAGGGTTGGTAGAACGAGTGTTTGCGAATATTCCAAGCGATCCATGTGTTAGAGGTCTTAGTCAGCCTGATGGGAATGATGATGATAAAATGTACACTCATTTTAAGCCTAGAATAGGTGTTGGGGGCAAATATTCGAAGCAAAATGACAAATTTGTTTCGATCGGATGAACAAAGGCAACTTTACTCTAAGTTGCTAAAGCGAGGGGTGATCAACCCAAGAAGTGTGGACTTTGATTTCCTTGATTCTCTAAATGTGAAGTTGCGAGAGAAATTCACTCTTCTCAATCTTGAACAATTTTGCTCTGAATCAACAATGGCTCATCTAGAACTCATTGCGTACTTCTATTCTAATCTAAGTTTCTTAGATGCGAATAGATTTTTTTTTAGTGTTCGCGACCAGGACTATATCGTTGACATGGACACATTGGCGGATGTGATTGGAGTAGAGCAAGGGGCATTCCAATCAATTAGTGTGTCCGTTGGTCGTACGACGGTAGAGCTTGCTTAGGATGGAATGGAAGAAGGAAGAATTTTGTACTTGAGGATGAATGCCTCACACATTTTTCTTCACAAGATCGTGATCAACTGCCTTAAACCCAAATCGACTTCGAAGACCGACGTCTCCAACTCAGAAGCAAAGCTGATGTATGCTATCAACGCTGGCAAGAAGTTCTCTCTGCCTCACACAATCATATTTCACATGTATAGAACGATGGTGAAAGACAAGGGCCAATTTCCTTACTCAGCACTTGTTACAAAGCTATTCAGACGATTCAATATTCAACCTCTCAAGATTCTACGTATTCGTACCTATGAACAAATGGTGGTGGGACTGAAAATGTTTTCCAAAATGCGACTAAATGAGCTAAACAAAGCTTTGGAGCGATTGAAGGATAAAACCCTTGTCAAGACTTACTAAGTTTCTTCGGTTGCAAAATGGAAAGGGAAAGAGCCAATGACTACTTTATCTAGGAAAAGAAGAACACTCATCTTGGAGGATGAAGAAGATGAGGATGAAATCACCATTTCCGCTCTTGCATTGAGAAACCTACAAGATTCTGTTCCAGAAACAGAGGAGAGAGAGGCTTAGGACAGAGAAGAAGCAGAGCAAAGGAGTGGAGAGAGAGAATCGATGAGAAAAGAAGCGGAGGAAGAAAGGATTACAGAAGAAGAAGAAGGCAGAGGTGAACCAAACGAAACAGAGCATGAAGAGTACTTCCCACCGCCTAAAGACAATGAAGTAGGGGGAGTTACTGAGAAAAGAGGTACCTCTTCAATTGCCTTTACTAATGAAGATGTTAGCCGTTCACCTGCAAATCCATAAGACATCTATGCCTCTCAATTTCCTGAGGAAGGACATGAGGTTTCATCGCCAAATCTAGGTGCTCATGCTGATTTGCCATCATTTGCCAATACTCCTACTGATCATGCAGAGGCAAGCACTCAAACTGATAATACAGCAGACTTTTGAAGACTGCTTGATGTTCTTATGGAGATGCGAGGCCAGATTTATGCCCTAGGATGCGAAGTTCAGAACTTGCATAATGTAGGTCAAGCATATTCAATTTCTTTGCATGATCAAATTCATGCCCTTGCCCTTCAAGTTC
Organism: Eucalyptus paniculata subsp. matutina; assembly: GCA_017140255.1. Lineage (NCBI taxonomy): Eukaryota > Viridiplantae > Streptophyta > Magnoliopsida > Myrtales > Myrtaceae > Eucalyptus > Eucalyptus paniculata. The sequence goes on from CM029445.1 coordinate 25,450,603, forward strand.
AAGCTAATGCCAAGGGTGAAGAAGTGGCTCAACTAAAGGAGGATTTGAAAAAGCTGGAAGGGATTTTCTAGTCGATGGGAGATTTCCAGCTAATTCGTGTTACAAAGCAATCCTAATTTCATTCTCTTTTCATTTCTACTTTTTAATGCTGACAAAAAGGGGGAGATGGTGCAAATTTGAGATTTAATTCCTATTTGACTTGACTTTTGAATGACTTTACTTTTGTTTGGATGTTTAGTTATGACTGGATTTGGATTTGGATTGTTTGATCATTTAAGTGTTTGCTACAGTATCTTAAGCACTGTTGGTATTTCATGGCAAAGATAGTTGTTTATTTACAAGACTAACTTATTTCTTGTGGACACAAATTTAATGCTATCTTTACTAAGTCAATTATATTTGTGAGATATCCATGTTTGCTTGAGTATTGTTTTGCAAGTCAAAAATATCCAAATCCGCAGGAAAGTTTTGTCACCATAAAAAAGGGAGAGATTGTTGGAGAAAACTTCCGTATTTATTTTGAAGCTGATAGAACGTTTCCATCAATCTAGTCTGAAGACTTGCAAACTCTTTCATCAAAGTTTGAAGACCGCCGAACCATCAGACTCAAGATTCAAAGTCTACTCTCATTGACCGTTACTAGACCGTTAAAGGAGACTTATCAGGAATTGAGTATTTCTTTAAGGATTTGATTCTATCGATTGAAGAAGATCTCTCGGCTGAATATAGCATCTCGGAATCTATTATTATTTTTTATTCGGGTAACTTAGATCCATTGATTGGCAAAGCATACTTGGAAGATTTTACTTATGGAAACCTAAATCCTGATTGTATGGACGAGCAGGATTTGTGGGCTATCATCACATTTCTTAAATAATTCGAGATATCCCTAATTGATTATGTCCAATGAGTAGATTGGAAGAGCTCCTTTGGAAAGTGCCAATGGGTATGAAGGCATAGAGGAGTATATAAGGAAGACATTCTAGTTATTCGAAAGTGTGCGCGATAGATAAATTCCAAAGTCTGAAGCTCCTTGTTCTTTGCCAATTCAATTGTTGAGCGTAAACTTGTACTTAAAAGAGAATTTATACATTTGTGAGACCTTGAGGAAGTGTAACAAAGTCTCTACACTATGGAATTGAGGACGTGATACCGTAACGACTCTTTTGATTCATAGTGAAATCCAGTTAACGTTATTTACTGAGATCACCCTTCAAAATCGATTGAACCGATGCATTCCTTTCAACAATCCTTGAAGATCAACCGCTCTCCAAATTTGTAGGTACAAATTTGACAAGTATCGCATAATGTTGCCTTTTATCCATAACTTGTATGGATTAGGCTGGATAACCATTTTTGAGACTTGCTCACGATTTTGAAACTTTAGACTATCGAACCAAATATTTTCAAGGGCACCTGAGTGGGTGGACAGATGCAAATGATAGGCAGCAGGGCTGATTTAATTGCTGCTACCTTTTTTGGATAGAGATGATCAGAGCAATAATAGTGGCGTTAAAGTCCATCTCAAGGGAGAAGAGGTTATCTCACGTGGCTTAATCTGGCTAGTTAGCATATGCCCGGATGAATTTAGTCCAGTTTAGGTGTAAAGCACTGCAGATTCATTCTCTTATAGTGAGCATATGTACAACCGACATGCTAGAAATTCTGAAATTTTACAGGTTACAATTTCATACATGAATGAGAATTTACCCTTTGAAGGGAGCTAGGCACTGCTTACAGACTATGGTTTCAAGTGCGAGTGCTCAAAACGCCAAGAAGAATTCTAATATACATTCCTACATAAGTTTGCATCTAATGTTGGTCAGACCACAGATTATTGTTGGAGGTTCCAACCGTGGCGGTGGTTTATAACAATGAAACGAAAGCTTGGTTGAGTAGCATGACATAATTACTACTCAAGTGAAAGTTATGTTTGATCGATCGATATAAAAGTACATCCATATGAATTTACTTCATGAGCCCATTTCCTTGAGACATTTTGGAAATCTAGCATAAATCCTTCAACGTAATTATATAGTTGTGAGTAACAAGACAAAAAGGGGAAAAAAGGCGATAAGAAAAGCAACAAAACTGGAGCAAGGGGGCCAATGGAAATAGAAATTCTCAATCAATTCGCTGGAAAATTCCGCACGTCGAAGTGGGGATTATTTAGCATGTTCCTGCAACTTTGGTCAAGATAATGACAATCAACATGGATGCCATTACATGTGATGTCATGACATCAGGGGTGATCCCAGTAGTCACTTTTCCCACATAAGAAATGGAGGTAGGAAGTTTGATTCCCACCTTCTCAAGAGAATTAAGATTGGGAACGTTTAGTTATAAGTGTGGGGTTCAACTCTCATACTTTATAAAGAGGTAGGGCGAAAGACTAACAATGAGATGCAAGTTAAAATAGAAGAGGTTAAAAAAAATGACTTCAATGAATCAAATCAGGTGGAATGAAAGAGAGCTAAATAATGAGTCAATGACAAGGAGTGAGCTTCCACGGAAAGAGAGTAGAAAATAACAATCTGAAAATGACTTCAAAGAGTGACCTTATCAGGAAAAAAAGAGAGTGGAAGTTGCCATGCATCTTAATCGTGCTTAGTGACCTTCCGTGGAAAGAGAATAGAACATAGCAATCTGAAAATGACTTCGAAGAGTGACCTCACCAAGAAGAAAGAGAGTGGAAGTTGCCACGCATCTTAATTGTGGTTCCAGCACCTTGTTTTTTTTTTTCTTTTTTTTGGTAGATAAAGACCTTGTTGTTGATTGGCCATAAAGAGATACCCGGAGCAATATTGTGAGTTACGAAAGGTCTTTATATTCTTAAAATATAACACTTCAAAGGAATGAGCAACGTGTTCAAAAGCACTAATTATAGCTAACGATGTGATCTAGAGGGGCATAAATATGTTGATTTATGAAAACATAATTTTTGGGGATAAGTCAAGTTTGATATATGCAGGAATATTAAGTCCAATATGCTCCTATCAGATATAAAATGAGACAAGAAAAGGATAGAAGGTGATGCACACAGTTCTTTCACAACGAGGGTCGCCGCCCATCACTCGAATCTCAGCCAAAGATAGCCTAAAAGGCCCTCGCTTGGTTTTTTATTTGTGTGTTTTTTTAAAATTTAGCCCTTATTATTTGTTAATATAGTTTGATAAAAATTTGGCTAAAAAATAATATATGCATCAAGACGACATTGTTTTAGGCTTATGTTTTATGTTTGAGTGACATTAATGCCACATAAGAGAGAGAAGATAATAGAAAAAACCACGTAAGCATTATCCGTTAGCCAAATTGGATGGAGTTAACAAAATGAATTGATTTACTAATTCGACAAGTTTCAAGACTTGATTATACTTTTTGAAAGTTTTAATACTCAATTACACTTTAGTGACAAGCTTAGAACTTATAGTGCACTTATTCCAATATAGAAATATCAATTTCAAATGCATCAACGTTGTATTCAATCATTACAAGATTCGACCTCTAGCTCTAGTCGAAAGATACAATTCAATATTTTATTTTTCATCAAGGAACAATAATTGTACACTACAGAGATCGAGACACAATTTAACAGCTGAAGATTTTGGAAATCTCATTAACGTGAGGTTTTCTTGAATTGGATAGAGGGAACGTTGCTGGCAACTTTGAGGACATTTTGTTGAAGATAAGATGGCCTTGCTAGTGAAATTTTCCTTTGGAACTTCTAGCAAACAACATTCTGCTGAATCACCTAGTCATTGTTAGGCTCTAAGGTGATATTGCCACAAAAGAAAGGAGCGGAAGGGTCAAAATCAAAACTTGATAAGTTTTCCACCACATTTTCCAGAAACGCCACATTTTCCGTGAAACAAACGGAGTCTTTATTCTTTTTAAATTTCTATTTATCCAAAATGAGGTAAAACAAAGGACAATTAAACAAAAGTAAAACTTAATGCCTATGTGACGTGAAATTTCTTTTTGTTAGGGCCAAATTAGTCTATCATTTTTATGCTAATAACCCTAAGTATTAGCCAAAATTTAGATGTCCACAATGGACATTAATGCATAAGTTTGCACCAATGTTGCCATAAATTATAGTTTTAGGGTTCAATTGTGGACGTGAAAGTGGTAACAATATAAGTATGACTTAATTAAAGGTCATGCTGGATCAACCGATATCCATACATTAACTTCATGAGCCATTTTCTGAGTTATATTGGGAATATAACATATTCATTAGGTCAAATAATTGAATAGCATAGGTATATTTGCATTTCATTGATTTAAATGTAAATGTTCACACCATTTTTTTATTGATATTCTTTTTTTCAATCTTGAAGATTAAAATAGTAACAGAATATTTGTTGAGGGTAGGCATTATCAATATTAATATTAAATGGCCGAAGGAATGTCGAAGGGGATGATTATTTAGCATTTTTCGACAGACAACATGACATGTGAAGATGGCCTTCACCTCACAATTAATAAATGACAAGCTTTGGATTAGTCATCTTTGGCGGACAGGGGCTTAATAATGATGACGAGTGACCCTACGCCAAAAGAAAGAGTTGAATAAAAGGACTTCCATGAGTGAAATTACACGGACCTTACGGCGGACCTTAAGCGGAAAGAAAGAGAGTTCAATAGTTGTAAAGCGGGAAAGGGCTGCGATGAGTGACCTTACGGGGAAAGGAGGGAGGAAGTCGCATCGTGCCTCCTGTTGCTGGAAAATTCTCTTCGCGCAACACTAAAAGATACACGCAATGAGACTATAGACATAATCACTCGGTAATCACATGTTCTTGTCTTAGTTAAAAAAAAAAAAAAAATCACATGTTCTTGTCAATCTGCATCTTTGACTGATGCATTAGCAAATCTCTATATTTTTCACAATTGATATTTGCTCCAGCATTTAATAAAATCCATAAGCTTCCTATCGATGACTATCAATTACTTATCAATTTCTTTCAAGTAGTCAACTGCTAAAAGATTTTTCCATTGATAACTCAAATTGTTTATTGATGAAGGATTTCCTTGATAACCTTTGTACTAATCTCACGATCTTGTATCAGCATCTTGCATTATCAATAAGCGGGCTCACTGATTGTTTTACTTCATTGATGATTTATGTTTTAACTAAATTGTGCTCTCATCAAATGAGCTTGCTATTCATTTAATGTCAATTAAGAGAGTCAACTTAGGCGGAAGCAAAGAGAGTCAATTAGTGACCATCCTAGAAATTGTGATCTCATCAAAAAAAGCTTGCTATTCATTCAATATCAATTAAGAGAGTCAACGGACCCAAAAAATTAATAATAATAATAAGAGAGTCAACCTAGGTGGAACGGGAGAGAGTGGAAGTTGCTATGCATCTTAATTGTGCTTCTAGCTGTATAAATCTCCTCAGAAACCTTGTTTTGTTTGTTTTTTTTTTTTTTTTGACCTTGTTGTTGATTGACCATTAAAAATACCCGGACTAATATCGTGGGTTACGAAAGATCTTTATATTCTTAAAATATAACACTTCAAAGGAATGAGCAACGTGCTCATATAGCACTTATTATAGTTAACAAAGCGATCTAGAGAGGATAAATATGTTGATTTATGAAAACATAACAATTTTTGGGGAGAAGTCAAGTTTGATATATGCAGGAATATTAAGTCCAATATGCTTCTATTAGATATAAAATGAGACAAGTAAAGGATAGAAGGTGATGCACACAATTCTTTTAGAATGAGGGTTGTCGCCTATCACCCAAGGAGAGCCTAAAGGGCCTTGGCTAGTTGTTGTTGTTGTTGCTGTCATCGTTGTTGTCGTTGTCATCGTCGTCGTCGTCGTCCTCATCCTCGTTGTTGGTGTCGTCGGTGTCGTCGGTGTCATCGTTGTTGTTGTTGTCATCGTTGTCGTCTTCGTGGTCATCATCGTCATCGTTATTATTATTATTATTATTATTATTATTATTTAGCCCTTTTTATTTGTTACTCTAGTTTGATAAAAATTTGGCTTAAAAATAATATATGGATCAAGACAACATCATTTTAGACTTATGTTTCATGGTTTAGTGACGTTAATCCCACATAGAAGAGAGAAGATAATAGTGAAAACCATGTAAGTATTATCTGTTAGCCAAATTGGATAAAGTTAACGAAATAAATTGGTTGCACCAATTCGACATGTTTTAGGATTTGATTATACTTTTTGAAAGTCTTAATACCCAATTACACTTTAGCGATAAGTTTAGAATTTATAATGTACTTATCCCAATATAGAAATATCAATTTCAAATACATCAATGTTGTATCCAATCGTTAACAGATTTTACCTCTAGCTCTAGTCGAAAGACACAATTCAATTTTTTATTTTTCATTGAGGAACAAGAAATGTACACTATAGAGATCAAGACACAATTTTACAGCTGAAGATTTGGATATCTCACTAACGCGAGGTTTTCTTGAATTGGGTAGAGGGAACTTTGCTAGCAAGTTTGAGGAAATTTTGCTAAAGACAAGATGGCTTTGTTGGTGAAATCTTCCTCAAGAACTTCTAGCAAACAACTTCCTACTGAATCACCTAGTCATTCTAAGCTTTTAGGCGATATCGCCCCAAAAGAAAGGAGCAAAAAGGTTGAAATCAAATTACAATTGTGTTGAGGCTAATAATACAACATAAAATAGGCTGATTTACAAAACTTGATAATTTTTGGTAAAATAATTTAAGTCAAAGTTTTGGTACATGCGGAAACAGTTTGATCATATTAGATGCAAATGCTTCTGTCAAACATATACAAGGGTAAATGAAGAGATAGGGGATGCAAAAGATCCAATGTGAACTACCTATCTCTAGTGTTCCAATAAAAAATGTGACATCTAGATTTTCGGGTTCGGATTTTGATTAGATAAATTGGGCATTTCATCGACGCGACTATAGTATTTTTCTCTGAGTTGGCCACTCACGAGATAACTAGACTAGCTGGGTAAGCTATTAAGAACTTAAAGGCAAATAGACTTGAGAATTCGACCAAGAATCGATTTCTCGACTGTGCTCATCTTTAGAGGTCATTACGGCACAGTTAAAAATCGAATTAAGATCAAAGATAGGTCGGTTTGACTAAGATGAATGACCAATCGTGGGTGACTCCACTAAATTGGAAAACTCTCGTCGACTGGCACTTATTTGATTTTACTGTCGTTTTGGTACCCTATGTCCGTATTTGAATCTTCAAGATTTTCACGACAATCGAGAGTCACCAATGTGTCGAGTGGGTTTATCGTGGCTCGAAGAAAATCGACCACGGGTCATTTGTCCTAAAAAGTTTTGAAAACTACCTAATAGCCTAGGTCACACTAAAAATGCGCTTAAGTGAAATTAACTGTTAATCTGAGTCTGATTTCAGAAATTGAAGATTATCTCATGTCACAATAAATTCTAGGAATGTCGACTCAGTCTCAGAAAACTTTTCTGTCACTTGACACTTTTTGGGAAAAAGTCGTCGCCGGGTTGTTTTAGTGCAGAAAATACCGAAGATGGTTTTCGGTCGCAAAATTTAGATGCAAGATGGGTGATTGGGTGAGGAAAATTATCAATTTGATAATTGATATACCAATTGAAATTTTAGAGGCCAATTGAGAGTGAATCAAGAGAGGATTGAAGAGCAATTGGAGCCTATTTGCTAAGGAATTCGTATGCCCCCACCAATTGTGATCTTTGGACCAATTCAACTCTCTAGAAGGGGTATATTGGACTGAAAATAAGCTGGTGGAAGACAGCTAAGGTTGTGGATCAACATGAGGAGACAAAGAGGATATTTGTTGTGGAAAAACTAAGCAAAAGATCCCCTCACTCATCTCTTCCTTATCCCCTCTTCTGTTGCCGTCCGAGACGTCCGAGAGCGGGCCATCTCGCACACCACAGGAACGAAGAAATCCGCAGAAGCAGGAACAGGCCGCATCTTCATCTTCGTCGGTCTCACCTCCCCGCTACTGCCACCTGCCAACTTCTCGGCCTCCTTCGGTCAACAGCAGCAACAACTGAAGCCTCGTGTTGACCCAGCAGCGCCCCATCTCCACTTCTTCCTGTCGCCAGCAGCAAGGTCGCACGAAGCCAGTGAAGCCCCCGCAAACCGAGTCAATCTTCTTGTATTTGAGTCCCCGTGTTGACTTGCCAGCTGCCTTTCATTCTTCTTTCGGTTTGTGCGTTGTCCAGCACTGAAGCAGCTGCCACGACCGTCTGCTCCATCTTCGTTTTCTCCCCCCTGCCATCTCACGCTGCAGCTGCCACCCGTCTCCACGTTTGGCGGTGTCTTGCTCACGAGGTTGACTCCCCCAGCAGCGACCGGTTCTCCTCTGCCGCCGAAGCTACCGTTCAGCGCTGCATCTTCATTCGGTCAACCTCTTCACCGAATCCTCATCGCCAACTTCTGTCCAAGTCTTCGGTCAAGCTTCAGTGTTCAACGAACCCAAGTGACCACCGAAGCTGCTCCATTTCGCCGTTTCAAGGCCCACAGTCCCACCGAAAATCCAGCAGCCAGCAGGTCCACTCAAAGCCCTCATTCGGCCCAATTGAAGTCAAGCCCAGCCAGGGTTTCAGCTGCAGTAGTCTATGAAAGTTTCTTGTTCATTGGCCCATTAGTTTGAAATTGAAACCTAGCCTCGCTCGGCCCATCTTCAGCTTTGAAGTCCAGCCCAACTACAACCCAAGATTTCAGCAATCCATTTTCAGTCCACCGAAGTTCAGCCCAGTTCAGTTGTATTTTGGCCCAACTAGTTCAGCCCATCTTGGGCCCATGAAGCAAGTCGACCCAAGTTCGGCCGCCGTCGCATTGCTGTCGCGGTTTTCGATCTTCACATTTATCAAAACTCTTTTGCATATGGTGTTATGAATATTAAAGATAGATGATTACAAGAACTTTCCATTTTGTCCCATATCTCGATGAGCGTTAGTGTTGGAGAAATCTTCCTAGAGTATTTTGAAGCTGACAAAACATTTACATCAGTCTAGTATGAAGATTTGCAAACTCTACTATTTAAAGTCTGAAGACCTCCGGACTGCCAAACTCAAGACTCAAAGTCTATTCTCATTGACAGTTTCTAATCCGTCGAAGAAGGGCTATCCAGAACTTGGTGTTTCATTAAAGATTTGACCTTATCTATTGGAGAAAATCTCTTGGCTGGATATGACATAACGGATTCCTTTATTCGAATTAAGATTGATTAAGGATCCGATGATTGGCAAAGTATACTTGGAATGTTCTACTTATGGAAACCGAGATCCTGATTGTATAGGCGAGTAGGATTGATGGGCTATCAACGTGTTCCTTAAATAGCTCAAATGATCTTTCTAATTGATTCCGTCCAACGGGTAGATTAGAGGAATTCCTTTGGTAAATGCCAACGGGTATGATGGCATAAATGAGTATATAAGGAAGACGGTTGTTCGATAGTGTGCACAATAGAAGAATTCCAAATTCGGAAGCTCTTTATTTTTAGTCAATTCATTTACTAAGCGAAATCTTGTATGCAAAAGAGAGTTTATATTCTGAGAAACCTTGAGGAAGTGTGGTAGAGTATCTACACTGTGGAATCAAGGGAGAGACTTGCTGTAATAACTCTTTTGTTCATAGTGAAATCCAGCCGGTGGGCTGTCAGTGCGGAATAATGGACGTAGGCTTGGAATAAGCCGAACCACTATAAACCTTGTGTTCAATTTTCTCTTCCCTACTCTCTGCTTTACTTTGATCATAATTCGTTTTGTTAACCAAATGAGAACTTCCTTTCTATTGTCTGCTTAGTATTGCTCTCTTATCTCGAGAAATTATTTTTACACCTATTCACCCCCCATCTAGGTGTTTTTACTAGCTATCTCAGTTAACAGGTACAAAATTTCTATTATTGTGTCATCTTAAATTTGCTAAATATGTATTGGTATTTATAGTTTAGTTAGACAATGCCGCATTGTCGATGGATGTGTAATTTGAATTTGTAGGTTTGCTTTTTTAGGGAGTATAAAAAAATAAGACGAAAAAAATTATCGATCAGTCCCGGGTTGACCCTGGAACCGGACCGAACCCATTAGGTCAGTCCAGTCCTTGGTCCCAGGCTCAATAAGGTCGGTCCTCGATCCTAAAAATTGAGGACCAACACTGTACGGGTTGGTCCTAGGGTTAGAGGGTGGCCCGAACCAACCCGGACCATGCTCACCCCTAGTAGAGGAGATGAGGGAGTACTCACCGAAATTAAGGTTTAGAGATTTTGGGGGAGAAATTATTTCTGATTTCTATTCCAAAAATTCTAGAAATTAAAAAACGGAATAGGTTTATCAAATGGATTTCTATTCCAGAAACAGATTTGGAATGGAAAAATTATTTCTAGAACAGAAATTTTAGTTATCATGCACCCCCTTAGTTGTTCTCAAGCTTTCAGGGAATATCATCATCGAAGAATGGAGTGGATGGGTCGAAATGATGGTAGAATTGCACCTCATTTACTCTTTCAACTACTTATGTGAATATATGATTACATGCACATATTTTGCAATGCATAAAGTTGGTTGTTGTTTTGTAGGTGGCAAGTAAACTGAAAGTTTTGCATCTCGTAAGATATAAATCCTTAATCAAAACACCAGTAAACTGAAAGTTTTGCATCTCGTGGGATATAAATCCTTAATCAAAACACCTCCCTTCTATGAATTAATTAGCTTGGAGAGATTGATTCTTAAAGATTTCCCAAAGTTGGCTGAAATTGACCCTCGGTTGGCAAATTAGAGTGGTTGATGTGACATCCCAAATTTTCAACCCTGTCTTCTACTGAATAAATTGGGTATTTCATTGACGCGTCTATAGGGTTATTCTCAAAGCCAATCACTCTTGAGATAATTAGACTATCTATGGAAATTATTAAGGAATTTTATGACAATAGACTTAAGAACTCGATCAAGAATCGGCTTCTTGACCGTGTCCATCTTTAGAGGTCACTACGGCACAGTTAAAAATCGATTTGAAATCAGAGATAGACTGGATCGATAGAGATATGTGACTAATCGTGGGTGACACCACGAATTAGAAAATTCTCGTCTAGCCGACACGGATCGATTTTCTTATTGTTTTGACTGCTGTCCGTATTTCAATCTCGAGATTTTCACGATAATCAAGAGTCTCCAATGAGTCGAGTGGGTTCATAGTGGTTCGAAGAAAATCGACCATGAGTCATTTGCACTTAAAAATATCTGAAAGTTACCTAGTAGCCTAGGTCACGCTAAAAACGCGCCGAATGAAAATTAACCGCCAATTCGAGTCTGATTTCAAAATGAAGTTTTGGCATGTCACAATAAATTTCTGAGTGTCAACTCGCCTCGGAAGATTTTTTCGACATCCCACACTTTTTGGGAAAAAGTCGTCACGGTTGTTTTAATGCAGAAAATGCCGGAGATGGTTTTTGATTCAAAATTGAGATGCAAGATGGGTTATTGGATGAGGAAAAATAGCAAGTGAAGCATTGATACATCGATTGAAATTATGGTGGCCCCAATCGAGAATGAATCAAGAGAGGATTGAAGGGCAAGTTTGAAGCTAAGAAATTCTTAATCCCCTTAAGCCTCAAAGAAATGAACCTATCGGGAATTTGAAAGTGATGTATGTGTGTGTGATTGTAAGTAAGCCGATAATCGGCCAAGAGTGAGTCTAAAAGGATAGACTTGTGGAAAATATCAAGCTTAAGGGCCCCATCACTCACCTCTCTCTTATCTCTTCTTACTTGCTGCCGTCGAGGACTTCTCATCTTGCTCCATTTCACATGCCCACGACTACGGAGAAGCCAGCGGAAGTAGGAAAAACCAGCAACGCCAGGACGCCGCACACCTCCATCGAGTTCCTTCATGCTGCCACCTGCCCGCTCCTCCTTCTGCTTCGGTCAACAAACGAACCGCCGAAGCCCTGGTTGACCAACTTCCACGAAGCCCGAGTCCAACGTCTCCAGCCCGAGCATATCGTGGAGTCCACGAAGAGCGAGAGCAGCAAGCAGCGCCGAACAAAGCAGCTCCGTGCATGCACCTTCTTCTCTCCACGCGTCTAGGTCAACCGAAGTTGCTTATTGCCATTTGTTGACCACATGCCCACGGAAGAAGAAGCCCCATGTGTTCAGTCAAGGCCGCAAGACCTAGCTTGCCATTTGTTGATTGAAGCTCCTCACTGCTTCGTGCGTCCAGCGAAGCCACAATCCACCGAAGTCCCCACGCCTCTGCCGTCCACACGTCATCTCGGTCAAATTCTCCACCGAGCGAAGCACTTGTTGACCGAGCAACACCACCGAAGAAGCCACACGTCCGCCAGCGAAGCTTGAAGAGCAGCAACGCTTGAAGATCAACGGCACAGCTTCTTCGATGCTGTTTTTCCTCCATCGTCCACACCGGCACGCCCCCATCTCAGTCGAATTTCCACCGGGTGAAGCCTTCGTTGACCAGCGTTCGCGTGTCTTCGCCATCAACTCCACGAAGCTACGAGCGTGAAATTGAACGGCCTTCATCTGACCGTGCGAAGCCCACCGAAGTCTAGTGTTGTGGGCCCATCTTCATCAACAATTCGGGCCTTTTTGTTGTAGCCCAGTCCAGTCCAATTCAGCCACTCCAGTTCAACGTGCAGCCCAATTATCTTCAAGCCCAGTCGAAATTCACCAGCTGTAGCCCAATTCCAAGACCGCACCAATTAAAGCTCAACAGTGGGCCCAATTCCAGTAAATCAAATTGAAGCCCATTTTCAGCAATTGTAGTCTTCAAGCCTAGTTTTTGAAGCCCAATCGCAGCTAGGCCCAAGTCCTAGAGCAAGCCCATTCCAGTGCAAGAACAAATCTCATTTGGGCTGAGATTTGTTGGGCCAAGGTCAAGGCCCGGTCCAAGTTTGCCGGTGTCGTCGAAAGTCTGATTTCAGATCGCGTTCGTGAATTCGCTAGTGTGATTCGATCCCGCTTTTTCCAAGTGAGTTTTACTCACTAATGCTTTATTAGTTTTCTAATTATGCTTAGGGTTGGTTAGATTTAATTAATTGCAATTAGGTGGTTAGATTAGATTAAAACAATTAAATTAGTGATTTGAGGATGCATGTTAGGTGGTTAGCTATAGCCATTAGAGAGTAGAAATGCTCTATTATTTATTGAATGTATATCGGGATTTTCCCGACCCGTTTCGGGCTCCAATAAGGCAGTATGGGGCTAAATTGGATTTTTAATATTTATTTATTTATTTTTCGAAATTAATTATTTAATTAATTATTTTTCCGGAAATTCAACCGAGATGGCCGGTGACCGGAATTTCGTGCCAATTGTCGCGGGTGCAGTCCATTTATTTAATTGAGCTTCAATTTTTATGGAATTGATTTAAATTGTGAAATTTGAGTAATTGTCCCAAATTGTTTATTATTGAGTATTTGATTGGTAATGGCTGAGCATGGATATATAGCGCCAGTATGTTGATGGGCTATATAGTAGGGAGAATGGTGAGAGTTAACTGAGAACATTATTGGCTGAGACCAATCAGGTACGATGTTATTGGATATACGTGGTTAGGTGATTGGAAGTACCATTGGCGAAAACGACGCCTTAAAGAACGCACGTAAATGACTTATAGACAAACGTGGTTCTAAAGTTGATTAAGGAAATATCACCTGGTGAAAACAACGCCTTTAAAGAACTCACGATGTTGTCTATAGCCGATGTCACCTTGGCGTAAAACGGCGCCCTAGAAAGGACACGTGGTTCGGTGATCGAGGATATCATGGCGAAAACAGCGCCTGTTAAAAATGCACGGTGTCGGTGATCGGTATGTCATTGGCGAAAACGACTATCTAAAACTCTTTATCGATTTTATAATGCGATATCCTAGGACAATGTATCGCCAACCCTTTCATTTATTAAGCATATGCGGAAGTAGTTAAAATCCCCAGACAATAAAACCATGGGATAGAAAAGCAGGACCATATTTTTCATATTGAAATTTATAACCAAACTTTTATACAAAACACAAATCACTTCATAACTATTCACATCAAAATGGAAATCTCAAAAGAAGATAGGATCTCAATCCATCCGGGCCATACTCAAAGCCCCTCTCGGGATTATCTTCTTCTTCCAAAATCCTTCTCCTCAAGATTTACCTCCGAGTTCTCCTTCTAGATCCTCCTCATCAGCTCCTCAATCGAGGTCTTGAAATGTTTTCCCAAAACTGGGATGAGACTACGTCTCGCCGAGTTCTACCCCACTAAGCCTGATTAGTAAACTATTATACCATAGGTTGCCTAAACACGCACAGGGCAGAGGACTTACCTTGGCCTCAGATTCCACTTGCATATTAGCACAGTTCAATAGGCACCTAAGTAATCACATCACAGATCGAAGCATCGATCAAATCGACCTAGTCGATTATATGCCAACGAGACCACTCACGGTTATTTCTAAAAGTCAATCAGTTCACAACATCAAATTAAAGCAATGATCAATCGACCTAGTCGATTACATGTCAGTCGGACCATTTCCAGGTCAAATCACTTCTCATTATAAAACCTCAATTTGCATTCTTAGTCATAAAGCTACAGTAATGCTTTTGGGCATCTATTCGCCAAGGTGATGCACAATAAACACTTTATGTGCATGCTCTTAGGCATCCCAATTACCCTTAACCACACGGGCACGATACTCGACACACAAAGATACGGCCACGCAGGCACGATCTACACCACACAGGCATGATCAACTATCGCCACACAGACATGATCAATATTCAACAAATTTATCTGCCTTCTCTAAGGCATCCTACATGCCAAAGCGATGTAATAATCCCCAAGTCACATCAATAGCATTTCTTCTCATCTTTTATCATCATTGATAAAACATCGTGCGTAGGTACACGATTGGCCTTAACCAAATATAATGATTTCGATTCCACCAATCCCACCATTATTAGCGTCCACCAAAACACTTTTGGTGCTATCAATCAACGCTTGATTATTTTCCAATTAATTATCCAAATTAATTAACCTAGGAAAATAATCTTGTAATCACAATTAATTCACTTCAGCACAAAATAAAGCTCAATTAAATAAACAGACTGTGCCATGACAATCAGCATGAGATTTCGGTCGCTGGCCATCAAATTCTTAATTTCCGAAAAATAATTAATTCATTAATTAATTTCGAAAATTAATTAATAAATATTAAAAATTCAATTTAGCTCAAAATAAAGCCAATTTAAATAAACAGGCTACACCACGATCATCAACATATATTCTGGTCACTGACCATCTCAACCTTAATTTTCGAAAAAAAATAAATAATTAAATAATTAATTTTGAAAATTAAACAATTAACATTAAAAATTCAATTTAGCTTAAAATAAAGCCTGATTAAATAAACGGACTTCACCACGATCATTAGCATAATATTCTGGTCACTGGCTATCCCACTTGAATTTTCAGAAAATAAATAATTAATTAATTTAATTCAGAAAAATAATATTTAAATACCAAAAATTTTACTTAGGCCCGAATTGCCAAATTAGAGCCCAATAAAGGTTGGGAAAAATCCCGAGACACTTCCAATAAATAGTAGACAACGTCTACTTGCTAATTACACATTCAATTTATCTAATTCGCTTTACAATTGGCTAATAAACACTAATCCATACTAATCTAACCACCTAATTGCGTTTAATTAAAACCAAACCAACCTTAAGCATGATTAGCCAACTAATCAGGGATTAGTGAGATTACTCACCAAATTGCGCGCAAATCGGATCAATCCGACGGGGGCGACGCGAGAAACAACAAACTCCAAAGCGGGCATCGGGTTCGAGGCCTAGAAACGGCTCAAAACGGCCTTGAACAGGGCTGGAAACCCATTTTTCCAGCCACTGTTCTTGGCTGGACGAAGCTCATCCGGTGGCTAGGGCAGCGAAGGGAGGCCGGCGAAGAGCAAGGGGGACGTCGAGAAGGTCCGACGGGGTTGGGCGGTGGTCGGAGGTGGAGCTGGTCGGCGGAACGAGGGCTGGGTCGCGCGGGGGAGGCGCTGCAACGAGCGATGGATGGCGAGACGACAGGACGGCGGGCGCACGGGCGGGCGTCGCGGGTGCGAGCGGGAGGTGGTGAGCTCCGGTGCGGTGGTGACGGGGCGGCTACAACTTTTGGTCTTCCTCAACTTCTGGTTCGCACGATAGAGAAGAAGAAAAAGGGAGAGTTCGGTCGAGAGGAGTGAGAGAGAAAGAGAGAAGGATAAGGGGGGATTGACCGGTCAAAAAAAAGAAAAGAAGAAGAGAGAGAGAGAGAGATTTCAAAGAGAGGGGGAGAGCGGTAGGTGGGGTGGGGGGGGGGAGAGAGAGAGAGAGAAAAGAAAAAGAAAAAGAGAAGGAGAGAGAAAAAAAGAAATTAAAAAGAAAAATACTATTCTTATTTTTCTTTTCTATTTCCATTTCTCTTTCTATTTTCTTTTGGTCTTCAATATTTCCTCCGATAATTTCTTTCTTGAAATTTCGGACTCGACAATAAATTAGTAGACGATGAGACGGTCCTAAAAATGAATTGTGACACGCCTGAATGTTCGATTCCCAAAACCGAATTAAATTTCATAATTAAAATCAACTGGACGCGATTTTAGTCCAATCCAACCAATTGGTAGCTTTTAGGGATTTTACCGTGGTTATATCCCTTAACAGCTTCACCAAATAGGTTAGCTAACTCGTGAGTGATTAGCTCAGAGAAAAAGGACCATAGGCGCGCCGACGATATGCACATTTCACTTTATTGAAACGAGGTCGAATTTCAGGATGTCACAACTTTTCCCCTATTCTAAAAATTTCGTCCTCGAAATTTAAACCATTTCACTTTGCTAAAAAAGGCGGGGGTACAACTGTCTCATCGAGTCTTCAATCTCCCAAGTCGCTTCTTCAGTACCGTGGTGTTGCCAGACCACTTTGATCAACGGAATGGTCTTTGTACACATAACTTGCTCTCTTTGCGATCAACAATTTGAATCGGGCTTTCAACGTATAACACACAGCCATCCACGTCTAATTCCTCAAAATTGAGCACGTGGGTCAGGTCAGGTTCATACTTCCTTAACATCGACACATGAAAGACGTCATACACTTGCACCAATCTTGGCGGCAATGCAAGACGATACGCTAGGTTTCTGATTCTTTCAAGAATCTCAAATGAACCTACGTACCTCGAACTCAGCTTGCATTTCTTACCAAAGCGCGAAGTTCCCCTCATTGGTGACACTTTCAAAAAAACGTGATCACCAACTTGGAATTTCAAAGACCTTCGACGCTTATTTGCATAACTTTTTTGCCTGCTTTGCGCTGCCTTTAATCTGTCTCTGATCACTACCACGACATCTATTGATTGTTGAACCAATTCGGGGCTTGATATCTTCCTTTCTTCAACTTCATCCCAACATACTGGAGTTCTACACACTTTGCCATACAACGCTTCAAATGGAGCCATCTTGATGCTCCGCTAATAACTGTTGTTGTAGGCGAATTCCACCAGATGAAGCTGATCTTCCCAATATCCTTTGAAGTCTATTACACACGCTCTCAGCATGTCTTCAAGAGTCTGAATTGTCCTTTTAGATTGGCCATCCGTCTGAGGATGATACGCCGTACTATACTAAACCTTTGTACCTAAAGCACTCTGCAAACTCTTCCAAAAAGTAGCAGTAACCCTCAGGTCTCTATCGGATGTTATCGTAATCGGCACTCCATGCATACAAACCACCTAACGCACATACAGATCTACGTGTCTATCTAGACTTAGGTCCTTTCGAACTGTAATGAATTGAGCCGACTTTGTCAACCTGTCGACTACTACCCAAATCGAATCATTCCCCTTCTGACTCCTTGGTAGTCTAGTCACGAAATCCATCGTAATATACTCCCATTTCTACTTTGGGATCACAAGAGGTTGCATAAGTCTTTTGGTTTGCAATGCTGGCCTTTTACTTGCTGACAAGTCAAACACTTGGCGACATGCTTAGCAATGTTCGCCTTCATACCTGACCACCAGTAGTGTTGACGCGGGTTCTGATACATCTTGGTACTTACAGGATGAATGCTATAGCTGCTACGATGTGCTTCAGATAAAATCTCTTCTCTAAGTTCTACATCGTTAGGTACAACCAGACATCCTCATAACCTTAATGTCCCATCATCAGAAATCTGAAAGCCAGCTTTTCCTTAAGCCCTTGGAACTTACACTTGCACTGATCTGTCCACACGAACTTTTCTTCCTCTTTCAAGAGTCGAGTTGCTAACACTGAGAACCCTTCATAAACCTTTTGTAATACCTTGCTAAACCCAGAAAACTTTTATCTTTGATACTAATGTCGATCTTGGTCCACTGATAACTGATTCGGTCTTAACCGGGTTCATGGAAATTCCTTCACCATTCTCAAACATCTCTTGTGCTCTTTAGCATTCCTCAAATACACCGGAATATCATTATATGACACGATCACAACTAACCTATATATTCCTTGAACACTCGGGTTGTCAAATCCCTGATAGCAACTGGAGCGTTCACCAAGCTAAATGATCTTACAATACTCTCATAAAGACCACATCAAGTACGAACATCTGTCTTCAGTATAATTTCTTTTCTAGTTCGTAATTGACAACATCTTGTTCTCAAGTTAATCCTTGAAAACATCAACACTCTTGATGTTTGGTCACTCAATTGCCGATCTTGTACAATGGACATTTGTCCTTGATCATCACCTAATTGAGTTGACAATGGTCAATGCATACTCGCAACAAACCATCTTTCTTTTTCTCACAAACAAAACCGATGTTTCCCCGAAGTGATGCACTGATACGCATGAATTCCTCATTCATCAATCTTCACATTTGCATCTTCAATTCTACCAGTTTAGACAACAATAGTTGGTAAGAAGCCTTCGAGAGTAGCTCTATCTTGGTGCTAGCTTGATCACACTTTCTATCTCTTTCTCTGCCGGTGGTCTGACAGATCTTGTGACAACACATCTAGAAATTCTTTGATTACTGAGATGTCCTCCATCTCTAGTTCTTCAATCTGTCCTACCCAAGACAACCATCAAGTAATCCTAAGCAACCTTCATCTACCCAATGATCTACCTCTTATGACGAGATTAGGGAAATCAAGGGCCTTCTTCGACTTCTGATAAATTCAAAATTTTCCTCCATTGACGGATTAAACTGTATCTCATTACAACAACACTTCCTTACAACAAAGGCTCCTCGAGTCAAACCTTTTTATATATGGTATTAAAGTTATACATAGGCAACTAGTCAAGTATGACTATAGCTAGTGATTCCTCTTTCCTTCACTTTTCTTCAACAATTAAAGTTCTACAACTTAGCACAAAACTCTGCTGCGCTACTCTGATAAAATTACATTCGACACATTCTTTCTCTGATTGGTGCAAAGCCCATTCTACTCCCATTCCTTTCGCCATCCTAGTGGCGTTCTGGCCGCAGTAGCGATGACTATGCTACCTTAGACTTCCATTGACAATCCTTCACCCGATGGCCATGCTGGTCATCATCACAACATATTCTAGTCATACTAGGACACTGAATTTATCCATGCTTCCTTCTACAATTCTGACACCTATCATGTGAGTCTTCTATCTCCTACCAAGTGATAGCACACATCAGTCTGTTAGGACCACTCCCGACCAGATATCCTTGCTGGCTATACTCCAAACAATTTCGCGTCCTAGGAAGGACATAAGACCGATCTCCATTATCATGTCCAAAACAACATGATCTATTAGACTCGGTGCTGACTTAACTATCCCACCCTTCCTCATGAGTGGAATAGAATACTTTTCTCTCGACCTCGGTCTTTTCTCTGATCAATTTCCATTTATGCCTGAACTGGATCTATACCTTGGCTCGAATGCAATAACTCGCTCCTGGATCACATCTCCACTCTGGATCTCAGTAGGTGAAGCGACAACAACGATAATGATAGCGACAACAATAGCGGCTTGATCCTGGGCTTGCTGGCTCATCAGTTCCCAAGGAACACTAACATCAGAACGATCCTATTGAACTTAGGATCATTCGACGCTGCTACACTAGTACCAACCTACGGTGGTACTCTTACACTTGAGCTGGCTAGAGCTAACACTCTGCCACAACCACCTCGGGTACCGACCTTTGTCAGTGCTTTATCCCAAGTCACAAAGGACATTGTCCTCTTACTAGGAGTTCTCAGCTCCTAATCACTCATGGTTTAGTCTTTACACTGAAACCCGTCTTCCAAACCCACACTGGATTAGAAGGTGAGCGATCCACACACAACAAACAATTTTGGCATTCAACTAACACAGACATGCACCAGCATGAATTTAAAGGCCTTTCCTACTAATTATCCCATGGTCAACGCTCCTTATCACTCCAATCTTCAATTTCGCTCTGATACCACTTAAATTGGATGTCACGCCCCAATCTTCGGGCACGCAAACATCCTTCTCTCTTGGTCGATTTTATAATGCGATATCCCAGGACAATGTATCGCCGACCCTTTCATTTATTAAGCACATGCGGAATCAGTTAAAATCCCCAGACAATAAAACGATGGGATAGAAAAGCAGGCCACATTTTTCATATTGAAATTTATAACCAAACTTTTATACAAAACACAAACCACTTCATAACTATTCACATCAAAATGGAATTCTCAAAAGAAGATAGACCTCAATCCATCCGGCCATACTCAAAGGCCCCTCTCGGGATTATCTTCTTCTTCCAAAATCCTTCTCCTCAAGATTTCACCACAAAGTATTCCTTCTAGATTCCTCATCAGCTCCTCATCGGGGTCCTAAAATGTTTTCCCAAAAGTGGGATGAGACTACGTCTCGCCGAGTTCTACCCCACTAAGCCCGATTAATAAACTATTATACCATAGGCT
Source organism: Eucalyptus paniculata subsp. matutina (assembly GCA_017140255.1). NCBI lineage: Eukaryota > Viridiplantae > Streptophyta > Magnoliopsida > Myrtales > Myrtaceae > Eucalyptus > Eucalyptus paniculata. The sequence goes on from CM029445.1 coordinate 25,471,536, forward strand.
GCCTAAACACACACGGGGTAAGACTTACCTTGGCCTCGATTCCACCTCGCATATTAGCACAGTTCAATAGGCACCTAAGTAATCACATCACAGATCGATATCTCGATCAAATCAACCTAGTCGATTATATGCCAACAAGACCACTCACGGTCATTTCCAAAAATCAATCATTTTCACAACATCGGATCAAATCAATGATCAATCGACTTAGTCGATTATATGTCGATCGGACCATTTCTAGGTCAAATCACTCCACATTATAAAACCTCCATTTGCATTATTGGTCATAGAGCCACAATAATGCTCTCGGGTGTCTATTCGCCAAGGTGATGCACAATAAACACTTTATGTGCATGCTCTTAGGCATCCCAATTACCCTTAGCCACACGGGCACGATACGGCCACGCAGGCACGATCCACGCCATACAGGCACGATCTACACCACACAGGCATGATCAACTATCGCCACACAGGAATGATCAACTATTGCCACACAGCATGATCAACTATTGCCACACAGGCATGATCAATATTCAACAAATTTATCTGCCTTCTCTAAGGCATCCTACATGCCAAAGCGATGTAATAATCGCCGAGCCACATCACACATCATTTCTTCTCATCTTTTATCATCATTGATAAAACATCGTGCGTAGGTACACGATTGGCCTTAACCAAATATAATGATTTCAATTCCACCAATCCCACCATTATTAGCATCCACCAAAACACTTTTGGTGCTATCAATCAACGCTTATTTTCTTCCAATTAATTATCCAAATTAATTAACCTAGGAAAATAATCTTATAATCATAATTAATTCATTTAAGCACAAAATAAAACTCAATTAAATAAATGGACTGTGGCATGACAATCAGCATGAGATTTCGGTCGTCGGCCATCAAATTCTTAATTTCCGAAAAATATAATTAATTAATTAATTAATTTCAAAAATTAATTAATAAATATTAAAAATTCAATTTAGCTCAAAATAAAGCACAATTTAAATAAACGGACTGCACCACGATTATCAACATAAATTTCCGGTCACTAGCCATCTCAATTAATTTCAGAAAATAAATAATTAAATAATTAATTTCAAAAATTAAATAATTAATATTAAAAATTCAATTTAGCTCAAAATAAAGTTCCCGATTAAATAAACGACTTCACCACGATCATCAGCATAATATTCGATCACTGGCCACCCCAGTTGAATTTTCGGAAAATAAATAATTAATTAATTTAATTCCGAAAAATAATATTTAAATACCAAAAATCCCACTTAGGCCCGAATTGCCAAATTGAAGCCCACTAAGGGTTGGGAAAAATCCCTAGACACTTCCAAATAATTAGTAGACAACGTCTACTAGCTAATTACACATTCAATTTATCTAAATCGCATCACAATTGATTAATAAACACTAATTTATTCTAATCTAATAACCTAAACATAATTAATTAAAACTAAACCAACCTTAAGCATAATTAGCCAACTAATCCGGGATTAGTGAGATTACTCACCAAATCGCACGCAAATTGGATCAATTCGACGGGAGCGACGCGAGGAACAACAAACTCCGAAGTGGGCCTTGGGTTTGGGGCCCGGAATCGGCCCAAAACGGCCTTGAACATGGCTAGAAACCCATTTTTCCAGCCACTGTTCTTGGCTGGACGAAGCTCGTCTGGCGGCTAGGGCAGCGAGGGGAGGCCAGCGGAGAGCAAGGGGGACGCTAGAGAGGTCCAGCGGGTCTGGGCGGTGGCCAGAGGTGGAGCTGGTCGGCGGAATGAGGGCTAGGTCACATGGGGAGGTGCTGCAACGAGAGACGGATGGCGGGACGGCAGGACGGCGGGCGCACGGGCGGGCGTCACGGGTGCGAGCGGGAGGCGGCGAGCGGCGAGCGGAGCGGCGGCTGCTGCTCGATTTCTTTCGCTTCGGTTTTTCGCACGAACGCAGGAGAAGAAGAGGGAGAGTTCGAGTTCGAGAGTGGGAGGAAGAAGAAAGAGGAGAGAGAAGAAGAGAGGGGGGGTTTTGACCGGTCAAAAAAAAAGAAAAGAGAGAAGAGAGAGAAGTCGGTGGGGGGGGGAAGGCGCAGGTGGGGGGAGGGAAAGGGGAGAGGAGAGAGAGAGAGAGAAAAAAGAAAAGAAAAAATAATAATATTTTCTTTTTCTTTTCTTTTTTTCTTTCCCTTTCTCTTTCTATTTTCTTTTGGTCTTCAATTCTTTTCCTCCAATAATTTCTTTATTGAAATTCCGGACTCAACGATAAATTGATAGATGATGAGACGGTCCTAAAAATGAGTTGTGACACGCCCGAATATTCGATTCCCAAAACCGAATTAAATTTCATGATTAAAATCGACCTGACACGGTTTTAGTCCAATCTAACCAATTAAGTAGCTTTTAGGGATTTTACCGTGGTTATATCCCTTAACGGCTTCACCTAATAAGTTAGCTTACTCGTGAGTGATCAGCTTAGAGAAAAAGGACCATAGGCGCGCCAACGATATGCACATTTCACTTTATCGAAAATGGTTCGATTTTCAGGATGTCACAGTGTGCATCCAACGCCAGATAATGTTAAGATATGATGCACTTAAATATGAGGCAAAACAAATTTTTCTGGACATTGCATGTTTCTTTGTTGACAAGAAAATAACTAATGCAATGTATATGTTGAAAGCTTGTGAATTTTTTCCAGAAATCCAAATTGACGTCCTTATCAATAAATCCTTGATCATCATGGTGGATCATAATAGAATTTGGATAAATGATGAGTTGAGAGATTTTGGAAGGAAAATTTTTTGTCAAGAGAGTACGACAAATCAGGAGATCAAGCAGATTGTGCTTTTCCGAGACGGCCCCGGACATAGTAGAAGCTATAAAGGTAAGTACGAGCAACACTATTTTATTCCTTCCTACTCTGTTATGCATCCAAGAGTTCATCTCACTTGCACATTCCCTTCTTCATTTACTACTAGCTAAGAAGCCCGTACAATAGAAAAAACTTGTGAATTAATTATGTTTTCTTAAAGAGAAATTTGCCAACTATATGATTTTTTTCACCAATATGTAGCGCACCAATTTTCCAAAGTATTTAAATAAGATAAAAATATCTAAACACAATAGAATTTTTTATTTTCAAAGACTAACTTAACTTTTCCATTACATAATTATACGTGTGCAATTTATCTTTCACCTTTACAATTTTTCTGATTGATATATGACAAGGTTTTTCATATAAAGTAGCAAAACGTTATCTTGTTCTTTCTTGATACTGCACACGCAAAAGTAATATCTAAGGTTTTATGAACTCAAGAGTACTATAAAAGAGCATTTTTTTTTTTTTTTGGATAATGTTACATTAGTAATCACTAGTAAAGCTAAAAGAATTATCTCTTCAAAAGTTTGATTCAAATGTAGTCAAATGGCATCATGTTTCATTTTACTTTCACAAATACTGAATATCCAATCCTTTAAACTTCAAATAATATTGAAAAGTTATTCTTTAACACCAAAGTCTAAAAAATCAACTCCACCAAAATTCACCGATAATATTATAGTCACGGAAGTACATACATCCATCAAATTAATATAAGAAAATTATCCACACCTCCGCTGAGCACTCTGTTAAAAAAACTCCTGAACCCTCAAGTTTCTTGATCTTACTCAACTTTAGCAAAATCTGTAAAAATGTCAGTTTCACTGATGAGTAAGTGGATTACCAACTAAGTGACAAACAACACTTCCGTATAATCAAATATAATCATTATTATTGTACACGTATTAAATATAATAAAGAAACTATCGGCATTTAATGATTAATGGATCCGAACTCATTGCTCAAGTCAAGATTATGTCCAAAAACCATACCAATGACAGCTAGGCCCCAAAATCACATAGGCAGAGATTAAGCCACAAAATAGAACTTAGCTGTTCACACTTGGGAATTTCAATATATGATTATCGCATAAGTTGATCGTGAGCATAGTTAAAAAGAACACAACATTTCAAATAACATGTTTCTCGCTAATAATTTGTAATATTTATAGATGGACAAAATAATTTCATTGTTACTTTATGAATGATGCACAAGAAATACATAGAAGTAATAGAGAGTGACCTACCTTACCAAATCAACTTAACCAAGAAGTGGAACAAAAAAAAATCATTCTTCTCCGTATCCCCAAACCATTCCTCTTTTCTCCTCTTTTCTTTAACGAGAAGCCACAGCCTTCAACTCTCTATGTTGGCACCTTTAAGAAAACTTTACACCTAGAAGAGGTAGGATGCAAAAGCGGATCAACTACAAACTCTATCTCATCTTGTAAAACTCTAACCGTCACATCCAATAATATCTTTATGTCCCCCATAACCTCGACTTCGCAAGAAATTGATTTTCCAATCTTACATTAATCTTCTTGAATCACAGACATTCACATCCAAAAAGATATAGAAACCTCCCATAATCTCCAATATAAGCATCCCACACAACAACGAAAGATCTTGTCTCCGTATGAGAACTACTCCTCTTTCTTACTTCCATTATTACCCAAGGATGCTTCTACTTCAATTTTAAATTTCCAATAACATCAAATCGCAAACTTAAATGCGCCCTTCATACAATCCATATCAAAGGCACGGTAAACAATTGATTCCTCAAATAATTTACAAGATATCTAGAACGTTATAAAATATTGAATCTTCATTATTATTCGTAACTAAGTAACCATTCATCTCAAATAAAGACTTCACACTCAACTCCACCCTCATCCGAGGCTTGGCCCATGTAGAAGGGGCCGGGTGGTTACAAGAAAAGAAAGAAAGAGCTCATGCAGATGTGGGGGTGGATGAAATAGTTGCTGTTAACTTTGTTTTCCTACTGTCAGGGAACAGAAAATGTGGTAGCACTCACAATGTGCACATCGAGATGCAATTTTACACGTGAAGATTTTATGAATCTCAAGAATGTGAGGTTTCTTGAATCGGATGGAGGAAACTTTGTTGGCAACTTTGAGGATATTTTGCCACAGCTAAAATGGCTTTGTTGGCAAAATTGTCCACCGACACTTCAAGCAAACAACTTTGTGCTGAATCACCTTGTTGTTCTCAAGCTTTCAAGCCACATCACTACAAAAGGATGGAGCGGATGGTCAAAATCATAGTACAATTTCACTCATTTTAGTTACACTTTCAACTAAAAGTCTGAATATATGATGACATGCACCTATTTTCCAATGCATACCGCGTCCTAACAGTATTAAGTTGGTTGCTATTTTGTAGGTAGCAAGTAAATTGAAAGTTTTGAATCTTGCGCAATCCAAATCCTTAATCAAAACACCTTGCTTCTATGAATTTATGAGTTTGGAGATATTGATTCTGAAAGATTTCCCAAGTTTGGCTGAAATCAATCGCTCAATTGGTAAACTAGAGCGGTTGATTTACTTGAAAATCAAATGGTGTCCGCGTCTTAGGGAGTTGCCCGAGGAAATTGGTTGTCTTACTGCCCTAAAAGAGCTCATCTTGATCCAGAGTTGTAGTGTTTGTTATTTGCCAGACTCGATTGGTAATCTAAGACATTTGTCAAGGCTAATTGTGGAGGATAAGGGATCAGTCAAACTTCCAGACACCATCAAAGGGCTAGTGGATCTTCAACACTTGCGTTTGGCGTATTGTAGGAGTCTAAATTCGCTGTCGGATGCTGTTGGAGAATTAAAGGCTTTGACTCACTTAGATCTATCTGGGACAACTATTGAGGAATTACCTCCTTCGCTTTGGGACCTAGAAGTTCTGACATTATGGGTGGATAGTAGTAAGAAAGAAACCCAACTAATGAGGTATAGGCTTCTCATGGAAGAGCTCGAGCATTGCTTGGACCAGGGAAGAAGCCTGGGACCAGATGGCCCATTCAAGACTACAAGGTTCTCTGTTCGTCTCCCAGGCTATCCGATAGAAATACTTATTCAGGGGCAAAGGACAATTGCAGCACCAAGATTTCATGAGCATCACCTGTCAGGAAGGTGCCCATCTAAGATTTTAGCGAGCATATTCTATCGTCATGATGTTTCTTCGATATATATTGATGTGGAAGTCCCATTTTGGGACACCGGGTTAATGAGCTCATCTCAACCAATCCTGTACCTCAAAAATCTGATTTTAATGCTTGTGTTCTGGTTGGAAAGAAAGTGGGTATCCAAGTGGATGCATGACCTTCAGGGAGCACAAGATGTGCTACTCTCTTTAGAATTCTGCAATCATTGTATGTGTATAACCTCGGAGAATAGAGGGTTCAATCCCAGTCCGCCTTGTTTGGAAGGTTTTGATCGGTTTCCACAGCTTTTCCTTAGATTTTCAATGACCTTATATGAGCCTGGGCATAGTCACCAGTTTGGTCATCGGGTAAAGCATCTGGAATTGGTAACCAAATCGTCACATCCAATCTTGGGTTCCACCGTTCTGTTGCTGCCTTGTTGGAGAGAAAAACTTCTAGACTACATTGAAAGGTGGGACTCTTGGCATGAGGCCATTCAAGTTCGGCATGAGGCTGCTGAGGTCATTCAAGCTATGCATGAGGAGGCCATTCAAGTTCGGCATGAGGAGGAGGCCATTCAAGTTCGGCATGAGGCTGCCGAGGTCATTCAAGCTATGCATGAGAAGGCCATTCAAGTTCGACATAAGGAGGAGGCCATTCAAGTTCGGCATGAGGCTGCTGAGGTCATTCAAGCTATGCATGGGGAGGTCATTCAAGTTCAGCATGAGGCTGCTGAGGTCATTCAAGCTATGCATGAGGAGGCCATTCAAGTTCGGCATGAGGCTGCTGAGGTCATTCAAGCTATGCATGGGGAGGCCATTCAAGTTCTACATGAGGAGGAGGCCATTCAAGTTTGGCATGAGGCTGCTGAGGTCATTCAAGCTATGCATGGGGAGGCCATTCAAGTTTGGCATGAGGAGGAGGCCATCCAAGTTCGGCATGAGGCTGCTAAGGTCATTCAAGCTATGCATGAGGAGGCCATTCAAGTTTGGCATGAGGAGGAGGCCATTCAAGTTTGGCATGAGGAGGAGGCCATCCAAGTTAGGCATGCGGCGTCTAGAAGAAGCTTCAAGAACCACATGAGTCAACGACTGCGAAATACACGCAGGAATATATCACGAGCCAAGAGGATGCGAAGTCTATCTTGGTTATGTTTTCGCATAAATACTTAGATGAGCGTTCGCTGATGCATACGGTTTAAGTCTGTCCTTGCTGCTGCACTTTGTGCCTGTCTATGAAGACAAAGCTGGATTACCGTGACTACGTGTTGGAAGAGGCTTGCAAGGGAATTCACCGAGGTCGCAAATTGGTTGGGTGGGATCATCCATATAGAAATACTTCTGGAGGTAAATACCCTTAGTTCTTTGAAGATATGGGCATACTCTTGCTCCCTAGCTACTGCCGTGATCGGAAGAAAGGTCATCATCATAAGTGAGCCCTTCTTTTCTTGTTGTCACTGGCTTTTCACTGATTCTCCACCCATCCGAAAAAAGCAGTATATGGATACTGAACGCAGGTGATTCACCTTACCTCTGTTATAGCAGAGATTGCTTCAAATAGTGAACTAAGAGGCTAATTAATAAATTGACGGTGATTCGAGCAGGACTTTGGTAGCAGATTTCTAAGACTTACCAAATTGTTAGGGACATCCCATTTAATTTTGATAGCTAAACTCTATATATTTTCGAGACGTGACCCTCGGTTATGTGTTGATGCTTTTCTTTCTAAACCTAAAATAGCATACAAATATTGCAAAACCCTTGTAATATTTGGGTTGAGTAGTCCTAACTACAAGCCTAAATACTCATCATACAAATGCAGCCGGATCTCACCGAACTAGAATCTCCAAAACACATGGATGGAAGAGGCTTTCCAACACTTGGCACCAATTTAACACGTAACAAGAACCGCCACAACAATGTAGTAGAATTCCATGTGAATCGAAATTGAAATTGATGTCTGACGTTTTGATGAACATAGCTGGCCTCACTTTCTTCTCTTCCTCTCTGTCACCGTATCTCCCACACAAGCACTTATTTCCCTCTCTATTTTGGCTTCTGTCCGGCGTTGCTCTCATCTCTCTTTGCTCTTGCTCCCATTTGCAACGTGGCTTCTGTCACATCAAGAGCTTCAACCATCAACTGTCGAATTGAGGTTGAACTTAACTTCAATACAAATTTCCTTATTAGTTTTGATGATTAACAAAATTTTATGTGACTGATGGTGAGATTTTCCAAATCTCATATGCACCTTAAGACATTACTCATTGACTCAAAGAATTAGACTCAAAGTCATGAAATAATTCATATATTTGATTTTTGATTATCGAGATATTGCTCTAGAAGACAATCCTTGTGCAATGGTCAAAAAATTGGTGGATTTCTTGCTGTAATTAAGAGATCTATCTAAGAAGGAAAGAATATCATATCTAATCTCTCAAAATTGAATTTAGCAAGTCTTAGATAATTCAATTTACAAGAGGTGAAATATTATTTCCAAGTGAAACACTCTTTCTTCTGGAAACTCTATCTAGTGTATGGGCGGCAGAATTAACGAGACTTCTATCTCGACAAGCTATCAGATTTTCCAACAACGTTCAAGTTCAACGGGTAGATTGGCCTAGTGATCTTCTAAGGAAATGTCCAATGATCAACTTGGATATAGAAGCTATTCTATTGCAAATCGTTTAAATTTATTTTATTCCACCAAATCACCTATTCACCCCCTCTAGGTGATTTATCTAGTCCTAACAAATATGACGTTTGAAAGTCCAATTAAGATACTTAACATACTAGCTAGAGGGAAATCACACACACACACATAAACAACACATAAATTTAATAGTCAAGTAATATGAGATGATTTAACAAGTAAAAATGAAATAACTTAACAAACTTCAATAGACCTATTTAGTATGATAAAATATTGCATGATGTTTAGATTATGTAGACTATTGATTAATCAATGTCGAATTGATGTACTATATTATGAGAAATCGTAGTAATCAAGTGTTAGACATAAGTAAAAAAAAGAAAAAGAAAAGAAAAGAAGTAAATTATGGACACCGGTGTATCTTGTAAATTCCCAGTCCAGCTCGGTCTCATCTCTCTGGTCTCGCTTTACCTTTTTTCATTCCTTTGATGTCCCGGTTCCAAGCTTCGGCATGCGTACTCGCACATAGCGAAGACCATGTTGTCGGCGAGCGTCCCTCCTGTGACGACGTCGCAGCGGAAGCGGATCGTAATTTTGCAATTATGTCGGGAGCTATAGAAATCGATTGAAATAAAACGAGGAACAATAAAAGAAAGGGACACTAGAAATTTACGTGGTTCGATCCGAATATCGAAACCTACGTCCACGAGGAGAGCCAGCAAATCAATCCACTATAAATCGAAAAATTACAGGATTACAATCACACATGCACTCAAGTGTTTCCCAGTCTTATTTTATACCCAATACCCACGGTATTTAACAACTCAACTCACTCACTAGACTCGACTTCCGCACAAACCCTCTCTGAGCTCAAGCTCTCACTCTCTCTGGAGCTCGTTTCTCTCGCTCTCTGCTGAGCTCTTTTCTTTTCGCTCTTTCTTACGTGGCTGGCGAGCTCCAGACGTCTTTCTCCTTTTATCGGTGGAAGGGAAGGAAATAAAAAACAAACTTGTATTCTCCAATTGTTAGAATGTTGCTGATTCAAAGCATGCGCCTCCATGCATTTAATGTTAGCGTGTGAGCTGAGCAGCATGTACTGACACACGTAGAAGAGCTTCTGCCTTCCCTCTTTCTTTATTCGTAACAAGACGAAAGAAGTCCACAAAAGAGAAACCGTGAAAGAGGGAATTCGGCGCCTACAAGTGCTGACCAACTTTATTCTTCTACAAGCATGCATGCACATGGCCATGTGCATGCATTTAATGACGTAGAAGAATTGGACGATTACCCCTTCAGATTTCATGCTGACAAATGAGAAGAATCCCATGGATTGAAGAATTTATTTCCAACACGAAGCGCAGATCATGGGCGGGATCCCTTCGGCTCCTATCCTGCGCCATTTTTCATCAAATGCTCCGCGCACGTTCTTTCTTGTTTTAGCATGTAAATATTTTGTACAGATCGGGTATCATACACGGACTCAAACTCGAGACATAATTTTAACAATTCTTCACTTTGGCTCAACGTTTGAGGCCAAGTTATAGTGATTACTTTTCATGCTTGGCTCTCCCAACGCCCCGATGGGCACTCATACTCTACAGACGCCAATCGAGCTCATACAGAGCTCGAGCTTTGTTGAGGGAACAGGCTTTGTCATCATATCTGCTGGGTTCTCTGCTGTTACTATTTTCTTCACAACAATTTTATCCTTCGCTATGACATCTCGGATGAAATGGTACTTGATATCAATATGTTTTGTTCGCTCGTGATATATTGGATTGTAAGCCAAATATATCACACCTTGATTGTCACAGTGTATGGTGACACTTTTCTGCTCTAGTCCAAGGTCCGAGAGCAAACCCTTTAGCCATATCGATTCCTTTGCAACAAAGGTTAGTGCCATGTACTCCGCCTCAGTCGAAGACAATGCAACATCATCTTGTAAAGATGCTTTCCAACTTATTGCACCACCTGCTAGCGTAAACACGTACCCTGCTAGCAATTTGCGATCATCCAAGTTACCAGCGTGATCTGAATCCACGTACCCTGTGGTTGATATAGCTAGTACGAGTATCTAGAGGGGGGTAAATAGGTATATAAAAGATTTTTCTTGATAATTTCTTGATAATTGTGCAATACTTAGACAGTTGAAGGATTTGCGATAAGTAATAATCAATGTAAAACTAAGTAAAGGAAAGAGAGAAATGAACACTCGATTTATAGTGGTTCGGCTTGATTCAAGCCTACGTCCACTCTTCTACACTGACAGCCAATTGGCTGGATTCCACTATGAACAAAGAGATGTTACAGTGTTGATCTTCCTTGATTTCTAGGTGTAGATGATCTACCACACTCGCTCAAGGTATCACCAAGTATAGACACTCTCTATGTATACAATTTCGCTCGACCGTATCGACTAATAATCAAGGTGCTTCGACTGAATTTCTCTATCGATCACGTACTTAAACAACTAGAACGTCTTCCTTTTTATACTCCTTTATGCCATCATACCCGTTGGCACTTTCCAAAGGAATTCCTCCAATCTACCCGTTGGACGGAATCAATCAAGAAGATCATTCGAGCTATTAAAGGAACCTGACGATAGCCCATCAATCCTGTTCGCCCATACAATAAGGATCTTGGTTTCCAAGAATAGAACATTCCAAGAATACTTCGTCGACCATCGGATCTTCAATTGATCTAGATACGAACAAAAGAATCCCTTATATTTATCCAACCAAAAAGATCTTCTCCAGAGGATAGGATTAAATCCTCAACCATATACTTCGGCTCTGGATTTCCTTCGTCACTGGATCAGAAAGACTGTCAATGAGAATAGTCTTGAGTCTTGAGACTTAAGTCTTGAATCTTGAGTCTTGAATCTTGAGTCTGGTAATCAGAAAGTCTTCAGACTTTAAACTAGACGATCTGCAGATATCCAGACTAGACTGAAAGAAACGTTTTGTCAGCTTCAAAATATTCTGGAAAGATTTCTCCAACAATCTCCCCCTTTTTGATGGTGACAAAACTTTCCTTTAGATTTGAACCTCTTTGACCTGCAAAAACATTTCTCAAGCAATATGGCTATCTCATAAAGATTAACAAAACAACCAGACTCTGCATCCACAGAAAATTGGTTAGTCTTTCATGAGTAATACCATATAACAACACTTGATATAAATGCAAACAGTCAAGCATCTAAATCCACAGCCAATTCAGTCAAATTCAAGTTCACACCCAAGTTCACTCAAGTCATACTCAAAAAAAAAAAAAAACACATTCAACCACAAAAATAAATTTAAAGTCAAAGAAGGTTGGTTCAAATTTGCTTCTCCCCCTTTTTGTCATCATTAAAAAAAGGTGAGAAAGGAGTCATGTCTGCTTGAGAATGCGCACGACCTGGAAATCTCCCATGGACTGGACTACGCCTTCTAGCCTCTTCAAGTCCTCCCTTAATTGAGCTACCTCCTCTCCTTTGGCATTGGCTTGAAGTTGTAGAGCGAGGTCTTTCATTTTATCCTCCAGTGGTAATCGAAGATGCTTGTCCAAAGATTCTTCATGGCTTGAATTTCACAAGGATCTAGAGCATATATTCGGCCACGCATTTCCGTAAGAACATCCATAATACGACGAAAATCTGCAGAATTGTCCGTCGAGTACTTGCATTTGCCCTTTCCGATGGAGTGAATGCAGACGATGGCGCTTCGTATAGTCTTGCAGATTTGGTGTCGACGTATCGTGTCCTTCTTCGTGCATTTGAGAAGCCTGAATTTCTTCGGATCTGCCGGAGATTGTCTTAGACCTTCACTATTGGCAGCATGAGGTGTGGACCTTTGCTCGCCAACTCCCCCGTCTCTAGGACATCAAAAGGGGAAGAGTGATGATCATGCTCTTTCGTGTCTTGATTCTCCTTCTCTCCGATTCAGCTGCAGACTTTTCTTGCTCTTCTTCTCCTTCTTCTTCAGCTTCTTTCTCCTTCTCTCGCCGCTCTTCTTCTTCTCTGTTCTTGGCTTGCTCCTCTTCTTCTCTCTCGTTTCTTTCCGTTGTTCCGTTGGTTGGGGAACGTAACGTCCGGTCCTTATCAAGGCAGTGATTGTAAGATCTTCCTCCTCATCTTCATCCTCAAAGATGAGAGTTCTCTTCTTTTTAGATGGGGCACCAATGGCCTCCTTCCCTTTTCGCTTTGAAGGCACGGAACCGGAGTCTTCACTCGAATTTCTCCATTGCCTTAGAAAGTTCTTGCAGACGCATCTTCGTTAACATCTTCAAACCTACCACCATCTTATCGCACGGTCGAACACAAAGTGTGTGGAGGTGCAATATTCATGTGTCTCGAAGATCTTGGTCACCGGACCGGATAAGGCAATTGTCCCTTGTCCTTTGACATTGCTCTGTACATGTGAAAGAGAATAGTGTGAGGAAGAGAGAACTTCATCCCTGAGTTGATTGCGTACATCAATTTTGCCTCTGAATTTGACACATCAGTCTTTGATGTAGACTTGGGCCTGATGCAATTGATCACAATTTTGTGCAGCACAACATTGATGGCACGCATCCTTGAATAGATGATTCTTCCCTCTACATCTCTATCTTTGACAAGTTCCAGTGAAGCACGAGCAACTAAGACTTTGATTGGTTGATAGCATCCTCGTTCAACTCCAATTATGTCCGCCAACATGTCCACGTCTAACACATAATCCTGATCTCGAACACTGAATGATATTCTATTCGCATCTATAAAGCTGAGATTCAAATAGAAATATGCAGTCAGTTGTGCATATCCGTCCGTGGTATCAGTGCAAAAACGTTCTAGTTGAAGCAGACTGAACTTCTTTCTCAAGTTCACATTCACAGCATCCAAGAAATCGAAATCGACACTCCTAGGGTTTATCACCCCCTCGTTTCAGCAGTCTGAAAAACAAATTCTCTTATTCTTTCGATTTGAACAACTCCATCCTCTTTCCTTTCACCTTTGCAGCAATACCCATTCGAGGTTGAAAATCAGTGAACATTTTATCATCGTCGTTCCCATCAGTCAAATTTGGTCCCGACATACGAGGGTCACTGGGAATATTCGCAAGCGCTTCCTCTGCTTTACCCTTGGGAGCAATTCCCAAATCCTCCATTTTCTTCAGAAAGATATACTCATTCCCATAATTCTTATCTTTAAGAAAATCATCCACGTATTTCAACGGAGTCCCAGTACTTTTCAACGCACAGTAAAGTTTGTAAATAAACGAGGGTTTTTGGACTCTTACTGGGTCTGCGTCCTCGATTATCTCTTCCTCTGGATGTTGACCCGCATCAAGTGGGGTAGATGGTGTTGAGTGACGTGGTGGAGAATGAGTCGGGTTCTGTTGCTGACTCGATAATTCTTCCTCTTCTGTGAGATCGAAGTGGGTAGGTCCCTCCTTCATCCTCTGTGGTCCCCTGTTCGCGATTCTTGAAGACTTCCTCGAAGAAGACATCCTTCTTGTTGCTAAGAGATTCCTTTACTCGCTTTCCCAAGAAAAGATGACAACTTTCTCGAAGATGAACACGAAGTAGAAACCGGATTGGGAGGAGAATGCTTTTTAGGGTTTTGAAGATTGAAAATGAAAACTGTATATATATAACTCAATTTTGAAAAGGGAAGTTCAATTGGTACAAGGAAAGTGTACGAATACCTCTTTTCGAAATCGATAACTACCAAAATTAATTCTTTTGAAAAGACAAGTTTTCGTTTTTCACGGAGACTCCAAAATAACTGAACGAAAGATCATACCTTTTCGAATAACAACTTACAGTCTATAGACATCAATGTCTGAGTCTGAAGATACAGAGTCTGAGAAATTTGAGTCTGAGAGATTTGAGTCTGACGATCAACTTTCTGAGTCTGAAGATTGGAGAGTCTCTAGACTTTAACTTCTTCGAGCTTCAAAATGTTGAGTCTGGAACGGATAAAATCGAATTGATTTTTCTGCAAAGGCTTTGTGAATATATCCGCTAATTGACTTTTTGAATCAACAAATTGAATCGAGATTTCTCCACTTTGAATATGATCTCTAATGAAGTGATGTCGAATTTCTATATGCTTTGCTCTTGAATGAAGAATTGAATTTTTGGTGAGATTGATTGCGCTGGTGTTGTCACATTTGATTTCTGTGCATGAGTCTTCAATCCCATAGTCTTGTAGCTGTTGTTTTATCCATAGAATTTGTGAACAACAGCTTCCAAGGGCTACATACTCGCTTCGTTGTTGAGAGAGCTACAAAGTGCTTTGTTTCCTTGAAAACCAAGACACCGTCCCGTTTCCAAGCAACCGGCAAGTTCCCGAAGTACTCTTTCTATCGACTCGCAAATGCTAGATCTCAAGGCGTCGAATATCCCAGAAGATTAAAGTCTCCCTTCTTAGGATACCAAAGACCAATGCTTGAAGATGAAGCAACGTATTTAATAATACGTTTTGCAGCACTGAGATGGGATTCTCTAGGATCTGATTGAAACCTAGCACAGATGCAAACACTCAACAAAATGTCAGGTCTAGAAGCAGTAAGATAAAGAAGTGAACCGATGATGCTCCTGTATAGCTTTTGATCAACTTTCTTTCCTTCTTCATCTTTGTCTATCTTCAAAGAACTTGACATTGGTATATCAGTCTTCTTACAATTTTCCAATCCAAACCTTTTGACAAGATCATTAGCATATTTTTCTTGGTAAATGAAAGTTCCTTCCTTCAATTGCTTTATTTGAAGACCAAGAAAGAATGTTAATTCTCCCATCATACTCATTTCAAACTCATCCTGCATAGACTTAGAAAATTTCTTGCATAGACTTTCATTAGAGGATCCAAAAATAATATCATCCACATATATTTGAACAAGTAAAAGGCTTTTGTTTTCCTTTTTGATAAATAAAGTAGTATCTACTTTACCTTTGACAAAACCATTCTGTAATAAGAACTTACTTAGTCCGTCGTACCAAGCTCGAGGTGCTTGCTTTAGACCATACAAGGCCTTTTTCAGTCGAAGATCGAGTCTCGGGCTTCTTTGGGTCTTCAAACCTGTGCGGTTGTTCCACATAAACTTCCTCTTGGATAAATCCATTTAGGAAAGCACTTTTGACGTCCATTTGGAATAACCTGAAATTTTTGTAACAAGTAAACGCAAGTAATAGACGAATAGCTTCTAACCTTGCTACAGAGCGTAAGTCTCATCATAGTCTATTCCTTCTTCTTGCGTGTATCCTTTGGCCACGAGTCTTGCTTTATTTCGTACGACTTTTCCTTTTTCATTCATCTTGTTTCCGAACACCCATTTGGCTCCAATAATAGTTTTACCTTTTGGTTTAGATGTCAATTCCCAGACATCATTAATGTTGAACTGTCTGAGCTCCTCTTGCATAGCTTCGATCCAGCTTTCATCAGATAAAGCTTCTTCTATGCTTTTTGGTTCAACTTCAGAGATGAGAGCCACATCACTAGACTCTTCACGTCTTTTGGATCTGATACGAATTCCTTCATTAATTTCGCCGATAATGAGATCTTTAGGATGACTGGACTTATGCTTCCAGTTACTGGTTGATTTGTCTGAATGATGATCTATTTCTTTATTTGAATCTTCATGAACATCTTGATGCTGCTCTTCCAGAGTCTAAGACATTTCTTGAGTTGCCAACTTTGGAAAGTCTGGAGCAGATTCAGACTCTTCATACTGAGTCTGACTGGATTCATCTTGCGTAGAGTCTTGAAATTTGACATTCATTGACTCCTCCACCAACTGGCTCTTCTTGTTATAGACTTTGTAGGCTTTGCTTGATGTAGAATATCCAAGGAAGATGCCTTCATCTGATCTTTCTTCAAACTTACCAACTCGATCTTTTGCATTTTTCAATATAAAGCATTTGCAACCAAACACATGAAAGTATGAAACAATGGGCTTCTTACCTTTGAATAATTCATAAGGGGTTTTCTCAAGAATAGGTCTTAGGAAGACTCTATTGATGATATAGCATGCTGTTGAAAACATTTTCAAACCCAAAAACGTGAAGAAATTTTACTTTCAATTAAAAGAGTTCTAGCCATTTCTTGAAGAGATCTATTCTTTCTTTCCACAACTCCATTTTGCTGAGGAGTGTATGGAGAGGAGAACACATGTTTAAATCCAGATTCATCACACAATTTTGTAAAATGTTGATTTTCAAATTCTCCTCCATGATCTGTTCTTATACTTGAGATAACACGTCCTTTTTCATTTTGAACCTTTTTAGCAAATTTTTCAAAATACGAAAAGGTTTCTGACTTACTTGCAATGAAATATACCCAAGTAAAGCGGGAGTAATCGTCCACAATTACTAGGCAATATTTCTTACCTCCAATACTCTGGGTTTTGGTTGGTCTGAAGAGAGCCATATGCAGCAACTGAAGTACATGGTTAGTAGAGATATGATTTATTGGCTTAAATGAATTTCTTACCTGCTTTCCCAGAATACATGGTGTGCATGGATCGGACTTTTGATATGGTAATTTGGGTAGACCTCGAACAAGCTGCTTTGATGAGATTTTGGCTAATTGCTTCATGTTGACATGACCAAGCTTTCTGTGCCATAAGCTTGCTTCATCTTGGATTGAAATTAGGCATTGAAATTCATTTAATTTCATGTCTAAGAGGTAGATATTTCCATGCCTTCGACCCATAAAAGACTAAGTAGAGTCTTTACCGATTCGAGCATATTCCTTCCCCGAAAGGAGATCATGAAACCAAAGATCACACAATTGGCTAATGCCGAGGAGGTTATAGTTGAGTCCTTCCACTAGAGAAACATTGCTTATTGTGAGATTTCCAATTTTCACAGTTCCAAATCCCACAATGCTTCCTTTGCCGTTTCCTCCAAATGAAACATTTCCACCGTTTACTTGAACAAGCTTTATGAAGCACTTTGAGTCTCCGTCATGTGTCTTGAACATCCGCTGTCAAGATACCACTTTACCTTTTCTTGATGGAGACCGCATTTAAAAGAGAGTCTCAAGCTTTCTTTGGTACCCAAATTTTCTTAGGTCCTTTGGTGTTAGAAGGATAAACATTATTAGGCCATACTTTCTTAACAGCTTCCAAACCATAAGACACTCTTTTCAAAGTGATCCTTACTGTTACACTTTGAACACCTTAGAGCATTTCGACCTACAAACTTTACAAAAACTTTCTTGAAATGATTTTTGTAAGCCTCTCTCGACGGTCTTTTCTTAATTCTTTCTTTTACTTTAGGAAAATCAATCAAGGAAATTGTTTCCGCTGTCATGCCTAGACCAGACTTATTGAAGTAAGGTCTTTGAACTGAAAGAACTTTTTCAAGCTTTTCGGATCCTATCGAAAATTTCTTTGAAATATTTGATAAGTCCGTTTTTAAGAAAACATTTTCTTTCAAAAGATCATCTTCTTTTTCTTTAAGAGCAGAAACATTCAAGTCTAAACTTTTAACTCTTTCTTCTAAAATATTTTCCTTTTGTTTTAGAGCTGAGTTTTCCTTCTTAAGTTCGGAAATTCTTTTGAGAGAAGTCTTAAGACTAAAACACAGTTCATCAATGTATTTAGAAACTTTGATAGGAATTTTAAAATCACTTACCTCAAATTCACTGTCTGAGTCTGATCCAGAATCTGAGTCTGAGTCTGAATGTGCCATCAGACATATGTTGGTATATTCATTATCACTTTCTTCACATTCTGTATCACTCCAGGTTTCGGCTGTGAGAGCTTTTCGAAACTTCTCAACTTTTCGTCTTTTCTTCTTCAGAAGAGGACAGTTGGGTCTGATGTGTCCCTTTTTCTTACATTCGAAGCAGACTACATCTTTGTTTGGTTCCTCATCATCAACAGACTTGGTCTGCTGTCTCTGGAAACTTTGTTTCTTTGAGTTGAACCTTCTACCTTTTCTATTCAGTTTTCTGAATCTTCTTATCATGAGAGCAAGCTCCTCGTCGTCCATATCATCTCCTGAATCTGTATCATCAGAATCATCATTTGATTTTAATGCAATGGATTTCTTACCTCTTGGATCTTCGTCTTCATTAATTCGTTCCACTTCATAAGACTGAAGAGTTCCGATCAGCTCGTCGACAGATAGAGGCATAATTCTTTGCGTCTCTCTTATTGAAGTCTTTATATGATTCCAATCCTTGGAGAGTCCACGCAGTAGCTTGTTCACCTTCATGGGATCAGAAATTTTTTGTCCTTGGTTCTCAAGACCATTGACAATATACGTAAAACGACTAAACATGTCGTTATAGATTCTCCGGCTTCATTTTGAAGGCTTCATATTGACCGAGGAGAATGTTGATTCTGGTCTCCTTCACTCGATCTGTTCCTTCATAGGTGATATGTAATATGTCCCATACTTCTTTTGCTATAACACAAGAAGATATTCGGTTATATTCAGTTTTAGACAAGGCACAATATAAAGAGTAAATTGTTTTTGCATCGAGTGCTTGTCTCTTGTTTATTTCTTCCTGAGTCATTCCGCTGGCATCAACAGTTTCTTTCCCTCTTTCGCAGACTCGATGCAGCAGTAGGAGTGATTCCTCTTTCCACAACGTCCCATTCCGAGGATCCTTTGATCGTAGGAAAGCTTTCATCTTGTTCTTCCAGATGTTGTAATCCTTTCCATCAAAGTAGAGTGGTCTGGTATTGCTTTGCCCTTCCACCAGCCCTGGTGCTAGCATACTAGCCATGGATCTTTTACTCTGAAGTAAAACACTTCAAATAAAGTAAGAACACGGGCTTTGATACCAATTGATATAGCTAGTACGAGTACCTAGAGGGGGTGAATAGGTATATAAAAGATTTTTCTTGATAATTTCTTGATAATTGTGCAATACTTAGACAGTTGAAGGATTTGCGATAAGTAATAATCAATGTAAGACTAAGTAAAGGAAAGAGAGAAATGAACACTCGGTTTATAGTGGTTCGGCTTGATTCAAGCCTACGTCCACTCTTCTGCACTGACAGCCAATTGGCTGGATTCCACTATGAACAAAGAGATGTTACAGTGTTGATCTTCCTTGATATCTAGGTGTAGATGATCTACCACACTCGCTCAAGGTATCACCAAGTATAAACACTCTCTGTGTATACAATTTCGCTCAGACTGTATCGACTAATAATCAAGGTGCTACAGACTCTGGAATTTCTCTATCGATCACGTACTTAAACAACTAGAACGTCTTCCTTTTTATACTCCTTTATGCCATCATACCCGTTGGCACTTTCCAAAGGAATTCCTCCAATCTACCCGTTGGACGGAATCAATCAAGAAGATCATTCGAGCTATTAAAGGAACCTAACGATAGCCCATCAATCCTGTTCGCCCATACAATCAGGATCTTGGTTTCCAAGAATAGAACATTCCAAGAATACTTCGTCGACCATCGGATCTTCAATTGATCTAGATACGAACAAAAGAATCCGTTATATTTATCCAACCAAAAAGATCTTCTCCAGAGGGTAGGATTAAATCCTCAACCATATACTTCGGCTCTGGATTTCCTTCGTCACTGGATCAGAAAGACTGTCAATGAGAATAGTCTTGAGTCTTGAGACTTAAGTCTTGAATCTTGAGTCTGGTAATCAGAAAGTCTTCAAACTTTAAACTAGACGATCTGCAAATATACAGACTAGACTGAAAGAAATGTTTTGTTAGCTTCAAAATATTCTGGAAAGATTTCTCCAACAGTGGTCTCATTGCCATTGACGTTCCTCCGATACATAATGCCAACGTCTGCTGCCCCCTTTAGATATCTAAGGATCCATTTCACGGCTTCCCAATGAGCCTTGCCTGGGTGCTTCATGTAACGACTGACAACACTTACAGCCTGTGAAATGTCAGGTCTAGTACATACCATGATATACATAATACTACCTACTGCACTAGAATAAGGAACACGGGACATATGTTCCTCCTCCTCCTCAGTTTGCGGTGATAACTTGTCAGAAAGTTTAAAATGTGCGACTAAAGGGGTACTTACAGATTTTGCTGACTGCATATTGAAACGTGCCACGATCTTCTCAATGTATTTCTTTTGAGACAAACGCAACGTTCCTGTAGCTTTGTCACGCAATATTTCTATACCCAATATTTTCTTAGCAGCACCTAATTCTTTCATTTCAAACTTAGCACTCAACTACCGCTTCAACACATCAATATCAGACATATGTTTAGCTGTTATTAACATATCGTCAACATATAATAGCAAATAAATCAAAGACCCATCCTCCAATCTCCTAAAATAAACACAACTATCAAACTGACTTTTCGAATAATCTTGACTAGTCATGAAAGCATCAAAACGCTTATACCACTGTCTAGGAGATTGTTTCAGTCCATATAAAGATTTCTTCAATAAGCAAACATGGTCTTCCTTACCTGGAATAGAAAATCCCTTAGGTTGCTTCATATAAATTTGTTCCTCCAATTCACCATGAAGAAATGCCATTTTCACATCTAGCTGCTCCAGCTCAAGATCTTGTGCAATAACTAAGGCAAGTAATATACGAATAGAGGTATGCCTTACCACAGGAGAGAACACTTCATTGTAGTCGATGCCCTCTCGTTGAGTATACCCCTTCACAACAAGTCTCGCCTTGAACCTGGCTGCCTCTACACTGGGAATGCCTTCTTTCCGTTTGTAGACCCATTTGCATCCGACAATTTTCTGACTTTTGGGTACTTTGACCAACTCCCATGTCTGATTCCGATAGAATGATTCTATTTCTTCACTCGTAGCCTCTAGCCACTTTGATGACTCAGCACTAGCCATCGCCTCAAAATAGGATAAAGGCTGATTCATCTTCACCTCATCACCTACAGTTAATGCATAGGCAATATCAGAATAACCATAACGTACCGGTGGTTTAATTTGCCTCCTTTGTCTGCTCGTGGCTATGTTGTGTTGTGGCTCTGCTGGTTATTCAGTATCACCGTCTTTAGAAATTGTCACCTCATCCGCAATCTCTTCCTGTGTTACCTTTGAGGTCTTTGGAGACTCCGCCTGAATCTCCACCTCACTTCTGACACCATGATCCGTTTGCTCTACTGGTTGAGTCTCAAGATTCCTCTTTTGAAGCATTGCAGTCTCGTCGAAGATCACATCTCTGCTGATTAGAAAACTGGGTGATCTGGGATCAGTGCACCATAGCCAGTAGCCTTTCACCCCTTGTGCATAAACTAGAAATATGCACTTCTTCGCCCTTGGCTCAAGCTTACCATCTCTCGTATGAGCATACGAAGGACATCCGAATATTCGTAATCTGGAGTAATCAACAGGTTTCCCCGACCATACTTCTTCAGGAGTCTTCCACTCAATAGCAGAAGATAAAGATCGATTAACCAGGTAACACGCCATATTTATTGCTTCGGCCCAAAATTCCTTGCCCAATCCTGCATGCGAAAGTATGCACCAAGCTCGCTCCAGTAGAGTTCTGTTCTTCCGTTCTGCTACGCCATTCTGCTGTGGTGTCCCGGGAACTGTGCGGTGTCTCACAATCCCTTCCTTTTGGTAGAACTCGGTAAAATCCTTACCACAGAACTCCATGCCATTATCAGTTCTCAGGTACTTGATTTGTTTACTTGACTGCTTCTCAATCAATGCCTTAAAATTCTTGAACTGATCAAATACCTCGGATTTGTGCTTCAGGAAGTACACCCATACCTTCCTTGAGTAATCGTCGATGAATGTCAGCATATATCTGGCACCTCCTTTCGATGGAACTAGAGACGGTCCCCAAACATCTGAATAAATGTATTCGACTGGTTGCTTAGTCGAATGTAGAGCTGTACCAAATTTAACATGACGCTGTTTCCCACAGATGCAGTGCTCACACAGGTCTAGCTTTCCTCTCTTCTAACCTTTCAGCAACCCCTTCTTACTCAGCATCGTCATTCCTGCCTCACTCATATGTCCCAATCGCATATGCCATAACTGAGTCAAATTTGAGTATGACTCACCTGATGAAATTGCAACAACTCCAGTCATGGTTTCTCCCAGTAAATGATAGAGAGAATTCTCCTTCTTCCCTTTCATCACTGTTAGGGCACCTCGAGAGATCTTCAGCACTCCACCTTCAACTGTGTATTTGCACCCGAGGTCATCGAGTGTTCCCAAAGAAATAAGGCTCTTCTTGAGCTTCGGTACATGCCTTATGTCTATCAACGTCCGTTCTATGCCATCATGCATTCGGATTCGAACTGTTCTTATCCCTACAACCTCGTAGGCTGCATTATTCCCCAAAAGAACTCTACCACCATCTGCAGTCTGGTAGGTAGTGAACCAATTCTTGTGAGGAGTCATGTGATAGGAACATCCAGAATCTAGCACCCATTCGTCTTCTGACGAACTCGTAGATACACATAGGATAGCCTCGGCATCACTGGTACTCTCCTTGGCAACATTCGCCACACTGCTTGTGGCATTTTGCCAAACGCCTTTATTTCTTAGCTTTGGACAATCTCTCCTTATGTGCCCCTCCTCGTGACATTCGAAGCATTTCACGCGACCTTTTGATTTTCTATGTCGCGACTTCGACCTGCTTTTGCTTTGGCTTCTGTTGCTGGGCCTCCAATGTTGGTCTCTACCTCGAATCACCAGTCCACACGCTACATTGTGCTAGACTATCATCACGCAACTTTCTCTACCACTCCTTTGAAAACAGGGCAGATTCACCTCCTCTGAGGTGATCGTAGTACACCCCTGTAACAAGGAGTCGGTAAAGTGATCCCATGACTCCGATAGAGACGCCAATAACATCATGCCTTGTTCTTCATCATCTAAAATCTTGCCAACATTCTTCAAGTCCATCATGAGTTTATTAAACTCATCTAGGTGGGATCTAATGGACACACCTTCAGTATATTGAAACTGGAACATTCTCTTCAGCATATATAAGCTATTGTTCAAACCCTTCTTTACATAGAGGGCCTGAAGTTTAGCCCATAGCGCTGCGGCATCCTCCTCCTCGGCCACCTCTATTAGCACTTCATCCGATAAGTTCAACAGAATGATGCTCTTGGCCTTCTCCATTAGCTCGTCCTTCTCAGCATCTCGCATTGTTTCGGGCAACTAAGCCTTGCCCTCCAATGCTTTGGCTAATCTTTGAGTTGTTAATAGCGCCTTCATCTTGACGCTCCACAACCCGAAGTTGTTCCTCCCGTTAAATTTCTCAATTTCTACTTTTGCTCCAGACATAATTGCAAAGCAAAGCTTTGATACCAATTGTTATAATCGGCGTCGCAACGGAAGCGGATCGTAATTTTGCAATTATCTCGGGAGCTATAGAAATCGATCAAAATAAAACGAGGAACAATAAAAGAAAGGGACACTAGAAATTTACGTTGTTCGATCCGAATGTCCGAACCTACGTCCACGGGGAGAGCCAGCAAATCAATCCACTATAAATCGGAAAATTACAGGATTACAATCACACATGCACTCAAGTGTTTCCCAGTCTTATTTTATACCCGATACCCATGGTGTTTAACAACTCAACTCACTCACTAGACTCGACTTCCGCACAAACCTTCTCTGAGCTCAAGCTCTCACTCTCTCTAGAGCTCGTTTCTCTCGCTCTCTGCCGAGCTCTTTTCTTTTCGCTCTTTCTTACGCGGCTGGCGAGCTCCAGACGTCTTTCTCCTTTTATCGGTGGAAGGGAAGGAAATAAAAAACAAACTTGTATTCTCCAATTGTCAGAACGTTGCCGATTCAAAGCATGCGCCTCCATGCATTTAATGTTAGCGTGTGAGCTGGGCAGCATGTACTGACACACATAGAAGAGCTTCTGCCTTCCCTCTTTCTTTATCCGCAACAAGACAAAAGAAGTCCACAAAAGAGAAACCGTGAAGAGGGAATTCGGCGCCTACAAGTGCTGACCAACTTTATTCTTCTACAAGCATGCATGCACATGGCCATGTGCATGCATTTAATGACGTAGAAGAATTGGACGATCACCCCTTCAGATTTCGTGCTGACAAATGAGAAGAATTCCATGGATTGAAGAATTTATTTCCAACGCAAAGCGCAGATCATGGGCGGGATCCCTTCGGCTCCTATCCTGTGCCATTTTTCATCAAATGCTCCGCGCACGTTCTTTCTTGTTTCAGCATGTAAATATTTTGTACGGATCGGGTATCGTACACGGATTCAAACTCGAGACATAATTTTAATAATTTCCGGTCTCTCGCTATTTTCCTGCTTGGGAGCGAGTTGTAATAGTATGAAAAGGACCAAAAGCGTAAGTATGGAAAGAAACCTTCTTGATGTTTACATTCCCTTTTTGATTTCGATGGTACTTTGATAATCTATGCTCAAAGGGGCTACTTTCCAAGAGATAAATACAGGAGAAGGTGCTTTTGCTTAGTCCTGGCACCGAAATTTTTTAATTGCAAATCTGGAAATTGAATTCAACTACTGAGTTCTGATGTTTATAAAGCTTGCCGTAAGGTTTTTTTTTTTTTTTTTTTTTAATGGGGCTATTCAGTGGAATAGTTCGATTAGTAATCTTAGCAACCCCCTTTAGCAAAGTGTGTGCAGATGCTGACTGGAATGGAATTCATTTCGTTCTTTACTGTGCACTGGAGAGAAGTCAGAACCGTTTTCCACAAAGGCTCTTCTCCAATTCTTGCTAACGGTAAAGCTCTTAATTTGTATTGTCGATTGGATTCTTTTTTTTTTTTTTTTGTCTATTTATATTGATCCTTCTTCTTCATTGGTTCTTTTCACTGCAGAAACAAATGATATTTTCAGTCTGGCAGCCAAAGCACGTCTCTTCTATAAATATTTTCCATGTTTCTTATTCCTCTTCCTATGTGTCATTTCCCAACCCTATTTCTTGTAATTTTATCTTGTGATGCGAAATGAATTTGTTCTTCTAGCAAAAAAAGGTTTTGCTGTGGTTTTTGCTTTCACACTTACTCATATCTTAAGGGTGGGCACATTTTCGAGATTGACTATGATTACACTGGAAAGTGTGTCACTCAACTACTTGTTATTTCTGTTAGGGATTGATAAAGGAGGAATTGGGTGGATGATCATGCTTGAACTATATGAACTGCCGAAAACAATTATATTGACTATTGATGTTCACGATTGATTCTGTACCATCTTGTCAAATTGCCCTTCCTGGTCAGGAAATGTAGGCAGCTAAGTGAGGCATTGAATTTCCTATGCTATGCTTTATCTTAGATCTTGTTCTAAGACTGTTGTGTGTAGGGGAAATATACTTTTTGTTACATTGGCCTAATTTAGTTTGGCATGGTCAACTCGTATGTCTATCTGGGTGACCCACGTGGTGAGAAAATGCTAGGTGGTTGTTGTTGTATGCTTAAATTATTGTATTGTCATGCTTTAGTATCAAAGAACAATTGGATCATAGAATATTACCATGTTCTTAAATTGTTTAAGTTCTCGGTTGGTAGTGAGTATACCGTGCACAAAGCAAAGTTTATGTCATTGCTTTATAATTAGATTATAGACATACCTCGTTTTTCGTCTGCAGATCTCTACTGCTCATGTTCAATAAAGCTGGTGTATATTATAGCTAATACATTGGTCGTCATTTTTCAGGCAATTGCATACACTATATTAAGGTATAGGAAGTCAAAAGCAATTCTTCTGAGTAGTTATATGAAGGACACCGCTCATGTTATGGACAACTTTCATGTGCCCTTACTTTTAGAAGCATGGAAACCAATATCATTTGTTCATAAGAGAAGGTAATTTTTCTGTCATGTTTGACCTATTCAAGATTTATTTGTCAAACATGAACATACTCATGACCAATAATTGCATTTAGGTGGTGGGAATGCGTAGCATTGCCAGAGGATGTTGATCCGTCTGAGGAAGCTGCATTTAGGATGGAAATTAAAGAGCTTGCCTTTACAGCAAAGAAATTTCTTCTAGATGTTGCATCTTAAGACAATTATATTTCATATTTTAGCCAACCTTGCTTTTAGTTGTTTGCAGCGTGATAGTGAAATTATGAATGTGAACCTCCATTTAGTGACTGATTGGAGATTTGATATTGAAAAGAAAAGATTTGGACTGGCTAAAATACTACAGTTTTCTGTGACAATGTAAAAAATGATAGTTAAATTATGAATGTGAACCTCCATTTTGTGACTGATTGCAGATTTGAAAGACTTGTGCTAGTTTGTAATTAGGTAATTGAATCTTGGTATCTAAATAGATTATCATTATGCTTCTTAAGAGTCTGCTCCTGAAGAAGTGTTCATTGGTGATGCTCGCCCATTATTTTGTTGGCTGCATTCCACTCTTTAGTTTATCTTCTTTACCTTTCCATGCTTAGTTTGCTAATAGTATTTGTTATGTGGCAAGTTGAAATGGACTCAGGGCCAACTACTCCCAACATCTTTTCGTAAATGGGTGCATCTTAGTGAATTTCTCTTTGCTTATTTAAGAAACAAAAATTTTAACCGCTTGATCTTCCTAAGTGATGCCTTATTTGGTTTTTGGGTTGTTTTGATCCATGTAAGATCACCACCAGCCTCAAGAATCTTTCAGAAGTTCAGGTGTATTGCAAATGGGGATCAGTGGTCATTCCCGTTTGCTCATTCTAAAAAGTTGCCACTAGATACCTTCTACCTCTTTCCTGGAGAAATTCAAATAGTTGATTTTTGAAATTCTATCTTTATCTATTTTTATCACTTTGCATGTCAATGATCCGCCTGCATCTACAGTCACTTCCCTGATAATCCCTTTTTTATTTTTTCTGTCATCACAACTCCTGAAGGCGGCTATCTTTGACAAAGAATGTGAACCATGTGTCCTTTTAAGAACCCTCACAGTTTGCTGATTATCAGTTATCTTTCTTTTTTGGCTTGGTACTATAGTATGTGAGGTTCGATTCCTTGACTCTACAAAGTATTCTCACTTGACATTATGGGCTTATCATTGGAATGTTTGAGCTGAATAATGTGTAAGTTTTGCTCTTATCAAGGTTTGAATATTTCTACTTTCTGAGTCTCAAACCATAGACTGCAGACAACAATATCTACAATTAAAATTCTCCTTTCTTTCCCCATTTTCTTTTTGCATTGAAGTACATAGAAATAGAAGGTATGACATTTCTACTTTACATGAGGAAATACAGTCGGTTGGGTCTCCTTGATATCAATGACACACGTTGTTTGAATGCCTAACTATTGATAATCTGCTTTGGGCATTTACGAATCTTCTTTTAGGTTTTGGTATGTCACAATGATCTGGTTGTAGCATCTCCTGTGGAAGATTACTTTTTGTATATCGATGATCTACCATCTCTTGAGAAGGTATATATGATGCATATTTCTGTCTTTGACATCTATTATAGAATTCGGAAGTTCTCTATTGGCAGGAAGAAGCCAAGAAAGTATCTCAACCATATTTGGATGCCCTTGGTGATAAGTATGCAGTTTGTTGTGAGGGTATGGGAAACTTTAACTGGACGGACTTGATTAATGAACAAACATGTTTGTGTTTCGAGCTTGAAAAGTCCCTTCTCATACTAAATCCAATTGCTGTTTTAATCATGCCATTACTGCTTCGTGTATTCAGTTAGGTACATGTGACAAGGCCCGAGCTAGATCACATCATTTCTGTCAGACTCTCTAGCATCTGATCTTTTTATTTATTGATGGGTTGGCATCCGATCTTTGACATGCATGCTGTGGGATTAGAGAAAGCATACAGTTATAACATACTAGACAAAAACGTGACATCACATAGCTGCTGACCGCATTTTAGCTGACAGGATAGGATGAGTTACCTGAGAAGCAACTTTAGAAAATGAATATGAATATGAATCAGTAGGCTTTCCCAGTTTGACAATGTTGCATGCAGTCCTGCTTTGTTTTATGTCCTGATGTAAGCTTATTATGATGTGGAGTAAATTTTTTGTTTTTAATACTGCTTTGTCCTCACATATCCATGGACCGACCCCATCATCTCCACCCCATAGGAACTACGAGATCACCCCAAGGAATCCAAGGGTCGCGGAGCGACCATAGAATCTCAGCAATTCCCTTTTCATTGGATCTGTGATTTGTGATGTTTAGTTATTTATGCCAGGTATTATTGCTAATAATTAAATTCATACTTTCAGGCACATCATTTTTCCCCTTGCAGAGCTGCATGAATCATTCCTGCCATCCTAACGCCAAAGCTTTCAAAAGAGAGGAGGTATAAGTAACCCTATGCATATTTAGTTCGTGATGGTGATGTCATTAACTTATAGTAATGCTCGGGGATGCAAAGGCTGATTTTAAAAACGGTTTACAAAGCTGTGGCAAACTGCATAATGGGCAATGTATAAGCGCCCCATTAGAGTTTGGCGCACTAATCTTAAAAATAGTCTTTGCATCTCTAGCATTCTTCATGTTTTTTCATATTATTGAAATTGTTTGAAATTTCAAATCCTTTGAGGATTTACCCTTCTGAGGTCCGAGTCGAAGTTGTTCATATTTATTGAGATGACCTTTCAATATGATTGACATGATGTATCCCTGTCAAAAATCCTTGAAGACCAATCGCATCTGTAGTTCGTACAAACAAATGTAGAGATTCACACAATGTTGCCTGTTAACCACAACTTGCATGATAATCATTTATGAGATTCACTCGTGCTTTTGAAACTTAGACTGTTGAAGTCATGCCTTTTTCAGCGTAATATCATTGATATCTGTTCCACGCTACGCTGAACCTATGCCCTTTTATGGACACCTGAGTGGGTGGAATGCAAATGATATGCGGCAGAAGTGATTTAATTGTTGCTGCCTTTGCAGGATAGAGATGGTCAAGCAACGATAGTGGCATTGAAGCCCATTCCGAATGGAGAATAGGTAATTACATGTGGCTTAATCTGGCTAGTCAGCATATGCTCGGATGAATATATGCCAGTTTAGGTGAAAAGCAATGCAGCTTTTTCTCTTATAATGAGCATATGCGTAACTCAGATTTGAGAAATCCCGAAATCTTGCAGGTCACAATTTCGTACATAGAGGAGGATTTGCCCTTTGAAGAGAGGCAGGCACTGCTTGCGGATTATGGTTTCACGTGCAAGTGTGTGAAGTGCCAAGAAGAATCTTGATGGACACTGATGCGTAAGTTTGCATCTAATGTTCACTCACATCACAGGTTATGGTGTAACGGTTCAATTGTGGTCGTGAAAGCTGTAACATAAAAGCACCTTAATTAAATGTGTTTGATTAACCGATATCCATACATTAACTTCACGAGCCATTTTTTTGTGAGAGAATCCAACAGATTCCCTTTGACCTATTATATGGATGAGATCAAAAAGAAAGAGGAAGGAATGAAGGCAACAAGAGGAGCAACAAAATTGTCCTAGGCGGACGATGGATGTGGACAAATTCATTAGGTCTTGAATAGCGTAATTGTATTTCATTGATTTAAAGATAAAGGGTCACATCTTTTTTTCTTTATGTAATTTTTTTATAATTTTTTATAATTTTTTTATTAAATAAAATAGTAATGGAAAATATTTATTATCGGTTATTTAGTATTGTCCCACTGATGTGATGACATGACACATAGATGTGACATTTTAATGACAAGAACTTCAAAGAGGTTTTTTTTTTTTTTTTTTGGTCGGTACTTGAAAGAGGTTGGATTAGACAATTTAGGTGGAAAGCAGGTTAAATAATGGTGGGGAGTGACCCTATGCCGAAAGGAAAGGAAAAATTGAATGGTGACTAAGGATTCGTTGGTTTCGCTCGTGAAATATAGGCTATTTCGAAAAATATTTTTTTAGAAGTCATTTTTCATTTTTCAGGAAAATGTCAATATTTTTTAGTGTTCGGCTAAAATCTAAAAATATTTCGGAAAATACTTTCCAATGTTTGGTAAGGAAAATGTTTTCTATGACTTCAACACTTAGGCATGCATCACTTACTGATTTATAAATCTATCAAATATGAACTTATCTTTAAATAAACTTGTTTCGTATTTTTGTTCCCTCGTTGTCACCAAACGATCATCTACTCTAAAAAATATTCGTATAGATTTTAAAAAGAAGCAAAAGGAAAAAAAAACGAAGCATGGAAAATTTTCTTATTGAGTGATCTGTTTTCCCCTTGGGTCTTTTATGTTCTAATAAATAAAAGAAAAAAAAAAAAGCAAAGCATGTAGCCCTTTGATTGAGCAATGTATAACTACAGGGTAAAGTAAATAAAGAAAATAATAAGCAAGAGTGTAGGGCATGAGTTTGAGATCGACAAGCTTGAGACTTACCTAGCAACGACCGACAACTAGCCAAGAAAGAAAAAGATGGAAACAAAGAAAAGAAAAAGAAAAAGAAAAGAAAAGAAATAGAAAAGGAAAAGGAAATTAAAAATAATTCAAATTAAAAAAGAAAAAGAAAATTAAAAAATAATTGGAATAAAGAAAGAAAAGAAGAAGAAGAAGAAAGGGGATGAGGAAGTGAGAATTTGTAGAGGTATAAGATAAAAAAGATCAAGTGAGGAAAATGTTTTTTACTTTTCCAAAATGGAACATTTTCCCTTAATTTAGAAGAATTTTTTCTTTTTCATGGAAAATATGAACGCTGGAAAATCCAGAAAACTTTTTTCCGGAAATTATTTTCCGCGAAATGAACGGAACCAACGGAAAAGGACTTTCCAATGCAATTTCTCGGAGCTTATGCGGAGGGAGAGTTAGTGACAAGCTGGGAAAGTTTTGGAGGAGTGTAACCTTCTGTTGGAAGAAAGAGAGTGGAAGTTGCTTCTCAATCTTAATCGTGCCTTCTCTTGTTTTTAAATCTACTCAAAGCACCACGAAAATATGTCATTGGTGACATCAGTCCATGTTACTAGAGGGGGTAAGAAGATGCCAGCTGCAACCGACGGTGATTACGGCATGTTCTTGAGTTCTTAAAACATTGGATAGTAGTAACGGATGGGCAGATTGCCTATATGACTTCATAAGCGATGCAAGAATCCACAGTTTTAAGGACAACGAAGACTTATAATCGGACGAAAAGATTCGGAATATTTTGTGGGCACTAAAAAGCTTCTAAGTATACATTTATATTTTATCCAAAGAGTTTGCTCACATCTTTTATTCAAATTGTTAAGATATAATCTTTGGAGGTGATACTCGCCATCCTTGTAAAAGAATTTTTACTCAATAAATGTGGAAACATTATATTTGTACCCTTTGAAAGAAGGCATACATTGAGGAGGATTTACCCAACAATATTGCAAACTATGGTTTCACTTGCAAGTGCTCCAAATTATTTTTTTAAGGATTTAACGATAGTTGTGAAAGCTACAACGGTGAGATGATATTTTGTTGAGTATAGTGAGATAAATGCGGCTTTATTAATGATTTCATGTGATAGACAGATATAAGAGTACATCCATATGCATTTAACTTGCCGACCCGTTTCCCTTAAGAAATTTAATTAATGTAGCATATTTTCCTGAACGCGAAGGAAAAAAAAAAAACAAGGAGGGCATTGGAAACAAAAGTGCAGACTTCAGAGTATCCGCTCCACCAATCCGCTCGAAGATTCCGCATGTCGGAGTGGGTATTATTTTAGCATATTTCCCACAAGTTATGACAAAAGGATGAGAAGCCGAAACGGACTTCGACGAGTCAGGCTTTGGGGGAAGGAGAGAGAGTTAAATAATGACTAGGAGTGACCTTCGTGTAAAGGAAGAGAGCTTACGCGGAAAGGAGTTAAATAATTACCAGCTGAAAGGGGCTTCAGTAGTCATTGACTTCATACGCAGAAGAAAGAGAGTGGAAGTTGATATTCATCTTAATCGGTCCTCTATCTGTACAAGTCTCCTCAAGACAGATCAGGCACTAGATTGTGATGCTAAAATACCCCATCTCATTCTGACTTCAATATGTGGAATCGTCTTGCGCTCTATGTATTGAGATTGCTTGGGAGACATGATCCAAGCCCGGTACCAGAAGATGAAGCCAGCGATAACATCAATCTGCGTTATCAGATGGTGGATGAAGAGGCCGACTCAGGGACTGCAACTGGTGGCGACTACAATTTATTCTTGAGCTTTCAAGGACCCAACACTCGTGACAGATTTACAGATTGTCTTTATGAGTCACGGGTCAAGCCGGAATCCATGTTTATAGGGACAATGAGGAGATGATTCTTGGATGTCTGAAAGGAAGGAGTGACCTTCAAATCAAGGAGACAACTGGTTAAAAACTTCCTTTGCAAGAGTTGTCTTTGCGATACAGCTTATCCCATGGATTGTGACAAATCGTACATCTCTAGTATTAGGAGAATTTAATAGCGGATATTTTTAATTTTTTGCTTTCTAAAACCTTTGACTTTGAGGATGGGAACCATATCTTTAGAAATAGATTACCTAACAAACGAGTCTTACTTGTTTTTGATGGCATGTGAAAATGATCAATGTGACATCTTAAATTTTCAACCCTGTCTTCTACTAAATAAATCGGGCATTTCATTGACGCGCCTATAGGGTTATTCTCAAAGCCGATCACTCTCGAGATAACTAGACTATCTGGGGAAATGATTAAGGAATTTTAAGGCAATAGACTTGAGAACTCGATCAGGAATCGACTTCTCGACCGTGTCCATCTTTAGAGGTCATTACGGTGCAGTTAAAAAAAAAATCGATTTGAAATTAGAGATAGACTGGATCGACAGAGATGTGTGGCTAATCGTGGGTGACACCACTGAATTAGAAAATTCTCGTCGGCCGACACTAGACTGATTTTCTTATTGTTTTGGTACCCTGTGTCCGTAATTGAATCCTCGAGATTTTCACGACAATCAAGAGTCGCCATTGAGTCGAGTGGGTTCATAATGGCTCGAAGAAAATCGACCACGGGTCATTTGCCTTAAAAAGTTCTGAAAACTACCCGATAGTCTAGGTCACGCTAAAAACGCGCCAAATGAAAATTAACCGCCAATTTGAGTCCGATTTCAGAAATTGAAGTTTTGGCCATGTCACAATAAATTTTAGGAGTGTTGACTTAGTCTCAGAAGATTTTTCTGACAACTGACACTTTTTGGGAAAAAGTCGTCGCCGGGTTGTTTTAGTGGAGAAAATGCCGGAGATGGTTTTCAATTGCGAAATTGAGATGCATGTTGGATGCATGGGTGAAGAAAAATAACGATTGAGACATTGAGGCATCGATTGATTTTTTTATGAGAGCCGATTGAGGAGGAATTGAGAGAGATTTGAAGTGTAATTGATGCCATGTTACTAGAAAAAATTCGTGTGCCCCCATGAGTAATGACATATGGACCAATTCAACTATCTGAAGGGCGATTTGGGATGAAAATGGATTCTGGATGACAGTATGTGGAGAGATAAGAAGCGAGATATTTGTGTGGAAAAAGATCAAGCTTAAGGGGCCCTCACCCCTCATTCCTATCCATCTCTTTTATTTCTCTCAACCTCAACCGGCCATACCGCTTTTGCTTTCCACTACCTCGTGCGAATGCTAGCTGAAGGAGAAAAATCACCGAGTGCAGCTGCCTTCGACCGCTTGCTTCAATCCGTATGGTCTCCCCAGCAACTTCGCGAATCATCCAGCGAAGACCCAACTTCAGCTAGCACGTCTCCACCAACGAAGTTCTCTTCGTTGACCAGCGTTCTTCACTCCACGCGGCAAGAATTTTTGCTGCCAGCTCGTGTCTCCTTCGTGCGCAGCTCCATCATCCACCGAAGAAGAAATCTCCACGCCAGCTTCCATCTTCAGTCTTCCCCAGTGCGTGCCCTCAGCTCCACGCCAGCACACCAGTCAACGGTGCCCTCTCCTCCACCGTTTGTTGACCGAAGTCTCCACGCCTCAGCCGCCCACGAAGACGAAACCCAGTTGCTAGCCTCGCCAAAGCTGCCACGTTCCAGTCCACACTGCATCTCTCGGTCAGTTTGCTGACTGTGAACTCCATGTTCAGTCGTCCACGAAGCCGCCGACTGAAGCAACTCTCTCCAGCGAAGCCTCAAGCCAGCTGCCGTCCAAGCCGCACGTTCCCTTCGTCCGTGTATTTTCAGCCCAAGACCAGGTTCCACGCCCAGCAAAGCCATCTCCAGTCGAACTTGCTTCAGCCCATCTTCAGAGGCACTTCCAGCCCAACATCAATTGGATTGGAAGCCCACCAATTTCAAATTTTTTGGGCCCAGCAAAGACAGGCCCAATTCAGTTTTATTTCAAGCCCATTTTCAGCAATTGTAGTCTTCAAGCCCAGTTTTTCAAGCCCAATTGCAGCTAGGCCCAAGTCCAAGAGCAAGCCCATTTCAGTGCAAGAACAAATCTCATTTGGGCTGAGATTTGTTAGGCCAAGTCCAAGGCCCAGTCCAAGCCCGCCGGTGTTGTCGAAAATCCTATTTCGGCCGCCGTCGTGTCGCCGTTGCGATGATTCGATCTCCGCTTTTGTCAACTGAGTTTTACTCACTAAAGCTTTCTTAGTTTGCTAATTATACTTAAGGTTGGTTAGATTTAATTAAATGCAATTAGGTGGTTAGATTAATTTAGATCAATTAAATTAGAGACTTAATGATGCATGTTAGGTGGTTAGAAATAGATATTAGCAAGTAGACATGCCATGTTATTTATGGAACGAGTCTCAGAAATTTTCCGGGCTTGTCTCGGTATCCAATTCGGCATTACAAGCCTAAATTGGATTTTTCATAATTATTTATTTAATTTTCGAAATTAATTATTTAATTATTTATTTTTCCGGAAATTCAACCGGGATGGCCGGTGACCGGAATTTCGTGCTGATTGTCGTAGTACAGTCCGTTTATTTATTTGAGCTTTATTTGGTGCTAAAGTAATTTAGGAGTGAATTTAAGATTTATTCTTAAATTAAATCTTGAGAGGGTCGGGTGGGACCGTAAAGCCACTAAATCTTGAGAGGGTCGAGTGGGACCATAAAGCCACTAGATCTTGAGAGGGTCGGGTGGGACCGTAAAGCCACTAGATCTTGAGAGGGTCGGGTGGGACCATAAAGCCACTAAATCTAAGGGATTGCTTGGTGTAGGATGAATGACCTAGAAATGGTCTGACTAACATGAAATCGACTAGGTCGATTTGATCAATGCTTCGATCGGTGATGTGATTGTTTGAATACCTATTGAATTGTACTAATATGCATATAGGATCTGAGGCCAAGGTAAATCCTCCAACTCGTGCCGTGTTTAGGCAGCCTATAGTGTATTGGCTTTCTAATCGAGCCTTAGGGGGTAGGACTCGCTGAGACGTGGTCTCATTGGTTATTGAATAACCATTTCAGGACCCTGAGGAGAAGCTAAGGAAGAGGAACTTGAAGGGGAGAAAGACTTTTGAAGAAGAAGATGATCCAGAGAGGGATCTTGAATATAACCCGGATGTGGACTGAGATCCCATCCCTTTTGTAAACACTGTCTTAGCATAGATAGGTGTGAGACAAGTATGTTGTGAATAGTATTGTAAATATACTATGAGTTGCGCTGTTAATGAAAGTGTGGTTGTGAATTTCAATATGAAAAATATGGCATGCTTTCCTATCACATTGTTTTATTGTCTGGGGATTTATAACTGCTTCCGCATGTTCATAATGAAAAGAAAGGGTCGGTAATACATAGTCCTGGGATATCGCATTCTAAAATTGACCAAGTAAAAGGATGTGCACGCGTCCGAGGATTGGGGCGTGACATCCCCTTTTTGTGGTATCAGAGCGAAGTTCAAGATTGGAGTGATAAGGAGCGTTGACCATGGGATAGTTAGTAGAAAAGGCCTTTAAATTCATGCTGGCGCATGTCTGTGTTAGCTGAGTGCTAAAATTGTTTGTTGTTCGAATCGCTCTGTTTCTAATTCGGTGATGAATTGGGAACAGGTGTCAGTTCTTTAAAGGGACACTATGAGCGATCAGGAGCCGAGGACTCCTACAAAGAGGGCCAGTACGGCCGTGACTTGGGGAAGAGCGCCGACTAGAGTCGGTACCCGAGGAGGCCGTGGTCGAGCGCCAGCACAGGCTAGTGCGAGTGGAATGATTCCACCTGCTGTAGATGCTAGAATAGCACCATCTGCTGTTGGTGCTGGGGTAGCAGCCCCGGGCGAGCAAGGAACTATCGGAATCAACCAGGCTCTAGATGCTATGCGGAAGATGATGGAGCAACAGGCCCAAGATCAGACTGCCGCCTTTACTGTCGCTGTTGAAGCCGCCACCACTGCCGCTGCCAATGCTGACGCAGCTGCTGCAGCTGCCGCCGTACCTGCTGCCGCACCCACAGTTGCACCTGCCGTCGCCCCTGCTGAAATACTACCAGGAGTTGTGGCCGCTACGAGGCTGGTTCACTAGTTGGTGGATCAGTTCTTAAAGATGAATCCGCCGAAATTCATGGGTACCGGAGACCCTGAGGCTGCATCTCTGTGGGTGCAGGATTTGGAAAAGGCATTTGCACTTCCGATGTGCAATGAGGAAGAAAAGGTGTTACTAGCTGTGTACCAACTTCAAGGTAACGCCAATATATGGTGGAGATCTGCCAAGGACATAGTATTCCCGGAAGGTGTGGTTCAAGTGTGGGACACCTTCCTTAGAGCCTTTAATGATCAGTACTTTTCGAGTACTGCTCGGGAAAAAAAGATAAAGGAGTTCTACCGTCTCCACCAAGGGAGCATGACAGTTGACCAATATGGGGTCAAGTTTGCAGAACTGTCACAGTATGCCCCTAAACTGATAAAAGACCCTGAAGAGAAAGCTCGAAAGTTCAAAAGTGGTCTCCGTACTGAATTGAAACAACCGCTGCTACCATAGGACTTGAAAGATTACAGAGAGGTTTATCGTCGAGCCCAGATGATAGAACGAGGATTGAATGATCAAGCTGCCTCGTCGGGGTCGAGATTTGGTGTTAACCGAGAAGCGATCAAGCAAGGGAAGAGGCCGATGTCAGGGAACAGATTCCAAGGTCCGGCTAGCAAGAAGGGTGGATTTGGTAGGCTGATGACTGATAGAATGGGACTGTGTCGCCTTTGTGGGAGACGACATGGGTCGACACTGTGTCCAGCTAGGATGGGTGTGTGTTATGAATGTGGCCAACAGGGCCACATAGCTAGACATTGTCCCAAGAGGCCAAGGGGACAACCGCAGCTACCACTACCACCGCCACGAGGACAGATTGGAGGGTATGCCCCTCAGAACGTGCCGCAAGGAGGACAACAGAGACCTCCAGCTCAAGGCACGATTTATGCGATCACACAAGGTCAGGCGAAAGCTGCACCTAATGTGATAACAGGTATGGTTTCGCTCAACGACCAACCTACTTATGCTTTGTTTGATCCAGGAGCAACCCACTCATTTATTGCCGAGCAATATGTTAAGTTGATAGGAGTCAGTCCTATATTATTGGAGTCGACAATATGCATATCTACACCCTTGAAAGATAAAGTTATTACTGCTTTGGGTTGTTCGGGGTGCAAGTTAGTGATTGGTGAGTGAGAGGGGAAAATAGATCTTTTAGTCCTAGCCATGTATGACTCTGATTTAATAATTGGCATGGACTGGCTCACCAAGCAAAGAGCTAAAATGGACTGCTATTGCAAAGCGATTCAGTTTGACCCATTAGGGGGTAAGAGTTTCGAGTTTGTTGGGAATCGAGGAGGACCCACGGTTTCCTTAATCTCGTCACCAGAGGCAACTCGTCTGTTAGACGAGGGTTGTCAAGGTTACCTGGCAACTGTCGTGGATACGACAGTTGAGGAGCTGAAAGTGGAAGACATTCCAGTAGTTCAAGAATTTCCAGAAGTCTTTCCAAAGGAATTGCCAGGTCTACCGCCAGAAAGAGAGATTGAATTTG
The DNA here is from genome assembly GCA_017140255.1 of Eucalyptus paniculata subsp. matutina. Taxonomy (NCBI): domain Eukaryota; kingdom Viridiplantae; phylum Streptophyta; class Magnoliopsida; order Myrtales; family Myrtaceae; genus Eucalyptus; species Eucalyptus paniculata. The sequence goes on from CM029445.1 coordinate 25,510,039, forward strand.
TGATTAAACTAGCACCGGGGACAGAGCCAATCTCAAAGGCACCGTACAGAATGGCATTGACAGAATTGAAAGAATTGAAAGTACAGATGGAGGAATTATTAGACAAAGGATTTATTTGTCCTAGCGCATCACCTTGGGGAGCGCCAGTTTTGTTTGTAAAGAAGAAAGATGGTTCATTGCGTTTGTGCATCGATTATAGACAACTCAACCAAGTGACCATTAAGAATAAGTATCCACTCCCAAGGATTGATGATCTGTTCGATCAGTTACAAGGAGCATCAATGTTCTCGAAGATTGATTTGAGGACGGGATATCATCAGCTGAGAATTAAGAAAGAGGATATTCCTAAGTCAGCATTTCGTACTCGGTATGGTCACTATGAGTTTACAGTGATGCCATTCGGGTTGACGAATGCTCCAGCTGCCTTCATGGATATGATGAACCGAATATTCAAGGAATATCTAGATTAGTTTGTGATCGTGTTCATTGATGATATCTTGGTCTATTCAAAAAGTGACAAAGAGCACGAGAATCATCTGAGATTAGTGCTCCAGACTTTAAGGACACATCAGTTGTATGCTAAGTTTAGCAAATGCGAGTTTTGGTTGACTCGTGTCGCGTTCTTAGGTCATGTGATTTCTGGAGAAGGAATCTCCGTCGACCCAAGCAAGATAGAAGCCGTGATCAATTGGCAGAGACCGACATCAGTGACAGAAATCAAAAGTTTTATGGGATTAGCAGGTTATTACAGACGGTTTGTAGAAGGTTTCTCAGCGTTAGCATCGCCTCTAACTAAGCTCACGAAGAAAGACGAGAAGTTCATATGGACATACAAGTGCGAGCGCAGTTTTCAAGAGCTGAAAGAAAAGCTGACTACCGCACCGGTACTGACGATTCCATCTGGTCCTGGAGGATTCGAGATCTATAGTAATGCGTCATTTAGAGGATTGGGTTGCGTGTTAATGCAACATGGTAGGGTTGTTGCATATGCTTCCCGCTAGTTGAGACCTCATGAACAGAACTATCCAACGCATGACTTAGAACTCGCAGCAGCCATTATCTTTGCCCTAAAGATTTGGAGACACTACTTGTGCGGGGAAAAGTTTCAGATCTTCACGAACCATCAAAGTCTCAAGTATTTATTTTCTCAAAAATAGTTGAACATGAGACAACGCAGATGGATGGAATTGCTGAAAGACTATGGCTGTGATATTTTATACCACCCAGGAAAGGCGAATAAGGTCGCCGATGCTTTAAGTCGAAAGTCTTCAGTGGCTCATATACTGATTAAGGAGTGGAATTTAATCGAGAGATCTCAGGATTCGGTATTCAAGTTTGAGGTAGGCCACCTCTCAAGTTTTATGGCCACCCTCAGAATTGAACCGGATGTCCAAGTTAGAATCAAACAACTCCAACTGACAGACCCAAATGTACAAAGAATTCTTCAAGAAGACGCAGAGAAAAGAAAGGCTGATTTTCAGATTTCTGATGACGGGACACTAAGATTCCAAGGACGATTGGTTGTACCTGAAGATGTAGAGCTTAGGGAAGAAATTTTATCTGAAGCACATCGTAGCAGTTACAACATTCATCCTGGAAGCACTAAAATGTATCAGAATCTGCGTCAACACTATTGGTGGTCAGGTATGAAGGCGGATATCGCCAAACATATAGCCAAGTGTTTGACATGTCAACAAGTAAAAGCTCAGCATTGCAAGTCGGGAGGACTTCTGCAACCTCTTGCAATCCCAGAGTGGAAATGGGAACATATCACGATGGACTTTGTGACCGGACTACCGAGGAGTCAAAGAGGAAATGATTCAATTTAGGTGGTAGTCGACAGGTTGATGAAGTCGGCTCACTTTATTGCAGTTCGAAAGAACCTCAGTTTGGATAGGCACGCAGATCTATATGTGCGCCAAGTGGTTCGAATGCATGGGGTGCCGGTAACGATAACATCTGATAGAGACCCGAGATTTACTGTTGCTTTTTTGGAAGAGCTTGCAGAGTGCTCTTGGTACAAAGCTTCAGTATAGTACGGCATATCATCCTCAGACGGATGGCCAGTCTGAGAGGACGATACAGACCCTCGAGGACATGCTAAGAGCATGTGTTATAGACTTCAAGAGAAGTTGGGAAGATCAGCTTCATCTCGTAGAATTTGCCTATAATAATAGTTATCAACAGAGTATTCAGATGGCTCCTTTTGAAGCGTTGTATGGCAGAGCATGCAGAACACTAGTATGTTGGGATGAAGTTAGGGAAAGAAAGATAAGAGGCCCAGAGTTGGTTCAGCAGTCAGTAGATGCCGTGGCAGTGATCAGAGACAGATTAAAGACAGCGCAGAGCAGACAGAAAAGTTACGCAGATAAGCGCCGGAGGTCTTTGGAATTCCAAGTTGGTGATCACGTTTTTCTAAAAGTATCACCAATGAGGGGAACTTCGCGCTTTGGTAAGAAAGGCAAACTGAGTCCGAGGTACATAGGTCCGTTTGAGATTCTTGAGAGAATCGGGACCTTAGCGTATCATCTTGCATTGCCGCCAAGATTGGCACAAGTGCATGACGTCTTTCACGTGTCGATGTTAAGGAAGTACGAGCCTGACCCGACCCACGTGCTCAATTTTGAAGAATTGGACGTGGATGACCGTGTGTCATACGTCGAAAGACCGGTCCAGATTGTCGATCGCAAAGAGCAAGTTCTGCGTACAAAGACCATCCCATTGGTCAAAGTGGTCTGGTAACACCACGGTACAGAAGGAGCGACATGGGAGACTGAGGAGTCAATCAGAGAATTGTACCCCCACCTTTTTAATCAAGTCTTGTAAGGTTTAAATTTCGAGGATGAAATTTTTATAAGAGGGGAAGAGTTGTGACATCCCAAATTTTCAACCCTGTCTTCTACTGAATAAATCTGGCATTTCATTGACGCGCCTATAGGGTTATTCTCAGAGCCGATCACTCTCGAGATAACTAGACTATCTGGGGAAATAATTAAGGAATTTTAAGGCAATAGACTTGAAAACTCGATCAGGAATCGACTTCTCGACCGTGTCCATCTTTAGAGGTCATTACGGTGCAGTTAAAAAAAAAAATCGATTTGCAATCAGAGATAGATTGGATCGACAGAGATGTGTGACTAATCACGGGTGACACCACTGAATTAGAAAATTCTCATCGGCCGACACTAGACTGATTTTCTATTGTTTTGGTACCCTGTGTCCGTAATTGAATCTTCAAGATTTTCACGACAATCAAGAGTCGCCATTGAGTCGAGTGGGTTCATAGTGGCTCGAAGAAAATTGACCACGGGTCATTTGCCTTAAAAATTTCTGAAAACTACCCGATAGTCTAGGTCACGCTAAAAAGCGCCGAATGAAAATTAACCGCCAATTCAAGTCCGATTTCAAAAATTGAAGTTTTGGCCATGTCACAATAAATTTTAGGAGTGTCGACTTAGTCTTAGAAGATTTTTCTGACAACTGACACTTTTTGGGAAAAAGTCGTCGCTGGGTTGTTTTAGTGGAGAAAATGCCGGAGATGGTTTTCAATTGCGAAATTGAGATGCATGTTGGATGCATGGGTGAAGAAAAATAACGATTGAGACATTGAGGCATCGATTGATTTTTTTATGAGAGCCGATTGAGGAGGAATTGAGAGAGATTTGAAGTGTAATTGATGCCATGTTACTAGAAAAAATTCGTGTGCCCCCATGAGTAATGACTTATGGACCAATTCAACTATCTAGAAGGGGTAATTTGGGATGAAAATGGATTGGTGGATGACAGCTATGTGGAGAGATAAGAGCAAGAGATATTTGTGTGGAAAAAGATCAAGCTTAAGGGGTCCTCACCCCTCATTCCTATCCATCTCTTTTATTTCTCTCAACCTCAACCGGCCATACCGCTTTTGCTTTCCGCTACCTCGTGCGAATGCCAGCTGAAGGAGAAAAATCACCGAGTGCAGCTACCTTCGACCGCTTGCTTCAATCCACATGGTCTCCCCAGCAACTTCGCGAATCGTCCAGTGAAGACCCAACTTCGGCTAGCACGTCTCCACCAACGAAGTTCTCTTCGTTGACCAGCGTTCTTCGCTCCACGCGGCAAGAATTTTTGCTGCCAGCTCGTGTCTCCTTCGTGCGCAGCTCCATCATCCACCGAAGAAGAAGTCTCCACGCCAGCTTCCATCTTCAGTCTTCCCCAGTGCGTGCCCTCAGCTCCACGCCAGCACACCAGTCAACGGTGCCCTCTCCTCCACCGTTTGTTGACCGAAGTCTCCACGCCTCAGCCGCCCACGAAGACGAAACCCAGTTGCTAGCCTCGCCAAAGCTGCCACGTTCCAGTCCACGCTGCATCTCTCGGTCAGTTTGCTGACTGTGAACTCCATGTTCAGTCGTCCACAAAGACGCCGACTGAAGCAACTCTCTCCAGCAAAGCCTCAAGCCAGCTGCCGTCCAAGCCGCACGTTCCCCTCATCCGTGTATTTTCAGCCCAAGACCAGGTTCCACGCCCAGCAAAGCCATCTCCAGTCGAACTTGCTTCAGCCCATCTTCAGAGGCACTTCCAGCCCAGCATCAATTGGATTGGAAGCCGACCAATTTCAAATTTTTTGGGCCCAGCAAAGACAGGCCCAATTCAGTTTTATTTCAAGCCCATTTTCAGCAATTGTAGTCTTCAAGCCCAGTTTTTCAAGCCCAATTGCAGCTAGGCCCAAGTCCAAGAGCAAGCCCATATCAGTGCTAGAACAAATCTCATTTGGGCTGAGATTTGTTAGGCCAAGTCCAAGGCCCGGTCCAAGCCCGCCGGTGTTGTCGAAAATCCGATTTCGGCCGCCGTCGTGTCGCTGTTGTGGTGATTCGATCCCCACTTTTGTCAAGTGAGTTTTACTCACTAAAGCTTTCTTAGTTTGCTAATTATACTTAAGGTTGGTTATATTTAATTAAATACATATAGGTGGTTAGATTAGTTTAGATCAATTAAATTAGAGACTTAATGATGCATGTTAGGTGGTTAGAAATAGATATTAGCAAGTAGACATGCCATGTTATTTATGGAACGAGTCTCGGAAATTTTCCGGGCTTGTCTCGGTATCCAATTCGGCATTATGAGCCTAAATTGGATTTTTCATAATTATTTATTTAATTTTCGAAATTAATTATTTAATTATTTATTTTTCTGGAAATTCAATCGGGATTACGGTGATCGAATTTCGTGCTGATTGTCGTAGTGTAGTCCGTTTATTTATTTGAGCTTTATTTGGTGCTAAAGTAATTTAGGAGTGAATTTAAGATTTATTCTTAAATTAAATCTTGAGAGGTCTTAAATACTAAATCTTGAGAGGGTCGGGTGGGACCGTAAAGTCACTAAATCTTGATAGGGTCGGGTGGGACCGTAAAGCCACTAGATCTTGAGAGGGTCGGGTGGGACCGTAAAGCCACTAAATCTTAGGGATTGCTTGGTGTAGGATGATTGACCTAGAAATGGTCTGACTGACATGAAATCGACTAGGTCAATTTGATCAATGCTTCGATTGGTGATGTGATTGTTTGAATACCTATTGAATTGTACTAATATGCAGATAGGATCTGACGCCAAGGTAAGTCCTCCAACTCGTGCCGTGTTTAGGCAGCCTATAGTGTATTGCCTTTCTAATCGAGCCTTAGGGGGTAGGACTCGCTGAAACGTGGTCTCATTGGTTATTGAATAACCATTTCAGGACCCTGAGGAGAAGCTAAGGAAGAGGAACCTGAAGGGGAGAAAGACTTTTGAAGAAGAAGATGATCCAGAGAGGGATATTGAATATAACCCGGATGTGGACTGAGATCCCATCCCTTTTGTAAACCCTGTCTTAGCGTAAATAGGTGTGAGACAAGTATGTTGTGAATAGTATTGTAAATATACTATGAGTTACGCTGTTAATGAAAGTATGGTTGTGAATTTCAATATGAAAAATATGGTCTGCTTTCCTATCCCATTGTTTTATTGTCTGGGGATTTATAACTGCTTCCGCATGTGCTTAATGAAAAGAAAGGGTCGGCGATACATAGTCCTGGGATATCGCATTCTAAAATTGACCAAGTAGAAGGATGTGCATGCGTCCGAGGATTGGGGCGTGACAATCAATTCATGCAACTAGCAAATTAGTGTAGTTCATGTGGTCCGGAGAGTAAGATCATCATTACAACCAAAGATAAGAGTGTTTTTCCTATGACCAATATGGAGAAATCGAAGGAAAATACCTCAATACGGTCAACATAAATTTTTTGTACGAAATGAAGGAAATGCATTTTGATCATGCTCCACCTTTTCAACGAGCTCGCTTTCAACATAGATTCAGCTCCATGTGAATTTTATGATCTTTCAAGAGAAGTTGTTGAACTCACCAGAGGACTTCCATTGGCTCTTGAGGTGATAGTTTCACATCTCTATACCCTGGGAAAAGAAGCGTGGATAAGCACACCGGAGAAGTTGAAGGAAGTGCCTCACAAAAAATTCCATAAGAGGTTAAAGATAAGTTATGATGCACTTGGATACCGAACGAAACATATCTTTTTGGACATTGCATGTTTCTTTGTTAATAAGAAAAAAAAAAAAAAAAACTAATGCAATGTACATGTGGGAAGATTGTGGCTTTTTCCCAAAAGTCGAAATTGAGGTCCTTATTGACAAGTCCTTGATCAAGATTGTCAATTATGATAGAATATGGATGCATGAATAGTTAAGAGCTCTGGCAAGAGAAATTATTTGTCAAGCTTGCAGCAGATTGTGGTTGCTCGAGATCGCCCATGAAAAGGTAAGTATGAACAGCCCTATTATATTCCTTCCTATGCTACTAGGTGTCTAAGAGCTCACTTCTCTTGCAAATTGCCTTCTTTATTCATTAAAACCCATGCTATAGAAAAAAACTTATGAATTAATTATGTTTTTCCTTGAAAGAGAAATTTGAGATTTCTCTTCTCTTTTTTTTCGTCAATAAGTAGTTCACCCCATTTTCGTTTATTTAAATAAGATAAAAATATCTGAAAACAAAAGAAATTAGGTTTAAAAGACCATCTGAACTTTTCCATTACATAATTATACCAATAAAATATGATGAGCTATATATATAGTAGCAAAATATATCTTGTTTTATTTAGATAATGCACATTCGAACAAAAAAAAGTCTAAAGTTTCGTGAAACTATTGGGTCTCGAGAGTACTGCCAAAAAATTTTTCTTGAAGAATACATTGGTAATTAGTAATGTCTAATAAAGCTGAAAGAATTTTTTCTTCAAAAGTCTGATTCCCATTTAGTAAGTGGGGTCATGTTTCCTTTAACTCTCTGATGAGTTACTGTGAATTGTATCATGAGTGGAAATGTGACATATTGTGTTTCACAACACTCGAATCCAAACTTGAAATCGCTAGTTGACGACTTAAACTGCAAATATTGATTACCCAACCCTTTAAAACTCAAATAATACAAGAAAATCATTCTTTTGCACCAAAGTCTATAAACACGAACCCCATCAAAATTGACCGCTAAAATTATATTCATAGACGTTCTTAAATCCACAAAAATCAATATTAAAAAAAAAAATTATCCACGCTTCCGCTCTTCATTTCTAATAAAATTAAACTCAACATTCGTTAATCCTACCCAACATTGGCAAAATTTGTAATAGGCCGTTTCACTGCTCATTAAGCAGACTACTAGCTAAGTGTGCAACGACTTCCATAGAATCAAAGATAGTCTTTATCACAAGTGTAAACATTTTAATAACGTTAGACATAACAGTTCGAAGAAATAATATATTTTCGCACGAAAGCATAAAAAATTATCAATTTCATAGAAATTGGTATTTATTTAATAATTAATGGATCCCAACTCATTGCTCAAGTCAAGAGACACAATTTAATACTATATTTATCATCAAGGAGCAGAGAATGTGGTAGCACTCACACGACGGAGATGGGGACGCAACTTTACAGGCAAAGATTTTGCGAATCTTAGAAATGCGAGATTTCTTAAATTAGATGGTGGGAACTTTGTTGGCAACTTTGAGGATATCTTGCTATAACTAAGATGGTTTCATTGGCACAATTGTCCTCCAAAAATTGAAGCAGACAACTTTGTGCTGAATCACCTAATTGTTCTCAAGCTTTCAAGCAATATCATCACAGAAGAATGGAGTGGATGGGTCAAAATCATGGTACAATTTTGCCGAATCTATCTACTCTTTCCACTAATGTTTTTAATTTATAACATGCACCTATTTTGCAATGCATGCCAAAACTTAATAGCATTAAGTGGGTTTCTTTTTTGTAGGTGACAAGTAGACTAAAAGTTTTGAATCTTGCGGGATCTAAATCCTTAATCAAAACACTTGACTTCTCTGAATTTGTGAGTTTGGAGAGATTGGTTCTGAAAGATTTCCCAAGGTTGGCCATAATTGATCGCTTGATTGGTAAATTAGAGCGATTGAATTACTTGAAAATCAAATGGTGTCCGCGTGTTGGAGAGTTGCCCATTGAAATTGGTTGTCTAACGGCTTTGAGAGAACTCATCTTGATCCATTGTTTTGGTGTTCGTCATTTGCCAGACTTGATCGGTCATTTAAGAAATTTGTCAAGGCTAGTAATGGAGGATATAGAATAGTTGCACTTCCGGAAACAATCGGATGGCTAGAGACTGTTGAGTGCATGTCTTTGGTGAATTGTACTCGTCTAAACAAGCTCCCAAATATTACTAGGAAGTTAAGGTGGTTGATTGAGTTGGATATATATGGGTCTTCTATCGAGGAACTACCTCCTTTGATTTGCGAACTCCCAGATCTGACAATACGGAAAAAAATATAGTGAGACAAGAATATCACAAGGACCTAGAGACAAAGCGGTGTGGAAAAGTGCACCAAAGAAGTGGACGGAAGTACCCCTAAAGAATCTCACCGAAGTTAATGTTGAGTTTATGATCCACTTGGATATGAGGCGAAGCAAATTTTTCTGGATATTACATGTTTCTTCGTAAAAAAGAAAATAACTAATGCAATGTATATGTGGGAAGCCTATCACTTTTGTCCAAAGGTCCAAATTGATGTCCTCATTAATAAGTTCTTGATCTCAAGAGGCTATCTTGATAAAATAAAGATGACAGATGAGGTAAGTGATTTTGGGAAGGAAATTGTTCGTCAAGAGAATATCCCAAATCCTGGAGATTGAAGCAGATGTGGTTACCCGAGATGGCTGTAGACATGCTATGTGCCAAAAAGGTAAGTATGAACAACACTATTTTATTCCTCCCTATTCTTTTTTTTGTTTTTTGGTCAGTTATTCCTCCCTATTCTTCTAAGTGTCTAATTGCACATTCCCCTCTTCATTTATTGCTATATATATAAATTAATTATGTTTCCCTTAAAAGAGAATTTGCTAATTACCTGATTTTTCTCACCAATAAATAGTGCACCAATTCTCCAATGTATTTAAACAAGATACATATATCTAAACCCATAAAAATTTCATTTAAAAGACCATTTGAACTTTTCCACCACATATTCATACCTATACAATTTATCTTTTAACTTTACAAATTTTCTGATTGACATATGATGAGGTTTTTCATATAAAGTAGCAAAATCTATCTCGTTGTATTTAGATACTACACGTTGAATAAATAAAAAATCTAAGGTTTTATGAAATGTTGAAAAATGCATTTTTTAAGGTTGCATTGGTATTGTTTGGTAAAGCTAAAATTATTCTCTCTTCAAAAATCCAATTCGATTGTATGGAAAAGTGAAATAGGTTTAAAACTTTTTGGATAATTTTCCCCATCTTAATCGTGCCTCCCCTTGTTATGGAAGTCTCCTTGTACACCATAGAAAGATACACAGTGCGAGATTATAGACATGATCGCTTGGCAATCATGTGTTTTTGTCAATCTATATCTTTGATTGATGTGTTAGTAAATCTCTATAATATTCTTAACTAACATTGCTTCAACACTTATGATGCTTTTTTTTTCACGGAAAACTTAATCATAAAGGAAAATGATTTTACGGGAAAGCATTTTCCAAGATTATAGTTAGTTTTTCTTTGTTTGATAATATATGATCAAAAGCGTTTTTTAATGTTTGGATCTTATTGGAAAAAGACTTTAATCTCATGACTTGCCAAAAATACCAAACCTAGAATTTTTTATTATATTTAAAAAAATTTCAGATTTTTAATTTTTTTTTTTTTTCTTTTCTTTTTAAGAAATTCGAATTTTTAATTATCTTTTGATTATCTTTTTTTTTTTCTTTTTTATTTTCTTTCCTTCTTTTCCTTCCTTCCTCCGTGACCGATCGACAATAGCCACAGGCGAGCTCAAGCTTGTAGGGAACAAGTGAGCCATGACCTTGGCTACCTTGGCTAGCATGGGCTCATCTAGATCGACCAAGCCTCGAGCTCACGACCTACATCATGGCCAGTCACTAGGTTGACGATAGAGGAAGAAGAAAAAGGAAAAGAAGAAAAAAATTAGCAAATAAATTTTTTAAAGAAAAATAAAAATTAATTTTATAAGAATAAACATTTCATTGACCAAGAACCCTAAGATTAGGGAAACATTTTGGAAAACATTTTCCCATTCTTTAAAAGGAGAAATTATTTTCCTCAATTTAAGCTTTAGCAGGAAAACATTCTTTTGTTGACCAAAAAAATATTTTCCCTTGACTTATTTTCCTAAGCAAACCAAACGTCAAAAATTAAAGAAAATGTTTTCCACAAAACAAACGGACCCTTAGTCAAATCTCTAATTACTTCCTGTTGATGACTTTATTGGGTAATTTATCAATTTCTTTCAAGTAGTCAACTACCGAAAGAGATAACTCAAGTTGTTAACTGGTGAAGGATTACTTGGATATCCTCTGCACTAACCTGACAATCTTCTTGTATCGTTATCTTGCACCATCAATGAGCTCATAGCTTGCTGATTGTTTTGTTCATTGATGATTGTCGTATCAACCAAATTTTGCTCTCATCAAATGAGGTTCCTATTCGTTCAATATCAATTAAGAGTTAGTCATTTTCTTATGTCAACGTCAAGGCAACAACAAAAGTTAGCAAATTAAAGTAAGGTGGACATTAGAATTAAACATTCAGTGTTTTCGCTCAATCGGTCTGCTTGAAGATTCCGTCTGTCGGAGCTTGTATTGCTTAGCATTTTCCGACAACTTTCGTCGCAATAACAAAGATGGCGAAATTGCTCCTCAGTCACGCGGATTTCACATGACGCGATGGTTAAATGACGACTTCGTGGAGTCAACTTAGGCGGAAGGAAAGACAGTCAACTCCGTGGAGTAGAAATTACTCAGCACTTTCCGACAACTTTCGTCTCGATGACAAAGGGGGCGAATGACAACTAATGGTGAAATAACGACAAGCTGAAACAGTCGAGTCAACCTAGGCTGATAGAAAGATCGTCAATTAGCGACCTTCGCGGAAAGGAACACCCAACGCGGTAAGGAATATATATGAGCGTGCCGCTGGCTGTAGAAATTTCCTCAAGCACCACCACAAAAAAGAAGTCACCCATATCATCAATCTGTGTCGTTACATGGCGAACGAAAAGACCAGCTCAAAAACTGCAACAGATGACGACCATGATGTGTTTTTGAACTTTCGAGGGCCCGACACCCACAACACATTCACAGATTGCCTCTATTTGTTCAGAGAAAGGCAGGAATCCACATTTTTAGGGATGATGAAGAATTACGGCCAGGTGAAATGATCTCGGAGATCTTGCGAGCAGTAAAAGGCTCCCGAATATACATCCCTATTTTCTCCAAAAGCTATGCTTCAAGTAGATGGTGCCTTCGGGGGCTTGAATGCATGGTGGAGAGCTATGGCCAATCCCCAAGGAAACATATACTGCCCATCTTTTATGACGTGGATCCTTGGGATGTTAAACTTGAAACGGATCTCTACAACAGCGCTCTAAAGAAGCATGAGAGGGACCTTGGCTGCACTGTAGTGAAGCCTTGGAAAGAGGCTTTGACGACGGTGGCTAGAATCAAGGGATGGCATATAAAACATAAAAGGTATTGACACCACCTTCGTTTATTTTTTATCTATTTATTTATTGGCCTTTTCGGTTGTGTCATACAAGAAGAGTTTATTTTTTATCTATTCATTTATTGGCCTTTTCGGTTGTGTCATAGAAGAGGAGCGCCCGCAAGCACAGGGGTTTGTATACATCATTTTCTACTATTAGGCTCAGACTATCATGTTGATAAACTCCCAAATGGAAACTCTAACTATTGGTTCAAACTCGAGGTAGATAAACTCTCAGGGTGTCACGCCCCGATCTCAGGCACGCACACATCCGTCTCACTTGGTCGATTTTATAATGCGATATCCCAGGACAATGTATCGCCGACCCTTTCATTTTTAAGCACATACGGAAGCAGTTAAAATCCCCAAACAATAAAACGATGGGATAGAAAAACAGGGCCATATTTTTCATATTGAAATTTATAACCAAACTTTTATACAAACCACAAATCACTTCATAACTATTCACATCAAAATGGAGATCCCAAAAGAAGACAGAAACTTAGACGAACTGGGCCGTACTCAAGGCCCCTCTCAGAATTGTCTTCTTCTTCCAAAAATCTTTCTCCTTAAGATTCGCCTCCGAGTTCTCCTTCTCGGACTCCTCCTCCTCAGATCTTCAGCGGGGTCCTGAAATGGTTTTCCCCAAACTGGGATGAGACTACGTCTCAGCGAATTCTACCCCACTAAGCCCGATTAGTAAACCATTATACTAAAGGCTGCCTAAACACGCACAGGGCAGAGGACTTACCTTGGCCTCTGATCCCACCTGCAAGTCAGTACAATTCACAATAGGCACCCATTTACTTCAAACAAATCGAATCGGTCGATTACATGTCATACAAATCAATCCCCACTATGGGATATTTAAAAGCTAGGCCACGTGCATTCTCCAGGATGACCTTCCAAGTCTCCGAGCCACGTGCCTCAAACCTCGGACTCACATGCATTCTCTAAGGCGACCTCTTCACCAAGGTGGTACATCAAGCCACCGAGCCACGTGTCCTTTTTACGATGCCCGGGCCCACGTGCATTCTCTAAGGTACTCGCTTACCAAAGTGACGGATCAGATCACCGAGCCACGTGCCCTTTTAGATGCCATTCCGAATACTGGACCCACGTGCATTCTTTAAGGTACTCGCTTACCAAAGTGACGCATCAGATCACCGAGCCACGTGTCCTTTTAGATATTTGGGCCTACGTGCATTCTCTTAGGTGCTATCTCACCAAAGTGATGCATCAATTCACCGAGCCACGTGCCCTTTTAGATGCCAAACTCTGTCACCGAGCCACGTGCATTCTCCAGGACGACATACCGAGTCTCCGAGCCACGTGCATTCTCTTAGGCGACCTTTTCACCAAAGTGACATATTCAACCACTGAACTCACGTGCATTCTCCAGGTGACATTCCAATTCACTAAGCCCACTTGTCCTCTTTGAAGTGGTTACCAATCTACTTTCAATATCGACAACCAATGCCAACGATTTCTCAATCAAAAAATTAAATCAACTCAACAAAGCATTATAAATATTGAATAACATACTTGGCCATTTACCGATCAACAATTCAATCTCAATCAATTCCAATCAATTTAGGGTAAATCCCTAAAATATCACAATTTATTCAATTCCATACAACGTGAAGCTCAAATAAATAAACGGACTGCGCCACAACGATCAGCACGAGATTTCGGTCATCGGCCATCAAAATCTTAATTTCCGAAAAATAATTAATTAATTAATTAATTTCGAAAATTAATTATTAATTACTAAAAAATCAATTTAGCTCAAAATAAAGCCCGATTAAATAAACGGACTTCACCACGGTCATCAGCATAATTTTCCGGTTCCAGGCCATCTCAGTTGAATTTTCGGAAAATAAATAATTATTTAATTTAATTCCGAAAATTAATATTTAAATACTAAAAAATCCACTTAGGCCCGAAAAGCCTAATTGGAGCCCACCAAGGGTCGGGAAAATCCCGAGGCACTTCCAATAAATAGTAGACCACGTCTACTTACTAATTACACATTCAATTTATCTAATTCGCATCACAATTGGCTAATAATTGCTAATTTAATCTAATCTAACAACCTAAGCATAATTAATTAAATTTAAACCAACCTTAAGCATAATTAGCCACTAATCCTGGATTAGTGAGATTACTCACCAAATCGCGCGCAAATCGGATGAATCCGACAGCGGCGACGCGAGGAACGATTGTTCCCAAAGCACGGCTCGGGTTCGGGGCCGGGAAACGGCCCAAAAAGGGCCTAAAGCCGCTGGATACCCACACGACGGGGTTGCTGGATCACTGCAAAACAAAGAGAAAGACAGAGAGATGGGGGCGGCAAGGGGTTGGGAAAGATGGGCGGAGCTCCGGGGAGGCTGTACGACGGCCGATCGGAGCTGGACGGCGGTCCGGTGGTGGCTGAACAAGGCTGGACGGAAGCTGGGCAGCGACTGGGTCTCGCGGGGGAATGCCTGGCGCAAGGGACGGGCTGGCGGCGCACGGCGGTGAGCGGCGCGCGCACGAGCGCAGGCGCAGGCATGTGGCACGGCAGCGGGACGAGCGGCGACGGCTGAGGGGCGAGCTGCTGCTGCTCGGCTTCTTCAGCTTCTGGTTTTTGTTCGCACGAACAGGAGAGAAGAAAGAGAAAGAAAGCGGTCACGTGCGGGGGGGAAAGAGGAGAGAGAGGAGAGAGAAGAGGGAGATAAGTATTGACCGGTCAAAGAGGGAAAAAGAAAGAGAGAGAGAGAAGGGAAGGCGGTGGGGGGAGGAATCGCACGAGGGGGAAAGGGAGAGGGAGAGGAGAGAGAGAAAAAGAAAGAAAAAGAGAAAAAGGAGAGGAAAAAGGGAGAGAAAGAAAAAGGGGGAGAGAGAGAAAAAGGAAAAATAAAATACATAATTCCTTTATGCAAAGTTTCCTTTTCTCTTTTCCTTTTCCTTTCAATTTTCTTCTGATAATTTCTTTCTTGAAATTTCGGACCCGTCAATAAATTGACGAGCGATGAGACAGGATCCTAAAAATAAGAATTATGACGCTTTAAAATTCGTTTCCCGAAATTGAGTTCAATTTCGTGGTTAAAAATCGATCAGACGTGATTTTAGCTCAATCCAACCAATTAGGTAGCTTTTAGGGATTTTACAGCTGATACATCCCTTAACGGCTTCACCCAATAGGTTAGTTAACTCGTGAGTGATCAGCTCAGAGAAAAAGGCCATAGGCACGCCGACGAAATGTCCATTTCACTTTATCGAAACGGAGTCGAATTTCAGGATGTCACATAGGGGGCAATACTCACCACTCTCATAAGAGAAGCCTTATTTGGTACATGTGGAAAGAGCGATGTACGTACTTACATTGTGAGGACCATGTGGAAAATACATGTCAACACGCTAGTGAAAAATTATTTGCTTCTATTTGTAATTCTAATTGCTTATGTATATTCTCATGTGGAATGATTTCGTGAATATGACAGGCAAGGGGAGGTCATTGAGGATATTGTTAAGGAGGTATCCCAAAAGATCACTACAAGACAGAGATTTGCCTGCCCATCTAATTGGAATTGATGATCGTATAATAGACATATTAGAGGCTGTTAAATTGATATGATACTAGTGATGTACGATTTGTCATAATCCTTGGAATAGGTGGTATGGGAAAGATAACTCTTACCAAGGCAATATGCTATAAACTCTCTCTTCAATTTGGGGGTCACTCATTCCTTTCAAACATCCAAGACCGTGGCATAGTAACTGTTGGGAATAACGGATCCCCGAAAACGGGATTCGACACCGAATCGAACCCCTAAATCAATGCGGAAGACGAAGCCCGGGAAAACACGTATCACCGATCGAAAAGCACACCACGGATTCGAGCGTACCTTGTTAGCCACAAATTAAGCACTGACGCCGACAAGAGGAAGAGAAACGGTCTTGTTCGATCCGACGACGACAATTCACTTGGAAGAAAGGAGAAAATTCGTCTTGTGCGTTACTGTTTCCTTTTCCTTTTGGAGAGAGAGAGAGAGAGCGCGCGGGAAAGGGAACGTACGTACGTTGATTATGATTTCCAACCATTGTCTTATCTCTCTCTCTCCTCCCTTTTATACCTTCCCCCTCCACGGGCCCTATTCCCGTGGGCCGGGCCTTTTGGGCCCAGCATGGGCGGACGGGCCTTAAGCTCATCACCAATTAAAACCATCATCTCCCACTCGCACATGGTGGGCCGAACAATATTCTCTTTACCTCTCTTCAATATTCATACTGATGAATAATCCGTGCGACCAGCATACTTTGAGAGCTCGTTGCTATACATCTGTTAGGAATATATAGCAGCTCATAATGGGCGTCACACTCCGAGTAGATTTAGTATGCAGTACCCTAGATCGATTGATCACATTTTATATCTCTCTTGATCTCTTTTAAACATGATATATATATTGTATTCACAATTATAATTATCACAATTATAATTATCATAATTGGTCATAATTGGTGAATACAAAACCACAATGTGATTCTCCAAAATCGATCTTCCTCTTTCCTTCAAACTCTCAATTTCAGTCCAGCTTGCTTTTCTAGAAATGCCCCATTAGATCGAATCATCTCATGACCATTGGCAACACCCTAAGATAGCAAACACTAAATAGAAATCTTGAGAATAAGTAAGAGTCCTGAGGGGACTAAAAATTGAGGAACTCTTTTCCTCAAGAGTCTCACACGTCATAAAAGTTGAGATCAAACTTTTTGCCACTCTTATTGGTCGTCTCATGCATACGTAGTATGAAATACGTATTACGGTATTAACTTCTTTCCCATGGAGCGTATGTCTACACTTTTCAATACCGTACAGATGATAGTTCAGACATACCCAATGTCTAACTTGAGTTCACGTATCTACTCATTCACAAAATTCATCAGAACTCACATCTGGCATTTTAGACAGATAAAGTAAAATATGTGGGTTGTTTTACTTTCGGACATCTTTAGTATTATGTCCTCATCTTAACACTCAGTTAAGGTGACATACGTATTTTAAGCTTGAGCTCTCGATTATCACCTAGATAATAAGCTTAAAATCAGTCTCATCTCTATTTATCACATAGTAAATAGAGGCGATTACCCGTGTAAGTGGGCTAATCTTATATCTGTCCGACATACTTCTCAACTTAAAATAATGCACTGAGCATTAAGATGCATAAAGATCATATAAAGATTCATAGACATTAATAATGAAACAACACAAGTTCATTGATGTGAACAACTCAGGGAAATTACAATATCCAGTACATCAGACTCTACGCAATCCTAGAGATTTTACATGACCACAAAACACATCTCTAGGTATTGGCTTTGTCATAGGATCTACTACCATTATGTACGTAGATATGTACTGCAAGTTCACATCCTTTCGTGCAACCATATCTTTTACAAAGTTATACTTGGTATCTATATGTTTAGTCTTGCCATGATACTTTGGATCTTTGGTGTACGCTATAGCTGCTTAGCTATCATAGTTAACCAACAATGGATTTGCAGCTTTCTCAATAACACCTAAATGATCCAAAAATCTCTTAAGCCAAACTCCTTCTTGTACCGATGCTGATAATGCCACAAACTCACCTTCCATCGTGGACAAGGCTATACACGTTTGCTTCTTACTGCTCCATGATATGGCGCCATTATTCAGTAAGAAAGCAAATCTAGAGGTAGATTTTCTTTCATCTAAATCTCCTCCCCAATCAGCATCTGAATAGCCTTCAAGTCGTAGATCCTTTCCTTGGTAATTCAACTTGAAATCAGCAGTTCCCTTCAGATACCTCAATATTCTCTTGACGGCTTTCCAATGTGCTAGACCTGGATTGGATTAGTATCTACTCACCATTCCAACTGCAAAACATATGTCGGGTCTTGTACACATCATAGCATACATCAAGCTCCCAACAGCACTAGCATAAGGAACATGTTTCATTTGTTCCTTCTCTTGTGGAGTCCCTGGACACAGTCTATGACTCAATCCTTCACCTTTTGCAATAGGAGTGTCTATGGGTTTACAGTCTTGCATACGAAATCGTTCAAGAACCTTATTTATATAGTTTTTTTTGCGAAAGAGACAACGATCTCTTCGAACGATCTCTCGAAATCTTAACTCCAAGAATGTATGCAGCCTCACCCATATCCTTCATCTCAAAGTTGGAAGACAACCATCTCTTGACAAGTATTAACCAACTCCATATTGCTTCCGGCAATCGCATATCATCAACATATAATGATATGATCACAAATTGATCCTTGGATCTTTTGATATATACATAATGATCCTCATCAATCATTGTAAAATCATATACCATTATTGCATTATGAAAACGTATATACCATTGTCTTGATGACTGCTTAAGACCATATATCGACCTCGAAAGTCGACATACTTTTTCTTCTTAGCCTTTCACTATGAAACCAGCAGGTTGTTCCATATATATTTCTTCCTCTAATTCTCCATTGAGGAAAGCAGTCTTTACATCCATCTGATGTAACTCAAGATCCAGACTAGCTACTATTGCCAGAATAATGCGAATCGAGGTAAATCTCACTACAGGAGAAAACGTATCTTTATAATCAATTCCTTCCTGTTGATTATACTCCTTCGCCACAAGGCGAGCCTTATGCCTTTCAATCGAGCCATCAGCCTTTCGCTTTATTTTGAGAACCCATTTGTTCCTAATAGCTCTGCGTCCTTTTGGAAGATCAACCAGCTCCCAGACTTGGTTTGATTTCATTGACTCAATTTCCTTTTCCATTGCATGAATCCATTTTTCCTTACTAGGGCAATTCAGAGCCTCATTGATATTTCTTGGCTCATCCTCATCTTGTGGAGCAACCATAAAAGTTTCCCCTTCAATGTCAAAACGTCGACGGGGAATACTTTGGCGACTTGTTCACCGTATGGGAGATTGTACACTTTGCACATCATTCCCTATTATGCTCCCACTTGGATGAACTCCACTAATATCATTATCTTGATCCAAGGTCTCAAATAGGGAGTGATCTTCCCCTATTGCGCCCTTCTTAGGAAACTCATCCTCTAAGAATGTGACATCTCATGATTCAAATTCAGTTATACTCCCACTTTCCTGCTCACCAATGAACACATACCCTTTCGAGTGTTCTGAGTATCTTATGAAAATACTCTTCTTTCCTCTGGGACCCAATTTCCCAAACTTGTGAGAGGACTCATGTGTATAGGCAGCACAACCCCATAGCTTAAGAAAACTCAAGTCTGGTTTTCTACCTGTCCATAACTCATATAGAGTGGAAGTAACTGATTTGGAAGGCACCCGGTTAAGTATATACGCAGCAGTTAACAATGCATCACTCCAAAAGGTGATAGGCAAGTTAGCATGTGCCATCATGGACCTAACCATTTCCAGTAGGGTTCTGTTTCTTCTTTCCGTAACACCATTTTGTTGAGGAGTATACGGAATAGACAACTGTCTTTCTATTCCTTTTTCATCACATAATTTTCTGAATTCATCAGATAAATATTCTCGACCTCGATCGAATCTCAATGCTTTTATTTTCTTGTTCAATTGATTCTCTACCAGGTTCATAAACCTTTTAAAACAACTTATTGCTTCAGATTTATGAGAAATCAAATAAACATATCTGAATCGAGTATAATCATCAATAAAAGTGATGAAATAAACAGCCCCATGCCTTCCTTTCACATTCATTGGACCACAGACATCAGAATGGATTAAATGTAGAGGAAATTCAGCTCTTTTTCCTTTTCCAAATGGTTTCCTTGTCGTTTTCCCTTCTAGGCAATGCTTACAGATGGGCAAATCGACTTTTTCAATGTTGCCCAACAAGCCCTCTTTGGCTAGTCTATTCATACGTTGCTGGCCAATGTGACCAAGTCTAGCATGCCACACATTCACATCATTATCATATTTATTAGGAGACGTGAGAAGAGAATAACAAACATTAGCATTAACATAATCAATATCTAATACAATAAAACCATCCAGAAAATAACCACAACCATAGTAATTTGTATCCAAAAACAAATTCACACCTCTACTATAGAAGTTCATATTAAAACCTAATTTAACCAACACTAATACAGACACTAAATTCCGATGAATCTCCGGAGCATATAACACATTATGAAGAAACAAAGTGCGTCCACCAAGCATATTCAGTTGGCATGTACCAATTCCTTTCACTTCAGCTCTGGAGTTGTTTCCCACATAGATCCACTTAGTTCCAGTTGGTACTCGTCGGAATTCCACAAAGGATCCTCTATCCTTCGCTACATGGTCTGTCGCTCCTGAATCCACAGTCCACAAAGGATTAGACTCAGTTAAGAACACAGAACTCGACACAAAAGCAAAGTTCTGAAAAATACAAGGGGTGCATACCTTCTTTAGCTCACGACAGTCGCGAGCATAGTGACCCTTCTTGTCATAATTGTAGCATTTCACCCTTGCAAGCTTTTTCATGCGAGGACGCTTCCCTCTTCCATGTTGGTTAAATTTGGGTTTCTTCCCTGAAGGACCTGCTTCTTCCTTGCCTTTCCCCTTATCAAACCAGTTAGGGTGCTTGCGTTTGGAGCTCGAAGCTCCATTTGAGCTAGAACCAGCATAATAAAGTTCAGCATCCGGCTTAGCCGCCAACAGGCGGTCCTCTTCCAGCTCAAGATGATGCATTGCATCCTCAAAGGTTTTGATATTTTCATTATGAGTCAGGTGCACCTTCATATGCTCCCAACTCTGAGGTAAGGAACGAATCACTACTTGCACTTGCTGCTCATCTGTGAGGACATGGCTAGCATCTTTCAGCTCAGTTATCATGTTTGACATCTTTCTAAGATGTTGCTTCATGGTCTGACCATGAGGCTTCTTATAAGAGTCAAACCTGATAGTGAGCTGCCTCAGTCTAGTCACCGAAGTATGACCAAATCTAGCTGCCAATGCCTCTCACATTTCCTTGGCAATGTCAAAACGCCGAAACTCTCGCATGACATCATTTTCCATGCTACTCAACAACGTGATGCGAGCTAGAGAGTTCATTCTTTTTCACGCAGAAAAAGCTTCTTTGTCTCTTTTGTGCTGTGCAGTGGTTCCCTCTTCAGGTTCTACCATGGTCATGACAAGAGCCTCAAGTGCTTCTTGCTCTTCCAGCACATACTGGATTTTCATTTGCCAAATTTCATAGTTGTCTCCATTGAGCTTTTCACCTTTGTTCAGCTCGGCAACTATGCTCTTTGTGGCTGAAGCCATTGATTTGAACAAATCAGACAAATATGCACGAATTATTAATGCCTATCATTTATGCATCCCTATTTACATAGACCCATCATATTAATGAATAATTTCAAGTAAGGCTTCAGAATCAAAAGGTCACTACGTTTCCAATCATCCTCCAAAAAATCCTAACTTAAAACTATCATTAATATGATTGTCATATGCAAAATCAATTCTATAAAGCTACAAAAACTTCTAAAACTACCCACAGCTAATTACCCACAGCAACCAGCAACAACAGAAAGCAACAGATAATTGACATACAATTAAAAACAATAATGCTTTCAACTATTACCAATAACATATAAGTTGCTACATCAACACCAATCAGGTAGTAAATATTACATTAAGTTGTCCACAAAGCACACTTAATATATATCAGCCAATACAACTAACACCAAGCCATCACACGAACTGGGAAAGATCCTCTTTTGTTCAATTTCTTGATCTTTTCCCTTGAAACAATACAGTAATATTCATTTACAAAATCCATCACAATTTTCTTATAAGAAGCAGCTCCGTTGACATCCCATATGCGATTCAACACATCTTGCCATTCAAGTGGAATAGTGTTTATGAAAAATCGCACCATCTCTGACTGTGACATAGGACGACCATTCCATATGACCTGTTGAATTTTCCCATTGACTTCAAGGACATGATCAATTAAGTCACCTCTCTCCCATCGATCATCAGTCAGCTCAGCTATCAACTTAGACAGCCTATCCTTTTGTTCATCGGTAACTGCGCGAATAAGTGTGCACATCCTTAGGGTAGGCATAGTTCCTGCAACAAATGCAGAACAAATAAGGGATCACATTATAATCCACATAGACTTAATTGAAAAAGAAACATATTCTTTTCCTCTTTTTTTTTTTGGTCAACGGTCAACGGTCGTCGGTCAACGGTCAACGATCGTCGGACGTCGGACCGGTCGGACCGGTCGGGGCCGGTCGGGGCCGGTCGGACCGCTCGTGCGGACCGACCGCACGTGCCGCGCACGTGCGGGGATAACGACACGCAGACGTCATCCGGCACATGCCGGGAAAGTGCCGGCGTCCGCGAGTCGGGTCGAGTCGCGTCGCTGGCCGGTGACCGCCCGGCGAAACGTCGTCGGTGATGACGTCATCGGTGACGTCATCTGAGCGATTACCAACCGTTGGATGACGTCACTATGACGTCATCGCGTGACATCAGCACGCGTTGGTCCGCGGACCGGCGCGTGCCGGTTCACCCGCCGGCAGCGTGCACACGCCGGTTCACTGACCGGCGCGTGCGCCGCACGCGCTTGGCGATCCAGCGCTTCCGGGCGCGTCACGCCCACGCGCAGCGCCTTCCGGCCATGCGTGTGGGCGCGTGCGGCGTCGCCCGGCGGCGCTCAACGTCTCGCCAGACTAGTCTCGACGTCGCCTTTCTTCCTATGCCATCACAATTTGATTTCGACTTACGAAAACTCGGAAAAATGGCCGAAAAGCGCTCGGGTGTCGGGATTTTTGCCCCGATCCGTACGGCCGAAGTTCTTTCGCGAAAAAATCAATCAAAAAACATCAAATTGATCGGGAAAAACGTAAACTAGGACTCTGATACCAATGTTGGGAATAACGGATCCCCGAAAACGGGATTCGACACCGAATCGAACCTCTAAATCAATGCGGAAGACGAAACCCGGGAAAACACGTATCACCGATCGAAAAACACACCACGGATTCGAGCGTACCTTGTTAGCCACAGATTAAGCACCGATGCTGACAAGAGGAAGAGAAACGGTCCTGTTCGATCCGACGACGACAATTCACTTGGAAGAAAGGAGAAAATTCGCCTTGTGCGTTACTGTTTCCTTTTCCTTTTGGAGAGAGAGAGAGAGAGCGTGGGAAAGGGAACGTACGTACGTTGATTATGATTTCCAACCATTGTCTTCTCTCTCTCTCCTCCCTTTTATACCTTCCCCCTCCACGGGCCCTATTCCCGTGAGCCGGGCCTTTTGGGCCCAGCATGGGCGGACGGGCCTTAAGCCCATCACCAATTAAAACCATCAGTAACAATGCAAAGAGAATCAATAGCTAATCTTTTCAATTTGTTACTTCCCAAAACTTATGACTTTGAGGCAGGGAACAATATGATCAGAAAAAGATTACCTAACAAACAAGTCTTGCTTGTTTTTCGTGGCATGGATGAAAATAGTCGGTGTATAAAACTATCGAAGTATTGTACTTTGTGCGGTCTAGGATTAGGAATATCATTACTATTCTAAGGTAAGAGTGTTTTTCTTAAGATTAGTACTAAGAAAAACCCCAAATCTCTACACCTCTAATGAATTTAACATAAATTAATTTTTTTACAACAGAAAATCCCAAATTGGTAACCCTTGACAAATTTACGAAACACGTAACTTTACCACCTTAGAACCATAACTTAAAGAGGCGTCCAAAGAAGTTTGTATAAAAGCCATAGAGGGAGAGATAAAAATGTTCGAGAAAAATGAAATTCAAAAGCTCATTGATTGCCCCAAAGAGAAAGATCATTGGTGTCAAGTGAGTCTATAAGACGAAGCTCAATGCAGATGGAAATATACTTTTTGTTACATTGGCCTAATTTAGTTTGGCATGGTCAACTCGTATGTCTATCTGGGTGACCCACCTGGTGAGAAAATGCTAGGTGGTTGTTGTTGTATGCTTAAATTATTGTATTGTCATGCTTTAGTATCAAAGAACAATTGGATCATAGAATATTACCATGTTCTTAAACTGTTTAAGTTCTCGGTTGGTAGTGCGTATACCATGCACAAAGCAAAGTTTATGTCGTTGCTTTATAATTAGATTATAGACATACCTCGTTTTTCGTCTGCAGATCTCTACTGCTCATGTTCAATAAAGCTGGTGTATATTATAGCTAATACATTGGTCGTCATTTTTCAGGCAATTGCATACACTATATTAAGGTATAGGAAGTCAAAAGCAATTCTTCTGAGTAGTTATATGAAGGACACCGCTCATGTTATGGACAACTTTCATGTGCCCTTACTTTTAGAAGCATGGAAGCCAATATCATTTGTTCACAAGAGAAGGTAATTTTTCTGTCATGTTGGACCTATTCAAGATTTGTTTGTCAAACATGAACATACTCATGACCAATAATTGCATTTAGGTGGTGGGAATCCGTAGCATTGCCAGAGGATGTTGATCCGTCTGAGGAAGCTGCATTTAGGATGGAAATTAAAGAGCTTGCCTTTACGGCAAAGAAATTTCTTCTAGATGTTGCATCTTAAGACAATTATATTGCATATTTTAGCCAACCTTGCTTTTAGTTGTTTGCTGCGTGAAAGTGAAATTATGAATGTGAACCTCCATTTAGTGACTGATTGGAGATTTGATATTGAAAAGAAAAGATTTGGACTGGCTAAAATACTCCAGTTTTCTGTGACAATGTAAAAAACGATAGTTAAATTATGAATGTGAACCTCCATTTTGTGACTGATTGTAGATTTGAAAGACTTGTGCTAGTTTGTAATTAGGTAATTGAATCTTGGTATCTAAATAGATTATCATTATGCTTCTTAAGAGTCTGCTCCTGAAGAAGTGTTCATTGGTGATGCTCGCCCATTATTTTGTTGGCTGCATTCCACTCTTTAGTTTATCTTCTTTACCTTTCCATGCTTAGTTTGCTAATAGTATTTGTTATGTGGCAAGTTGAAATGGACTCAGGGCCAACTACTCCCAACATCTTTTCGTAAATGGGTGCATCTTAGTGAATTTCTCTTTGCTTATTTAAGAAACAAAAATTTCAACCGCTTGATCTTCCTAAGTGATGCCTTATTTGGTTTTTGGGTTGTTTTGATCCATGTAAGATCACCACCAGCCTCAAGAATCTTTCAGAAGTTCAGGTGTATTGCAAATGGGGATCAGTGGTCATTCCCGTTTGCTCATTCTAAAAAGTTGCCACTAGATACCTTCTACCTCTTTCCCGGAGAAATTCAAATAGTTGATTTTTGAAATTGTCTTTATCTATTTTTATCACTTTGCATGTCAATGATCCTCCTGCATCTACAGTCACTTCCCTGATAATCCTTTTTTTCTTTTTTCTGTCATCGCAACTCCTGAAGGCGGCTATCTTTGACAAAGAATGTGAACCATGTGTCCTTTTAAGAACCCTCACAGTTTACTGATTATCAGTTATCTTTCTTTTTTGGCTTGGTACTATAGTATGTGAGGTTCGATTCCTTGACTCCACAAAGTATTCTCACTTGACATTATGGACTTATCATTGGAATGTTTGAGCTGAATAATGTGTAAGTTTTGCTCTTATCAAGGTTTGAATATTTCCTACTTTCTGAGTCTCAAACCATAGACTGTGCAGACAACAATATCTACAATTAAAATTCTCCTTTCTTTCTCCATTTTCTTTTTGCATTGAAGTACATAGAAATAGAAGGTATGACATTTTTACTTTACATGAGGAAATACAGTGGGTTGGGTCTCCTTGATATCGATGACACATGTTGTTTGAATGCCTAACTATTGATAATCTGCTTTGGGCATTTATGAATCTTCTTTTAGGTTTTGGTATGTCACAGTGATCTGGTTGTGGCATCTCCCGTGGAAGATTACTTTTTGTATATTGATGATCTACCATCTCTTGAGAAGGTATATATGATGCATATTTCTGTCTTTGACATCTGTTATAGAATTCGGAAGTTCTCTATTGGCGGGAAGAAGCCAAGAAAGTATCTCAACCATATTTGGATGCCCTTGGTGATAAGTATGCAGTTTGTTGTGAGGGTATGGGAAACTTTAACTGGACGGACTTGATTAATGAACAAACATGGTTGTGTTTCGAGCTTGAAAAGTCCCTTCTCATACTAAATCCAATTGCTGTTTTAATCATGCCATTACTGGTTTGTGTATTCAATTAGGTACATGTGACAAGGCCCAAGCTAGATCACATCGTTTCTGTCAGACTCTTTAGCATCTGATCCTTTTATTTATTGATGGGCTAGCATCCGATCTTTGACATGCATGCTGTGGGATTAGAGAAAGCATACAGTTATAACATACTGGACAAAAACGTGACATCACATAGCTGCTGACCGCATTTTAGCTGACAGGATAGGATGAGTTACCTGAGAAGCAACTTTAGAAAATGAATATGAATATGAATCAGTAGGCTTTCCCAGTTTGACAATGTTGCATGCAGTCCTGCTTTGTTTTATGTCCTGATGTAAGCTTATTATGATGTGGAGTAAATTTTTTGTTTTTAATTCTGCTTTGTCCTCACATATCCATGGACCGAACCCATCATCTCCACCCCATAGGAACTACGAGATCACCCCAAGGAATCCAAGGGTGGCGGAGCAACCATAGAATCTCAGCAATTCCCTTTTCATTGGATCTATGATTTGTGATGTCTTGTTATTTATGCCAGGTATTATTGCTAATAATTAAATTCATACTTTCAGGCACGGCATTTTTCCCCTTGTAGAGCTGCATGAATCATTCCTGTCATCCTAACGCCAAAGCTTTCAAAAGAAAGGAGGTATAAGTAACCCTATGCATATTTAGTTCGTGATGGTGATGTCATTAACATATAGTAATGCTCAGGGATGCAAAGGCTGATTTTAAAAACGGTTTACAAAGCTGTGGCAAACTCCATAATGGGCAATGTAGAAGCGCCCCATTAGAGTTTGGCGCACTAATCTTAAAAATAGTCTTTGCATCTCTAGCATTCTTCATGTTTTTTCATATTATTGAAATTGTTTGAAATTTCAAATCCTTTGAGGATTTACCCTTTTGAGGTTCGAGTCGATGTTGTCCATATTTACTGAGATGACCTTTCAATATGATTGACGTGATGTATCCCTATCAAAAATCCTTGAAGACCAATCGCATATGTAGTTCGTACAAACAAATGTAGAGATTCACACAATGTTGCTTGTTAACCATAACTTGCATGATAATCATTTATGAGATTCACTCGTACTTGATTATTTGATTATTTATCTGGGCTTACCTTTTACTTTCTGCAGAATCCAAACATCTTATAAGGCATCTCACTCCTTGTAATCCAATGCAAAAGAATGCTATAAGCATCAAGTATTGGCAGCAGAAGTTATACTAAGCTCAACAACTAGAACAAATTAAAATAAAACTTCTTCTTTATAGTTCAAATCTCAAAATGAAACCAAAAATAAAAAAACCTGTTGGAACCTTAATGCAACCCACTCACCAACCTTTCACACCAGAACCTGTGACAACACCTATGACAGCCCCCAACAGCTCACCCCTAGATCACCCCTAGACGAAAGGTTAGATGAAAGGTTAGTTATGTGAGGCTTGTGGGGGCTTGCTTTACTTGAGTCTAGCCATTAAGTCCATAATTATTTTGTTTTGTTTTAAGAAATTATTTCCATTTGTAAGTAAACAAGTAAAGAAAAGTAAACTAGTTTGGCATGCTGGATAGGTTTAACAACCTAAACTTATGGATCACCACTATCTTCTTGATTATTAAAGATCATTATTTTATTTTTTTATGATTGAATCCACTTATTTCTCCGGTTAGCCAAGTTGGTTGGTTAGCTTCCTTGGAGCTAGTCGGGTTGGGTTGGTCAAGTACGAGAAATCTCATTTTTGTATAGTTTCTCTAGTTTCTGCCATTATATTTCTCTCCTAATAATTATTAATTAATTATTTTTTATTTGATGAATTTATTTTTATTTAAAACCAAAAGTAAAAGTAAAAGGTTAATTATATTGAATTAATTTTTTTGGATAAATTGCCGTACCCAATGTTCTACATTTGTAGAGCTTCCTTGGGATAAAGCTCAAAGTTTTTTTTTTTTAAGTAAACTAAATTCTCTCCCTTATTTTTTTATTAAAGTAAAAGGTTAATTATTTTGAATTATTTTTTTGAGTAAATTTAAGGAGACTAAACAAGCTATGCCATACCCAATGTTTTTCATTCGTAGAGCTTACTTGGGATAAAACTCAAGTTTTTTTTTTCTAAGTAAATTCTCTCCCTAATAATTAATAATTATTTTATTTTTTTTATTTTATGAATTTATTTTCATTACTAAACATGTCTTTTTGCACCCAATGTTCTACATTCGTAGAA
The DNA here is from genome assembly GCA_017140255.1 of Eucalyptus paniculata subsp. matutina. Classification (NCBI taxonomy): domain Eukaryota; kingdom Viridiplantae; phylum Streptophyta; class Magnoliopsida; order Myrtales; family Myrtaceae; genus Eucalyptus; species Eucalyptus paniculata. The sequence continues at coordinate 25,538,522 of CM029445.1, forward strand.
CTTACTTGGGATAAAACTCAAGTTTGTTTTTTTTCTAATACTCGATGTAGGTCCGAATTTTGTATACTTGCCTCTTTTTCTTATGCACTTCTATTTTATTAGGAATAAATTTTTTTCAGGAAGCATATTAGTGCCTTGTTTTGGTCAGAAAATTATGAGTAGTCTTTTTTTTGGTCGAATAAGATGCTCGCGCCCTATGCTCGTTTATAATAAGGAAGGAGCAGTGCGTGGGTGCGGAAAAGCCCCAGTGCCGAAAAGCCTGGTCCACAGAAGGGAACCTAATATCGGTCTAAAAAACGACGCGCCGTTCGGTCTCCGTCTCCGTCTCAGCATCGAGGAGACGCTTACCATCAAGGTGGCATCTAAAGCCCTATAAATAGGACCCTCAACCCCCGATCGAGGTCGATTTCTTTGACCGCCATCATCAAATTTCTCTCTTAGTGTCTCTTGCCTCTTGCGATCTCTCTCTTTTTCGTGGCTATTTCTCTTTTTTTCAAGGGTATATCTCTGGATTCTCTTCTTCAGAATGCCAAGTTGTTTTGGTTGAAGCTTTTTGCTTAGAAGATGCCATCGTGCTTGCTTGCAATGTCATCGAATTTCTCAGAAAACGAGGCGCTGTTCCATCTCCGTCTCGGCACTTACCTTCAAGGTAGCATCTAAAGCCCTATAAATAGGACCCTCAACCCCACGACCTCCGTCATCAAATTTCTCTCTTGGCGTCTCTTGTGATCTCTCTCTTTTTCAAGGGTATATTCTCTTCTTCTTTGGAATGCCAAGTTGTTTTGGTAAGCTTAGAAGATGCCATCGATTGCACCTGCTTGTGATCTGCTTTCTCGTAATAGACCCATTTAATCATAATACTTCAAGTCTACTTCTAACTTATCACCTAACTTATCACGGGGATTTTTAATTAGGATATGACAAAATTTTCATATGGTATATCAGTATAAATATGAGTATAAATATGATAAGACTCTTATGATCCATTGCTAATGAAATCGCAAATGCACCAACACAGTTTCATGATTATTGTATGATCAATTTGGCAACTGAATGGATAATAATAACCAACTACTCAATGGATATATGGTTTACCTCATATGGTATTTGTTTCTATAAAACAATGTCATTGGGAGAATGCCGCAATCCGCAGGCCGGTTTTGTCAGACTTTCCGAGATGCTCGTTTGTTCTTTCTGCGGTTTTCCTCTTTCTTTCTACGTGGGGCAAGTACAGTGGCATACTTCTGAGTTTTACCTCATTCTATCTACCCACGTTTGTTCTCATTAAACGTCATTAATATGACATCAATAGTGAAAAAAGTAGCCCCAACGCCGATCCTGATTACAAAAACCTGTAGAATTCTATTTGAATTCAATATCATAAGGAAGAAAAAGGAAAAAAAAAAAACCAAAAATTGAAAGAAAAAGGGGGTAGAGCCTGTTGATCCGCAAAAGACCATTTTTTCATCTTGATTTCCTTTCGTCTTTCTTGACCAGAGCTCTCTCTCTTTCCTTTCTTACTGTCGATCACGGGCAAGAAAAAGATCCTCGTTTTCCACATTTTTGGTAAACATCCAAAAAAAAAAAGACAGAACTAGGGAGGAGGGGAAGAAAATTAAAAAAGAGAGAGCGAGAGATAAGCCATACCCTCCCCTTCCTCCCCCCCCCCGGGGCCCCCAACCTCTCTGGTCAGTCTCCCTCTCCATCTCTCTAGCCTGTCTTCTTCTTCTTCTTCCGCTCTCTGACCTCCGCTTGTCTTGTCTTGTTTGGCCTCCGCTTGTCTGGCCACCGCTTGTTGTCTAGCCACCACTTGTCTTACTAAAGTTTCAATTTTTCCCAAAATTAGCAATCAACATCATGTTGAGATTTAGCCTTAGGTCTGTTTTACATTGCGTTGAGATTTACTTAAACTAACTGGCATCCGGAAATCAAATTTCGGATAAGGAGGCTCTACGCCCTGTGGACCTATGGGCTTGGCTACCCTCTATGAGCTTGGCGATATTGGAAGGTTGGTAGTAGGACTCCATATTTACAGCTTATCGCTATTGAATTTAAATAAATAAATAAAAAAAGGATTCCAAATGCAATGTAAATGAGGCGATTCCTCCACTAGGTGAGAATTAAGTCTTGAATAGAATATTCTGTCTTTGCTCATAATAAGTTCTTTAGAAAAAAAAAATTAATGAAACTTTGAATAATTCAAAAAAGATAATATGATCCAAGCTTGAAATCTTGAAATAAAGGATGAAGAAGCTATGGTCTATTTAAGATGAAAAACTAAAGGTTTAGTTTAGTCTCTTAGTTTGTCTTGTTTAATCAAAATAAAATAAATCTCTGGAGTTTGTTTACTTAGAAAAACTTGAGTTTAAGAAATCCCAATGCTCTACTACTTAGAAATAGAACATTGGTCAGGGGCATAGGCATGGGCATGGACATTTAGTCTCCGTGTTAAAAATTGATTCGAGGGTTGCCGAAGCAATTCATATTATTAGTTGGAATGAACTTACATGGTCTCAAGACCTTGATGTGACAATTTAATTTGTTTTGATACTAAACTTTGCCCTTCTTTGCCTTTCCTATTTTATTTTGTTTGAATAGCTAGATAGAGATGTTTATTTTGATCATCATAATTATCTTATTTTTTATTTTTAAAAGACCAAAATATATTTAATTTTTTTAGCATTTACATATATTTGATTGCTTTTAGTATTATTTTGGCATTTAAATAAATAATAAGGAGGGAAAAATCAAAGTTAGTCCCTAGGCTCTACTTCAAAATAGTTGGTTGCCGGTAGCATTTTCCCAAGTTTAGCATTTTCGACTTTGGAGGTAGAGAGCACCAAAGGCCCCTAAAGAGTAAACTATTTTGAATTAATTTTTTGGGTAAATATAAACATGCCATGCCCATGCCCATTCCCGTGCCGTGCCTAATTATGTTTAAATTGGACTGATTAAACAAGAGGGAAAAACAAACTAAACTAAGTATAGACCATTTCAATCTTAAATAGACTAAAAGTTTTCAAGCTTCCATTATTGGATTATTAAAGATCAGTAAAAAAAAAAAAATTGGTAACTTATCATTGATAGTTTCTCTTTATTTTGATTAATCTTGTAAGTAAGCCATTATACTTCTCTTCCTAATTAATTATTTAATTTGATGAATTTATTTTGATTAATAAGGGGAGGAACGTAAGAAAGTAAATGAGGAAAGAAAAAGTAAACTATTTTGAATTAATTTTTTTTTGGTAAATTTAAGGAGAGTAAACATGCCGATGCCCATGCCAATGTTGTAAGTGTCAATGTTTTAAATAGAGGATTGGGATTTCCTTAAAAAAAAAAACTCAAGTAAACAATTTATTTTGATTAAACAAGTAAACGGAAAAAGAAGTGACTAAATTAGATAGTTCTTAAAACCATTTATTTTTATCATCATTGTCACGCCCCGATTCTCGGGCACGCACACATCCTTCTCACTTGGTCGATTTTATAATGCGATATCCTAGGACAAATTATCGCCGACCCTTTCGTTTATTAAGCACATGCGGAAGTAGTTAAAATCCCCAGACAATAAAACGATACGATGGGATAGAAAAGCAGGGCCATATTTTTCATATTGAAACTTATAACCAAACTTTTATACAAAACACAAACAAATTCATAACTATTCACTTCAAAAGAAATTCTTAAAAGAAGATAGACTTTCAGCCCATCCAGGCCATACTTAAGGCCCCTCTCGGGATTATCTTCTTCTTCCAAAAATCCTTCTCTTTAAGTTTCACCTCCGAGTTCTCCTTCTTAGACTCCTCCTCAGCTCCTCATCGGGGTCCTGAAATGTTTTTCCCCAAACTGGGATGAGACTACGTCTCAGCGAGTTCTACCCCACTAAGCCCAATTAGTAAACCATTATACTATAGGCTACCTATACACACATAGGGCAGAAGACGTACCTTGGCCTCATATCCCACCTGCAAGTCAGTACAATTCATAATAGGCACCCAAACAGTCATATCACCGATAGAAGCATCGATCAAATCGACATAGTCGATTATATGTCAACAAGACCACTCACGGTCATTTCCATTCAGTCAATTAATTCACAACATCAAATCAAAGTAATGATCAATCGATCTAGTCGATTACATGTCAGACGGACCACTCTAGGTCAATACTCTCGGGCGCCAAGTTCGCCGAAGTGATTTATCCACTAGACAATTGTGTGCGTTCTTTAAGGCGCCGTTTTCGCCAGTGACATCCTTAGTCACCGAACCACGCATGCCTATAACCATGTACTCAAATAGACAATTGTGTGCGTTCTTTAAGGCGCCCGTTTCGCATGATGATATCCCAAATCACCGAACCACACATGCCTATAACAATGTATTTGATAGACAAATGTATGCGTTCTTTAAGGCGCCGTTTTCGCCAGTGATGTCTTTGATCACCGAACCATACATGCCTATAACCATGTACTCAATAGACAATTGTGTGCGTTCTTTAAGGCGCCGTTTTCGCCAGTGATATCCCAAATCACCGAACCACACATGCCTATAACAATGAGTACTAGACCGATACGTGCATTCTTTAAGGCGCCGTTTTCGCCAGTGATGTCCCAATCACCGAACCACGTAGGTCCACAATCATGTATGTACTAGACCGATACGTGCGTTCTTTAAGGCATCGTTTTCGCCAGTGATATCCCAATCACCGAACCACATAGGTCTGTAGGTCTATACACCGTGTCTGATTGGTTCAATCCCAGAGTATTTCCAATTCTCTCATAACTCCATCCACTTTACAACTCAATCAAAGCATTATAAATGCTAAACAAACATACTCGGCCGTTTACCAATCAATCATTCAATCTCAATCAATTCTAAATCAATTTAGGGTAAATCCCTAAAATATCACAATTTATTCAATTCCATACAACGTAGAGCTCAAATAAATAAACGAACTGCGCCTTGACGATTAGCGCGAGATTTCGGTCGTCGGCCATCAAAATCTTAATTTCCGAAAAATAAATAAATAATTAATTAATTTCAAAAATTAATTATTAAATATTAAAAATTCCGTTTAGCTCAAAATAAGGTCCAATTAAATAAACGGACTTCACCACGGTCATCAACATAATTTTCCGGTCACAGGCCATCCCAGTTGAATTTTCAGGAAATAAATAAATAATTAATTAATTTTGAAAATTAAATAATTAATATTAAAAATTCAATTTAGCTCAAAATAAAGCCCGATTAAATAAACAGACTTCACCACTGATCATCAGCATAATATTAGGTTCGGACCACCTCCCTTGAATTTTCGGAAAATAAATAATTATTTAATTTAATTCCGAAAATTAACATTTAAATGTCAAAAATCCCACTTAGGCCCGAATCGCCAAATTGAGGCCCGATTAGGGGTCGGAAAATTCCCGAGATACTTCCAATAAATAGTAGACCACGTCTACCTGTTAATTGCGCAATCAATTTATCTAAATCGCATCACAATTGACTAATAATTGCTAATTTATTCTAATCTAACAACCTAAACATAATTAATTAAAACTAAACCAACCTTAAAGCATAATTAGCCAACTAATCCAGGATTAGTGAGATTACTCACCAAATCGCGCGCAAATCGGATCAATCCGACGGGGGCGACGCGAGGAACAACAAATTCCAAAGCGGGCCTCGGGTTCGGGGCTCGGAAACGGCCCAAAACGGCCCACGAACCGGTTGGAAACCCACTCGCGGGTTTGCTGGTTCGGCCGCAAAACAGCAAGAAAGAGAGAGGGTTGGGGGCGGCAAGAGGTTGGGAGAGCGGGTGGTGGCTTGGCGAGGCCGAGCGGTGGCCCATGGTGGCCGGAGGTGGCCAGATCGTGGCTTGTGGTGGCTGAATCGAGCTGAACAGAGGGCGGCACGGGAGCTGGACGGCGCACGGCGGGGACGGCAAACGCGAAGGGGCGGTGGCGGAGCGCACGGCGTGCGCGGGTGGTGCGGACGGCGGCCCGGCGGCGGTGCTCCGGCGCGACGGCGAGCTGCTGTCTTCGTTCCTATTTCTGCTCGTTCGGCACACGAAGAGGGAGAAGAAGAGAGATGTCGAGAGAGTGAGGGAATCCAGAGAGAGAGAGAGAGTTAGAGATAAGAGAGAGTGAGGGATCATTATCTTATTTGGATTATTAAAAAAATTTGTATGAGCTGGAGGGTTAGCTATACATTGGTCATGATCAATTAAATGTAGAGTTTTGGGATTTGGGTAATGCCTAGTTAGTAAACTAGTTCAATGATAATTTCTGATTAATTATGTTTGCTATGGCGTGGTGGCTTGGGGTGGGGATTTAAGCGATGCCTTCCCTTGCCCCACATTGCCATAGGGCGGTGGCAAGGCTAAATTAGGTGGCTCACCAAAAAGAAAAACAACTAGATAAAAGGTAAACAAAGGTAAATCAGGAAGAGAAGTTTGAATTAAATTTTTTTGGGTAAATTTAACAAGGAACTAGTGCAGTTTTGCTCTCCTACTATCTAATTATACTTAATTGCTATCTAATTATACCTAATTACTATGATTATGAGGTAAGCGACAAAAAGGAGCTAGGGCGAGCAAAGCAAAAAGCTTTCCAATACAAAGCATAACTACATGTCCTACCACTATAACTATATGTCCTACTATCCCCCTCTCCCTCTCTCTGCGCCCCTCTCTCTACCTCCCTAGCCGGGAGTATCTCTTGTACGAGCACGAGCCATCACTAGACTGTGTCCCTGAGCTTCTCTCTCAGTACTCCGTATCAAAGTAAAAATGAAATTATCTCTTGCAGCAACAAAATGCTAAAATCAGTCTTTTTTTTTTCCCTTTCTTCTTTATTTTTTCTTTCTTGCTCGGCCGGAGTCTGCCAAAGCCTCTAATCGGGCGAGGCATGCCGCTTAAGCACGAGTTATGACAAAAAAAGAAAAAAATTTGATATTTTCAAAATAAAGATAAAAAAAATAGATTTTATAAGAAAAAAAGTTTGTTTTTTGCTTTTTGGAAAACCTTTTCTTAAAAAATCTTTTCAAAATCAAACTATTACCTACAAACTATTTTTTTACTCATTTTAATAATATTTTTAATTATTAATTATTAAAAACAAATCTTCAATTATTTTAAAAAAAATTCAAACTTTAATTATTTTAAAAGAATTCGAAATTTTAATTATTTTTATTTTTTTAAAAAAAAGAAGAAAATTAATAATGGATTTTGAAAAAAAAAGAATCCGATTTTAAAAAATAAATAAATTAAATTGGATTATAAATTCACCTGTTCCAAGCCTCTCTTGTCTCTTGCTCTGCTCAGAAATCATCTTGCTCAAGAAACTCTCTTGCTCATCCTCTTCTTACTCAAGAAACTCTCTTCCTTAGGAATCCCCCTAAAAAAATGTCTTTTTTTCTTGTTCTGCAGAATGACTAGGAGAATGACTCCGAGCCTGATCAGCCATCCCTTTCCTCCTCATCCTTCTTCACTGCTCTCTCCCACATCTCCCACCTTTCCTCCTTGACCTCATTTCACAAAGCTAACCCCACACCCACATCAATATCAAATGGGGTGAGGCCAATGGGATACCCCCATTCTTCAATCGGAAGCCTATATTTAACATCCGGATATTATCGCTCACTAGGAATGGAAATGGGAATATGATGACAGCGTGCAATATAAGTATCTTAGGAGCAAGATATGACACTCAGGTAAGGCTAAATCAAGAGAGAAGTGAGTCTAGCTAATATCATATATTCAAATTTTTTGAAATCTTTTTTCAGAGATCAAGAGAAGAGGTGCAAGAGCTTATTGCTTCTACGAAACCTACTGGTGTATTCATTGAGTTGTCAAGGGATCGAGAGCATATAATTAAGGAACCCTCTAGTGAATTTCATGTAGCCATAGAGGAGGCCAAAAAGTGTGCGGCCGAGGTTATATGGGGAGATATGGAACAAGGAGTAATAAAACTTGTTTTATTGTTTGTCTTTAAATCTTGTTAAATATTGTCATGAGAATGATTTTGTGACATTTTGTGGATATGCCATCCCAAGAGATGCACGTGTTAAGCGTGTTGAGCAAGGTGGAGGTGTCAATCCACGAGGAGCGAGTTGATCTTATCTTTAACAATTTTCACTTAATCCTTCGCAATTTTGACTTATTTCTCTCGGTCATAAAGGTTATACGGGACGAAAAGGGGCGAAAGAGACAAGTGAGTTCATTTTTTCCTATTATAGTTGAAAATCTCAATTATTATCCTTAAAAATCTCAATTGTTGATATTGATTCATATTCGATCATTTGCTAAAAGCTGCCCAACATCATCCTTCACTAGTTGTGATGGTTGGAAAAGCCCACATCTCTGAACTCTTAAGGTATCTCATAATGGAGGCGGCTGAGAATTCATAGAGGATCATGGTGCCCGTTTGGAAGGCTCATAGGATCATATTTGGAAGACTAATTTGGAAGGCTCTATAATGAAGTCCGTGATTAATTAGTCTTCCAAACATGATCCTATAGTCTTCCAAACAGGCACCATGATCCTCTATGAGTTCTCAGTCGCCTCCATTATAGAGCCTCCATTATGAGATATCTTAAGAGTCGAGAGATGTGGGCTTTGCCAACCACCACAATTAGTGAAGGATGACATTGGGTAGCTTTTAGCAAATGATAAAACATGAATCAGTATCAACAATTGAGATTTTTAAGGATAATAATTTGAGATTTTCAACCATAATAGGAAAAAAGGAAATCACTTGTCACTTTCGTCCCGTATAACCTTCATGACCGAGAGAAATAAGTCAAGATTGCAAAGAATTAAGTGAAAATTGTTAAAGATAAGATCAACTCGCTCCTCGTGAGTTGACACCTCCACCTTGCTCAACACACTTAACAGGTGCATCTCTTGGGATGGCATATCCACAAAATGTCACAAAATCATTCTTTATGACAACATTTAATAACAACATTTAACAAGATTTAAGGGTAAACAATAAAACAATTTTTATTACTCCTTGTTCCATAACTCCCCATATAACCTCGGCCACACTTTTTGGCCTCCTCCATGGCCACATGAAACTCACTAGAGGGTTTATTAATTATATGCTCTCGATCCCTCTTGACAACTCAATGAATACATCGGTAGGTTTCATAGAAGCAATAAGCTCTTGCACCTCTTCCCTTGATCTCTGAAAAAAGATTTCAAAAAATTTGAATATATGATATTAGCTAGACTCACTTCTCTCTTGATTTAGTCTTACCTGAGTGTCATATCTTGCTCCTAAGATACCTATATTGCACGCCATCATCCTAATTTCATTTCCATTTCTAGTGAACGATAATATTCGGATGTTAAATATATGCTTCCGATTGAAGAATGGGTTTGGCCTCACCCCCATTTGATGTTGATGTGGGTGTGGGGGTCAACTTTGTGAAATGAGGTCGAGGAGGAAAGGTGGGCGATTTGGGAGAGAGCAACGAAGAAGGATGAGGAGAAAAGGGATGGCTGATCAGGCTCGGAGTCATTCTCCCAGTCATTCTGCAGAAGAAGAAAAAAAGACATTTTTTTAGGAGGATTCCTGAGCAAGAGAGTTTATTGAGCAAGAAGAGGATGAGCAAGAGGATTTCTAAGTAGAGCAAGAGACAAGAGAGGTTTGGAATGGGTGAATTTATAATCTAATTTTATTTATTTATTTTTTAAAATCGGATTCTTTTTTTTTTTTTCTAAATCCATTATTAATTTTCTTCTTTTTTAAAAAAATAAAAATAATTAAAATTTCGAATTCTTTTAAAAATAATTAAATTTTGATTTTTTTAAAAAAATAATTAAAGATTCGTTTTTAATAATTCAAAATTAAAAATATTATTAAAATGAGTAAAAAAATAGTTTGTAGGTAATAGTTTGATTTTGAAAAGATTTTTTAAGAAAATGTTTTCCAAAAAACAAATCTTTTTCTTATAAAATTAATTTTTTCTTTAAAAAAAGCTATTTTTTATCTTTATTTTGAAAATATCAATTTTTTTTTTTGTTTTTTGTCATAACTTGTGCTCAAGCAGCATGCCTCGCCCGATTAGAGGCTTTGGCAGACTCCGGCTGAACAAGAAAGAAAAAAAAAAGACTGATTTTAGCATTTTGTTGCTATAGGAGATAATTCCATTTTTACTTTCATAGAGAGTACGGAGAGAGAGAGAGAGAGGCCATAGAGGGAGGGACATAGTCTGGTGAGGGCTCGTGCTCGTACGAGAGATACTCCCGGCTAGGAGAGAGAGAGCGAGGTAGAGAGAGGCGCGCAGAGAGAGGGAGAGGGGGACAGTAGGAGATGTAATTATAGTGGTATGAACATTTAGTTATGCTTTTGTATTGGAAAGCTTTTTACTTTGCTCGCCCTAGCTCCTTTTTGTCGCCTAGCTCATAATCATAGTACTTAGGTATAATTATATAGCAATTAGGTATAATTAGATAGTAGGAGAGCAGAACTACACTAGTCCCTTGTTAAATTTACCAAAAAAAAAATTAATTCAAACTTCTCTTCCTGGTTTACGTTTGTTTACCTTTGATCTAGTTGTTTTTCTTTTGGGTGACCCACCCAATTTAGCCTTGCCACCGCCCCACGGCAAGGTGGAGCAAGGCAAAGCATCACTTAAATCCCCACCCCAAGCCACCACGCCATAGCAAGCGTAATTAATCAGAATTAAAAATTATCATTGAACTAGTTTACTAACTAAGCATTACCCCCAATCCCAAAACTCTACGCTTAATTGACCATGACCAACGCATAGCTAATCCTCCAGTTCATACAAATTTTTTTAATAATCCAAATAAGATAATGATGATCAAAATAAATGGTTTCAAGAATATTTTTGAATTTTTTTATTTTTTGATTTTGATTTTTTTAAAAAAATTGTAAGCTTTTTTTTTGACAAATTTTAAAACTAGTGACACAAATGCTCCTAATGCCTATATATGATGTAATTTTAATGAAAGCTTTTTGTTAAGGGGTTAGAAATTAATCCATAATTTTCCAATGCAATTAATAAACACTTAAACAAATCAACACAATTTAGGTGTCAACACATGTTATGTTTAGTCTCCTTGTTAAATTTACCCAAAAAATTAATTCAAAATAGTTTACTCTTGTTTAGTCCTCTTTACTTTTGATTTACATTTGTCCACTTATTAATCAAAATAAATTCATCAAATAATCAAATAAAAAAATAAAAAAATTAATTAGGAGGGAAAAATAAATTCATCAAATAAAAAAATAAAAAAGTAATTAGGGAGAGAACTAATCAAAATAAAGACCATTACTCTTCTTTACTTACACTTACAAAAACTATGCATATGATTTGATCAAAATCAAATAAATTCTTCAAACAAAACAAAATAATTATAGGATTTTCATAATCGCAATGGTCTATGTAACTTACCTTGACCAACGAGCAAGCCCCACATAGCTAACCCTCAACTAACCCTCAGGAGAATAAGTTCCTCAAAATAAAAAATAAAAAAGTTAACGATACAAATTATGAATAATGCAAAGAAGATAATTGTTGCGACCTACTCTTGTGGGGAGGAAATAGGTTTAAGGGTATCGCCTAAAGGACGGGCCTAAGACCTATGATTAGGCACAGGCTCTCCCAAGCCCATACCCCGCGTGACATTTGGGATATTCTTAAGAAATTTTGCGCAAAATGAGTCGCCACTAGCCTATTGGAATCGGCTAGAAACCAAGTGAGGCATGAGAGTGTACCTCACTTTCTACACAACCAGAGAATCTAGGATCGATGACTTTATTACACTAATTGATTAATTAGTGCCCTTTCGATACCTAATTTTGTTCATTTTAACAAAATGATTTTTTTTTTTGCGAGTAGTTTGGATTGATTTTTTATCTATCCACTAACATATAAGGTGATCATGCGGGTGCGCAATCATTAAAGTAACACAGCTACCAAAATCTTAATTGCAACAAAATTAATACATGCAACTAAACAATTGCAAACATAGTTAAACATGTAAATTAAACACGCAATATAATCAACATACGAGCAAATAAAGGCCTAATTATACTAAAAATGCAATACATAACAATTCATAACCAAATCTCATCATTTTTGGATTTTCGAATTTTTTTTTAAACTTTTACTTTTTAAAAAAAATTTTTAAATTTTATTTTTTTAATTTTTTTAATAATAAAATAATAGTATTTTTTGGGCCGGACCGGGTCGGGTCCGGTTCGAGAATGGGCTCACCAAATGAGCCTAGCCGGCAACAAGAGTGGGCTCGTCAAATGAGCCCAGCCGACAGCCCTAAAAAACAACAAAACAAAACAGAACAAAAAGAAGGCCCGGCCCAGGGAAGCAAATGGAATTAGACTAGCTCCTTTTGCCAAAAACGCAGGTAGTGCGCTTCTAAATCCGACAATGCCAATTTCCTATTTTCCTCTCTTTAAGCCCTCTTCCAAGCATGGCCCATCCCCACTGCTCACTCGACTCTCCTTATCCTGCCCAGAACACGAGCTCTCCAATTTTCAAAATCAAAACTTAAGTCAACAACGCAAAAAGTCTGTTATGGATGGGCATTAAGTGAAAATTTTCACCACTAACACCCGCACGTCATTTGAGCACCGCCCATCCCCGATCATGACTCAACAACGAAGCGAGTAACATAAAATGGAGCGTATTAGTAAAAGCTCATCCAAGCAAACGTGAGAAATCAGCGTTTGCCAAGATCACTGGTTCATTTCCTCGCCAGTATCCACATTCTATGAGAACAATGCACAGCATAAAACAACACCGAGGCGCCACCGAACGAGACTTGCATGTTGAACCGCGGTGACACAAAACATATTTTGAGGTTAGAGAGAGCTCACCGACAAGCGTATTGCATAGCTAACACGTTCGAGCGAGTTAAAATTGGAAGAAAATACGTACGGCCTTGACGCAAACATTTTGTCAAACAAGTGGTGGGCATCAAATGATCGGAGACCCGGACAAGAACAAGACTCGAAACCGGGTCAAAGCTCAACATGAATCAGCAGGGAATGCTTAACACTAACGAAGGGTGGCATAAGTGAACCCGAAATGCAAGCCCCGGCTCAGTAGCTCGCGCAAAAGTATGAGAGAACAGGGCAAGACCCAGGCATAAAAAGGGGTTCAGCTGGGCGTCCCTACCCGGCTCAGGGACGACAAATGGAGGGCGAGCTCGATAGATCGGACCACGTCCGGTCTCCTCGCACGCCTCCAAGCCGGGACCCTCGAAAAAAAATGGCTCGTCCCACGAAAAATCGAAAAAAGGAAAGAAACGTGACCTACCGGAGAGTTGGCGCGGGGAACGGGAGCCGTGGGCTCAAAAGTGCGGCTGGGAGTCAAGCGTGGCCGGACTGTCGGAGGGCTGCTCGCTCTAAAACTCTCCTTCAGCTGTTCTTATGGTCTCTTCACCTCCTCCGAATCTCTCCGGTGCTCTCTGTCTCTCCTCTCTCTCTCTCAAGCTCGCTCGCCGGTGCTCTCTGTCTCTCCCACTTTCTCCTGGTTCGGTCTCTCTCCGTTTCTCTCTCCGATTCTCCCTATGCTTCCTCTCTTCCCCACCTTCTTGACTGTGCTGTTGCCTTCTGTTTTTATGCTTCTGTTCTCCCCCTCTTCTGCAGGTACCCCGAGCCCTCTGAGGTCAACGATCAATGTGCCAGGCTCTTGTTCTCCCCCGCCAGCCTGTCGACCGGTCCTGTCGATGCGCTTCCCGACCCGCAGATCACGCCGGAAGCCTGCCACCTTGATCCTCTGCTGCCTGCACTCACTGCTGTAGCTTTTGTACCTCTGCAAGTCTGCGCGAAGACCGCCAGGGGAGGAAGACATTCGGGCGCGGGCCGGGCCAAGGGAGAAAGAAAGATGGGCCGACTCACGCCCGGGCCCTCGCAAGGGGGAAAAAGGACAAAGAGGCGGGCGGTGGGCCGGGCCTCTAGTTTTTTTTTTTATGTTTTTTTTCTTTTCTTTTCTCTTTTTTTTGTTGTTTTGTTGTTTTTTTTATTTTTTTCTTTTTTAGTGACTAATTCATAATCTTGTATGCGATTGAGTCATAAATACAATAGTAAAATTTAGGTATCAACAATAATGATGATCAAACAAAAGATGAAAAACCTTTAGTTTGGTCTATTGTTTAATCAAAATAAATCTTTACTTGAGTTTTATTGGAAGGAAATCCCAATGCTCTACTTAGAACATTGGGGGCATCTCCTTAAATTTACCAAAAAAATTAATTAGGAGAGAAGTAAAATAAATTCATCAAATAAAAAGATAGAATAACTAAAATAACTAATTAGGGAGAGAAGTAATCAAAATAAAGAGAAAACACTAGGCATTACTATTCTTTATTAACAAAAACTATAATAATCCAAGATGATGATCGAGAAACAAGGATAGAAACAAGGATGAAAGCGGTCTATTAGTTTAGTCTCTTGGTATAAATCTATTATAGTTTAAACATTATGCATAGTTTTTGTTAGTAAAGAAGAGTAATGAATAGTTTAGTATTTTTATAAGATGAATCTCCTAATTAATTATTTTATTTTTTTTATTCAATGAATTTATTTTGATTAATAAGAACAAAAAAGGGAGTAACTATTTTGAATTAATTTTTGGGTAAATTTAACAAGGAGACTAAAGCCCATGCCCATTCCCATTTCCATTCCCATTCCCTTTCCCATGCCCGGGGAGAGAGAGAGAGGAAGAAAAAGAAGAAGAGAGAGAGAGAGAGAGAGAGAGAGAGAGAGAGAAAAGAACATAAAAGAAAAAGAGAAAGGTTGAAAAGTCAAAGAAAAGAGAAGGAAAACAAGGGGTATCAGACTTAAGGAGTATTTAGACTTAGACAGTATCATCTTATTGAGGAAGTAGTCTATTAAGACTCAAAGACCTATTCAAAATCTAAATCTGTTCCAAATATTTGGAATTGCCCCATCGACGGTCATGCCCGAGAAGCCTCCTGGTTTGAACATTCAAATATCTCTTCCAGATATCATGAGACGGAGACTTATTTAGAGTCTTGAGGTCTGACGTGAACCAGCTAAGGATGCATTCTCCACATGTCATAGCTCAGCCTCCCAGCCTTGAGGCGGTAGTGGTGGCTGTAATGTTTAAATTCAAGTTTTTCTTGGGAAATACAAACCATCTTAAAATAGATATTTCATCTATGCTTGGATGATCATTAACTTTTTTTTTTTTTTCTTTTTTAGGAACTTAATCCACTTATTTCTCCCACTTTAGCTTAGGTAAGGTTGGTTAGCTTTATGCGGGGCTTGCTTGGGGCCGGTCAAGGTATGGAAATCTTAATTATTTTGTTTTGTTTCAATTGATACTTTCTCTTTATTTTGGCCATTATACTTCTATCCGTGATTAATTATTTTATTTCTTAGTTGATGAATTTATTTTGATTAATAAGTGGACAAAAAGTAAATGAGGGAAGAACTAAACTATTTTGAATTAAAACTCAAGTAAACAAATTATTTTGATTAAACAAGTAAAGGGAAAAAAAGAGAGACTAAACTAGATAGAGATGTTTATTTTGATCATCATAATTATCTTCTTTGATTGTTCAAAATTTCTGTAGTCAAGAATTTATTTCTCCCGTGTGTATGTGTGTGTATGCATAGAGCGTTAAGTAGAGCATTGGATTTTGAAATCCCATAATTATTTTGTTTTCTTTGGAGCATAGTTTTTTTTTTTTTAAAGTAAATGAGACCAGCACTAACTACTAACTAGTTCAATGATAGTTTCTCATTTTGATTAAACTAGTGTTAGAAGTTTGAATTAAATTTTTTGGATGAATTTAACAAGGGGACTAGTGCCTAAGAGCAGTTCTCTCCCTCTAGTACCTAAATATACCTAAAACCATCAAGCACCAAGCACGGATGAGATGATATGAGCTAGGGGACAGGCAAAATTGGCAAAAAGGAGCTTGGAGACAAAAAAAAAAAAGTGTCTCCCAAACGCTCCCAGCCCTACTACTCTCATGCTAGTCTTTTGCAGCAACCAAGATTAGACTATGCAGGTTCTGTGCGGCTCTGTGCGTCCCTTGTACGAAAGTCAAAAAAAGCCGGAAGTATCTCGCCATAAGAGCGACGCCTCAAACTGTGTGTCCCACAACATGTTTTCTTTTTTTCTAATTTTTTTGCGGGGAGGGGATATGTAAGTTGTGCTTTGGATGGGCTCACCGCCAGTGGATGAATATGAATAAGAAGGTAGAATAAGGTAATAAGGTGCATGAATATATGAATATGAATAAGGTAATAAGGTAATAAGGTGGGCAGAAAGAAGGAAAGAAAGGAGGAAATGTAGGAGAGCAGATCGCGGAGAGGAGCAAATGTGGGAGAGGGGGAAGGAAGATGAAGTGTCTAAGCTAGGATTGTGTTTAAATTAGTATTTACTGATTCTTTAAATTGATACTTACTTCTTTAAAAAGAAATTTAGGACATAGAGAGAGGCTACTCCACCCCGGATGAAAGAAAGAGAGAGGCAAGGGGGGAGAAAGGGGAGACGGTGACCGTCATGGACCCCACCCTGTGGCAGCGGCTTCGTTTCATGCCGCGCGAGAAAAGCCTGCAGAGGCAAAGGTCTTTAAAAAATTATTATATAATTCATTTTTTTCTTTTTAAAGTGCAAATGAAAATGTTTATTTTTTGAGTTTTCTTAATAACAATTCCTCCTCCTCCTTTTTTTTTTTTTTTTTTTCAAATCACTAGCGGGAAATTATTTAAGAACAACATTTTCCATGTTTCTTTTTTACTTTGAAAAGGTTAATAAATATTTGCATTAACATTAGGAATATTTTTAAGCGATGATACTTTCATACTTATTATTTTATTTTAGCAGTAAATTTTCTTTCAAATAATATTGCCCATTGCCCATTGCCCACTTTCTATTTCTAATGGAAGAGGAGCAAATCCTTTGAGTTTAGTGGGGATGCTAATTCTGAGGATGAGGGGTGCCAATTTATCTAATGGGATCCACTTTCTCTTTTGGTTGTAAATTGTGGATGTGATTGTGAAAAACAAAATATAAATATCATCAGAATTTGATAACATTATAATAGTTTGGAGTTCACGTCTATTCTCTCTCCCAACTCCCGAGGATCTCTATTGGTCCACAAACTCAAATGAGGATCTATTGGTTGTGGACGATATATTTGTTGGATTGGCGTCTTCTTGGAGTCCTTGTGACTTTGATCATCCCATGGGGACAAGCTGGGACATGGGGGAGGAGCTTGTTAATATTGTAAGCTATTTTCTTCACTTATTCAAAATAGTGATTTGCATATTAAAAATCCTATGCTTCACCATCTCACCTCTCTAGGAAGGAGGAAGGAGGAAGAAGGCGGGGGGGAGGAGCGACCTTAAAGAGGCCTGGACTTAGACACCCAAAAGTCCAAATTTATACTTATATGCCAAAAATCGCCTTTGATAAGTTTGAGATTTTTGTTGTAGAAAAAAGTTTGAGAGTAATTTTTTTTTTTTTTTTTTTTGGATAAATGTGTCTAAAATAAGGTATAATTTAAGGTTTTTGTTATTTACAAAACCCTGCAGACACATATTAAAATTAAATATATAATGCCACGGCAAAGTCAGTCAAAATGGCCACTCTAACTCTAATGCCTGAGAAAATATTGTTCCCAGAAAATCATTTTACTCCGGTCCACTAACCAAAGAGAGTGAATCACTCTTTTCTTCAATTATTTAATAAGTTAATATCCTTAAATCCCCACGCTTCAGTCTTAACCCAAGCCACCGAGAATAACCTCACTTTAATCAACTTGAAGGAGATCTTGGGAGAAGCTCTTGAAGAAACTAAGGGTAAGAATGTTGCATTGCAATTTTCTTTTTCAAGATTTAAAACTGGGGCTGTAATATTTACATGTAGTGTCATATTACCCAAATATATATTTAATATATATATATATATATATATATATATTCTTATGCCTGTCTAGGTAGTTAAAAAAGAGTTAAAAAGACGATAATAGGGTTAGGATGACAAATTTGAAATTGGGCTATTACAGACAAAATTTTAAAAATGTCCATGTCCCCCAAGAAACCTTGGAATTGATTGAAAAAATGGAATTAGCATTCAGATGGTTAGGTATTTACACGGGGCTTTTTGTTAAGTAGTGTCCAAACTCTATGCAAACACTTGTTTTTTATTCGGCAATGAAGTTGAGGCAATGGAGTTGAAGTTGAATTATGAAGATGGTCACACCCATCAAATATTAAACCAACCATCAAATATTAAACCAATTTTCAATAAATTCCTTTCATCGGAGACTGTAAATGATAAAGTTTCAACCTTGTCCAATCAAACTTTTTTTCTCAAAGTAAATTATCTAGAGATTTTTGTTATTATATATCAAGAATTCTTTTCATATAATATAGTTCATTATTTAGTACACGGTGCAAATAAATATATGGTTAAGGCTTCAATTATTTCTTTTTTCTTTTGTTGGTTAATTTAATTAATTGAAATGAAGAAGAAAAATCATTGTTTAACTTAGGTTTAAGGTTTATTTAGCCGATTCAAATTTAAATTTTATGCGAGATATTAAATTGAGATTAACTTGTAACTCCCTTGTTTCGAAAACACAAATATTTTCTAATTTTCGTCTGTTTTCCTTATTTTGCTTATTTTGCTAGAACGTAGACTTGTACTATAAATGTGCAAAAAAAGAAAAAGCCGGCTAGCGTAATTATTCATCAACACTTGTCACCTGTCACCTGTCTGTCACCGTTGATCTCTGCATGCCCTCACTCTCTCTTCTCTCTCTGTTCACTCCTCCCGCGCTTTTTCCATACGCTCTTTTCTCTCTCTTCTGCCTCCCCTTCACGCTCTCTCTCCTCTCACGCTCTGTCTCACCCGACTCTCTCTCTTCGCCGCCTCCTCTCGCACGTCGCGTTGCGTTCATTGGTCCGGTGCGGTGGTTCATTGGTGGGGTCGGGTGATTCGTCGGTCTGGCGAGCGCAAGCCACCGGCGGCCTCCCTCTCCCCCTCACAATTATCAAATCGGTAATACCACTTTTACTTTGCTTTTTAAAAAATGTGAGTAGCGGGGAGGGTTTAGCGGTGGTCGAGGGAGGGAGGAGCCAGCGGGTGTTTTGTGGTAGTCTCTCTATCTGGTTGTTGTCTGGTAGTCTGTGCATGTTCTGAGAGGATGTGCTGAGAGGAGAGGATGTGGTGAGGGACTATTAGTCCGGAAACAGGAACATGATTAGTTTTATAACTCCTTTAATTTGGTTAAAATAAATAAATAATTTGTAATTTTCATCCCGAGTCCTCATTCCTTACTTTGCTAGAGTTTTTTTTTTTTTTTTTATGTGACTAAGTAAATTATTATAGATTTTTATTTTATTCCGTGAATAATTTTCATCCCGAGTTCTAGAACCAATTCCAAGTAATCAGGTAGGTTTTAGGATTCAAAAATTGGGTTCCAGCTCTGAAACAAACTTATGGATCATGGAACCCATCACTCCTTTACCAAAGTTAGCCTTTAGGCATGATGTAAAGAATCCCTCTCTTTGCGGCAATGGAAGGAGCTTTCCTTTTATTAAAAAAAAAAAAAAACTCACATGATTTAGGAATAGTGAAGTTTTTATTTAAGTTCATTGTAAGTATTCAAATTTTAGGACAAACTAACAAAGATGATGGCTTGTCATTAGCTTTCATGATTAATAATAATAACAAAGCTCAGAAATTATAATTTAATTGTCCTGCAATTAAGTTATTCTTTTTGACTCAAGAGCACGATAATAATTAGCCCGGAATCTGGAGAGGAACTAGCATAATTACAAAGTTGGGAAATTATAGTTTAATTGTCTTGCAATCAAGTTCTTCTTTTCAACCCAGGAGCAAGACAACAATTAGTTGGCTACCTAGAGAGGAACTAGTGCAACAATTCACAGCCATAACCCTGCACTTAATCTGAGTTCCTCGAGATAGGATTCGAACCCACAACCATGAATTCTTGAGCCGGAAGTACGGAAATGCCTTTGTCGTGGTCGATTTCAATGTCACTAATCTTGAGCATGTATTATTTGCGAATGGATTTTAAAACTAAAGGACGAGATTATCTATTTTGATTTGATGAAACTAGAGCGTGTTTGTATTTATAAATAAATTTACTTTAGCTTATCCGACATTTCCGACGAAGCCACACATTTATGCTAAATGTGAGAGGAACATCAGTTGGATGTACTTTTCTTACTAATCCACATGAACATGCACATGCTAAGAGAATGAGAATCAGTCGTGTTCGACGACTTGAGTTTAATTTAATTTCATGGATCTGGAAAAGAAAAATGAAAGAAAATGGAGGGGTGCTGGGGCCAGATAAAAAGAGGGCGAGGGGAGGAGAGGGAGGGGCGTCTTTTTAAAAAAACCATATCACAGAGAAAGGAGGAAAACTGGCGAGAGAGGGAGAGAGGCGATTAACTTCTGGCACGAAACATGTCGTTTAGGGCTCCTATGATCACCATAAATCTGGCTAACAAATCTCGCTAACGTACTCTGAAGAAAAAGAAACAAGTCGCAGGGAAGAAAAAGGCCTCGGGGAAGAAGTAGGAAGAAAAAGAGACTGCCGCAGAAAAAGACAAAAGAGTGATGAAGACAAAAGGAGAGAATAAAAGAAATTAAGAAAAACATTAACAAAAAATTCAAAAGGTTGAAATTTTTCGGTTTTTTTTTTTTAATCTGAGGTTGGTTGGATCCGGGTAGACGGATCGGGTCACTGGGTCACATCAGGTAAAAGGTCCGAAATCATTCCTGAATATAATATATTATTATTATTATTGTTAAATGTATAAATAATAAAAAATTTGAAATAAAAAATTCAAAAAATTCAAAATTCAAAAATTGGTAAAATATTTTAAAATTTTTAGGAAATAATAAAAATTTTAGAAAAAAATTCGAAAATCAATAAATAATTAGATTTCTAGAAAAGCTTTAAAAAATTAAAATTATTTTTTTAAATGGAAAGCGCATTTAAAATTTAAAAATTCGGAAGAAATTAAAAATTTGAAAAATCAGAAAATTCTTAAAAATTTAGAAAATTCGAAAAATCATTAAAAATTTTAGAAGATTCAGAAAAATCCTTAAAAATTGGAAAATCCAGAAACTAAAAAAATAATTTTAAAAATTTTAATTTAGAAAAAAAATAAAAAATAAATAAATTAGAAAATCGCTAAAAAATTAAAATCTAAAATTGAACAAGCCCTTTAGGTTTTACAATAGGATTCTTTGTTTTATGTTGCATCTTTTTTTTAGGATGACATTATGATGTTTTGCAAACTTTAAGTTTCCTTTGGATAGCATATAATCAAATAGGCACCCGAAAAAGAGTGTTGATATTAGGGCTAACGTAATGGAGTTCTTGAGTCTAGATCTCTAGCTGTATAAATATTAAGATATCTTCCCATATCTTACTTGGTTTTTAATCCACCAAAAAGGCCAGTGGCAACTTCATTGTTAAAATTTACATAGGTTTAAGTGATTTATATTTTGAACACCCGCAATATGAATTTGGAAAAGCCCAAATTAATGGAAGGCCCTCGAGGGGTTATGTCATGATAGCTTCACCACTCGAGTTTTGTTTTTAAACCTTAATTATTATTTAATGTATTTTCTTGACAGAGCATTCTAGAATGTAACCCCTCGTGTTAAATGTTGACAATGTTGACATAGGATTGGAGTAATAAGGGATATAGTTTTTGCTAGTACCTTGTTTTGCATGTTGATGTATGAAATGAATGGATTGGATTGCTTTTATACATGCTCACATACAAACTCCAGTCAAACCCAGCTACCCACGGTATCGAGTATCATTTGGACCATAACTCACACACAACTTGCGGTCAAACCCTCACGAGGTATCAAATAACGTTACTCAGTTTGCACTAATAGGACAGTTCCTCCAAAAAAATTCTTGGGGAGGGCTTATTAATTCGTTGAGATGGCAGCTTGAGCCTATAGTACACCCTACAAACGGCATCAAAACCTCACAAAGTTCATGCCCATGTGTATGTAACCGAAACTCCATCTCATCAACCCACTATAGGTATATTTCTCCCCTTTTAAATTCTTACAATTATTATTCTTTTTATATTATCACAATTTTTAATCAAAGCATCCTCTACTGGTGTAAATATATTGGGAAGGTTAGATATTCAAGTTATACCTGCGGCACTAAGGCTCTTTTGGCGCTAAGGCTCTTTTGGCTCATTTCTAGGATGATCCCAAAATTTCAGAATTACGTACAAGAAACCTCATGATGCTTTTGGAGATCGAATATCAAGTTAGCAGTTCAAGCCCTAGCAGAATCTTGTAACTTCAACATTCATTTTGGGTCAATATGAACTAGCCCCAAATTATGAGATAGATTGGTTGAGCCACTATTAGGTTAAAAAACCGCAAGTGCCTTAGCAGAATTTTTAGGAGTCAATAAAGTCGAAATCAAAAAGGTTTTGAAAAGTAATTTTTGATTGAAAAATTTTCAAACCTTCCTCCAAAACTAGATTCCCAATCTCCTAAGCATTCCTCCTAGCATTTTTCGGTTTTGTTATATTTTCAACTTCAATATCGGCTTTAAACCCTTTACTAGTTCATATAGTCAAACAAGCCTGCTTCAAATGGAACTTTACCAACATGGTTTTAGCCTAAACTTTTTTTTTATCACTTAACCGATTCAAGAACAATAAATTCAAGAAGAAGAAAGTAGAGACCCTCCATGCCCGTGTCGGTCATTTATATATGTGGTTTGTGTCTCACCTCAAAAATATAGGCCGTCCCATGCCCATGCTCAAAGTGCACCCACTCGCGAAAAGTTCATCTCAAGACGGAGAGAAGGTTGCCTGCCAAAACAGTCCTTTGTTATCTCAAGCATCTTTCCATAGAACAAATCCAGTGGTGGTTGGGATGCGGGGTGGATGATCCTATCCCATTGGGATTTTCTAGCATATTACCCTCTAAGATAGTCCAACAAATGCCACCACCTTATAAATTCAACATCCCTCATGGAGATCTTGGAGAGGAGCAACTAGTTGAGTTACAAAAGGAGGTCAACCGAGTGCTTGGAAGGAGTGACCACAACAAATCATCACAAGACCTACAAGCTTGGAAAGGGAGATGAAGATCCACCGTGCAACTAAGGAGTATACACGGATGGGATGGGATGGGATGGGATGGCCGATCCAATTTGTGAGATGGACATTCCACATGTCCCTAAAAAACCCAACCACCTTGGTGGCCAAGGAGAAGAGGGCAAGCGTATGGAGGAATTGGATGATCAAGTCGAGGGGAACCTTGCCATGGATAGATATGCTCCCATTAGATATTTATTGGTTTCTTGAGATGGGAGATTGTAGAACAATTGTGGATCACTCCTTTGAAACAATATATTCCCAAGATCTAAGTAAGAATCTTTTTCCATAAAGGTTAAGCTTATGATATCATAAAAATGACAAAAAAAAAAGAGCCAGATTTTTCTTTATTTTTGTGCTTCAATGTTGTAAAATTACTTGCCTCCCCATATTTAATTTAATTCTTACTTCTTAGCCATAGATAATTAATTTTATCAGTTGGTGCTTTAATCCAACTTTCAAATACTTGACTCATGCTGGAAAACGTGCAAAGTGGTAAGTTGAGGGGTGATATATATAAATTTAGAACTCTAAATAGTCACAAAAGGGGTCTTTACTTGAAGTGATATTAAATTTGAATTGGTTCATGCTAATATATGAGTTTTCCTAATATGTGCTAATTTTGTAATTTACCGTTTTTACAGAATTGATGAGAAAGAAAGTTTCTTAATTAGTCTAATATACTAGGACGAGCCGAACCCTCGTTGAAACTCTATAAATATAAATAGTGCTCTTCTAACCCTAATTGAATCATCATTTTTCGACTTCCCTATTAATCTTTCTACCCAATCATCTATGCACTTGTTCCAATTGCGTAGATATTGGGATGCAGCTAATCTAAGTATCATTGAGCCATGATCTGCTTGATACCTTTCTGCTTTTTTGGGTGGAGAAAATTTTCAATTTCTTTTTCAAGAGATGGATTTTCGCAGAAAATGCTGCACAAGCGGTTGCACTCATTCGTGAATGGAAAGGAATAGGATAAGATGACAAGGCATGTGCGGACCATCCTTAAACGATCATAAGTTATGTTCTAATGTTCTAGCAACAATGTGAATTCGATGGCTACATACCAAAGTCTATCAAAAAATATTTTGGATCAAAACCATTGACTCCACCGAAGGATCTTTTCCATTTTCCTAACTGCATCGATGGAGGATGCTTTCCCGAAGAAAAGAGCCCAACCCCCAATTTCTTTTGCCTTGTAAGATGGCAGGGAACTTACTGTTTCCACCATAAAAAAGACCATTAATTCCGTTCCCCAAATGGCGAAATTCACTTTCAAGGGCGTCAAGAACTTTCGTCATTCGACTTTTGGAGTTGTGTGTCCTAAATTTATTTTTTTTGCAATCTTTTACGGCTAAATCTTTTACGGCCAAACTGGCCGGCTGGTGTTGGTGCGGCACCAACAACAAATTTGTTTAATTTTTAATATTTTTTACGTTTTTTTCTCTCTCTATTTTTTTACCTCCCTCCTCCCAGCCATTGGCTGGCAGGTAGGATCTGGTGAGGGCTTGCCTCGCTAGACCCAACGACGGATTTTGGTGAGGGCTCGCCTCGCCATCGCTAGCCCGTTGAATCTCGTGTGGGCTCACTCACCCCGCCCCTCGGGCAAGCCCTCGTTAGATATGTCAGATCTGGTCGCCTAGCTAGCTAGATTAAGGAAGTTATAAGATCTTCAAACAACATTCAAGTTCAACGGGTAGATTGGCCTAGTGATCTTCTAAGGAAATGTCCAACAATCCACTTGGATATAAAAGTTGTTCTGTTGCAAATTGTTTAAATTTATTTTATTCCTCCTAATCACTTATTCACCCCTTCTAGGTGATCTACCTAGTCCTAACAAATATGATGTTTGAAAGTCCAATTAAGATGCTTAACATAATAGATAGTGGGAAATCTCACTCACTCACACACGCACACAAATTTATATAAACAACACATAAATTTAATAGTCAAGTAATATGAGATTATTTAACAAGTAAAAATGAAATAACTTAACAAACTTCAATAGACCTATTTAGTATGATAAAATATTGCATGATCTTTAGATTATGTAGACTATTGATTAATCAATGTCGAATTGATGTACTATATTATGAGAAATCGTAGTAATCAAGTGTTAGACATAAGTAAAAAAAGAATAAAGAAAAAGAGAAGAAGAAGAAGGGTATGGACACCGGTGCTCGTTCTAATCTCTCTGGTCTCGCTTTGCCCATTTTCATTTCTTTGGTGTCCCGGTTCCAAGCTTCGGCCTGAGTACTCGCACATAGTGAAGACCATGTCGTCGGCGAGCGTCCCTCCTGCGACCGGATCGTCGCCATCGTCCTCACTCTTTGACCGCCCTCCAGCTCTCGTGCGCCCACGCCGGACCCCAGTGCCGCCCAGGACTTCACCCACGTCGAGGCTCCGAACCCCCAACGTGGAGAGCCCTGAGAGAGAGAGAGAGCGCTCCGTTGGAGCCGATGACGGGAGGGAGGACGACGGTGACGACGAGGGATCTGGTTGCGGGAGCAGCATCTCTCCAGGGGCGTGGTGCTTGTCATGTGCGAGTTCTCGGCCGAAGGCACCTGGTCGGGACGGGGCGTATGTCTCAGGTAGGTAGGTGAGTGCTGTGAAGGCACGGTGGACTTCGATATGATGCTTTTTTCCCCTGAGATTTCCGGTCTCTCGCTATTTTCCTGCTTGGGAGCGAGTTGTAATAGTATGAAAAGGACCAAAAGCGTAAGTATGAAGAAACATTCTTGATGTTTACATTGCCTTTTTGATTTCGATGGTACTTTGATAATCTATGCTCAAAGAGACTACTTTCCAAGAGATAAATACAGGGTGGCTAAAAAA
This sequence comes from Eucalyptus paniculata subsp. matutina, assembly GCA_017140255.1. NCBI lineage: Eukaryota > Viridiplantae > Streptophyta > Magnoliopsida > Myrtales > Myrtaceae > Eucalyptus > Eucalyptus paniculata. Next base: position 25,564,527 of record CM029445.1, read on the forward strand.
AAAAAGAGATAAATACAGGAGAAGGTGCTTTTTGCTTAGTCCTGGCTCCGAAAGTTTTGAATTGCAAATCTGGAAATTGAATTCAACTACTGAGTTCTGATGTGTATAAAGCTTGCCGTAAGTATTTTTTTTTTTTTTTTTTATGGGGCTACTCTGTGGAATAGTTCAATTAGTAATCTTAGCAATCCCTTTTAGCAAAGTGTGTGCAAATGCTGACTGGAATGGAATTCATTTCATTCTTTACTGTGCACCGGAGAGAAGTCAGAAGCGTTTTCCACAAAGGCTCTTCTCCAATTCTTGCTAACGGCAAAGCTCTTAATTTGTATTGTCGATTGGTTTCATTTTTTTTTTTTGTCTATTTCTATTGATCCTTCTTCTTCATTGGTTCTTTTCACTGCAGAAACAAATGATACTTTCATTCTGGCAGCCAAAGTACGTTTCTTCTCTAAGTAATTTCCGTGTTTCTTATTCCTCTTCCTACGTTTCATTTCCCAACCCTATTTCTTGTAAATTTCCTGGTGATCCAAAATGAATTTGTTCTTCTAGCAAAGGAACTCGTCGTTGCGGTTTTTCTTTGATACTTATTCATATTTTAATGTTAGGCACATTTTCAAGATTGACTATGATTTTACACTGAAAAGAGTGTTGCTCAACTACTTGTTGTTTCTGATAGGGATTGGTAAAGGAGGAATTGGGTGGATGATCATGTTTGAAGTATATGAACTAGCAAAACAATGATATTGACTATTGATGTCAACAATTCATTATGTACCATCTTGTCTAGTTGCCCTTCCTGATTGGGAAATGTGGCCAGCTAAGTGAGGTATTGAATTTCCTATGTTATGCTTTATTTGAGGCCTTGTTATAAGACTGTTGTGCTGAGGGGAAATATACTTTTTGTTACATCAGCCTAATTTTAGTTTGGCATGGTCAACTCGTATGTCTATCTAGGTGACCCACCTGGTGAGAAAATGCTAGGTGGTTGTTGTTGTATGCTTAAATTATTATATTGTCATGCTTTATTATCAAAGAACAATTGGATCATAGAATATTACCATGTTCTTAAATGTTTAAGTTCTCGGTTGGTAGTGAGTATTCCGTGCACAAAGCAGAGTTTATGCCATTGCTTTATAATTAGATTGTAGACATACCTCGATTTTTCATCTGCAGATCTCTACTGCTCATGTTCAATAAAGCTGGTGTATATTATAGCTAATGCATTGGTCATCATTTTTCAGGCAATTGCAAACACTTTATTAAGGTATAGGAAGTCAAAAGCAATTTTTCCTCGTAGTTATATGAAGGACACAGCTAATGTCATGGACAACTTTCATATGCCCTTACTTTTAGAAGCATGGAAGCCAATATCAGTTGGTCACAAGAGAAGGTAATTTTTCTGTCATGTTTGACCTATTCAAGATTTATTTGTCAAACATGAACATACTCATGACAAATAATTGCATTTAGGTGGTGGGAATGCATAGCATTGCCAGAGGGATCCTTCTGAGGAAGCTGTATATAGGATGGAAAATAAAGAGCTTGCCTTTACAGTAAGGAAATTTCTTCTAGATGTTGCATCTTAAGAGGATTATATTAGGTATTTTAGCCAACCTTGCTTTTAGATGCTTTTGTGTGATGTGAAATTATGAATGCAAACCTCCATTTAGTGACTGATTGGAGATTTGATATTGGAAAGAAAAGATTTGGACTGGATAAATACTCCAGTTTTCTGTGACAATATAAAAATATGATAGTTAAATTATGAATGTGAACCTCCATTTTGTGACTGATTGCAGATTTGAAAGTCTTGTGCTAGTTTGTTATTAGGTAATTGAATCTTGGTATCTAAATAGATTATCATTATGCTTCTTAAGAGTATGCTCCTGAAGCAGTGTTCGTTGGTGATGATCGCCCATTATTTTGTCGTTTGCATTCCACTCTTTAGTTTATCTTCTTTACCTTTCCATGCTTAGTTTGCTAATAGTATTTGTTATGTGGCAAGGTGAAATGGACTCAGGGCCAACTACTCCCAACATCTTTTTGTAAATGGGTGCCTCTTAGTAAATTTCTCTTTGCTTATTTAAGAAATAAAAATTTCAACCGCTTGATCTTCCTAAGTGATGCCTTATTTGGTTTTTGGGTTGTTTTGATCCATGTAAGATCACCACCAGCCTCAAGCATCTTTCGGAAGTTCAGGTGTATTGCAAATGGGGATCAGTGGTCATTCCTGTTTGCTCATTCTAAAAAGTTGCCACTAGATACCTTCTACCTCTTTCCTGGAGAACTTCAAATAGTTGATTTTTGAAATTCTGTCTTTATCTCTTTTTATCACTTTGCATGTCAATGATCTCCTGCATCTACAGTCACTTCTCTGATAATCCTTTTTGTCTTTTTTCAGTCATCACAGCTCCTGAAGGCGGCTATCTTTGACAAAGAATGTGAACCATGTGTCCTTTTAAGAACCCTCACAGTTTGCTGATTATCAGTTATCATTCTTTTTTGGCTTGGTCCTATAGTATGTGAGGTTCGATTCCTTGACTCTACAAAGTATTCTCACTTGACATTATGGGCTTATCATTGGAATGTTTGAACTGAATAATGTGTAAGTTTTGGTCTTATCAAGGTTTGAATATTTCCTACTTTCTGAGTCTCAAACCATAGACTGTGCAGACAGCAATATCTACAATTAAAATTCTCCTTTCTTTCTCCATTTTCTTTTTGCATCGAAGTACATAGAAATAGAAGGTATGACATTTCTACTTTACATGAGGAAATACAGTCGGTTGGGTCTCCTTGATTACGATGACACGTTGTATGAATGCCTTACTATTGAAAATCTGCTTTGGGCATTTAAGATCTTTTCGGTTTTGGTATGTCACAGTGATCTGGTTGTAGCATCTCCTGTGATAGGTTACTTTTTGTATATCGAATATCAATGATCTACCACCTCCCAAGGAGGTATATATGATGCACATTTCTATATTTGACATCTGTTACAGAATTTGGAAGTTTATGCATTTGCGATTGTCTCTAATGGCACGAAGAAGCCGAGAAAGTATCTCAACCATATTTGGATGCCCTTGGTGATGAGTTTGCAGTTTGTTGTGAGGGTATGTGAAACTTTAACTGGACAGACTTGATTAATCAACAAACATGGTTGTGTTTCTAGCTTGAAAAATCCCTTGTCATACTAAATCCAATTGGTGTTCTAATCATGCCATTACTGGTTTGTGTATTCAATTAGGAACATGTGACAAGGCCTGAGCTAGATGACATCTAACTCTTCAGCATTTGATCTTCTTATTTATTGATGGGCTGGCATCCAATCTTTGAAATGCATGCTGTGGGACTAGAGAAAGCATACAGTTATAACACTGTACAAAAATGTGACACCACATAGTTGCTGACCGCATTTTAGCTGACAGGATAGGATAAGTTACCTGAGAAGCAACTTTAGAATATGAATATGAATATGAATTAGTAGGCTTTCCCAGTCTGACAATGTTGCAAGCAGTCCTGCTTTGTTTTATGTCCTGACGTAAGCTTATCATGATGTGGGGTAAATTTTTTGTTTATATTCTGCATTGTCCTCACATATACTCAGCAATTCCCTTTTCATTGGATCTGCCATTTGTAATGTTTAGTTATTTATGCCAGGTGTTATTGCTAACAATTAAATTAATACTTTCAGGCGTGTCATTTTTCTCCTCGTGGAGCTGCATGAACCACTCCTGCCATCCTAACGCCAAAGCTTTCAAAAGAGAGGACGTATAAGTAACCCTGTGCTCATTTTGCTCGTGATGGTGACGTATAACTTTCTGTAACGCTCGGGGATGCAAAGGCTGACTTTAGAAACGGTTTACAAAGCTGTGGCAAACTGCATAATGGGCAATGTATAAGCGCCCCACCAGAGTTTGGCGCACTAATCTTTAAAATAATCTTTGCATCTCTAGCATTCTTCACGTTTTTTTATATTATTGAAATGGTTTGAAATATTGAATCTTTTGAGCTTCAAGTTGATGTTATTCATATTTACTGGGATGGCCCTTCAATATGATTAACCCGATGTACCCTTATCAATAATCCTTGAAGATCAACTGCTTTTGTATTTTGTAGATACAAATGTAGATATTCACACAATGTTGCCTGTTATCCATAACTGGCATGTTCGGGGATGGATAATCAGTTATGAGATTCACTCGTGCTTGTGAAACTTTAGACTGTTGAAGTCGTGCCTTCTTCAACATAACATCATCTATATGTATGCTATGCTACGTTGAATCTATTCCTTTCTATGGACGCCTGACTTGGTGGAGAATGATGAGATGTGAGAAATCGTGGAGTCTTGCGAGTCACCATTTCATACATAGATGAGGATTTACCCTCTGAAGGGAGACAGGCACCGCTTGGGGACTATGGTTTCTTGTGCAACTGCGTGAAGTGCCAAGAAGAATCTTGATGGACACTAATGATAAGTTTGCACCATTGTTCGTTTGTGCCACAAGTTATGGTTTTAGGGTTCAACTGTGATCATGAAAGCGGTAACGACATAAGTATGAGTTAATTAAAGGTTATATTGGATCAACCGATATCCGTACATTAATTTCATGAGCCATTTTCCGTGAGTTATTTTGGGAATCTAACATATTCATTTCAACATATTTATATAGATGAGATTAAAAAGGAAAAAAGGAAAGCAAAAGAAAAAGGCAACAACTAAAGCAACAAAACTGAACCTAGATGGACAATGGTTACGAACAAATTCGTTAGGTTAAATAATTGAATAACATAGGTGAGTTCGCATTTCATTGATTTAAATGTAAACGTTCACACTAGTTTTTATTAACAAACTTTTTTTTTTAATCTTTAAAATTAAAATAGTAATAAAAAGTATTTCTTAATATTTAAAATTAAAATAGTAATAGAAAGTATTTGCCAATGTGTCTTGTGCCTTTTGCAATTCTGCATCAGACTCTAAAGACCACTTATTTTTTGGGTGCCATATTTCTACTGGCCTTGCTACTTTTTGGGCTTCAAGATGCAACCTCCCATGGCAAAATAGGTTGTAGGTGGAGAATTTATAAGGGAGAATTGTCCAAAAAGTCCTAAACCTATTGCAGTTTTGCCAATTGAGTCATAAACCTTTTAATTTTGCCAATTGAGTCCTAAACCTTTTCACTTTTTGCCAATTAAGTCCATCAGGCCAATTTTGGCCGGAAAATGTTGATGTGGAAGCTGGCGATGCCACGTAGGATTGCCAGCGCTGATGTGGATAATTTTTAATAATATTGAAAAATTTTAAATTTTTTTTGAATTTTTATTTTCTTTTTATTTTCTTTTTTTTGAATTTTTTTTTCTTTTTGGCCTTTTTTCGGTAGCCGGCCACCGGCCACAGACGACGGCTGGCCACCGGCCCACCCGGCCACCGGCCCCACGACGATGGCCGACCACCGACCACTGCCGGCTGGCTGGCCTCGCCCGCCACAGGCGAGGCCCGGCCGGGTGACGGCAACGCGGGGCGAGGCCGCCCTGGCCCCGACGAGGGCCGGCCTCGCCAGATTTGGCGAGGGGAGCCCTCGCCGGGGCTCGCCCCCGCCTAGGCAAGCGTCGGCCTCGCCCGGCGTCACCCGCCACAGGCGAGGCCCCGCCGGGAGACGGCGACGCCGGGCGAGGCCGCCCTGGCCCAATGTCGCCATCGCCGGCCGGCTGTGGCCGGTGGCCGGCCACCGAAAAAAGGCCAAAAAGAAAAAAATAATAAAAAATGAAAAAAACAGAAAATAAAAAATTCAAAAAAATTCAAAAAAAATTAAAATATTAAAAAATTATTAAAAATTATCCACGTCAGCACCAACAATCCTACGTGGCACCCCCGAAGTCCATGTCAGCATTTTCCGGCCAAAATTGGCCAGATGGACTTAATTGGCAAGAAGTGAAAATGTTTAGGACTCAATTGGCAAAATTAAGGTTTGGGATTGAATTGGCAAAACTGTAATAGGTTTAGGACTTTTTGGACAATTCTCCCGAATTTATAATGGGCCATTAAATTCCTATCAGGCAATGAATTCTATCACGCTATTGCTCGTCTTTCCTTTGCCACTCTATGTCATATAATATGGAAGGCCAGGAACAATATATTGTTCTGTGGGCAGGCTTTGTTCGTTCCGGCTTTGGAACAATACCTCTCCAAAGTCATCAAGGACAAGGCTCTCATTTTCAAACAGGTTGCAGACACTCCAAGAAACATAATGATACAAAGAAGTTGGGGACTGGATCCCTCTTCTTTCTCTTTATAGGTGTCTGATCTCCTTTAGGTCTTGCTTGAGGGTCGCCGCTGTTTTGGCTTCCCCTCCTTCTATTTTACTCTCGACGCCCTTCTACTCTTAGTGACTTGTTTGTCATCGTGAGTGTAAGTTTTTTGTGCCAAGACTTACTTTTTTTAAAGTTCCATTGGTAATAGTCTATATACATCTTATCTTACTATATATATATATATATTAAATGGCTGAAAGAATGTTGGAGGGAATGATTATTTAGCATTTTTCCACAAATAATACGACATGTGATGTGACATGTAAAGATGGCCTTCTCCTAATGATTAAAACGTGACCAGCTTGAAAGGAATTGGATTGGTCAAGCGAAGTGGAAAGCAGGTTAATAATATGATGACGAGTGACACTGCGCCAAAAGAAAGAGTTGAATAATGACAAGATGAAAAGGACTTCCAAGAGTGAAATTACCCGGACCTTACCTTACGGTGGACATTACGAGGAAACAGAGAGTTCAGTGGCTGCAAAGCTAGAAAAGACTTCGATGAGTGACCTCACAGGGAAAGGAGGGTGGAAGTTGCATCGGGCCTCCTCTTGCTGGAGAGTTCTCGCGCAACACAAAATTTTACACGCAATGAGACTATAGACATAACCGCTCTGCAGTCATACGTTTTTGTCAATCTACATCTTCGGCTGATGCATTAGCAGATCTCTATATATTTCATAATTGATATTTGCTCCAGCACTTAGTAAAATCTATAAGCTTCCTATCGATGACTATTGATTATTTATTGGTCTCTTTCGAGCAGTCAACGACTAAAAGATTTTCCATCGATAATCAAGTTGTTTACTGGTGAAGGATTTCATTGTTAACCTTTGCACTAACCTCACAATCTTGTTGTATCGACATCTTCACTATCGATAAGCGAGCTCGCTAATTGTTTTGTTTCATTGATGATTTATGTTTTAACCAAATTGTGCTCTCATCAAATGTACTTGCTATTCATTTAATATCAATTAAGAGGTTCAACTTAGGCAAAAGAAAAGAGAGTCAATTAGTGACCTTCGCAGAAAGGAAGACCTGATGCCGAAAGAAACCGAGTATATGATAGCAAGTTGAAAATTATGTCTATCTAGGTGACCCACTGGATGAGAAAATGTTAGGTGGTTTTTGTGGTAATATATTACTATATTGTCATATTTTAATATCACCAAGCAACTGGATCATAAAATATTACCGTGTAGTCAGACTATTTAAATTCTCGGTTGGTAATTGGTATACCGTGCACAAAGCAAAGTTTATATCGTCTCTTTGTAACACGGTTATAGATATGGTTCCTCGATTTTTCATTCACAGCGAATCTCTACTACGCATGTTTATAAAACCAGTGTCGATAGCTATTGCATTGGTTCGCATTTTTCAGGCGATTGCATGCACAATATTATGGTAAAGGAAGTCAAAAGCGATTTTTCTGAATAGTTGTATGAAGGACACGGCTCATGTTATGGACAACTTTCATATGCCCTTACTTTTAGAAGCATGGAAGCCAATGTCAGTTGGATATTGAAGAGCTTGCCTTAAGGTTAAGAAACTATCTTCGAGATGTTGCACATTAAGAGGATTAAATTGTGTAATTTTAGCCAATCTTGCTTCTAGTTCGCTGCGTGCTAGTTAAATTATGAATATGAACCTCCTTTTTGTGACTGGTAGGAGATTTGACAGTGGAGAAAAAAGTTTCCTATTGGGGACGAAGTGGTTCGAGATTACGTGGGGATTGCATACATGCTCTCTGGATTCAGTCAATCATTTGTTCCAGTCGTAGAAAAAAAGGGTGAAAGATTCCGCCTGTTGTAGTGGGGATTACTCAGCATTTTCCCACGACTTTTGTCAAAATGGCTCGATCACGCGGATGAGTGACCTTACGCGGAAGGCTCGCCTTACTCGGAAAGAAAGGGAGAGTTAAATAATGACAAGCTGAAATGGCATTCGATGATTGACCTTACAGGAAAAGAGTGCGCGAAGTTGCTACGCATCTTAATCGTGCCTGTAGCTCTATAAATCTCATCAAGGACCTTGTTGATAAACCTTAAAAAAGTACTTGGACCAATGTTGTTAGTCATGGAAGATCTTTATCTTCTTAAAATATAACCTTTTTATAAGAATGAGCAACTTACTAAAATATCCAACAATGTGACCTGGAATGGATGAATAGGTTGACTTATAAAATCATAAACAACTTTTGCGGGATAAGTCAAGCTAAGCTTGACATATGCAAAATTAGTTTGATTTATGCAGAAATATCAAGTGTAATATGCTTCTATCAAATATAAAATGTGATAAATAAAGGGTGGGTAGAAGATGATACACGATTCTATAAAGGTGAGGGCTTAGGGCCTCACCTGCGGGAGGGCTGCCATCGAGTCCTGACTACCCACGTTGGCCATCAACTTGGCAACAGTGGGACCGGAGGAGTGGGCTTCACGGCTCTCGCGTGATTTTTTTTGTGTTCTTTTTTTTTTATTAGATTTAGCCTTTTATATGTTTATCTAATTTAATAGATATTTGGGTTAAAAAATAAGATTTGGATTAGAACGACGTTATTTTAGACTTATGTTTCGTGTATTAGTGACGTCAATGCCACATAGAAGAGAGAAAATAATAAGCTAATTAGGTAAACATTTTCCATACATTATTTTGCCATATATTCCGTGTGTTTTGAGATTCAGTCAAATGGGTCGTTATTCTCATTTTTCAGAAATGCAATGCATATTTAGGTGAGAGTAACAAAGGTGCTTTCAAGGAAGATTATGTACTAAGCAAATGTATATTTTTCTCAGACTTTTGATTAAGTGAAAGATTTGCTTGTATATAGAGTGATGGCCCACATTTAATTTCTTTTTGTTTTTTGGTCGAAGGCCCACATCTGACTTAAGTCAAGTCTCTCAAGCACTTTCGCGCTCCTCACATTCTCATTTCTCACTCACTTTCTCAAATGTGGCCTCTCTGTCTCTCTATATATAGTCTGCTGAGGCGGTGCTTCCCCAGATATAGCCTCTCTCTCGGTCTCACAGGGTTCCCGCGCCGTCTATATCGGTCTGCCATCAATCAGCCCACTCTTAGGTGCTCTCTCTCTCTCTCTCTCTCATGTTTCGATTTTGGTGGGCTGTGATTTCCGTTTCTTTGGTGCGATGTGCGAAATTGTGGGAGTGTCTGTCGGTCGCAGTGCAAATAGAGGAGCTGCAACGAGCTCACTCTGGGTGTGTCTTAGTATCTCGTATAGGCGTATAAAGTTATATTTTTTAGTGATTAAAAAATTAATTTGAAGTAATTTGTCAAGTTTATGACTTTTCATGATATGAACTCTTCTTTTAATCAAGTTTAATCGCACCTCATGGTTTTATTTAGCAAGGAATTTTACCAAGACATAGCTTTGCGCTTTCGCCTCAACAAGCACGCTTAACTGGGGGCTTTCAATGTTAAATTGTTAATCCAAACTCTCATAGGAAAAAATAAAAGCTTATCCTATGGGAGGGTCCAATAAGTTTGAATATTTTATCCGAGTCCCATCGAGCAAAAGAGTAGTGTGTATCGTGTACCAATTCGTTGGATATCTAGGACCTTTTTCCACATAAATGTAGTAGCAGTGAGCGACCAGACCAATTCAATTGGAGATCAAAGCGAATCAATTTAGAACTGGTCTTATACACTTTATTTAAAAAAATCAATAAATAAATAAGGAGATGCAACCCATGACCTCCATGACCTCCCTCCTATAGTGGGCACAAAAACCCACTCAACCAACAAGACATTATTAGCCATAGACTAGAAAGCATAATCTCTAATATTGATTATGTGATACTTCGATGAGTGGAACTAACGCGGCAAGTCCCTCTTGATGTAGAAATCTCCTCAAGGACCATAAGGAGAAGTCATCGGCAACATCACTCTGTGTCATCAGATGGGGGATGAAGGGGCCAACTCAGGGATTGCAAAAGGTGGCCACTTTGACGTGTTCCTGAACTTTCGGGGATCGGACACTCGCGACACATTCACAGATTGCCTTTATGAATTCATGAACCACAAAGGAATCCGCATTTTTAGGGACAAGGAAATGTTAGGCCCGGGCAAAAATATCTCAGGGATCTTGGGAGCAGTAGAATGCTCTCAAATATACATTCCTATTTTTTCCCAAGGCTAAGCTTCAAGTCGATGGTGCCTTCGAGAGCTGACATGCATGTTGGAGTGCTCTTGCCGATCTATGAGGAAAGATATACTACCCGTCTTCTACGATATGGAACCCTTGGATGTTAAGCTTGAAACAGAGCTGTACAATAGCGCCCTAAATAAGCATGAGGAGGAACTTGGCTGCACTGAAGTGAAGCCTTGGAAGGACGCTTTGACAAAGGTGGCTGGAATCAAGGGATGGTGTTTGAAAGGTCAAAGGTATCCACATGATCTTCTTTTATTTATCTGTTTACATGTCTCTTGGGTTACCATTGGATCTTGTATTAGAAGAATAGCAAACACAAGCACGCATGTTTGTATACGTCATTTACTACGACCAGGCTAAGACTATCTACAAACTGATGAACTCCTAAAGGCCCAAAGTGTGCCTCAAGTGTTTGGCTCTGTTTCAACATATCTCTTATTCAAACTAATTAGATAAACTCTTTCAGGGCAATGCTCACCACCCTTGTAAGAAAACCCTTATTCAATACACGTGAAACAAACGATTCGTGAACATTTATGGCAAACACCACATGAAAAATACATAATGGCATGCTGGTTATCATATGCTTCTATCTTAAATTCTATTTGCTTATACAGTCTTGCAACGATTTCATGAATGTGGTAGGCATGGCAAGGTCATTACAGACATCACTGAAAAGGTCTTGCAGAAGATCACAATAAGGCAAAGATATTTGCCCACTGATCTAGTTGGGATTGATGATCATGTAAAAGCCATAAAGAAACTGTTAAGTTGTGATACTAGTGGCGTACGATTTGTCATTATCCATGGGATAGGTGGCATTGGAAAGACAGCTCTTGCTGAGACAGTGTTCAACCAAATCTCTTCTCAATTTGAAGGTCACTCCTTCCTTTCGAACATCAATGAGTCATCTTCATGCTGTGGCATTGTAAAAATGCAACGAAAATTAGTAGCGGATCTTTTTGGTTTCTCGCTTCGTGAAACCATTGATTGTAAGGAAGGAAATAGTAAGATCAAGGAAATATTACCAAACAAGCGCGTCTTACTTGTTTTGGATGACATGGATAAGAAAGATCAATTTTTGAATGAAGTGATGAATTCTTATTCCTATGGTCCAGGGAGTAGGATCATCATTACAACTAGAGATTTTCTTATGACCAATGTGGATGGATTGGAAGAAAATATCTTACCGCAGTCTAGAGAAATTTTTTTGTACGAAATGAAGGAAATGCATTTTGATCATGCTCTTTTACTTTTCAACAAGCATGCTTTCCACACAGATTCAGCTCCTTGTGAGCTTTATGATCTTTCAAGAGAAGTTGTTGAACTCACCGGAGGGCTTCCACTGGCTCTTGAAGTGATAGGTTCACATCTTCGTACCATAAGTAGAGCAAAGTGGACAACCGCATTGACGAAGTTGAAGGAAGTGCCCCATGAAAAGGTCCAGCAGAGGTTAAAGATTAGCTATGATGCACTTGGATGTGAGGGGCAACAAATTTTTCTGGACATTGCATGTTTCTTTGTCAACAAGAAAAAAAATAATGCAATGTATATGTGGGAAGCTTGTTCCTTTTACCCAGAAGTTGAGATTGAGGTTCTTATCCATAAGTCCTTCATCAAGATTAATCACGATAGAATATGGATGCATAACCAGTTAAGAGATCTTGGGAGAGACATTGTTCGCCAAGAGAATATCAGAAATCTTGGAGATCGAAGTAGATCATGGTTTCTCAAAATGTCTCAAGTGGAAAAGGTAACTACAAACAGCACCATTTTTTTTTCTTTTCTACACTACTACAAGTCTTATAGTTCATTTCTCTTGCATATTGCCTTCTTCATCTATTACAAGCTAAGACGCCCGTAATAGAAAAACTTGCGAATTAATTATGTTTTTCGTTAAAGAAATTTGCTAATTTTTTCTTTCTATCTTTTACCAATAAATAGTGCACCCATTTCCAAAAATATATAAATAAGACCAAAAAAAAAAAAAAAAACAAGTTTAGAAGGCCATTTGAACTTTTCCATTACCTAATCATACCTATCCATCTTTTAACTTTACAATTTTTTCTGATTGGTGTATGATGAGGTTTTTTAATATAAAGTAGCAAAATATATCTTGTTCTATCTAGATAATGCACATTAAAAAAGAAACAAAAAAACTTTAGGTTTTATGAAACTGTTGGGTCTCAATAGTGCTATAAACGAGTATGTTTTGAAAATGTTATATTAGTAATATGTGGTATAGCTAAGAGAATTCTTGCTTTAAAAGTTTGATTCAAATTTAGCAAGTGACTGTATTGTTGACTTTAACTCTCTATTGAGTTACCTTGAATTATAGATTGAGTGGAGATGTATCACCCAGAATATTGAATACATTATCCTTTACATGTCAAACTATACTTGAAAATTGTTCTTTTATACCAAAGTGTTTATATGAAAGCATAAATGCAGTCATCTAATATACACAATTTTAAATAGTAAAGATATATCGAATTTCATATGAATCAATATTACATTTAATGATAACTGACATAAATTCATTGCTTAGCTCAAAAGACAGTCTAATATTATAGTTTTCATTAGGGAGCAAAAAATATGGTAGCACTCGCACCAAGGAGATTGAGACACAATTTCACATGCAAAGATTTTACGAATCTCAAGAATGCAAGGTTTCTCAAATTATATGGGGGGAACTTTGCTGGCATTTGTGAGAATATTTTACCACAGCTAAGATGGCTTTGTTGGCGAAATTGTCACTCACAACTTCTAGCAAACAACTTTGTGTTGAATCACCTAGTTGTTCTCAAACTTTCCGGCAAAATCAACAAAGAAGAATGGTGTGGATGGGTCGAAATCATGGTACAATTTCACCCAATTTTTTTACTCTTCCAAATAATCGTCTTAATATATGATGAGATGCATGTATTTTGCAATGCATATAATAGTCCTAAGAGTATTAAGATGGTTTCTGTTTTGCAGGTGGCAAGTGAATTAAAAGTTTTGAAAATTGCGGGATTTATGTCCTTGATCAAAACTCCTTGCTTCTCTGAATTTGTGAGTTTAGAGAGATTGGTTCTAAAAGATATCCAGATGTTGGCTGAAATTGATCCCTTAATTGGTGAACTACAGCGATTGAAATATTTGAAAATCAAATGGTGTCCACATCTTAAAGAGTTGCCCTGGGAATTGGGTTGTCTAACTGATCTGAAAGAGCTCATCTTGATCCAGGGTCATAGGGTCCATTATTTGCCAGACTCAATAGGTAATATAAGAGGTTTGTCAAGGCTAGTAATGGAGGATACAGGATTAGTTGAACTTCCAGAAACAATTAAAAGGCTGGTGGATCTTAAGCACTTGTGTATGGTGACTTGTACTTATCTAAATTCACTGTCGGATGCTATTGGGGAGTTGAAGTCGTTGATTGAGTTGGGTCTATCTGGGACAACTATTGGGAACCTGCCTCGTTTTATTTGGAACCTCAAACATCGGACAGTACGGATGAACAGTTTTGGGATAAGAACACATCTGATGAGGGATTTGCCTATGCAGGGTCAGAGTGCTCGTCATTTGCCAGACTCGATCGGCAATCTAAGAGGTTTTCCAAGTCTATCAATGGACAATAAGAGATCAGTTGAATTTCTGGAGACAATCAATAGACGAGGGGATGTTGAATCCTTGCCTTCGTTGAACTGTACGACTCTAAATTCACTGCAGGATGCTATTGGGGAGATAAGGACGGCGACTGATCTGTATCAGTCTGGGACAGCTATCAGGGAACTACCTTCTGCGATTCAGAAGCTGTTAAGTTGTGATACTAGTGGTGTGCAATGTCCCATTATCCATGGGATAGATGGTATTAGAATGACGACTATTGCCAAAACAATTTTCAACCAACTTTCTTCTCATTTTGAAGGTCACGGAAAGACAACTCTTGCCAAAACAGTGATCCACCAACTCTCTTCTCATTTTGAAGCTCACTCCTCCCTTTCGACCATTCGAGAATCATCAAATTGCTATGGTATTGTAAGAATGCAAAGAAAATCAGTAGCAGATCTTTTCGGCTTCTTCCTTCGTGAAACCATCGATCGGAAGAAAGGGAATAATACGATCAAAGAAATATTACCCAACAAGTGCATCTTACCTGGAGATCCAAGCAGATTGGGGTTTCTTGAGATGGCCCTGGACACAGCACGAGCCGAAAAGGTGAGTACAACCAAGATTTCATCTCTCTTGCCCACCTTCTCCATTTTTCATTAGCTAATAAGCCGGTGCTATGGAAGAAACTAGCGAATTAGTTATGCTTTTCCTTCAAAGAGAAATTTTCCAATTATCTGATTCTTTTCACCAATAAATAGTGAGCCCATTTTTTGAAAATTTTTGAATAAGACAAAAATAGAAATTGGGTTTAAAAGACCATTTGGCCTTTTCCATTACATAATCATACCTATAGTCTATCATGTTCCATCTAGATAACGCACATTCGAACAAAATAGATGTCTTAAAGGTTTTTTGAAGCTGTTGCATCTCGCTAGTACTATAAAAGTGTATTTCTTGAAAAGGTTATATTAGTAATATCTCGTAAAGCCATAAAAAAAAAAAAAATTCGTCCGAAAGCAAATGCTAAAAGAATTCTCTCTTCAAAAGTCTGATTCAAATTTTGCAAGCGGTGTCATGTTTCCTTTAACTTACTGTGCATAATATTATGATTGGATATGTGACGTCCCTATAATGAATACTCAGTCCTTTAAGCCTCAAATAATACTAGGATATTATTCTTCCACACCAATGTCTAAAACATCAACTCCATCAAATTTCCTCGCTGAAAATATAACCATGAATATTCATGCGTCCATCGAAGTTAATTTAAAAAGAATATCCATGCTTCCGCTGCACATTTTGATAAAATTAACCTCAACCTCCGAGTTCCTCAATCGTACCCAAAACTGTAAATAGACTAGTTTCGTTGCTGAGTAAGCGGAAAACTATTAAATACAATCGTTATTATTGTATGTAACAATTAACGTATCCGAACTCATTGCTCAAGTCAAATAACACAATTTAATATAATGTTGATGGTCAGGGAGCAGAAAATGTGGCAGCACTCACGCCATGGAGATCAAGACACAATTTTACACGCATAGGTTTTGCAAATCTCATGAATACGAGGTTTTTTGAATTGGATGGAGGGAACTTTGCTGGCAAATTTGAGGATATTCTTCTAGGACTAAGACAGCTTTGTTGGCATAGTTGTCCTCTGAAACTTCAAGCAACCAACTTTGCATTGAATCATCTAGTTGTTCTCAAGCTTTCAGGCAATATCATCACAGAACATTGGAGTGGATGGGTCGAAATCATAGTACAATTTCACCTGATTCATTTGCTCTTTCAACTAATCATCTTAATATATGAGTCTTAACTCGTGGGTGGATGCTGTTGGGGAGCTAAAGACATTGATTGAGCAGACATTGATTGAGCTGAATCACTCTGGGACGTTAATCAAGGAAATACGTCCTCTGATTTGGAACCTCAAAGATCTAATTTGAGTTTGGTAAGTCGAATATTTCTTTTTATCTTGTAATATCTTCTTATGTTTTCTAATAAATGGATGCTTAATTTGTTGTTATATATGGATTGTCTTTCCAATCAGATTATTATCGATAAATAGAGATTAAAAACATAAGTTGAATGAATATATAGTATTAATTGTTTGAGTTCAATGTATAGTAATTTTAATTTGAAACTATTGTTTAGTGATTAGCTATATTTGTTCTTGTTTTTTTTTTTCAGGTGATTAGAACTTGGAGCACTCTTTCATGGACAAACGAGGAATGAAGTTCTATAATTCATGTTAAGTGCTTTGTATTTCTAATATTTATCTTACGTTTAGGTAATGTTTATTGAAACTTTTGTGTAGTTTATTACTTTGTTTGTTGTGTTTTTTTTTTTAATCGAGACTTTATTTGTTGTGTTCAAGAGCCCAAGACTTATGTTAATATTATTGTTCTGTTGTTCCCAAGAGTTCTGTTGTTTGATTTCTTGTAACGTTATAACTCAGACACTCGACTAATAATATACTTCGACGACTAATAATATACGTCGAAGTATTTTAGTTAGTCTAATGTTTATTTGTTGTAATGGAAATTTTTAAATTGCAGGTGCGAATAAATATTCTTTATTCATAAAAACAATGATACAGAAGGAAAAAAAATAAATAGGCCCAGTATTCCCGGATCAGCCTTGGAACTGGCCGAATTGGGTCTAGGCTAGTTCTTAAGGAAACCGTTCCGAGTGTACTCTATGAGACTCAACTAAACCAGGTGGCTTGATCCGAAGTGAACAACAGGGAGTGTAGTCCATGAGACTCTGTGACCATACAATAGGGAAAACTTTTTCATTAGTGGAGGACAATTGTAGTGCTAGGATTTCGTGACATCACCTTTCAGGAAGGTGCCCACCTCAGATTTAGAGAGGGTAATCTTTTAGCAAGTTCATGATTCGCGGATAAATATGGCTGCGGAATTCCCACTCTGGGACACCGAGATAATGAGCTCGTCTCGACGAATTCCGTACTTCAACAATCTGAATGCTTTGTGTCCTGATCGAAAAGAAAGTGGATGTCCAAGTGAATACATGACTTTTTTTTTTTTTTTTTTGAGCAAGGAATACATGACTTTCGAAGAGTAGACGAAGCACTGCTTTCTTTGGAATTCTGCAATCATTTTATGTCTACAACCGATTAGAGTGTCGTGCCTTGAACTCCGGGCACGCGCACATCCCTCGATGGCCGATTAAAAATGCTACGTCCTAGAATGCGTTGCCGACCCCTTTCTTTTTTTTTTTTTCTTTTTTTTCTTTTGATTAAGCACATGCGGAAGCGAATTAAATACAACACCCAGTCGACAAATAAACATAAGGATAGTAAAAACATGCTAACGTTTTTTCACAAACTACTATTCATATACATACCAAGTTAACCTAGGAGTTCATATTTACAAGTCTATCAAAAACAAACGCCTGTGCAACCAACTAACAAAAAAGGTCGAGGTCAGGCCTAAGTTACATCCGTCCTAATAACCAAACCCAGGCTCAAGCAAGATGTCAAGTAGGTCATCAATTGAACACGGCTCCCCAGGCCCACTGGCTTGGTGTCTGGATCTACCACGACACCTTTTGAGACGTCTATATCCATGGGGTCGATGTCCTGCTCAACCCCATTTCCTACGCATGGCCCACCAAAACCATGCATGGGACCCTCTCGATCACCAATCAAATTCATCAAATACCAAGCCTGGAAACAGTGGGGCACATCGTAGCCCAAACCCTCTTCGACCCACACCGTTGTCACAACTAACTCACGGTACCGGTTAGTCCCAGGGATAGGATAGAAGGTATTAATTACTTCCATATCCCACGCAACCCCAAATTGTACCGGACGCACCTCCATACTAAGAACTTGAAAAATGGTTAACCATGACGGGGTGAGATAAATCTTAGTGAATCAAAACCCTAAACCTCGGTTAGGACGCAAATTCACCTTGAAGGCGGTCTTAAACATGCCTCATACAAAACTCACCTCACCCCGATGCATACCTGCATGTTAACTCATCACATATGCTAATATCAGTGCAGTAAACA
Source organism: Eucalyptus paniculata subsp. matutina (assembly GCA_017140255.1). NCBI lineage: Eukaryota > Viridiplantae > Streptophyta > Magnoliopsida > Myrtales > Myrtaceae > Eucalyptus > Eucalyptus paniculata. The sequence continues at coordinate 25,582,639 of CM029445.1, forward strand.
TAATTTAATAACCGGAACACATCGCTACAATCACATGAGTCCCAATTATAAGGCCAAACCGTTATGACACGTCACATACCATGTCATATAATTTTGTCCCATAATCAGGCGTAGCTATCACAACCATTTAGGCGTGTTCCAATTATTACGGCCCATTGGCCATAGCCAACTCGAAAGTCGGCAGTCATCTGGCGTAACCGGGCATCATCCCGCCCCGTCAGGCATAGCATCATCTAGCCTCCTCCGCCTAAATGGCATTTCACACAGGAGCTTCGTTTCGAAATCCATCCATGAACGGCAACGTCTAGCATCCTCCGCCTAAACGGCCTTCCACGTAGGAGCATCATCCCGCATATTCATACGCATCAGGACGAGTTCACTTAGTGACCATGCAAGCACATCATCAATCAACAAATTTCTTATCTTTCATCAATTAGCCCAAAACACCTAAATCCCCTTTTTAAACAATAAACCTTGCACCCTTTTCTTTTATTCAAAAGTTTTCCAAAACAAATTTGTAGGTGCTTGCGTACTCAAAATTAATCCGTCAAACTTTGCACACACCTAGTTTAAAACCTCGTCGTTTTATTGAGTAAATGATATTTGGTGTCCAAACCTGACATCTAATTTTTCTTTCCATTTAAATGCCGATAAAATCATCCTTTGCAATAATAATAATAGACCATCATCATAGAACAACAATTCACATATTATCATTCATAAGTTCTAAGCATGCCAAAATTCAGCCATATCACCAAATATAAATTATCCAGCAAGCAAGATACCAAGAACAACTACAAAACCACAATCGGCCCTAACCGGCAGAAATCGGGTCACTTGCGCGCCTCCAGATTTAATTCCAGAAACATAATCAAACAAGCTCAGAAAATTCTCAAATTTTAATATATTTTAAAGGACACTGACAAGAAAAATTTTCACGAAGATACCTTACCCAAATATTTCTAGAATGAGAGTAGTAATTCGCCCAAACCGTTACCAAAACTGTGTTTGTGTCCAGAAATTCTATTTTCCAAAATCAGCTTGGTTTGTGAACTAAAACTTATCCGTTTGATCTGAAATTTGACTATGTTAAACTAAAAGATGTGATGAACAACTTTTGTGAAGAAACTCTTTCAAAAATCGAACTTTTAGAGTTGATAAAAATCCTTTGAATACCAAAAGGTCACCGGTTCCAGCACAGAACAGGATTCTGCCTTGCTTGAAACGAAGTTGGAATCTAGTTCTTTTAAATCCATAAAATTTTGAGTAAAATATATGGCATATCCAAGGATTTTTAGAACATTTTTCAAGAATGAAGTAATCTCAAAATTGTAGCACATTTTAATCCATAAAAATGGCAAATGGTAAGAGTCTAGTAAACTGATCCGGAGAGAAGTCCACTAAACCAAGCTAAATCACCATCATTAGTACTAATCTAACCAACTAGATTAACACTAATCCATATCAAGACTAATCTAACCAAACTATATTAACATTAAACAATCTTAAGGCTAATTAACACTAATCTAACCAACTAAACGCAATTAACAACCTAATCAAGGATTAGGGAGTTAACTCATCGAAATTCTACGGCGGCGGGCTCATGGCGACGACGGCGCGACGATAACCAAAACTCGAGGCTACGACGTCTCCAACGGAGTACCGATCGGGGTTGAAAACAGCCTGGGGCTCATGGCCAAGGAGCTGGGTGATTATGCTCGGTTCTGCTTGGAGGCTGGTCAAGGCTGGTTGAGGCAATGCGGGTTGAACAGTGGCGAGCTAGGCGGAGCTGAAGTTGCTGGTGACTAGCCGCGGGGGTTGGACAGTCGAACAGAGCTGGCGAGGCTGGCAACTGAGCTCAGGGTGAGCTGAGGTGGTCTGGCGTCACTGGTTGCAGGCGGTGAAGTGGTCGCTCGATGCTGGTGGCGCTGAACTGAGCAGATAGCAACTGGATTGGGCGGACTGGGTGGTGGCTGTGATGTGAAGAAGAAGAAGAAATGTTGAAGATGAAGATGGGAAGAAGAGGAAGAAGGCAGAAGCTGCTAGTCAGCTGCAACTAGGAGATGCACACGTTTGAGGGAAGGAGAGAGGGAGAGGAAGGGGAAAAAGGAGAGAAAAAGAAGCCATGAAGGTCAAGGCTTTGGCCAATCCAAGGCCAAGCAAAATATCAAAATAATGATGAAAATGTCCCAAAAGTCTTCAACCCAAAGTCAACCATATCTCCAATGGAAAATTTAGCTTCAAATTCTCCAAATAAACCCTTTTGACAGCCCAAAAATTCCTCTTTATCAGCCCCTCCGAATTTCCTCTATTCTCTTTTTGCCGAATTTGATTTTTCCGCAAATTTCCAGGCTCGACAAAATTTCTTCGAAAGATGAGACGGTGTCCTAAAAATAAATCGTGACACGTTCGAACATTCAATTCTCAAAAAAGAATTCAATTTCGTGGTTAAAATTGACCGGACGCGATTTTAGTACAACCTAATCTATCGGGTAGCTTTTAGGAATTTTAGCGCGTTTGACCCGTGGTCGATAATTTTCGATCCACGTTTGTACATCTCCAACTCGTAGACGACTCTTGGTTGTCATAAGAATCGCAAAGTTTCAATTACGTGTCCCGAGTATAATTTTGATAAAAAATCGGGTTAGTGTCATTCGACGCAAATTTCGTAATCACGCAGAATCACCTGCAATTCAATTCCATCATTCCATCGAATCGGCTTATATCCGATCACAATTCGATTATAATGGTGTCGTATTGACCTCTGCCAATTATTTTGGTCAAGTAACCGGTTTCCGATCGAATTCTCTAGTCTGCTGCGTTTATATCCCTTAACGGCCTCACCTAATAAATTAGTTAACTCGCGAGTGATCAGTTTCGAGTAAAATGACCATAAACGCGTCGACGAAGCAACCATTTCATATATTCGAGACGGGGTCAAATTTCAGGATGTCACACAAAGGGTTTGGTCTCAGTCCGCCATATTCAAAAAATTTTGATCTGTTTCCACAGCTTTCCTTTGCAGTTTCAATGACGTTGCATTGCATTGGTCGTTGGTGAAGAATTTGGAGATCTTAACCAAATTTCCATTCCCAATCTTCCACTCTGCTGCTGAAAGGTCCTTGGTAGATAGAAAAACTTCAAGACTCCATTAGAATGGGCGACTTTTGGCATGGGAACCCCCCACTTTAAGTCCAGTCCCAAATCTACCCCCAAGCCTTTTTTGAAAAAAGAAGAAGAAAAATCACCAATTTTTACTATAATCTCAAATCTGCCCCATTAGCTCTCTATACAAAAATTGCCGTTAGTCATCCCTAATTTTCATATCTTAGAATGATTTCATTTTAGATATAATTCTCTGTGTCATCTTGATGATGTTGATTTATTATTGATATAAAAATGTCATGTTAATTTGAGATTGGAACACGGGTAGATTTGAAAATAGATTGAACATTGTCAATTATTTTTTAGACAAAACAAAATTCGGAGTAGATTTGGGATTGAACTTAAAGTTTGGAATTTTTTCAAAGAGAAAGAAAAAGTTCGAGGTAGAATTAGGACTAAATCAAAATTTTGGAATTTTTAGGGAATCAGGCCATTTACGCTATGTCAAACCGATTCCATTTCATAAACATCTAAGTCGGTGGATAATGCAAATGATATGCAGCAGAAGTGATTTAGTTGCTGCTGCCTTTCCAGGATAAAGATGGTAAAGCAACGGGAGTGGCGTTGAAGCCCATCTTGAAGGGAGAAGAGGTAATCTCACGTGCTCAGATGAATTTATTCCAGTTCAGGTGAAAAGGCGCGCAGCTTCATTCTCTAATAATGAGCACATGTACAACTGATGTGAAAAACCATGATATCTTGCAGGTCACCATTTCATACATAGATAAGGATTTAACCTTTGAAGGGAGGAAGGCACTGCTTGCAGACTATGGTTTCACTTGCAAGTATGCTAAGTGCCAAGAAGGATCTTAAAAGACACTGATGCATACGTCTACGCCTAATGTTCGCTCACATCACAGATTATTCTTTGAGGGTTCAATTGTCAGCATAAAAGCTATAACAGTTAAATGATAGCTCGTTTTAGCATTTTGACATAATGAGGACTGAAATAAAAGGTTCAGTCTGATCCACATACATTAGAGTACATCAATATCCATAAAATTTTCGAGCAATTTCCCATGAGACGTTTTGCGAATCTAGCATATTCCCTTCAACAATAAAATGAAAGAAGAAGAAAAAAGGGAAAGAGAAGATAAGGCTACAAGGAAACCAGCAAAACCGAAGCAAGGTGGACAATGGACATGGGAATTCTGAATTTTCGCTAGGTCAATCTGCTGGAACATTTCTGCCTGTTGGCCTGGGGATTGTTTAGCATTTTCCAACCGCTTTTCTCATTCAATCGGATGACATAGAACGTGATGTGACGTGTAAACAGGGCGTTGATCTGATAGTCTAATTGGTGACAAGCTGAAAAGGTCTTTGATGAGTCACTTTACGCGGAAAGAGAGTTAAATAAATTAAACGTTGAAAAGGACAACAACCTCGAACCGTTGACATCTGCAGGAGGATAAACAGCTATTGAATGGGAGAATAACTACAATTCCTGATTTTATAAGTAGTGACTTGATTACAAGAATCCACGGAGGTTATCAACTTATCATACACTAACATCTTAACGGTGATTAAAGGAGTTGGTGCATTAATAATAACAGAAACACATGATCAATACTTCATCTAGATGAGTTTAAAAGTGGTACTGCTTCTTATAAAAGTTATGGTTGTTTTCTATAGAACTCATGAAACATGATCAAATACAAGGTCATAATAATGTGGAGTAATATAAAACTTCTCGCTGAAACAAAATATTAGTATATATGTAGTAAATTCGATTCAAAGTACAAGTCTAAAGTCAAGCTACTTGTCACTTTGATAGAGTTTTGATATACTTGCACTAAGTAAATGTTTTACTCAAAAGAGATCTTTGTACATGTATATTAATCTCACATTGGGCTGTATGTTTTTAATGTTTTACTTTTGTATATTTGTTTTACAAACAAAGTGAGGGATTGTTGCTAGCTTGTTTGCAAAACAAAATAAGAGGTGTGCACGTGACGAAATTTGACACTAATCAATAATCATTATTTTTATTTATTAAAATTCTGATTTATTTTTATAAAAAATTAATCATAAAGTCTAATTGAAACAATGTGACTATTCATGAAGGAGTTACAGTTATTTTTTATTTTTTATTTATTCAATTCCAAATTTTATTAATTCCTCCAACAATTATCCAACTATTCATACATGTTCAAACATAACTTCTTAATCTCTTAAATGTTTTATCTATTTGGATGTAACTTGTTGTTTTTTGCTATAAATTACTAAACACGTTCAATCATCTTCTTCCCCTTTTAATTTTGTTATCTTTCAAAAGATATACAGCTATCTTTTTTAATTGTTTTCCTTGAGAGATCTTGAAGATATATTAAAATTGCTATATAGTATTCTCGATCAAGATTTTGTTGTATTTTGAAAAGAAATTTGCTAAAAATCATTAGTAACATTGTAGGACAATTAAATCCTTAAAGAAAATGATATCACGCCTTAAAGTTTGATTTTATTATTATACCCAATTTGAAGCCATATATTCCCCAACAATTCTCACTTGACATTTATAGGCATATCATTGGAATATTTCAGCTGAATAATCTGTAAGTTTTTTAATCAAGGATTGAATATTTCCTACTTTCCGAGTCTTAAACTATCGCTACGCATGCAATATGCTTATAATTGCAATTTTCCCTTTTTTCTCGATTCCCTCTTTGCGTCAAAGTACACAGAAATATGAGGTTTCAATTATATGACGGGTCTACTTCACATAAGAAAATACAATCGACTAGGTCTCCTTGATATCGATGACACATGTCGCATGAAGGCCTTACTCATGATAATCTCCTTGGGGCATTTAGGAATTCTGTTTCGGTTTTGGTTTGTCACAGTGATTTGGTCGGTGCATCTCTCGCGGAAGATTACTTTTTGCGTATTGATGATCTACCATCTCTTGAGAGGTATATACGATGAACATTTCAGTCTTTGACATCGGCTGCAAAATTTCGAATTTCGTGCATTTTGCCATTCTTTGGGCAGGAAGAGGCCATGAAAGCATCTCAACCATTTTTGAATGCCCTTGGCAATGCGTATGCAATTTGTTGTCAGGGTATGCGTAACTTCAACTGGACGGACTTGATGAATCAACAAACATGGTTGTGTTTCTAGCTTGAAGAATCCCTCAACATATACTAAACCCGATTGCCGTTCTAATTTCCGCCACCTGTTCCTGTAACCCTTTACCAACGTCACAAGAACTAAGTTAGATCACGTTGTTTCTGTCTAACTCTGCAGCGTTTGATCTTTTTATTTACTGATGGGCTGGCGTTCCATCATTGACATGTATGCGTGGAATAGAGGAAGCACGCGAGTATAACATATTGTACAATTTCAAACAGAAATGTGACACCGCATGGTTGCTAACTGCATTTTAGTTGACATGATAGGATAACTTGTAAGAGTTTTTCTAATGTGGACTAAATTAATTGATATTGTAATTTACTGTTTTTACGGTTACCGTAAAACAGGGTTGGTCTAAGGTAAGATAGAATGTTTCTTAATTAGTCTAATATGGGCTGGCTAGTATGGACCGAGTTGAGCCTGGCCCGTAATGAGAGGGACTGGCTGGAAACTCTATAAATAGTGCTCAAGTCTCTCCTCTAACCCTAATTCTCACATGTATCATCATCTAAATGGGCGTTTACCTAACGCTAAACGTGAGGGGGGCCGCCTCATTGAGCCAGTGATACGGAGGGCAATAGAGGAGAAGTACTTGTGCGTGGAACATTGTGCTTCCGCTTCCATTTCAAGAACAATGGATCCCAAAACAGGTGTGTTAATCTTTCTACTCAATTATGTATGTTCTTGTTCTAGTTATAGAGATCTTGGGGTTACGCAATTTGCGTCCAACATGTGGTATCAGAGCCTCCATAACCTTAGAACTTGAATGCAATTGATTTTGTCCTAATTTGTACGGATTAGCCCTAATTAGTACGGATTTTGCCATAATTTGTGATTTTCGAGACTTTTTGTTCAATAAAAATTAAAATAAATCACAAATTTGGATTGGGGGAGACGAGACGAGCAAGAGGGTCGGCGGCGCGTCACCGGGGGATGCCGCACGCACCCCCACGAGCGGCCATGCGCCGCCTAGGCGTCGCACGCTCGCCGCGCACTCAGGCGGCGCGTGTGAGCGCGTGGGGCCTCCGTTCGGCGTGTGGCTGGCAGCGTTGGACTCGTATGGTGATTTCCTATCTCGTTGTATATTTATTTTATATGTTTGATACTTTTATGGATGTGAAAATACATACGGAACCCTAAATACTTGTATTTTTAGTGTATTTTTGCATATTTTTCTTATATTTTCTGTGATTTTGGAAATATAAGTGTTGGGTTATAGGTGTATTATCACATAATCATTATAAATGTGTGATTCATCAATAAAAATCAAACTTTATTGTGAACTGAAGCTGGCATCAAACTTTATTGTGAACTGAAGCTGGCTTAATGAGATACAATCATTATGAGATAGTAATTGAATATATCTTGAGCTGATGAGAAACAGTAAAGGTTATGAAACTTTTGTTACTCAAGTATACTCCTTGACACGCTGGTAATCTTTGAATGATGGACGTCTTAAGAACTCGTGACCAAACTGATTGTACTAATTAACATATCTGTTGTATGTGGGTAATGCATGTCAATTAAGTTACTGCATATTGTACATGAACTCATCTTGTCACTTGTTAATGTCTATCAAGTTGAATATTTTTATGGGTAAAGAGTATGACAACATTTACGCAGAGCAATACTATCTACTGTTAAATTTTAGATATTTAGTTCTCTGATTTGACTCAATTAATAGGCCACTGGTTGGTTACAATGATAATTTGTTGCTTAAAATTGGCTAATAAATCAGTTATTGGCCTTGGAGTCATGTTTTGTCATATGAAACTCATGAGCAATAGTTGATTAGTTATCAAGCTTGTTGATTTGGTGTACCCTGTATTACTATTGATGTTAATTTGTGAGAGATATTTTAGATCAATATTCTTTTTATGTTGTTATGGTAATATGTGATCGGGGTGCATAAAAAATGTTTTATTCTCTGTTATGAGAAGTTTCTAGTGTTACTGTAATCAATGATCTCATTAGAATATGTCTTTCAGGTTCGCTGTATATATGTATGATTACTTTGTATTAATGAATAAAGTAATGTAATTAGCATGATATATGATTTTGGTGATATGCTGCCCCTATTACTAAAGTTAAAATCACATGTATATGGTGTATGTGAGAAGTAAAGTTTATATCCCTAGTATGAGAGAATTTTAATGATTCAATTGAGTAGTGACCGCCAAAGTGGCACACTTGATTGGGTTTGAGAAATTTCGGTCTCGTATGATGATTGTGATGTCTCCTGATCTAATGCGTAGTCATACTCCAAAAGGAGGTGATTGTGTATTAGTTCATGGAGGGATACATGATAGTGTGGTGGAGGAGTGATTGATTCTAGTGATTTATATGCCCAAAGGTGATGAATTCACGAAAAATTAGAATATATTCTCATAACCGCTATTATGTGGGGAGTGTACAACTGCATGTCATGTATTCTGCCCAAAGGTAATTATATGATTATGCGTGTAACTCTCTAGATGTGTACTTGTACGTCAAGTTACAAAGTACTCACATGATGCTAATTATATACATTGCTTGATTTTCAGTCACATTTTCTGTAATTAATAACTTCATTATTATTGAGGTTTTTACTACTTCAAATTTTAAGTTGTGGACATATGATTTGTTGCTTGAGAAAAGAGCAATTGAATTTGCTTACTGTCCATGAAGCGTTCTATTCTGGAACACTTGAAAAGAGATTTGCCTGCGGACTGCACTACTATAAGATGATGAAAGCCTTAGTTGCTTGAAATTATGTCTTGTCTGATATTGAAATCAGGATATATCTGCAAAGATTGTGTTTAAGTCCTAATGACATATACATCCCGTATATGATTAAAAGGTTATTTCCAAAAGTTTTCTTTTTAAGGAAAATGACCGAGATAAAGAATAAAATAATTTCAATTAGTCTTAAAAGGTTGTCAGGTTTAACAGTGGCCATGAGTATTTTGGCAAATATGACAATGCGAAATAACTTAAAGGGTCATTTGTCAAATACTCGGTAGATTCTAGGGTGGTAATTTAATTACTATACCTGAAAATTCTGACAAAAAGATTTGGCCGAAAGGCATAAATGCACCATATTAAACATGATGATGAGTATGATTAGTAAGACTAATTTATTTGATTTTTTGTGGGCTGATATTATGAAAGTAACTTTTTCACATACAAAATGTGTTTTAAGTTGTTTCATAAACTTCTTTTAAGTTATAGATTGGACATAAATTACTTGAATCATATGAAATTTAGAAGTGTCATGCAAAAGTGAGGTTATCTAATCCAATATTGAGTGTGTTGGAATTCAAATCCACTCAGAATTATTTTGTATCTTATCCAGATTGTTAAAGGGGTATTGATTTTAAGACTCTAAAAAATGATAGAAGAATTATGGTATCACATACTGTAAAGTTTCTACAGTTTGACGAGGATAGCTGCTCTCAGACTATTAAAAAGTAGTACGATGGAAAATCACTGTGTCTTTGTCTTTGCCTAAATAGGTAATTGTGATACAGACAATTGTGGAATCTCTTGTACCATAGACTAAACTTGATGAGGTTCAAGGTATTATTCTTGATATAATTTATGATGAAATTTTTTCAAACCTCTCAAGTATAGAATGAAGTGGTTATAGTTTTATTCAGGAGATTTATTAGGGAAAAACGACCAGTTATTCCATTAGACTATATAGTCTATTCCTGAGAGCATGACCACAATATCCACTACATGGTTGATTTATCAACATAAATAAATATTGTTTCTTATCATCAATTAAATATGTGATTAGATGCCATAAAAGACGATATACAATCTATGAAACATGTTTGGAAACTTACTGACTTGTCTAAAGATCACAAGTTTATTAGTTGCAAATTGGCGTACAAAACTAAAATATTTCAAAGAAAGATAGAGGACATTTAAAGCCAAACTGGTAGCTAAAGTTTTCACTCTGAAAGAGGGGTGGATTGTTAATAGTGAATAAATAATTATTTCTTTAAATATTCTTTCAGAGTGAACGTGGCATTAATAACTCTTTTTTATTTGGAGTTACGTTAAATATAGATTCAATATCTATAAGTGCAACTGAATAATTTAGCAGCAGTTTCAAGTAAACTTGTGTGTAGACTAAAAAGTCTTATTTATAATCTTAAGTAAGTTTCCAGACAATATTATTAAAGTTTCATAATGTTATTATTTTGTTCAATTGGGAACAAAGTAATTCAATATACTACAATGTCAGTGTGAGGAAATTTATTTTTCTCATACTCTATGTACACAATATTTTGCTTACAAGTTGTGATCTTGAGACATCTTATATCATTTATACTGAGGTCTGTAAGAATTATTTTTGCCATATTATATTAGATTTTCTTGGAGGACATTTGCTAATTGTATATTGGAAATATTCAATATACATTATTGCAAGCTAGGAATTACTTTTGTTGTTAAGGGTGATAGACTAAATCTATCACATTGTCCTTATTTAGATATTAAGAAAATCTAATTAAATGGAATACCTTGTGTCAGTACACTTAAATGTATAATGTATACTCGAATTTGCACTAGATTAAATGTTATCTTTGTGACGGGACTAGGCAGATATCGGTCAAATCCAGGACATGATTACTGGGTTGTTGTCAAGAAGGTTTTAAGGTACTTAAAAAAGACAAGAGATTATATGCTAATTTACAGACATGTTCAATTCTTGCAGTTAGTAGGGTATTTAGATGTAAAATTTGCTAGCTATTCTGATGACATATAATCAATAACAGAATACATATTTATGTTAGCAGTAAGTGCAGTAAATAAAGTTCTATATCATCTTCTACTATGTAAGCAGTATTAGTAACATTCTTTTGGGCTCCAAAACCTCATGAAGAAGTTAATCGTTTTAACTTTATGGATAGATTCATACGGTTGTATTGAGATAACAAATTTATAGTATTCTTTATTTACTACAGAGGTCTCAAGGGGTCTAAATATATGGTGGTCAAAATTTTTAGTCAAAAGCAAACGGTACAGAAAGGTGACATTTTAATATAATATATATTTCACAGATTATGTGATTGCAGATCCACTAACTAAAGACCTACGCTTGTGTGTATTTGAGTGACGTAACATTAGCATGGGCCTAGGAGCATCATGAGATGCTGTTGTTTAGTGGGAGCTATTTTGGCTTTACTCTGATAAATGTTTCATCTGTGTTCGTTACACTTTGTAACGGTTTGATATGTATCAACTTTTGCATTCAATAAAATATTTTTTAATGTATTGTTATTATGTTGAATACATATTGATAAAGTCTCAAGGGATTGTATAAACCTTGAGTGAAGGCTAGGGGCATCCGGGCATCCGGTTATTAGCCTTGTACATATGTCTTGTGATACATAAAGAAATGTTAACCATAAAGACAAGACATATGTGGGTTCATTGGAACCATAAAGCATTCTCTAGTAGCACAAGTTTTTGTGACGCCTAAGGTAAGAGAATGGTGACTGACGAATGGGATCTCTCTATGAGAGATGTTATCCATTTGCTACACTACCATATTGAATCCATATCAATAAAGTTGAGAACATTCGTGATCATGGAAGGTTCTGTGTGTATACATGCAGTTATTGTCATGATTTGGTGTTTAAGACTTTATGGGATATGATTGACTATTAAGAATTATCTCTAGACCAAATGTGCGCACATACAGTACGATTTCAATTAATATAGTCCAAATTGGAGAATGTAAGAGTTTTCATAATGTGGACTAAATTAATTGATATTGTAATTTACTGTTTTTACGGTTACCGTAAAACAGGGTTGGTCTAAGGTGAGATAGAATATTTCTTAATTAGTCTAATATGGGCTGGCTAGTGTGGGCCGAGTTGAGCCTGACCCATAATAAGAGGGACTGGCTGGAAACTCTAAAAATAATGCTCAAGTCTCTCCTCTAACCCTAATTCTCACATGTATCCTCACCTAAGGGGCGTTTACCTAACGCTAAACATGAGGGGGGCCGCCTCATTGAGCCAGTGATACGGAGGGCAATAAAGGAAAAGTACTTGCGCGTGAAACATTGTGTTTCCGCTTCCACTTCAAAAACAATGGATCCTAAAACATGTGCGTTAATCTTTCTACTAAATTATGCATGTTCTTGTTCTAATTAGAGAGATCTTGGGGTTACGCAATTTGCGTCCAACATAACTCACCCAAGAAGCATCTTTAGAATATGAATTTAACTATGAATCAGCTGGCTCTCCCAGTTTGACAATTATACATGTGGTCCTGCTTTGTTTTATGTCCTGACAAGCGGAAGCTTATGATGTTGTCAAGTAATTTTTTTGTTTTATTCCGCATTGTGCCCACATAAACTCAGCAATTTCCTTTTCTTTGGATTTCTGCGATTTCTGATGTTTAGTTATTTATGCCAGGCGTTTTTGCTAATTATTAATTTCAAACTTTCAGGCACGGCATTTTTCCCCTTGCAGAGTTGCATGAATCATTGAGTCATTCCCGCCATCCTGACGACAAAGCTTTCAAAAGAGAGGAGGTATAAGTAACCCTGTGCATTTTTAAGTTCGTAACGGTGAGGTCATTAACTTTTAGCAATGCTCAGGGATGCAAAGGCTGAATCTTTTTTTTTTTTTTTTAGAAAAAGAGGTTTACAAAGCAATGTGGCAAATTGGATAATGGGCAATGTATAAGAGCCCCATTTGGCGTGCTATCTATTAAAATAGTCCGTGCATCTATAGCAACGTCTTTTTTTATTTTCTTGGCATGGTAAAAAATTTAAAATCCATTTGTCCTTCAAGTTGACGTTATTCAAATTTACTGAGATCACCCTTCAAATTGATCAAGCCGATGCACCCCTTACTACAATCCTTGAAGATCAACTGCTCTCCTAATTTGAAGATACAAATTTTACAAGTATCACATAATGTTGCCTCTTATCCACAACTTGCATGTTGCAGGCTGGATAATCATTTTCTAGGCTCGCTCATGCTTTTGAAACTTGAGAATGTTCGCTCAATCAATCCGCTGGAAGATTCCGCGTGTTGGAGTCGGGATTATTTAGCATTTTCCCACCTCTTTTGTCAATATGACTGGTTCACGCAGACGACCTGATGCTTAAATAATGAAAACCTGAAATTGATTAGTCACTTCACGCGGAAAGAAAAAGAGTTAAATAATTATAAGCTAAAAAGGTCTTCGGTGAGTGGCCTTACGGGGAAAGAGAGTGGAAGTTGCTACGCATCTTAATCATGCCTCTAGTTCTATGAATCTGATCAAGGACCTTGTTGATTGTTTGACCTTAAAAAATATCTAGAATTGTTAAAATTTAACACTTTCGAAGAATGAGCCACCTACTTTAATACCAATTATTATAGCCAACAATGCAACCTAGAAGACAAAAAAAAGATTGATTTATAAAAACATAACATTTTTTGTGGAATAAGTCAAGCTAAGTTTGATATATGCTGGAAAATCAAGTGCAAGATGCTTCTATCAAATATAAAATGTAATAAGCAAAGGGATAGAAGGTGATACACACAATTTCTATCAAGGCAAGGGCCTGGGCCCCCATCTATGGTTGGCGAGGGTTGCCACCCATACGCCACCCATCTCTCGAGTCTTGACGAGACAACTACCGACGTTGGCCATCGCCTTGGCAATGGTGGTGTGCGGGAGTGAGGGCTTGAAGGCTTGAAGGCTCTCACATAGTTTTTTGTGTGTTCTTCTTTATTAAATTTAGCCTTCTATTTGTTAATCTAATTTAATAAAATTTGGGTTAAAAAATAAGATTTGGATCAAAATGACATCATTTTAGACTTATGTTCCATGTTTTAGTGATGTCAACCCTACCTAGGAAGGAAAAAATAATGAGCAAGTCATGTTAGCATTAACCAAGTTGGATGGAGTTAACAACAAAAATTAATTATTTCAAATTGATATGTTTTATATTTTGATTGTAAATTTTGAAAGTTATAAAATTTGAAATCACTTTAGTGACAACTTTTAGGTTTTTTATTGCACTTTCCCAATAAAATAGTCAATAATTGATGGATCGGACATCATGGCTGAAGTCAAGAGGCACGATATACTATTATATTTTCCATTAGGGAATAAGAAATGTGATAGCATTCACATTAATGAGTCAAGACACAATTTTACACCCGAAGATTTTGGATATTACGCAAGGTTACTAGAGTTGTATGGAAGAAACTTTGGTGGCAACTTTAAGTACATTTTGCTGAAGCTAAGATGGCTTTATCCTCAAGCAAAAAACTTTAAGCAGATCACCAAAGTTGTTCTCGGGCTTTCAGCCAATATTGTCACAAAAAAAAAAAAAAAATGAAGCAGAATGGTCCAAATGCAGTACAATTTTCTTGAGGCTAACAATGCAACATGAAATAGGTTGATTTACAAAACTTGATTTTAAAGAATAATTCAAGTCAAAGTTTGGTTGACGCAGAAACAATTCTACGATATTAGATGCAAATGCTTCTATCAAACGGATATAGAGGTAAATCAAGAGATGGGAGATGGGAATGATCCGATGTGAATTAGCTGTCGCTGGTTTTTCGGTGAAACCTCAACTCTAGAAAGTCAAGTCTCCCCAACACCTTCTCAGTTCCTTCTTATTTCTCCCTCAATTTCTCAGATCTGGCCTCTCCCCTCTCTTTTCTCTATATATATAGTCTAACGAGCAGCGCTTTCTCAGATCTGGCCTCTCTCTCGACTCTCTTCAGCAGCGCCACTCGATCTCTCTCTTTCTCTCTCTCTCTCTCTCTCACGGGTTGCGGCCTCCCCTTCGTCGGTCTGCCATCAATCAGCTCGCTCTCAGGTATTCTCTCTCTCTCTCTCTCTCTCTCTCTCTCTCTATATTATATATATCGGTTTCGATTTCGATTTCTTCATGGAATGTTTCGATTTTGGTGAGCAATGATTTCGATTTCTTCGGTGTGATGTGCGAAACAGTGGGAGCGTCTGTCGCGTGGCAGTGCAGGTAGAGGAGCTGCAACGGGCTCGGGCTGGGTGAGTGCACGCGTAGGCAGAATGAGAGGGAGAGAGAGATAGAGAGAGGGTTTTCAGGGGTGGTTGGTGATGGGCTTTTTTCCTACGGCTTTTTCATATTAATTTTTCATTTGATGGATGATGATGATGGTAATGATGATCTTTTATCTTCAATAATTTTTCATCTCATAAAATTTATTCTTTTTTCGTCCTTTGGACTTTGATTTTGATTGTGGATGGTGATGTGGGGCCTCGCTTGGATGCATGGACCAGCTTTTTTTTTTTTTTTTTTTTTTTTTTGGGGGAATTATGCATGAAATAAATTTACTCTAAATTAATTTTTTGATAAAAAAATCCAAAATCGGTATATTTATGACAAATATACATTCATTAATTTTCATGAAATTATATTAATATCACGAAAAATCACAAAATTGAAACAAAGAGTCAAATCTAACACTCTTCATTTGCTACATGTAAAACTTAATGGAAACTATTAAAGGATGAGGATAAATTTGTTATAAGCATATTAGTTTGTGAATTTTAGTAATTAAAAAATTAATTTGGAGTAAATATATCATAGACATACTAGTTTGAACTTTTCATAATATTGACTTTTTTTTTTTCCGGTGTGCAATTCATCAACTGCAAGCCAAAAATTTTATAATGTGACAGGTTCTTTTGTGATTTTCGAATGTGGCGTACTTTTCAACTAAAGTTTATTTTATCAGATTTAATCGCATCTCATGGTTTTATTAGGCAAGGACTTATTCCAAGACATAGCTTTGCTCTTTCGCCTCCACAAGCACGCTTAAGAGTGGGCTTTTAATGTTAATCCATACTGTCACAGGAAAAAATAAAACCAATCTTATGGGATGGTCCAATAAAATTTGAATTAGTCATCCGAGTCACATCGAGCACAGGTATAGTGTATATTGCATACCGATTGATTTGATATATAGGACTTTTTTTCTACATAAATAATGTAATAGCAATGAGCGACCGCTTCAACCGGAAATCAGACCGAACCAATTTAGAACTCATCTTGTGCTCTTTAATTAGAAACGATGAATAAATAAAGAGATGCAACCCATGACCTCCACCTTAAAGTAGGCACCAAATCCCACTCAAATGGCACATTATCTAGAATGAAGGGTACTAGTTAGACGTGCCAATCTAGACATTATGCGAAGCATGTGTCTAACTAGTAAGAAGCAAGCTTTCGACAAGGGCTTTTAGCGGTAATCTAGTAACCCAGTGTCTAACCTGGATGCGTTCCTTATTTTAATATGTTGGTGCCCGCACGCACTGTCCCCCTAATTGGACAGAAATTTTTTCTTCCCTCACCCTTGGGAATATTCGCGAATTTTACATCCTAGAGTTCAAACGAAATAGTTTTAAGACATACTCAGGTCCAAACCAACAGGACTTTGTTAGTCATAGATTGAAAAAACCAATATATATATTTTTATAATGTTATACTTCTATGAATAACCTTAGGCGGTGAGTCTTTCTCGCTGTGGAAATCTCCTTAAGTACGACAAAAAGAAGTCACCAGCAACATCCATCCATGTTGGCAGATGGGAGACGAAGGAGCCAACTCAGGGACTGCAACATGTGGCGAGTTCGACGCATTCTTGAGCTTTCGAGGACCAGACACTCGTGACGGATTTACAGATTGTCTTTATGTGTTCATGAAACAGGCAGGAATCCACATTTTTAGGGACGAAGAAACGTTAAGGCCGGGCAGAAACATCTCAGAGATCTTGGGAGCAATAAAATGCTCCCAAATATACATTATTATTTTCTCTCAAGGTTATGCTTTGAGTCAATGGTGCCTCCGAGAACTAACATGCATAGTGGAGTGCATTCGCCAATCCACTAAGAAAGAGATACTACCCATATTTTTCGATGTGGATCCTTCAGATGTTAAGCTTGAAACGGAGCTGTACAAAAGCGCTCTAAGGGAGCATGAGGAGGAACTTGGCTGCACTATAGTTGAGCCTTGGAAGGAGGCTCTGAAAACGGTGGCTCGAATCAAAGGATGGCATTTGAAAGGTCAAAGGTATCGACATGCTTCTTTTATTTATCCGTTTATATATCTATTGGCTAATTATTAGCTTGACCTTCCTGTCGTGTAATAGAATAACAGCACACACAAGCACGCATGTTTGTATACATCATTTACTACGACTAGGCTAAGATTATCTACATGTTGATGAAATCCCAAAGTTTGCCTCAAGAGGTTTTGCTCTACTACAACATATCTCTTATTCAAACTGTCTAGATAAACTCTTTTTAGGCAATATTCAGCATCCATAAGAGAAGTTTTACTCGATACATGTAAAACAAGCGATTTATGAACATCCATGGCGAATACCTCATGGAAAATCCATAAGGGCATGCTAGTTATCATTATTTGCTTCTATTTGAAATCATAGTTGCTTATACATTGTCTTATGTGCAACGATTTCATGAATGCAGCAAGCATGGCAAGGTCATTGCAGACGTCGTTGAAAAGGTCTTGCAGAAGATCGCAATAAGAAAAAGATATCTGCCCACCGATCTAGTTGGAATTGATGATCGTATAGAAGCCATTAAGAAATTGTTAAGTTGTGATACTAGTGATGTACGATTTGTCATTGTCTATGGAATAGGTGGCATTGGAAAGACAACTCTTGTCAAGGCAGTGTTCAACCAACTCGCTCATCAATTTGAAGGTCACTCCTTTCTTTCAAACATCCGAGAGTCATCTTCAAGAAGTGGCATTGTAAAAATGCAAAGAAAATTAGCAGCGGATCTTTTCGGTTTCTCACTTCCTGAGACATTTGACTGTGAGGAAGGGACTAATATGATTAGAAAAAGATTACCTAACAAGCGTGTCCTAATTGTTTTGGATGATATGGATGAAATTGATCAATTCATGCAACTAGCTACGAATTCTTATTTGTATGGTCCGGGAAGTAGGATCATCATTACAACCAGAGATTTTCCTATGACTAATGTGGAAGGATTGGAAGAAAATATCTTAACACAGTCTACACAAATTTTGCTTTATGAAATGAAGGAAATGAATTTTGATCATGCTTTTCTTCTTTTCAATAAGCTTGCTTTCAACACAGATTTAGCTCCTTACGATCTTTATGATCTTTCAAGACAAGTTGTTGAACTCACCGGAGGACTTCCATTGACGCTTGAGGTGATAGGTTCACATCTTCGTACAATAAGTAAAGCAAAGTGGAAAAACACATTGACGAAGTTGAAGGAAGTGCCTCATGAAAAGGTCCAACAAAGGTTAAAGATCAGTTACGATGCACTTGGATGTGAGGGTCAACAAATTTTTCTAGACATTGCATGTTTTTTTGTTAACAAGAAAAAAACTAATGCAATGTATATGTGGGAAGCTTGCTCCTTTTACCCGGAAGTTGAAATTGACATCCTTATCCGTAAGTCCTTGATCAAGATTGATCGTGATAGGATATGGATGCATGATCAATTAAGAGATCTTGGGAGGGAAATTATTCGTCAAGAGAATATCAGAACTCCTGGAGATCGAAGTAGATTGTGGTTTCTGGAAACGCCCCAAGCGAAAAAGGTATGATGCGAACAACACCATCTTATTCTTTTCTGCTCTACTGTGCGTTTAAGAGTTCATCTCTGTTGCATATTGCCTTCTTCATTTATTACAAGCAAAGAAGCCCGTTATAGAAAAACGTGTTAATTTATTAAACAGATTTGCTAATTATCCCTTTTTTCACCGGTGAATAGAGCACCCATTTCCACAATTATTTAAATAAGATAAAAACAATGGGTTTAAAAGATTATTTGAACTTCTCCATTGCATAATCATATCTATCCAATCTATCTTTTAAATTTACAATTTTTCTGATTGGTATAGATGAGGTCTTTTTTTTAAAAGTAGCAAAATCTATCTTTTTCTATCTAGATAATGCACATTCAAAAAAAGAAAAGTCTTTAGGTCAGAAAATTCTTTAGGTTATATGAAAGAGTTGGATCTAAATAAGTACGTTTTTTTTTTTGAAAAGATTATATTAATAATCTCCGGTAAATCTAAAATAATTCTCGCTTCAAAAGCCTAATTCAATTTGGCAAGTATCGTCATTGTTTACTTTATTATCCACCAAGTAACCATGAATTATATATTGAGTGGAGATGTGATACCCTGGATTTTAAAAAATACATTATCCTTTATACCTCAAACTATACTTGAAAATTATTCTTTTAGACTAAGGTCTACAAACATCAACCCCATAAAAATTCACCGCTGATGTTACAAAAAGTAACCTCAGCCCCCGAGTTCAATCAAATTTAATATAAAAAGAATTCCACGCTTCTAGAGTGCATTTTCATAAAAGTAACCTCAGCCCCCGAGTTCCTCAATCCTACTCAACATCAGCAAAAACTGCAAATAGATCCGTTTTACTTGCCGAGAGAGCAGATTACTGAGCAAGTAAATACATCAGTTCCATGGAATGAAAAACAATCATTATTATGGCATAAATATTTAATATAATTAGACACAATAGTTTTTTATACCCCCCCCCGCAAAAAAAAAAAAATAAACGCAATAGTTCGAAGAACTAGTGTATATTTTTATATGAAAGCATATATACAGTCATCTAATATGCACAATTTTAAATAGTAAAGACATCGAATTTCATATGAAACAATATTTTATTTAACGACTAATGGACTTGAATTCATTGCTCAGGTCAAAAGACATAGTTTAATATTATATTTTCCATCAGGGATCAAAAAATGCGGTAGCACTCACACCAAGGAGATCAAAACGCAATTTCATACGCGAAGATTTTGGGAATCTCATGAACGTAAAGTTTCTCAAATTGGATGGGGGCAACTTTGCTGGCAACTGTGACAATATTTTGTCGGAGCTAAGATGGCTTTGTTGGGAAAATTGTCCTCCACAACTTCAAGTAAACAACTTTGTGTTGAATCACCTAGTTGTTCTCAAGCTTTCGGGCAATATCACCACGAAAGAATGGAGCGGATGGGTCGAAACCATGGTACAATTTCACTTGATTCATTTACTGACCTGAAATGGATGAATAGGTTGACTTATAAAATCATAAACAACTTTTGCGGGATAAGTCAAGCTAAGCTTGATATATGCAAAATTAGTTTGATTTATGCAGAAATATCAAGTGCAATATGCTTCTATCAAATATAAAATGTGATTAATAAAGGGTGGGTGGAAGGTGATACACAATTCTATAAAGGTGAGGGCTTAGGGCCTCACCTGCGGGAGGGTTGCCATCGAGTCCTGACTACCCACGTTGGTCATCAACTAGGCAACAGTGGGACCGGGGAGTGGGGCTTCACGGCTCTCGCGTGATTTTTTTTGTGTTATTTTTTTATTAGATTTAGCCTTTTATATGTTTATCTAATTTAATAGATATTTGGGTTTAAAAATAAGATTTGGATTAGAACGACGTCATTTTAGACTTATATTTCGTGTTTTAGTGACGTCGATGCCACGTAGAAGAGAGAAAATAATAAGCTAATTAGGTAAGCATTTTCTATTCGTTAAGTTTGATGGACTTAACAATAAGAAATTGCTTGCGCCAATTTGACAAGTTTTAAAGTTTGATTGCACTTTTTGAGAATTTTAGGACTCAATTGAATTTTGGTGACAAGTTTTAAGGCTTTTAATGTACTTATCCTAATAAAAAAATCAAATTTCATAGGAATCAATGTTATATTCAATAATTAATGGATCTGATCTTATACCCAAGTCAAGAGACACAATACTGTATTGTATTTTCCGTTGGAAATGTTGTAGCACTCACATTACAAAGATCAAAACACAATTTTACATTCAAAGATTTTGGATATCTCATCAACACAAGGTTACAGGATTTGGATGGAGGGAATTTTGCTGGGAACTTTGAGGACATTTCGCCGGAGCTGAAATGGCTTTGCTAGTGAAATTGTCCTTTGAAACTTCAAGCAAACAACTTGCTGAATCACCTAGTTATTCTCAGGCTTTCAGCCAATATTGCCACAGAAGAAAGGAGCAGAAAGTCGAAATCATATTAAAATTTTGTTGAGGTTAGTAATGCAAGATAATTTTTGGCAAAATAATTTAAGTCAAAGTTTTGGTACATGTAGAAACGGTTTGATCATATTAGATGCAAATACTTCTATCAAACATATATAGAGATAAACGAAGAGATAGGAGATGCAAAAAAATCCAATGTGAACTAGTTATTTTTAGCGTTCCGATAATAATTTGTGCGAGTCCTTAGCTCACTATTAAGCTTAGCCAACTGCGATGTATTTTTGGATTTGTTGTTTACAATTCATGTTGTGTTCGTTTTATTGACAAAAGTTTTAAAGTTTATGTTGTTCAACTACCTTACACAACATCAACATTTTGCAAGCTATAGAGTTAGACACCATACATTATTTTGCCACACATTCCGTGTGTTTTGAGATTCAGTCAAATGGGTCGTTATTCTCATTTTTCAGAAATGCAATGCATATTTAGGTGAGAGTAACAAAGGTGCTTTCAAGGAAGATTCTGTACTAAGCAAATGTATATTTTTCTCAGAGTTTTGATTAAGTGAAAGATTTGCTTGTATATATAGTGATGGCCCACATTTAATTTCTTTTTGTTTTTTGGTCGAAGGCCCACATCTGACTTGTCAAGTCTCTCAAGCACTTTCGCGCTTCTCACATTCTCATTTCTCACTCACTTTCTCAAATGTGGCCTCTCTGTCTCTCTATATATAGTCTGCTGAGGCGGTGCTTCCCCAGATATAGCCTCTCTCTCGGTCTCACGGGTTGCCGCGCCGTCTATATCGGTCTGCCATCAATCAGCCCACTCTTAGGTGCTCTCTCTCTCATGTTTCGATTTTGGTGGGCTGTGATTTCCATTTCTTTGGTGCGATGGTGCGAAATTGTGGGAGTGTCTGTCGGTCGCAGTGCAAATAGAGGAGCTGCAACGAGCTCACTCTGGGTGTGTCTCAGTATCTCGTATAGGCGTATAAATTTAGATTTTTTAGTGATTAAAAAATTAATTTGAAGTAATTTGTCAAGTTTATGACTTTTCATGATATGAACTCTTCTTTTAATCAAGTTTAATTGCACCTCATGGTTTTATTTAGCAAGGAATTTCACCAAGACATAGCTTTGTGCTTTTGCCTCAACAAGCACGCTTAACTGGGGGCTTTCAATGTTAAATTGTTAATCCAAACTCTCATAGGAAAAAATAAAAGCTTATCCTATGGGAGGGTCCAGTAAATTTGAATATTTTATCCGAGTCCCATCGAGCAAAAGAGTAGTGTATATCGTGTACCAATTCGTTGGATATCTAAGACCTTTTTCCACATAAATGTAGTAGCAGTGAGCAACCAGACCAATTCAATTGGAGATCAAAGCGAATCAATTTAGAACTGGTCTTATACACTTTATTTAAAAAAATTATAAATAAATAAGGAGATGCAACCCATGACCTCCATGACCTCCCTCCTATAGTGGGCACAAAAACTCACTCAACCAACAAGACATTATTAGCCATAGACTAGAAAGCATAATCTATAATATTGATTATGTGATACTTCGATGAGTGGAACTAACGCGGCAAGTCCCTCTTGCTGTAGAAATCTCCTCTAGGACCATAAGGAGAAGTCATCGGCAACATCACTCTGTGTCATCAGATGGGGGATGAAGGGGCCAACTCAGGGATTGCAAAAGGTGGCCACTTCGACGTGTTCCTAAACTTTCAGGGATCGGACACTCGCGACACATTCACAGATTGCCTTTATGAATTCATGAACCACAAAGGAATCTGAATTTTTTAGGGATGAGGAAATGTTAGGCCCAGGCAAAAATATCTCAGAGATCTTGGGAGCAGTAGAATGCTCTCAAATATACATTCCTATTTTTTCCCAAGGCTACGCTTCGAGTCGATGGTGCCTTCGAGAGCTGACATGCATATTGGAGTGCTCTTGCCGATCTACAAGGAAAGATATACTACCCGTCTTCTATGATGTGGAACCCTCGGATGTTAAGCTTGAAACAGAGCTGTACAATAGCGCCCTAAACAAGCATGAGGAGGAACTTGGCTGCACTGAAGTAAAGCCTTGGAAGGACGTTTTGACAAAGGTGGCTGGAATCAAGGGATGGTGTTTGAAAGGTCAAAGGTATCCACATGATCTTCTTTTATTTATCTGTTTACATGTCTATTGGGTTATCGTTAGATCTTGTATTAGAAGAATAGCGAACACAAGCACGCATGTTTGTAGACGTCATTTACTACGACTAGGCTAAGACTATCTACAAACTGATGAACTCCCAAAGGCCCAAAGGGTGCCTCAAGTGATTGGCTCTGTTTCAACATATCTCTTATTCAAACTAATTAGATAAACTCTTTCAGGGCAATACTCACCACCCTTGTAAGAAAAGCCTTATTCGATACACATGGAACAAGCGATTCATCAACATTTATGGCAAACACCACATGAAAAATACATAATAGCATGCTGGTTATCATATGCTTCTATTTTAAATTCTATTTGCTTATACAATCTTGCACCAATTTCATGAATGTGGCAGGCATGGCAAGGTCATTGCAGACATCACTGAAAAGGTCTTGCAGAAGATCACAATAAGACAAAGATATTTGCCCACTGATCTGGTTGGGATTGATGATCATGTAGAAGCCATAAAGAAACTGTTAAGTTGTGATACTAGTGGTGTACGGTTTGTCATTATCCATGGGATAGGTGGCATTGGAAAGACAGCTCTTGCTGAGACAGTGTTCAACCAACTCTCTTCTCAATTTGAAGGTCACTCCTTCCTTTCGAACATCAATGAGTCATCTTCATGCTGTGGCATTGTAAAAATGCAACGAAAATTAGTAGCAGATCTTTTTGGTTTCTCGCTTCGTGAAACCATTGATTGTAAGGAAGGAAATGGTATGATCAAGGAAATATTACCAAACAAGCGCGTCTTGCTTGTTTTGGATGACATGGATAATAAAGATCACTTTTTGAATGAAGTGATGAATTCTTATTCCTATGGTCCAGGGAGTAGGATCATCATTACAACTAGAGATTTTCTTATGACCAATGTGGATGGATTGGAAGAAAATATCTTATCACGGTATGGACAAATTTTTTTGTACGAAATGAAGGAAATGCATTTTGATCATGCTCTCTTACTTTTCAACAAGCATGCTTTCAACATAGATTCAGCTCCATGTGAGCTTTATGATCTTTCAAGAGAAGTTGTTGAACTCACCGGATGGCTTCCATTGGCTCTTGAAGTGATAGGTTCACATCTTCGTACCATAAGTAGAGCAAAGTGGACAACCACATTGACGAAGTTGAAGGAAGTGCCCCATGAAAAGGTCCAACAGAGGTTAAAGATTAGCTATGATGCACTTGGATGTGAGGGGCAACAAATTTTTATGGACATTGCATGTTTCTTTGTCAACAAGAAAAAAAAATAATGCAATGCATATGTGGGAAGCTTGTTCCTTTTACCCAGAAGTTGAGATTGAGGTTCTTATCCATAAGTCCTTGATCAAGATTAATCAAGATAGAATATGGATGCATAATCAGTTAAGAGATCTTGGGAGAGACATTGTTTGCCAAGAGAATATCAGAAATCCTGGAGATCGAAGTAGATCGTGGTTTCTCAAGATGTCCCAAGTAGAAAAGGTAACTACAAACAACACCATTTTTTTTTTCTTTTCTACACTACTACAAGTCTTATAGTTCATTTCTCTTGCATATTGCCTTCTTCATCTATTACAAGCTAAGAAGCACGTAACAGAAAAACTTGCAAATTAATTATGTTTTTCGTTAAAGAAATTTGCTAATTTTCTCTTTCTTTTTTTCACCAATAAATAGTGCATTCATTTCCAAAAATATATAAATAAGATAAAAACAACGAGTTTAAAAGACCATTTGAACTTTTCCATTACCTAATCATACATATCCATCTTTTAACTTTACAATTTTTTTCTTTAGTGTATGATGAGGTTTTTTAATATAAAGTAGCAAAATATATCTTGTTCTATCTAGATAATGCACATTCAAAAAGCAAAAAAAAAAAAATCTTTAGGTTTTATGAAACTGTTGGGTCTCGACAGTGCTATAAATGAGTATGTTTTGAAAAGATTATATTAGTAATATCTGGTATAGCCAAGAGAATTCTTGCTTCAAAAGTCTGATTCAAATTTAGCAAGTGGCTGTCATGTTTACTTTAACTCTCTATTGAGTTACCTTGAATTATAGATTGAGTGGAGATGTGACACCTCGAATATTGAATACATTATCCTTTACACCTCAAACCATACTTGAAAATTGTTCTTTTATACCAAAGTGTTTATATAAAAGCATAATGCAGTCATCTAATATACACAATTTTAAATAGTAAAGATATATCGAATTTCATATGAATCAATATTACATTTAATGATAACTGATGTAAATTCATTGCTTAGCTCAAAAGACAGTTTAATATTATATTTTTCATCAGGGAGCAAAAAATATGGCAGCACTCACACCAAGGAGATCAAGACACAATTTCACATGCGAAGATTTGACGAATCTCAAGAATGCAAGGTTTCTCAAATTATACGGAGGGAAATTTGCTGGCATTTGTGAGGATATTTTACCACAGCTAAGATGGCTTTGTTGGCGAAATTGTCCTTCACAACTTCTAGCAAACAACTTTGTGCTGAATCACCTAGTTGTTCTCAACCTTTCCGACAATATCACCACAGAAGAATGGAGCGGATGGGTCGAAATCATGGTACAAATTCACCTGATTTTTTTACTCTTCCAAATAATCGTCTTAATATATGATGAGATGCATGTATTTTGCAATGCATATAGTCCTAAGAGTATTGAGATGGTTTTTGTTTTGCAGGTGGCAAGTGAATTAAAAGTTTTGAAAATTGCAGGATCTATGTCCTTGATCAAAACTCCTCGCTTCTCTGAATTTATGAGTTTAGAGAGATTGGTTCTAAAAGATTTCCAGATGTTGGCTGAAATCGATCCCTCAATTAGTGAACTCCAGCGATTGAAATATTTGAAAATCAAATGGTGTCCACATCTTAAAGAGTTGCCCAAGGAAATTGGTTGTCTAACTGATCTGAAAGAGCTCATCTTGATCCAGGGCCATAGGGTTCGTTATTTGCCAGACTCGATAGGTAATATAAGAGGTTTGTCAAGGCTAGTACTGGAGGATACGGGATTAGTTGAACTTCCAGAAACAATTAAAGGGCTGGTGGATCTTGAAAAAAAGTGTATTTCTTGAAAAGGTTATATTAGTAATATCTCGTAAATTTATAAAAAAAAATTCCGTCCGAAAACAAATGCTAAAAGAATTCTCCCTTCAAAAGTCTGATTCAAATTTTGCAAGCGGTGTCATGTTTCCTTTAATTTACTGTGCATAATATTATGATTGGATATGTGACGCCCCTATAATGACAGTCCTTCAAGCCTCATATCATGCTAGAATATTATTCTTCTACACCAAAGTCTAGAAACATCAACTCCATCAAATTTCATCGCTGAAATTTTAATCATGAAAATTTGTAAGTCCATCGAAGTTATAATAATATATATATATCCATGATTCTGCTGCGCATCGTGGTAAAGTTAACCTCAACCTTCCAAGTTCCTCAATCCTACTCAACAATAGCTAAAAAAAACTGTAAATAGATCAGTTTCGTTGCTGAGTAAGCGGAAAACCATTAGATACAATCATTATTATCGTATGTAACAATTAACGGATCCAAACTCATTGCTCTAATCAAAAGACATAATCTAATATTATTTTGATCGTCAGGGAACAGAAAATGTAGTAGCAGTCACACCATGGAGATCAAGACACAATTTTACACGCATAGTTTTGCAAATCTCATGAATATGAGGTTTCTTGATTTGGATGGAGAGAACCTTGCTGGCAAATTTGAGGATATTCTTCTAGGACTAAGACGGCTTTGTTGGCATAGTTGTCCTCCGAAACTTCAAGCAACCAACTTTGTATTGAATCACCTAGTTGTTCTCAAGCTCTCAGGCAATATCATCACAGAACATTGGAGCGAATGGGTCGAAATCATGGTACAATTTCACCTGATTCATTTGCTCTTTCAACTAATCATCTTAATATATGAGTCTTAACTCGCGGGTGGATGCTGTTGGGGAGCTGAAGACGTTGATTGAGTTGAATCACTCTGGGACATTAATCAAGGAAATACGTCCTCCGATTTGGAACCTCGAAGATCTAATTTGAGTTTGGTAAGTCGAATATTTCTTTTTGGGAAAATTCCAAATAAGGACTCGAAGTTGACCAATTTTCTCAAATAAGGACCCGGAATGAACTTTGTGTTAGATAAAGACTTAAAGTGGATCTATTGTTTCAAATAAGGACCCGAAGTGGTTGAATCAATTCTAAATAAGAACTTGAGCTTATTGGTCAGTCAAATATTCGCTGGCTAACAAGCATGTGACATTTTCGACGACCAGAGTTTGGGCAATTTTGTCCAAAAAAAAATATAGGGAAAATTAACAAATCCTAAAATAGAAATAAAAAACTCTAGGTTTTCTACGGTCTCCTCGTTCCTTGTACCCATCCTCTGCAAAGTCAAAGACCGAAGTTCTTCCCATTCCTTGTACCCATCCTCTGCAAAGTCGAAGACCCAAATTCTCCGTTGGTTGAGGTATGAATTCAAAAACAAGAAGAAAACCACATGCTTCTTTCTTTGCTTGCGGAGACCCAAATTCTCCACCGGTTGAGCAAGGCGAGGAGCGACGAGAATCGAGTCGCGACGATGACCGGGCATCGATTTGGTTGAGGAGCAGTGGGGGAGAAGAAAGAAGAAAACGTAAACATCTAAATGAATAACCTAAACTTAATTAATTTAGAATTTTCCCTTTTTTTTTCCAATCACAAATTTCTGACAAAATTGCCCCTATTTTAATCGCCAGAAAATGTCTATCAGCGAACTAAGGTCCTCAATATAGATTAACTTGATCACTTCGGGTCTTAATTTGACACAAAATTCACTTCGAGTCCTTATTTGAAACAATTGGTCCACTACGGGTCCTTATATAACACAAAGTTCACTTTGGGTCCTTATTTGAGAAAATAGATTCATTTCGGGTCTTTATTTGGAATTTTCCCTTTCTTTTTATATTGTAATATCTTCTTTTGTATTTCTAATAAATGAATGCTTAATTTGTCGTTATATATAAATTGTCTTTCTGATCAGATTATTATCGATAAATAGAGATTAAAAGCATAAGTTGAATGAATATATAGTAATAATTGTTCGAGTTCAATGTATAGTAATTTTAATTTGAAACTATCGTTTAGTGATTAGCTATATTTGTTCTTCTTCTTTTTTCAGGTGATTAGAACTTGGAGCACTCTTTCATGGACAAACGAGGAATGGAGTTCTATAATTCATGTTACGTGCTTTGTGCTTTTAATATTAATCTTACGTTTAGGATATGTTTATTGAAACTTTTGTGTAGTTTATTACTTGGTTTGTTGTGTTTTTTTTTTTTTTTGGTCGAGACCTTATTTGTTGTGTTCAAGAGCCCAAGACTTATGTTAATATTATTGTTATGTTGTTCCCAAGAGTTCTGTTGTTTGATTTCTTGTAACGTTATAACTCAGACACTCGACTGATAATATATGTCGAAGTATTTTAGTTAGTCTAACGTTTATTTGTTGTAATGGAAATTTTTAAATTGCAAGTGCAAATAAATATTCTTAATTCATAAAAACAATGATACAGAAGGATAAAAAAATAGATAGGCCCAGTATTCCCGGATCAGCCTTGGAACTGGCCGAATTGGGTCTAGGCTAGTTCTTAAGGAAACCGTTTCAGGGTTTTAATCTAGAACCTACCTACTCTAAAATCGATTGTCCCAACTAAACCCAGTGGCTTGATCCGAAGTGAAGATCAGGGAGTGTACTCTATGAGACTCTGTGGCCATACCATGGGGAAAACTTTTTCAGGAGTGGAGGACAATTGTAGTGCTAGGATTTCGTGACATCACCTCTCAGGAAGGTGCCCACCTCAGATTTAGAGAGGGCAATCTTTTCGCAGGTTCATGATTCGCGGATAAATATGGCTGCGGTATTCCCACTCCGGGACACCGAGATAATGAGCTCGTCTCGACCAATTCCGTACTTCAACAATCTTAATGCTTTGTGTCCTGATCGCAAAGAAAGTGGATGTCCAAGCGAATACATGACTTTCGAAGAGTAGACGAAGCACTGCTCTCTTTGGAATTCTGCGATCATTTTATGTCTACAACCTTGGAGATCAGAGGGTTTGGTGACAGTCCGCCATATTCGGAAAATTTTGATCTGTTTCCACAGCTTTCCTTTGCAATATCAATGACGTTACATTGCATTGGTCGTTGGTGAAGAATCTGGAGATCTTAACCAAATTTCCATTCCCAATCTTCCACTCTGCTGCTGAAAGGTCATTGGTAGATAGAAAAACTTCAAGACTCCATTAGAATGGGCGGCTTTTGGCAAGAGAAGACCACTCAAGGCCAGGATTCTGCGTCTAGATGAAGCTTCAAGAACTGCATGTTGGGGTAGATCGTAAAGAGGAAGCAAAATCAATCTTGGTATGTTTAGCGTTTGCTGATGTGTTCGTGGTACTTCTATGCTTGCTGTTACAGTATGCGCCTGTCCTAAAACAAAGCTGAAATGTTGTCAGTACGTGTTGGAACAGGCTGTTCCTCTCCACAACAGCCCGCTTGATTTCAAGCAAAAGAGTCGCATGATGAGCGAATCCACCTTGGTGGTTGAAGTGGTTGCGCGATGTCATCGATAAGGAAACACCTCCGGTGGAAGAAGTCTTACCATTTTTCGAAGATATCAACATTCGCTTACCCCGTTGGTAGGGCAGGGATCTTAGGAGAGGTCATCATCCCAATTAAGCCCATCTTTTCTTCTTGTCTCTGGGTTTTCACTTATTCCTTAGCCACCCGGAAATAGTAATCTCACCCCCAATTGACCGGGTGACAAAGGCTATCTTCTTTTGTCTTAACCATCTTGTAGCGGAGATAGCTTCAAAGAGTGAATTGAGAGGCTAACTGATAACAGCCGGTCTGTCGTGCGGGACTTTGGATGAAGAATTGTACAACTTACCATAGTGAGGGACATCGCTCTTAATTCGTGATGGTTTTATCTATGCATTGATAGGCCTAAGTGGGCCTGTCCGCCCATGTTGGGCCTAAAAGCCCAGCCCACAAGATAAGGGCCCATAGAGGAACGTTTGCGAAGTGAAAGGCTACGTTATTTAGATACGAGGGTTATGTCTTTTGGAGAAATGTTTTTACGTTGAAAAATTACGTCTTTTTGTGAAGACGTTTTTAAGGGGAGAAAAGAAAAGGAGAACATACCTTTTGGAAGTACGTACGTCCTTTTTAGAAGAAGAAACTCTCTCCCTCCAAAATAACAACGTAAGAATAGTACCCTTACGTTCAGAGTTTTCTCCCCCTAATAGCAACAACAATATGCTCTTTGGTAGAACGGGATCAGGACTCTTCCTCGAACTTCAGCATTGGTATTTAATCTGTGGCAAACAAGGTACGTTCGATTCCGTGGTGTATCTTTGATCGGTGATACATGTGATTCCTGGGCTCATCTTCCGCGTTCGTTGTTTTAGGGTTTTGATTGAGTGTCCAATCCCTATTTTGGGAATCACGTTTTTCCCAACAATTTGGAAAGCTGCACTCTATACAGAACCTGCTGGGAACAAACCGCGGTGCGATCACATCACACTAGGGAACTTTTTCTCCCCTCTGCGCTAATAAATGAGCACAATAAACACTGCTATAGTATGATAATGAAGCGAAAATGCAGACTCCGACGTAGAATTTTAACGTGAGAACCCCAGTAGGGAAAAACCCACCTAGCGGGATCGCCGAAAACTTCCGGTATGCAAAGCGGAGTTGCAATAGGCCTTCTCTTGTCCCACTAGAGGTTACACAACGTATCATCAAGATAACTATCTTCGATGACTGCAACAACAAAGCCTATCTCACCACTAGGTGGATTGCAATAATATAGAGGAAAGGGCAGCCGGATCTTACTGAGCAATAATGCAAAGAATACACTGATGGAAGAGGCTTTTCAACGTTTGGCACCGTTTAACACATAGCACACATCGCCACAAACGTTGCAGTAGAATTTCATGGAAATCGGGACTGAAATGGCTATCCGATTTTTTGACCATCACCGCTGGCCTCACTTTCTTCTCTTTCTCTCGCTCATTGCATCTCGCACACGAGCACTTGGTTTCCTCTTTATTTTGGCTCCTATCCAATTGGGTATATTACGTATATTGTATAATAATTTAACATATCCTCATAATTAAGTAAAAAAAATAATGATATTATGACAAATTTTTGTAACTATTGTAAATTAAGCCAGATCGCAACTGATCATAACGAAATCCTAACTACCAGAATCCCACAATATGCGATCATATATTGATGAGTCTTCAAAATTGCAAAGCTACCGTCTCTGGCCGTTTATTTGTACACGACCGTATGCTTCTCCCGTGTATTTTGCCCAACTCTCTACTTCACACCCGCATATTAATATAAGGCTGTGTAGCCCTCTCGTTTTCTGCCCGATGGTTTAAGCACTCGTCCGCAACAGCAACACGCCTATGTTGAAGTATGCACCCGTTTGCCTTCAGAATATATGACCGTGCAGAAAGGCGTAAACAACACAGTAAACGAAATATAAGAAGAACAATGCATCCGAAGTTTCTAGGTGGAAACCCAATGTGGAAAAAACCATGGGACCCTTATCCAGAAACTGTTCCTTTATAGTCAAAGGATTACAATTAATATATTAACGGTATTTCTCGCACGTTAAATCCTCACAACTATGACAAGCACATCATCACTTGATGAACTCTTAAGATCTCTCGTGTTTACACACCCTCACTTGAAGAACTCTCAAAATTCTCATATTTACACATGTCGTTGAAAACTCTTGTGACTTTTTTGGGGTGTTTTATATGCACACCAGAGGACTCCACCCAAACTCTCAATTTATAGTGACGCGCAGGCATTGCTTTTAGAGGTAAGCCACAAGCTTCTTACTCTGTAACATGAAGAAAGTTCGACCCTGAAAAATAAGTAATTGCAATACATAACATACCAAGATACTTGTGCAATGGCCATCAATATCGTTCATTTTCACTTTGGTCAACTTGTATAGTGGATTCCTGAATTTCAAGATGTGAACACCCTAAGTGCTAAAACTTGGCACAAGTGAACATATAAGTGCCGAAACTTCTAAAAGATACACTCAA
Source organism: Eucalyptus paniculata subsp. matutina (assembly GCA_017140255.1). Lineage (NCBI taxonomy): Eukaryota > Viridiplantae > Streptophyta > Magnoliopsida > Myrtales > Myrtaceae > Eucalyptus > Eucalyptus paniculata. The sequence continues at coordinate 25,615,292 of CM029445.1, forward strand.
ATATCAAAATCGAAGAAGAAATGAACATTTAAATGCCAACATGGAGAATTTCTGGCCAAACAGCTAATGTGGCATTTTTCGACAAGAATTTTAAATGATGTGATATTTCTTTTTTTTTTTTTTAAAAAAACTTATCAATGTGGTATCGACGTAGCTAGATAAACCCAAAATAACGCCATTTTAATTTAAATTTGATTTTTAATATTAATATTAATTTTTTTTAGAGAGAGATAGGGAAACTAGCAAGGGCCTCTATGGTCCTCGCCGCCACTGCCACCCAACCATTGCCGGAAAGGGCAAATGACAATAAGGCGAGGGTTGACTAGTGGTCGATGACCCTGGTCGAGGCCAACCGCAAGTGAGAGCCTGCATGCCCTCACCCAAATTTGAGATAAGGGGTCATAGCCCTCCCCTAGATTGAGGGACAGTCATCGACTCTCACCCAAAGGGGCCAATAGCAACCACTGGTTGTGGCAATAACCCTTGGCCCAATCTGGGTGAAGGCCACAACCCCTCACCTGTGGTCGACCAAGGTCACCAACCACTAGCCAGAGCCTGGCGATCCCAGCCAACCCTTGTCCTATTGTGCGATCCCAGCCAACCCTTGTCCTATTGTTACCGATCCTTTCCGTCGATGGTGGGGCGGTGGCGACAACGAGGGCCATGGAAGCTCCCCACTAATTTCACCCTTGTTTTAAATTTAGTCCTTTTTAATTTAATTTAATTGATATTTGTATCAAAAATCAAATTTGGGAACGAGACAACATCATTTTGAAACAAGGATTGTTAAATAGATTCCTGCAAGCCACCTAAACGGTCACATTGAATTTCCAACAAACCTCACTGAAATTGATACTTAAGTATCCAATTTCTTTTTGACCAAAAAAAAAAGTATCCAATTTCTTAAAAAAGTAACCATTAAGTGTATCTTTTAAAAGTTTTGATACTTATTAATTATCCACCCTGCCAAGTTTTGACATTTAAAATTTACTTCTTCCCCTGAACTTCAGATATGCTTTGCAATTATACAAGCTAGTCATGAAGAAAGTACGTAACATAGTCATTTCATTTCTTAGTCATGAAGAAAGTACGTAACATAGTCATTTCATTTTTTAACTTGTTTTGCAGCATAATCTTCGAGCTTAGCTTGGGAAATTAGAGGTTAATGGATCAAGGTCACAATCCCAAGATGACTTAAACTACTAAGAATACTGCAACACATCAAGATGTTTCAGCGAGATTTCACCCTATGTACGTAGGGGTCTAAAAGGTAGCCTAACACGATTTGGCAAGTGACAAGTTACAATGACTTTAATCAAAGGAGGACTTGCAGTTCATCATGTTTAAGTCATCTTGGCTAACACATCAAGATGTTTCGGCGAGATTTCACCCTATGTACATAGGAGGATAAAAGGTAGCCTAACACGATTTAAGAAGTGACACAAGTTACAAGGTCTTTGATCAAAGGAGGACTACAGTTCATCATGTTTCCATCTTCCAAATTAATGCCACTGAGAATAGTAAGAAGATATATAAGAGGAGTACATCCCACTAACTAAATGCTGTACACAAGCCACGTCCAGGTCTCCCGAAAATGTAAGGCTCGCAGAATCTCACAAAGATAATAAATCGTATCTAAGGCATGGGATGATCCTACACATTATCCACGTTCACTGTCTCCTCCCCCAGCCCCTTCAAGTCCACGTTCTCACTATTATGCTTATACTGCAAGAGAAAATACTCATATAAGAAGCAAATACAGCCACTATTTACCAAAAAAACCAAGACAATAGCGTACTGTGGTCATCAGTTCAGAACATGTAGTTCTGCAAGACAGAAGGACCCAGAGAACAATCGTAACCATTTGCTAGACCAAATTAGGTGAACACCAACTCGTTCAACCAAATCCCCTGAAACAGATCTTTCCTCTCTTCCTCCTAGCAATAATGCTGAAAAAAGATGAACACATACCTGAGAAAAAGAATTCTTGTGAACACTGGGCAATGACTGTATTGATGAAGGAAAGCCTTTTGATACAGCCACCTCATTTCCTGCTGAAGCAAGCTCAGTTAATTCAATGTTCTCTTCTTCAATATCAGCAAGTTCGTCAATAGCATGAGCAGCCATGCCAGTTGGTGGTAGCGTCATCCCAATCAAAGGTCATTTAGGCAGAACCTTCAATTGAAAGAAAAAGAAATATATCTCAAGCAAGCAATCGCAAAATTCTAATGACCAACACAAAGACAATTGTATCATCTCAAATACAAAACATTTGAGGCATTAGGAACAAAAGGGAACCTTTTCTGCTGAAGAAATGCTAGAAGATACAGTTTTCTCTCTCTTACTCTTGCCTTCGTCAGCTTGCTTTAGGACCATTCTTTTGTCCATTCCCCTCTTCATCTTTGTCATCATTCACTTGAGGATATGCTTTCCCCTGTGACTACTTTAATCTACCTGTTTCTCGTCGCGAGTTTTACAAACAAATGCAAGCAAACAAGAAAAATGAGTAACATCAAACACGAGACCTACTCGTCCCATAAAATGAAAATTATCCCACTAGTTTATATTTCATCCAAACTTAGGAGAATGCAGATTGTCACGCCCCGATCCTCAGGCACGCGCACATCTCTTACCTTTGGTCGATTTTGAAAGCGATATCCCAGGACGTATCGCCGACCCTTTTCATTTTAATATGCACATGCGGAAGCAATTATAAATCCCCAGACAATAAAGCAATGGGATAGAAAAGTAGGGCCATATTTTTCATACTGAAATTCACAACTACTCTTTTATACAAGCATCTCATAGTATATAATGCAATACTATTCACAGGGGTCTGATCTAATACTTATCCACATATAATCAAGGTCTGACAAAACAGGATGGGATCTCAGTCCTCATCCGGGTCATACTCAGAATCCTTCTCATGGTCATCTTTTTCTCCAAAATCTTCATTCTCATCTGGTTCCACATTAGGGTTCTCCTCTTCAGATTCCTCCTTCTCAGGCTCCTCATCAGGGTCCTAAAATGGTTATTCAGGGTGCGCATGGAAACACTTCTGTTTCTTTTTTGTTCCTGGGAACAGAAACAAAAAAAAGTGTTTCTGTTCCGGGGAACGGTTTTTGAACAAAAGAACGCGTTTGGTAAGTGTAAAAAAAAACTGTTCTTGGAATAAAAAAAGAACAGAAACATGTTTGGTAACTGCAGTCAATTTCTGTTCCTAGAATAGAAAAAAAACAGAAACACGTTTGGTAAACGACAAAAAATTTTCTGTTTTTATTTATTTATTTATTACTTATTATTTTTAAAAAAATTTTAATAAAGTTTAAAATTGATATTGAATGCTCATTCTTATGAAATGCTCATTAATTTTCTGTAGTCATCTATTTAATTTATTCTTAATAAGACAAAAATTCTCCCATACGTGCGCCATATTTTGGTAAGGAAGCAAAAACATTCGATGTTTTCATCAGCTACTGTCTAGTTGGTTTGCCATTCTAAAGTCAAAACAGGGCTAGAGATGCACCAACACCAGTTGACAGGACTTTTGGAGTAGCTTTACCGCCATGCTCCGTAAAAAACCAGACCCCTCAAATTTGAATGTGCAGATGAGAGTGAACATACACACATTGATGTAAACGGGGCAATGAGCTTATACACAATACAATACACACCGATATAATTGCATGGTGATAGTTACAAAATGAGGACGAAAACCGCGTGAGACAAGTAGAAAAAGGAAAGGACGGCGACTTGCCGATCGCTTTTCCTCTCACGTCGGGCCCCAAATGGTCATTATCTACAATATATACTAGCAAGTCATTTGGGAAACAGAAAAGGAAAATTAGTCCACAATAATTACAAGCGATCCGTGTCCGAGCTTCTTTCTATCTTTTTACCGATCTTTAAATCGTCTATTGCTTTGGTGATTCCTCAAAAGTCGCAAGAAGTTCCCAACCTCTCGCTTCGAGCTGTTGCATCTAGCGTTCGTGACCTCGGGCAAGAGCTTCTCGAAGATTTCAAGGAACAAGACCACTCATCTTCGCTCATATCTCCGAAAGAGATCCCTCGCCCTCGTTGTCGTGTTGCTGCACTGCAAAACTCATGCTCCGGTTGAAAGCCCCCACCTTGGGACGGTTGATGGCACAAGCCTTGAGCTTCACCCTCATCGTCTTCCATCGCATAAAACTCATATTCACAATTCAGGGTGTCGTTTTCCTCCCTTTTTGGAGATAATAACACATCAGGCAGCCCAGACATTGACTTGACAAATAAAAACCTGGGAAGTTTTACGTGGCCTAGCCGTCTCGGGGAGGTCCAAGTCCTCCTTCATGTCATCATCATTTTCCATGACAAACTGAGTAGCTTCAAGGTCGTCTCCTTCGTTTTTTTCATCAATAGGCACATCACCGCCCAAAGTAATCAGCATGCTGGCCTTGGATTGAACGCACAGCTCCTCTAATAAACTGAGACTCTCCTGCCCACAAGAAAACTGGCGAGTCATCATCTCACCTATATCTACAAGACAGAAGCCAGCAGCTGCGGTGTGCTTTAGAAAGATGGTGCATAGGATGAGAACCCGGACAGAGGAGCTGCTGCTGCAGCTGCTGCTCGATCGAGCCTCGCTCGAGATGCTGCTCGATCGAGCAGCAGCCCGAGCGAGCTGCAGCTCGAGCCTCGCTCGAGCGAGCTACTGCTCGAGCAGCTGCTGCAGCTCGAGCTCGCAGCAGCTCGAGCTCGAGCGAGCTCGTAGCAGATCGAGCTGCAGCTCGAGCTCGCAGCAGCTCGAGTGAGCGAAGGGGGAGGCAATGACGAGCTGCAGATCGAGCTGCTCCCCTTCGGCGCGGCAGATCTGGGCGAGCAACGCTCGCTCGAGGGACGGCTCGCCGCGCCGAAGGGGGAGCAGTGCCGACCGGAGAAGGAGCGCCGAAGGGGGAGCGATGCTGACCGGAGGAGGAGGGCCGAACGGGAAGCGACTCGACCGGAGGAGGAGGGCCAAACGGAGAGCAACGCGACCGGAAACGTACCACGGAGTCGCCGGAGTGAGGAGTCGCGGAGAGTCAGCCGAGTGGGAGCCGCCGGAGAGATGGAAGAGACGCCGGAAACGGAAGAACGAAGCTTCAGCCGAGAGGAGCGACGAGCACGCACGAAGAGTTCGTCGCCTTTGTTCCGATTTTGTTCTTTTGTTTCTTTGGTTTTTGTTCTTTTGTTCCGTCGGAGAAGTGTTTCTTTTCAAAAGAAACAACTTTTTTTTGTTTCTTTTTTCTGTTCCTATTTCGTTCCAGAAACAAAAAAACAAAAAAGGAACAGAAACACAACCAAACGCGTTTCTGTTCCTTTTTTGTTCCCAGGCACACTTTCCGTACAGAAGTGTGCTAGAAACGTTTCTTAGAAACGTTTCCATGCACGCCCTAAATAACCATTTAGACCACGTCTTAGTAAGTTTTACCCCTTAAGACCCAATTAGTAAACTAATACACCTTAGAACTGCCTATGCACAACATAAGTTAGAGGACTTACCTTGGCCTCAGATTCCACATGCATATTAGCACATATCAAATAGGCATCCAAGCAATCACATCATTGATCGAAGCATCGATCAAATCGACCGAGTTGATTACGTTCCAATAAGACCACTCACGGTCATTTCCATTTGATCAATCAATTCACAACATTAGATCAAAGTAATGATCAATCGACCTAGTCGATTACATGTCAATGATGACCACTCCCCGGCCAATTCAGTTCAATCAATCAATTCATGACAAACGAATCAAATCATATCGGTGAGTCCATCTGTACTCAATAATTAATCTCAACATTCCCACTCAAATATAGGCTCAAGGTGCTAGAGGTGACCCCAACACAAAATCTTGTCATCGTGCGGTACTTAGTTCTTGCCCACAATTCATAATAATATAAGGCGCTAGAGATAACTCATACGAAGTCTCGTTATCGTACAGTACTTAGTCCTTCACTACAAAAGCAATAGTATAAGGCGTTAGAGGTAACTCACACGAGACGTAGCACTTAGCCCTTCATTATGCACATTAATACTGTAAGGCGCTAGAGGTAATTCCCATGCGACTTAGGTCACCATGTAACACTTAGCCTTTGACTACAATCAACAATGGTATAAGGCGCTAGAGGCAGCTCACACGAAATTTCGCTATCGTGTAGTACTTAGTCCTTTACTACAAAAGCAATAGTATAAGGCATTAGAGGTAACTCACACGAGACGTAGCACTTAGCCCTTCACTATGCACATCAATACTGCAAGGTGCTAGAGGTAATTCCCATGCGACTCGGGTCGCCATGTAACACTTAGCCCTTGACTACAATTAGCAATGGTATAAGGCGCTAGAGGTAGCTCACACGAAATCTCGTTATCGTGTAGTACTTAGTCATTTACCTGCTCATGATCCATTGGCTTCCCTCAACACAACACACATCACATCAACTTCCATAATCATCTTGCTTCAACTATAAACCAACACATGATTAATCCCTCATGGCCCAATGACAAAGTGCCTCGCACTTAGATTCCCCAATTAAAGTAATGTCTTTGCCTAATTTCTTCGTATTAAAAATATCCGATAAAATCTTATGCTTGGGCACACGACTGGCCTTAACCAAAATATAATATTTTCCTTTCCATAACTCCCACCTTTTCTGCAGTCCATTCAAATATTTTTGGCATTATCAACTAATGCCCGGTTATTTTTCAATTAATGACCAAAGATTATTCAGTTAAAGAATAATTCACAATTTCACCAATAATTCAATTCAGCACAAAATAAAGCTCAATTAAATAAACGGACTGTGCCACGATAATCAGCACCAAATTCTGGTCACTTGGCCATCCAGTTAAATTTCCGGAAAATAATTAATTAAATAATTAATTTCGAAAATTAAATAAATAAATACAATAATTTTAATTTAGCATAATATAAAGCTCAATTAAATAAACGGAGTACACACCACGATCATCAAGATAAAATCCCGGTCCCTGACCATCCTAGTTAATTTCCGGAAAATAAATAATTAAATAATTAATTTCGAAAATTAATATTTAATTCCTAAAAATTCCATTTAGGCCCAAATTGCCTAATTAACACCCGATAAGGGTCGGGAAAATTTCCAAGAAGCATCCAATAAATACTATAGGCAATTCTCTATCTAAGTACACTAACCAAACAATTAACATGCAATGCAATTAACTAATAATCGCTAATCCATTCTAATCTAACCACCTAATTGTACTTAATTAAATATAATCAACATTTAAGTTTAATTAGCAAACTAAGAAGGCATTAGTGAGTAAAACTCACTCAAAATGATGGCATCGACGTGAGGATTGACCTTCCTCAAGGCGGGCTGAGCATCCGGGCTTGGGAAGACGGCCAAAACGGGTCAAAATCCCACTGCGATACCCATTTTCTGCCCTCTCTGTTCGCTGCTAATTGGGGCGGATTTGGGGTCGATTGAGGCGGCCAAGGGCGACTGAGGGCAAGGCGAAGCTCCAAATAGGCCGACAGTGGCCGAAGGTGGTCGAAGGGAGCTCTGACGGCTCCTGCACAAGCTGGACAGCAGCTCGGGACGACGAGCTGGGCGAGAAGACCGCCAAGACGCGCGGCCAGCAGCGGCACATGAGGATGGCAGCTCGGTGGCAAGGCGAGGGCAGCATGCGGCGTGAGGCAGTGATAGTGAGCTGTTCTAGTCTTCCTCTCTCAGTGGCTGCTGTCTCGGCTTCTGCTCTTGCTGTGTTTGAACGACTGAGAGGGAGAAGAAGAGAGAGGCTGGGGCAGAGGGCGTTCGAGCGGACGAGAGGGAGACGGATGGTGGCAGTACTCCAGCACGATGGTGATGGCAACTTCGTCCTGCAGTTCCTTCAAGTAACGCTGGTCGCTGCTTCTGCTTCTGCTGTCTTCGAACGGGTCGAGAGGGAGAGGAAGAGAGTGTCGAGCGGATGAGGGAGAAGAAGAGATAAGAGAGAGAAGAAGATAATGATATAGCTAGTACAAGTACCTAGAGGGGGTGAATAGATATATAAAATATTTTTCTCTTGATAATCGCGCAATACTTAGATAGTTGAAGGATTTGCAACAAATGATAATCAATGTAAGACTGAGTAAAGGAAAGAGAGAATTAAACACGCGGTTTATAGTGGTTCGGCTTGATTTAAGCCTACGTCCACTCTTTCGCACCGATACCAATTTGGCTGGATTCCACTATGAACAAAGAGATGTTACAGTGTTGATCTTCCTTGATTTCTAGGTGTAGATGATCTACCACACTCACTCAAGGTATCACCAAGTATAGACACTCTCTGTGTATATAATTTCGCTAAGACTGTATCGACTAATAATCAAGATGCTTCAGACTCTGGAATTTCTCTATCGATCACGTACTCAAACAACTAGAACATCTTCCTTTTTATACTCCTTTATGCCATCATACCCGTTGGCACTTTCCAAAGGAATTCCTCCAATCTACCCGTTGGACGGAATCAATCAAGAAGATCATTCGAGCTATTAAAGGAACCGATGATAGCCCATCAATCATGTTCGCCCATACAATCGGGATCTTGGTTTCCAAGAATAGAACATTCCAAGAATACTTCGTCGACCATCGGATCTTCAATTGATCGGATACGAACAAAAGAATCCGTTATCTTTATCCAACCAAAAGATCTTCTCCAGAGTATAGGATTAAATCCTCAACCATATACTTCGGCTCGGATTTCTTTCATCCTTTGGATCGAAAGACTGTCAATGAGAATAGCTTTGAGTCTTGAGTCTTGAGTCTTGAATCTTGAGTCTCGGTGATCGAAAGTCTTCGAGACTTTAAACTAGACGATCTGCAGAGATATCCAGACTAGATCGATAGAAATGTTTTGTCGGCTTCAAAATATTCTGGAAAGATTTCTCCAACAATCTCCCCTTTTTGATGGTGACAAAACTTTCCCGTAGATTTGAACCACTTTGACCGCAAAAACATTTCTCAAGCAATATGGCTATCTCATAAAGATTTAACAAAACAACCAGACTCTGCATCCACAGAAAATTGGTTAGTCTTTCATGAGTAATACCATATAACAACACTTGATATAAATGCAAATAGTCAAGCATCTAAATCCACAGCCAATTCAGTCAAATTCAAGTTCACACCCAAGTTCACTTAAATCATACTAAAAAACAAACACATTCAACCACAAAAATAAATTTAAAGTCAAAGAAAGTTGGTTGGTTGGTTCAAATTGCTTCTCCCCCTTTTTGTCATCATTAAAAAAGGTGAGAAAGGAGTCAAGTCTGCTTGGGAATGCGCACGATCTGGAAATCTCCCATGGACTGGACTACGCCTTCTAGCCTCTTCAAGTCCTCCCTTAGTTGAGCTACCTCCTCTCCTTTGGCATGGCTTGAAGTTGTAGAGCGAGGTCTTTCATTTTATCCTCCAGGGTAACTGAAGATGCTTGTCCAGCATTCTTCATGGCTTGAATTTCACAGTCCAGAGCGTAGATTTGGCAACGCATTTCCAGAAGAATATCCATAATACAACGAAAATCTGCAGAATTGTCCGTCTGTGTACTTGCATTTGCTTTCTCAGATGGAGTGAATGCAGACGATGGCGCTTCTGTATAGTCTTGCAGACTTGGTGTTGTCGTATCGTGTCCTTCTTCAGGCAATTGAGAAGCCTGGAATTCTTCTGGGTCTGCTGGAGATTGTTTTAGACCTTCACTATTGGCAGCATGAGGTGTGGACCTTTCTTGCTCGCCAACTCTCCCTGTCTCTAGGACATCAAGAGGGGAAGAGTGATGATCATGCTCTTCGTATCTTGATTCCCCTTCTCTCCGATTCAGCTTCGAGACTTTTCTTGCTCTTCTTCTCCTTCTTCTTCAGCTTCTTTCTCCTTCTCTCGCTGCTTCTTCTTCTTCTCTGTTCTTGTCTTTCTCCTCTTCTTCTTCTCTCGTTTCTTCGATGTTCGTTGATTGGGGAACAGAATGTCTGGTCCTTATCAAGGCAGTGATTGTGAGATCTTCCTCCTCATCTTCATCCTCCAAGATGAGAGTTCTCTTCTTTTTGGATGGGGCACCAATGGCCTCCTTTCCTTTTCTCTTTGAAGCAGACGGAACTGGAGTCTTCACTCTGAATTTCTCCATTGCCTTGGAAAGTTCTTTCAGACGCATCTTTGTTAACATCTTCAAACCTACCACCATCTTATCGCACGGTCGAACACAAAGTGAATGTGGCGGTTCAATATTCATGTGTCTGAAGATCTTGGTCACCAGACCTGGGTAAGGCAATTGTCCTTTGTCTTTCGACATTGCTCTGTACATGTGAAAGAGAATAGTGTGAGGGAGAGAGAACTTCTTCCCTGAGTTGATTGCGTACATCAATTTTGCTTCGGAATTAGACACATCAGTCTTTGATGTAGACTTCGGCCTAATGCAATTGATAACAATTTTGTGCAACACAATATTGATGGCACGCATCCTTGAATAGATGATTTTTCCCTCAATATCTCTATCTTCGACAAGGTCCATTGTGGCACGAGCAACCGAGACTTTGACGGTTGATAACGTCTCGTTCAACTCCAATTATGTCCGCCAACATGTCCACGTCTACCACATAATCCCGATCTCGAACATTTGAATGATATTCTATTCGCATTTATAAAGCTGAGATTCGAATAGAAATATGCAGTCAGTTGTGCATAACCGTCCGTGGTATCAGTGCAAAAACGTTCCAGTTGAAGCAGACTGAACTTCTCCCTTAAGTTCACATTCATAGCATCCAAGAAATCGAAATCGACACTCCTAGGGTTTATCACCCCTCGTTTCAGCAGTTTAAAGAATAAATTTTCCTGTTCCTTCGATTTAAATAACTCCATCCTCTTTCCCTTCACCTTCGCAGCAACACCCATTCTCGGTTGAAAATCACTGAACATTTTGTCATCGTCGTTCCCATCAGTCGAATTTGGTCCCGACATACGAGGGTCACTGGGAATATTCGCAAGTGCTTCCTCTGCTTTACCTTTGGGAGCAATTCCCAAATCCTCCATTCTTTTCAGAAAGATATACTCATTCCCATAATGCTTATCTTTGAGAAAATCATCCACGTATTTCAATGGAGTCCCAGTACTTTTCAATGCACGGTAGAGTTTGTAAATATAAGAGGGTTTTTGGACTCTTACAGGGTCTGCGTCCTCAATTATCTCTTCCTCCGGATGTTGACCCGCACCTTGTGGTGTAGATGGCGTTGAGTGATGTGGTGGAGAGTGAATCGGGCTCTGTTGCTGACTCGATAATTCTTCCTCTTCGGTGAGATCGAAATGGGTAGGTCCCTCCTTCATCCTCTGTGGTCCCCTGTTCGCGATTCTTGAAGACTTCCTCAAAGAAGACATCCTTCCTTGTCGCTGAAAGATTCCTTTGCTTGCTTTCCCAAGAAAAGATGACAACTTTCTCGAAGATGAGCACGAAGTAGAAACCGAATTGGGAGGAGAATGCTTTTTTAGGGTTTTGAGGATTGAAAATGAAAACTGTGTATATATAACTCAGTTTTGAAAAGGGAAGTTCAATCGGTACAAGGAAAATGTACGAATACCTCTTTTCGAAATCAATAACTGCCAAAATTAATCCTTTTGAAAAGAAAAGTTTTTCGATTTTCACGGAGACTACAAAATAACTGAACTAAAGATCATACCTTTTCGAGTTTAGATAAAATAACAACTTACGAGTCTATAGTCATCAACGTACGAGTCCGAGAGATTTGAGTCGAGAGATTTGAGTCGACGGTCATCAACTTTTCGAGTGCGAAGGTTGGTGAGTCTCTAGACTTTAACTTCTTCGAGCTTCAAAATGTTGAGTCCGGAACGGATAAAGTCGAATTGATTTTTCTCCAAAGGCTTTGTGAATATATCCGCTAGTTGACTTTTTGAATCAACAAATTGAATCGAGATTTCTCCATTTTGAATATGATCTCTAATGAAGTGATGTCGAATCTCTATATGCTTTGCTCTTGAATGAAGAATTGGATTTTTGGTGAGATTGATTGCGTTGGTGTTGTCACATTTGATTTACGTGCATGAGTCTTCAATCCCAAAGTCTTGTAGCTGTTGTTTTATCCATAGAATTTGTGAACAGCAACTTCCAAGGGCTACATACTCGCTTCGTTGTTGAGAGAGCTACGGTGCTTTGTTTCCTTGAAAACCAAGACACCGTCCCCTTCCAAGCAATTGGCAAGTTCCCGAGGTACTCTTTCTATCGACTCGCAGCCGGCCAGATCTCGTTTGAATATCCCGGAAGATTAAAGTCTCCCTTCTTAGGATACCAAAGACCGATGCTTGAAGATGAAGCAACGTATTTAATGATACGTTTTGCAGCACCGAGATGGGATTCTCTAGGATCCGATTGAAACCTAGCACAGATGCAAACACTCAACAAAATGTCGGGTCTAGAAGCGAGTTAGATAAAGAAGTGAACCGATGATGCTCCCTGTACAGCTTTTGATCAACTTTCTTCCCTTCTTCATCATTGTCTATCTTCAAAGAACTTGACATTGGTATATCAGTCTTCTTGCAATTTTCCAATCCAAACCTTTTGACAAGATCATTAGCATATTTTTCTTGGTAAATGAAAGTTCCTTCCTTCAATTGCTTTACTTGAAGACTAAGAAAGAATGTTAATTCTCCCATCATACTCATTTCAAACTCATCCTGCATAGACTTAGAAAATTTCTTGCATAGACTTTCATTAGAGGATCCAAAAATAATGTCATCCACATATATTTGAACGAGTAAAAAGCTTTTGTTTTCCTTTTTGATAAATAGAGTAGTATCTACTTTACCTTTGACAAAACCATTCGTAATAAGAACTTACTTAGTCGTCGTACCAAGCTCGAGGTGCTTGCTTTAAACCATACAAGGCCTTTTTCGGTCGAAGGCGAGTCGGCTTCTTTGGGTCTTCAAACCCAGGTGGTTGTTCCACATAAACTTCCTCTTGGATAAATCCATTTAGGAAAGCACTTTTGACGTCCATTTGGAATAACCTGAAATTTTTGTAACAAGCAAACGCAAGTAATAGACGAATAGCTTCTAACCTTGCTACGGGAGCGTAAGTCTCATCATAGTCTATTCCTTCTTCTTGCGTGTATCCTTTGACCACGAGTCTTGCTTTATTTCGTACGACTTTTCCTTTTTCATTCATCTTGTTTCTGAACACCCATTTGGCTCCAATAACAGTTTTACCTTTTGGTTTAGATGTCAATTCCCAGACATCATTAATGTTGAACTGTCTGAGCTCCTCTTGCATAGCTTCGATCCAGCTTTCATCAGATAAAGCTTCTTCTATGCTTTTTGGTTCAATTTCAGAAATGAGAGCCACAGCACTAGACTCTTCACGTCTTTTGGATCTGGTTCGAATTCCTTCATTAATTTCGCCGATTATGAGATCTTTGGGATGACTGGACTTATGCTTCCAGTTACTGGTTGATTTGTCTGGATGATGATCTCTTTCTTTATTTGAATCTTTATGAACATCTTGATGCTGGTCTTCCAGAGTCCGAGATATTTCTTGAGTTGTAAGCTTTGGAAAGTACGGAGCGATTCGAGACTCTTCATATTGAGTCTCGATGGATTCATCTTGCGTAGAGTCTTGAAATTTGACATTCATTGACTCCTCCACCGACTCGGCTCTTCTTGTTGTAGACTCGTAGGCTTTGCTTGATGTAGAATATCCAAGGAAGATGCCTTCATCGATCTTTCTTCAAACTTACCAACTCGATCTTTTGCATTTTTCAATATAAAGCATTTGCAACCGAACACATGAAAGTATGAAACAATGGGCTTCTTACCTTTGAATAATTCATAAGGGTTTTCTCAAGAATAGGTCTTAGGAAGACTCTATTGATGATATAGCATGCTGTTGAAACGACTTCAAGCCCAAAATCGTGAAGAAATTTTACTTTCAATTAAAAGAGTTCTAGCCATTTCTTGAAGAGATCTATTCTTCCTCTCCACAACTCCATTTTGCTGAGGAGTGTATGGAAAGGAGAACACATGCTTAAATCCAGATTCATCACACAATTTTGTGAAATCTTGATTTTCAAATTCACCTCCATGATTTGTTCTTATACTTGAGATAACACATCTTTTTTCATTTTGAACCTTTTTAGCAAATTTTTCAAAATACGAAAAGGTTTCTGACTTACTTGCAAGAAAATATACCCAAGTAAAGCGGGAGTAATCATCCACAATTACTAGGCAATATTTCTTACCTCCAATACTCGGGTTCTGGTTGGTCCGAAGAGATCCATATGCAGAAAGCGTAGTACATGATTAGTAGAGACATGATTTATTGGCTTAAATGAATTTCTTACCTGCTTTCCCGAATACATGGTGTGCATGGATCGGTCTTTTGATATGGTAATTTTGGTAGACCTCGAACAAGTTGCTTTGATGAGATTTTGGCTAATTGCTTCATGTTGACATGACCAAGCTTTTGTGCCATAAGCTTGCTTCGTCTTGAATTGAGATTAGGCATTGTGATTCATTTAATTTCATGTCTAAGAGGTAGATATTTCCATGCCTTCGACCCATGAAAGATCGAGTAGAGTCTTTACCGATTCGAGAACATATTCCTTCCGAAAGGAGATCTTGAAACTAGTATCACACAATTGGCTAATCGAGGAGGTTATAGTTGAGTCCTTCCACTAGAGAAACATTGCTTATTGTGAGATTTCCAATTTTCACAGTTCCAAATCCCACAATGCTTCCTTTGCCGTTTCCTCCAAATGAAACATTTCCACCGTTTACTTGAACAAGCTTTATGAAGCACTTTGAGTCTCCTGTCATGTGTCTTGAACATCCATTTGTCAAGATACCACTTTACCTTTTTCTTGACGGAGACTGCATTTAAAAGAAAGTCTCAAGTTTTCTTTGGTACCTAAATTTTCTTGGGTCCTTTGGTGTTAGTAGGATAAACATTATTAGGCCATACTTTCTTAACAGGCTTCCAAACCATAGGACACTCTTTTTCAAAGTGATCCTGACTGTTACACTTTGAACACCTTAGAGCATTTCGACCTACAGACTTTACAAAAACTTTCTTGAAATGATTTTTGTAAGCCTCTCTCGACGGTCTTTTCTTAATTCTTTCTTTTACTTTTGAAAAATCAATCAAATGAATTGTTTCTGCTGTCATGCCTAGACCAGACTTATTGAAGTAAGGTCTTTGAACTGAAAGAACTTTTTCAAGTTTTTCCGATCCTATCGAAAATTTTTTTGAAATATTTGATAAGTCAGTTTTTAAGAAAACATTTTCTTTCAAAAGATTATCTTCTTTTTCTTTAAGAGTAGAAACATTTAGGTCTAGACTTTTAATTCTTTCTTCTAAAATGGCTTCCTTTTGTTTTAGAGTTGAGTTTTCCTTTTTAAGTTCGGAAATCCTTTTGAGAGAAGTCTTAAGACTAAAACACAGTTCATCAATGTATTTAGAGACTTTGACAGGAATTTTAAAATCACTTACCTCAAATTCACTGTTTGAGTCTGATCAAGAATCTGAGTCTGAGTCTGAATGTGCCATCAGCCATATGTTGGCATATTCATTATCACTTTCTTCACATTCTGTATCACTCCAGGTTTCGGCTTTGAGAGCTTTTCGAAACTTCTCAGCTTTTCCTCTTTTCTTCTTCAGAAGAGGACAGTTGGGTCTGATGTGTCCATTTTTCTTACATTCGAAGCAGACTACATCTTTGTTTGGTTCCTCATCATCAACAGACTTGGTCTGCTGTCTCTGGAAACTTTGTTTCTTTGAGTTGAACCTTCTACCTTTTCTATTCAGTTTTCTGAATCTTCTTATCATAAGAGCAAGCTCCTCGTCGTCCATATCATCTCATGAATATGTATCATCAGAATCATCATTTGATTTTAATGCAATGGATTTCTTACCTCTTGGATCTTCGTCTTCATTTATTCGTTCCACTTCATAAGACTGAAGAGTTCCAATTAGCTCGTCGACAGATAGAGGCATAATTCTTTGCGTCTCTCTTATTGAAGTCTTTATATGATTCCAATCCTTGGAGAGTCCACGCAGTAGCTTGTTCACCTTCATGGGATCAGAAATTTTTTGTCCTTGGTTCTCAAGACCATTGACAATATCGTAAAACGACTAAACATGTCGGTTATAGATTCTCCGGCTTCATTTTGAAGGCTTCATATTGACCGAGGAGAATGTTGATTCTGGTCTCCTTCACTCGATCTGTTCTTTCATAGGTGATATGTAATCTATCCCATACTTCTTTTGCTGTAATACAAGAAGATATTCTGTTATATTCAGTTGGAGACAAGGCACAATATAAAGAGTAAATTGCTTTTGCATCGAGTGCTTGTCTCTTGTTTATCTCTTCCTGAGTCATTCCGCTGGCATCAACAGTTTCTTTCCCTCTTTCAGAGACTGATGCAGCAGTAGGAGTGATTCCTCTTTCCACAACGTCCCATTCCAGAGGATCCTTTGATCGTAGGAAAGCTTTCATCTTGTTCTTCCAGATGTTGTAATCATTTCCATCAAAGTAGGGTGGTCTGGTATTGCTTTGCCCTTCCACCAGCCCTGGTGCTAGCATACTAGCCATGGATCTTTTACTCTGAAGTAAAACACTTCAAATAAAGTAAGAACATGAGCTCTGATACCAATTGATATAGTTAGTACAAGTACCTAGAGGGGGGTGAATAGGTATATAAAATATTTTTCTCTTGATAATCGCGCAATACTTAGATAGTTGAAGGATTTGCAACAAATGATAATCAATGTAAGACTGAGTAAAGGAAAGAGAGAATTAAACACGCGGTTTATAGTGGTTCGGCTTGATTTAAGCCTACGTCCACTCTTTCGCACCGACAAATGCCAATTTGGCTGGATTCCACTATGAACAAAGAGATGTTACGGTGTTGATCTTCCTTGATTTCTAGGTGTAGATGATCTACCACACTCGCTCAAGGTATCACCAAGTATAGACACTCTCTGTGTATGCAATTTCGCTCAGGATGTATCGACTAATAATCAAGATGCTTCGACTACTGGAATTTCTCTATCGATCACGTACTCAAACAACTAGAACGTCTTCCTTTTTATACTCCTTTATGCCATCATACCCGTTGGCACTTTCCAAAGGAATTCCTCCAATCTACCCGTTGGACGGAATCAATCAAGAAGATCATTCGAGCTATTAAAGGAACCTGACGATAGCCCATCAATCATGTTCGCCCATACAATCAGGATCTTGGTTTCCAAGAATAGAACATTCCAAGAATACTTCGTCGACCATCGGATCTTCAATTGATCTAGATACGAACAAAAGAATCCGTTGTCTTTATCCAACCAAAAAGATCTTCTCCAGAGTATAGGATTAAATCCTCAACCATATACTTCGGCTCTGGATTTCCTTCATCACTGGATCAGAAAGACTGTCAATGAGAATAGCTTTGAGTCTTGAGTCTTGAGTCTTGAATCTTGAGTCTGGTGATCAGAAAGTCTTCAGACTTTAAACTAGACGATCTGCAGATATCTAGACTAGACTGATAGAAACGTTTTGTCAGCTTCATAATATTCTGGAAAGATTTCTCCAACAGATAAGAGTTGAAAAGTCAAAAGCAAAAAGGTGGAGGAAGCAAAGTGGAAGCCAGCAAGGTATTCGGTAGAGGGGAATCCGCACGTGAAGAAAGAGAGAGAGAGAGAGAGAGAGAGAGAGAGAAAGAAAAAGAAAAAGAAATAAAGAAGGAAAGAGAAACTTGTGGAAAAATTAGGTGTTTAGCCAAATGGGGAAAAGAAATGGGAATAAATTCAAAAGAAAAAGAATTTCCTTAAATAGAAAATTCTTATTTCAATTTCTTTTGAATAAACTCATAGATTCCCAAAAGAAGTTTCAGACTAGAGTTCTTGGTCCCCTCAGAAATCCAAATTCCCTCTTGAAATTCTCTCAAATGACTCTAAAAAATCAATTGATGTCTCACTTATCAAATTGATTATTTTTCTCATCCAAGAATCTCTCATACTTCTCAATTTCACAATCCCCGACTTCAACTGAACGAAAACAGCCATAAACTGACTTTCTCCCAAAGAATCTCGTTTGTCAGAAAAATCTCCCGAGATCGAGTCGACGTTCCTAAAATTTATTGTGACAATAAAGAATCTTCAATTTCTAAAATCGGACTCAGATTGGCAGTTAATTTCACTCGGACACGTTTTTAGTGTGACCTAGGCTACCGGGTAGTTTTCAGAACTTTTTAGGACAAATGACTCATGGTTGATTTTCTTCGAGCCACGATGAACCCACTCGACACATTGGCGACTCTCGATTGTCGTGAAAATCTCGAGGATTCAAATACGAACACAGGGTACCAAAACGACAGTAAAATCAAATTAGTGCCAATCGACGAGAGTTTTCCAATTTAGTGGAGTCACCCACGATCGGTCAGTCGAACCGACCTATATCTGATCTTAATTCGATTTTTAACTGTGTTGTAATGACTTCTAAAGATGAGCACGGTCGAGAAATCGATTCCTGGTCGAATTCTCAAGTCTATCTGCCTTAAAGTCTTTAATAGCTTACCCAGCTAGTCTAGTTATCTCGTGAGTGGCCAACTCAGAGAAAAACACTATAGTCGCGTTGATGAAATGCCCAATTTATCTAATTGAAATCATAATCCGAAAATCTAAATGTCACACAGATAGTTCCATCTTTCAACGACTCGGAAATTTGCAAAACTGTATTTATCATGTAAATGATAGTTGCTGTTTTCTTGTACTAATGCATTCCCTAAATAAATGTGGAAGTAGTGAGCCCAGATCCTCTGATCTTTAGTTGGATTCCTGGCAACTTGACCACAAAATCATATCCTAACCTCCCTTTCCAATACTCGTTAAGACTTAAAAAACTAACAGAAGGATATAGTTCCAACTCATTTGGCAAGACTTTGCAATAAATTGTGTCCTTACTTCCCTTTTCAACGTGCCATTATTTTTCTAAGCCAAAAACAAAGGAAGTGGAAAAAGATAGGAAAAACAATGCAGTAAACACCAGCAATTAGTCAGTCAAATAAAAAGAATCATCTATCTGGTAAAAACAATCAAAGAATTTCATTACATACTCTTTGGCCTTGCAACATAATTCCCAGTAGGCTCTCCATCACTGACGATGTTGACACTCGAGTCCTCTTCATTGTTTCCAACACCACTAGCATCCATGCCAAGCTGATCTCCCAGATTGTGAAGTTGGAGTTCTGATCTGCAAAATTCAGAATGATGATAAAACCATGAATAAAAGAAATTCTGTGAAGCTGGAAGCAATTCGAAATGCATGGAATTAAACATGCATACGTAAGTCAAAGATTAACATGAAAATAAAAGAAAAGAGCTTTTGCCTTTTCAGTTCATCTTGTGATCGTGAATATCGCTGATGCGCTTTGATGAATTTCTTGATCTTTGATGTGATCCTAAACATCCGATCATGTCAAAAAAAGACCAGGCAAAATGGAGAAACAATAACATTAAAGGAATATATTCCTCACAGACGCAATGCATCATGGAATGCCAGAAAAGAGCAGACTTGCTGCTTCCTACCTTTTGCACTCTTTCTTTTCTTTGTGCAACTGATCTTCAAGCTCCTGAATTTTAGAGGATAGACTATCTGCCTCTTGAAGTTGCTCTTGCAGGTACATCTTCATATTAAATAAATGCACCCAAGTTTAGCAGTTATTAAAGCGACGAAACACTCAAAAAAAGAATAGAAAAGAAGAGCAGTATGGAAGCTCCCATATAGATAAAAACAAATATAAAACAAGAGAAGCATAAAAGCATTCCTGTAAACAACAAACTCACCTCTTGCTGATTCTTGTGGTGCTTCAGCATGTTGATATCTGACCTTACCTGCTTTAACTGCATATCCAGTTCCAAGATCAAAAAAGCCAGACTCCTTCCGAGGAACACACTTTAAGAAAAATTCTAAACTAAGTAAGACTAGGATACCAAAAAGATTTCACTTACCTGATCCAGAAGAGCATACTTGGACTGGGACGATGTAGATTTCCCTCCTATTTCTCAATCTTCAGCCTCCTCCGGAAGATTGAGATCTGAAGCGTCACTTGGACCATCCAAATGCTGCTTCGTCCTGCGCTTTCTGTCACTGCAGTTTAATAATGAGCTCAAATATAAGCAGATCACAAAAATCATGGCATAAAGGGAGAAGTATATCAATAACCCAGCCCATCCAAAACATGACCAAGAAATGCATGTCAGAGAATGGAAAATAAGGTCATGAGCCTGATTTATTCATTTTGGTCAAGTGTTAAGGTTGCATTTGATAGTCCGTATAGGATAACAAATTATCCTATCAGGTGTTTGGTGAAGTCCTCCAGACCAGATATACCCGAATATAAAGTCGGATAAGAAATCCAAGAGAGGTTGGAATAAGCTCGGGTTAGTTTAAAAAGACTTTATAAAGATAAAAAAACATAACAAACCCCACTATCTTCCAATGATGGAGCGATGGAGTGACGCATCCAGACATTGCTTCGTTGGCCACAAAGACCACCATCACAACAGTAAATCGCCGTCCCTTTGTGTTCCAACAACCGAGGGTGAAGAGGAGCCTGAACTTGGTATCTTGCCCAGAATCAAATACCATGCATAGTGACTTATTGGGCAGATCTGGATCCCTTGTCAAAACCCTTCGGTTTATAGTTTATAAATTCAATGACTCTAAGGGCTGATACACTGGTCTGGTGTGCAATTCCTTGAGCTTGCCAAGCTCGTGGCAGCGTTGAACTGGCAAAACGAGCTGCAGCAATGATTTTAAAGCAGGAATCGGATGACCCTGCTGCCTATTTTTTGCTATTGAATACATATGCCTCAGCAGGTCTATGGGAAGATGCAGCAGAGATCAGAAAGAAGATGAAACTGAAAAGTCTTTTAAAAGAAGCCATTTGTAGCTGGATTCAAGTGAAAAATATAGGCCACAAGTTCTATCTGGGTGACACCTCACACCCAAAGGCACCGGAGATCTATGATGAACTGGACCAATTGGCTAGGTGAATAAAGACACTGGGTTATGTTTTGAATACTGAATTTGTTCTTCAGGATGTAAAGGCACAAAAGGAATAATATTTGCACCAGCACAGTGAAAAAATTGCCATTGTTTTTAGCCTTATAAGCACCTCCAGTCCAAAAACTATCAGAATTTGACCTTCGAGGTAAGACTGCGTCAACAATGGCGACCAAGAGGATGCCAATCAAGCGGGTGACGGATGGGACGACAAACTTGGGGCACTACAAAGAGCGTTGGAAGTGGCGGATGGAGACCAAAGCAACTAGATATAACAGTTGATTTTCCAAGATTTTCAATACTATCTTAGTTGCACCAAACACGGGATGGGATTTTCTAGATTCCAAAGGACATTCGGAGGATTTCTAATCTCACCTTATCCTACGTCATCCCAATCTGAATTAGGACGACCAAATGCAGCCTAATGGGATTGTTATACCCCGCTTATGAACTGCCATTCCAGTTCATCACTTAGATGCTGGGTCCATTCACTTTCCAGATCACCAAAATCGGTGCTCCGACTCATCCCACCACATACTCACGGTATTGAAAGATATTACATAAATCTAATGGCAGAAAAACTGTTGCTTCACTTGATTGAAAGAGGTTGGTCATGCACTTTATTTGTCATTCGAAACTGTCACGACCTACCCTCAGGGGGAGGGAGCAGGTTTAGGGGTATTGCCTAAAAGACAGGCCTAAAGCCCATGCTTAGGCGTGAGCTCTCCCAAGCCCATACCCCGCGTGACGTTGGGATATATTTTGAGAAATTTTGCACAAAAGGAGTCACCACTAGCCTATTGGGGTCGGCTAGAAACCAAGTGAGGCATGGGAGCGTGCCTCACTTCCTACGCAACCAGAGAATCTAGGGTCAGGGACTTGATTACACTAATTGGTCAATTGGTGCCCTTTCGGTACCTAATCTTGTTCATTTCAAAATAAATAAATTTTTTTTGTCAAGCAGTTTGAATTGATTTTATATTTATCCACTAACATGCGAGGTGATCATGCGGGTGCGCAATCATTAAAGTAACAATCAACGCTACGAAAATCTTAATTGCAATAAAATTAAACACACGCAATTAAACATAATTAGATATGCAAATTAAACATACAACATAATTAATATACAAGCAAATAAATGTCTAATTACACTAAAATGGCAATACATGGCAAGTCCTAACCAAACCCCATCATTTTTTTTTTAAATTTTTTTTTTCGAAATTTCTTAATTAATTTTTTTTTTTAATTTTTAATTAATTTTTCTTTAAAATTTTTTAATTACTTTATTTTAATTTTTTTAAATAATTAATTTTTTTAATTTTTTTAATTTTTTAAATATTTTTAAATATTTTTTTTAAAATTAATTTTTTTTTTGGGACCGAGGGCCAGGTCGGGTTGGGTCGAGTCTAACTTGGTCCAACTCAACTAGGCCTGGCCTGAGAGAGTTAGGCCCGACCGTCCTTGGTCGGGCCTAACTTAACTCAACTTGGGCCCGAGAGTCGGGCCCAAGCGAAAATAGGAGTCGAGTGGGCCAGATCTGGGATCTGGCCCACTCGACAGATCTCCCCTTGGTCGCGACTGGGTAGTGGCGACCAGGGGTGCCGAGAAGACACACGCCGGCGACGGCGCTGCCGTGGCCAGGCAAGGTGAGCGGCACGGCTTCCCTGGCTACAACGGCGTCCCTCCAGCAGTCAGGGGTCCTAGGGCTCCATGTGGAGGAGCTTTGGAGGGAGAGAGACTACTTGGGCATTATGGCGAACAAGTAGATGGCATGGGCAAACCAGGAGGCTTCCGACCTAAACCGGACCCGAGGCGGCAACGGCAGTGACCAACAAGCAAACAACAACAGACAAGAACCTAAGGGGGGGGACCTACGGAGGCCGGAGCTCGCCTGAAACAGACGGAACGAACTCCGACCAACTCAAGCTCAAAATGCACACCAGGTATTTGATGAAATGCCAACCTGAGTTCCGACGGGAATGGCAGCTTGGAAGACGCGTCTACGGCGGTGGCGGCGGCGATTGTGGTCCGGAGATGCGTCGGCGGTGGTTGCAGCAGTCGGGAGATACGTCGACGGCGGCGGCTTCCGTGAGTTCCTCCTCCTTTGGCTCCCTGTTTCTCTCTCTGTTTCGCCTCCTGTTTTCTCTCGATTTCTTCTCTGTTTTTCCGTCCTCTCCTCCGTCTCTCCTCTTCTTCCCCCCGTTCGTTTTCCTCTTTTTCTCAACTTTTCCCCTCGAGATCTCTCCCTTCCGTCGATCGTTTGGCTCGCGCCCGCGTGCGAATCGTCTCTGACCTCTCTTGCCGCTTCCAACGCTCCCTGCCCCGTGAGATGATGCTGTCTCCTCTGCCCTCTGTCCCTGCTTTCGGCTTCGCCATTTCCCTACGCGAACGACTACTTTCCGCTTTCCTCCTCGCTGATTCCCCGCGCAGCAGACGGCTGAGGGAGAAGACAACAGGGCGGGCCGGGCCGGAGGGAAAACGAGGGCTGGGCCATGCAAGGGGAAAAGAAAGAAAAGAAAAAAAAAAAAGAAAAAGGAAAGGGGAGGGTTTGAGCCTAGGCCCACACGGGGTGAAAATAAAAGGAACACGGGTCCGGTCGAGCCAAGGCCGGATCCGGCCCGACTCAAACCCGCACAGCTTTGCTCCCCTCTTTTTTTATAGAGGAAATTAATAATAATAATAATAATAATAATAATAATAATAATAATAATAATAATAATAATAATAATAAAATGATTTTGATTTTGATTAAAAAATTAATTTAATTTTGATTTTATTTTGATTTTGATTGATTTTTTTATACTACTTGAAAGATAAAAATTAGGTGTCAATAGCTGCCCCTCTTTGACTGTAGTCTCGAAGAAGCTACAATTAAAGACAGAAGACACTAAATTATTTCGACGATATAACGACCCTAGGTATGTAAGCACGCATCGGGTTGATGGAAAATGACTCATAACTATTGGAAATGCATATTGTCAATAAGATGAAGAAAGACTTCGGGCTACAGAGGCCCACCGAGTCATAAAAGTGAGGAAGACTCCAGGATATAGGGCTCTCCGGGTCATAAGAAGGGAGGAAGACTCCAGGATACAAGGTTCTCCAGGTCATAAGAAGTGAGAAAGACTCCAGGATATAAGGCTCTCCGGGTCATAAGAAGTGAGGAAGACTCCAGGATACAAGGCTCTCCGGGTCACAAGAAGTGAGGAAGACCCTAGGATACAAGGCTCTCCGGGTCACAAGAAGTGAGGAAGACCCCAGGATACAAGGCTCTCCGGGTCACAAGAAGTGAGGAAGACCCCAGGATACAAGGCTCTCCGGGTTATGAGAAGGGTGGAAGACTCCAGGATACAAAGCTCTCCGGGTCATAAGAAAGGTGGAAGACTCCAGGATACAAAGCTCTCCAGGTCATGAGAAGGGTGGAATGACTGAGGTCTCATTGTGTAAAAACGAGTTTTGACCAGATATAATAGTCTCACCATGTACGAACGGGTTTTGACTGAGAGGTGGACAAGCGTGGTTTATGGATGAACCCACCAATCTCGAAAATGACATGGTTTAAGGTTAACCATAAACCTTTGGAGATAACATGGTTTAAGGCTAACCATGAACCTTTATTTTTTAGGGAAGCACCCGCTAACCCTTTAGAAAACTGCATGGCTTTACTGATGAATCGTGTCAAACTCAACTTAAGCAAATGTCATTAGAGACGTTATCAAGAGACGTATTGGCAATATTGTAGTATTAATTGAACAAAATAATCAAGTTAAGTCCGACTGCTTTAGAAGAACATTCGATGTCCATCAACATCATGTGGCGCAAAAATTGTCATCTTGCTCGTGGATACATCATTAATCATCAAATTCTCTAGGAGACAAGTTCTCATTAGAACAGCTACAACTCGAGAAAAAGGCTCATTAAGCATGCTAAACTAGAGCTTCTTAGTTAGAAAGGATTTCTCACACACTCTCAATAAAATGGCTAATTGATCCCATCCATTCATGTGGGAGATAATTGGTTGCTGAAGGTATCTCACGTAACCTACGTCGAAAGCTTTCGGAAACATTCGCAATGAGCACAATCTGATCGATCAAACAGGTCTTTTGAAAGGACCACAATATAGGCTCGGTTAGGGCTTACACAAAGGAATTATTGCTTTGAGGCCAATAAATGAACATTTGTCATTATCTTCATTGGGTTTACAAGTCGAGAGCTTGGAAGATAAGACAAAATAGAATTACTTCCACTCCTTCAAGTAGTAGCTTCTTTGTTGTATTCTCATTTTCACTCAAATTATCCCAATCAGAAGAGGCTTCGGAAAAAGGGTTATAATGTTGGCTCGGAAAAGGCTCGAAAGGCTTAAAACTTTCAATAGGGTCTTTAAGAGTCGGTGATCATCATGGCATCATGACCAGGTCACTCAATCTTTCTAAATCATTTGGCTTTTGAAATATAACGCATCTCGAAAGTCCTTTAATTAATCATTTCTGCATGGGAGCTTTGCTCCTTTCTCTAATTTCCTTTGCACTCGCGATGATTTTTTTACGCAGGCACTTGGACTTTGATAATAATAATTTTTTTTTTCACATAAGATGCAGCCTTTTGGCTTTTTCTTTTTTTTTTCTTTTTCTTTCGGGCATTGGCTTTGCTTTTACTAGGCACACTGCTTTTTCATGCCCCCTAATTTGTCGAACTTTTTGCTTTTTGAACTTTTGGAGCTCTTATAACTTTCGAGATGCTTTTCACATTGTTCTTGTAACTGTCAATTGTTTTTGATCAGTTCTTATGCTTTGCCCCAGTGGAGGGAGATGATCACCGCTCGGGGTTCAAAAATGAATAATCAGGCCTAAATTGGTTAAAGCAATGGGTATCAGTGTTTGGGTGGAGAATGAAATGCTCTTCTTCACATTGGGATGAGTCAAGATCTAATGAGAATTCCTTTGAAGCTATCACCAGAAGATTGATGCAAGTGAAAGTAATAGGATCTTTCCCAATCATTCGCTTTACAACACAACTGTAACCTCCTATGCTGCCCCAATGTTGGGTCGTTCTCGACAGGGGTATTTTGGAGGATCATCTCTATTTGGCCTGAAGGGTTAGCAATATGTCAGCTTGGCGCTTGGGATTGATGAAGGAAATGCCTTTATCATTTCAATCTTCACGCTCAATGCGAATGGATCCTTCGTCCTAAGAGAAGGTTGTTTTTCACTCCACTCTTGAAAGTGTTCGAAGGATGTGTTTGGAAATGACTTACCTTTCTTCATCCTAAGCACTCCTTATTTGGCATGATTAATGTTTCACCTTTTTATCCGAATAAAATCATTCTTACGAGCTCCTCTCTTCGAGGATTACTGACATGAAGCACGTATAGTGACACCAGAAAATAGGTTGTACGAATGACGCTATCCCCCCCCCCCCTTTTTTTTTAAAAAAAATTCTCGTTTAAGAAAAAGAGACATTCAACCATTTGTGCGGAGACTTGATGGATCTTTTGAATTGACTTTTCCCTCCGCCATTTCTTCATTGAACGGTAAGGTGCCTGAAACACAAATAGATATGCATGTGTGTGATATATGTATGATATCTATGATGCTATGCATGATGCCATGTGACTCAGATTGCGCATGAAGTGGTTCCTCGACCTTGATTTCAATCATGGAAAATATTTCTTGACTGCATCTGAGTTTACAGGTCTAGGCAATTCACTGCCATCCATTTCAACTAAAATCATAGCACCACCAAGCAGAATCTTCTTAATGACATATGGCCCTTCATAGTTCGGGGTGAACTTGCCACGAGGGTCTGGTATAATCGAAAGCACTTTCCTCAGCACCAGGTCATTGACTTCAAAGTATCTAGGACGCACCCTTCGATTGAAGGCTTTTGCAACTCGTCTCTGATAGCATTGGCCATGACACACAGCTTGCAATCTCTTCTCATCAATCAAGTTTAACTGCTCATGCCTCTGTTGCATCCACTCAGTCTCATCGAGCATAGATTGGGAAAGGACCCTTAGAGAAGGGACTTCAACTTCAACATGTAAGACTGCCTCCATCCCATACACAAGTGAAAAAGGAGTTGCCCCTGTGGAGGTGCGAATAGAAGTTCGGTACGCCATTAGCGCGTAAAGGAGCCTATCGTGCCAATCACGATAATTTTCAGCAGTCTTTGACAGGATTTTCTTTATGTTCTTGTTTGCCGCCTCCACTGCTCCATTCATCTGAGGACGGTACGGTGACGAGTTCAAATGCTTAATTCAAAACTCGCTAAGCAAACCATCCACAACTTTGTTGTTCAAATTAGTGCCATTGTCGGTAATGATCGCCTCCGGCACCCCGTAACGAGCGACAATGTCGCGACGAATGAACTTTGCCACATTCCTGGTAGTAACATTAACATATGAATTGGCCTCGATCCACTTGGTAAAATAGTCTATCGCCACCAAGATAAATCGGTGTCCATTTGAAGCTTTGGGGTTAATGGGCCTGATCACGTCAATTCCCCACATTGAAAAAGGCTAGGGCTGAGACATTTGGTGAAGTTCGTTTGGAGGGGCATTTATCCTGTCTCCATAAATCTGGCACTAGTGACACCGTCGTACGTGTTGAATGCAGTCGGACTCCATGGTCAGTCAATAATAACCGAGTTGCATGACCTTTCTCACCAAGAAGTGTCCATTCATATGGGGGCCACACTCCCCTTCATGTATCTCCTTCATCAAACGGTTGGCTTCTTTAGCGTCGACACACCTTAGCAATGTCGAATCAAAGGACCTTTTGTAGAGGACATCTCCACTGGTGAAGAATTTCGATGCTAACTTTATTAAATGCTTTCTATCTGCTGCTTTACTTCCTTCGGGAAATTCACCATTTTGCAGATACTTCAAGATGTCGTGATACCAAGGCTATCCGTCCGGTTCTTCTTCAATCGTCATGCAATAAGCTGGGCGCCTAAAGATTTCAATTCTTAATGGTTCAATGTCCAAGCCTCCAGCTACTTGTAACATTGAAGATAAGGTAGCTAGGGCATCAGCAAACTGATTTTGAGACCTTGGCAAGTATTCAAATTCTATTTCTTGGAATTCTTCTGTCAACTCCCCTAGGAACTCATGATACGGAATCAATTTAGAATCCTGTGTTCGCCATTCGCCTTTAGTCTGTAAGATGATAAGGGCAGAATCACTATAAACTTGCATCTTTCGAATCTTCATGTCAATAGCAGCTTGGAGGCCGAGAATGCACGCTTCATATTCGGCAATATTATTCGTGCAAGGGAACGTCAATTTAGCGGCAACAGGGTAGTGTTGACCGTCTGGGGAGATAAGAACTGCCCCGGTACCCAACCCAGCTAAATTAACTGCACCATCGAAGTACATCGTCCATTTGTCACTCGATACAAGTAAAATTTGCTCCTCTGCATCACTATCCTCATCAGATGTCCTGGACCTCTTGGGACTTTCTGCCAACATGTCTGCTATGGCGCGACCTTTAACGGACTTCTGCCCCAGGCTCTGAACGTCAAACTCTGAAATTAAGATTTGCCACTTGGCCAACTTGCCAACCAGTGCCGGCTTCTCCATGAGGTACCTGATGGGATCATTTTCGGTCACCAATAGGATTCGGTGATGGAGTGTGTATTGCCGCAGCCTGTGCAAGACCCAAATCAAGGCCACACAAGTTCTCTCAACTTTTATGTAGTTCATCTCGGAAACAGTAAACTTCTTGCTCAAGTGATATATCGCGCATTCTCTCTCGTCATTTGGTCTTTTATGTGCTAACGTGGCTCCCAATGATTCGTCATGTATGGTCAAGTACAAAATTAGGGGAATTTTAGGGAGAGGGGGTATTAGACTGGTGCGTTAGTGAGATAGTGTTTTATCTTCTCGAAGGCACCCTGACACTCGATATCCCACTCAATCTTTGCATTCTTTTTCAGGAGCTTGAAGAATGGCTTTGCTGTTTCAGACAATTGACAGATGAACCTCGCCACATAATTGAGCCACCCCATCAGGCTACGGACTTCCCTGGTGGTGGTCGGGGATCGTAAATCACAAATAGCCTTAACCTTTGACGGATCAATCTCTATGCCCTTGTTACTAACCATGAACCCTAACAGCTTCCCCGATCTTGTCCCAAAAACGCATTTTGTGGGATTGAGACGTAACTTGAATTTCCGAAGACGTTTGAACAATTTTTGCAAGACTCCAACATGGTCCTCACCTTGTCTTGACTTTGCAATCATATCATCCACGTATACCTCAATCTCCTTGTGCATCATGTCATGAAACAACGTGACCATGGCTCTTTGATACGTTGCCCCAGCATTCTTTAGACCGAAAGGCATCACTTTGTAGCAGAAAGTTCCCCAAGGAGTTATAAATGATGTTTTGCTCCTATCCTCCTCCTTCATACGGATTTGATTATATCTAGAAAAACCGTCCATGAAGGAGAATAACTCAAATCCCGCCGTGCTATCAACCAAGACATCGATATGCGAGAGTGGAAAATCGTCTTTGGGGCTTGCTCAATTTAGGTCACGATAGTCAACACATACCCTGATTCGCCCATCTTTCTTCATTATTGGCACGATATTTGCTACCCAATCAGGATAACGTGTCACTTCAATAAAATCTACTTTCAGCAGCTTCATTACTTCTTCTTCGATCTTCTTGGACAACTCTTGTTTAGTTCTCCTGAGTCTTTGCTTCTTGGGTGGCATATCAGGATCTGTTGGCAGAGCATGCTCCACAATTTTGGGGTCCAATCCCGGCATGTCGGCATATGTCCAAGCGAACACATCTTGATATTCTTTCAAAAGATTAGTCATCTTTTTCACCTCTGACTCTAAGAGACATGCCCCGATCCTTACTTCCCTGACATTCTTTGCATCACCTAAATTTATGGTGATTGCTCGCTCTTCTATCAACGGCTTCGATCCTTCATGTCGATTCCATTCGCGTTCAATCCCCTTCTGATCGTCTTCGTCGGTGTCATCGGAACCTAAGAGACTTTCTTCATGCACGTCTGAGTCATATGCGTCCTTATTATGATTATGCATAATGTAATGCCTGAGATGCGATAAAATGAGTTAGAGCAATGTCGACAATAAAAATGATGCATGTCTTTTTTTCGAAGAATTTTTGAAGTATTTTTGTAAAAGTTTCAAGAACTCATCCTCATATCCTCGGATTTCCTCGTCCTTGTAAGGCAGTCAAATAAGGGAGCATGTGGAGACCTAGGCCTCAGTGACCATCATAGGACTAGTTTGATGTGCCTCCACATGTCCTTAATAAAACATGTGTCTATTTTATTGAATGAGGAAAGATAAGGCCGTATTTTAACACACACCACCCATGACCAACGGCTCAAGATCGGGGTTGACCATAGTTAACATTACAAATGACATAAACGGGAAATAAAGAAAGAAAAACTACGAGATCCCACGCAGGGGAGAAGACATAAAACAAAAGACTAGGCTAGACGAGAACCGCCCTACTTTGAAGGGACAACCATGACTTCAGAGGACTCAGCTTCCTCGCATGCCAGGATGGTGCATATGACGTCTTCCTCGAATAGCTCAGTCACACCACAGATGTCCACCTCTTCCTCGAATAACATCCTTGGAGGTCCTGGAAACGTTTCTTCCAACAACGGGTGAAACGGGCCTTGATCGCCCTCACCCTCCTCGGTTTGGGTAATACGTTCACTCCAATCTCTATACCCACCTTGGCCTCCTCAAGCATTTCGGCCTCTCTGCCTTCCACGGCCCCCTCGGCTGCCACGACCACCCTACTCGCTACGACCTTCTCACCCCTCAACATATCCTAGGCCTCTCCTCTTTGAGTTTTTATGAGCTTCAATGGGCTTTCGCAAACCTTGACCATGTGATCCAAGGCCCTCTCCAGGATTATACCCGCTTGCCAACATAATCTTTTTTGCAGCTATGACCGGCTTAGACAATTCAGGAGCCTTGGTGAAAGACCCTATAGGCACATGGACCATGGATACCAGCTCGAGCATTTGAAAGCTAGATTCCTCAGTACACTCAGGCTCTACATAGGGGATGGTTGTCTCGTGGTAGATCTTGAAGTTGGATTCTCCATGGACCGTGATAAGCCTGTTGTCCACAACAAATCGTACCTTCTGATGGAAGCTGGAGGCAACAGCACCCGCTGTTTGGATCCATGGCCTCCTTAGCAGAAAATTAAAAGCACTTGGTATGTCTAACACCTAGAACACGGCTTGGAAAAGTACAAGGCCACTCAGCAGTTCAAGTTCAATTTCCCCTATCACCTCCTTCTTCATCCCATCAAAAGCCCGCACGGTTGACTTGCTAGTATGGATTCTCCTAAGATCAATGCCAAGACGATGGAGAGTAGCCAACGGGCATATATTGAGCGCTGAACCGTTATTGATCAATACTCTACAAACAAGAGTGCTTTCATGCTTCACCGAGATGTGTAGCGCTTTGGTATGATTAGGACCATCGGGGGGGAGATCTTCATCAGTAAAGGAAATTTGGTCTTTCAATAGAACGGTTCCAATGAATTCCTCCAATTGGACTTCATTGATTGCCTCTGGCACATGCACCTTATTAAGGACTTTTAGCAAGATGTCCCTATGCTTCTCGGAAGATTTAAATAATTCGAGGAGGGAGATTTGAGCCGGCAACTTCCGCAGTTGATCCACCACGTTGAACTCACTGGACTTTACTACAGCCAAAAATTGCTTTGCCTCCTCCTCAGTCACGGCCTTCTTTTCTATTCCCTTATTAGATGCGTAACAGCAGCCTGATCGCGTGACAGCATCTACCTCATTTGCTCCATAACCCTAAGGTACAGCTTTGGGATCAAATTTGGGAGGATACTCCAGCATTATCATTATATCTTCCTCCTGGGGAGGCAATTCAATAGTGACTGGCATTGCGTTTCCTCCTGTGACTTCGATTGTCGACATCTCTTCGACCATAAGATCGATCACTGTGGGTTCAGCGATTTCCAACTCGATATCGCCGGTAAGCTCCTCATCGGATAGTTCAATCACCATCGGGGTTATCATAGCTATCACCCTTTCCTCGTACAAAGCTAGGGTCTTCGAAATTCCACGCATAACCTTCCTCGCCCGAGACATACCAGCAAAGTTGCAAAAAGATGAGCGAAATGACAATGGCATTTTCACGGATACGACCTCCTCTTCCTCTTCTCCATGTTTGATTACTCCCATGGCTACCATCCTACATACGCGGTTCAATTTCTCTTCTAGGGTCACATCCTCCTGGCCTTCATAGTATCCCGCTAGCACTAGGGATTCATACAACTCGAAAGCATCCAACACTAGAGGCTATTGACTTGCTCGCGTGTCCTCGGAAATTGAGTTCACTTCCCCTGCATGATTTGATAGAGGGTTTTGTTGCACGTTGGGCTGAGCCTCCCTAAAAGTCAAGATGTTCTTGTCTAGAAGCTGTTGAACTTTGTATCTCAGCATGTGGCAATTATCTACATCATGCCCCCTTTCTCCCATGTGGTATTTGCAGGTCTTGGTCATACCGAACTCGGCAAACCTCGGGGGGTTATCTCTAGGTACCTCCTTTGCAACCATCCTCTTTTCGAGAAGCATGGGCAATAACTTTGACAGCGGGCGTGGTAGTGGAGAAAACCCCTTTCGAAAGGGCCTCTTGCTATTATCGTATGCTTGTGACGAACTACCTGGAACCATCATAGGCTTGTGCGCAGGTGTTGTGGCTGGCCGAGGGAAATGTGGCTCTTGCACAAGCGCTACTTCAATTGCGGCCTCCTTATCTTTTCTTGCTGGGAATTTCTTCGTACCTCCGATTGAAATCTTTCCTTCAACCATTGCCCATTCAACTCCTTCACCTCCCTCAACTAGCTGTGAAAATGTCTAGCAACCTGAGAACACTAAACCTTGGAAGTATTCAGAGGGCAATGTCTTGAGGAACAGCTGCTTCATCTCCCTCTCATTCAAGGCCGGCTTCACTTGTGAGGCCATGGTCCTCCATCTTTGCGCAAAGGCCTTGAATGACTCATTCCTCTTCTTCTTAACACGAGTCAACTCTTCCCTCGTGGGGGCAAGCTCGGTGTTAAACCGGTATTGCTGCAAGAACTCATTGGTTAAGTCATCCCAACTAGTGAATTCTTCAATGTCCAGCACAATGAACCACGTCAGGGCAATGCCTTCCAAACTATCTTGGAATGTGTGTATAAGGAATGGCACGTTGTCAGCATAGCGAGCCATTTTCCTCATGTAATACCTAAGGCGGGTCCTTGGGCATCTCGTTCCGTCATACTTTCTTGTGAACTCAGGCTCTTGGAAATTCTCAGGAAAGCTCGTCTTGGTGTATGGAGATAGCCTATTAGCTCCTTTCAGCTCGTAACCTTACAAGACACATAGTCGCTCTTCCATCTTTGCCAAACGTTTTTCACTCTTTTCACTTAGGCGGGGTGTTGGGTTTTCCTTCGGAGGAGGATCCAGATTAACGATGATTGGCGTGATAGAGGGAGCTTCTCCGGCAATTTCTTTCCCGGGGAGATCAGCAACGTGTGTGCCTCCCGTCAACGGGGAAGCGTGTCCTGATAATGTAGGAGTGGATGTTCCAGTGACAGTTACAATGGGGGGCTCCTTAAACTTCTGGCTTATTTCAAGCATCATTATGGTGAGTTGGGCTAGCTGGTCCTCCATCTTTGCCGTGCACCGTTGGTGTCATTGTTCTCCATTCTGACTTTTGTGCGCGTGCGAATTGGGGATCTCCGCTTGGCCGTGTCGACGATCAGTAGAAGACAATCGATCGGTTAGTACCTGAAGCAAAGGTAGATAAGCATATATAAGTACAAGTAATAATTAGGCGGTCGGCCCATGACAAAGATCTAATCGCCCCAATTTGCTCGTTTCATTGAAAGCCAAGTTGCTACATAATACAAGAAAAACGCAAAAGAAAACCCTTAAACAATGAAGCTATCTCAAAGATGAAAAGACATTCTCCTAACTCCCAATTTTCAACATCGAGACTCGAGACAAACTCCTTAACATTGCAACGTATGCAAATATGATCCTGCTACATATTGCGCTCGACTCAATCTAACTGATGAGGACGGCTTCCGCTTGTGGCATCTCCACTAACTCGGATTAACTTCGAAGCACGCTCTTCGACTTCCTTGAGCTCCCTCTTGAGGCGCTTAATCTCAGCTCGGTGGGTGATCTTCAATGGCACTTTAGGAATCTTCAGGCGGAGGCTCTTCGGAATCTTGTGCCTAAGGATGTACTCCTTCGAGGCATAATAGGTCTTTTCTTGCCCCTCCAACTCTTCTTCAGGCCATATCAGCTTTCGGGGGTGGCACATATCCCACATCGACTTGACCAATGCGACGGAGTCTTCATGGTCTTGGCATCCGTCAGGGAATTCTATCCTGAGCGGGTCTTCTTGGATTGCTGGCGGAAGCTGTTGAATCTCTTGAAACTGACGGGTGACTCGAGTCGGGTAATATTCGGTGACTCCAGTGATTCCCAATAAAGGAATAGGTCCCGTAAGCCCACACACAAATCGCGCTTTTTGAACTCGAAGCCATTTTGCATGCCATTGGAAATCCTCAGGTCCGGGGTTGGTCATGAAAACTAACCGCTCAGAATAATGATAATCAGGGGCAAACATTTTCCTATCTCTAAACTTTAGGATAGGGTGGCTAGAGTCAGAAATGTCGCTCACAGCCATCAAGCTACCGAACCCCTTAATGTGAGAAAAGAACCAAATCTGCAAGAGTTCAGGGGGAGCATAGAAAGCTTTGTTTTTGTTTTCTTTAAAACGAGTAAGGGAAAGAAAGGTTTCAGTTAGGACAGCATTAACAAAGCCCTTTCCCATACATACTTCACGAACTACCCATGCCACGGAGGGGTTAATAACGTTCCTACAATGTGGGAATAATATAAAACCGAAGAAAGCTAAGAGGAAAATCCTATTCTTTTGAAAAGATTGGGCATTTTGAAAAAACTCATTTAAGAATGAAAACGGGCAGGTCTTACAATTAGCTTTTAAAACTTTCATCGCGTCCTCTTCTTTAATTTTAAGGAAATTAGATAAGGTCGATGCATGCTCAGTCCCTATAGGTGGGCTAACTAACTCGGACACCAAGGGCTTTCCAATGGCAACGCCGTATTCTTCCAGGGTTGGAGTGAGTTCGTGATCACCGAGTATGAACGTGCAAGTTGCGGGGCACCAAAAATGCGCTAACGCTTGCACAACACCAGAATGAGTTTCTATCTCCAATAGGGGAAGTAAACGTCCAACATATGATCCACCCAATCACGGCCTGTTGGATCTAATCTATCCCACCACACACAAAGCTCGGCTTTCGGGACGGAGATGATGCGAAGGTCGGGTACCCCCATCGTATGATCAACCTAATTTGTCGTGGACCGGCCAAAATGAAAACAAATAAGTAGATTGCGATGAAAATAATTTAAGAAAAACTTACCCTATTCATTGAGCAGCGATGTAAAGGTCATAGACATGCGCATGGACAATGGTTCAATTTCTACTCTAGATGGCTCAAAATGAAGACATGGGATCATAGGACTGAACCAACAAGCTCGTGGCTAGGTCGTGTTACCCATGACTCCGGCTTCGTTAAAGGACCGACCTGTGTCGCATGCTCGCAAACCAGGATGGGGACCTTTGACATCAAGAAAGAAATTTCGAGGTTGAGATGGGCGACTCGTACTACACGCTTGTAGTCGGAGTAGTATCCACCTCAACACCATCCTAAGTGATCCTATGCAGCCCAGGTCCGGTGGCAGGTTGTGTGTGCTAAAGTGTAATGCAATGTAGGAGATGCAGGCATGACAATTCATAAGCAATCAACACTTCATACATGAACAATAAACCATACATTCCTTCACCTCCCTACAAGACAAAGGTGAGCAAACACTTTCCCTTATACCACCCATTCTACAAAAACATTTAACACCTTTAATGTTATGGACGTACCTGAAATCCTCGCTGCCAAACAAAAATATTTATGAACAAGATTAATATTGGCCTAAGTCTTCTAAGGTTTAAAACCAAGTCCCCAGCGGAGTCGCCAAGCTGTTGCGACCTATCCTTGGGGGGAGGGAGCAGGTTTAGGGGTATTGCCTAAAAGATAGACCTAAAGCCCATGCTTAGACGTGAGCTCTCCCAAGCCCATACCCCGCGTGACATTGGGATATATTTTAGGAATTTTGCACAAAAGTAGTTGCCACTAGCCTATTGGGGTCGGCTAGAAATCAAGTAAGGCATGGGAGCGTGCCTCACTTCCTACGCAACCAGAGAATCTAGGGTCGGGGACTTGATTACACTAATTGGTCAATTAGTGCCCTTTCGGTACCTAATCTTATTCATTTCAAAATAAATAATTTTTTTTTGTCAAGCAGTTTGAATTGATTTTATATCTATCCACTAACATGCGAGGTGATCATGCGGGTGCGCAATCATTAAAGTAACAATCAATGCTACGAAAATCTTAATTGTAATAAAATTAAACACACGCAATTAAACATAATTAGATATGCAAATTAAACATACAACATAATTAATATACGAGCAAATAAATGTCTAATTACACTAAAATGGCAATACATGGCAAGTCCTAACCAAACCCCATCACTTTTTTTTAATTTTTTTTTCGAAATTTCTTAATTAAAATTTTTAAAATTTTTAATTAATTTTTAAAAAAAAATTAATTAATTTAATTAATTTTTTAAATTTTTTTTTTTAAATAATTAATTTTTTAAATTTTTTTTAATTGTTAAATTTTTTAAAATTTTTTTATAAAAATTAAAAATTGTTTTTTTTTTTTTGATCGGACCGGGTCGAGTCGAGTCTAACCGGGTCCGACTCAACCTGGCCCGGCCCGATCGAGTTAGGCCCGACCGTCCCTGGTCGGGCCTAACTTAACTCAACTTGGGCCTGAGAGTCGGGCCCAAGCGAAAATAGGAGTCGAGTGGGCCAAATTTGGGATATGGCCCACTCGACAGACCTCCCCTTGGTCGCGACTGGGTAGTCGTGACCAGGGGCGCCGAGAAGACGCACGCCGGCGATGACGCTGTTGTGGCCAGGCAGGGTGAGCGGCGCGGCTTCCCTGGCTACAACGGCATCCCTCCAACAG
The DNA here is from genome assembly GCA_017140255.1 of Eucalyptus paniculata subsp. matutina. Classification (NCBI taxonomy): domain Eukaryota; kingdom Viridiplantae; phylum Streptophyta; class Magnoliopsida; order Myrtales; family Myrtaceae; genus Eucalyptus; species Eucalyptus paniculata. Next base: position 25,652,540 of record CM029445.1, read on the forward strand.
TCAGGGGTCCTAGGGCTCCATGTGGAGGAGCTTCGGAGGGAGAGAGCCCACTTGGGCATTATGGCAAACAGGTAGATGGCATGGGCGAACCAGGAGGCTTCCGACCTAAACCGGACCCGAGGCGGCAACGGCGGTGACCAGCAAGCAAACAACAACAGACAGGAACCTAAGGGGGGGACCTACGGAGGCCGGAGCTCGCCCGAAACGGACGAAACGAACTCCAGCCAACTCAAGCTCAAAATGCACGCCAGGTATTTGATGAAATGCCAACCTGAGTTCCGACGGGAATGGCAGCTTGGAAGACGCGTTTGTGGCGGTGGCGGCGGCGATTGCGGTCCGGAGATGCGTTGGCGGCGGTTGCAGCGGTCGGGAGACGCGTCGACGGCGGCGGCTACGGTGAGTTCCTCCTCCTTTGGCTCCCTGTTTCTCTCGCTTTCCCCCTATTTCTCTCTCTGTTTCGCCTCCTGTTTTCTCTCGATTTCTTCTCTGTTTTCCGTCCTCTCCTCCGTCTCTCCTCTTCCTCCCCCCTTCGTTTTCCTCTTTTTCTCAACTTTTCCCCTCGAGATCTCTCCCTTTCGTCGATCGTTTGGCTCGCGCCCGCGTGTGAATCGGCTCTGACCTCTCTTGCCGCTTCCATCGCTCCCTGCCCCGCGAGATGATGATGTCTCCTCTGCCCTCTATCCCTGCTTTCGACTTCACCATTTCCCCATGCGAACGGCTACTTTCCGCTTTCCTCCTCCCTGATTCCCCGCGCAGCAGACGGCTGAGGGAGAAGACAACGGGGTGGGCCGGGTCGGAGGGAAAAAGAGGGTTGGGCCATGCAAGGGGAAAAGAAAGAAAAGAAAAAAAAAAAGAAAAAGGAAAGGGGAGGGTTTGAGCCTAGGCCCACGCGGGGTGAAAATAAAAGGAAAAAGGGTCCGGGTCGGGCCAAGGCCGGATCCGGCCCGACCCGGACCCGCACAGCTTTGCTCCCCTCTTTTTTTTTTCTTAGAGGAAATTAATAATAATAATAATAATAATAATAATAATAATAATAATAATAAAATTATTTTGATTTTGATTAAAAAAATTAATTTGATTTTGATTTGATTTTGATTTTGATTTTGATTGATTTTTTTTATACTACTTAAAAGATAAAAATTAGGTGTCAACAGAAACCAACTAAGCCTACCTCCGACATACCACTTCAATGAGAAGTGGTACCTAGTGCTTTGTTCCATATCACAATATGTGTGACATCATTCCAATATCAATAGAGAGCAAAGTAGCCTATAAATGTTAAGCTAGTGCGGTTCCCAATGGACGAGTAAACAGCCCCACTCTTGATCAATGTCCCATTTGGAAAAAGGAATCATTTCCCTGATGACATGGAAGACTCATTCAGTAGTATTAAGCCATTTGGTTTAATCGATTCACTTTTTTTTTCCAGGAGCTATTGGTCAATCTCAAAATAAAGATTTTCTTACCCATCAACCTCGATAAGCAAGCCAGGTTGCGACGATTGCATAATAGATGTATAGTAAGAAAATCCTAGTTTGGTAACAGCATGTTATGCAAACACTACCATAACAAAAAGATATTCATGCCTTTGAACAAAGCTAACTCTAGTCACAAATTTATGCAGCAACCCCCCACAATCAATGTTTTGTGAATCAGATTACATCTAACTCCGGAACATGGAGACTGCCATTGCCAACATATCATATCTCCAACTCAATTGAAATACCAAATTGCTCATAACATCGAAAGATTGGAGAAGAAAAGCACAAACCACCAGAAATCCGCTAGTTCATCTTTGACTGACAGATAAATCTCAAGGATAGTTGTGTAAAAAAGTAATGTGAAAATAATAGTTAATCTATTGCTAATAAGATTTTGTGATGGCAACGGAGACAGAAAAACAAGCAAGAGATGAACAGCTCATACACACTTAAAAATGGCAGTAAGTGCATTTGAGGGAGAGTTGTGCCAGCTTACCTATTTTCCTCAGGGGACCTTGAAGGGCTGTATCCTGCAAATGACAGCACCCGGAAGAAAAAAGTGAACAAAAGAACTGCCAAGACTCATGGCTCAGATCTGTTACCACTGCTATTAATTAATGAATAAAGAAAAGCCACATAGCCCATAGGTTGTATGCAAATTAAAGAAGATTATAGCAATGTTAACACAGGATAAGAGACACAGACATAGGGCGTAGCTTCTGACCATGAAATCCATGGCGAACTCTTGCATCTTTTCCTGGCGAATACCTCCTCCGAGGAGAATACCTTCTGCCAATTTTATTCCTCAAATCACCACCTCGGTAGTCCCTCCTACCTATGATAAGAAGATAATAAATTCCAGTATGGTACCATAGTTGTCAAACCATCTAGTTTAGATGACCTATAAGTCATAGTGAAGCAAAGCTTACCATAGTGAGCAATACGAATAACACAACAATGAATAGAAAAAGTGCCTCCATGACATGCCAAGGAACCATAGCAACAAGCGAACTCATAGAACACATAGTTATAAAAGACCCATTTGGAGAGCATATCATCAAGACAACCCTTGAAATGTCAAAGTAGAATAGTATTTAAGAATAGTTGACAGCCCTCTTCTTCTTGTGGAGCAACAAGAGACACAAAAGAATTCTGAACCATACTATAGATAGATTCTCCTTGTTGATCACATAATATGATACAATCTGATCCACAATGAATATTTTTGTTGCTTCATAGTTCAGACTAAAAAGCCATTAGAAGTCGCATCATCTCTATCCATGAAATCCATTTGAATGATATATTTGAAGAATTAGACAGAGAATACCGTGAGCTCCTTCCTCATAAACATGATTGAGATAAGTTGAACATATCATGCTATCACCTTGTTTCTAAGAATCATATACAGAAGAACACAAATTCGACTAGAGAATTCCCCCAAAAGTAGCTTTCCAGTCTGGTGGATGAATTACAGTAAGCCAAGATGAAGCCCGTTATATATAATATACTAATGACTGTTAAAGTCATCCCATAAGCATTGGATTATCCAGAAGAGTCTATCCCAGCCTTGAAATTGCTGATATAGTGCATTAAGTCTCTCGATAACCCATGTCCTGAAATCTCTATTCTGCGATAGATACTAATGAAATCTCCTCGCATACACATCAGAGGCATGGAAGATGCTTCTGCTTCAAGTTATGCAGGGCCATTACATAAATGTGAGTGCAAGCACAACTTTTGGATAAAGAAAACAGAAAACAGCTTGGAAAATTCAGGAAGAAAGATAAGGGTAAATAGATCGTATAATTATCTGCTTCATGGAAAGAACACTTTTGGGACAGCTGCAAGAAAATGCAAATAACTGTAATCAATGAAATAGTCAAATTAATTCATATTTTCAACAACAAAAAATTCCCTGGATTTGGCAAGGAAATTTGCATTTTCCCTTGGATTTGTTCTCTGGCAACATCAAGCACATAGCAAGTTAACTATCCCATCAAATGTATTGCATCAGCATGATTAGATAAATTTTTCAAATGAAGTAGAAAATTATCCCATCATCTAGCAGTGAAACACTCGCGAGCTGCAGAGGGAACAAAACCATGCGAAGTAATGGCGGAGATGAAACGCAGCAAAGTGGGAAGCTGCGTTCAGCAAGAAGATTAAAAAAAAAAAAAAAGGCCTGCTGCAACATCGATTATAGGAGGAGTAGATTCAAAGAAAAACAAGACATAGTTGCAGCCAATCACAATGCACATCAATGATGCTGACACAGCTAGATACGTGAGCTCAACACAGTATCATCAAGCTCATGATCGAAGTTTCAGAGCTCAATACATTCAAGCAAGCACGAAAATGGAGCTCAAATGATTCCAATCATCACCCACCAAACAACAATCCGACGCATCACCTGTCCTGCCAATTTCTATTCTCATGAACCCGCGCATTATGCAATCGCCGACCAGCCGAAATGCTAAAGCCGCGACGACCAGAAGGCGCAAGGAAGCACATCGCAATTACCAGTAGTGGGGCCGCCGACAAATCGCTGGAGCTCCACTTGCCCGTGCGCGAACGGGCAACTCTGCCTGTTTTTTTTTATTTATTTATCATAAGGTAGTGAATATTATTACTATCCCGCAAAGAGGGAACCGTTACATGAAAAGTCTAAACATAATAAAGATAATAAGGGTTGAGGAGGATAATTAACCCAATTTGTAGGAAGGGACTTGGCTCGGTGGGCTTTTGTGACCCAATCAGCAACCTTGTTGGACTCCCTCGACTCATAGGAAATAGAAACACCACTCAGTTGGCCCAGAAGATTTTTGCAATCAGCGACCAGCTCTTGGGCCTGCCAGGGGGGCTCATCTCGGCCCAGTAAACAGTCAACCAATGGGAAATTATCAAACGATACGTGGATGTGCAGATCAGTTCCCGCAGAGGATTCCATCCGGAGTTCAATTCGTGCACATCTTTCTTCCTTCACCCACAACAGAGCTTCTCGGATGGCGAGGGTTTCAGCAACCCAGGCAGTCGGAGCCAAGATTTCCTTCGCAAAACCGGCGATCAGCATCCCTGCATCATTTCGGCAAACACCAGCAACCGAGCCCTCCTTCGTCAAGCTACTCCAGGACGCATCGATGTTCATTTTCAGCATATGAGGGTTAGGCGGTTTCCATTTTTCCGAGCTGCTGTGGGCTGTTTGTTGTTGACTGATGCTTCCCTTTCCTTTGGCGAACCATTTTATACAGAGATCTGCTGCGATTTGTGCTTCTTCTTGGGTGCAGTGGGGATCGGCCTTCTTCCCTTGGAAGACCGCTAAGTTGCGGGTCTTCCATATTTTCCCTAATAAAGCAGCGAAACGGATTTTCGGTTTTGATCCCGTCCTTGAGGTGAGGTTATCTAAGATCCATTTGTCGATTCGAGTAATGCACTCTGGATTTGTATGGGCTTGAAAATCAGGGGCTGACCAGAGCGTTTTTGTCCAGTTACAAAGGATGAAGATATGCTCTGTTGTTTCAGGAGCTTGGCCACAAATCTGGCATGTTGGGTTAGGTATCATTTCTCTTCTGTACAGATTAGCCTTTGTAGGGAGAGAATTGCTGTAGATATTCCATAGTAAAAATCTGATTTTGGGGGAAGTCGGAAGACTCCATATTTCTTGCCAAAGTGAATTGGGTATTTGATAAGAGGATGGGTTTTGACTGATGGCGGGGTCAGCTGGGTTATTTATGCATTTGTAGCCGCTCTTTACTGTATATGTGCCCGACTTGTTTGATGTCCATACAAGCTCGTCTGAGTTTGGGTACAAGCTAAGAGGATGGGCGAGTATCTCTTTTACTATGCTATCTGGAAAAAGTTCTGTAACTCTCTGCATATCCCATGCCCTGATCTATTTGTCAATTAAATCAGCAACCATTTTTGGGTCTTCTTTGTTTGCCGGACCTATAATTCTTCCAATCGACAACCAAACATCTTCTCTGATTCGTATTTTCTGTCCATCGCCAACCTTCCACCTAGTTGCCGGTTCAATTGCCTCTCTCCCCACCAATAAACTTTGCCATCCCCATGAAAGACGATTACCTCTGTGTGCTGCCCAGAAATCTCCTTGAGGATAATACAAGCTTTTCAGCACTTGACACCATAAGGAATTTGGTTGTTTTGCAAGCTGCCAAGCTTGCTTTCCCAGCATAGCTTTGTTGAAGTCCACCAAATCTTTAAAGCCGATGCCTCCAAACTCCTTTCTGTTTTTCAAAACTTCCCACTTCTTCCAATAGACTCCTTTTCTAGCTACATTATGTTTCCACCAAAAGGAGGCCACTCTTTTCTCTATAGTGCGACAAATAGAAGTTGGGATTTTAAAAATGGACATTGCATATTGGGGAAGGGCTTGAATAACTGTTTTAATGAGAATTTCCTTTCCCACCTTCGAGATCAATTTCTCTTTCCATTCTTCAAGTTTCCTTTCTACTTTAGCAAGAATCCATGCAAACATTTGTTTTCTTGTTCTTCCCCAGTCAGATGGAATTCCGAGATACTTACCTAGGTTTTCTGAGATAGGTACTCTCAATTCAGCTGCTAGGTTTTGTTTAAGAGTGTGAGGGCAATCCCTCCCGAAGAAAAGGCCTGATTTGTTAAGGTTTATAGCTTGTCCGGACACATAACAGTATTGGTTCAGCACATTGGATACATTCTGGGCTTCTCTTATTGTGCCGTCTAAGAAAAAATGGCATCATCAGCAAAGAGAAGGTGAGAGAGGATGGGGCATGTCGGATTGAGACGAATTCCCTTAATACTCCCATCCTGGACAGCTTTGTTCATTAAAGTCGAGAGGATATTTAACATTATGATGAAAAGATAGGGAGATAGGGGATCTCCTTGTCGGATTCCTCTAGTGGATGTAAAGACATCTGAAGGTTCTCCATTGAGTAATATGCTAAAAGATACCGATGAGATGCAGTGCTTAATGCACTGAACCCATTTCTCATTAAAGCCCAATCTTAGCATGTAATCACATAGAAAGTCCCATTCAACTCTATCATATGCTTTTTACATGTCTAGCTTTAGAATGGCTTGTAATTTTCGCTTCCTCCTTCTCACCTTTAATTGATGAATCACCTCTTGTACAATAAATATGTTGTCTTGTATCTGTCTGCCACTTATAAAGGTTGTTTGCTCTTTTGAAACTATCATTGACAGCCATGGTTTCAGCTTATTTGCCAACACTTTTGCTATAATCTTGTAATTGAAATTACACAGGCTTATAGGTCTGAATTGGGTGATATTTTCTGGGTTTGTCACTTTTGAAATAAGAGTAATATGCGTTCTATTAAGCTCTGATTCAAACATACCTTGAGTGAAGAAGGATTGTACCATACTGAAAATGTCTTATTTAATGATTGGCCAATGATTCTGGTAGAATAAGTCATTTAGCCCATCCGGACCCGGTGCTTTTACTTCATCTCTAGTGACTGGTTTAGTCAGATCGTCATTTATCTCCTCATTAATGACCGCTTGGCATTGCTCTAATACAGGTTGGTAGTTTCGGTCTCCAATTGAAGTGAACAGAGACTGATAATAGTTGCTGATGTGATTACTTAGAGTCTCCGGATCCCTACACCAGGTTTGATCATCTAACCTTAGCATAGAGATTTTATTTCGCTGTCTTCTTTGAACCGTAGTAGTATGGAAATATTTGGTGTTTTGATCCCCCCATTTTAACCAATCTATTCTCGACTTCATGCACCAGGACATCTCTTCTTGTCTCCACAAATCTTCAATTTTCCGGATTATATTGTTGATTTCCTCTCTGTTTTGCTCCCCAATTGTTGTATTTGTTAACTCCATTAGCTGAAAGTTAAGGGGAAAGTTAAGGGGGTTGATCTGTGTTTGAGCATTTTTAAACTTTCTCCTACTCCATTTATGTAATGCAGCAACCACCGGCCTTATTTTGTGTGTAAGACTGATTTCGGTAGAGTTGTTTGCATGCCAAGCTCGTTTAATTACCTCCTCGCACTCTGGATCTTCTAACCAAACCGGTTCAAATCTAAATTTTTTATGACTTTTCTTTTCCTTTTGATGAAGATTTAGAATTAGCGGGTTGTGGTCAGAACCTATTGCTGGTAGAGCAAAAGCCATTGCGTTTGGGTACTTTACTCGCCACTTCAAATTGCAAAGAGCCCTGTCTAGCCTCTTTTTCACTAATGCGCTGCCTTCTCTGTTGTTGGACCAGGTAAAAGCACATCCCTTGCTTTCAATATCTAGCAGGGAACAATCATCTAGAAACGCCCTGAAAGCTGTGATTCTGTATCTATCCACTTCTCTACACCTAACCTTTTCCCAATGGTAAAGTATTTCATTGAAATCTCCAATACATAACCATGGGAGTGGATTGGAGTAGTTGCTTTCTTTAACAATGTGCCATAATCTTAGTCTCGCTTGGAAGTTTGTTGATGCATGTAGGAAAGAGATTCTCATAGAATCGCCGCTATTAAGAACAATACATTTTATTGTGATAAGCTCCCCTGAACTTCCTTCTACTTCCACTTTAATCTCCTCATCCCATATTAATGCTAGTCCCCCTGCAATGCCAACTGGTTCGATAGTGAAAGATGCTGTAAACTTAATCCTTTTCCTCACTCTCTCGATAATAGGATTCTTATTTTTTGTTTCCATGAGAAAAACCAAGTTGGGCCTCTCTTGAGCCACTAGGGCTCAGAGATGCTGAACTGTCAAGGGAGTGCCCAGCCCTCGACAGTTCCAGCTTAATACTATCATCTTTGCTCTGGTGGCTTATTAGGGCCAGCCACCATAGCCCATGTACTCGTCCCTTCCCAAGATTGAATTGGGGCGTCCAATAGTTGCTGTTCATCTACCACAAGCTCCTGTGTTGTTTTCTTTTCGTAAGGACTGATTCGCCGTTGTTTTTTAGCCGCTGGTGCTTTATAAATCGCCTTACCCTTCTTGGTATTTTGTGGAAGACTCTCCTTCTCAACAAGAGATATAGATAATGTTTGGTGTTGATCTGAATTATGTCGTCTAATAACATTCATTTGTTCTGTTTGCTCAAGCTGAACAAGGACAAGTGCCATCAAGTTATCAACTTCAACTGCTATTTTCATGGTGGATTCAATCTCTTTTATTTGAGTTTCCATAACAACTTCTTCTTCAGGGACTAGGGATTCAATTTTACCAAAAAATGTCTTCCAGTAAGGACTTTCTTCTCTGACTTCCGCTTTCAGCCATGAGCCAAACCTACCCAACAGGTCCTAAGCAAGGCCCATCTCTTCATAGGGGTATTTCAGTACAATAATTTGCATAGTGACCAATCCGACCACAGGAATAACAATAGTGAGGTAACCTTTCATATTTGTAGTCGATCCACCATTTCTTATCCCCGCAATTTATTACTGTTCCTGTTTTGAGAGGTTTGGCCAGATTCAACACTATTGTCTTTCCAATTTTCCCCGAGTTATTGCCTCTCGCCTCTATTTTTATCTCCTCAACTCTTCCCATTCTTGAGGCCAGCAGACGTATGGATTCTTCATTTACTCTAGCTCGAGGTAGCCCTATGAAATGTACCCAGAATGCATAATTAGTAAATTTGTAACAATGCTCAGGTATGTTTGGATCACCCTCTCTAAGGACAAGAAGATTACTAGCGAAAGACCAAGGTCTAGTTTCTATCACCCTCCTTTTTTCTTCACTAGATTGGAATATAAACGAGAAATATCTAAGTGCAATTTGCTCATATTTCACTGTATCCACTTTCCATGCCCTTTTCATAGTGCTGCAAAACGCCTGGAAATTAACATTAGGCTTTGAATATAACTTGCCATAGAGAGTTAACTCATTTTGTTTTTGCTCTTCTTCTAGAATGTTATCCCCTAGGTCTGTGATGTCTTGTGATGTCTTCTTCTGACCACAAGTCTCCCATTCGCCTGCATAGCGCTGCTAATCGAAGGTGATTTTCCTCTATATTTGCCATTCCTATTCAGTTGTTAAAAAAGCCGAGACAATATAGGTTTTGGCTATGGAGTGAATGGAGCTCTAATACAAAGTTAATACCAGGAACTTCACATCAAGCTACTGCTGAAACACCAAGTGAGGCCAAACACCACCAAACCAGACGATCCCAACCACTAAAAACTTCTCAGCAACACAATCGCTAGATGGTCATAGATTGGGAACCAGTATAAGGAGAAAACCCAGTGGATCAGATGAGTCGCATCAGAGCTTCCAATATTCGGGGGTCAACCAACGAGATCTAGCTCAGAAGGGGTAACCCATCCAGCGGTACTTTCAGAGATGAAGATTGAGATGATTTGGTAGAGTACCCATCGACATACTGAAACTTTCTAGCCTTGCCCACCAACCAGGGATGCAACAGAATGAAGAAAGGGGTTTAATCAGGTGGAAGATGTCTGAAAACAGCCATGATTGGCAGATTTAGGGTTTGGGAAAGGGACAAAAGGGGAGCTACTATCTATGGGAGATAGAGAGAAAACCTCAAATCGTAGTAACTCTGCCTGTTGCAGTGGCCTCTTTGGTACAAGACGCACAGCTTCGTCTTGAACAGCTTCCTATCGACTATCGTGAGCCGCGACTCAGATCGGTCAGACCTCCCTAGAAAAAATCAAACGAACCGCAACCCAACGCATGACGCGATCCGACCGGCGACCGAATATATAGAACCGATTGGGAAAATCAGGGAGGAGGGTGAGCAATTCCGAAAGCCCGCGTGAGCTGTCGAGCCGGATTTGGACGGCTGAGATCGCGAATCCCCTGCATGTCCACAACGCATCGACGGTGATGGTTAGGAGTCAGTTTTCTCCAAAGCAGAGAGAGAGAGGAGAGCTGAAGGATCGAAATGGAGCTGACCTCGGGAGAGGAACACAAAAATAACTTCTTTTTTTCGAAAGAGTAGCCACATATGTTTAAACAAGATACGAAAATTAAATTCTATGTCAAGAAAACTACATAAAATATATTTCTTAATATCAAATTAAAAACATAATATTAAGATCGACTTTATCGTTATTTTCCACAATAAACTATGATTCATCCTAATTTAATTTCCTTAGATTTATGAATCCCGTATGGTAAACAGAACAAATTTGTTACACCACTATCTACCCACCATGAACTGGACGAGCTTATGATATTTATTGGATTCATAAACAATGCCAAAGAATCATAAATTATAGACTCATGCTTGGACAATCAAATTTTACATATTTGCTACACTCTATCTTTATGTGACATTTCTTTTAAAAAAAAGTAACAATCACCAATCTTTCCTAAAGAATTCTATCTTAGTACCTAAACTGTCAGAATGACTAGTGGTTTCGTGAGTTCTTCAATGAGTATGATTTTTAGACTTCAAATTACCATCTTTAGAACATAATCTCTAGCCTCATCAAAACCATCATATCTTATTTTGAAAAGGTGTTGCAGATGTGTCCCAATCTCCGCATTAGACAAGACACAATTTTAAGCCACCAAAGCTCCCATCACCTAATAAATCATTTTTCAACTGCTCCTGAATGAAACATTTCATGGATAACAGACAAATCCGATTATTCTTTTCATAAATAGAAAATCATCTTTTTATTATTTAAATTTGAATCAGTAAGAACATCAATAGTTATTGAGTTATTGATTACAAATAAGACGACTACAATAATAAGCAATCTATATAATTGGTATTATGTGAGAACCGTGTAACTTGAAGACGCATAAGTACACATTTAGAAAGTTACATAAATCATCGCATAATCAACTTTAGGCATAATATATAACATGCAGTTGTATATGAACTACTAGGTGTTGGAGAAAACTCCTTTATGTTTTGAAGTTGACAAAACTTATCTATGTTCTATTCTGAAAAATGCTAGACTTCTGTAGCAAAGTCTATCTTACATTAGAAGTCTGTCCATTCTGACAAATTCTAGACTGAACGTAAGTGAAGAATAAAGACTTAACCAAACTTGGGATTATCTTTCTTTCTTCAAAGATTCAATTCATACAGGATATATATGGTCTTCTGGTTGGAAATATCACCTACGAGATTGGTTATTTTTATTGGGATCAATTCAGATATATCAAATCATTTCGGAAGGTAAGTTATTTTGGAAAGAATCTACTTATGAAAGCCAAAATCCTAATTATATAGGCAAACATGATTGACGAACTTTCATCACAATTTTCAAACAGCTCGAGATCTCCTTAATTGATTATATCAAACGGGTTGATTGGAAGAATTTCTTTGGAAAATGCCAACGGTTGAGAAGGCATGAAGGAGTATTTAAGGAAGCCTCTCTAGTTGTTCGATTGAGTGAGTGAAAGAAGAATTCCAAAGCCTGAAACTTCCCATTTACTTATTATTCTTTGCACTGTGCTTAAACTTATACTCAAAGGAGAGAGAGACTTATACTGTGATTTCATGAGAGCAATAGAGACTCTTCACTAAGAAGTCAAGATCGCAAGATTGTAAATTCTCTTTTGATTCATAGTGGAAACCAGCCAAAAGGCTGTCAGTGTGAAGAGTGGACGTAGGCTTAATCTAAGCCGAACCACTATAAATCTTGTGTTTATTTTTCTCTTCTCTAAACTCCTTTACTTTATTTGATGTGATTTATTTCTATGCTTTGAGATAGTTGTTAAATTATGAATCCTTCTGCAAAGTCTGTAGTCAACCAAACTTAATTTAAAAGTAAAGTATTTTTACTACATTTCACAAAAATTATGTTTTTCAAACCTATTCACCCAGTCTAAGTATTCTACTAGCCCTTTCAATTGGTATCAGAGCTCGTGTGCTTACTTATTGAAATGTTTTACTTCTAAGCTAAAGATCTACTATGCCTAGTATTTTGGCTCCAGGTTTGGTTGAAGGTCAGAGCAACACTAGACCCCCTTACTTCGATGTAAATGAGTACAATGTGTGGAAGAACAGAATGAATGCATTTCTCAAATCCAAAGATCCTATGGAGTGGGATGTTATTGAAAAATGGATCAACCCCATAGAACATCAGCTTCTGACAGAGGGAGAGAAGTTATTGATGCTGACGAAACAACATAAGCCGAAATTACCAAGAGACACGCTCTTCACACAAAAGTAATCTATTCATTATACTGTGTCTTATCTTCCACTGAGTATAACCGAATTTCTTCTTGTGAAACAGCAAAAGTTTGGGACAGATTACATGTTACCTACGAAGGGACTGACCGTGTGAAGGAAAATAAAATAAACATTATGTTTGGACAGTATGAAGCCTTCAGAATGAAGCTTGGAGAATCTATTACTGATATGTTTAGTTGCTTTATAGAGATTGTAAATAGCCTGGCTTATCAAGGTCAGTCAATTTCTGGATCAATGAAAGTCAACAAACCGCCGCGTGGACTTTCGAAAGACTGGAATCATGTTAAGACTTCAATTAGAGAAACTCAGAGGATCATACCACCATCAGTTGACGATAGGCACGCTTCAGTCATATGGAGTGGAGCATATAAATGATGAAGAATATCATAAAGGTAAGAAATCAATTGCTTTAAAGTCTAACATTGATTCTGATGATACAAATTCAAATGATGATATGGATGATGAAAAGTTGACACTCATGATTAAGAAATTCAGAAAGCTGAATAGAAAGGAAATAAGATTCAACTGGAAAAAGCGGAGCACGCAAAATTTTCAAAAGAAACCAACGGAGGACAATGAAATTAACAAGAATGTTATATGCTTCGAGTGCAAGAAAAAGGGGCATATCAAACCAACTGTCCTTTATTGAAGAAGAAGAAAGGAAAATCTGAGAAGTACAAAAAGGCTCTCAAAGCTTAAACTTAGAGTGACACCGAGTGTGAGGAAAGTAAAGAAGAATATGCCAACATATGTCTGATGACTCACTCAGAGTCAGACTCAGAATCAGAAACACATATTGATTCAAACTCTGACAAAGAAATTGAGATTAGTAACTCAAAAATTCATGTTAAAGTCTCTAAGTATATAAATGAACTGTACCTCAATCTTAAATCCTCTCTTAAAAGGATTTCCGAACTAAAAATGGAGAATTCTAAGCTCAGGCAACAGGAAGTTTCTTGGAAAGAAAAGTTTAAAAGTCTGAATACAAATTTTGATAATTTGAAAAAAAAAAATCTGACTCTCTTTCAAAGGAAAATGCTATTTTGAGAAGAGATATTTCAAATATTACAAAAAGATTTTCAAAATGATCCGAAAAACTAGAGAAAATCCTTTTAGCCTAAATACCCTGTTTTAACAAATCTAGTTTGGGTATGACTTCAAAAACTGTTCCATTAATTGATTTTCTCAAAGTAAAAGAGAGAATTAAACAAAGACCTGCAAAGGGATTTTACAAAAATCATTTTCAAAAGGTTTTTGTAAAACCTATTGGCTGAAGTGCACTCAGATGTTCGAAGCGTAACAACTCAAAACATTTCGAGAAAGAATATCCCAAGGTTTAGAAACCAGTTAAGAAGGACTAGGCAAAGATCGTATTTAATAATAACTCCCCTGGACCCAAGAAAATCTGGGTACCAAAGAAAGTTTGAGTTTTTCTTTTGATCACAAGTCATTATTAAAATAAAGATCAAATGATATTTGGATAGTGGCTGTTCGAGACATATGACAGGAGACTCAAGTTGCTTCATAAAACGTGTTAGACTGAATGGAGGAAAAGTTTCTTTTGGAGGAAACATCAAAGGAAAAATTGTAAGATGTGGAATTATGGAGATTGGAAGCCTGACTATCAACAATGTTTCCTTGGTGAAAAAATTAAACTACAATCTACTGAGTATAAGTCAGTTTTGCGATATTGGTTTCAGAATAAACTTCCAATAAGGCATTTGTTCTGGAACAAGTCAAGACTTCTCTTAATCTTTTACTGGGCGAAGGCATGACAACATATACCTTTTGGACGTAAACCCATAAAGTTCTCAGTGCCTTATTTTTATTCAAGATGAAGCAAGTCTCTGGCATTGAAAGCTTAGCCATGTTAATATGAAGCAAATTGTTAAAGTTTCTTCTAAGAAGCTGGTTTGAGGCCTTCCTAATCTAGCTTATCAGAAGTCTGAATTATGCACTCCCTGCGTCTTAGGAAAATAGGTCAAAAGTTCATTTAAACATGTAAATCAAGTTTCTACTACTCGAGTTTTGCAGTTACTCCATATGGACCTTTTTGGACCAACCAAAATTCAGAGTTTTGATGGAAAGAAATATTGTCTAGTAATCGTGGATGATTATTCTCATTTTACTTGGGTATATTTTCTAGCAAGTAAGTCTGAAACCTTATCTTATTTCTCAAAGTTTTCCAAGAAGGTTCAGAATGAAAAAGGTTATGCTATTTCTAGCATACGAATTGACTATGAAGGTGAGTTTGAAAATCAGGACTTTGCTAAGTTTTGTGATAAATGTGGTTTTCAACATGTTTTCTCTTCTCCATACACTCCAGAACAAAATAGAATTGTAGAAAGAAAAAACAGATCTTTACAGGAGATGGCTAGAACTCTCTTAATAGAGAGCATAATTTCCTCTTGATTTTGGGCAGAAACAGTTTCTACTACCTGCTATATTATTAACAGAGTATTCTTGAGACATATCTTAAAGAAAACTCCTTATGAAGTTTATAAAGGAAAGAAGCCGAATGTTTCCTACTTTCATGTCTTTTGCTGTAAATGTTTTATTTTGAAGAATGTGAATGAGCGATCTGAAAAGTTTGAGGAAAAATCAAATGAAGGAATATTCCTTAGCTACTCAACTTTAAGCAAAGCTTACAGGGTATTTAACAAGAAGACTCAATCTGTAGAATAATCTATAAACATCAAGTTTCAGGATTATGTGCAAATTCAACCAGAACAGGTTCAACTTGATGAGTCTAAACTAGTTCCAGACTTAACAAAGTCTGTCTCACCCCAGCAAAGTTCTGACTTCTAGAGTACAAAATCAAGCAGAACAAGAAGATTCAAACATAACAGATGATTAACAGACTCTTATGCCAAATAACAACTGAAAGCACAAGTTAAGTCATCCCAAAAAACTCATCATTGGCAATATTAATGAAGGAGTTCGCACAAGATCCAAAGCAAGAGAAGAGTCTAGTGCTTTAGCACTTGTTTATGAAATAGAACCAAAAGGTGTAGAAGAAGCATTGTCTGATGAAAGCTAGATAGAAGCTATGTAAGAGGAACTCTGACAATTCAGCATCAATAATGTATGGGAGCTGATTCCAAAACCCAAAGGAAAATATGTTATTGGAACGAAGTGGTTTTCAAAAGCAAGATGGATGAGAAAGGAAAAGTGGTCATAATTAAAGCAAGACTCGTGGCGAAAGGATACACACATGAAGAAGGAATAGACTATGATGAGACCTATGCACCAATAGCAAGGTTAGAAACAATTAGATTATTGCTTGCTTTTGATTGTTTCCAAAATTTTAGGTTATTCCAGATGGATGTCAAAAGTGACTTCCTCAATGGATTCATTCAAAAAAAAGTATATGTGAAACAACCACCAGGATTTGAAAATCCAAAAAAACCAGACTCAATCTACAGACTGAAAAATGCCTTATATGGACTGAAGCGGGCACCTCGAGCTTGGTATAAAATGTTGAATAAGTTTCTAACTCAGAATGGTTTTGAAAAGGGAAAGGTTGATACTACTTTGTTTATAAAGAGAAAGGGAAAGATTTTCTGCTAGTATAAATTTATGTAGATGATATTATATTTGGTTCTCCTAATGAAAATCTCTACAATAAATTTTCAAGATCTATGCGGGATGAATTTGAGATAAACATGATGGGTGAATTAATCTTCTTTTTGGGATTGTAAGACAACCAAAGGAAGGTATATTCATTTACTAGGAGAAATATGCCAAAGATCTCATCAAGAAATTTTGATTAGAGAATTGCAAGAACACAAAAACTCCTATGTCAAGTTCATCAAAACTGGACAAGGATGAAGGATGGAAGAAAGTAGACAAAAAACTATACAGAAGCATGATCAGCTCTCTTCTTTATCTCACTGCCTCAAGACCTAATATCTTATTCAGTGTGTGCATATGTGCTAGATTTCAGTATGATCCAAAGGAATCTCATCTCAGTGCTGTTAAACGCATCATAAAATATGTTGCAACTTTTCCAAAGCTAGGTCTATGGTATCCAAAAGAATAAGACTTTACTCTTCTTGGTTATTCCGATGCCGATCTAGCCAGTTATAGAGTCGACAAGAAGAGCACATCTGGCACTTGTCAATTATTGGGACAATTGCTGGTGTCTTAGTTCTCAAGAAAGCAAAGTACGGTGGCTTTATCAATAGCAAAAGCAAAATATGTTACTCTTAGAAATTGTTGTTCTCAAATTCTTTGGATAAGACAACTAAGAGACTTTGGAATAGAAGAATCCTGCACAGAGATCAGATGCGACAACACAAGTACTATCAATCTCACCAGAAACCCCATTTTTCATTCAAGGGTGAAGCATATAGAGATTCGACATCACTTTATAAGAGATTATGTCCATAATGGAGAGATTATGGTTCAATTTATTGATTCAAGGAATCAACTGGCAGACATCTTCACAAAACCGTTAAAGAAAAACTTATTTAAGTCTATTCGCAGCAAGCTGAATATTATCTCTTCTATCGATTAAAGTCTGAAGTTGATCAGACTCAAAATTTGAAGAAGCTACCTCACTTAAGAATCTCTCAAATCCAGGTATTTTAATTTTTGGAATGAAAATGTATGATTAACGCTTGCCTATTTTATTTTAGAAATTACTATTTTATTAGTAATTTTTGGATTTTGAATTTCAGTAGTTACCTTTTAAAAATTTGTTTTGAAAATGCATTTTTCCGTATGATGCTTCATAGACCCCCTTTTCGTTGTAACGTTTCATTTTCTTTAAATACTTTCTGGTATTTCTTTCGAGCACATCTTTTCAAAATTCTAGAATACCGATTCTCTCTCTCTCTCTCTCATTTTTACTCTCAAAACTCCTCTGCAAATTTCGATCTTTTCTTCACTCGAACATGTCTTCGAAATTCTCCAAGTCTGCATCCCTGTCACACCAACGAAAGTCCTCTTGGATTGCTAGTCAAGGTCCTTGGAGAATGCCAGAAAGACCAATGCATTTCGATCTCACTAGTGAAGACTCTCCGCAGAACTCTCCACAGAACCCTCCGCACCAACCTTTGGAAGAGGAAGTTGAACAAGACGCAGTTCCTCTCCGAACTTTGACACCCCGAGTTCTTTACAAGCATTATGGTTATCTGAAACAGGACGGTACTCCAATGTCCTTTATCACTGATTTTTTGAAAAGTCATGGACATGGGAACAAAACTATTTTCTTAAGAACCATGGAAAGGGTAGGAGTTGCACCAAAGGGTTCAACAGAAAAAGCTTTTTTGCATTTTCTTTCTGATCCTAGATTTAATTCTGAGAATCAGCCTAAAACTAAGGATGATGATGAGTGGATGTTTTCGAATTTTCAACACAAGATGGGTGTGGTTGCTGATGTGCTTGGTGAAAGAACGAAGCTGTTTTGTTCTAAGGAACATAAAAGGGTTTATGCCCAGATGCTTAACAGAGGGGTGATAAACCCTCCAACAATAGATTTTGGCTTTTTGGACTCGATCAAGGTTAACTTAAGGGAAAAGTTGGCCTTTCTTCAACTTGAGAAATTCTGTGCTGAGATGGTTGTGGCTTATCAATAATTGACCGCATACTTCTATTTAAATCTATTTTTCCTTGATCAGAATCGCATTCAGTTTACTGTTGTCGCGACCTAAATTTCGGGTGCACCACCTAAATTTAGGCTAATGGACTACTAAGTTTTTAAACTTAGCTCGGGCTCTCCCAAGCCCATACCAATTCGCGACTTAAGGTTCAAATGATTATTATCTAGGAATCGCCACTAATCGGTTTATGGTAGGTCCATTAGACACCTAAGTAAAATAATGGGAGAATTCTTTTACTCCTACGAACCAAAGACTAAGGGTACGGAGACTTGGTTATACTAGATTTTTCTAATGCCCTTTCGATACCATTTATTTTTAATTTTCAAAAATATTTTTGCAGGCAACTTGAATTTATTTTAACCTAAATTACTATCATGCAATGGGGTGATCACATAGATACTCAATCATTATCAAACATTGAATAAAATAAATTGCACCAAATGAATTCAACACACTAAAGCAAGTAATTATTTTTTTTTGGGTTTTCTTTTGTCTCAAAATTAAAACATGACCTAATTTTGCTAACAAACTATTTCTAATTAAATGAACCCAACATGCAAACTAATTGACATGCACATAATATTTTTGTGTTTTTTTAATTCAAATTCGGAATTAATAAGAACCCTAATTAAACTATCTAAAATGAATAATTTCCTAATTTATCTTAGGGGTTAATTTGACTTAAACCCTATCCTATCTTAGAAAACTATTTTTTAGAAAAATGAGATTATTTAAATGTGCAAACATTATCTAAAATCAATCCTAATCCATTCAAAGAATTATCTAAAAATGCAATCCTAATTTACTAAACCAAAGACACCCTAATGCAAGATTTGATTATTATTTTTTTTTTTATGTTTTTTAATGTTTTTCCAAGACAAGCAATTATATCTAAACAATCATAATATTCGTCAAATAAAGAATTAAAATAATCGAAAAAAATAATTTGTTGTCTCACAGGCCAAATTAATGATTACTCTAATCCTAAACATCACGACATATAAGAATTTAAAATAATTAAAAATCTTATCTGAAGTCTTACGTATCAAATTAATAATTATAATGATTTAACAATTAAAATACTATCAAAATGTCCGAAAAATTAAGATAATTAAAAAAAATGATTCGACCTCTTACGGATCACATTAATAATTACAATAATTTTGGGGCAAAATTCCTGTGATTAATGCTTGCAATATTCCAAAAAAAATTACACCCAATCTTCTAATTTACATAATAACAACTAAATTTGATAAAAAATAAAAATAAAACTACCTAAGATGGAGAACCAAAGGGAGTACGGCAGCACAATGGGTGTAGGCGCAACAATGATTGCTGGCCAGTGCCGGAGCTCCGGTAGGGATAGCAGCGCAGTAGCGGCTAAGCGTTGGGCGGAGGCAAGCAGACCTGCGGTGTGGGCTCCGGTGGCATCGGGTTGTGGTTGAAAGTGAAACTGCAGGTGCGTCGGGTCATGGCTGTTGCAGATCGAGCAGTGGCAGCGCAAGCGAGGCTCACGGGTTCTGTAGGTGGAGGCGCGGGCTCGCGGGTTGAGGGCGAAATCACAATAGTGTGGCGAGGGTTTCGACCGGTGGCAACTCGGGCAACAACGAGCGCGCAGGAGAAAGCGCCGGGGGGATGCGGCAGGCGTTGGTTTGAGCAAATCGCGGATAGACTAAGGGTAGTAGCAGCATCACGGGCGGATCTCAAGCGGTGGAGACCGACGAGGAGGTTCGACAAGCGGAGCAAGGACGACGCGGCGAGATCGGCGGGCGACAAGCGGAGCGTCGAGGAGCACCGCAGGCGGCGGCGAGGGCTGAGGCGCGGACAGAGCGACGAGGTGGTGAGTCACAGAGGTGGCTGGTGTCGTGGTGGCGCGATGGTGGTCGGCGCGGCTCGGGCCGGTGTGGCTGAAGAGACCTCGCGAAGAAGACGACGATGCAGCCCTTTTCCTCTCCTTTTCTTTTTTTCTTTTTGTTTTTCTCTTTCTCTCTCTCTCTCTCTCTCTTTCTTCACGTCCCCTCACGTCTCTTTTCCCTCTGCCCCTTTGTTGACTTTTCTTTTCCCAAAGAACCAAAACCCCTCTTTTCTTTCTTCTTCGAACAAAGAGAAGCTCCCGTATATGTGGCCATGTATTCAATATGTGTGGCCCCCTAAAATCCCTACGTGTTTTTCTTTATATAAGCCATGGATTAGGGTTTTAATTTTTTTCCAAATCCATATCCACAAAGATTTCTTTTCCAAACGCAATATTTGCTTTTCTGATACGATCTCGCAAAGGTAAATCCGTAAAATCGTCCCGAGGATACGGGCTTGGGTCGATTTGTTCTCTTCGTGGGCTTAGCCCAACTTATCAAATAAAAGTTCTGAACAATTAATTCGAACACATCTGTCACCAACCCAATGTAAATGCAAATTAAAAATAAATGCACTTAAAACTATATGCTATGCAATTAATTAATTTTTTTCAGGGATAAAATTAACCCCTATTTTTTTAACGCGATGAATGACTAAAACGGGTTGCCAAAATTTAGGTGTCAATAGTTGCCTCTCTTTGAAGGTGAGCTCGTAGAGGTTGCCTTCAAAGACAAATTGAGACCTAAATTTTGACCATGCACGTGCATTGAATGATTTTTTTTTTGGAAAATGAATTTCATTTTTTAATGCAATTTTTATGATGCATGGAAATGCTAATGCCAAGAAACCTACCTAGAAAAACTTACCTTCAAGAAGGATAGAGTAATTCGAGATAGTTGGTGTTACATGTCCAGAACCCGTACCTTTCTACGGTCGCCCAGAATAGTAACACAGCTTTGCAAAGAGACTGCTTTCCTTGGACCCGTACCTTTTTACAGTTGCCCAGAATGGCAGCAAGGTTTTGCAAGAAATTGCATTTCCAAGATCCGTACCTTTCTACGGTCGCCCAATATGGCAGTGTTTGGTTGTGTCTAGGACCCGTACCATTCTACGGTCGCCTTGACAAATAAATTGATTTTCCACAACCCATATCATTCTACGGTCGCCTTGACGAAGAAATTGATTTTCCATGACCCGTACCATTCTACGGTCGTCTGAATTAGGAAATAGATGTTATCTAAGACCCATACCATTCTACGGTTGCCTAAACAAGGATTCACCTTCTAGGACTCGTACCATTCTACGATCGCCTGAATGGGGAAATAGATGTTGTCTA
Source organism: Eucalyptus paniculata subsp. matutina (assembly GCA_017140255.1). NCBI lineage: Eukaryota > Viridiplantae > Streptophyta > Magnoliopsida > Myrtales > Myrtaceae > Eucalyptus > Eucalyptus paniculata. The sequence continues at coordinate 25,673,954 of CM029445.1, forward strand.
GGACTTGTACCATTCTATGATCGCCTAAACGGAAATTCACTTTCCAGGAGCCGTACCATTCTACGATTGCTTGAATGGGGAAATTGCTTTTTCCAGGACCTATACCTTTTTATGATTGCCTGTTAGAGTAATAAGTGTTGTCTAGGACCCGTACTATTCTACGGTTGCATAAACTGAGGTGTTACTTGGCTAGGACCCGAACCTTTCTTCGGTCACCTAGTCTCGCAATAGAGATCATCTAACTAGGACCCAAACCTTTCTCCGGTTACCTTAATCAGACTAAATCTGGAGGAAAATCTTTGGGGGACAACTCAATCGAGTGTTGATGTAAAGGACTCTGGGTTACGAAAGCACGCCAGGTCGATAAAAAAAAAGGGGGGGGGGGCTACAGAAGCATGCTGGTTCAATAAAAGGGAACCTAGGCTACGAAAGCACGCCATGTTAATATAAATGACACCGGGCTACGGAAGCACGCCGGGTTGATGAAATGGACTCTAGGCTACGAAAGCACGCCAAGTCAATATAAAGGACACCGGGCTACAGAAGCACGCCGGGTCAATGAAATAGACTCTAGGCTACGAATGCATGCCAGATCAATATAAAGGACACCAGGCTACAGAAGCACGTTGGGTCAATGAAATGGACGCTGGGCTATAAAAGCACGCCGAGTCAATATAAATGACAACGGGCTACGGAAGCACGCCGGGTCGATGAAATGGATGTTGGGCTACGAAAGCATGCCAGGTCAATATAAAGGATATCGGGCTACGGAAGCACGCCGGGTCGATGAAATGGACTATGGGCTACAAAAGTACGCCAGGTCAATATAAAGGAACAGCTTGACCGAGTCGAGTGTCGAGAATGGGTAGAGATATACTTACTTAGTGATGTCTCTGATTCTTAGGGATACGTCTTCTGGAACTTAGATATCTTGTGGAGGCTTCTCACCTCCTGGTAGAAATAAATTTTGGAACATCAAGGATGCACCTTGAATGTTCGTGATGGTTTCTCATCTCATAATATCATGAGGCATTCTGAAAGGAACCTGAATGCCAGGAGCTCTTGGGTCTTTGAGAAAACATTATCTATCAGACATGATAAGAGCAAAAATGCATTCACCAAAGAAATAAGCAATTAAGGCTATTATGGAATGCACACTTCAAAATCCACTAAAGTTTTTATCAATTCAATCGAGGTTCATGCATAATGACATTTGCATCACCCAAATTTCCACTGGAGAGAATTATCGTTCAAGACAATTTTCACTCATGACATGGATTTTCTAATAATACCAAATGAGAGACTTTTAGTTAGAAAGAACTTTCACTCACTCTCATTTAGAATAGCTATTTTATGAGAATCACTCCATCTCACCATATCGACAGGAGCCCGAGTATTCTCGCAAGCAGTACGACCTTACCAATCTGAGAGGTCTTTAACATGGACTGTAATGTGGGCTTGGTCAATGGCTTAACCAAGGGATTGTTTGAGTTAAGGCTATTTGAAAGAATAATCCTGTAATCATCTCCGGGTTTACAAATCAAGAACCCTGCAAAATGAGAAAGAAATAATCCTACCCATACTTCTTCGAGTGATAATTATAAACATATGAATTCCTACGTTAATTCAAGTGCCCTAATCAAAAGAGACTTTGCAAGGGACGTAACGTAGGCTGGGTTCATGGGTTGAGAAATGAAATGATCATTAGGCTCAAAGATGTGTAAAGGGTGAGAGTTGATGATCATCTTGGCATTGCCACCAATTTTCTTTTTCACCAGGGATTGTCTTGGCAATGTGCTCCACTAACTGTAAAAGCTCGGTATTGTGTTCTTTGAATGCTGCTCCATGAGTAATGCAACATTTTACAATTGATAGTCACCTCTCTTTACTTTTATTTTATTTTCATCTATGGGCATCGGCCTTGCTTTTACCAGGCACACCACTTTTCCATGTCCCTAGTTTTCATGCATTTTTTTTTCACTTCTTTTTCATGGGCATTGGCCTTACTTTTACCAGGCACACTGCTTTTTCATACCCCTTAGTTCTATTTTGATTTCAATTCTTGCGCATAATACATGCGTCAAGGAATTATACTTTAAATGACACTCGAACTTTCAAGGGTCTTCATTTGTCTCTTACCTTGCCCCAGTGTGGGGGATGATCACCAACTGGGTTTAAAAGAAATGAAATTGCAAGCTCAAGTGGGCTATGCAAATGATATAAGTATGTAGGATAGAGAAAGAAGTGCTCTTCATCATCCCAAGGCACTTAAATTACCACATGAATTCAATGTAATAGCATGACTTGAAGATTTTGCAAGTGAGAGTAAGAAAATTCTTTTCATTTTCCTCATCTCATGATGCTGTCTCACCTCCAATTTGCCCCGATGTGGGGTGATTCTTGACAGGGGTAATTTGAAAGAATTTCCACAAGTGTATAAGGCTCAAAGAAGTTAAGCAATGGATCACCTGTTGCATTTGGGATAGAGAAATGAATGGCCCCTTACCATTTTGGTTGTCATACCTTTTGCGAGAAAACTCTTTACCTTATGGATATGAATTTTCCTACACTTTCCTTACTAGTGTATGAGTAGGGGACTGTGTATAGGATATGGTTTGCCTTTCATCATCCCGACTCATCTCATTTAGTATGCTCAATTCATTCCACATCATTCATTAAATTAGTCTATCTTGATGTTCTTTAGTAGAATTGGTAGACAAAACATGTAAGAGTCATCATGCAAAATCCCATTTTTAAAAAGAGCCCAACAGCTTTAACCATGAAAAATTGTCAAATTCAAAATAATTTACCACACTAAAAGAAATGGTTTTAAACATTCATGTGGGAAATTGTTCCATAATGGGATTGCCTCAGCAATGGATATCCTTAGATTGTCCCTATAAATCAAGACTGAAAATCCGCTTTTGCCCCCTGAATTTGCCATTGCAACCTGATGTGCTTTTTCAGATGCTTTCTCATCAAGCTAAGAAAGTAATGTTCTGAAACACAAAGTAAATGAGTCAGAAAATTAAGCAGGGATAACATAATGCATGCTTTTGGAAATGGCTTGAAAAATGATTTTTTTTTTTTTTTTTTTTTGCAATTTTTGGATGAGGAAACATGAAGAAGCCCAGTCCTCATAATTTCTCCATGGATCATATTTTCTTTTCATTGTTGGGTATCATCACTAGACTGATTTGGTATGCCTCATCATGCCCTCAAAATTGGAAATAAAATTGTAATTTCATTGAATAGAATCAAATAAATTACATTATTGGAATGGAAAGTGCAAACAAGCAAACCCTAGAAACAAAAGCAATAACTGAAATCTCAGAAAGCAGGAAGTCCTAAGAAACTTGAAATCCTAGAAAGCATAAAAAAGACCCCTTCGTAGAGGAGTGCGAAGATAAGAACTTCTTCACTCGGTGACAGCATTTGCGCCTCCGTCATGGTTGGGCAGAAGATTTTTCTGATTACTGCTGAAAGAGAACACCTTTATGTCCAAGAGGTCCTATACCCTATGCTTCAAAACATAGCAATCATCAGTGGAGTGACCAATCTCTCCCATGTGATAGTCACACTTTTCGGAGGGATTATATGCGGGATAATGCTCGGGATTTGGTCGCTTCGGCTCAATAGAGAGTAATCCCTTCTTTCGGAGGACATGCAAAACTTTGGATAGGGGTCTAGGAAGAGGTGTGAACTATCTTCTAACATTATGTCATCGACCCGAGAACTGATGCCCTCCACTTTGTTGCTCAGTAGAAATCTTAATTACGAGAGCACGATTGGATGTATCACAATTCGGTTGAGAATAAGCCACATTAATCTTAGCTTCAAGGTCATTCTCCTTCTTGGTAGAAAACCTCTTGTTATATGGTTCAGTAAACCATCATTCTATTATCCCTATCTCAATTTGTTCTCCCACAAGAACAAGTTGGTTGAAGTTTTCGACGTATATGCTAGCCATCTAGTTACGGAACTCAAACGGGAGAATCGTGACGAACAATTTCATCAATTCTTTATCAGTAGGCTCAAGAGTGATTTGAGCTGCCAGATTTCACCATCTCACGGCATACTCCTTAAATGATTCACTCCTCTTCTTCTCTATCCTCTCAAGATCTTCTCGGGAGGGTGCGATATCCATATTGAACTTATACTGCTTGAGAAATGCGTCAGCCACTTCATTCCAGGTGTCGAGAAGATTGACATTCTTCATCATGTACCAGTTCAGTGCGGGTCCGGTCAAACTCGCATGGAATGATTAGATCATAAGGGCTCATTCTTGACATGTTGGGCCATGTGTACATGGTACATCTGCAAATGAGCTTTTGGGCAAGAAGTGCCATTATATTTCTTGAACTTTGGCATTTTGAACTTGCTTGGTACCTTGACCTTCTCATAAACTGACAAGTCGAATGAAAGTGAACTCTACGACTCTTGCAATTGCTTCACTTTCTCTTCTAGCTTTGCAAAGCGTTTATCTTGCTCTGTCTTAGGGACATTGTCAAGCTTGGCCTTGTTAACAATGACTGATAATGGGTCATCTTCCAGTTCGGGTATGTCGTCATCACCCACTTGGGCCTTGTTTGCTTGCTTCGGAACTACTATCTCGAGGAGAGCAGGTGTAGGAGTAGAATCCACTCTGAGGGATTGGATTTGAGTTGTCAGAAGCCGTATAGAGGTGGCTAACTGTTGGAGTTGGTCTTCCATAGTGGAGATACAATCATGCGTTTCAGCTTGATCAGCCATTCTAGTTCTTAATCATGTAATAATGGATGAATGCGAAGGATCCGTTGTCACCTAATTCGAAGAAATGAACTAAATGAGTACGAAGTGTAAATAGATTGTCAATCCATGACAATAATCTAATCGAATTTTTTTTCATTTTTTTATTCATCAAAAATTCGTACGAGAAGGGAATTTCCTAAAAGAGCTAGAAAAATAGACACCATAACAAGACCAAATTTCCTAGACATGAATTGAAAACAAATTCTGCAAAATTTTTGTTATTTTCCAAATGATTTATTGCATGGAAATTTTCTCATTTCATTTTTGAGTAACAAATGAATTAAATCAAAAATTGACCAAGATTGACATGGACGGACCAAAAATATAAGTAAATTGCATAGTATAGAGATAGAAGACTTACTTCATCAAGGAAAATCGATGGCAACCACATAGACACACGCATGAAATGTGAGGCTCGATTTCTACCTAGACGGCTTAACAAAGTGGAGCTAAGAAGATGATTTGATCATTGCAATCTCGCATTTAACGTGTCAGGTCCCCCTAACTCCGGCTTAGTCAAATGGAATGTCCTATAATCATGCAGTATCTCGAATATGGATAAACACAGTTGACACCATGAAAAAATTTCGGGAAAGAGAATGTCAACCTCTACATAGCAATCTCGCTGTTGAGGAAGTATCATTCTCAACACCATCCTAAGAATCCTATCGCAGCCCAGGTCTGGCAGCAGGTTGTTTGTGCAATAGTGTAGTACTAAATGTAATAAAACATGCACAACAGTTTAAATGCAAACATCACTTCTAATCAGGAAAAATAAATCATTCATCCCAACACCTCCCTGCAAGACAATGGTAAGCAAAGATTACTCCCCTTATACCTCTCCATCTACAAGAACATTTAACACCTTAAATGTTAGGGACGTACCTGGTGTTATCGCTGCCAAACAAAAATATTGTTAAAAGAAAAAGAAAAATTGCCCTAAGTCCACTAAGTGTTTTAATACAAGTCCCACGTGAGTCGCCAAAATTTGTCGCGACCTAAATTTCGGATGCACCACCTAAGTTAAGGCTAATGGACTACTAAGTCTTTAAACTTAGCTCAGGCTCTCCTAAACCTATACCAATTCGCGACTTAAGGTTCAAATATTTAACATGCAAATAATTATTATCTAAGAGTTACCACTAATCGATTTATGGTAGGTCGATTAGACACCTAAGTAAAATAATGGGACAATTATTTTACTCCTACGAACCAAAGACTAAGGGTACGGAGACTTGGTTACACTAGATTTCTCTAATGCCCTTTTGGTACCATTTCTTTTTAATTTTCAAAAATGTTTTTGCAGGCAACTTGAATTTATTTTAACCTAAATTACTATCATGCAATGGGGTGATCACACGGATACTAAATCATTATTAAAATTGAATAAAATAAATTGCACCAAATGACTTCAACACACTAAAGCAAGTAATTATTTTTTTTTTGGGTTTTCTTTTGTCTCAAAATCAAAACATGACCTAATTTTGCTAACAAACTATTTCTAATTAATGAACCCAACATGCAAACTAATTGACATGCACATAATATTTTTGTTTTTTTTTTTATTGAAATTCGGAATTAATAAGAACCCTAATTAAACTATCTAAAATGAATAATTTCCTAATTTATCTTAGGGGTTAATTTGACTAAAACCCTATCCTATCTTAGAAAACTATTTTTAGAAAAATGAGATTATTTAAATGTGCAAACATTATCTAAAATCAATCCTAATATATTCCAAAAATTATCTAAAAATGCAATCCTAATTTACTAAACTAGCACACTCTAATGCAAGATTTGATTTTTTTTTAATGTTTTTTAATGTTTTTCCAAGACAAGCAATTATATCTAAACAATCATCATATTCGTCAAATAAAGAATTAAAATAATCGAAAAAAATAACATGTTGTCTCACGGGCCAAATTAATGATTACTATAATCATAAACATCACGACATATAAGAATTCAAAATGATTAAAAATCTTATCCGAAGTCTTACGGATCAAATTAATAATTATAATGATTTAACAATTAAAATACTATCAAAATGCCCAAAAATTTAAAATAATTAAAAAAATGATCCGTCTTACGATCACATTAATAATTACAATAATTTTGGGGCAAAATCCATGCGATTAATGCTTACAATATTCCAAAAAAATAACACCCGATCTTCTAATTTGATAAAAAATAAAAATAAAACTACCTAAGGTGGAGAACCAAAGGGAGGACGGCAGCACGATGGGTGTAGGCGCAACATCGATTGCCGGCCGGTGCCGAAGCTCCGACAAGGACAATAGCGCGATAACGGCTGAGCGTCAGGCGGAGGCAAGCAAACCAGCGGTGTGGGCTCCGGTGGCGTCAAGTCACAGCTAAAAGCGAAACCGCAGGTGCGTCGGGCCGCGGCTGCTGCAGATCGGGTAGTTGAAGCACAAACAAGGCTCACAGGTTCTATAGGTGGAGGTGTGGGCTCGCAGGTTGAGGGCGAAATCGCGATAGTGCGATGAGGGTTTTGATTGCCGGCGGCTTGGGCAGCAACAAGTGCATAGGAGAAAGCACCGGGGGGACACGGTGGCCGTTTGTTTGAGCATATCGCAGATAGAGCAGGGGCAGCAGTAGCATCACGGGCGGAGCAGGGACAGCGCGGCGAGACCGGTGAGCGACAAGCGGAGCGTAGAGGAGCACTGCAGGCATCGGCAAGGGCTGAGGCACGGACAGAGTGACGAGGTGGCGAGTGGCAGAGGCGGCTGGTGTCGCGGTGGTGCAACAGTGGTTGGCGCGGCTCGGGCTGGCACGACCAGAGGGAACTTGCGAAGAAGACAACGATGCAACCCTTTTCCTCTCCTTTTTTTTTTCTTTTTTTGTTTCTCTCTCTCTCTCTCTCTCTCTCTCTCTCTTTCTTCACGTCCCCTCATGTCTCTTTTCCCTCTACCCCTTTGTTGACTTTTCTTTTCCCAAAGAATCGAAACCCTGCTTTTCTTTCTTTTTCTTTTTTATCTTCTTTGAACGAAGAGAAGCTCCCGTATATGTGGCCGTGTATTCAATATGTGTGGCCCCCTAAAAATCCTACATGCTTTTCTTTATATAAGCCATAGATTAGGGTTTTAATTTTTCCAAATCCATATCTACAAAGATTTCTTTTCCGAAGGCAATATTTGCTTTTCTGATACGATCTCGCAAAGGTAAATCTGTAAAATCTTCCCGAGGATACGGGCTTGGGTCGATTTGTTCTCTTCATGGGCTTAGCCCAACTCATCAAATTAAAATTCTGAACAATTAATTCGAACCCATCTGTCACCAACCCAATGCAAATGCAAATTAAAAATAAATGCACTTAAAACTATATGCTATGCAATTAATTAATTTTTTTCAGGGATAAAATTAACCCCTATTTTTTAACGTGATGAATAACTAAACGGGTCGCCAAAATTTAGGTGTCAACAACTGTCTGTGATAAAGCTTTTATTGTAGATGTTGACATTCTAGTCGATATTCTAGAAGTGGAAAGATGTGGTTTTCAACCAATCAACATCTCCATTGGTCAAGCCACTAGATTCCTAGTAAAGGATAGACTACCAAATGGAGATATCACTTACTCTCGATTGCCAGCCTCCAACGTTTTGTTGCACAAAATTGTTATCAACTACATCAAACCCAAGGCAACCTCCAAAACTGATGTCTCCATATTTGAGGCACGAATTATGTGGGCAATATGCAATGGGATGCGTTTCTCTCTTCCTCATACTATGCTGCTGCACATGTACAGGACAGTCATGAAAGATAAAGGCCAATTGCCCTACTTTGCCTTGGTTATAAAGCTGTTCCGCCATTTTCAGATCCAGTTTCCTGCTTCACTTTGTTCTCGAATTGTTGCTCCTATGGAAATAGGAATAAAAATGATATCAAAAATGAGGCTGAAGGATCTGACTAAGGCCATTGAGCTTTTGAAGAAGGAATCCTCGAGCAAAACCAAGGAAGACCCTGCTATTGCAAGAAAGCGCGAAGGCAAGGAAGTTGTGTAAGAAACTACAAAGAAAATAAGATTGCTTATCCTACAGGATGAAGATGATGAAGATGATCTAACCATTTCTGCCATTGCCCTAAGGAATCTTCAAGGTGGTTTTGAGAAATCAAAGGAAAGAGGAGGAAGAGACAGAGAAGAGCAAGAAGAGGAAGAAAGAACAGAGCAAGAAGAAGCAGAAGAAGAAGAAGAAGAAGAAGAAGAAGAAGAAGAAGAAGAAGAAGAAGAAGAAGAAGGAGCTGAGGATGAAGAAAAAGAAGGTGCTTCTGAAGAGAATGGTGACTCTAATTAAGAAAATGTTGCAATAACATTATCAGAGGATTATGAAGCAACCAGGGATGACCCTAAACGAGCACGAACTGAGACAGAACATCACTCCGGTTCTGAGAAAGAAAAAAAACAAGAAGAAGAAATCTTTTCTCCACCTGTAGGCAAAGAAACAAGGGGAGCTCATGAGAAAATAGGGACTTCTTCTCTGCATTTTGCAAGTGATGCCATAAGCAGATCTCCTGCAAACCCCGAGGATGTTTTTGCATCACAGTTTCCTAAAACTGAGGTTGAAGTATCTACTCCAAGTCAGGGTGCAAGACAAACTACCCTCGATCAAGTTGATGTTCCCTCATCTCTTAATTCTCCAAGAATTCAATTCGCTGAAGCTAAGTGCTCAGACTAAACCAAATGCAGACTATCCAAGGATAATAGAGCTCATTTTGGAGGTTAAAGCTCAGTAATATGCGATGGAGGTTGAGATCTAGAAGCTTCACACTGCCTTGAGATCTACTTTAGATTTTCTCACTAGCAAGGTACAGTTTCTAGAGACTCAAGTTCAGACTTTGAATCAGCAAGTTTCAGATTGTTGCCAAGGTTGGAGAAGTTTATAATCGTGCCAAAAGCTTGAAGCGACAATGCAATCGATGGGGATTTCCAACTCGTTTGAGTACCCGAGACAACCCCGATTCCATTTATCCTTATAATTCTTTTTGAACTTTCTCTTTCTTTTTACTATTGACAAAAATTGGGAGAATGAGTACATATTTGAATTGTTTACAGATTTAGATTTGAACTTTTGATTGCAGATTTGATTTGTTTAAACTTGTTTGAACTGTTGTGTTGGAACTGAACTTTTACTCTGCAATAACCTTTTGTGGTTGTGATTATGGATTTGGGTTGAATCTTCGTCTAAATTGACGAGATTAATGTGTTTTCTGTGGTTGCAGAATCGATGTTATCCAAATCTATAACTACTTTTATAAGTTATCATGTACTGTTAAAGCGTTGTTTTGCAAGATATAAGTTTTTAAATCTGCAGGAAAGTTTTGTCACCATCAAAAATGGGAAGATTGTTAGAGAAAACTCATTTATGTTTTGAAGTTGACAAAACTTATCTATGTTCTATTTTGAAGAATGCCAGACTTCTGTGTAAAAGTCTATCTTACATCAGAAGTCTGTCCACTCTAACAAATACAAAACTGAACGCAAGTAAAGAATAAAGGCTTAACCAGACTCGGGATTATCTTTCTTTCTTCAAAGATTCAGTTCGTATAGGATATATATGGTCTTTTGGTTGGAAATATCACCTACGAGATTGGTTATCTTTATTGGGATCAATTTAGATACATCAAATCATTTCGGAAGGCAAGTTATTTTGGAAATAATCTACTTATGGAAACCAAGGTGCCGATTGTATGGGCAAACAGGATTGACGGGCTTTTGTCACAATCTTCAAACGGCTTGAGATCTCGTTGATTGATTCTGTCCAACAAGTTGATTGGAAGAATTCCTTTGAAAAATGTCAAAAGCCTAAAGCTTCCCATTTACTTGTTGTTCCTTACACTGTGCTCAAACTTGTACTCAAATGAGAGAGAGACTTATATTGTGACTTCGTGAGAGCGGTAAAGACTCTTCACTGAGAAGTCGAGATTGCAATATTGTAAATTCTCTTTTGATTCATAATGGAAACCAGCTAGAAGGCTGTCGATGTAGAGAATGAATGTAGGCTTGATCTAAGCCGAATCATTATAAATCTTGTGTTTATTTTTCTCTTCTCTAAACTCCTTTACTTTATTTGCTGCGATTTACTTCTGTGCTTTGAGATAGTTGTTAAAGTCTGAATCCTTCTGCAAAGTCTGTAGTCAACCAGACTTAATTTAAAAGTAAAGTATTTTTACTACATTTCGCAAAACTTCTGTTTTCACACCTATTCACCCCCCCTCTAGGTGTTCTACTAGCCCTTTCACTAGGATCATTCACTCATTCATCATACTATCATGTATTCTTCCATGAACTAATACACAATCACCTCTTTTGGGAATATGATCACGAATTTGAACAAGAGACATCTCATCGTTATATGATATCAATATTCTCAAACCCAATCAAGGACGCCATTTTAGCAATCACAACTCAATTGGATTCTTAAAACTCTCAAGATAAGGATAGTATAAATGCCAAAACTTTTGTACAGTGCTTACTGAAGTGCTAAAACTTTTTTTCGCTCACTTGAATGCCATAAATTTGGAAAATCGATTACTTGAGTGCAACTTCCGATTTGCCCGCCTGGAAAAGCTGATGTGGTTGCTAGTCATTTGATATGCCTGTCGGATTTTATATTTTCTTTTCTTTTCTTTCTTGTTTTTTTTAAAAGGATGGCAAGGGTTGCCAGTGACCCTCGACTGTTGTGAAATCCTCGCCCAACCTCAGCCATGAAGGCCTTGGGCAAAATCGTCGGGGCCTCACTAGTGGTTGGCGAGAGCCCTTGCCGTCTCACTCTCGCCACAAAAGCCTTATGTGATATCCTGAAATTTGGCTTTACTTCAAAATACATGAGATGGTTATTTTATCAACACACTTATGGTTATTTTACTCGAAACTAATCACTTACGAGTTAACTAATCTATTGGGTAAGGCATAAAGGCTTAAAACGTGAAAGACCAGAGAATTCGATTAAGGATTGACCGCTTGACCACAAGGATCGACAAGAGTCAATACTACACTGTTACAAAATCAATTAGTGAACGGATATAGATCAATTCAACGGAAGTACGCAGTTGGTTCGCGGGTGATTCCGCACAATTACAATATTCGCATCAAATAACAATAAACCGATTGTTCTACTAACCTTATAATCATGGTATGTAATTGAACAATGGCGATTACGTGACAACCGAGGGTCATCCACCATTCAAAAAGACACAAATGTGGATTAAAAATTATCATCCACGGATCAACACGGGAACCCTAAAAGTCATCCGATAGTTTAAGTCATACTAAAGTCACATTCAATCGATTTTTAACCATAAAAAATTAATTTGATTTCGAGTATCGAACCTTCAACAGTCGCAAGATTAATTCATTGAACATCACCTCATTTTTGTTGAATTATCAACAATTTTAAAATTTTCAGAAAAGGAATTATGGTACGAAAATTGAGAACCGGAAAGGGAAAAATCAGACCCATGGCAAAGTTGTAATTTATTGGCCAAAATTTTGGCTTTAAAGATAAAATGAAAATAGAAGGATAATGAGGGGACAAAATGCAATGTGAGGATTTTATGGAGAGTGGGTGAAGGGGTCATCAAGATTTTTGGGGAAAAATCTTCTTTTTTTCTTTATTCTCTCTCTCTCTCTCTCTCTCTCGCTCGTCCACCCCCTTCTTCTGCCGACCTCACTTCATTTTCTCTCCTCCTCATCCCCTTCCCTTCTTCATTTCCCTTTTCTCCATCATCCCACCCCCCATCACTACCATTTTCACCAACATTACCACCGCTCACACCACTCCTCACTACCACAAGTCATCACGCAAGTTGAGCCTTGCCGAGCCACCCATGTCACTATCGCTTGAGCCACCCTCATACTCGCCCATGCCACCATTACTTGCGTCCCTCGAGCCGTCCACCATTGCCATTGCATCACCGAGCCCCCACCTCCATCTCCATCGCCAGTTCACTACCATCGAACCCTCTCTTTGTGGGCATGAGCCTTGAAAGGCTTCGCCGCCTCCATTGAGACTTCGCTCGAGCCGTGAGCATCCGTTCTCGACTCTATCGCACCATCGTCGTCGCTAGCTTGACATCGCCGGAAAACCCGTAAGTTAACTTCCTAATTATGGATTATGGTGTTAATTACGTTTAGGGGTAGATTAGTTTAGGGATAATGATGGTTAGTATTAGTTAATTTTAGTTTAGCCTTAATTGCAATTAATGACCGTTTAAGACTAAATTTAAGTGCGATTAGTTTAAGTAATTATGATTAGATTGATTAATTGTGGCTAGATTAATGAATTGAGTTTAGTTTAATTAATCGTGATTCATTTGATTTATTGTGATTTATTTTTATTTAATCGTTTGTTTAATTAATCGTGATTATTTTAATTAACGGCAATTATTTTTTAATTAATTATAGTTAGGTTAATTAATCGAGTTTAGCCTAATTAATGACATATTAGCCGTTAAGTAGAATTTTATGCTCGTTTTTTCTAGATGAGATTGTGCCTAATTTCGATCGTTTGAGCTTGTGATGCTATGTTATTGATTGCTTAATTATAAGTTTTATTTATTATTTCCAAAAAAAGATTTTATGGGTAAGAAAATAGAGAATTTTGAGGTGTTGGGTTTGGACGCCAAATTTTACGTGCTAAATGAAATAATGGGATTTTAAAATGGAAATGTACAAAGTTTGATGGGTTGATTTGAACTACGTGGCCACGTACCAATATTTTACTAGAATTTTTAACTGTGAAAAATTGCCAAAATTGATTATTTGAAAATGAACAATTCATTTGATTGTCGGTGTGCTTGAGTGGTCATTTAATCGAACCCGTCACCCAACGAGAGTATGGAGGTGATGCCCGATTTTTATCGGATGCCCGGCAAGGGTCTAGATGTTGAGTCCCGATTAAGGCCCGACTGATGCTCCTCTATGGAGCCGTCTAGGTGGGAGTTCAAGATGATACCGTGTTCGATGGGGCAAGAATGATGTTTGGTCATGGCAGAAGACCGCCAACTCGTGTGTTGGCCGTAACCTAAGGGGTCATAATAATTGGAACACATGTAAATGATAATAATGCATTGCGCTTGATCATGAGGTAAAACTATGAGGCACGGTATGAAACAGGCCAAAACGGGTTTTTTCCTTATAATCAGGACCCGTGTGGATGTTTCATGCATGAAAGTTATGTGTTCTGATTATTGACTATGTTTGTTGCATTAATGTTGGCATATATGATGTACTAATATGTAGGAGTGTGCCAAGGCGAGATAAGATTGTATGCCGTTGTGTGTTTAGGCTACCTCCGAGGTGAATTAGCTTTCTAATTGAGGTTTAGGGAATTAACTCACTAAAATTTGATCTCACCCCGTTATTGTTCATTATTTTCAGGCTCGTAGCATGGAACGTCATCACATGAAGTTTGGGCCAAGACGCAGGTGTGCTTGGCATTGCTTTTGGTTGGCCTTGCACTAGAGAAGTTAGGTTAACCCTAACCCCAGGAGATTTTTGAATTGATCGGTAGAAAATCGCCCTTTGGAATAGGCTTGTAATTATTAAACTTCCCAGAGTTAACAAGTTAATATATAACGGTTATGCCTTTAGAAATGTTTGTGGTGTTTATTATCCCTATTGTTTGTTGATTAACCAGGTATTTATATAAATTGCTTCAGCATACCTTTAACCGAAAGATAAAAAGAATGGGTTGGCGACACGTCTTGAGACGTCGCATTTTAATCGATTGTCGGGGGATGTTTGCATGCTTAAGGTTCGGGGCGTGACATCCCCGTCTGAAGTGGTATCAAAGCCTGGTCAGTACTTGAAGTGATAAGATGCGATGGGTGTTGGAATAGTTAGCTAGGAAGTTAGCTAGGAAAAAACATTTTCCTTACACTTATGCTTGTGATTGATTAATTGTTTAGTGTAGATTCTCAGATTTCTAATTCCTAGTTGGAATTGGAAAGCAGGTTTCTGTAAAAATCCTGCAATATGAGCGATCCTGACTAGATGGCTCATTGGAGAAAGGTCGTAGCGGCTTTCACAGGTGCTAGAGGAAAGGCACTGACTCGAGTTGGTGTTAGAGGAAGGGTATCGAGATGGGCTAGTGCTAGAGGGAGAGCACCAATGCAGGCTAGTGCTAGAGAGTGGGCACTAGTTAATCTCAGGGTTGATGAGATTTTGCAAGCCCTAGAAACTTTGGGGAACATGATCAGGCAGCTAGCTCAGAATCAAGATGCTACTATTACCGCTACTGCCACTAGTACCACCAATGCTACTGCTGCCGCTGCTGCACCTACGGAACTCCCAACTGGAAATAGGAATATTAAGGGCATGCATGGTTGCATTTTTATTTTTTGTTCATGAACAGATTTTCTGTTTTTTTTTATTCCCGGGAACAAAAAAAAACAGAAACACGTTTGTTTGCGTTTTTGTTCCAAATCTGTTTTTTTGTTCCCGGGAACAAAATTGGAATAGAAACAAGAAACAAAAAAAAATTATTTCTTGTTTTTGGAACAATTTTTAAGAACAAATTTTCTCTCTCCTTTCTTTTCTTCTCTTTTTTTTCTTCTTTTTTTCTTCTTCTTTTTTCTTTGGCCGGTCACTGGCCTCGGCCATGGCCGGCGACCTCGCCGGAGTGTCACCGGCCCCCAGCGAGGCCAAGCATTGCTGGCCCCTGGCGAGGCTCGGCCTCGCCTTGGCTGGGCGAGCTCGAGCTCGCCCAGATCCGATTAGGCCGAGCTCGCCCAGCCACCAGCGAGGCTTGGTGTCACCGGACCACCACTAGGCGACCGGTGGCTAGGCGAGCTCGGCCTCGCCGGATCGGGCAAGCCCGAGCTCGCCTAGCCAAGGCGAGGCCGCTGGCCAAAAGAAGAAAATAAATAAAAAAATAAAGAAAAAAAGGAAAATTAAAATTAAAAAATTAAAAGAAATAAAAAAAAGGACACAAATTTACCAAACATGTTTCTATTCTTTTTTTATTCCCGGAACAAGTTTACCAAATGCGTTTTTCTAGTCAAAAATTGTTCCCCGAAACATAAATAGTTTTTTCTATTTCTATTCCCTGGAACACTTTTTGAATAGAAACACAAACAAACACGCCCTAAGCGGCCTATGCACAAGCTGGTGAAGCAGTTTCTAAAGTTGAAGCCACCCAAGCTTACTGGAGCAGGTGACCCCGAAGCTGCAACCATTTGGGTCCGAGAGTTGGAGAAGGCTTTTACATTACTGAAGTGCTTAGAGGAGGACAAGGTGACCTTAGCCGTGTATCAACTACAGGGTAATACAAATACGTGGTGAGAAGCCACAGAAGGAAGAGTGTTTTCCGAGGATATGGTTTCGGAGTGGGATGCCTTCATTGAAGCTTTTTATGGAAAGTATTTCTTGAACTGCACTTGAGAATAAAAGATGGCTGAATTTCAGTGCCTCTCCCAAAACCAAATGACTGTGGAACAGTATGAGGCGAAGTTCGTTAAGTTGTCAAAATATGCACTAAAGTTGATCGAGGACCCGGTGGATAGAGTAAGAAGGTTTAGAGATGGCCTGAAGCCCGAAATTAAGGACCCACTGGTACCTGTAAATCTTAAGGATTATGACGAGCTGTATAAGAGGGCCAAGCTAATTGAGAGGAAATTAAATGAAAGGCAGCCACATCTGAGTCACGGTTTGTGCCAAATAGAAACAATAATTGGTTCATGAAGAGGCCGATGACTAGAGTAAAGTATCATATCCCTCCCAATTGAAAATGCAATATTGGAAAGCCAGCACCCAATGCAAATGGCATGTGTCATTTCTGTGGAAAGAAGCATGGATCAGCCATATATCCTACTGTGTCTTGCTAGAACGATAGCTTGCTATGGATGTGGCCAGCACAGCCACCGGGTAAAGAATTGTTCGGGCAGGCCCATGGAAGCAGAGGCGCCATTGACACAAATAAGGCAATCAGTAGGGAGTGCATCGTAGAACGCACAACAGGGCATTCTAAATAGGCCTCTAGTGTAAGGAAGGGTGTATGCTATCACCATAAGGGAGGCGAAGAACTCGTGTAACGTAATTACAGGTGCAGTCTCATTGAACGACCATGCTGCTTATACTTTATTTGATCCAGAAGCCACGCATTCTTTTATTGCTAAGCAGTTTGTTAAGTTAGGGGGGTTAAGTCCAAAACCATTGGAAATGATCATTAGTATATCTATCCCGTTGAAGGATAAAGTGTTATTTGCGGTAGGGTGTTTTGGTTGCAAGTTAGTGATAGGTGAGCGAGAGGAGAAAATATATTTAATTATACTAGCGATGTTTGATTTTGATGTAACAATTGATATGGATTGGCTTACCAAGCAACAAGCTACCATGGACTATTATCGTAAAGCGATTCAATTTAATCCGTTAATGGGGGATAGTTTCGAATTTGTTGGAAATCGAGGAGAACCCTTAGTTACTTTAATTTTGTCACCTGAGACAACCCGGTTGTTGGATGTGGGTTGCCAAGGTTATTTGGCAACCGTAGTTGATACATCAGTTGAAGAGCTAAGGATGAAAGACATCACTATGATGCAAGAATTTTTTGATGTCTTTCCTGATGAGTTGCCTAGTTCGCCCCCTGAAAGGGAGATTGAATTTGTGATTGAGTTGGCCCTTAGGACGGAGCCAATTTCTACAGCACCGTACTGTATGGTGTTGCGAATTGAATGAATTAAAGGTGCAAATGTAGGAGTTGTTGGACAAATGATTCATTTGTCCTAGTGCATCGCCTTAGGGAGCGTCAATTTTGTTCATAAGGAACAAAGATGGTTCGTTTCATCTTTGCATCGACTATTGACAACTCAATCAAGTGACAATCAAGAACAAGTATCTGTTGCCAAGGATCAATGACTTGCTCGATCAACTATATGGAGCTTCAGTATTTTTCAAGATCGACTTGAGGACAGGTTACTATCAGTTGAGAATTAAGAAGGAGGATATAGTGAAGACGGCATTTCGTACGCGTTATGCTCACTACGAGTTCACCGTAATGCTATTTGGATTAATCAATGCCCCAGCTGCTTTCATGGATCTGATGAACCGAGTGTTCAAGGAGTACCTAGACCGGTTCATAATTGTGTTCATCGATGATATCTTGGTGTACTTGAAGAGTCCAAAGGAGCATGAATAACACTTAAGGACAGTACTTCAAACCCTGCGAGAACACGATCTATACACCAAGTTCAATAAGTACAAGTTTTGGCTAACTCACGTAGCTTTATTAGGTCACGTGATTTCTGACAAAGGGATTTCTGTGGACTTGACCAGGATTGAAGTAGTTATGAACTAACCGAGACCAACGACAGTGACTAAGGTTCGGAGTTTCTTGAATTGGCAGGCTATTATAGATAGTTCGTGAAAAGATTCTCTGTGATAGCCATACCTCTGACACAACTACTAAAGAAGGAAAAAAATTTCGAATAGACAAATAAGTGCAAGCATAGTTTCTAAAAGCTTAAGCACAAGATGGCTACCGCACCCATGTTGACCATTCCATCCAGTCCTGGAGGATATGAGATTTATAATGATGCTTTGTATAATGGATTGAGTTGTATGTTGATGCAATGAAAGAGTGGTTGCGTATGTGTCCCGTCTACTGAGACCTCATGAGTTGAATTATCAACGCATGATTTGGAACTGGCAGTGATCATTTTTGCCCGAAAGATTTGGAGGCATGTGGAGAATGGTTCTAGATCTTTATGGATCATTAAAGTTTAAAGTATTTGTTCTCTCAGAAGGAATTGAACATGATACAATGTCCTTGGATGGAGCTTCTTAAGGACTATGACTACAACATCTTGTATCATCTTGGAAAAGCCAACAAGGTCGTGAATGCGCTAAGTCAAAAGTCATCGATTGCATAGTGGTTCAAGAGTGGATTCTACTCGAAGGAGTTCGAGATTCGGATTTCAAGTTTGAGGTAAGCCATCTTTCAAGTCTCATGGCTACCATCAAAATTGAACCGGGAGTGTAGGTGAAGATTAAGATGCTACATTCGACAGACCTTGAAATCTAGAAAGTTCTG
This sequence comes from Eucalyptus paniculata subsp. matutina, assembly GCA_017140255.1. Taxonomy (NCBI): domain Eukaryota; kingdom Viridiplantae; phylum Streptophyta; class Magnoliopsida; order Myrtales; family Myrtaceae; genus Eucalyptus; species Eucalyptus paniculata. The sequence continues at coordinate 25,692,793 of CM029445.1, forward strand.
CAAGAGGATGCAAAAAAGAGGGAATATGATTTTTGAAGTTACTGAGGACGAAATACTAAAGTTTTGTCAGAAGCCCATCATAGCAGTTATAGTATTCATCGGGGCAGCACAAAGATGTATCATAATCTTGTGCCAGTACTATTGGTTGAATGGTACATTGCTAAGTGTCTATTGTGCCAATAAGTGAAGGCCCATCATTGCAAGCCTGGAGGACTTATGCAACTCCTGGAGATTCCCAAATGGAAATGGGAACATATCATAATGGATTTTGTGATGGGAGTGCCGAGCGGTCGACGGGTAATGATTCCATTTAAGTCGTAGTCAACAGATTAACAAAGTCTATGTGCTTCATCGCCGTACAAAAGGACTTTGCATTAGACATATATGATGATTGTGTCCATACGATAAATAGTTTGTCTTCATAGAGTGCTAGTAACGGTCACGTCAAATCAAAATCCAAAATTTACGGTAGCTTTTTGGAAAATTTTGCAAACTGCCTTGAGAACAAAGCTGCAGTACAGTGCGGCTTATCACCCGCAGACAAATGGCCAATTTGAAAGAACTATTTAGATGCTCAAGGATATGCTGTGAGCTTGCTTGTTGGATTTCAAAGGAAGCTAAGAGGAATAGCTTTATCTAATTAAGTTCGCCTACAACAACAGCTATTGGCAGAGTATTAAGATGGCACCAGTTGAAACATTGTATGGCAAGGCATGCAGAACTCCTGTCTGTTGGAAGAAATTGGTGAACACAAGATTACGGGTCCTGAGTTAGTCCAACAATCAATAGGCGCCCATCAAGGTCATTCGAAAAAGGCCTAAGATTGCCCAAAGCAGTCAAAAGAGCTATGCAGATAAACAACGTAGGCCTTTGGAGTTTCAAGTGGGTGAGCACATATTCCTTAAGCTATCACCAATATGAGGTACTTCACAATTTGACAAAAAAAAAAAAGAGACGATAAGTCCGAGGTACATTGGCCCGATCGAAATTTTGGAGCAGATTAGGGCTTTGGCCTATCGTCTCGCGTTGCTGCCGAGAGTTGCCCAAGTGAATGATGTCTTCCATGTATTGATGCTAAGGAAGTATGAACCTGATCAAATTCACGTGCTAAATTTTGAAGAAATAGACATGGACGATAGGGTATCGTACAAGGAAAGGCTAGTTCGAATAGTGGATCGAAAGAAACAAGTGCTACGCAACAAGACAATTCCCTTAGTCAATGTGGTCTGAAAACGCCATGAAACGGAGGGAGCCATGTGGAAAAGTAAAGAATCGATGAGGCATCAACACCATCACATTTTTGTTGAAGAGTTGTAATAGTTCAAATTTCAATAATGAAATTTCTGTAAGAGGGGAAGAGTTGTGATATCCCAAAATTTAGCTCTATTTTGAAATATATAAAATGGTTATTTCATCAATGCATTTATGGTTACTTTACTCTGAATTGATCACTAACAAGTTAACTAATATATTGCGTAAGGCTGTAAAGGGTTAAAATGTGAATGACCAGAGAATTCAATTAGGGATCGACCGCTCGACCATAAAGATCGACAATGGTCAATACTATACTGTTATAAATCAATTAGCGAACGGATATAAATCGATTCGACGGAATTACGTAGTCGGTCCGCACGATTACAATATTTGCATTGAACGATAATAAATTGATATTTCTATTAATTTTACATTCAGGGTATGTAATTGAACCCGAGGGTCGTTCATGATTCGAATAAACACAAACGTGAATTGAAAATTATTGATCACGGGCAACCGTGCGAGGACCCCTAAAAGTCATCCAATAGTTTAGGTCATACTAAAGTCGCGCTCGATCGATTTTTAACCATGAAATTTAATTCGATTTCGGGTATCAAACCTTTGAGGGTCGCAAGACTAATTTATTGGATGTCACCTCATTTCCGTTAAATTATTGGTAAGTTAAAAATTTTCAGAAAAGAAATCATCGGACGAAAACGAGAACCGGAAAATGAAAAATCGGACCTAGTTGCAATTTGTTGGCCAAAGCTTTAAAGATAAAAGGAAAATAAAATGATAATGAGGGGACAAAATGCAATGTAAGAATTTTATGGAGAGTGGGTGAAGGGGAAATCAAGATTTTTGAGGAAAAATCTTTTTTTCCCTCTCTCTCTCTCTCATCCACCCCCTCCTTCTGCCGACCTCACTTTATTTTCTCTCCCCTTCATTCTTCTTCTTCCCCTTCTTCTTTCCTTCTTCCTCATCCCCTTCCTTTTCTTCATTTCCCTTTTCTCCATCATCCCACCCACCCCCCCCCCGAATCACCACCATTTTCACCAACATTCACCACCACTTTTCACTACCATCTCCATCACCACTCACCACCGCTCACACCACTCCTCACCGCTAAAAGCCATCACCCAAGTTGAGCCTTGTTGAGCCACTTATGCCGCCACCGCTCGAGCTACCCTCATCCTCACCCACGCCGCCATTGCTCGCGTCCCTCGCGCCGTCCGCTATTGCCGTTGCATCGCCAAGCCCCCACCTCTATCCCCATCATTGGTTCACCGCCACCAAACCCTCTCTGAGCCTTGAAAGGCTTTACTACCTCCATTGAGACTCCATTCAAGCCATGAGTATCGCGTTCTCGACGCTGCCGTAGCTACGAGCTCGTCATCGTGGAAAACCTGTGAGTTAACTTCCTAATCGTGGATTATTGTGTTAATTACGTTTAAGGGTAGATTAGTTTAGGGATGATGACAGTTAGTATTAATTAATTTTAGTTTAGCCTTAATTACGATTAAGGATCGTTTAGATTAAATTTAAGTACGATTAATTTAAGCAATTATGATTAGATTGATTAATCGTGGCTAGGTTAATTAATCGAGTTTGGTTTAATTAATCGTGATTTATTTTTATTCCATTGTGATTTTTAATTAATCGTGATTAGCTTAATTAATCGCAATTAGTGTATTTAATGACAAATTAGCCGTTTAGTAGAATTTTATGCTCATTTTTCTTGGATGAGATTGTGCTAAATTTCGATCGTTTGAGCTTGTGATGCTATGTTATTGATTGTTCAATTATAAGTTTTATTTATTATTTCCAAAAAAAGGTCTTATGGGCAAGAAAATAGATAATTTTGAAATGTCGGGTTTGAACACCAAATTTTACGTGTTAAATAAAACAATGGGATTTTAAAATGGAAGTGTGCAAAGTTTAATGGGTTGATTTCAAATACTTGGCCATGTACCAATATTTTACTAGGATTTTTAAGTGTGAAAAATTGCCAAAGTTGATTATTTAAAAATGAACTCTTTTGTTCTGGACTAATTAATGGCAATAAGAATTGGTTTGATTGTTGGTGTGCTTGAGTGGTCATTTAATCACACCCATCACCAACGGGAGTATGGGGACGATACCTTATTTTTATCGGATGCCCGGCGGGGATCCGAATGTCGAGTCCTGATTAAAGCCGGATCAATGCTTCTTTATGAAATACAGTCTAGGTGGGTGTTCTAGACAATGCATGCCCAATGGGATGGGATGATGCTTGATCATGGCGGAAGACCGCCAACTCATGTGTTGACTGTAGCCAGAGGGGTCATAATAATCGAAACATGTGTGAATGATTATGATATATTGAGCTTGATTATGGGGTAAAACTGTGAGACACAGTATGGGACGGGTCAAAACGGGTTTTATCTTATAATTGGGACCTGTGTGGATGCTTGATGCATGAAAGTTATGTATTCTAATTATTGACTATGTTTGTTGCATTAGTGTTGGCATATGTGATGTACTAATATATAGGAATGTGAGAAGGCGAGGTAAAATTGTATATCGTTGTGTGTTTAGCTGCCTCCGAGACAAATTAGCTTCCTAATCTAGATTTAGGAAGTTAACTCATTGAGATTCTATCTGACCCCGTTGTTGTTCATTATTTTCAAGCCCATAGCATGGAACATCATCACGTGCGGTTTGGGCCAAGACGCAGGCATGCCTGGCATCGCTTTTGGTTGGCCTCATGCTAGAGAAGTTAGGTTTACCTTGACCCCAATAGGTTTTTGAGTTGGTCGGTAGGAAGTCGCCATTTGAAATGGGCTTGTAATTATTTAATTTCCCAAGATTAACATGTTAATATATAAACGTTATGCCTTCAGAAATGTTTATAGTATTTACTATCCCTGTTTTTTATTGGTTGACTGGGTATTTATATAAATTGCTTCTACATGCCTTTAATCGAAAGATGAAAAGAATGGGTTGGCGACACGTCCTGAGACGTCGCAACTTAATCGACCGTTGGGAGATGTTCGCGTGCTCAAGGTTCAGGGCATGAGAACCCTCACCCGCAGCCGTCTAAAGCCAACAAGAGCCCTTCAGCCTCGTCGGCAAACCACAAAGGCCCTCACCACCTCACTCTCACCGCTAACACCTTGGGTGACACTAGTAGCGAGGGAGGCCACAAAGACCCTAGCTCTTGGTCGCCCATGGTCGGCAAGGGCCTTTACGGTCGAGAACGACGCAGCTCTCGCCCAATGTGAGTGAGGGTTTCATGGCTAGCCAAGGTTGCTAGTGGCCCTCGCCGGCCCTAAAGAAAAAAGCAAAAAAAATATATATATATCATGAGACGTTCGGTTAGAAATGGCTCCTAAATGAGCGATTTTACTCTAATTTGACACTCAAGTGAGTGAAAATAATTAACACTTAAGTAAGCATCGTACAAAAGTGTTGGCACATGTACTATACTTACCCTCGAAACTCTCTCATATCGAGGATATAAACTTTACTTCTTATATATACCATATAAATATGGTTTTAACTTTTGTGACAAGGGCAATTTATCAATAAAATCACATATAATGCCAATTACACTATATTATTCATTAATACATGTTGAACATTATATGTGTTATCAATGAATCAATGCTCCAAATTTTCTTTATGTGATGATATATATATGAGTTTGCACTTGTATTTCCAAAATCATAGAAAAATACAGAAAAATTAGCAAAAGTACCATTAAAAATGCATATTTTAGGTTCTATACGTATTTTCACATGCATAAAATTATCAAACATAAAAAATAAATATACTACAGTGTAAAGCATCTTCATACGAACATATGGATTCCAAGAACACCCCAACCGAAGGCTGCAGAGAAGTTGACCTTGTTGTTGTAGTTGTGCCGCCTCTGCGGCTTTTGTATCTCGTCACCCTTCCACTTCTTTTGTTACTACATTTGAAGTGCAAGTTACTGGTGTCGAGATCTTTTTGTACATTTGGCTTTTCTTAATATATATCTTACCTTTACCAAAAAAAAAAAGAACACCCCAACCGAACCTTTGATGAGTGCGCGGCACATGCAGTGCACACGCAGGATGCTTGGACCTATCTAACCACCAGTCCAACTGGTCAACAGTCAACGACTGGTCTAATCGATCTAGATGACCGAGAACTAGGTCGATCAAGTCAACAAGTCAAGTCACAGGTCAGGTCAACTATTGACCAGGTGGGGGTCACGTCAACTGTTGACTAGGTGGGGGTCACTGTTGATTGGGTCGAGTCACAAGTTGGGTCGGGTCGATTCGCGATCCTAGCACGTCCCCACACGTGGCCGTATGTGAGGGTGTGTGGAGCTCGTGAGGGCCTGTCTTCAACACGCGTCAACTCCCAGCAACGCGTGACCGTGCATGGAGGCATGTGCAGCCTCCCCCGGTGGCGCGCCGGCCACGGTTTTGCTAGTCTCAATGAACCCATTCCGTTTTTGTGATTAAAATTGACTTTTATTGAACAAAAAATCATGAAAAGAGGACAAAAAAACTATGCATTTGAGTTATGGGCTATGGCAACTCTAATATCACATGTAAGACGCGAAAGCGCAACCCAAGATCTCCATAACTAGAATAAAAAACATATATAATTGAGTAGAAAGATTAACGCACCTCATTTGGACCATCGTTCTTGATGCGGAACGGTGACAATCCAAACTCAAGAATTTCTCCTCTATTGCCCTCTATATTTCAATGAAACTACCTCTCACCCTTAGCGCTATGCAAACACTTTTTTGTGAGGATAATTGTGTGTGTTAGGATTAGAGGGGAGACTTGAATATTATTTATAAAGTTTACCTTCTCATTATAGGCCGAACTCAACTCGGCCTACACTAGCCAATCCCACATTAAACAAATTAAGAAACTTTCCATCTCACTTTAGACTAATCCCGTAAAAGGGTAAATTATAATATTAGTTAATGTAGCCCATATTAGGAAAATTCTTCCAGGTATAAGTAAGCTTGCTCACATATAGTTCATGACTGTGGTGTCATTAAGTAACGCCTGGGGATGCAAAGGCTGATTTCATAAATGGTTTACGAAGCTGTGGCAAATTGCATAATGGGCAATGCATAAGCACAAGCGCTCCATTAGAGTTTGGCGCACTAAATTTATAAAAGTCTTCCTATCTCTAACATTCTTGAAGTTATTTATTTATTTATTTTCTCAACATGATTTAAAAATTTTAAATCCTTTCAAGTTTCAAGTTAATGTTATTCAAATTTATTGAGATCACCCTTCAATTTGATTGACCTGATGCATCCTATGAATAATCCTTGAAGATAAGCCACTCTTCTAGTATGTACATACAAACTTACAAAACAGCATAATGTTGCCTTCTAATTTATAAAGAAAATTGTCCAAAAGGTCATAAATCTATTGTACTTTTGCAAATTCAATCATAAACCCTTTTATTTTGTCAATTCAGTCATAAATAATTTCATTTCTTGCCAATTAATTTCATCTTGTCAATTTTGATCGAGAAAATGTTGATGTGGACGTTGGCAGCATCACATAAAAGACATGTACCGACGCCGACATTGACATTTTAGTAATATTTTTTTTAATTTTTTAATTTTTTTTTCTTTCTTTTCTTTTTGGCTTTCTTCTTTTCCTTTTTCAGTGAATGTCCACCAATCACAGCCGACAACCGCCTGGCTAGCCTTGTATGCCATAGGCAAGGCCCAGGTGGGCGAGGGCAAGCCCTAACAAGGGGAACCCTTGCCTTGGGGCGGCCCAAGCAAGTGTCAGCCTCACTTAGGCCAAACCTAGTGAGGCCAACGCTCACCCAGGCTAGGGCGGCCTTATCAAGTGAGGGCTTGCCAAATCTAGTTTGTGCGAGCTTTGGTGAGGCCGGCCCTTGCCTAGGCCAAGGCGGCATTGCCTAACGTTGCCGTCACCTAGTCGATGCCTAGCGAGGCTACCTTGGCCCAGGCAAAGGTTAGCCTCGATTGGCCTGTGTGAGGGCCCCCCTCGTCGAGGCTTGCCCTTGCTTAGCCAGGCCTTACCTGTGGTGGGCAAGGCCAGCCGGTCACCGGACAAGAAAAAGAAGAAAGCCAAAAGAAAATAAAGAAAAAATATTAAAAAAATAGTAAAAATTCAAAAAAATATTAAAATATTATTAAAAATTATTCACATCAGCACCTACAATCCTATGTGGCATCGTCGGTGTCTATGTCAACATTTTCAAGCCAAAATTGACCAGATAGACTCAATTAGAACGAAGTAAAGTAGTTTAAGACTTATTGACAAAATTGTAATAGATTTAAGACCTTTTGGACAATTTTCCCATTTTATAATTTGTATGTTTCAGGCTGGACAATCATTTATGAGATTCACCCATACTTTTAAACTTTACACTATTGAAGTCACGCCTTCACATAACATTATCTATATATCCATGCTACGTTGAACCAATTCCTTTTCAAGGGCACTTGAGTGGGTTGACAGATGCAAATGATAGGAAGCATGACTGACTTACTTGCAGCTACCCTTTCAAGATAGAGATGATCGAGTAACGATAGTGGCATTGAATCCCATCTCGAAGGGAGAAGAGGTTATCTCATGTGGCTTGTTCTGGCTAAGCATATGCTCGGATGAATTTATTCAATTTTAGGTGAAAGGCAATGAAGCTTAGTTCTCTTATAATGAGCATATACACAACTGACATGCAAAAAATCGTGAAATATTTAGATTGTAAAATATTGTAGGTCACCTATTTAAATATAGAGGAGGATTTATCCTTTGAAAAGAGGCAGACACGACTTGCAGACTATGGTTTCACCTGCAAATGCCAAGAAAAATCTTAATAGACACTAATACATAAGTTTGCATCTATTATTCATTCACACCACAAATAATTTTTAAGTTTTCGGTGTAACTATGGGATGATAGCTTAGTGGAGTACTGTGACATAATTACGACTCAATTAATGATTGCGATTGATAGATAGATAGAATATAAGAGTACATCCATGTGCATTAACTCCCCGAGCCATTTTCCTTGGGACGTTCTGGGAATCTAGCATATTTTCTTGAATGCAAAGAAAAAAGAACACACGAGGCAACAAGAAAAGCAACAAAACTGAAGCAAGGTGGACATTCGAAACAAAATTTCAGAATATTCGCTCCGTCGATCCACTCGAAGATTCCGCATGACGGAGGGGGAATTATTTTAAGCATATTTCGCACAACTTTTGACAAGAAGATAACTTGACACGTAATGGTAAATAGTAACTAGCTGATGCGGACTTCGATTGGTCAAACTTGGGCGGCAGGAAAGAGAGTTAAATCATACGGTGGGCGACCTTCGCGGAAAGGAAGAGGCCTCGCGCGGAAAGACATCGACAAGCGAACGACTTCAATCATTGACCTTATACGCGGAATGAAAGAGAGTGGAAGTCGCTGCTCTTTTTAATCGTGCCTCCAGGCTGGGCGAGAATATCTCGGACGTCTTAAAATGGAGATGAAATTGATAAATTTTAAAGAGAGCGGACTCTTTGGCGATTTTAAACGGGAAAGTAGAGGGCTATAAAAGTAAAGGAATTGAAAATGCAGGTACGAAAAAATTAAAGGTTGCGAGAAATGTAAATGGTACCAGCAATTGAAAATTGTTGAAAGGTAAATTTACAGGAAAATAAATACGCAAGAACATGTGTTCCATAATTGATTAGACAATCTTTATAAAGATTAGAACAATCATGGATTTTGAATTCACAAATAACTTCTTAGTACTAGCAATCATCCTTCCGAAATCTGTAAATGATCCCTTTTCATCAAACAGTGATATCCACAAGGACTAACGAGTTCCAAAATTATAGGGACGACCAACTAGCAATCATGTGATCTTCGAGTTTTAGCACTTAGCAAAATCTACAATAGCTTGATGCCAATGACTTTATGAGTGATTTATTGATTTCCTTCGAGTTGTCGATGGTGAAGCCCCTTGTCGATAACTTTTGCAATGTTTAGTTATCATGTCCGGTGTTTTCCTAATTATTGAGCTCATAATTTCAGGCACGGCCTTGCTGAGCTGCATGAATCATTCCTGCCATCCCAACAGCATAGCTTTCAAAAGAGAGATGGTATAAGTAATCCTGGGCACATTTTGCTTTTAATGGTGACGTCGTTAATGTTTAGTGACGCCAGGAATATGAAGGCTGATTTTCATAAATGGCTTATAAAGCAAAATGGGAAACTCCTTAATGGGCAATGTGTAATCGCTCCATCAGAGTTTGGCGCAATCTTTTCTTAAGGTCTCTGCATCTCTAGCATTCTTGACGTTTTTATTTTTTTCTTTGGCATAGTTTACGATTTCAAATCCTTATGAGTTTCATGTTGACATTATTAAAACTGACTGAGATCACTCTTCAATGTGATTGACAAGATGCATCCCTTTCGACGATCCTTGAAGGTCAACCGCTCTTCTGGTTCTTAGATACAAATTTTACGAGCATAATATAACATTGCCTTTTATCCATAACTTGCATCTCATAAGCCGTTTAATCATTTTACGAGATACGCTCACGCTTTTGAAACTTCAGACCGGTGAAGTCGTGCCTTCTTCGCATAACATCATCTATACCTATGGAAAAATTATCAAAAAAGTTCCATGCATATGGCACTTGCACCAGTTCAGTCATAAACATTTAATTTAATTAATTTAGTTCCAATTTTTTTTTTTATCAGTATACCAATCGACCAGAGTACCTAGTGCTCCGGCCTAGGTCCTCGACACTCCAACCTTGGTCCATGAGGCTAGCACAGAGATGTCATTGCTTGTGCCTGGGTCCCTAACAACTAGGCTCAAGTCCTCGATGCCTGGCCTTAAGTCTATCGAGGACAGGCCCTTAATTTTGGTCATCGGAACTTAGGCTCGGCATTGACGAATAGGGGCTCAAGCCCTGGGATCCCAAGCTCAGCCTTGATGGACTCATGCACGGGTAGGATCCTGGGCTTCAGCCTCGATGGATCCGAACTCAAGCATGGAAAATCTGGGCATTAGCACTAAAGTTTCAAGCTCAGGACCTAGGCACAAGTTCCCAAGTCTCGGGCTTAGTGTCGATGGACCTAGACTCGAGCATCGAAGACCCACACATGAACACTAGGGTCCCGAGCTCGGCCTTGATGAACTCGACCTTAATCTCAATAGACTTGGGCTTGGGCCTAGGGAATTTGGGTATAGGCATAAGGATTTTGGGCTCGGCCTTTGTCAACCCAAACTTGGGTACAAGTGCCGAAGTCCTAAACCCGATCTTGATGGACTTGAGCACGAGCATCGAGGTCTAGGGCCTGGGCCTCGTTGGACCCAGACTGAATGCTAAAATTATATCTTCAATTTAAGCTCGTTTCTATTTTCTTATTTGGATCGGATTTTCTTCAATTATCTGACAAACGAGGCACGCGTGTTCGGGGGTCTTCAATTTCTTTGCCCAGAGCACCAATGGTGTCTTAGTCCAAGATGCACGCCCACCCAATGGTGGGGAAGTAGAGCTTGGTCAAGCCGGGGGAACGTGTGCTAAGACACCATTGGTGCTCCCCGGCGGTTATCATTCCATTTTTATAACCCGGAATGGTGATTCCGATAACCGGGCCTTTGTTTAAGGTCCTTAGTCTGGACCAGGGGTCTTCAATTTCTTTGCCCAGAGGGCTGCGTGTTTGGTGGAGATATTTATCCAAGTTTGACCAGATGGTGGACTCATGGAAAATTGAAGAATTTTCTTCCTTGACCGTACGAAAGAAAACGCGTGAGATCACGAAGTGGTTAGAAAAAACGGATAAAATAAATCAAAATCCGGGATTTCTTTGTCTTCTTACTGTTACAAGTGACAGCGTCAAGTACCCTCTCACTTTCTCAAGCCTGGCCTCTCTTTCTCTCTCTCTCTCTCTCGTCTCTTGAGCGGCGCTTTCTCAGATCTGGCCTTCTCTCTCTCTCTCTCTCCTCTCGATCGTCTCTTGAGCGGCGCTTACTCAGATCTGGCCTCTCTCTCGACTCTCGAGTCTCTCCTGCGGCGCCACTCGATCTTTCTCTCTTGCAATTATCTCCTGACACCTCTCTCTCTCTCGGTCTCGCGGGTCGCGGCCTCACCTTTGTCAGTCTGCAGTCAATCGGCCCGCTCTTAGGTACTACTCTCTCTCTTATCGGTTTGGATTTGGATTTCTTCGTGGACTGTTTCGATTTCGGTCTGCTGTGGTTTCGATTCCTTTGCTCTTATGTGCTAAATGGTGGGAGTGTCATCGGTCGTGGTGCAGATACAGGAGCTGCGACGAGCTCACTCTGGGTGCGACTCTCCCTATCTCTTACACCCGCGGAGGAAGAGAGTTCTCAGGGGTCGGTGGTAATGGCTTTTCCGATGGCATTTTCATTTGATGGATGACGATGACGATGATCTCATATCTTCAATGATTTTTCATTTTTATAGAATTTCCTTTTTCTTCCTTTTGATTTTGATTTGTGGATGGTGATGTGGGGCCTCCCATGGATGCATGATCCAACGGCTTGTTTACTTTCTAGTATGCAGTTCTTTAGTTGCAAGCCGAAAATTTTATAAGGGAAAAGATTTTCATGTGAATTTTACATGTAGTATACTTTTCCAAATAATCAATTACGGTATTTTATCACCTTTAGGTTCCATTTATTTCTCAAAAAATGTGATATTTCTGAAAGTATTTTTCAGTAAATCATTTTTTAGTAAAATGACAATATTTTTGGATGTTAAATCGAAACTTGAAAATTATACAGAAAATATTTTCCGTCATTTAATATGGAAAATCTGATTTGATTTTCCTAAATAGACATATACTATTCAAGTCTTAGATAGTGGAAACCCCAATACAGGTACTAGAGGCTCAAGTCTGGCCACGATGGACCTTGACCAGGGCATTGGGGATTCGAGTTCAGGTATCAAGATTTCTCACTCAGCCTTTGTGGACCCTAGCCTGAGTGTTGAAGCATCAGGCTAGGTCTCGATGGACCTGGGTGTCAGCGTCTGTGGCCCGAGCTTTGCCTCGATGGACTTGAGTGAAGGTGTCGAGATCTAGGTTGGGGCACCAGATCCAAGTACAAGCACCAGTATCATGAGCCTAGCGTCGGTGGACACGGGCCAGTTCTAGAGACCAGGTGGGATGCTAGGGACCTAGGAACCAGTTGGAGTTTCCATGTCCAAGCGTTTTTTAAGCGAGGACTTTTTCCAAGACATAGCTTTGTGCTTTCGCCTAAACAAGCACGCTTAACATCGGACTCTCATGTAATCCAAACCGTCATATAAAAAAGGTAAAAACCAATCTTATAGGGGAGTCCAATAAATTTGAATTTTTTCTCCTGAGTCCAATCGAGCAAAAGAATAGGGTATACTTTATACCAATTTGTTTGATGTCTGGCACTTTTTTCTACATAGATGAAGCAACGGTTGATAAGGGTGGATGTCTGGCAGTTTTTTTCTACATAAATGAAGTAACAGTTGATAAGGTGAGCGATCGGATTGCCTTAACTGGAAATTGGACCAAATCGGTTTAGAACCAGTCCTAGACACTTTATTTAAGAAGATTAATAAAAAGTAGATGCAACTATGGAGAATATAAGCTGTGGTAAGCTTAAAGTACCGGGTGGGGGGGGGGGGGGGGGGGGGGCTCAACTGACAAGACTATAGTATTCATAGTCTGAAAAAGTAGTATATGCTGTTATTAAGCGATACTTTGATGAATGATCTAATTCGCGGGAAAGAGAGTGGAAGTTCCTACAAGACTATAGTATTCATAGTCTGAAAAAGTAGTACATGCTGTTATTAAGCGATACTTTGATGAATGATCTAATGCGCGGGAAAGAGAGTGGAAGTTCCTACTCATCTTGATCGGGCCTGCCTCGAGAAATCTCCTCCAGCACTGCAAAAAGAAGTGACTGGAATTTTTACTCTGTGTTATTAGATGGTGAAGGAAGGGGCCAATTCAGGGACTGCAACAGATGCCATCTACGACGTGTTCTTGAGTTTTCGAGGATCAGACACTCGCAACGGATTCACAGATTTCCTTTATGTATGCATGACCAAGGCAGGAATCCGCACTTTTAGGGACGATGAAGAGTTAGAGCCGGGCAAAAATATCTCGGAGATCTTGCAAGAAATAAAAAATTCCCATATATACATTCCTATTTTATCTGAACACTACGCCGAGAGTGAATGGTGTTTGCGAGAGCTGACACTAATGGTGCAACAGATGGTGCAGTGCAATTGCCAATCCATGAAGAAAGAGATAGTGCCCATCTTTTATGACGTGGATCCCTCGGATGTTCGGCTTGAAACAGAGCTGTACAAAAGCGCCCTAAGGAAGCTTGAGCTTGAGTTGGGCCTTGGCTCCCATGAAATCATGGAGCTTTGGAAGGGGGCTTTGGTCACTGTGGCACAAATCAAGGGGTGGCACATAAAAGATAAAAGGTATTCATATGGTCTTCATTTATTTATCTATTTATTTATTTAACAGATTATTGTTAGATCTACCCACTAGGAGTGTACATAAGCGCCACAGGGTTGTGTACATCGTTTTTTACCACTAGGCTAAGACTATCCACCTAATGATGAACTCTCAAAGGGTGCCTCGGGTGATTGTTTCAAATATGAAATTCTCTTATTCAAACTGTCTTGGATAAACTCATTGGAGGCAATACTCACCACCCTTGTAAGAGAAACTTGCTCTGATATACGTGGAAAGAGCAATTTATGTATAACCATGGCGAAAACCACATGGAAAATACATATTGGCACTCTAGGAATAATTATTTGCTTCTATTTGAAAATATAATTGCTTATATATAGTCTCATGTGCAGCAATTTCATGAATTTGGCAGGCAAGGCAAGGCAGCTGAAGATATCACTCGAAAACATTTTACAGAAGATCACAAGAAGAAAAGGAGATTTACCTGCTAATCTAGTTGGAATTGATGATTGTAGAAGAAAAAGAGATTTACCTGCTAATCTAGTTGGAATTGATGATTGTAGAGAAGACATAAAAACACGGTTACACTGTTGTGACATAAGTGATGTACGATTTGTCATAATCCATGGGATCAGTGGCATTGGAAAGACAACACTTGCCAAAGCAGTCTTCAACGAAATCTCTCATCTATTTGAAGGTTGCTGCTTCCTTTCAGACATCCGAGAATCATCTCTATCCGGTGGCATTGTGAAAATGCAAAGAAAAATTTTAAAGGATCTTTTTGATTACCCACTTCCTGAGACCTCTGACTTTGAGGAAGGGAACAATGTGATCAAAAAGATTTTACCTTGCAAGCAAGTCTTACTTGTTTTCGATGACCTAGATGGAAATGACCAGTTTATGCAACTACTGAAGCAGTGTACTTCGTGCTGTCCTGGCAGTAGGATCATCGTTACAACTAGAGATAAGAGTGCTTTTCCTAAGATCAATGGGGAAGAATTGGAGGAAAATATCTTGATCGGTTCTACAAAAATTTTTCTGTACAAAATGAGGGAAATGCATTTTGATGATGCTCTTCTACTTTTCAACAAGCTTGTTTTCGACACAAATGTGGCTCCATGTGATGATCTCTCAAGGGATGCTGTTGCACTTGCTGGAGGACTTCCATTGGCTGTAGAGGAAATAAGTTCACTTCTTTGTACCACAAGGAAAGAAATGAGGAAAACCACACTCAAGAAGTTGAAGGAAGTGCCTCCCGAAAAAGTCCAACAGAGTTTAAAGATTAGTTATGATGCACTTGGATATGAGGGGCGACAAATTTTTCTTGACATTGCATGTTTCTTTGTTAACAAGAAAATAACTAATGCAATGTATATGTGGGATACTTGTGACCTTTATCCGGCGTACGAAATTGACGTCCTTATAAATAAGTCCTTGATCACGGATGTTGGTCATGATAGAGTCAGTATGCAAGATCCGCTAAGAGATTGTGGGAGGGAAATTGTTCGTCAAGAGCATGTTGAAAATTATGGAGATCGAAGCAGATTGTGGTCTCCTGAAAAGGCCTTGGATATGGTACTAGCTAAAAAGGTAAGTACAACTCCCGCACATCTACACATCTAGGAGTTCGTCCCTCATGCATATTGCCTGTTCATTTATTACTAGCTAAGAAGCCTGTGCCATAGAAAAAAACTTGTGAATTAATAATGTTGTTCCTTAAAAGAGAAATTTGTTAATTATCTGAATTTCACCAATAGATAGGGAGCCCATTCTCGAAATTATTTTAATAAGAAAAAAAATCTTAAAACAACAGAAATAGGGTTTAAAAGGCCATTTGAACTTTTCTATTACATAAGCATAGCTATCCAAATCTTTCTTGTAACTTTACAATTTTTCTGCTTGATATGAAGTAGCAAAATCCATCTTGTTCTGTCTAGATAATGCACATTCGAACAGATGTGTATGTGTGTGTATATGCATATATATATATATATATATATTCGGAAAAGTTACATTAATAATGTCCGGTAAAGTTAAAATAATTTTCCTTCAAAAGTCTGATCGAATTTAGTCAGTGGCGTCAAAATTCCTTTAATTCTATACTGACCTACTGTGAATTATATCTTGAGTCGAAATGTGGCACCTTGAAATTCACAAGTCACAAATCCAAACTCAATATTTTGGTTAACCGCTTAAACGATAAATATTGAATACACAATTACTTAAACCTCAGGTAATAAAGTCTACAAACATCAACTCCATCAAAATTCACCGCCAAAATTGTAATCACCAATCATAATTTATATAATAGAAATATCCAAGCTTTCCCTGGGCACCCTGATAGGATTAACCTCGACCCTAATTTTTTCAATCCCACTCAATTTCAGCAGAAGCTCTAAATCGGTCAGTTTTACTGCTGAGCAAGCCGATTACTGACATACTAAGTAGCAAACATCACTTTCACGGAATCAAACACAATATTTATTGTATAATGCATACTTCATATAATTAGAAATAATAGTTCGAAAATTAGTATATACTTTCATATGGAAGCATAAATTTAGTCATCGAATGTGCACAATTTCCAATATAAAAACAATATCAAATTTAAGAGAGATCAATATTATATTTACCGATTGATGGAACCGAACTCATTGCTCAAGTCAAGACAAGGTCCAAACCATCTCGGCTATGATTAAGCCCCAAAAATCATATAGATAGAGATTGAGCCATAAAACAAAACTGGTCTATTCACACTTATGAATTTCAATTTCAATTTTTATAATGTATGATTATCATGTAGGTCGATCATGAGCATAAATCCAAATATCATCTTAAGAAATTAAATTTCTATCTTACATAAGTCTTCTTAAATCACAGACATTCATATCCAAAAGAACTAATAATTTCCAATCAACAACAAAAGCGATAGTCTCCTTGCGAATCTTCTAAGGATGCTTCTACTTCAATTTTAAGTATCCAATATCATCTAATCGCAAACTTTATTATGCATATCATACAACCCGTAATCAAAGGAATCGCAAGCAACTATTTCTTCCAACCACAAATATCTAGTACCTTATAAAAAGTCAAAATTTTTATTATTATTCATATAACTTAGTAAAAATAAAATATTATATTATTTGTCAGGGAACAAATAATGTGAAAGCACTCAAACTACAGAGATCGAGACACAATTTTACTCGCGAGCATTTTGCGAATCTCGTGAATGTGAGGTTTCTTGAATTGGATGGAGGGAACTTTGTTGGCAACTTTGAGAATATTTTTTCAGAGCTAAGATGGCTTTGTTGGCGAAATTGTCCCCCGAAAGTTCAAGCAAACAACTTTATTCTGGATTGCCTAGTTGTTCTCAAGCTTTCAGGCGATTTCACTGCAGAACATTGGAGCGGATGGGTCAAAATCATGGTACAATTTCACCTAATCCATTTACTCTTTCAATTAATTGTCTAATTATTGATGACATGCGCCTACATATTCCTGAAAGTATTAACTTGGTGTTGTTTTATAGGTGGCAAGTAATCTGAAAGTTTTGAAGCTTGCAGGATCTAAATCCTTAATCAAAACACCTCGCCTCCCTAAACTTGTGAGTTTGGAGAGATTGGTTCTGAAAGATTTCCTAAGCTTGGCTGAAATTGATTGCTCGATTAATCAGCTAGAGGGGCTAACTCACTTGAAAATCAAGTGGTGTCCAAGTCTGAAAGAGTTACCCCAGGAAATTGGTTGCCTAACTAAGCTGAGAGAGCTCATCTTAATCCATGGTTTTAGTGTTCATTATTTGCCATACTCAATCAGTAATTTAAGACTTTTGTCAAGGCTAGTAATGGAGGATACAGGAGTAGTCGAACTCCCAGACACAATCAAAGGGCTAGTGGATCTTCAGTACTTGTGTTTGGCATATTGTTCGAGTCTAAATTCGCTGTCGGATGCTGTTGGAGAGTTAAAGTCATTGACTGAGTTGGATCTATCTGGGACAAGTATCGAGGAATTACCTCGGTCACTTTGCAACCTCAAAGATTTGAAATTACGGATAAAGAAGAGTTTGATAAAAGCGCGGCGGATGGGGGATTTGCTTCGCTTGGAAGATATTGAGGATTGCTGGTCCTCTGGAAGAAGACTAGAATCAGATGGCATCCTGAGCGTAGATCTTCCGGTACTTCCAGAACTTTCAAACTATACAGTTGTTTAGGAGTTGAGAAACTCCTCGCGTGGAAGCTATCTATTCCTCGAAGGTACCTACATGCGCTCGTTCCATTTGTGCCGCTGGGATCGGAGGAGGTCATCATCACAAGGTAAGCCCATCTTTTCTTCTTGTCTCTTGCTTTTCCCTGATTCCCTACACACCCAAACAAAGTAGTCTCCTCCCCGGATATTGAGGCTGGGGGATACACCTTACCCTGTTTTATTAACGATCTAATAGCGTAGATTGCTTCAAATAGTGAAATGAGAAGCTAGCTGACAGTTGACGGTCACTCGTGCAGGTCTTTGGATGCAGATTTCTATAACTTGCCTGATTGTGAGGGGACATCCCTTTTAATTCTGAAAGTTGCTCTCCATATGTATCATGGAGACTCCACCCCCTCTTATGTATCCCCGTTGATGCTTTTTTATTTTTGTTAACGTGCAAGTTAGCACCTTTATATATTGCACAACCATTGTAATATTTGGGTGGACTAATCCTGATTAGACGCCTAACGAGTCATCATAAAATGTCCCCTAATGCAGAACCTGCCGGGAAAAGACGGTCGTGAGATCACATCACATTAGGAAATTTCTTCTCCCCTCTGTGTGAATAAATGAGCACGATAAACGCTGCTATAATACAGTAATGAAGCGAAAATGCAAACTCCGACATAGAATTTAAACGTGAGAACCCCATGGAAAAACCCACCGAGCAGGATCGCCAAAAACTTCCACTATGCAAAGCGAAGTTGCAATAGGCCTTCTATAGTTCTCTAGTTCCACTAGAGGTTAAATAATGTATCAACGAGACAACCATCTTCGATGACAGTAGCAATCTCATCTTGCAATGATATAGAGGAAAGGGCAGCCGAATTATACTAAGCAAGAATGCCAAAAATACACAGATTGAACAAGCTTAGCTGCAAATCGCTGACAAGCACACTAGCCATTCTTTGTGGTTTAGCCATTCTATGTGGTGCATCCAGAACAAACATGGACAATTTTTGCAATTCTTTTTTTTTTTTTTTTTGAGTTCTTTTTACTTTTTTTCATTTACTTTTTTTCTCTCTTTTATTCCTTTTCTTTTCATTTTCGCTTATGACTGGCAGCAGTGGGCCACAAACAAGGACTAGCAAGAACCACGCTCACCAGATGCAGCTGAGGGTCACCCTCACCCAAATGTAGGAGGGCATCCCTTCATCGCTGTAACATCCAGATTTTTCAACCCTGTCTTCTACTGAATAAATCGGGCATTTCATTGACGCGTCTATAGGGTTATTCTCGCAGCCCAATCACTCTCGAGATAACTGACTATTTGGGGAAATTATTAGGAATTTTAAGCAATAAACTCGGTAACTCGGTCGTGACCGCCGACCGTGTCATGCTGTTTTAGAGGCCATTACGGCATAGTTAAAAATCGATTTGAAATTAGAGATAGACTGGATCGACAGAGATGTGTGGCTAATCATGGGTGACATCATTAAATTGGAAAATTCTTGTCGATCGGCACTAAACTGATTTTCTTATTGTTTTGGTACCCTGTGTCCGTATTTGAATCATCGGGATTTTCACGACAATCGTGAGTCACCAATGAGTCGAGTGGGTTAAGTAGTGGTTGAAGAAAATCGACCATGGGTCATTTGCTCTTAAAAATATCCGAAAGTTACCGATAGTTCAGTCACGCTTAAAAACGATCGAATGAAAATTAACCGCCAATTCGAAATCGATTTGTAAATTAAAGTTTTGGCCATGTCACAATAAATTCTGAAGTGTCGATTTCGGTCTTGAAGATTTTTTTCGACATCCGACACTTTTTAGGAAAAAGTCGTCACGGGTTGTTTTAATGCGAGAAAATGCAGAAGGTGGTTTTCGATTTCGAAATTGAGAAGTGTGAGAGATTATTGGATGAAGAAAATTATCAATTGGCGATTCAAAGGTCAAGTGAATTTTGTTGAGGTCATTCGAGATTAATTCGAGAAATTTGAGTTCATTTAAACCAATCCTCCCCCAAATTCGTGACTCACCTACCCACAACATTTGACCATTTTGGCACAGAAAATACGTGAGAGGTCCATTGTGAGCCAAGTAAATTATACATGGTAAGAATGGTTTGTGGGAGATATTTTGTAAAATATCATGCCAAAGGCCCCCACCTCTTCCTCATCCTCTCCATCTTGCTGCCGTGAGCTGCTTCTCTCCCCTTTTCATCTTTTTCTTGCGTGCGACACCTCCAACAGCAACTGAAGAAGACCAAGCTGCTTCCTTCGAAAATTTTCCTTCGTCCGCCAGCTGCACCGAAGACCAATCCACCGAGATTTTGGTCAGTCTCAGCAAGATTGTTGACCGCGTGCAGTTCCACTACTTCGTGTCTTCTCCAGCAGCGTTGAAGACTTACCGAAGCTGCCCCATGCGAAGCCATCCACCGAGTCTTCTTCTTCTTTTGCCACGAGTCCAGCGTCCACGGTTTGTTTCCTCTCTTCGTGCAGCCACGCTCGGTCAAAACCTCAACACTGAAGACCCTGCAGTAGTTTCACGTTGACACCGCTGCTTCGTGTCTTCTCTCTCTCGCGGCCAGCAAAGCCGAAGCCGCACGCGTCCCACTGCCACGAAGAATTCTCCACTTCGGCTTGTCTTCATCAGAGTCAAGGGAACTAGCAGCTTCTCCTCTTCTGTTGACTGAAGCAGCCCCAAAATCCCACGGAGCAGCTGAAGACCAAAGCCAGCACCGAAGGAAGCCACCACCGTCTCTCTTCAACCACGCACCCACGATCCAGTCAACGGCGCCCTCTCCTCCACCGTTTGTTGACTGAAGTCCCCACGCCTCTGCCATCCACGCGTCTGCCTCCGCAACTCCATATGCGGCCAACAAATTCCACCGAAGGAATCCCAGAACCCCAGCAAAGCAACAGCATCATCGAAGCCGTGAGTCCACGGTCTTCAGCTGCGTGAGTAGCCGAAAGTCCATCCCCTGTCCGCGTGATTTCTCTTCTTCACCCGTAGAGCAGTCAGCCCAAGCTTGCAGTCTTCGAGCCCATCAGTCCAGCAGTTCTTCAGCCAATTCAATTCAACGTACAGCCCAGCGTTTAGCCCATTTGGGCTGCAGTTCAAGCCCAATCAATTTCTCACCATCAGCAGCCCATCAGCAGAGTTTTGTGAGGCCCAATTCCAGCAGTAAAGCCCAGCCTTGCTGAAGTTTGTAGGGCCAAGTCTTAAGGCCCGGTCCGAGCCCGCCGGTGTTGTTGAAGGCCCGATTTCGGCCGCCGTTGCGGTGATTCGGTCTCCGCTTTTGTCAAGTGAGTTTTACTCACCAATGCTTTATTAGTTTGCTAATTATACTTAGGATTGGTTAGATTTAATTAAATGCAATTATGTGGTTAGATTAGTTTAGATCAATTAAATTAGAGACTTAATGATTCATGTTAGGTGGTTAGAAATAGACATCAGCAAGTAGACATGCCATGTTAATTATGGAATGAGTCTCGGTAATTTTCCATTGCTCGTCTCCGGCGTCCAATTCGGCATTATGAGCCTAAATTGGATTTTTATAATTATTTATTTAATTTTCAAAATTAATTATTAAATTATTTATTTTTCCGGAAATTCAACCGGGATGAAATTATTTGGAATTTCGTCTTGATTGTCGTGGTGCAATCCGTTTATTTATTTGAGCTTTATTTGGTGCTAAAGTAATTTAGGAGTGAATTTACGAATTATTCCTAAATTAAATCTTGAGAGGGTCAGGTGGGACCATAAAGCCACTAAATCTTGAGAGGGTCGGATGGGACCGTAAAAGCCCACCAGATCTTGAGAGGTCGGGTGGGACAAGTAAAAAGCCACTAAATCTAAGGAATTCTTGGAGTGGGATGAATGACCTAAAAATGGTCTGACTGACATGAAATTGACTAGGTCGATTAGATCGGTGCTTCGATCGGTGATGTGATTGTTTGAATACCTATTGAACTGTACTAATATGCAAATGGAATCTGAGGCCAAGGTAAGTCCTCCAACTCGTGCCGTGTTTAGGCAGCCTATAGTGTATTGGCTTACTAATCGAGTCTTAGGGGGTAGGATTCGTTGAGACGTGGTCTCATTGGTTATTGAATAACCATTTCAGGACCCTGAGGAGAAGCTGAGGAGGAGGAACCTGAAGGGAAGAAAGACTTTTGAAGAAGAAGATGGTAGAAAGAGGGACCTTGAGTATAACCCGGATGTAGATTGAGATCCCATCCCTTTTTGTAAACCCTGTCTTAGTGTAGATAGGTGTGAGACAAGTATGCTGTGAATAGTATTGTAAATATACTATGAGTTGTGCTGTTAATGAAAGTTTGGTTGTGAATTTCAATATAAAAAATATGGCCTGCTTTCCTATCCCATTGTTTTATTGTCTAGGGATTTATAACTGCTTCCGCCTGCGTAAATAAAAGAAATGGTCGGTGATACTTAGTCCTGGAATATCGCACTTTAAAATCGACCAATAAGAAGGATGGGCGCGTCCCCGAGGATCGGGGTGTGACAATCGCCCTCGCCCTCACCAGGCGACAATCACCCAAGTGAGGTTATCTCGCATGGGTGACAGTCACCCAAGCGAGCGCGGCCCTCACCTGTGGCCAATCGGAAAAGGCAAGGAAAGGGAAAAAAAAGAAAGAAAAAGGAAGGAAAAAAATTGCAAAAAAATTATCTATGTCAAAACTAGCCATTGTCTGTTAGTAGTTTCTAGCAAAAATTGGCTAGGAAAAACTACATTACCAAATCTTTAAAAGGTTTAGGACTCAATTGGTAAAATTAAGAAATTTAGAACTGAATTAGTATCCATACAATAATTTTAGCACTTCTTTCACATTTCTCTATATGCAGCAAACAAACAAGCATTCTTCTCCCGTATTATAGCTTGAATAAGAATTTCAACAGCGCAAGTCACCATACGAATTACTCCCAGTCTGAGGAGCGGCATGGTTATGCAGAACTTCACTGTCAAAGCTTTCTACCATCCTTTCTGGGCATCTCTTTTTCACGAGAGGAGGACATGCTTTTTTCCCACAAAAAACTTCAATCGACCTGCTCCGTATGGGAAAATATGCATGGTCTTTGGATCTTATGGACCAAGCCTACCTAAACCATTGAAATGAGTCCTATGTTGGATTCACGTAATTCATAGTTCTGATGATCTTGATCTACATTGTACGCAAACCATGCAATAATTGATTTGTATTGATGTGCTATAATTTTTGCCAAACTCATCAAGCCAACATGAGAAGCAAAAACATTGATACACGAGGAACAGATATCTCATCCTAAGAGACCCGACATATAATGGACTGCAATCGACCTTCAAGCTTTCCTGAACTTTGGGGTTTATCTTACTCCAAGTTGCTCTTCCACAGGGTCAGCCCCAGCATGTGGTTTTGCTAGAAAAGCTTCGCTATTACACTTGAACCGTCAAGTGCAGGCGCCATCGGAGCAAAGTCGTCGAGCATGAATAAGTAATTGAAAGAGCCTGATTTCTTAGTTCTTAGTCTCGTGCAGAAAAATATGGAACTGTTTCCATGCGCAGTACAAGTTCGGAGGGTACGTCGAACAGTCGATTGGTTTCCCGATAAAATAAAATAAAAATTAGTAACTGCCTAACATTCAAATGAAGTTACTAATTATACAATTGGCAATACTATTACTAATTAAGGAAAGTCACTACATACCAGGACCATTACCGTCCGACAGAAGAAAGATTTTACAATGAATCTAGATATTTTACAATTTCTTATGGGAAGTTGCAATCATTAGGACATTCAAAAGACCATCAAATAACTTACCATCTCAATGAAAATTAGCCAATCTAAGGTACAAGTATGGTCGTGATGCGGTAATGACGATTCAATACAATAGCTTCGTTTTACGTTTTTTTTTATTTTTGGGGGCACACGTAGCTTAAAATTTGCATAAGCCATTGCCTGGCTTGGGCGCATACACTGCTTTGAGAGGGTAAGCCACAGGCATCTTACTCTGTATACCGAACAAAATCCGACAATTGAAAGATGGGCAATTGCAACACAACATAACAGCATACTCGTGCAATGGCAACTGAAAAGGTTCATTTTTCACTCTGATCGACTTGTAGAATGGATTCCTAAACTTCAGATATGTTTTGCAATCATACAAGCAAGTCATGAAGAAAGCATGTAACATAGTCATTTCAGTTCTTAACATGTTTTGCAACATAATCTTGGAGCTTAGTTTGGAAATGAAAAGTTCATGGATCAAGGTCACAATGCCAAGATGACTGTTACACTAATAAGTTCTGAGAATACTGCAACACATCAAAATGTCGCGGCAAGATTTCACCCTATGTATGTAGGGGGATAAAAGATAGCCTAAAACGATTTGGGAAGTGACACAAGTTAAAAAGACTTTGATCAGAGGACCTACAGTTTATCAAGTTTCCATCTTCCAAATTAATGCCACTGAGAATAGTAATATATATATATATATATATAGGAGTACATCCGACTAACTAAATGCTGTACACAAACCGCATCCAGGTCTCCCGAAAATGTAAGGCTCACAGAATCTCACAAAGATAATAAATCGTATCTAAGGAATCGGACGATCCTACACATCCACGTTCACTGTCTCCTCCCCCAGCCCCTTCAAGTCCACGTTCTCACTATTATGCTTATACTGCAAGAGAAAATACTCAGAACATACAGTTCTGCAAGACAGAAGGACCCAGAGAACAATTGTAACCATTTGCAATCCCAAATTAGGTGAACACTAACTCGTTCAACCAAATCCCGTGAAACAGATCTATCCTCTCTTCCTCCTAGCACTAATGCTGAAAAAAGATGGAAACATACCTGAGAATAAGAATTCTTGTGAACATTGGGCAATGGCTGTATTGATGAAGGCAAGCCTTTCATTTCAGCCACCTCATTTCCTGCTGAAGCAAGCTCAGCTAATTCAATGTTCTCTTCTTCAATATCAGCAACTTCGTCAATAGCATGAGCAGCCATGCCAGTTGGTGGTAGCGTCATCCCAGTCAACGGTCCTTTAGGCAGAACCTTCAATTGAAAGAAAAAGAAATATATCTCGAGCACGCAATTGGAAAGTTCTAATAACCAACACAAAGACAGTTGTATCATCTCAAATACAAAATATCTGATGCATTAAGAACAAAAGGGAACCTTATCTGCTGAAGAAATGCTAGAAGATACAGTTTTTCTCTCTTACTCTTGCCTTCATCAGCTTGCTTAGAACCGTTCTTTTGTCCATTCCCTTCTTCAACTTTGTCATCATTCCCTTGAGAATATGCTTTCCCCTGTGAATACTTCAGTCTACCTGTTTCATGTCAATATGCCACAGTCGCAGGTTTTGCAAACAAATGCAAGCAAACAAGAAATATGAGGTTTTAATTGTATGAAGAGTCTACTTCACATAAGAAAATGCAGTCGACTGGGTCTTCTTGGTATTGATGACACGTATTATATGAATGCCTTACTCACGATAATCTGCTTGGGGCATTTAAGAAGTTTGGTTTTGGTTTGTCACGGTGATTTGGTTGTAGCATCTCCTGTGGAAATTCACTTTTTGTGTATTAATAATCTACCACTCAGGAGATGGTATATATGATGAACATGTCAGTCTTTGACATCCGCTACAAAATTTTGGAAGTTCATGCTTTTGCCAATGTCTCTAATGACAGGAAGAAGCCAAGGAAGTATCTCAACCTTATTTGGACTTGGAGATGAGTATGCAGTTTGCTGTTAGGGTATGCGTAACTTCAACTGGACGGACTTGATGAATCAACAAACATGGTTGTGTTTCTAGCTTGAAGAATCCCTCCTCATACTAAACCCGATTGCTGTTCTAATTATGCCATTGCCGTTCGTGTACCCCTTTACAAACATGTCACAAGGCCTGAGCTAGATCACATCGTTTCAGGCTAACTCTTCAGCATTTGATCTTTTTATTTATTGATGGGCTGGCATCTGATCGTTGACATGCATGTTACAGGACTACCGAAAGCACACAATTATAACATATTGTATAATTTGAAAAAAGGCATGACACGGCATGGTTACCGACCGCATTTTAGCTGACAAGATAGAATAAGGGGGTGTACAATAACTGCCTATTTCTGTTCCAGAAACAATTTTTCTATTTCAGACCTGTTTCTGGAATAAAAATCCGTTTGATAAACTTATTCCGTTTTTCTATTTCTTGAATAGATTTTCTACTTCTCTATTTCTGGAACAGGAATGAGAAATAAAAAAATTTCTTATCGTTTGCCAACTGGTCATTCATCCATTGCTGCCGACCATCGTCCATCGGTCACTGGCCGCCCGATGGCCCCCGTCGCCGCCACCACCACCGGTCGCGATCCGCCGCTTACCACCATCGCCGCCGCCGACCACCGCCGACCGCCCATCACTGCTGTGCGTTAGTCCGTCCAAAATGAAGAAATTTTATATCGTTATCAAATAAATTTCTATTTTTGGAGTAAATTTTTTGTCATTATCAAACGATTATTTTTGCTTAAACTCTTCAGAAATAGTAAAATAGAAAAATCCATTTTGTTCAAAAACTATTTTTGGAACAAAATAGTTGTCGCGCGCCCCTAAGTTACCCGAAAAGCAACTTTATAATAGGAACATGAATATGAATTAGTAGGCTTCCCAGTTTGACTAAGATACATCCAATCCTGCTTTGTTTTGTTTTATGTCCCGACAAGCGGAAGCCTATTTATGATGAGCCTAATTCCCGCCCCCCCCCCCCCCCCCCCCCCCCCCAAAAAAAAAAGGCACAAACTTTTAGTTGAGTTAGATACGTGGCTAACAAACAAGCACTCGTCTCTCGTAGCATAGCTTGAATACGAATTTTAGCAAGAAAAATCACCATACGAATTATTCTTTGTCTAAGGGGCAGTATGCTTCTGAAAATCTCCACCGTTGATGCTTTGTACCATCCTTTGTGGGCATCTCTTTTTCGTCATGAGTGTCGCGACCAAAATTTTGAGTGCATCACCTAAAATTAGGCTAATAGATTGTTAAGCCTAACTCTCTCAAGCTCATATCAATTCACGAATTAAGTTCAAATTTTTTAATATGTAAACAGATTTTTATCTAGGAATCACCACTAATCAGTTTACGTTAGATCAATTAGACACCTAGGTAAAATAATTGAAGGATTATTTTAACTTTGGATACAGGGACTTAATTACATTAGACTTCTCTAATGTCCTTTCGGTACCATTTCTTTTTATTTTCAAAAATGTTTTTGCAGACAATTTGGATTGATTTTAAATTTATTTCTCTAATATAAGGTGATCATACGGGTGCTCAAACCACAAATTTAATACACAAGAAAGCAATGAATAAATTATGGGACTTATAGTGGCTCAGTCCGCCCCGAGTTTATGCCGTTGGCTGCTGGTTGTATGGTGGTTCTCGGATCACCAAAAAAAAAAAAACTCTAGAGGTTTGCATTAGACCGTATAAAACACAATTTACCACCGTCTTGGTGGCCGCAATAGTTTGGGCTTTCTCCCCCTCACGAATGGGAGGAGTTCGAGTAAAGAATTCGAAGCCCCTGAGGGAGGCTGGCAGGCCATTAGGTGATTTACGCGTGGCGCCCTGATGGTGGGTCCTGGGCTAACGTCACTTGGGAGTTTACGTGTCAGTTGTCGGCCAAAGCGGTTCCTCCAGCATAAAAAAAGGGGGGGGGGGGGGAGGAGTTCTAATCTCTTCACGGTCGCGGGGTCTTAAGTGGGATGCGGGGGTGGTGGGTCCTCCCGCTTACGTGTCCCCTGGGGTTCATATGGGTTCAGGCCGGGCCGGGACGTTCTTAAGTCACAAAAATAATAATAATAATAATAATAATAATAATAATAATAATAATAATAATAATAATAATAATAAATTACGGGACTTACCTTGTAGTAATGAAAGCATCTCTGCGTTGTTAGATTATAATTCACATCAACATCCTTAAATATGATTTCTAATTAACACGCAATTTCTTTTTCTTTTTCTTTTTTTCGTTTTCACTTAATTAATGAGAATCATGTTCTATACAATGTAATGACCTAGCAACAATCATTAGATGACGTGCATTTTATGAACTTAATTCTATATGACGTGCACTTGATTTTTTTTTTGTTTTTTTTTTATGAAAATTCGTAATTAAAATCGCTAAAAATAAAATCTAACTATCTATTCTAAATGCCTTCTAAACATGTATTTAAAAAAAAAAACTAACCTATCATGCAATCAATTCTAATTTACATGGATTGCAAATGCATTTTTTTTTTTTTTGTATTTTTGAGATAAATAAGACAATTAAGAGATAAACACTAAATCAATCCATGGTCATTGAAAATGTTATCCACCACTCAAATTGAAATTCAAACTTGATTATTTCACTAATAAAATTAATAAATTGAATTATTCCATCTAAAGTTCTAATAAATAGAATAAAAATTAGATGCGGTTGCGATTTAGATCTACATCATGTAATTTCAATCATGCATTAGAAAATATTTCAAATAAAGAGATAAAATATCAAAAACTAAAATAAGATAAAACAAATCTACCTAAAAAATTAAATCTACCTAATAAGATAAATCTACCTAAAAATAAACCTATCAAATTAAGTAAAACAAATTTCTACCTAAATTTGGATTTTTTTTTTTTAAATCCAATCGGTAGATTGAACTACGAAGGAAGCTCGGCGCGGCTACGGACGGTGCAAGGACAGCGGCTATGGCGTCGCTGGACATCGATCGGAGGTCCCGGTGGTCGGAGCTCCGGCAAGATCCAGCGAAAGCAGGCTCATTTAGACAAGGGGGCAGCAGCAAAATAGAGGAATCGCTCGGCGTCACGGGCTACAGGGCAGTCCCTCGGGTAATGAACGAAGGAGTGGCTCAGACTAGGAGCAGCAACTCGTCGCAAGGGGCAAACGACAGTGGGCTGGCGCAGAGGGAGATCACCGGCGAGGAGCAGCGTCGGGTGCTAGATCGCAGGAAACTGGCGGCTTCGAGCGGGCGGAACAGAGCAGCTGCAGCGTTGCAGGGGAAGCGGCAAGTGACCAGCGGCAAAGGGCGACACTGGGCTGGTGGCGCTCAGCACAGGGGGACTCAGGATCAAGTGCAGTGCTGGGCTGAGAGACAGCAATGGCGGTTCGCGACGACGGGGCTCGGACCGGCTTAGGCGTCGATCCGCGTGGGTGAGGAGGAGCGCCGGGTGCTGTTGTAGATGCGAGCAGCAAACATGGAGCCGGCAGTCGGGGCCGCGAGCAGCGAACGTGGAAGGCGGGGGTCGCGGGGCAGAGCAGAAACGGATCCAGTCGTCGCAGGGGAGGAAGCGAGCAGCAAGTGCGAGGGAGAAAATATTGGGTACCCTAACAGTGCCATGCAATCCGTGCTCTGAACGATTCATTGCGTGACACCTGTCCGTGTGTCAGTCCACGTCGTCCGCTTCTCTTTTCAAACCAGCGCGCGGGGAGAAAATATTAGGTACCCTCAAAGGACCACGTCATTGGTGCTCTGAACGATTCACCGTTCGACACCTGTCCAGCGGCAGGTCCACGTCGGCCCTCTTCGCTTTTCGGTGCGCTTCTCTCTGTCCTCTCTCTTCTCGACTCAGCGCTTCTTCCTCTCTCCTCCAACTCTCGTCTCGGCTGGTGGCTCGGCTCGGCTGGCAAAAGAAAGGACGTCCTCTCCTTCTGACCTGCACGCTCTCTCTCCTGTCAGAGCATTTATTGCGGAAACTTTTCTCTTTCCTTCGTTTGAGAAAGAAAATGGCCGTTCGTTCCTCTTTCCCTCTCCATTTCTTTCCTTTCGAATTTTTGAATCTGAAATCCTCTCTCCGCGCTCGTTGTTGCTCCGCCGTGCATCAAGCGGCCGTTCTCCTGCCATCCCCGACGAACCACATTACGGCCGCCGCTACTCCGGTGCTCACTCGCTTCTCTCTTCGGGTTCGTTGCTGCTCCGTCATTCGTTCCGGCGTTCCCGGGATCGCAAATGCAGCACGCGGAGGAGAAGCAGGCCTCTTCGAGCTCCCCTCAACGTCAGCGACGTCGCCCGCCAAGCGAGACCCGCACACACGGAAGGCTCGGAGGCGAGGTTGCTGGAGAAGCTGGTGCTGAGCTGCCTCGTCGTGTTCGACGCTCCTCCGCCTCCCTCTCGCGACGTCCGCTCTGCTCTCTCTCTCTCCCCACTCTGCGAAGTCGTGACTCTCTTCCAGCGAAACGCGACGCCGACGGCCCTCCACCTTTGCCGGTTGACTCCGTCGCCCTCGACTCCGACTCCGACTCCGACGCCGACGCCGACGCCTCGGCCTCCGCCTATGCGCCTGACGCCGACGCCGACGCCGACGCCGATGCCCCTTCGCCAAGTCCATGCATCGCAGAAAATGGTGATGCCGACCCAACATTACTTATTCAGTTATTTCCTTTTGCTGATGATGGGGAAATTCTCATCTTGGACGAAAAGTAGTCCATAGTATTCTCACAGTACTGTAGCATCATCCGTAACCATAGCATAATGATTTAGTTTCTCGATGTCTGCATTTAATATCCAAAGCTGTAGCAAATTAATGAGGATAGTAACAAGATATCAGAGAATGTAGGAGGGAGGAAATATCTGATATACTACACAAATTGCACCAAAATTAAGCACTAATGTCTGGGTAACAAGATTGGAAGCTTTCAATCAGAGCAAGAGTGAAATCACATGGAGTTTCAGATTTGAGGATGACATCTACTTCAACCGTTCCTGCGTTAAATCTATTTGACATTGCATTCGGATTTGCATTTTTGTGCCTATGTACTTCGTTGTAAATTTTTTCCTTTTGATATTCAATGGTAGGATGGGAGAAGGCTGAAAATGAAGTCTTGATGCTAAAGAAACAACTGGAGGCTGCAACACAAAGGAACTAGACACTAGAAGATTGAATCAGTCATCTTGATGGCGCACTTAAGGAATGTGTGAGGCAGCTCAGACAGGTGAGGATGAGCAAGAGCAGAAGATCCAAGAAGCTGTGGTCAAGAAAACTCGTGAGTGGGAATCAACAAAGGCCGAGCTTGAGACTAAGCTTTCCAATGTCCATGCTAGCTTCAAGCAGCCAAGAGTGAAGCTTCTTCAGTTATATGTTCTGATCTCGCCCCTAAGCTTGATGCTGCTGAAAAAGAGAATGTGGCCCTCAAAGCCAAAGTCCTTTCTATGTTGGAGGAGCTAGAACTTAGGATTATTGAGCGTAATTTGAGCACCCAAGCAGCAGAAACAGCCAGCAAACAGCATTTGGAGAGCATAAAGAGGTAGCTAGGCTGGAAGCCAAATGCCGTAGACTCAGAGCCATGTCTCGGAAAGCAAGTGTGACAAATGATCTTAAGTCTTACAGCAGATGAGGTTTTGCCTCCTCGGCTGCTATTTTATGTGGATGAGGCTTCTTACGTGGAGATAGATAATTGCGAGATTGTATAGTCCTGTAGAGTTTTGATTTGAATGATTTTCTAGCAATCCGAATCAAACTGCATTAGAATTTCTGAGTGCTGTCTTCGTTGCTTGTGCATCAACTACCTCCCAGACCCTGCAGTGCAAGGGACACCCATAAATTACTTGTCGAACATGAATGGCTGTATCAGTTAAATATCTGCTTGTTATTGTCCTCTGCTTTGTCCCTGAATTTTACATCAACTTACATAATTTGCTTGATATCCTGTTGATGTCTTGAATCTTAATGACAGAGCATTTGGCTTTAAGTCATATCCTGATCATCTGGCTCGACTGAATGATTGTTACCACTTATTTGCCTGCATCACCCTATAACAACAATGTCCTAGATATGATGTGAACTCATAATTTACAGGAACTTTTTTTCAAATCATATGTCATTGTATTGTGCCACTCTGCCTTGCATATTTGCTAGTTTGTATGCTGACTCTATCAATGATTTGAATGGGTGAATCCACTTGTCATCCTGTAGGAAAACTATGACAAGTTGAATGAAGCACTTGCAAGAGGAGACCACTCATGGACTGCCCTAACATTAAAGGTGATGATGTTATGTTCCCTGGCTAAGAAATGATTCATTGATCTGCTGCAGTTAGAATTGCAAGTATAACAGATGGTTGTTCTGTGAACTCCTTTCTGTAGTGCAACCTCGATCCATGGATCCTTCAAAGGACTTGGCTGCTTATGGATATGGAAGCGTTGCTTGGAAAGAGAGGATGGAGAGTTGGAAACAAAGGCAAGAGAAACTACAGACGATGAAGAACGAGAAAGGTGGCAAGGAATGGGACGATGATGGGGACAACCTAGATCTACCACTGTAAGTTCTGTTCTCTTGTCAAATTTGATGAGTGGCATTGCTAAACCAGTCTTCTCTTTTCTCATGAAGATTATATGTCAATTCCTGTTTGAGAAGTCAATTATGTATGGTTTAGTTCTTGCATAGTTTCCGAATATGTTGAGATTGGGAATCAGGGGTCCCTAATGCCGTGACTTTTTCATCTGCAATGTGAATCAGAATGGATGAGGCGAGACAGCTGCTGTCAAGAAAGTTGCCTATATCCTCCAGCCAAATCAATCCCTACAGAATGATCATTGTCATCCGGCTTGTAGTGCTTGGATTCTTTTTCCATTACAGAGTAATGCATCCTGTGAATGATGCATACGCATTGTGGCTCATATCTGCTATCTGTGAGATCTGGTTTGGTCTCTCGTGGATTCTGGATCAATTCCCGAAATGGCTCCCTATTGATCGGGAGACATACCTCGACAGACTGTCCCTGAGGTAATAGATTTTGCCTTCCATTTCATGCTATTTGCCTGATCTTTATGTGGATTTGTAAAATTATGAATTTGGCATTGTTCTTTAGGTATGAGAAGGAAGGCCAACCTTCTCAACTTGCTCCAGTAGATATATTTGTGAGTACTGTCGACCCGCTGAAGGAACCCCCCCTGGTGACGGCAAATACTGTCTTATCGATTCTCGCTGTGGACTACCCTGTTGATAAGGTGTCCTGTTATGTTTCTGATGATGGTGCTGCTATGCTGACATTTGAAGCACTCTCAGAAACATCGGAATTTGCAAGAAAATGGGTCCCTTTCTGTAAGAAATTCAACATTGAGCCACGGGCACCTGAGTTTTATTTTGCTCAGAAGATAGATTATCTCAAAGATAAGGTTGAGGCATCTTTTGTGAAGGAGCGAAGAGCAATGAAGGTAGTAGGAGTGCCAAATTTAATTTATCAATTGCTCTTTGCAGATGATAGTCAAAGTCTTAATTCTGTTCTTGCTGTGTTTGCAGAGAGAGTATGAGGAGTTTAAGGTTCGTATAAATGCTTTGGTGGCCAAAGCCCAGAAGGTTCCTGAAGAAGGGTGGACGATGCAGGACGGAACACCATGGCCTGGAAATAACGTCCGTGATCATCCTGGCATGATTCAGGTATGCAAAGTTGTCATTTTCAGTTTTAGAACTCTTTGTTGATGTGAGATGAGATTAACTGCTTATTTCTGCTATCTTTAATAGGTTTTTCTTGGCCAAAGTGGAGGACATGACTCTGACGGGAATGAATTACCTCGCCTTGTCTATGTTTCCAGAGAGAAGAGGCCTGGCTATAATCACCACAAGAAGGCAGGAGCCATGAATGCTTTGGTAAGTGTCATAAGAATCCACCTTAGTTGGTAAACCCCCTTTTTTGCTCTCTCCATTGACCTCTCTGTGAACTTTTGTTTGTCTAACAGGTCAGGGTCTCTGCTGTGCTTACAAATGCGCCTTATCTTTTGAATCTGGATTGTGATCACTACTTCAATAATAGTAAGGCTATTAGGGAGGCAATGTGCTTCATGATGGACCCACTTATTGGAAAAAGAGTGTGCTACGTCCAGTTCCCTCAAAGATTCGACGGTATAGATAGGCACGATCGATATGCCAATCGGAACACCGTGTTTTTCGATGTAAGCATGCAATTATCAACCATTGAATTGCCTCATGTCCAGTTGCACATACCGTATCATTAATTATGTGCAAGAAGATCTGACGGAGAAATTTCTCTCTTTCAGATTAACATGAAAGGTCTGGATGGTATTCAAGGTCCTATTTACGTTGGGACTGGTTGTGTATTCAGAAGGCTGGCACTCTATGGTTATGATGCTCCAAAAGCAAAGAAGCCACCGACCAGAACTTGCAACTGCTTGCCAAAGTGGTGCTGTTGTGGGTGCTGTTGCTCTGGGACGAAGAAGAAGAAGAAGAATACCAAGCCTAAGATCGAACTGAAGAAGAGATTTTTAAAAAAAAAAGATGCAGGTACTCCACCACCTTTGGAAGGTATCGAAGAGGGCATTGAAGGTGAGATTCTGCTTTTGCATGAAGTCCCACTTAATTGTCTAGTGTTGGTTTACCTTTTTCTATCATTGAATGTGCCTCTCAATTTTGGCATCAATCGGTGAAATCTTTTTATTCTTCCAAAAGCTTGTTTTCTATTGGGTTGCTTCCCAGTTAACATCTGTTCCAATTTGGACTTAACCAATTTTGCTTCCTATGTCATGTTTAAGGCTAGTTCTTTTACTTAGTCATCAATACATTCATGTTTTCTTATGCAGGAATTGAAACTGAAAATCCCACGCCTCAGCATAAGCTTGAAAAGAAGTTTGGGCAATCCTCAGTCTTCGTCGCATCGACAATGCTAGAGGATGGAGGAACACTGAAAGGCACGAGCCCTGCATCTTTGCTAAAAGAAGCTATCCATGTCATCAGCTGCGGCTACGAAGATAAGACTGAGTGGGGAAAAGAGTTAAGTGTAGTGTAAATGCTCTCTTCATGCGATTCCCCGAAACAATTATTGTTTCTCTCAGAGTTGGCTGAACTTTCATCATATACAGGTCGGATGGATATATGGTTCAGTTACAGAAGATATATTGACGGGCTTTAAAATGCATTGCCATGGATGGCGTTCCATCTACTGCATCCCTGCAAGACCCGCTTTTAAAGGATCTGCTCCCATTAATCTTTCCGATCGTCTCCACCAGGTCCTTCGTTGGGCTCTTGGTTCCATTGAGATCTTCTTAAGCAGGCATTGTCCCCTTTGGTATGGTTATGGAGGCGGTTTGAAATGGTTAGAGCGATTATCTTACATAAATGCCACAGTATACCCCTGGACATCAATCCCTCTGTTGGCATACTGTACTTTGCCTGCTGTGTGCTTGCTTACTGGGAAATTCATCACGCCAGAGGTAGGCTATTAGATTTTTCTTTTTCTTTTTTTTTTCTTTTTTTCAACTATTGCTTTTATATCGTACAATTGATGATATTCCAGGCAAAAGATCTTATATTGTCTTTGTTTCTTGTCCCCGTTGCAGCTGAGCAATGTGGCTAGTCTGTGGTTTCTGTCACTTTTCATTTGCATTTTCGCGACAAGTATCCTGGAAATGCGATGGAGTGGGGTTGGAATAGAAGAATGGTGGAGGAACGAACAGTTCTGGGTCATCGGAGGAGTTTCAGCACATCTCTTTGCAGTTTTTCAGGGGCTTTTGAAGGTTCTGGCTGGTGTTGACACGAACTTCACTGTGACATCAAAGGGTGGGGATGACGAGGAGTTCTCTGAACTCTATGCGTTCAAATGGACCACCTTGCTCATTCCGCCAACCACATTGCTTATAATAAACCTGATTGGTGTTGTAGCTGGCGTATCAAATGCAATAAACAACGGTTACGAGTCCTGGGGTCCTCTCTTTGGAAAGCTATTCTTTGCCTTCTGGGTGATTGTCCACTTGTATCCTTTCCTAAAGGGTCTGCTCGGACGGCAGAACAGGACTCCTACAATCATCATTGTGTGGTCAATCTTGCTCGCTTCCATCTTCTCCCTTCTGTGGGTACGTGTCGATCCATTCTTGGCCAAGTCGGACAGACCACTTTTGGAAGAATGCGGGTTGGACTGTAATTAGCAAGAGTGTCTGATTCTTGGAACATTTGGTCAGTAGGATTTGTTTATGGGTTATTTATCGTAAGGATACAGAAAGAATACATTTGGTGTGGTGCCGTCTGCAATGCAAATAAAGGGCATGTTTGGACGTCACTGTTTCCGCAACTCTGCCTCTCCATTTGACCGCAACACTCTGAAGGGCTACAAAAACCGACTTTGCTGCTCTTTTGCAACAGCTGGGAGATTGTCGGAAAGGACTGTGACACTGCTTCTTGATTCTTTATTTGGTTCATAATTTTTTTCTTTTCTAGGATGAGGAGGTGGCGTGAACCACAGTATAATGTGTATTATCATCTCATAATCTCTCTCTCTCTCTCCCTCCCTCTCTCTCCCCCTGTGTAAGTGTAACTCAGCCGAAATTGTGAGCATGTATTATATACGGGGCATCGTCCCTCAGTTGATGCTGCTTAATGTGGCCATGCATGGCGTTTTGCTGTTGGAAGATCAAAGGGAAAAGTTCAATTTTCTTTGGCCACAGAAACGGTTTTGATTGCTTACATATTCAAGAGAGCTGACTGTACTTATTACTACGAGTGCATTGCAAACCATGCCATTTTTTAGATTCTCCTCAAGAACAATAGAGCTGCAAAAGTCGGTTGAAAGATCAAAGGGAAAATTTTCAATTTTCTTTGGCCACAGAAACGTTTTTGATTGCTTACATATGTAAGAGACAAGACTGTACATCTTATTACTACGAATGCATTGTGAACCATGCCATTTTTTAGATTCTCCTCAAGAACAGTAGAGCTGTAAAAGTTCGTTGAAAGATCAGAGGGAAGAAGTTCAATTTTCTTTTGCCACAGTAGGTGTTGCGACGGTTTTGATTGGTTGTTACATATTTAAGTGACCTGACTTAACATCTTATTGCTCCAAGTGCATTGCAAACCATTGCCATTTTTCAGATTCTCCTCAGGAACAAAAGAGTCTCTGTAACAGTTGGATGCAGGAAGTTTTAATGCAAATCATCTCTAGACAGAAAGTTTTACACGATTTGAGCGTCAATGCAGCATCAACTTGGAGATTCATCTTGGCATCTGGTGAGACGGGCCAGAACGATGATGAGACGCAGGTGACCAAAATGTTCCAACTCTTCAGCAACAGTAAGAAAAGCAGGAGAGGAGCCCAAAAAAAAAGTCACAAAAGAGAATCTAAAGAAAATTCTGGCTATTTTCCACACCATCCCCAACCCCTTTTTTGTATTGGGCTGGACATTATTCTGTATGAGGAGACGTGTATTGATCTTTCACTCAACAGATTTACAAAAAATTACTCCTCCCATTGCCTTGGAGAAGCTGAATTCTCACATCCAGTACCATAAAATGAAATCGCCGAGATCTTCAAAACCCATACCAAACTTGCTACTGGCCAAAGACCAAAGAATGCCACAACTGTCATTTCTAGGCACTGAGGTTTGAAAGCGTCTAGCCAAAGGTGAGATGAAACTTCCAGGCTAATCCCCTTGAATACATGTGACCAGAGTTTCAGAAGCCTGTCCTACCAAAAAAGGTCAGTCATCTCAAAATCCACTTTGTCATCATGATGCTGGGTTGAGATGAACAGATGCAGCTAATTCTGCTAATTGTTTCCCGCTGAGATCATAAACAAGTTCCATAGGGATTAAATGTTTTGGTTGATTGCCAAAATCTTCCTCCTTCAAATCATATACCGCTTGGAGCTTTTGGGCTTCATATTCTGCAGCTTTGGCCTCAGCAAGTAAAATGTCTGCTTCTTCATGGTCACCCAATTCCACAGCAGCAGCTCTTTCAGCATTGGCAGCACTGGCAGTTATGAGTAACCTCTGGAGTCTAGCCACTGCCAAATCCCTCTCCCTTAATAAGATCTGCTCCTCAGCCTCCTGCAATTTATCAACAGTTTCTTTAATTTCTTCTTCAAGCTTTCCAAGCTCCATAGTGGCTCTTTTAAGCTTGATTTGTGTTCCTTCCTTCTCATTGCTCAACGACTTCGCTTCAGCAGCTATTCGTGTAGCTTCTTTGAAATTTCTTGCAGCAGCAGCAACCTTTTTCTCAGTCTCTAGTTCTGGAAGTCTCTTGTCCACATAAAGTATCCTCTGCTCAAATGAAGCTATCTCCTGTTGGAGGCTGGACTTATTTGAAGACAGTTCCTATGATCAAAAGACAAGAATCTAATCAAATGATGCGTTGAAGAGCCAAATAAATTTCGAGTATTCAGTTTTTGAATTTTCGTCCTGAAGCTATAACTAAAGAACATGCTTAACACAATACCCTGACCACTAGACTGGACAAAAAATTCAGATAAAGGTCTCTTGACACAACATTGGAGTTCACTGCAAGATTTGAAATCTGATCAAATTCTACTTTTGCTTATACTCTCCTGTTGCTCCCTCTTTTGCTTATTGTTTCCTATTTCTCCTGTTACAGTGCTCCAGCTCTACAATAGTTTGATTTCATGATTACATCCACTGTCTCACTCGCAAGCTATAGCTTTTCTGTGAGGGGAAACGGTAGATCTCAACATACATTGTCTACATATCCCTAGTTGCCTAAACTTTTAAGATTAAGGCTTCCCTAACAAATACGCCACATCTCTTATTTTCACCAAAAAAAAACAAATACGTCGCATAAACAAACTTTTGAAAGAAAGTAGGAGTCACTCACTGCCTGTGTCTTTAGAATATTCCTTCAGCAAGTATATCTTAACCATGAACCACCACTCATCCTAGGTTGGATAATCAAACATGAACCTCAAGCATTACTGATTCAGAAGACTGGAAGTAAATTCTCCAAAATGTTGCAACATGTAGACTCCATAGGCCAGAATTATAGTAGATTAAGCATGTGAAGCTTAACCACCTTTTAGGTATATGTCGTTTGCATGTAAAGAGTAAGATAGCTAAAAAGTAAAATAACCTGTAAAGAAGCTCTTGCAGAGGAAGCTTCTTGTTGGAGCGTCATGACATCTTCAGAAAATTTCTCCTCAGTCTTCATCAGCCCCAGTTTACTTTCTCTGTACTCCAAAATGCAGAGCATTAAACCTTTTCTCAATCCTGCTGCTTCATTGTATGCTTTTGCTTCATCTGCAGCAATCTTCCCAAGTTCCCTAATCTTTGCTCCTTTATTATCTTCCTGAGAGAGTACGTCATCAATATCTTTCTTTTTTATAGATAAAGCTTCACTTTCGGCATCAACCTGAGAGAGCTTTGATTTCATTCTATCATATTTAGCACCAATATCTGAATGCATGTCCTGAAATCCAGAGACCACACCAGCAATGCCCTTCTCTACTGCTTCAATGGAAGCATCATTCTCAGCAATTTGCTTCTCCTTCTCTCTCACTAAATTAAGCAGCTTCTCCAATTCATCCAACAACACATCCTTCTTCTTAAGAAGTTTTTCTTTCTCTCTACTGTCATCATCAATTGAATGCTCGATGGAAACATTCACTCCTCTACGAGCTTCACTTATCAGATATGACTCGATTTCAAGTTCCATCTTCCTCACCTCCAAATCTTCACTTGATGAAAGCCATTTGTCCATTTCCTCAGCACGCAGTAAGTTTGCCTTCTTCTCTATCAGGTCAGCACTAGCAGTTGCATCCTGCAGGATAAGAGGTAAAAATGTCAGTCATTCTGCTTCAAACTAAATTTGGCTACCACATGAAATCGATAGCTTACGAGAAAGTTTTTCGTGGTACGCATGATCCAACCTCATGTTTTGTAGGGACAGATGAAACAGTTAATGAAAAAGTTCAGAGAGAGATAGCACGGCTATCCTTAAAACAGTCACCATCCAAAAGTCTACTTGGATTGGCAAAACAGAGACTACCATGGGATCAATATGACTTGCTGAAAGCTTTTAGTTTACCTTACATCAAGTCAATTAAAACCATGGCTATCTCAAAATAAAAAACTAGGGCTACAATTGTGCGCGAGGGCACACCAATGACACCACACATGCAGTGCACCCACTACCATGCCTATAATCTACCATAACCCAACAATGGTCAAGAGACATTCTTGTTTTCCATTCATTTTCCTTGAAGCACTTTGACAAAACTAGTCTTTCCATGTTCACCTTGAGAACCCGACTGCCAATTGAAAGATGAAAATTGACAAACGACTTCCTTCACTCAACAGGGGCAGCTAAGCACAAGCATGAATATAAAGAACATCCAGTCAGGAAGGCTTGTACCATTACACACGCAAGTTTATAAAGACAGACAGAAAACCAGAAACGTGTATCAATCTGCTCCAGCCAATGATTGTGTTGCCCTGTGGTGCGAAGTTCTTACTATAGAGCTCACTCTATCTTAATTCATTCTAGGATCAAGCATTAGTGTAGCCAAAAAAAGAAAAGATGTTGTCACTGACCTTAGAGAAATTCTCCAACAGAGAAACACACTCATCCTCAGCAGCAATCTGTGCATTCAAAACCTCCTGCATCTTCGCATCAATAGCATCGCATTCAGCTTCACTAGCTCTAAGTGCATCCACCAAAGCTTGTCTCTCCTTTTCGGCAGCAGCAAAAGGAAATAACTGAATAAGTAATGTTGGGTCGGCATCACCATTTTCTGCGATGCATGGACTTGGCGAAGGGGCATCGGCGTCGGCGTCGGCGTCGGCGTCAGGCGCATAGGCGGAGGCCGAGGCGTCGGCGTCGGCGTCGGAGTCGGAGTCGGAGTCGAGGGCGACGGAGTCAACCGGCAAAGGTGGAGGGCCGTCGGCGTCGCGTTTCGCTGGAAGAGAGTCACGACTTCGCAGAGGGGGGAGAGAGAGAGAGAGCAGAGCGGACGTCGCGAGAGGGAGGCGGAGGAGCGTCGAACACGACGAGGCAGCTCAGCACCAGCTTCTCCAGCAACCTCGCCTCCGAGCCTTCCGTGTGTGCGGGTCTCGCTTGGCGGGCGACGTCGCTGACGTTGAGGGGAGCTCGAAGAGGCCTGCTTCTCCTCCGCGTGCTGCATTTGCGATCCCGGGAACGCCGGAACGAATGACGGAGCAGCAACGAACCCGAAGAGAGAAGCGAGTGAGCACCGGAGTAGCGGCGGCCGTAATGTGGTTCGTCGGGGATGGCAGGAGAACGGCCGCTTGATGCACGGCGGAGCAACAACGAGCGCGGAGAGAGGATTTCAGATTCAAAAATTCGAAAGGAAAGAAATGGAGAGGGAAAGAGGAACGAACGGCCATTTTCTTTCTCAAACGAAGGAAAGAGAAAAGTTTCCGCAATAAATGCTCTGACAGGAGAGAGAGCGTGCAGGTCAGAAGGAGAGGACGTCCTTTCTTTTGCCAGCCGAGCCGAGCCACCAGCCGAGACGAGAGTTGGAGGAGAGAGGAAGAAGCGCTGAGTCGAGAAGAGAGAGGACAGAGAGAAGCGCACCGAAAAGCGAAGAGGGCCGACGTGGACCTGCCGCTGGACAGGTGTCGAACGGTGAATCGTTCAGAGCACCAATGACGTGGTCCTTTGAGGGTACCTAATATTTTCTCGCGCGCGGGAGGTTCTCTCTCTCCTCTCTCCCTGGCCCACCTCTCTACACCTTCTGACGCTCTCTCTCCTCTGCTCTCCTCTCTGTCTCTCTCCCTGTTCTCCGTTCCGTTGCAGGGAGAACAAAATTGCGACGGTTCAGAGGAAAACATAAAGTCCGCTCTACTCTCTCTCTCCCCCCTTCGACGACCCTCCACCTCTGCCTCTGCCTCCACTGGTTGCCTCCGTCGCCCCCGACGCCGATGTCGACGCCGACGCCGACGCCTCCCTCTCGTGACCTCTGGTGCGCTTTATCTCTCTTTCGTCCTCGAAGTCGCGCCTCTCTTCCAGCAAACCGCGACACCGACGCCCCTCCGCCGGTTGCCTCCGTCGCCCCCAACTCCAACGCCGACTTCTCCGCCTCCGCCTCCACCTACGCGCCCGACGCCGACGCCGACGCCGGCGCCCCCCTCTCGCGACCTGCGCTCCGCTCTCTCTCTCTTTTCTCTGCGGAGCGCCCTTACTGGCCAACCCCGACGCCAACGAACCCCTGCTCTCGCGTTTTGGCCTCCCTCTCCGCGAGCGGAGGTCGCTCTGCTCGCTCTTTCTCTCTTTCCTCCATGAAGCGCCCCTGCTCCTGAACGCTCGCCTTCCCAAGCCCCACGGATAGGCGCCCCATTGGCGACTCCCGCACGTCCGAAGGTTCGTTTTCTTTTTTTTTTCTTTTTGGATTCTACTTAGTAGAATTCGGTGCCATGATAATGTTGAAGTTTAAAGTTACATCTGCATTAGGCTTGTTGCTGACTTGATGTGTTATTCAGTTAAGTGAAACGGCGGTATCTTTTGAGATTGTTTGCAAATTGTCTCCTAAGAGATTAGAGACTTCTGAGCCTAAATTGGTCACTCCATGCTTTTATTTTCTCCCAAAATCGCGTGTCTGTTGGAGAAGTTGATCCTTGCGTGCTTCTGAATACTCATTTGCGTTGCAATTCCAAAGGTTTAACTCAGTTGTGAAGGATAAAATCAAAATTTCTCTCTAAGATCTACCTTCTTGGTCCACTGATCTATCAGAAATAGGTAGTTTACTTAGGCAAATTCATTGCAGCTTGGGCTGTTTAAACCAACAAGTACCTCTTATTTTGTTCATGTGCCAACGAGAGATATGGTGGGACATCCTCACATGGAGGCAGAAGCTTATCTCTCTGTTTGCTTTGCGAGAGAACCACTGAAAATTGCAGGTTTCTTGTGTTTAGCTGAATTTGACATACAGAGACCGACCAATTTGTGAAGATGACTAATTTCA
This sequence comes from Eucalyptus paniculata subsp. matutina, assembly GCA_017140255.1. Taxonomy (NCBI): domain Eukaryota; kingdom Viridiplantae; phylum Streptophyta; class Magnoliopsida; order Myrtales; family Myrtaceae; genus Eucalyptus; species Eucalyptus paniculata. Next base: position 25,735,436 of record CM029445.1, read on the forward strand.
CGTTTCTCCCTGTCTTTTGATGCATCTCTGTTCATAATCAAATTTGGCGAAGTTGGATTGCTACATGAGGGTATTCTTCTTGGTGTATTGATGGACACGCAACCTCTACCCATTGTGCATCCTTTTGGGGAGGAAAATTTGGTACTTCCCATCAAGAAAATGCAAATTGTGCAATTCTAGATCCATCAACAGGAAAAAAACATTACTCTTATTGGCTATTCCCCCTTTCTTTCCAGTTCAGACAATACATAAATTGCTACTTTAGTGGAGATACTAACAACCCCCCAATTAATCAAAAGGAGGCGATATTAATGGCGAACTTGTGTGCCTTTAAGTTTTGGCAGCACATTTTCAAGGTATTGTCATACTTAGTTCTTGAAGATCATGCTGTTAGTATAATGCACGCCATCAGCCTCAAGCTTCCGATGGCGGAGCTTCTGCAGCACCCAGATCGAGAAAGGCTGATGGCGTGCATTATACTAACAAGGTATTCGCAGCTTTCAGAGGAGATGAACTATTCAAACCTCTTATCATTGTTTTGATTTTTCTTTTATCTTTTTTACTATTAATCACTGTAGTGGTAGGTCCTCTATTTTGGTTGCATGAGACTCTATACTAACTTCATGCATTATTTTGTATTGTGTTTCTGTTCTATAGTTTAGAATCATGGATTGATGAAGTGTCTGGTGGCCCTTGTATCTATGTTCATTTCTATCGGATATCAACAAAGATAATCATCTGTAGCCTATCTTGTTGAATTTTGATTAAGCACAATCAATATTCTTTTATAGTCAAGTGTGCTCATGAAAGTTTAGGGCATGTTTGTTTGGACTTAAGTAAAAGCAAAAGGTATTTTTTTATTTTCCACCAAAATTTAAAATATTTGTCAAATTTTAAACTATAATGAAAAATCTTATGCGAGTCTATGTGCCATCATTTAAGGGCTGTGAAAATTTAAGGAGTTTCAGATTGAAAGAATCAAAGTGCGTGAATTTTAGATTTAGCAATAAGTAAATGTCAATCCAGATTGGTCCTTAATATCTGACATTGTAAATTTTATGTAGTTGCATGCTTTTGTGCAATATGAATCCATCAATGTAGCTGAGAAAACAGTGAGTACTCCCTCTATCAATAAGATGCATCATGATGTATAATGTTCTCATCATAATTAAAATGTACATGTCCTATTATTGCAGGTTGAAGAGCTAAATGATGAGGGGAACTAGAGAAGTGGCCTAAGGGTTCGTTTAATGCATAGACACAGGGTATCTGTTCCTCTTTTTCTTCTTTAGTTGCACGAAAGCATTAGTTTCCAAATTTATGTAAATCTATGGTAAAAAAAGAGGTAGCCATTATTTTGAAAATCGTAAAAATGACCACATTCAAAAGCTGCCTGTCCCTTTTTTGGCTGAATAAATGGCACTTACAGGTTGACAATGTCTGTGATGTGAAAAGAAATGAAATCATGCATAGAAAGTCACTGATAAGAACTGACATTTTCCACTTAGGAATATAGGGTCTGCTCATCCTGCTTTTGATGCGACTGAATTAATGCTACTTGCATGTTCACAGTATGTGGTGCAAAAAAAATTTGAATGAATGTGACTGTAAAAAGATTAACATTTTTCTGTAGAATCAGTGTTACCTCAGTGCAGTTGGGATGGCAGATTTCTTATAGTTAAAAATCTTTCTAGTTCAAAGCCTCGAATGTATGCTCGACTTCACTTCTCATTCTATGCATGGTAATTTCTACTGCGGTCTTGCTGAAAGCTGGGTGACAAAGACTGGGGATCTTCACTTCATACTGTGTTATGTGCATGCATTTGAGATTTTAATAAAAATATTGATTGAAGATTTGTTTGGGTTTAATGCACTCTGCTAAACTGGGATAATTCATCTTTGTTGGTTTTTCCTGCTTCCAGGCAAAACCCTCTCAAGCACGGGGAAGAAGGGACATGATGGAGAAGAACCCTAGGAAGAAGAAGATGCTTCTATATCTGAGCAACGACCAGAGCAACAACTTGAGGAGTCTTTTGAGCAATCTGATGCTCACTTCCAGGGGAATATGGTGAGTGTTGTCTCAATCTTAAAACTAAAATGATGCCAAATTAAATCGCAAATTTGGACCTTTGGTTAGACTTCTGTATGGCAGCGCTATTGGTTGAGCATCAGTTTGAAAACTTGGATTCCATGACAATGCAGGGGAAGGGCAAAGCCGAGGCTAAGGCCGGGGAAGAGGACGTAGAGGAGGCCAATACCATCAGAATAATCGGGGAAATCATTTGGGGGCTCTTCTTTGAACAGTCTCACCAGTAATGAGACTGCAATTGTGGCGAAGCAGCCTCCGGGACCTCGCATGGCAGATGGAACAAGAGGATTCGCGATGGGTTGTGGGAAGCGAGTCTTAGTTAGTACCACATGACCACGTCATGTGATATCATCATCTCTGTGTGTTTGTCTTCGGCTGATATATATCACTCTCTTGGAAGTATTTCTTTGGATTAATTGTGCACCTTAGAAATTTACATGCTTTTACTCCTGCGTCTTTGCTGTCATTTAATGAATGTGAGCATTGTGATAGGTTACATAAGCACATCAAAAAACGATGGTTGTGGATGTTTAACATTGAGATGTCCTGATCCATCTTGTGGTGCTGCAGTCAGTCAAGACATGATAAATCTATTAGCACCTAAAGAAGATAAGAAAAAGTATTCTCAATATCTTCTTCGATCGTACATTGAAGACAATAGAAAGGTATATGTGCAACCGTATTCTTTTTCTTTGTGTGAAGTTTTTTTTTTTTTTTTTTTTAAGTGTGATAATGACTTTGCACTACTGGGTGCCTGTTAAATGAAATATAATTTCCTTTACCTCATTTTCCTACTGCCAGACCAAGTGGTGTCCTGCCCCTGGGTGTGAATACGCTGTAGAATATTTTGCTGGCAGTGAAGGTTACGATGTTTCCTGCCAATGCTCTTTCAACTTTTGCTGGAATATAAGCTTATTTTTGGAAATTTCTTGTATCAATATGTAGCGAGTAGTGTGTTGACATACTTTTGATTTGATCTGCTGCAGTGTACAGAGGACCGTCCGGTAGATTGTGGCACTGTGGCACAGTGGATCATGAAGAACAGTGCTGAATCTGAAAACATGAACTGGTACAGATAACTTTAAGCATGTAGAATTTGCCATCATTTGGGTTCTATGACAATGGTGTACAACGGATTGTGTGGTCTTTCCTCTTTCAAGAAACAAGAATGTTTTATGTGACTTACTTACTAGGCTGGACATAGATAGTCCTATTTGAGTATGCTTTTATCAGCAGTATGAGATACTTGATGGCCTAAAGGGCTATCATATATGGTGTAACCTTTGGACCTTTTAAAATCAACCAGTCGACTGCATACAGGAGTTCCACAATTATGTCCTTTCTGTAGTTAAATTTGGAATCCTTGGAATTTCTTAATAGATGGATATGCTTGTTCTTGCTATCATATGGTTAGTGCATTCACATATTTTCTCTGGAGGAGATCCAATAATGCTAAATTGGATGATTTGTCTAGAGGATAATGATGTCACCCATGTTAGTTTGAAGTTTGAACATACAGCAATTCTAAATGTGTCATTTCTTTTTTCTTATTTTAGGAAAAATACTAAGTTTAGCCACTGGAATTCTCCTTTTGATTTATTTATGCATGTTTAGTACTCCCATCTGGTCCTATACAAATATAGAACTACCAACAGGCAGGAAGAACCATCTGTATGGATTATATAACAAGTCAATGCTTGCGTGGAAACTGACTAGTGTTATTTTCCCTATATAATTTTCCAGTTGATTTTTCTTTTTCTTTTTTGTTTTGTTTGGGGGGGGGGGGCATGGGAAATCTCTTGGAGATACCATGTAGACTTTGTTTTAAGTGTCTATATTTGTGCTTGATCTTAAAATTCTACATTCATCATCCTTCTGACCTCAACAAATGTCTATCAATATGAAAATTTATAGGATAAAGGTCTTTTTTCTGTGGAGGGTGGTGGATGGGACCGATGGAAATGGAGTCCAATCACTCTGCTACATTTCGAAGCTTTGATTGACCTAGTAGTGGTAGGAGGCGCTTCAACAGATCTGACTGGGATGGGTTTTCTAGAAAACTTTTAATGACTGATATGGTGTTGTCAAAATTAACATCATTGTTGTGATGTCACCTTTTCTATTGGAGTCTTGTTATCCTATTTCCGGACAGTTTTATCAGGCTTATCTCTATTATTTTGTCTGCCTTCTAGTCATACCCAGTTTATCAGAGCAGGCAGGGGATTCATGCTAAAAATATATGTTTTGAGAGTTTTGTTATTCGTGAACTTGTTGGTGCCATGTTGACAACCTGTGTCAATGGAATTGAAGCTCTTTTATAGAAATAAAATTGACCTTGTGGAGAATGTTGTGATGGGACATGCTAAAGTTTGATCAACCTAGCGCCGGTTGTTTGTATCTTTCATGATTTGTTGTGACAATATGTTTTGTTAAAGTGGGATGACAGGATAGAGCTGAGGTTTTACAGAAACGTTTGTATTGGAGAGTAGGATTGTGGATAGACAATGGCCATGCATATCCTTCTTGATTTCGTATTTACTTACATGAAATGGTTTCTTTACCAGGTGAGGCAGAGTCTGGATTGGAAAGGCTTCATCAATGTGCAGAGAAGGAACTTCACCAGTTCCTTAGTGATGAGAATCCTTCTTGTAACTTTAATGACTTCTGCACCAAGTTAGCTAGACTTACCAGGTATCTTCTTGTTAGATTCAATTTTGATAATTAGTTGAGTAAAAATATGTCTGGTTCAAATTACAGTTGTGTACAGTCAATTTTATATAGACTTGAGTCCCTAGATATCCATCTATGAAATGGGAAATAGTTAGGATATGATTCAAAAAAGTGTCTCATAAAGGTGATTTGAGCCTTCAAAGTTTACTTTATGGAATAATATTGACTCTGCAGTTTGATGTTAACTTAAAAGTTGATTCGAGCCAAAAGCATTCTCACTAGTTCTTTTGACTGGATTTTTATGGTAAAAAGATTGTTGATTTGAAGGGCAAACCTGGACGGTGGACTTACCAAGAATATGATCTTCCAGTGCATATGGCATTGGTTAGTTGTTATAAGGCTATTGGACTATTATTTGTTTATTTATTTAAGTTCATAGAGTATTATTGGGAAACAAGAATTCTCGGAGCTGTTTTCCCATCACAAACACGCTCTCCTTTTATTGAAAAATCGGTGGCCCTCTTTACTTCAGCTGCAATGTAGTTTACGTAGACACTTTTCTTAATAGGCTCTTGTGTGACTTCTAGAAGGAGCGCCCATGTGTGCACAGAGACATGCATTTGACATTCTTACATCTGTTTTTGTTGCTACAGTGTGACCATAAACTACTTTGAGAACCTTGTGAGAGCATTGGAGAATGGGCTATCAGATGTGGATTCCCATGGTGGTTGCAGCAGGGCAGCGACCTCTAAGAATGGAGGGAGCAGCAAGGCAAGCAGAGGTGGTGGAAGGGGAAAAGGAACTGCCAGCACTCGAGCTGGTTCCAGCCGAACTGATGACCCGTCTCACTGATCCTGCAATCATTGCACGTATGGTAATGTTAAATCTGCAACCACTTGCCAGATTTCCTAGCATCGCCGATGAGGGCAGTGACAGGAAAATCTACAAAGAAGGATGCTTTTCACCAGAAACACGACTTTCATGGACAAGGAACTAGTTCAAGCGCATGGGCAGTATCCTATAAGGGGATTATTGGTATGAATCGTTCATGTTCCTAGTGACAAATCAATTATTAGGACGCTCAACTGTTGGTGTGGTGTGCTGACTGATTAAAGCACGAGCAGCAGCAGCTTTTGGCCTGTGTTTATTGTTGTTGTGTGTTGATGGTGGCAGCCTATAATGCCGGCCCATGTATATAGGCTGTAGGGTTTCATCCTCAGTACCGTACTACTCTGGCAAAGAGAAAGAAATAGTGACTGTCACCAATTATTTAATATTTCATCTATTTGCTGCTGGAAGAGGCAAATGTACTCCATTTGTCTTATATTTCGCATATTACTTTGTCTATTGGAGTTCATCTGACCATTTTTTTTGAAAGGAATTACTTCGGAGTTCGTATTTTGTTGGATGCGTGGGGGCGCTCTCACTCAAGACGGTTTTTACTCAAGACAGTTCGCAAAACCAAAAAGATAATTCTGCTTGTATATGATGTGCTTCAAACAGATAATTTTTCTGAAGTAGAATTGCAGTTCTCATATGAACGTGCACAATCAACAAACGCATGGGTTCAGTCATTCATTACATGAAAAAGCTTTGTACTTTTAATGGGAACATGACACATTTGTGGACAACAGCAATAGCTGCTTTGAAGCTTGGATGGGTCTCTTATGAGCTTTATTTGAATGTTGTGAAGCATATAGAGCTATGTATCTTAATTTAATAAATTCCCGGTATCGATGGATGAGCTCAAGTTGTTTAGTTTATTTGCAATATTCAAGTTACGATTTGAAATTTTGGTCTATATTGACCAAATGGTTCATTTGGTCAGTATATTTGATATATATGCCTAGATGATATCATCCAACGCATTTTATCTGAACAACAGGCGCTACAATCTATGAAGGGGCTTAAGGGGTGAATTCACTTCATGAAATTGACGGACGTAGTTGACTTTTACAATATATCATGTGTTCTTAATTCAAACTTGCGGTGATTTCACTCAATATGAGCTAGAAGATCTAGTATCCTATGATATGAGATTTGCAAGTTAATATGCGACTTTATGATGACATTGCTCTACATTGAACACCGAAAACCATATGCTCATGGAGATGGTCAGGTTGCCGCAACATGGGGCTCAAAATTCCTTAAGTTGATTAAGATGGGCATTGCAAACCAATTCTAATATGTAGTTTCAATTGATTTTCCCTTTAATTAAGGAAAATAAAAACATCAAAATTAAATGCCAAGCAGTGTAGGAATCTGACTATTTTTTGTTTTTTTTGGTGACCCAGGAAACCCCCGCACGACCGGCAGCCGGAGAGTAAACCCTGAGGGCAACGTGGGGAAACCACCACCCCACGCACCGGGCAAGGCACACAAATGACCCAATTGCCCCCTGCAACTTGTGTTGCAGGGGCTTCGAACCCAGGCCTCCACGGAGGAATGCACTGGGATCTACCATCGGTGCCACCACGGCGGGTGGTGTAGGAATCTGACTATTTATACCCCATTTCTTCAAAATTTTCACAGCATTTATGTCCCTACAGTAGCAAATAGATGCACTGATTTTGTATAATGCCTCCTTCCGAACACCCTTTTGATGAGACTTCGATTTTGTTTCTCCATGGTTCATTTGGATTAGATTAAGAAGCTATGGGTGGAACCTCTTTTAGCCTCTGAGAGAAGAAGGTTTGTCTTTGAACATCTTTTGACTAAGCGCGTTCAGCATCGCTGTCAACTATTGGTGTGAAGCCATTTTCCAGTCCATGCCCGTTTTCATCATAGCCTTGAATTCATCATAACTGATTCGACCATCCTGGAATACATCCATAACAGAATGAGCACTCTATTTTGTATATGAACAAGATATACATAGATTCCAAATTGCAGGTTGTTCTGGTTATGTATTACCTTATCTTGATCAGCATCGAAAATGATGTCTTCAATAAATTTTTCGTTGTTCGAACCAAGATTGTCATCTATCAAAGCTTCTTTCAACTCATCGAATTCAATATATTCGCTTCAATTCTTGTCAAAGAATTCAAAAGCTTGAGTAAGGTGGTCATCGTTGCCAATCCTTCTCAAGTGGATTGACATAGTCACAAACTCCTTTAAGTTCAATGTTCCGCTTCCATCTTCATCAGCCTGTTCTCATATAAGATGGAGTTCTATTTTTAGATGCTAATACAAGAAATCGTGACTCATCAAATCATCAGAAACCCACATGATTTTGCAAGAAGTTCTAGCAATTATGTGAAATGGTGATACAACCTCATGATCAAATCTTTGACTAACTGATGAAAAACATATTTCCATATTATGTAATCCGTCCTTAATCTTCCAAATGCCGTGCAATTTAAGCAAAATCATGCACTTCACAGCATACAATGCGTCGACATGGAAGAAGAAAACATAAACCATGTCCAAAAAAAAAATGTGCTAAGCTGTTGAATAGGTGATCTTACTACATCTATCAGCATCTGCACATCAGGATCAGCAACTTGCTGTCCATATTTGTGCAGGCCATGTTTCAACTCTTCAAATGTCAGATCTCCATTTTTATTGGTGTCCATCACGTCGAACATCTCTTTGCATGTGATCCACTTACTCAGCAGGCAAATTGTCTACTACTACCTACATTAACAATGCAGCAAACATGATTCGAGTTTAACTTTGCACTAAGAACAGCAATGAAATCCAACAAGGCAATGTTCAAGGACTCACTCTGAGAACTTTCTTCTTGAACTTATTCATCAAAGAGAATTCCTTTATCCTCGTCTGGACGTTTTGTCCTAGTGAAACATTGGGAGCCCTGTCCACATTCTGTATCCACTTATGCTCTGCGCGAATCAACTAAAAATACAACCTTAAAACCATTTGTTGCAAGGACCACCTTACCAGCACCTTCTGGCGTGGGTTCAAATATCTTTGCCTGAAGATTTGTAGACAAATTAGCATATATCGGGCATATAATGAGTTCGGCAATTTTGGAGCCAAAACCCCTTACCTATGCTTCAAAAACTCTTCCACTGCTTCAATTTCCTCTTGAGCGACACTTGCTGTTTAGTGATATAAGAGCAGACATCTTAAGTAAAAAACACTAATCCTTTCCACTACATCAAAAGCTTTCTTCCTTAGCACAGCATCCAATGTGCACATGATGACGTTCTCAATCCCCTAGATTTTGCACTTTAATAATGATAAGAAGAATATAGAAAATTAAATGGCATAAAATAAACATCTTTCATTATAATAGCTGCAAGGCAGCAAAATGGCTAGGAACAAATGATGAGAAATCTAGAGTTTCACTCTCACTCTCCTATGCTTCAAAAGCTCTTCCGCTGCTTCAATTTCCTCTTGAGCGGGTCATTGCTGTTTAGTGATGCAAGAGCAGACATCTTAAGTCAAAAACACTAACCCTTTCCAGTACATCAAAAGCTTTCTTCCTTAGCACAACATCCGATGTGCACATGATGACGTTCTCAATCCCCTAGATTTTGCACTTTAATGATAAGAAGAATATAGAAAATGAAATGGCATAAAATCAACATCTCACTATAATAGTTGCAAGGCAGCAAAATGGCTAGGAACAAATGATGACAAATCTAGAGTTTCACTCTCCTGTGATGAAAAATGATGGCAAAGGCGGCAGCCTGGTTCATTGGATGAAAAGATAGAAACCTTCCTAGAAAAGGGATGCTAAAAAATAGTTCAAAGGTAGAGGCGACAACGGTGGGGTCATCCCATCCAAGAATTGTAAGTTACTTCAGCCAATCGGTATGTGTTTCTTCAGAATTGTTGAATTCATTCATCACAGGATGCTCAATAGAGTTTGATGACCCCTATACAACATAATACACAATTTATTTACATTTTACTAAACAACATGTCAAGATAAATATGTCTGAAAAGAGCCAGGGGCAGTGAACAACGAAAATAAAAATGCTCTATTAAGACATCGTGGTTGCTCTGATATGTAGTACGTCCATCACCAATTAGCTGTGAACATGTAACAATTAAGCATATGATCGTGTCACTACTCATCTTACTCTTCTCATTGTAATAGCATAACATAGTGCTCTCATCACTTTACATGAATAGGCTGGATGCATCTTTCCCATTTTAAATTCAAGTTAGATCTCTACCTTCTTCCTTGACCAATACAATTATCCATTTCGAATCAGAAAAATTCGTTTGCTCTTTGTAAATTGGGCATTGCATTGACATGACAAACATTAAAAAAATACAAAAGCCTCAGAAGACACTAACATTATAGTTTTAGTGAGATAATATCATATGAGATGCGGCGTTACTTGCAAATTTTTTATTCTAAAACTTCATACCATGCACCCGCCATCGTATGTTATAAACCATCAAGAATCGCTCCCTACCAAGAAGATCATTTCACATAGGAACTAAAAGTGATAGACATTCCAAGTAGGGCTAAATTATGGTTCCATAAGAGAAATGGCAAGTTATACCTGACTCAAAATGGTTCCGTGAGATCTATTATGGTACGCCAACATCTATTCAAAAAAACCATTAACAATAAACATTAAAATATTAAACAAAATATCATATAACATTAGGATCTACAATGATTTCATAATAATCACCTGATTAGTGAATGGCAAATATCCATTCATATTCCCTGGCGGCATATATGGGTATTGCATCTACATAAAACAAATGATATGTTATCTATAGTTGTAGAAAGGCACGGTCCATTATAAATAAATTAATACATCAAACTACTAAATAAACCTGATTGGGAAATGGGGAAAACCCATTCATAATCCCTGGAGGCATGAAACATGGTGGCTGCTGCACCTACATTAAAATAAAAATTAACAAATTAGTAAGATGTAAATACAAATTGAAAACTAATAGCAATATACCTGATTGTGAAAATTTAGATTTACCGAAGGACCGTCGACATTGCTAGGATAAAAGGCACTTCGAGATTGATTTGAATTACTCGAATAGTCTGGATAATGAGTTTCATTACGTGTCGCTTGGATAGCCAATTCTACATCACAAAGTAATAAATATGTTAATTAGCATTATATAACATAAGCAAAGAAATTAACAATCACATTAAGTAGAATAATACATGACTCACCTTGACTTTCTATTCGCGTGGGGGGTATTCCTTTCTTAGATTTTTTATTCTTTTTCTCACTTGAACTTTTGAGCCTTTCATAGCTTATTCCCTTTCCTTTTCTTCGAATGGGGTCCGAAATTGAAATCTCGCAAGAATCCTCAATATCATCATCGTCATCAAGGACAGCATCATCAGTGACAACCACACTTGCTTTGTATGATGCAATTTCAGCCTTCGTTTTTTTCATGTTCGTTCTCACTATAGTTAGGGGTGAGCAGCGGTTTAGGGTCGACCCTGGACCGACCCTGGACCTGCCTAACCCTACCGGTCCTGGTCCGGTTCCCAAGGGGACTGGGTCAGTCCTTGGTCCTGAAATTCCAGGACCAACACTATGCGGGTTGGTCCTCGGTCCTGAGAGTTTTGGGTCGGTCCAACCCTGGACCAACCCCGTATATTATATTATATTATTTATAATTCTTTTATATATTCAAACCTAAGTAAAATTTATGTTATATTATATTATATATAATTCTTTTATATATTCAAACCTAAGTAAAATGATGTTAAAGTTGTTGACTCCTCATGCTCATAGTCATGGACAGACGGCATCCAATTCCAAAAGGCGTGAAGTTTACACCGTAAAGGTCTTCACGGCCTCCTCCTCCACAGTCTAGACTCCAGAGTACATTCTTCACCGTGAGGACCAAGGACTCCTCATAGTCATGGACTCACGACGTCCAAAATGGCGCGAAGTTTATGCCGTAAATCTCCTCACGGCTTTCTTCCCTAAAAAGTACATTCTCTTCCATTTTGTCTTCTTTGTTCTTCAATTTGCCAAAATCAAAAGTAGCAACATCCTGCTCGCCTCTAGTTGCCCCCGCCGCTCACCTTTGACCGTGCGCGCTGCTCGCGCCGCTCGCCACTCACCACTCGCCCTTTGCTGTCGTTGCCGGCATCGCTAAACGCTTGCCACTCACCACTCGCCGCTAGTCTCGCTCAACACTCGCCGCTTGCCGCTGGCCTCACTAAACGCTTGCCGCTTGCCAGTTGACGCTCACCCCACTCGACACTCGACACTTGCGCTCGCCACTCGCGCCGGTCGCCTCACTTATCGCCGAGTAAATCAAAAGGAAAAAAGAAGAAGCCCTAATTAGAAACCTTAATGCTCAGCTTGCCCTTGCTTCCAAACACAACTTGACTAGTGATATCTACTTTGTGCTTCATTTGAGATCTTGTATTGGTATTTATAGTTTAGTTGCACAATGCCGCATTGTCGATGGATGTGTAATTTGAATTTGTAGGTTTACTTTTTTAGGGAGTATAAAAAACAAGATGAAATAAATTATCGATCGGTCCCGGGTTGACCCTGGAACCGGACCGAACCCATTGGGTCGATCTGGTCCTTGGTCCCAGGCTCAGTAGGGTCGGTCCTCAGTCCTAAAAATTGAGGACCAACACTGTACGGTTGGTCCTAGGGTTAGGGGGTGGCCCGGACCAACCCGGACCATGCTCACCCCTAACTATAGTCATAGTATTTACATCTTCAGCTCCCAAACTCATCAGTTCAAAAGATTCTTGCATTAACGTGGAAAACCGATTAAATTTAGATGGACCCAAAGACATTTGATGACACTCATCATTCAAAATTCCTTCTTTGGCACCCTTGGTCCATCTTTTCAAAATGTAAGAAGATGGAATACTCGTAACCGATATGTTATCATTCAACACTTTTAAGGCATGGCAACACAACCACCCTTTCAATTCGAATAATTTGCAATCACAAAAAACTGAAAAGTCTACGGGATTAAATCTGACAACATTTTCACGTTCAATCCCTGGACACTTCAGAGTATATAGATAAATCGATCCATCGAATGTAGTACCTGAAACATGCTCGCCGAGACTTTGCAAAAATTCTACATTAAACTTCTTAAAGATGGTACGAGTATACATTGAAGCGGCATGTGTCAAGATCACATTTTTAGGAACCTACAACTTGGGCTTCCCACGAGAATTATAATCATCTTGACTTTCAATTTCTCTCATGTGCTTCAGTTGTTCTTCATAGTGATGGACCAATGCTACAACAGACGCTGTCTTGGCCGCTGTATGTTGGAAGACATTATTAGTGCTCTCACTTCTTTGACTCGATGTTATACCACATGTAAAGGTATCACGACCAAAGGCTAAACTCCATTTATGTCTAAGGTTGTACAATCTTTGAAGCCAATTGTTATTCTTAGTATCCCACTCGTCTTCCATTTCCTTCTAAGTAGATTCAAATTCATCCTCTGATCTGCATCTATACATAAGCGTCAAGAAATATTTATCTTTAAAACCCGGCTTACGATAAAGATCTGGAATGTTTTGATTGGCATTTTTCCCAATATGTCAAGTGCATAATCGATGTTGTGTATTCGGAAACATAATTCTAATGGCTTTTGCCATAGCTTGGTCTTGATCAGTGAATATAGTCTTTGGAGCTTTGTTTCCCATAGACTTCAAAAACACCTCAAATAACCAAATAAATGACTCTGCAGTCTCATCTAGTAATAATGCACAACCGAACAAAATATTCTTCCAATGGTGATTAATTCCAACAAAAGGTGCACAAATCAAATTATATCTGTTAGTACGATACGTGGTATCGAATACAAGCACATCACCAAAACAGTCATAATCATATTTGGATAAACTATCTCTCCAAAATATATTTGTCATTTTACCATCTTGATCTACTTGTATAGCATAGAAAAACATCGGGTTTTCCATTTGCATGCGATGAAAATGATTTAAAACATTTTGACAATCTCCCCCACTTATGTCATTAGATCTTTTGGTCTGCAAAAAATTCTGACAATCACGCAAGTTGAAACCCAAGTTTTTACTTCCTCCCGCTTCATTTGCTAAAAACTTGTATGTCGAAGTCCCCCCAATACCAGCTTTAATCATATCAACTATAACACCCTTACAAGTATTAGATATCATTCTTCCACATCTAATCAAATGCTTCTGACCTTCCGGAATAAATGGATGATTATGCTTGGAAACATACTCAATGACTTCGTAGACACCATTATCAACTTTAAATTTGATACGAGCAGGACAACCACATCTAACTTCAGGCCTTTGAAATTTCTTTTCTTGATCAGATGAGTTGATAGGATGCCCCTCACAATTACACACGAAAGTCCGTCAAGTTATTTATCCTTTACGATTTCTTAACAAATTATCCTTCCTTACTCCAAATCCTTTGCCAATTGCGTAAGCTACATACGTGTGATATGCTTCAAGTTCATTTGGAAAAACCATTCCTATCGCAAACTCATAATCTTTTTCCATATCACGCATTACGTGTGCAAGATGGGAAGTTTCATGCTCCAAGTCCTGAAAAAAGAAAAAGAAAAAGAAAAAAGTAAGTAATGTAATGCTTTACAAGTAAGATATCATCCAACACGTTATTTAAGAAAGCATAATAGGTTTCACATAGTATGCATGAAAAATTACCTCTGATTCAGCCATTTGAATGTTCCTTTTTCAAATAGACGGCAAACTTTCAGCTTCCTCAAAGAACCCCAATCCCGTGAGCCAAGAATCAATGTCGTTTACTTCGTCTTAAAGATTGTTGCGACTTGACATACCACAAAATAAATCTACCACCAAGAAAAAAAAAAAAAAACATAAGTTTTCTCATTTCGGTCTATCAAACTTCCACAAATCAAAATTAAACTTATAATTTGTAATCAAGCACTACATACAAACATGTCCAATTTGGAAGAAAATCTGTCTTACAAAGAGGCAAAATAGAAATAAAATTGATGAGATTAAAGATCTGCACCTATGCAATGATACAAGTAGGGTATGCAAGATCCTTGGCTTCACCGTTGTGCGTCAGTTCATTAATATATATGCTGCCTAAGATTCCAAAGTCAATATAAGCAACGTTTTCACCAAAAATCTATTGATATGTTTTTCCATTGTGATAGCTTTTCGAAAGAACACAGTTACCATGCTTTATTGCTTTCTCAAATGCTTCTGCAAATAAACAACATCTAACCCTAAAAAGAAAACTGCAATGCTGATCATGTAAGAAGCAAATATGCAAATCAAGAGAACTGCAATGCTGTAACATGATAATTTTTTATTTGAGCTTCACAAAAGTGCGTCTTACCTTATGGGGACTTCCAGATCTTCATAGCCAGCAAAGCTTGTTTTGTGTCTATACTACTGTGCGTCTTATCAGTTACACCTCGTGGGTTGCAGCTCTCGAGAAACCTTGATCCTTTCCTGTTTCCAACCGAGGGGGGAATTAAGCATCGGTCAAATTTAGCATCACTTGACAAGGAAGAAGTCAAAAGAGAAGAACAAATGGCAAAGGATTATGATCCATGTTCATAGAATTGTTAGCAAGGTCGATGCCACACCTCAAGGAAGAAGCAACAAGCACTTGAACCTTACAATACTAGCAGTCACAGAAATAAATGTAAGTATATAATTGGATTCCCAAGTTCGCGGTCACTCATTAAGGTCACATATATGTTTAATCTTAAAACTTACTTGCAAATATAGAATCAAGGTTGGTAAAGGAAGAACGCATGACAAGATAAGCAAAAGAAATTATTCGATTGACATCGCCACAAACGTGCAGCGGTTGGTAGTTCATGTGAGTGGGTCATCTTTCAGTATGCGTTAGTATACCCAAGGCAGATTACCAAGAAGGACCTGTAAATGTGCTTCAGCTTTGAGGTGCTAAGAAAAAGTGAACTGCACTCGGGGTAGTTTTGGATCACTTAGGCACACAGTAAAACTCAAATTTGTTTCTTTAAAACAGCTTAAAGATGAGCCACTCTAAATAACATGAAGAAGCAACCCGTGGCAAGCATAAAGAAAAAGGAAGATACTACATTTGAGGTCAATAATAAGCATACAAACCTTTCCGGGTGTCATATGAAAGATAAACTATTGCACCAGGAATGAAGCCAGCAGAGTAAAAGTCCTGAGACAAGTCTTTTATTTGCTTCTTGGGTGGAGTAGTATCTGAAACATGATCAGATATTTGCGTTATGCTTTAGCTTCCAAAAACACATTCTCGAGACGTCAATATTGAAATCATTGAAATATTGCAAATTAGTTACATCACGTGAGCAAACGTACATATATAAAATGGCAGTTCAGGTTTAGCTACCACTTTCTCGAGGAGAACAATCAAACTCTGTATTTTCTCTGACGGATGAAATGTAGCCTCTAGCGTATGATTATCAGGAAACCGTACCCTTATAATAGTCTGCATCACAAAGTAGAGGAATTTTAGGGGTATGTTGCACAAGAAACCAATATAACACAAGCTATTTATCGAGATTACAAGCTACACGTAAAAATTGAGCATCAAAAACAAAATCATAAGGGGCACTGGTAGAGCAGATATTAAATCACCTTTGTTATTCTTGAGCGCCATGCTGCCTCTTCTGCTTCTCGGATTTTTTTAGTCTTTAAATATTTTTCTGCCCAAGTCATCCAACCAAAAAATCAACAATTACAAAATCAATTATTCTTATTAATGTGAACATACTCGAAAATCGAATCAGAAAGGAACTCTTTGATCAAACTAAAATTTCAAACCACCAATAGCAATAATGTGAGAAAACAGCACTCTAAGAACGCACACATAATCGCAGAGAACATATTTTACACTCCATCCTAATTTGTATGGCAGGCCAGGGATTCAAGGTCCGAGAAGGAAATATATCTGTTAACTCTATACCCCAGTTGATTAGAAATCAGATGTCTTTTTCCCTAGACATCCAAAAGGCACGCTATCCTACCAGTAAAAATTAAAGCCTCTTCCTCCATTTGCACAATTTGCATTTTCTTGATGGGGAGTACAAATTTTCCTCCCCAAAAGGATGCACAATGGGTAGAGGTTGCGTGTCCAACAATACACCAAAAAGAATACCCTCATGTAGCAATCCAACTTCGCCAAACTTGATTATGGACAGAGATGCATCAAAAGACAGGGAGAAACGTGAAATTAGTCATCTTCACAAATTGGTCCGTCTCTGTGTGTCAAATTCAGCTAAACACAAGAAACCTGCAATTTTCAGTGGTTCTCTCGCAAAGCAAACAGAGAGATAAGCTTCTGGCTCCATGCTTGTGAGGATGTCCCACCATATCTCTCGTTGGCACATGAACAAAATAAGAGGTACTTGTTGGTTTAAACAGCCCAAGCTGCAATGAATTTGCCTAAGTAAACTACCTATTTCCGATAGATCAGTGGACCAAGAAGGTAGATCTTAGAGAGAAATTTTGATCTTATCCTTCACAACTGAGTTACACCTTTGGAATTGCAACGCAAATGACTATTCAGAAGCACGCAAGGATCAACTTCTCCAACAGACACGCAATTTTGGAAGAAAATAAAAGCATGGAGGACTATATGCAAACAATCTCAAAAGATACCGCCGTTTCACTTATCTAAATAACACAGCAAGTCAACAACAAGCCGAATGCGCAGATGTAACTTTAAACTTCAACATTAACATGGCACCGATTTCTACTAAGTAGAATCCCAAAAAAAAAAAAAAAAAAAAACGAACCTTCAGACGTACGAGAGTCGCCAATGGGGTGCCTATCGGTGGGGCTTGGGAAGGCGACGGCGGGAGGTGATGGCGTCGGCGGCGTCCACGTTCAGGAGCAGGAGGCGCTTCGTGGAGGAAAGAGAGAAAGAGCAAGCAGAGCGAGCAGCGCGACCTTCGCTCGCGGAGAGGGAGGCCAAAACGCGAGAGAAGGGGTTCGTCGGCGTCGGGGTTGGCCAGTAAGGGCGCTCCGCAGAGAAAAGAGGGAGAGAGCGGAGCGCAGGTCGCGAGAGGGAGGCGAAGGGGCGTCGGCGTCGGCGTCGGCGTTGACGTCGGCCGCGTAGGCGGAGGCGGAGGCGGAGGCGGAGAAGTCGGCGTCGGAGTTGAGGGCGACGGAGGCAACCGGCGGAGGGGCATCGGCGTCGCGCTTTGCTGGCAGAGAGGCGCGCCTTCGAGGACGAAAGAGAGATAAAGCCAACCAGAGGTCACGAGAGGGAGGCGTACGCCGCGTCGGCATCGGCGTCGGTGTCGGGAGCGACGGAGGCAACCGGCGGAGGCGGAGGTGGAGGGCCGTCGAAGGGGGGAAAGAGAGAGAGCAGAGCGGACTTTATGTTTTCCTCTGAACCGTCGCAATTTTGTTCTCCCTCCCCGCAACGGAACGGAGAACGGGGAGAGAGAGAGGAGAGCAGAGCGTCAGAAGGTGCAGAGAGGTGGGCCAGGGAGAGAGGAGAGAGAGAAGCTCCCGCACGCTAGTTTGAAACGGAGAAGCGGACGACGTGGACTGACACCCGGACAGGTGTCGCGCAATGAATCGTTTAGAGCACGGATTGCGTGGCACTGTTAGGTTACCCAATATTTTCTCCGAGTGCGAGGAAGACGATGAACAGTAAACGTCCAATCACCCTCCTCCTCTGCCTTTTCTGCTTTTTGACTTTCCTTCAGCTTTTCCTTTTTTTGTGTTTCTTCTCTTCTCGAAGACCTCACGGACAGCCAGCTCTCTCTCTCTTCCTTTCCCTTCCTTTTAAAGCATAAAAACCCTATTTCCTTTTGGCAATTTTTTGGGAAAATGTCACAAATGGTCCCTATACTTTTGCCTAATGTGCAATTTCATCCCTGAATTTTCGATCGGCTCAATTTGGTCCATGAACTATTGATAAATGTCAAATCTAGTTCCTGAACTTTTGATCGGCTCAATTTGGTCCTTGAACTATTCATAAATGTCCGATTTAGTCCTTCGTTACTGTTTTTCTTTTTCTTTTTTAATTTTTTTTAATTTTTTTTGCTTTTTCTCCCTTCCCTCCGCTGGAGCCGGTGGAGGGAAGCCAGCGTCCAGCGAGGTTCGCCCACGCCGGCGTCAGGCGAGGGCCGTCCTTGTCGGACGCAGGCAAGGGCGGCCCTCACCGGTGTCGGGCGAGGGGCTCCCTCGCCAGATCTGCGAGGAGCCCCTCGCCGACGCCGGGTGCTCCCTCGCCGGCGTCAAGCGAGGGCGATCCGGCGGGCCCCTGCCGACGTCGCGAGGGCGGCGCCGGGTGCTCCCTCGCCTGACGCCGGCGAAGGGAGACCCTTGCCAGATCTGCGAGGGAGCCCCTCGCCGGCGTCGGGCGAGGGGCTCCCTCGTTAGGGGTGCTCCCTCGCCAGATCTGCGAGGGAGCCCCTCGCTCGACGCCGACGAGGGAGCACCCCGGCGTCGGGCGAGGGCGACCCTCACCGAACGCCGACTTCTCTCTGCCAGCTCCGGCGGAGGGAAGAGAGAAAAAGCAAAAAAAAAAAAAAAAAAATTCAAATTCAAAAATTTTAAAAAATTTTTAAAAAATTAAAAAGAAAAACAGTAACGAAGGGCTAGATCGGACATTTATGAATAGTTCAAGGACCAAATTGAGCCGATCAAAAGTTCAGGGACTAGATTGGACATTTATCAATAGTTCAGGGACCAAATTGAGCGGATCGAAAATTCAGGGACGAAATTGCACATTAGGCAAAAGTATAGGGACCATTTGTGACATTTTCCCTAATTTTTTCCTTCGGAAACCCCCGAGAAGAACCCCTTTTCTCATACGCGTGTGCCTTTTTATAGTCGAAGGCTTAGGATTTTAATCTCTTCTTTGAATCAACATCCGCAATATTTTTTCACCAATTTTGTCACATATTGATAAGGGTTCAAAATTACGATAGAATTTTTCTCTAAATCCAAATCCTGCAAAAATATATTGCAATATCCTTTGTCACACCTACTCTATCCAAAAAAATTCATCATATCTCGAAAAATTTCAAATTCCTATTTTCTTACAAAATAATTTCCGATCACTTAAAAAAAGGGGCTTGGGCCAATTTACTCGCTTCATGGACTTAGTCCGGCCTGTAAATTTAAAGCTCAGAACCACTAATTCG
Organism: Eucalyptus paniculata subsp. matutina; assembly: GCA_017140255.1. NCBI lineage: Eukaryota > Viridiplantae > Streptophyta > Magnoliopsida > Myrtales > Myrtaceae > Eucalyptus > Eucalyptus paniculata. The sequence continues at coordinate 25,755,261 of CM029445.1, forward strand.
AACTCATCCGTCACTGGTCCAATAAATGTAAAAACATGCAAATTAAGAATAAATGCATCTAAATCTACATACTATGTAATTAATTTTTTTTCAGGGATAAAATTCATCCCTAATTTTTTAATGCAATAAATGACTAAACGAGTCGCCAAAATTTAGGTGTCAACAATGAGGAGAATATGCTTTTCCCCAACAAAAACTTCAATAGACTTGTTACACACAAAAATATTACATGATCTTTAGACCAAGTAAATCAAGTCCATCTAGATTATTAATTATGTAGATCGTATATTGGAATCGCGTAATTAATAGTTCAAAAGGTCTTGGTCCAAATAGGGCACAAATCATGCAATAACTTCTCTGTTTGGAATCGACATGTTACAAATTTCACCCCATTCATGCAACTACGCAAGTGACAAGAAGGGGAAAAAGTACCAAAAAAGTCATAAACCTATTACATTGATAATAATTCAGTCATAAACTTTTCAATTTGACCAATTCAATCCTAAACCTTTTAATATTAGTATCAATTCAGTCCATCCGACCAATTTTGGTTGGTCGGTGCTAATGTGGACATCGGCCAATGGTCGGACGACATGACATTTTTTATGATTTTTAAAATATTTTTTATGATTTTTTACTAATTTTTTTCTTTTTTTCTTTTTCCTTTTGTGACATCCGAAATTCGACCCTATTTCGATAATATAAAATGGGCTTTTCGTCAACGCGCCTATGGTCCTTTTCTCTAAGCTGACCACTCACGAGTTAAATGATCTATCGGGTGAAGCCATTAAGGGATGTAACTGCAGTAAAATCCCTAAAAGCTACTCAATTAGTTGGATTGGACTAAAATCTCGTCTGATCGATTCTAACCATGAAATTTAATTGGTTTCGGGAATCGAATATTCGAGCATGTCACAAGTTATTTTTAGGACCGTCTCATCATCTGTCAATTTATTGACGAGTCCGAAATTTCAAGAAAGAAATTATCGGAGGAAAAATTGAAGACCGAAAGAAAATAGAAAGGGAAAGAGAAAAGAAAAAAAATAAGACTCATGGTGTTGTTTTATATTATTTCTTTTATCTCCCTCTCTCTTCTTCTCTCTCTTTTTTCTCTCTCTCATAATTAATAGTTCAAAAGGTCTTGGTCCAAATAGGGCACAAATCATGCAATAACTTCTCTGTTTGGAATCGACATGTTACAAATTTCACCCCATTCATGCAACTACGCAAGTGACAAGAAGGGGAAAAAGTACCAAAAAAGTCATAAACCTATTACATTGGTAATAATTCAATCATAAACTTTTCAATTTGACCAATTCAATCCTAAACCTTTTAATATTAGTATCAATTCAGTCCATCCGACCAATTTTGGTTGGTCGGTGCTAATGTGGACATCAGCCAATGGTCGGATGCTGACGTGACATTTTTTATGATTTTTAAAATATTTTTTATGATTTTTATTAATTTTTTTTTTTTTCTTTTTCCTTTTGTGACATCCTGAAATTCGACTCCGTTTCGATAAAGTAAAATGGGCATGTCGTCAACGTGCCTATGGTCCTTTTTCTTTGAGCTGATCACTCACGAGTTAACTAACCTATTGGGTGAAACCGTTAAGGGATGTATCCGCGGTAAAATCCCTAAAAGCTACCTAATTGGTTGGATTGGACTAAAATCGCATCTGATCGATTCTAATCATGAAATTTAAATTGGTTCTGGGAATTGAATATTCGAGCGTGTCACAATTCATTTTTAGGACCGTCTCATCGTCTGTCAATTTATTGACGAGTCCGAAATTTCAAGAAAGAAATTATCGGAGGAAAAATTGAAGACCGAAAGAAAATAGAAAGGGAAAGAGGAAAGAAAAAAATAAGACTCATGGTGTTATTTTATATTATTTCTTTTTTTTCTCCCTCTCTCTTCTTTTCTCTTTTTCTCTCTCTCTCTCTTCTCCCCCCCTTCGTGCGAGCACCCCACCGAACACTCCCTTGCCAAATTCAAATTGGCTTCTCTCTCTACTTTTGACTAGTCAAAGCTTTCTCTCTTATCTCTTCTCTCTCTTATCTCTTCTTCTCTCTCCTCTCTCTTCTCCCCCATGCCCACATGACCAACTTCTTCTTCTTCTTCGTTCTTCTTTGTGCGAACCAGCCCAAAACCAGTAAAGAAGAACAGCAGCTCGCCGAAGCCCGTCGCCGCTGCACCGGAGCCGGACCTCCACCCGCGCGATGCCCGCCCGCGCACGCCGCGCGCTGCGCTACCGCCCCTTCGCGCCTCGCCATCCTTGCCGTGCGCCGTCCAGGCCGTTCGGCCTCTGCCCAGCTTTGTTCAGCCCCCGTCCGGCCATCTCTGGCCACCGTTCGACCCCGCCGGACCTCCACCGGCCCTCCCCCGCACCTTGCCGCCCTTGCTGCTTTGATTTGTGGTTGTTTCGTGTCTCTTTTCAGCCATAGCAGCCACCCCATTGAGCGGGTATCCAGCCCCCTTCGGGCTCATTTTGGGCCGTTTCCGGGCCCCGAACCCGAGACCCGCTTTGGAATTTATCGTTCCTCGCATCGTTCCCGTCGGATTGATCCGACTTGCGCGCGATTCCGGTGAGTAATCTCACTAATACCTGATTAGTTGGCTAATTATACTTAAGGGTTGTTTAGTTTTAATTAATTAGGTTTATGTGGTTAGATTAGAATAGATTAGCGATTATTAGTTAATTGTGATGTAAATTAGACAAATTGAATGTGTATTTAGCAAGTAGACATGGTCTACTATTTATTGAAAGTATCTCAGGATTTTTCCTGACCCTTAGCGGGCTTTAATTAGGCTTTTCGGGCCTAAGTGGAATTTTTGGTATTTAAATATTATTTTTGGAATTAAATTAAATAATTATTTATTTTCCGAAAATTCAACTGGGATGGCCCGCGACCGGAATATTATGCTGATGACTGTGGTGAAGTCCGTTTATTTAATCGGGTTTTATTTTGAGCTAAATTGAATTTTTAATATTAATTATTTAATTTTCGAAATTAATTAATTATTTATTTATTTTCCGAAAATTCAACTAGAATGGCCAGTGACCGGAATATTATCTTAATAATCGTGGTGAAGTCCATTTATTTAATTGGGCTTATTTTGAGCTAAATTGAATTTTTAATATTAATTATTTAATTTTCGAAATTAATTAATTATTTATTTATTTATTTTTCGGAAAATTAAGGTTGAGATGGTCGACAATCAAAATCTTGTGCTGATTGTTGTGGCGCAGTCCGTTTGTTTATTTGAGCTTTGAATTGTGCCAAATTGAATTAAATGTGGAATTTTAGGATATATTCCTAAATGGTTATTGTTAATTATTTCATTGAGAAATCGTTGAGTATTGATTGTCAATATCGAAAGTGGATCGTAAAGTGGGATCGTGAAAAAGTGGGACCGTAAAGCCATTGAATTTTCGAAAGTGGTCGAGTGGGACCAGTAAAAAAGCTATTGAATATCGAAAGTGGTCGAGTGGGGGACCAGAAAAGCCATTGAATATCGAAAGTGGTCAAGTGGGACCGTAAAACCATTGAATTTTAAAAGTGGTCGAGTGGGACCGTAAAACCATTGAATATCGAAAATGGTCGAGTGGGACCGTAAAGCCATTGAATATCGAAAGTGATCGAGTGGGACCGTAAAGCCATTAAATATTGAATGTTGTTGAGTGGAACTGTGTCTTCCACCTTTGCTTAAGATGTGATCTGAGGATCGTGATTCGTAATTGGGAATTGAGATGGAATAATTGAATCGACCTAGAAATGGTCCGACTAATATGTAATCGACTAAGTCGATTGAACTGTGATTTGATTGATTGTGCATTGAGATATATGAAGTATCTATATATAACCTTGAATTGCAGGTTGAGACTGATGCCAAGGTACGTCTTCTGACCTGTGCGTGTTTAGGCAGCATTTAGTATAATGGTTTACTAATCGGGCCTTAGTGGGGTAGAACTCGCTGAGACGTAGTCTCATCCCGGTTTGGAGAAAACATTTCAGAACCCCGCTGAAGAGCTAAGAAGGAGGAGTCTGAGAAGGAGAACTCGGAGGTGAAACTTGAGGAGAATGATTTTTGGAAGAAGAAGATAATCCCGATGGGGGTCTTGAGTACGACCCGGATGGATTGAGATTCCATCTTCTTTTGTGAACTCCATTTTGATGTGAATAGAGTTTAGAGTAAAGAGTTGTGAAGTGCTTTGGTTTGTGTTTTGTATAAAAGTTTGGTTATAAGTTTCAATATGAAAAATATGGCCCTGCTTTTCTATCCAATTATTTTATTGTCTTGGGATTTATAACTGCTTCCGCATGTGCTTAAAAATAGAAAGGGTCGGCGATACATAGTTCTGGGATATCGCATTTTAAAATCGACCAAGTAGAAGGATGTATGCGTGCCCGAGGATCGGGGCGTGACACCTTTTCTTTTCTCCCTTCTTCCTCCTTGGACTATTCCGACGGTGGCCAGCGAGGCTCGTGGCCGGAGGCTCATCGGCCATTAGGTGAGGGCCGCGAAGCCCTCGCCTGCCGCCAGCGAGGGTCACGGCCCTCGCCTAGCCTCTCCTAGAGCCGTCGGCAAGGCGACTTCACTCAGATCTAGGTGAGGCTAGCCTTGCCCTGGCCTTGCCGCAAGCAAAGGTGGCCTCACCCGCGGTTGGCAAGGCCATGGCGGCCATTGCCAGGGCGGAGGCGAGGGCCGCTAAGCCCTCGCCAGCCGTCGGCGAGGGTCATGACCCTCACTCTGCCTCACCTAGGGCCACGGGCGAGGCGGTTTAGCCCAGATATGGGTGAGGCTGGCCTTGCCACGGACGAAGGTGGCCATCGCCATGCAGGCATTGGCCTCGCCGACCGCAGGCAAGGCTAGGGCGAGGCTAGCCTCACCCAAATCTGGGTTAAGACACCTCGCCCGCAGCCCTGGGCGAGGCCGAGCGAGGGCCACGACCCTCGCCAGCGGTTTGCGAGGGCTTAGCGGCCCTCGCCTCTGCCTTGGGGGCCACCATGGCCTCACCAGCCACAGGCGAGGTCGCCTTTGCCCGCGGCAAGGCCAAGGCGAGGCTGGCCTTGCCTAGATCTGTGCGAAGCCGCCTCACCGGCGACCCTAGGAGAGGCCAGGCGAGGGCTCACTCAATGGCCGGCAAGCTTCCGGCCACAAGCCTCACTAGACGCTCCTCCGCCACCACCAAAATAGTCCAAGGTGGAAGAAGGGAGAAAATAAAAGAAGAAAATTAATAAAAAAAATTGAAAAAAATCATAAAAATTGCCACGTCAACATCTGGCCAACAGTCAACGTCCACATCAGCACTAGCCGGCTAAAATTGGCCGAATGGACTAAATTGATATAAATATTAAAAGGTTTAAAACTGAATTGGTCCAATTGAAAAGTTTATGACTGAATTGGTACCGTGCAATAGGTTTATGACTTTTTTTTGTACTTTTCCCGATGAGAAGGAATTTTGTACAAAACAAAAGAGCTCGCGCTCTCTCTCTCTCTCTCTCATGCATAAAGGGAGGAGTCATTTTTTTGTTGGAAGAGAGTGGAGAGGGGGAAACATTGATGAGCGAGGAACAGATTCCGAATCCTAAGAGAACAAAATGCATAGCAATTGAGCTTCAAGCTCTCTTGAACTTTACAGCATGTCAGACTACATTTGAACCGTATAGTGCAGGCGCCATCGGACCAAAGTTGTTGAGTATAAGTGGTTGAAAGAAGCTAATTTCTTAATAGGAAATTCTCTAGTCTCGTGTCGAAACTGAATCGTTCCCGTGCAATTAGAGATATTTGTTAGGAGAGCAAAATTATCGAAATGTCGATTGGCTTTTACGAAAAAAGGAAAAAAGTTAAATGTGTAACATTCAACGAAGTTTACTAACTATAATATTATCCATCTGTTGCTAATCAAGGAAAATTACAACATAGAAGGATAATTACTCTATGACGGGTTCCTTAAACTTGCGAACTGTTAAGAATTATCGGGGAGAATTACCAAAAAAGTCCTAAACCTATTGTAATTGTGCCAATTCAGTCTTAAACTTTTTTTTTTTACCAATTTAGTCTTAAACCTTTTACTTTTGTTCCAATTTAGTCCATCCGGCCAAAATTAGCCGGGCCGACGCTAACGTGGCAGCCGACCGGGTGCTAGTGAGCTTTTTTTAATAATATTTTATTTTTAAAAAAATTATTAATTTTTTTCTTTTTTCCTTTTTTTTCCCTCCTCCCTCCTCCTTCCTTGAGCTCCGGCGACCGGCCAGGCTGGCTGGACTAAGGCGATCCGGCGGGGCGAGGAGGCCTCGCCAGACGCGATGGCGAGCCCCCCTCGCCGTCGTGTCTGGCGAGGGCTTCCCTCACCCCGCCGTCGCTTGGCGCGAGCTTGCCTTGTGGTCACCGGGCGAGGTGAGCCCTCGCCAGATGTGGCGAGGGGGGCTCGCCGTCGCGTCTGGCAAGGCCTCCTCGCCGAATCTAGCGAGGGCTCGCCTCGCCCGACGACCGCGAGGCGAGCTCGCGCTGCGACCGTAAGGCGAGCTCACGCCCAGCGACGGCGAGGGGGGCTCGTCGTCGCATTTGGCGAGGGCTTCCCTCACCCCGCCGTCGCTGGGCGCGAGCTTGCCTCACGGTCGCCGGGCGAGGCGAGCCCTCGCCAGATCCGGCAAGGGGGGCTCGCCGTCACGTCTGGCGAGGCCTCCTCGCCGAATCTGGCGAGGGCTCAACTCGCGATCGCTAGGCGAGGCGAGCCCTCGCCAGATCCGGCGAGGGGAGTTCGTCGTTGCTAAGGCCCGGGCGAGGCCTCCTCGCGAGGCGGGGCTGCCCCGCCGGATCGCCTCATCCGACGACCGGCCAAGCCGGCCGGTCGCCGGAGCCCAAGGAAGGAGGAAGAGAGAGGAGGCAAAAAAAAAAAAAAAAAAAAAAAAAAAAAAGGAAAAAAAAATTAATAATTTTTTTAAAACTAAAATATTATTAAAAAAAGCATGCCGGTGCCGACCGGCTGCCACGTCAACACCAGCTAACCAATTTTGGCCGGATAGACTAAACTTGAACAAAAGTAAAAGGTTTAGGACTAAATTGGACAAAAAAAAAAAGTTTATGACTGAATTGGCACAATTGCAATAGGTTTAGGATTTTTTTGGTAATTCTCCCAGAATTATCGCAAGTGCTAAAATAGGTTACAAACAAAAAAAGGAAAAAAGAATTTATAATAAATCAAATTATGGGAAGTGTCATGGAAACTTGCAATCATTAGGACTTCGAAAGAAATTACCATCTCTAGTGTTCTAATAATCACCAGCTACGATGTTTCTTGATGATAATTTGTGGGAGGTTTCTCGCTATTGATAACTCACTCGCAGGACTTGTGCCCCGCCTCTTGCGGGCGTGGGGGCAACCCACTCTCAAACTTAGGCCTTGATCCCACGAGAAGGTGGGGATTTAACCTCCCCCTTCCTTATTTAACCGGTGGTTGGGACTTGACTCACTATTAATCTTATTTACCGTGACAAATTATGCATTTGCAATTCATGTTGCATTAGTTTCAAAGGCAAGAGTTTCTGAGTGTGTGGTACAACTACCCTTTTTGAAATATCAAAATTTTGCGAGCTGTAGAGCTAGATATCATAAAGCTTTTTTGTCATATATCCTGAGTATTTTGAGATTTTTTTTTCCAATAGAATCTTACATGGTTCCATTGTTCTCACCGCTTCACAATTAATGATTAAGTCAGTCTAATTAGTTATGATTTTTCCATTTTAGAAATGCAATACATATGTAGGTGACAAATAGCACTGATTTCTTTCAAGAGGATTGTGGACCAAGCCAGTGCATACTTTTTTCAAGAGATTTTGATTATGTGAAAGATTTGTTTGTATAAATCGTGCTGGCCAGCACATTCGATACATTATATTTCTCTTTGTTTTAGTTTGGACCGCAAAAATGGTCGATCCACATCTCAAACGAATCATTTATCATTATGCGTATCAAACATAAGAATTTGTCAAATAATAATGGAGACGTTTTTGGAACTTAGAACCTACCTGTCAAAATCAAGAACCTGGAACCTACCCTGTTACAGGTTCCATGATCGGTTCCAGGTTCTAACAGGTTCTTTTTTTTTTTTTTTTTTCATTTTCAGATTTGAACTATAATGTACGCGCATAAAAGAAATGTGGAGTAGTTTGAAGCAAGAATGATACCAAAATGAAACCATCAAATTGAGAATACATCAATTAAAAAGGGTATTTATTATGTAGAATGAAACCTTGGCATTATAAGCTGCTGCTTTGATGCCGAAGTCACACAAGAATTTGGCAATTGTCAAAGTTTCTTTCCTCGTAGGGACGTAAATAATAGTAGGTCCATGATCTAATGGCTCTTGCTGAAGCTTTTCCTCTAGTTCCATTGGTGAATCGAGACATCTCAAAAGAACCGCATACCTCCGGCTTAAATTAGGAGATTCTCCACGTAATTCTCCACAGGGAACTGTAAGGGCCAATTGAATAGCACATCAAATTACAAGATGAATAAGTTCTAGCACAGTTTTCGGACAATTTCCATTTTATGAGTAAGTTTTCATAAAGTCCCTTGCTCCACATCCTACAAGCATATATAAACAACAATGGTAGAAACATCATGCCATAATCAGAATTCTGAAGATATTCCTCTTTAATAAGAAGTTATACCATCCCAATCATCCACACCCTGGAAGGCATCTATTTCATCTTCTAAGTATTTAGATCTAAGATGGTTAATCACCCGCCAGACAAATTAGGTAGTGCACAAAGAAAGATCGGATCAGAAGAAAGGGGTGCCCTTATTCATTACTATCAATACTCTGGATACATTAAAGAATTACACAAAGTGACCAGCATGCGGTTTTGGTGCTGCAACCTGTGCTGATGCAAAACTAAAATAGAATCATGTATCCCCTTCATTGTTCAAGTTCATCTTGCCAATAACAAAAGAAACTTCAAGAATAGATAGAAGGCTTTAACAAAGGGAAGCAGTCACTCAAAATGATGCTACAAAATACAAATGGCAACTCAAAATTTGCTGCCAACAACTTGCTCATCCAGAATTTAAACTCCAAAAACAATGAAAATGACATCAAAGAACTATAATCACTAAGCAAGTCCAAAAATCACCGAATCAATCACTCACTCCCTACACTAGTATTACCCCGAAATCGTACAAATGAAATTCACAGCATTTGATGGTATTACCCCAAAATCATAGCCTTGGAGAGAAGGTCTAGAAATCCAATTTCACCGGGTGAGTGGCATCCGGCGCTAAGTAGTGAGCAGGGACGTTAGTCGCTGGTCTTTGGGGCAACGACGTTAGGCGTCGCGACTATTGGCGTCGGGTAGTGGGCGACGGGCATCAAGGCAGAGCACGGCAGCAACGGGCAGAGGTAGAGCACGGCAGCAATGGGTGTCGAGCAGTGAGGATTCGCGCGAGCAACATTAGCGACTGGTGTCCAGCAGCGTTCGGTGAGACTCTGAAAAACTGAAAGTGAAAGGGTCGGGAGTCTCGGGAGTCTCGGGGGAGGGGGGTTCCTTTTGGAACCCTAACCGGTTCCGAAACCGGTTCTGCGACCGGTTCCGGTTCCGGTTCCCGGAAAATTGGAATCGAACCAGAACCAGTCCTTGAAGAACCGGAACCGAACCGAATCTTCGGTTCGATTCTTCGGTTTCCGGTTCTACCCGGGACCGCGCTCACCCCTATACGTCATGCATTTGAAAATATCATCTGAGTGACCGTGAGTAAAGAGTTTGCCTCAAATTGGTCATGACCAACTTGTTCTTCTACAAAGATCATCTCATTCAACAATCCATGAACCCCAAAATGCATCAATTAAAAAAAGAATGAGTAAAGTTCAGAAAAACTTTTTAAAAATGTTTCAGGCAATTTTCTTTCTCTCATTTCTTGGGGAGGAAAAGAAAAGTAATTTGGGAACTACAAGGGTTGGGGAAGAAACTCGGAAAACATTTGGGCCAAAAGTTTCTTATTACAGACTCCGTTTGCGGAGAATAACTTCCAGAAGAAATTTATCTAGATATTCCTGCATTTAGTTCACAGAAAATAAAAAGTGATCAAGAAAAATATTTTCGGTCAATTAAAAAAATACCTTAAAAAGTGGGAAAAAGAGGAAATCATTTTCTCGCACCTTTCATTCACTCAGGCCCATCTCCTTTTCCTCCGTGCATTCCTTCACCTTCCTCTTCTCGCCTGCGCACTCCTCATCTCTTTCCAACTCCAGAGTTCCTCCTCCGCTTCCGGACTTCTTCCTCCTTTCCGCCACCACCTGCAACTGTGAATGCTCTGGCTCTCTCCCTTTTGCCTCCGCCCCCCCGTGAAATCAAGCTACCTCACCAATCTCTTCCCTGTGTTACTCTCCGCCGCCCCCACGAAGCTCCCTCCCAAGTTCGATTGCTGCCTATTCAGAGATGACTCCCTCACCTCGCCTCGCCTTCTCCCATCAATCTCCAACTCAAATTTCACGATCCGGTTGCAAACACCAAAACCACATCCCAAGACTCGAGGTCGCCTCGACGTCCCGCTGAATTCGCCGGAATTAGGACGAATTCAGAAGCTTTTCGGCTCCAAGCACATGGAGCGGAAGGAAAAAGCCTCAGAGAATTCAAATTTCGAAGCGGTGAGATTGTCGCGGAGCTCGAGATTAACACCCGAGTAGCGACGAGAGAGGGCAACACCAAGCACGATGCGATCGAACACGTAGAGCGACTACAGCTTACGAGCCTTGTCGGCCTCGGGTGAGCTCACCCAAGATCGACGAGGCTTGAGCTCGTCCCTCACCTGCAGCTAAAGAAAGGAAAAAAGAAAATTAAAAAATATATAATTAGTAATTCTATTTTTTTAAGTGACTTTTCCCGAAAGAATCAAATCAGATTTTTTATATCAAATAATAAAAGATAGTTTCCTATTTATTTTTAGGTTGTGGTCAAAGGTTCAAAAATATTATCATTTTACTGTAAAAATTGATTTTTTAGCAAAAAGAAGCTTAAAAAAATGTCATTTTTTTTGCGAAATAAAAAGGAACCTTCATCGCTTAGCGGTATTGTCAAACTTACATAATCATTTGCGTTAATCGGTAAGTTCTATTAGTGTTTGTTAAATGCTTTCATGTTGACTCCATGTATGAACGCCGACTCATCGAGCCCCGCGCCCAAAAACCAGAAGCGGTAGGAGAAGCGCACTCACCTTGGACTGAATTCCGCGGACAAATTCGCAGGCGCTCCGAGCATTTCCAATGGAAGTCGTTTGTCCAATCGTGATGCGAATGCGCGTTTTTGCGTCGTGGGCGAGATGTATCCTTTCCGACTTTCAGCAGTCAGAAACAGTGGAGACTTAAGAGTATCGAGCGACAGTAGGTCGTTCAATGGATAGAGTTTACCTCAGATTCAGAACACTCCGTTCAGTAGATTTTGCATTTTCCCTTTGTTTTTTCCCACCTTTCGGTTTCAATGGTTGTCTAAATTTCGTCTGGTCAGGATTACTTTGACCAACTTTTTAGCCTTGCCTCAAGGGTGAAACAAGATGGCAGATTAGGGGGTGGTAGATTGGTCTCCTGCTCGATGCACCGTCGTTTGTGAGTTCTTACGCTTGGCATTGTGTTGCTATCTTGTTCATTTCTGGGAGGAGTCTCTAGGTTGCTGATTATGCTTGGACGCTTAATTGTTCGGAGGTAGCTGCTATTCCCCTTAGATGACAATTTGCTGTTGTGAAATTAGTTGTGTTGTTGGTGACGTGTTTAGCTTGTCGTCCATTTTCCTTGATAATTCTCGGGAGAAATTTGCAAATACGTAAGTGTCAATGGAGAGAGATGAAATGTGCAGGAAATGACGTCAACCGGAATGCTACAAACTTTACTTACAGTGTACGCCAAGAAATGATGGATGCTTCCTAGTGGAAGTTAGAGGGAAATAAAGAAGAATCTCCACGTACTGTTTTGGTTTTCTGTAGTCATGAGAGTGAGTAAATTCATTGTTCGGCCTAGTTAGGGAGTCCATTCTAAGCACACCATTTACTCTAGGATAGCTCCGTGTGATCAGCCACTTCGTATCACTTTACATTGTGTCGTTTCTCCATTTTAACCAGGTAGTTTCTGATCAGGCAAAATGGGCTCAAGTTCCAAAATTTCATGTGCTGTTGAACTGGATTGTTTTTTGCATAGTTAATGTGATGGAGGAGCTCTTGCACAGTGGTTTCTGCAGTCTGCTTTCCACCATTGAGCATATGTTGGATTAAAGTTTTGCAGGTGTTTATGCTGATGTGGATTTTTAAAAAGGGGAGCTTCTCCATGCTTTTTGGGTGTCAACATCCCTCGAATAAAGTTTTGCTGGCGTGGATCTGATGTGCACTTGTCAGGATTTTTGATCATGTACAAGGCTAACACTTCCTTTACTTTTGTTATTGCAGATTGATCGTCTAGTATGTAGCTTTTGTTTTCGCTTTATTGCGACATTAGAACTTCAAACAGGAAGAAAATTGTGTTTTCCAAGATTTAGGTCTCTCTTCAAGCCATAAATGTAATACAGATTCATGCTCTGATGTTTCAAATGATCATGGTGCATCTAACTCATCCAATGGCGACGGCATATAGGATGAGAAAAGTCATGATGACTCTCTTGGATGTGCTTCAAGAAGCAAGAGAGGAAAAGTTCCTCTGCCCAAGGAAATCGTTGAATCATTAATGAATGGTGAATTAGTATTGCCATATTCAGACAAATTTTCCCCGCCACCTGTTTATCCATGTACAGGAGGCTGTCAAGCAGCTAATTGTTGCAGGTTACGGGGCTTACACTTTTTTCTATCAGATTTGGGTCTCTCATTTTTATCCTGCTTTGGAGCAAGTTGTATTAGTATGAAAAAGACCAATAGGATGAGTATGGAAAGAAACCTCCTTGTCGTTTAGAATTCTTTTGATTTTGACAGTACTTTGTTAATTTATGCCCAAAGAGGCTATTTTCCCAGAGATGAATACAGGAGAAGGTGCTTTCCTTAGTCCTGGCACCAAAAGTTTTGCATTGCAAATCGGGAAATTGAATTTGATAACTGAGCTCTGACGGGTATTAGTAGTATTAGCATTATGTTTTTGAGTCACATTTTTGAAGTTTTATTTTCTTATGTCGTGTGTGGATCTAGCTGTAAGTTGTTTTTTCATGTGGCTACTCTGTGGATTACTTCATTTAGTACTGTCATGATCCTTAGTGTGTGCAGATGCTGACTGAAATTCATGTCATTCTTTACTCTGCACTGGAGAGAGGTCGGATCGGAACGACTTTCAACAAGGCTCTTCTCCAATTCGTACGACATGCTAATGGTCAACCTCTTAATCTATATTGTGGAGGGGATTCATTATTATAATTTATATCTACTTCTATTGATACTTCTTTTTCGTTTTCTCTTTCGCTGCAGAAACAAATGATATATTAATTATGGCAGCCAAAGTATGCTCCTTTTATAATTAGTTTCCATGTTTCTTATTCCTCTTCCTACGTTTCATTTTCCTACCCTATATCTTGTAATTTTTTCTGGTGATGCAATATGAAGATGTTCTTCTAGCAAAGAAAGGTTTTGCAGCAGTTTTATTTTTGACAGTTAATCATATCTGAATATTGGGCACATTTTCGAGATTGACAGTGAAATAGTGTGTCCGTCAACTACTTGTTATTTCTGTTAGAGATTGGTAAAGGAGGAATTGGGTGGATATCATGCTTGAACTTAGGGAACTGCCAAAGCAATGATAATGACTATTGATGTTGATGATTCATTATGTACCATCTTGTTAAATTGCCCTTCCTGGTCGGAAATGTAGGCGGCTGAGTGAGGCATTGTCTTTCGTATGTTGTGCTTTGTTTGAGGTCTTTGATATAAGACAGTTCTGCTGAGGGAAGAAGATTTTTTTCTTTTTTTGTTTTAACATTAGCCAAATTTAATTGGCCATTGTCAATTCGTATGTCTATCTGGTTGACCAACCTGTTGAGAAACTGCTTGGCGGTTGTTGTAGTATGCCTATATTATTATATTGTCATGCTTTATTATCAGAGAGCAATTGGATCATAGAATATTTCCGCGTAGTTAGACTGTCTAAATTCTTGGTTAGTAGTCAGTGTACTGCACATGTTTAACAAAACTGGTGCAGATAGCTAATACATTGGTTCTCATTTTTCAGGCAATTGCATACACCATATTAAGATATAGCAAGTCAAAAGAAATTTTTCTGAATAGTTAAATGAAGGACACGGCTAGTGTTATGGATGACTGTCATATGCCCTTACTTTTAGAAGCATGGAAGCCAGTATTAGTCGGACACGAGAAGGTAATTTTTCTGTCAGGCTTTATCTATTCAGGAATTATCTGTCAAACAGGTGAAATTATACTCATTAACTTTTACTGAATTTAGGTGGTGGTAATGCGTAGCCTTGCCAGAGGATGTTTATGTTTCTGTGAAGCTGTATTTAGGATGGAATTAAAGAGCTTTGCTTTAAAGTAAACACATTTCTTCGAGATATTGCATTTTAAGAGGATTATATTTGGTAATTTTAGCCAATCTTGCTTCTAGTGATTCACTGTGTGATAGTTATGTATACAGACCTCCTTTTTGTGACTGGTAGGAGAATTAATAGTGGAAGAAAAGATTTGGACTGGGTTAAAGGCTCCATTTTTCTGTGACAATATAAAAAATGATAGCTTGGGATTTTCAAAGCTCCCATGCTGGTATGTAATTAGGGAAATGAATCTTGGTATCTCGATCATTGATCATGCTGGTTCTTATGAGGCTGCTCCTGCAGCAGTGTTTGTTCGTGAGCTCGCTCATTATTTTGTTGGTTGCATTCCACTCTTTGGTTCTTCTTCTTTACCTTCCATGCTTAGTTTGCTAATAGTATTTGTTATTTGGCACGATGAAATGGACTTAGAGCCAACTACTTCCCAGCATCTTTTTGTAAATCGAGGGTGCCTCATAGTGAATTTCTCTTTGCTCATGAAAATAAGAAAATCTCAACTGCTTCATCATCCTTAGTCATGCCTTTTTTAACTTTTGATTTATTCTTATCTTTTTCTTTGTAAGATCACTGCCATTTTCAAGCGCCTTTTGGAAGTTCAAATGTATTGTAAATTTTAATCGGTGGTCAAACCCAGTTGCTCATTCTAAAAATGACCACAAGCTACCTCCTATCTCTTTTTTTGGGAAATGTCA
The DNA here is from genome assembly GCA_017140255.1 of Eucalyptus paniculata subsp. matutina. Classification (NCBI taxonomy): domain Eukaryota; kingdom Viridiplantae; phylum Streptophyta; class Magnoliopsida; order Myrtales; family Myrtaceae; genus Eucalyptus; species Eucalyptus paniculata. The sequence goes on from CM029445.1 coordinate 25,770,481, forward strand.
AATAGTCAATTCTGTCTTTTTTTTTTTTATCACTTTGCATTTCTGTGATCTTCTTCATTGTGTTGTCATTTTCCCGATAATCCTTTTTTTTTCAGTCATCGCAGCTCAACTCCTGAAGGCAGCTATCTTCGAAAAAGAATGTGAACTTTGTATTTTTTCAAGAACCCTCATAACTTGTTGATTATCAGTTATCTTTGTTCTGTGGCTCTCCAATGGTACTATAGTGTATGAGATTGGGTACCTTGACTCTTCAAAGAATTCTTACTTGACATTTATGGGCATAACATTGGAATGTTTGAGTTGAATAATCTGTAAGTTTTTGACATATCAAGGATTGCACGTTTCCCAGTTTCTGAGTCTTATTGCAATAAGAATTATAATTCCAATTTTCCTTTCTTTCTATATTCCTTTTTACATTGAAGTGCATTGAAATAGGATGTTTCAAATATTTGACATGTCTACTTCACATGAAAAAATACATTTTACTTGGTCTCCTTGATATTGAGGACAAGTGTCCTATGAATAGCTTACTCACGAAAATCTGCTTGTTGCATTTAAGATTTTCTTATTTTTGGTTTTGGTTTGTCACAGTGATCTGGTTGTAGCATTCTGTGGAAGATTACTTTTTGCATATCGACGATCTACCATATCCGTACACAATGCATGCATTTGCCATTGTCTATATTGGCAGGAAGAAGCCAAGAAAGTATCCCAACATTGTTAACATGCCTTGATCTTCTTGAAATTGAGGACAATTGCCTTATAAATAGCTTACTCATGATAATCTGCTTGGGGCATTTAAGATTTTCTTATTTTTGGTTTTGGTTTGTCAGAGTGATCTGGTTGTAGCATCTACTGTGGAAGGTTATTTTTTGTATATCGACGATCTACCATCTCCTAAGAAGCTATATACAATGCATGCATTTGCCATTGTCTATATTGGCAGGAAGAAGCCAAGAAAGTATTCCAACATTGTTAAGATAGCTTGGTCTCCTTGGTATTGAGGAAAAGTGTCTTGTGAATAGCTTACTCATGATAATCTGATTGGGGCATTTACGATTTTCTTATTTTTGGTTTTGGTTTGTCACTGTGATCTGGTTGTAGCATCTACTGTGGAAGTTTACTTTTTGTATATTGACGATCTACCATCTCCAGAGAAGCGATATACAATGCGTGCATTTGCCTTTGTCTCTATTGGCAGGGAGAAGCCAGCAAATATCCCGACCTCGTTAGGATGCCTTAATGATGAGTACGCAGTTTGTTGGCAGGGTATGCAAAATTTTAATTGGACAGACTCGATTACTTGACGAACGTGGTTGTGCTTCTAGTTGAAGAATCCCTCATCATTAAAACCTGATTACTGTTCTAATTATGCCATTACGGGTAAGCGTACCCCTTCACCTACATGTCACAAGACCTTGGCTAGATTACCTCGAAGCTGTCTTAACTCTTCATTGTTTGATCTTTGTATTAATAGGATGGTATCAGAACGTTTATAAGCATGCTGTGAGACTAGAGAAAGCACACAATGATTACATGTTGGACACTTTTGAATAGAAACACGATGCCAACCGCGTTTTAGCTAACAGGATAGAATAACTTACTTGAAAGCAACTCTAGAATAGGATATGAGCGTGAATTTGCAGGCTTTCCTAGTTTGACAATGATACATGCGGTGCTGCTTTGTTTATGTACTGACAGGCAGAAGCTTATTATTGATGTCGCGTAAAGTATGTTTTTATTCCTTGTTGTCCTCACATATACTCAGCAATTCCCTTTTGAATTTCTCCTATTTCTATAGTTAAGTTATCATGCCAGGTATTTTGATAATAATTGAATTCATACTTTCAGGCACAGCATTTTTCCCCTTGCATAGCTGCATGAATCATTCTTGCGATCCTAATACCAAAGCTTTCAAAGAGAGGAGTAGCCCCGTGCACATTTAGTTTGTAACAGTGACGTCATTGACTTTTAGTAGTGCTGGGGATGTAAAGACCCAATTCCAAAATTGTTTACAAAGCAGTGTAGCAAACCGTACAATGGGCTATGTATAAGCACCCTATCAGAGTTTGGCCCGCTATTTTTATTTTTTTTTTAAATAGTGTTTGCATCTCTAGCATTCTTTACTTTTTTTTTCGTTTTTTTATCAGACTTTGGCCCGCTATAAAAAAAAATAGCGTTTGCATATCTAGCATTCTTAACTTTTATTTTTATTTTTTCTTGGCACGGTTTAACATTTTAAATCCTTTTAAGCTTTAAGTTGACGTTATTCAGATTTACTGAGATCACCCTTCAATATGATTGACCAATGCATCCCTTTTAATATTCCTGATATCAACGCTCTTCTACTTCGCAAATACAAATTTTACAAATATTACATAAATGTTGCCTATTATCCATGACTTGCGCGTTGTAGGCTGTATACTCATTTATGAGATATACTCATGCTTTTGAAAGTTTGGACAGTTGAAGTCATGCCTTCGTCACATAACATCATCTATATCTATGCTATGTTGAGTCAGTTAATTTTCATGGCACCTGTGTGGGTGAAGAATGCAAATGGTATGCAGCAGAAGTGATTTAATGGCTGCTATCTTTCTCAGGACAGAGATGGTCAAGCAACGATAGTGGCATTGAAACCCATTTCGAATGGAGAAGAGGTAATCTCATGCGGCTTAATCTGGCTATGTAGCCATATGGTCAGAAGAATTTATTTTAGTTAGGTGAAAAGCGATGTGGCGTTATTTTGTTATAATGGCAGTAAGAATCGAGTACGCGTGTGTAATCTTAAAAACTAACGTGTCAATCGTTTAAATACATAGAGGATGATTCCCTTTGAAAAGAGGCATGCCCTATGTTCACACCTAAATTTTACAATTTTATTTAAGACTTAATCACGTACAAGATTAGGAATTAGCCACTAAAAAGAAAAAAAAAAACAACAAAACAAAAGAAAATACAAAAAAAATTAATTAATTAAAAAAATAAAAACGAAAACGAGAGAGGCCATTCTGTCTTTCTTTTTTCCCCCACGCGCAGGCCCTTGTGCGGCCCATCTTCTTTTGTCCCTCGCGTGGCCCACGCGTGGCCCATCTTCCTCTTCTTTCTCCTCGGCTCGGCTCATGCCCAGCTTTCTTCCCCCCTCCTGCTGGTCTTCGCTGAAAAAGACCTGCAAGAACAGAAAAAACAAAGTAGCAGAAGTTGCAGCAGCACAGCGAGAGCAAGAAGATGGAGGTCCGGCGTGATCCGCGGGTCGGGGAGCAGGCCGGTCGATAGGCTGGCGAGGCAAGAACCAGACACACCGATCGTTGATCTTGAAGAGCTCGGTAAAAAAAAAAAAACAGAGAAAAACATGAAGGCAACAGCACAGTCAAAAAGGGGTGGGAAGAGAGGAAGCACAGGGAGAATCGGAGAGAGAAACGGAGAGAGACCGAACCAGGAGAAGGTGGGAGAGACAGAGAGTACCGGAGAGCGAGCTTGAGAGAGGGCGAGACGATCAGGGAGAGAGTGTTTCGCTGTCACCCGAGGTCTGCCCGTTGCTCGCCGCCCGAACCAGGTAAGCCTTCCGAACCGTAGGTGCCCCGTTTGAGAGGTGTCAGGCCGGAGCTCGTGAACGACCAGTTTGCGCGAGCTTCGGCCTTGCTGATCTTTCATGGTTGTTTCCGTGTGTGCTGGCATTTTCAGTTAGAAACCTAGGTTCGCGTCTGAGTCTTAGCCGAAAAAAATCTCTTGTTTCTTTAGTGCATGCTTGATAAAATGCCTAGGCGAGACGCTACTATTTGGTCTTCTTTCTGTTCGATGCTCGCTATTATTTTGTTCACACTGAGTATAACTAGTTGCTTCTGTTCCAAAGTTGAACCTCGCTCGCTGGTTTTGGTATGATTTCGTGTCTCTAATAAATACGAAGCTTCCGTTTAGCCGATGCCCTTCGTGTGTTCGATGAAATGTCTGACCGAAATATATACCCTCCGTTTCGTATGTTCTTGTTCCAATGCTTTCGTATGTGCAACATATCTTTAAATAACCATTTCTTGACCCGTGGACTTGAAAGATTGTGTTTATGAACGTGAATGGTAGTTGCGGGGTAGATGGGCATAGTTTGCAAGAAGCTTAAATTATTTCGATTAAGCTTAATTTAAAAAAAAAAATGCTTTGAATCGTTAAATGTTTTTTAGTTATTAGAGAAGTAGGTTTGGTGTATCCTGGCCTTCCGGGGACCTTCGGTCTCGTGGAAAGAGGGGCGGGAGGATGAACATGATGCTGAGTTGAGAGAAAATATTGGGTTGAGAGAAGATGATGCTGATGTGGCGGTCCCGGATCACCGAATATTTTCTCCTGAGTTGAAGGCGTGCAGAGGGCAAGCACGAAGGAGAAGAAGACCAAAAAAAATAAAAAAAGAGAATAAAAGAAAGAGAAAATATGGAAAAAGTGAAAAAGTAAAACAAAATATTAAAAAGAAAGGAAAAGTTGGTCTTGGGAAGGAGTCGCAGGAGGGAAAGAATATAAAAAGAAAGAAAAGCCAGAAAATAACAGAAAAAAAGAAAAGCAAAATAAATAAAAAATAGAAAACTAAAACGGCAAAGCTGGCCTCGGGAAGGACAGTTGGGCAGAACGTGCAGGGGGAGAAAATATTCAGTGGTTCGTGCGCGCCACGTCATCCGCTGATGTGGCGCGCACGTACCACTCAGCTTTCGACACCTGTCCTGGGGGACCCGCTGGAAAATGAAAAGACTCGCCCGTCTCGGCTCGGCTCGGCTCGGTGTGGGACCCACAATCTGGTCAGACTGAGGAGAAAATCAGGCGCCATTTTTAAAAAATTTCGGACTGAGCGAGGGTTTCTTCTTCTTCTCTTTCTTCGCGCCTCTCACTCACTCTACCCTCCCTCTCTCTCTCTCCGACGAACTCCCTCTCTCTCTCTACCCTCCCTCTCTCCGACCAGCGAAGCACCGCGAGCAACCGACGAAACCAGGTGGATACCGGCGAGAGGACCGCGAGCAACCGACCGGCGTGCGACCTCCCTCTCTCTCTGCCCTCCCTCTTTCCGACCGGCGAACCACCGCACCGTCCCTCCGGCTCTGGATCTGGCCCCGACTCGTCCGTCCCCTGCTCTTTCTCTCCCCTTGCGTCTCTGTCTGTCCTCCTCTCTTCGCGGCGAAGAACCAGCGCGTGACCGACGAACCACCGTGCCCCCCCTCCGGCTCGAGTTCCGGCACTGGCTTGTCCTGTACGCTGGAACGTTCGCGCCCGACGCCTCACACCCACCAACCGACCACTTCTCTGTCTTGTGGTTCTGGTGAGGTGATACAGATCATGGGCTTAGTAAAGAATGCAATTTGCTGAGCAGTGACAGTGAGCACCAGTTCAGCACCAGAAATGACATGGGGGCTGTAGAAAGCAAGGTTGGCCCTTTTGAGATTGACCATTTTGGCGATTTCCAATTAGATGTGTAACCCCTGTCAACTTTGGCACGTTGGCCGCGCCTCCCATCAAGGTACATGTTCTCTACAGCATTCACCACCGAGGCGTCAAGCCGTCGGCCCCTGCCCCCATGATAAGCACACGAGATCGTTGGTGATGGTGAATTCTCTGCGTCGATCTTTTGCTTTGTGCGTTTGTAGCCTATTCTTTTCCGGCTTTTTGCATCTGAACGAACTGTACTAAATTAATCACATATCTGGAAGCTGCGGAGTCCGTGCTGGGTTTCATACATAACTCAAATTTCGATATGATCATTGCACTGCCATTTATGACCACTCCCTCTAATTTTTTGGTCACAAAAGTCTGCATAACATTTCCTTTCCCAAAACATATGTTGTTTTTTGCGATGTGCTTACCAGTTCCCGTTTTGAACACATTGAATTGATCAGTCTATCAGCCCGAGGGAGCTGCACCATTGTCGTCGACAGACAATCCAATACGTCAGAGGTGGAGGATCTTGATGCCGGATGGGTCTCATGCCATTTATCCCAAACCCAGAGCTTTGAACCACTTTGAGATACAGGATATGGTCGAGCATTATCGCCAGGTTGCCATAAATGTCATTCGAGCCGGTTAGTTCAGGGATTGCCTTACCTTCATTAGTTCCAGCAGAAGAGTTTCCCTTAATGAGTTTTCTGCCTTAGAAATTTTAGTATTCGCATTGCTTTTCAAAAAATAAATAGCAGCTCGAATCAAACTTAGTTTATACCTCTGGAATCCCATGTTCGGGTAAACTTAAACTAGCATAGTTGGGAAAGAAAATGTTCGACCTACTGGCAGGGTGGGACCTCATAGAGAAAGCTTTGAAGAGACATGATGTATATTACACAATTGCTTCGTTGTCAAATGCTTTTGCTTTCTACTGAATTTGAAAGCTAGGTTGGCCCTTTTGAGATTGACCATTTTGGCGATTTCCCAAGCTGAAAGATGAGTGGAATTCATTTCTTACCTAACCTTTTTCCTTCCCCAGTGGATAGGATATGAGGATTTTCCATTTTAAAGGTGTCATTGAGTGAGATTTGCCCTGAGATTTATGTTTCATACGCTGAACAGTGGAAAAGTGAGAAAGGACTGAAGGAGACGGTTACATTACCAACTCTTTAATCATGAGTATTCCCTGTGAAAAATGAGCTTGTGTTTAATGATTTGCCTGTTTAAATGACAAAGTCTCACTTCATTTTTCTTCACAGAAGTTTGGTTGGTCCCTGCAGGAGGCTGTCTAGTAACTTTCTGCACTTTTGTCTCACAATTTATCAGTCGAAAAGAGATGGAATAGCACATCTTATGAGTCATTTGAATGCTTTACTTGTGCTTTAAGCGGTTGCATTGCACATTATTTTTCACTGTAGAGGCTTGAAAGGTTTTAAATCTTGGGAATCTCTCTCTCTCTCTCTCTCCCCCTCTCTCTCCCACCGAGAAACAAACTTCCTTTCAGCATATCCTTTCTATTAGTAGCTTGTATCAGCGAGTCATTGCAATTAAATATCTTGCTTACAAATCCTGACATTTTCTCCTTATTTTGTGAGATCAAGTCATTAATATAGAGAGAGATGATCATAGATTGATCCTGTTAGCTTATGCATAAATTAAATAACCAGCTACACATTGATCATAGTTCTATCCTCACATGGGTTAGTCTTTCTGGTGCATATATGCAGAATTTCGCATTTCTAAGGGGACGAAATTTTGAGACATGTACTGATAAGTAGCTTCAACACTGATTGCTTCCAGACCATGGGTTTCATTTTGATTGAACCTTTTCCTGCTGCAATCTGTTAAAATTTAAATGTCTTCCTGATGTTTCACTCTACATGAATGTCGAAACAGGAAAGGGAGTCCAGGAAATGGCATCACTTCGCAGAGTCTTCCCGACGTTGATTTTGGCATCTGTCCTCAGCCAAATTCTCGCTGCAATAGCCTGCCTTTCGTGTTTGCTATGGAATGCAAGGAGACAACCTGCCTAGTCTGGCTGAGGTGATACAGCTCTACAAGAGTCACAATATTGGGACAATGTAGCTCTACGATCCCAACCCCGAAGCACTCTGAGCTCTAGTGAACTCCGGCATCAGCGTGATCCTTGGCACCAAAAATGAAGACCTACACAACTTGGCATCAAGTGTGGAAGCCACAAGTCATGGATCAACGCTCATGTTGAGCGCTACCAAGGTGTGAAGCCTACTTTTTGTCTATGTAAATGACAGAAGTTGCAGACGGAAGGGGACAGTTTCTAAGTTAGAGGATTTCACCGTTCATTTGTTCTTTCATATTTTGACTCGAGAATAGTTAAACCACAATTCCTGTGGCTGTGGTTTGTCATTCATGTGAAAAGTCGAGACACAGGACATTAGTAATACTATGCTCCTATTGCCTCAACTTTTCTCACGTTGAAGGTCGCATGAATTTGGCTTTTTTAGGTCTTCATTTGCTTGTATTGGGAATAAAGGAAACTTCCTACTTCCGGGACATGAATGTAAAATCGTTTGCAGCCTCTGCACATCTTTATAAAAAAAACTTTTGCCATCGCCCTGTTCCAAGGCATTAACAAGAAAAAGGAAGGAGCACATACATAGAGATCGAAGTGAAGAAGACCGTTTGACACTGATTTCACCAACTTATGTTTTCTGGTCTAGATGGTCTTTTCATGACTTTCGTTTCACTTAGAAACAAAATCTGCAGGACAACATTTTGCCGTGCTTGTCAAATGCAAGATTCTTTCCGTTTTTCCCTCATCAAATTCTGTAGAGTAGAAGTTGGCTGCTGACAACGACGGCAGCTGCAACGTCCCAGGTAGGAATAGCACGTAATTGTAGTGGTTAGGCGTTGATGGCAGGTGGTGGCTGCTATTGTGACAATATTTATAGATTGTAGTTAACCTTCATGGCAGTGGTGATGTTCTGGCCAACGACGGTTAGAATAAAACATAGAAATAATCAACGGATGACGATAACTAATTTCATCTTGTGGGATTGCTCCAAATATTTGACTCGCCACATCCAACGAAATTTGACAGCAATTGTATATCAGCTTAACTCAGCTCCTCTCGATGCTTGACCAGATAGTCGAATTGTCACTTTCATCCGGCCACAAGTGGGGGAGGGAGAGAGAGAGAGACAGAGAGAGATCCAATCCAACTCATATACAGGTTCACGAATTGGTGCAGAAAGTCGATCATCTCTATGATGAACAAGTAGATATCTAAAACCTCCGAATCAATTGGCAAGTTACAGTTCCCAAACATAGTATCATAATCATAGCACGAGCTCCACACCCATCTCCCCAAAAAGTTTTACTAAGAAAAGGATACCACCAGAGCTTCAAGCCCAGGGGAATTGCATCAACTAAGGGCTATCACACCTTTGGCGCCAAGAGAAGAATGAAGTGCTATTGTGACTGATATGGAGGCATTGGTGGCGGATGCGGCAAACCAGGGTGGCCCGCGCTGTGCATCATCCCAGGGCCCATCTGGAAAGGCACAGTCCCCGGTTGCATGTACGGTGGTGGGTTGTGACCTTGCATAGGCATGGACTGAGCTGGAGGGACGGGACCCCAGCCAGCAGGGGGTGGATGATGCATTGTGGGTTGCGCGGGAGTCGGGGCGTACTGCACTCCACCATGCTGCTGGGGTGTAGCACCAACAGCTGAAGCCGGTTGCTGCCCTAGAATTGAAGGTTGAGGATTCATCATCGGGGTATTGGGGATTGTGTAGTCTCTGCTCCGATCATTGTTAACTTGGAAAAATAGTTAGCATATCTGTCAATTAACAATCTCCCACCTACTTTCTTCAAAAGTAAAAATGTAAGAGAACAATATCAGCAAATTAATGTTCGCATATATTCAAAGGCAAGACAAAATTATTATGACACACCGTATATTTCTAACATAGAAACTGAAATGCAGCACAAAATACTAAGACAATTATTTCCAGCGAGTCCTAACAATTCACCAAGCTAATAAATCATAACCTCCCCCACAGAATGATCAATGAATAACATATGAATAAACAGCAGATTCTAGAACTGTCTTAACTAAAATGACCAGGCTTCCGTGCTATTTTATCTTAAAATAACATCAGTACATTCTCACAAAAGGAAGTGCTCACAACACTTGATTCAGTTTTCAAATTGCCACCAATTCATGATATAAGAACAAATTACACAAAATGCCTCATGTTAGAGGGACTAAGTTTAAATCATGCTAGCACCTAAAGTTTATCTTTCAAAGCGAGGGAAACAAGAAAGTTCAGATTCCTTGAATGATGACACAGAAAACACAACTGCAAACAGGTGTGACTTATATATGGTCACGTTGAAAATGGTAACACCAGATCCAAGGAGATGAGCAGAACCTTGAACGTGTGGCATATTTGAAGTCAACAGCCAATGAAAGTTCTTGTTGCCAGAGACATCAATGAATGTTTCACCACTTTTCTCAAAGTGAAACAGCTTATACTGGCGAAATAGAATAATGCCATCACTTATTCATCAGGTTTATACATATTTCACGTCATTCGCCCTTCTACAGGGATCTACAGGGAACATATTCCACTTTAACTGTTTTTAAGTGAAAACTAAAAACATGTGATTGACATACTAGTGACTCTTTGAACGCTCTTGATCAAATGGTCAATTGGAAGTTGCATCTTTCAAAATTCAACTGGAAAACTTGATATAGGAGAGGGAGTTTTTCCTTTTGTATCAAAAGCAAGGAAGTGTACATCCACGGTGTAGGATAGTCGCAACTTGTTGAGATAAACGTAATACCAGGGGGCAGCAGATGTAATTACCTTTATGCTAAGATCTGTATGGCACGAATACGAGATATGGAGTTTGCAAAACCCCCCGTCATATATGCAATGCCCTTCCAAAGCTTCCTTTGCAACTACAGCCGTCTAAACATCTGCATGGACAGCAATGCGACAACCAACATGCACTTCATTAGATGCATGCATATTTTTCGCCCTAATGCAAGAAAGATATTCTTCATCCAGAAAAATTCACTGCTCTTACTAACCAGGGTACTGAATCAATGCTTGGACCACTCCATTCTTGTCAAACATGGTAATCTTCTGCACAGGTCCAAAAGCTGAAAAGACCTGAACCAGGCGAAATTGGTGACAAACTTTTAAAACACATGCTTACCCAAGAATGCAGATGAGAGAATAAAAAATAAAATAAAATAAAATAAATACCATGTGAAGAACATCCAATCTAACTGCATACTGCATATTCTCTATTGATACGAGAAGGACATTGCTCTCAGGTTCTAATTTTTTCCCATCCAAGCCAACACTCAACTGCAGCATACAATGCAATATTTGATCAAATCAATCAAATCATAAGGCAGACAAAATAATATGCCCACCTCATTCTAATAGCGGATGTGATTACAACAAAGCAAATGTTGATTTTTAATTCCTTACCTGACCACTGCCATCTATAGCAGATGGAGCGACAGGAAGGTATGGATTAGTGTAGTCCCTGATAAACAAAAAAATGTCCATGGTAAAATACACAGTCAATCAATCAAGAAACAGACATCAAACGAAGGCTTGGTATAAAAAACGAAGGTTGATAACTTCATCTTAGGCAAGATGTAGGCCTTTTGACAGCCTTACTATTACTATCTGACAATAATTTCATTTTGCAAAGCAAGAATCGTATCCGCCATCTTTCATTTGATATCAATAAAACCCCAAAATATTAGAAATCGCCAAAATGGTCAATCTCAAAAGGGCCAACCTTACTTTCAAATTCAGTAGAAAGCAAAAGCATTTGACAACGAAGCAATTGTGTAATATACATCATGTCTCTTCAAAGCTTTCTCTATGAGGTCCCACCCTGCTAGTAGGTTGAACATTTTCTTTCCCAACTATGCTAGTTTAAGTTTACCCGAACATGGGATTCCAGAGGTATAAACTAAGTTTGATTCGAGCTGCTATTTATTTATTGAAAAGCAATGCGAATACTAAACTTTCTAAGGCAGAAAACTCATTAAGGGAAACTCTTCTGCTGGAACTAATGAAGGTAAGGCAATCCCTGAACTAACCGGCTCGAATGGCATTTATGGCAACCTGGCGATAATGCTCGACCATATCCTGTATCTCAAAGTGGTTCAAAGCTCTGGGTTTGGGATAAATGGCATGAGACCCATCCGGCATCAAGATCCTCCACCTCTGACGTATTGGATTGTCTGTCGACGACAATGGTGCAGCTCCCTCGGGCTGATAGACTGATCAATTCAATGTGTTCAAAACGGGAACTGGTAAGCACATCGCAAAAAACAACATATGTTTTGGGAAAGGAAATGTTATGCAGACTTTTGTGACCAAAAAATTAGAGGGAGTGGTCATAAATGGCAGTGCAATGATCATATCGAAATTTGAGTTATGTATGAAACCCAGCACGGACTCCGCAGCTTCCAGATATGTGATTAATTTAGTACAGTTCGTTCAGATGCAAAAAGCCGGAAAAGAACAGGCTACAAACGCACAAAGCAAAAGATCGACGCAGAGAATTCACCATCACCAACGATCTCGTGTGCTTATCATGGGGGCAGGGGCCGACGGCTTGACGCCTCGGTGGTGAATGCTGTAGAGAACGTGTACCTTGATGGGAGGCGCGGCCAACGTGCCAAAGTTGACAGGGGTTACACATCTAATTGGAAATCGCCAAAATGGTCAATCTCAAAAGGGCCAACCTTGCTTTCTACAGCCCCCATGTCATTTCTGGTGCTGAACTGGTGCTCACTGTCACTGCTCAGCAAATTGCATTCTTTACTAAGCCCATGATCTGTATTACCTCACCAGAACCACAAGACAGAGAAGTGGTCGGTTGGTGGGTGTGAGGCGTCGGGCGCGAACGTTCCAGCGTACAGGACAAGCCAGTGCCGGAACTCGAGCCGGAGGGGGCACGGTGGTTCGTCGGTCACGCGCTGGTTCGTCGCCGCGAAGAGAGGAGGACAGACAGAGACGCAAGGGGAGAGAAAGAGCAGGGGACGGACGAGTCGGGGCCAGATCCAGAGCCGGAGGGACGGTGCGGTGGTTCGCCGGTCGGAAAGAGGGAGGGCAGAGAGAGAGGGAGGTCGCACGCCGGTCGGTTGCTCGCGGTCCTCTCGCCGGTATCCACCTGGTTTCGTCGGTTGCTCGCGGTGCTTCGCTGGTCGGAGAGAGGGAGGGTAGAGAGAGAGAGGGAGTTCGTCGGAGAGAGAATATAAAAAGAAAGAAAAGCCAGAAAATAACAGAAAAAAAGAAAAGCAAAATAAATAAAAAATAGAAAACTAAAACGGCAAAGCTGGCCTCGGGAAGGACAGTTGGGCAGAACGTGCAGGGGAAAGGATGATGTGAGGAAAAGAAAAAAAAAATAACAAAAGGAATCTTTAATAAAAAAGCTGTAAAAGAAAATTAAAAAAAATGTTTTTTTTAACCCAAAAATGTTGGATCCAGGTTTGGGTTGGGTCCACCGGCCGGATTGGGGTTTACCTGGTCCGAACCCATTTTATTGAAGTATAATAATATTAAATATTAAATATATATTAAAAATTAAAAAAAAAATCAAATATCAAATATCAAAAATTTCGAAAAATGATAAAAATTCAAAAAAAATTCCGAAATTTCAAAAAACTCAGAAAGCATTAAAAAATTCGACCTTTTTAAAGAAAAAAATTAACAGTTAAAAAAATTAAAATTAAATTAAATTAAAAATTTCGAAAATCTAAAAATGATAGGGTTTGGTTAGGAATTGCTATGTATTGCCGCTTTAGTGTAATTAAGCCTTTATTTTCTTGTATGTTTTTTTTTTTTTTATCGTATGTTTAATTTGCATGTTTTGTGTTTAATTTGCACGCGTTTAATTTTAGGGCAAATAGGATCTTGATAGGTATAATTATTACTTTATTGATTGCGCACGCTTCACCTCCACATGTTAGTGGATAGGTATGAAATCGATCTAAAGCTATACCGATGAAAATCATTTTGTTAAAATGAACAAAATTAGATACCAAAAGGGCACTAATTAGTCAATTAGTGTAATTAAGTCCCCGACCCTAGATTCTAGGTTGTGTAGGAAGTGACACTCCCACGCCTCACTTGACAGTTCTTCGTTTAATCATTTGCCAATGGCGACTCCATTTGTGCAAAATTCTAAAAAAATATCCCAACGCGGGGTATGGGGCAGGAAGCCGCAGCTTAATCATGGGCCTTAAGCCCGTCCTTTAAGTAATACCCCTAAACCTGTTCCCTCCCCTCGAGGGTAGGTCGCGACACCCTACTCGCGGAGTATGGTTTCACGCGCGTGTAAAAATGCCAAGAAGAATCCATGAGGATAGTGATGCATAAGTTTGAAATGTTTGCTCACACCACAGATTATGCTTTGAGGATTTAACTATGGTCGTGAAAGCTGTAACATCTTAAGTATGACTTAATTAAATAATATGTTTGATCAACTGATATTAACTTCACTAGCCATTTTTCGTGAGATATATTGGGAATCTAATGTCTTCCCTTCAACGTAATTGTATAGATGAGATCAAAAAGAAAGGGAAAAAAAGGGAACAATAAAAACCGCAAAATCGTCTCAGGTGGACAATGGATGTGGACAAATTCATTAGGTTGAATAATTGAATAGTGTATCTATATATTAGTATTTTATTGACCGCAAAGTAAAAAGTTGGCACCATTTTTTTTTTATGTATGTACTAGTTGATAATCATTTTCATGTTTATAAAACTTTATATTTTTATTTTTATTAAATAAAATATTAATGGAAAATATTTATTGTGGTAGGTATTATATAAATTAAATGGCCAAGAAGGAAGCAAAAGAAAGTTAGAGGGGATTATTAAGTATTTTTCCACTGATGACGTGACAAGGTATTGTGACATTTTAATAACGACAAGCTTGAAAGGAGTTGGACTAGTCAACTTAGGCGGAACCCGGGTTAAATAATGACGAGGAGCGAACCTACGCCGAAAGAAAGAATTGAATGGTGACAAAGCTGAAAGGGACTTTCCAGTTAAATTTCCCGGACCTTACGCGGAAAGAGAGTTCCCAATAGGGACGAGCTGGAAAGGATTCCGAGTAGTGTGACCTCTCGTTGGAAGAGAGAGTGGAAGTCTCCTCAAGGACCAACAAAGACTTTGATGAGTTGCTTACGAGGAAAGGAAACCTTATAAGCAGAAAGAAAGCGATTGGAAGTTGCTACTTATCTTGATCATGCCTCCTCTTGTTGTAGAAATCCCCTCAAGTTCCACAAAAAGATATAAATTTCGATATTACAGGCAACCACCCGGTAATCATGTGTTTTTATCAGTTCACCGTCCTTATTTTCGATTGATCGTTGGCAAATCTCCATATTTATCTTTTGAGTAGTCGGCTAGTGAAAGATTTTTCAACAGAGCTATCAATAAGTTTATCGACACTACCCTCATCCTCGTGTTGTATCGACATCTTGCACTATCAATAAGTTTATGGCTCATTGATGATTTTATTCACGGATTGAGCTTGCTATTTATTCACATCAATTAAGAGTGCGTCATGTTTTTGTATCGATGTTAAATGCAACAAGAAAAGTGAACAAAACTGAAGCAAAGTGGACATTAGATTTAGACATCCAAATATTAGCTCAATCAGTCCGCTTGAAGATTTCGCCCGTCGGACTGGGAATTACTTAGCATTTTCCGACAACTTTCGCCTCGATGACAAAGGGGGCAAATACATCGCTCGTCCGTCACGCGGATTTTGCAGGACGAGTGATTGTTAAATAATGACAAGCTGAAACGGACTTCGAGGAGTCTACTTATGCGAAAGGGAAAAGAGTCAATTAGTGACCTTCGCGGAAAGGAAGACCCTACGCGGAAAGGAAGACCTTACGCGGAAAAGAAGAGAGTATATAATATGACAAGCTGAAAAGGACTTCAATGAGTGGCCTTCGTGGAAAGGAAGACCTTACGCGGAAAGGAAGAGTATATAATGACAAGCTGAAAAGGACTTTTCAATGAGTGGCCTTACGCAGAAAGAAAGACAGTGGAAATCGCTACTGATCTTGATCGTGCCTCTTGCCGTAGAAATCTCCTCAAGCACCACAAAAAAGAAGTCAGACGTAGCCTCAATTTGTTTGCTAAATGGCGAAGGAAGAGATCGACTCAGGCACTGCAACAGGTGGTGGCTACGATGTATTCTTGAGTTTTCGAGGACCCGATACTCGCAACGGATTCGCAGATTGCCTTTACGAGTTCATGAAAGATAGAGGAATCCACATTTTTAGGGACGAAGAGGAGTTACGCCCTGGCAAAAATATCTCAGAGATCTTGCATGCGGTACAAAGCTCCAAAATTTACATTCCAATTTTCTCCAAAGACTACGCTTCGAGTAAATGGTGCCTGCAAGAGCTAACACGCATGGCGCAGTGCACGCGGCAATTCCCGGAGAAAGAGATAATGCCCATCTTTTATGATGTGGATCCCTTGGATGTTAAGCTTCAAACAGAGGTGTACAAAAACGCCCTAATGAAGCATGAGGAGGAACTTGGCTGCCCTGAAGTGAAGCCTTGGAAGGAGGCTTTGACCATGGTGGCTAGAACCAAGGGATGGCATCTGAAAGATCAAGGGTATTGACATGATCTTCGTCTCTTGGTCTATTTATGTATTTATTGAATCATTATAATATCTGCCTTCTGATTGTGTTTTAGAATAGGAGCGAACACAACACCCAGGTTTGTATACATTATTGTCTAGTACTAGGCTAAGACTCTTTAGATTACACTATGTCTCGAGTTTGAGCCCACGAAAGATTTCCGACCCAAGTAAAAATTCCGAATTTGAATATAACTTGTGATTTGACATCCGAACAAGTAGAAAAATTTTGAAATACTTTCTATGTTGCATAGATTTCTAGTTCGACAAGACTTGTAAGTACATATTAATACGGAATTATAATCGGTGACCACACACTATAGCAAATGAGAGGAGTGATAGGGTTTTTCTCTTTGTAAGTTTTTTGAGTGACTGTGAGAGAGAGTGAGATAAGTTTTGCTTTGGGTGTAATCTAAGGCTGGTCCACACTTGAGAGATTGCAAACTCTATACATCCGATTCATAGCGATTTTCTTGGCAGTTGACTTTTACTTCAACCATAAAGTAGATGTCGATGCTTGGATCGAACAACATAAATTTATAGTGTTCTTAGCATTCATCGTTAATGTTTTGTTAATTTTTTCTTCTTGCTTTACATTTTAATTGCAAGATCTCCTAGTTTCTGCATTATTTCGTAACAATCTTCATGCTGTTGAACTCCCAAAGGGTGCCTCAAGAGATAGGTTTATACACATCTCTTATATAGACTGTTTAGATGAACTCTTTGGGGGCAATACTCACTACCCCGTAAGGGAAGCTTTACTCTTTCCTCAATACATGTGGAAAGAGCGATTTATGTACTTTCATAGCGAATACTACATGGAAAATTTATATTGACATGCAACTTATTATCATTTTACCCGATACATGTGGAAAGACCGATTTCTATATATCCATGGTGAATACTATATAGAAAATGCATATCGACAAACTAGTCACCATTATCTGCTTCCATTTGAATTTCTAATTGCTTAGGTACAACCTCATGTGAAATGATCTCTTGAATATTGCAGGGAAGGCAAGGTTATTAAAGATATCATTCAAAGGGTTTTGCAAAAGATCCCAATACGAAATAGATATTTGCCCCCCCATCTAGTTGGAATTGATGATAGTGTCGAAGAGATGAAAGGATTATTAGATGTTGGTTTTCGTGGTCGACAAATTATGATAATCTACGGAATGCGAGGCACCGGAAAGACAACTCTTGCGAAGGCAATCTTCAACATACTCTCTCCTGAATTTGAGAGCCAATGCTTCCTTGAAAACATTCAGGAATCATCCTCATGCGGTGGCATTGAAAAAATGCAAAGAAAAATAGTGGCAGATCTTTTTCATTTCTTGCTTTCTGAAACTTGTGACTTTGAAGAAGGGAACAATGTGATCAAAAGCGGGTTACCTCACAAGCGAGTCTTAGTTGTTTTCGATGACATTAGCTATGATGATCAATTTATTCAACTAGTGGAAAATTTTAGGCAATGTGGTCCAGGGAGTAGGATCATCATTACAAGCAGAACAAGGAAAATTCATTCTAACTCCTTGTTTAAATCAATGACAACGTCAAGGGATAACTATATTTGTTGGCACGAACAAATGTTATTGTCTGATGATTCGTCTCTTCAACTTTTCACCAAGCTTGCTTTCACCACAGATTCAGCTTCGCCTGATCTTTATGATCTTTCGAGAGAAATTGTTGAACTCCTTGGAGGAAATCCACTGGCTCTTAAAGTGTTCGGTTCACATCTCCGTGGCCAAAGTAGAGCAAATTGGCTAAGCACAGTGAAGAAGTTGAAGGAAGTGCCTCGCTACAATCTTCCACAGCAGTTACAGATAATACACGATGCAAGTTTCTTTGTTAACGAGAAAAGAACTAATGCAATGTATATGCGGGAAGCTCTTTATCATCTGTCAAGAGATCTTGGGAGACAAATTATTTGTCAAGGGAATGATAGGCAACTTGGAGATAGAAGCAGATTATGGTTTAGCGAGATGGCCCTGGACATAGTACGAGCTAAACAGGTAAGTATGAACAACACTATCATATTCTTTCCTCCACTGCTGCGCGACTAAGAGTTCAACTCTCTTACAAGTGCCCTTCTTCGTTTATTATTAGCTAAGAAGCCCGTACAATATTTTTTTTTAAAAAAAGAGTTAATTATGTTTTTCCTTAAAAGAGAAATTTGCCTATTATCTGATTACTTTCACCAGGTGCACCCATTTTCGAAATTTTTTAATTAAGATAATAACATCTAAAAGCAATAGGAATTGGGTTTAAAAGACCATTCGAACTTGTCCATTACATATCCTTACCTATCCAAACTGTCTTTTAACTTTACCATATTTCTAGTTGATGAATGACCATTTTTGTTTCGTTGGATAGGTATAAATAGGTAATGCAAATCATTATTGAATTCTATCATGTCCTATCTAGATAATGCACATTCGAACAAAAAAAAAACCAGAAAATGTGTATTGCTGTGCCGTGTTGTGCATGTGCTTTATATGAAGGTCTCTGTTTCACATAATTTCTAGCGTTTCCAAGGAATCAATTTGCTTTGCTGCTTGTTATGCGTGCATTGTTGACTTCGAAGTTTCTATTGAGGAAAGTGTGCATTGCTGGGATTTGAATTCCTTGCTTGCATTGGACAGGTTGATAATCGTGGTTCTTCCGAATGGCTCGATGTTAAGCCCTCTTTACATGACAGGGAAGTGATTTGTAGATTGATTAATGAAAAGAAAGCCTTGGAAAATAATATTGAAGGTATAGATAGTCAGTTGAAAGTATCTGAGGAGAAAGTCCACAGTCTTCAAATGCAACTAGAAAGGAGTGAACGAAAAAAGAACAAGATACAAGTGGAGGTGTCTCAATTGGAAGCAAAGGAAAAGATCTATTTGAGAGGCATTGTTGCATTGCTAGGATTGGTGTGCGCAATGCTGTTGCTGATGTTGGATAAAAAAACACAATTTTCGTTGCCTTAGACTAGCAACAATGTTGGATCGGGGATGGTGTTGTTTGTCTATCTTTTTTTGCTTCTAGGTGGGGTCAGTGGAGGCTATATGCAAGTAAGACCAATGCTATGATGCAAACAAGGTGAAATTGTGTTCAACAGTATTAGCAAATCCAAGTTCAATTAAATTCATTTGTATTAGCAAATCTTGCTAGAAAATCCTAGCTGGGTTGATTAAAGAAACGAGGCCTAATTTACTCTCTTCAAGACTTCATCAGCAACTGCAGACTGAAGATAGGGTAATTAAAAAGTTAATGGAAAGCATCAAATACCGACCGATGATTACAGGTGACAACTTGTGTGACAAAAAATCCGAGGCGTAAAAGCACTAGTGGAAGATAACTAAAAATTAAATTCCCAAGTTTTGCAACCATAATTGCTCAATAAGAAACAGGAAACCACCAAATTCTAAATTCAAGAATCTCCTGAATTTTAAGTTAATAGTCAAGAGACTAATAGCTAAGTAGTTGCAGTTCTGAAGGTGAAGGGAAGGATACGGACATAAAACATCGAAACTGAACTAATCTTAGGTACAATGTTTCCACAGTGATTACTGTCACAGTACCACATATAATAGTAATATTGAGCGTAAGTCAAGCAAGACCATCAAGGTACAACAAAAAGAAAATTACAATCAACGCCAGTGATCACAGCGCATCCGTCACTGCACAGCCATCACAGCATATCTCAGTCCATCAAATTGCAGTCCAACAGGTGCAACAGCCAACAGACATGTTCAGACAGGCCAACAACCGTGTTCATACAAGGTAACAGCTCTGTTGAGCCATGTTCAGACAACGAAAGACCGTCAATTTTTCAACAATAAGAGGAAATTACAACCAACTGCAATGATCACATAACAGTCGTCACGGTCATCTCAGTCCATCACAGCCATCACAACACATTTCAGTCCATCATATCGCAGTCCAACACAATTGCAGTCCCACAGCCATCTCGATGTACAGAGAGGCCAACATCCATGTTCAGCCTTGTTGACACGAGCCAACAGCTCTGTTGTTCATCCATGTTCATACAAATAAAGTGGATATCCAAGTGGATGCAGGAATTTCAAAGAAAAGACAACGCACTGCTCTCTTTGGAATTCTGCGCTCATTCTATGCCTACAACCTTGGATAAGGAGGGCCGGTCTCTATCTGTCTGGGTTAGAAGTATGATCTGTTTCCACCGCTTCCATTGCGTTTTCAATGACCTTACATGACAATTGTCACGGTGATCAGATTGGTTGTTGGGTGGAGAATCTGGAGATCTTAACCAAATTCTCACTCCCAATCTTGTGGTCTACGTCTCTGCTTCTGAAAGGTCCTTAGTGGAGCGAAAAACTTCAAGACTCCATTACAATGTGTGACTTTTGGCATGAGAAGGCCAGTTAAGTCCAGGGTTCCGTGTCTAGAAGAAGCTTCAAGAACTGTATGCTTTGCTGCCTGAGAAAAACACGCAGTGGTAGTTTCTGCGAGCAAGAGGAAGCGAAATCTATATTGGTTATATTTGTACGTTTGCCTCTTTAAGAAAGGAAAAAAAAATTAGGTCAGACCTCAGCCTATTTTTATTCTCTCTTTATTTTTTTCTCAAGGTGGTTTCTCAGAGAAATTAAAAGAGGACAATAGCGAACAGAGAAAAAGAAGAATCAGGAGAACCAAAAGAGAAGCAAACAGCGCGAGGAAGGGAAATGTTTTCGGTTCAAGCTAGTCAGGGACATCTTAAGAGTCGGATTAATGCCATTTTGGAGCACTTTGAAAGAATTTGAAGTTTTAATTCATCCAATTGAATACTCTCTTGGTTAAGCTATAATTTTGCATCTGTTCGAATTTTAGGTTGCTGGGTTGATTTTGAAGCTTTTTTTTTTTTTTTTTTTTTTTTTTTTGGTATAAAAACTGCATTACTTTCATTACGTAATTGTCTGAGAGAATACAGTACTAGCTTCAGAACATCGCAGCTCCAAAAGAGTAGAGGGGATACCTAGTTCAACTTCAAAGGTACGACTTTATCGTGGCGGTGGGCTTCGACAACCCAATCCACAATCCTATTACGCCCTTTTGCAGTGGCCTATCTTCAAAAACTGAAACTTCTTCATGCGGGGCTCAACGACAAGAGGTCTTGTGTCCTAACCCGGTTGATCTGACAACCGGCCCATCTCCTTCTCTAGATCAGAGTGATCTGTCTCCAACTCCAAGTTCCTATTGCCCCACAATTCGTACCTCCTTCGGTTATAGCGTCAGCTTGGAACGCCGAAGACGCTTGCATTGAGCAAGCGAATCAGTCGATCAGCTTACCGGGGCTGTACACACAAGTGACGCCTCCTTCCCCAGTTTCTTCGACGAATGACCCATCCGCATTCAGCTTAAGCACGCCGCGGGCAGGTGGTGTCCATACTTGAGTGAGCTTGTTCACTAGTTCGATTTTGCTTGTTTTTAATTTACCCATCTACTAATATTGTGATTTGTTGCCATAACCGAGTTGATGAGTAGCTGGGGATTAAGCTTTTGAGCTCGGAATACAGTCCTTCGAGCCTCAAATAATGCTAGAATATTATTCTTCTACACCAAAGTCTAGAAACATCAACTCCATCAAATTTCATCTTTGAAATTTCAATCATGAAAATTTGTAAGTCCATCGAAGTTATACATATCCATGCTTCCGCTGCTCATCTTGGTAAAGTTAACCTCAACCTTCCAAATTCCTCGATCCTACTCAACAACAGCTAAAAAAAAACTGTAAATAGATCAGTTTCGTTGCTGAGTAAGCGGAAAACCATGAGATACAATCATTATTATCGTATGTAACAATTAACGGATCCGAACTCATCGCTCTAATCAAAAGACACAATCTAATATTATTTTGATTGTCAAGGAACAGAAAATGTAGTAGCACTCACACCATGGAGATCAAGACACAACTTTACATGCATAGGTTTTGCAAATCTCATGAATACGAGGTTTCTTGAATTGGATGGAGGGAACTTTGCTGGCAAATTTGAGGATATTCTTCTAGGACTAAGACGGCTTTGTTGGCATAGTTGTCCTCTGAAACTTCAAGCAACCAACTTTGCGTCGAATCACCTAGTTGTTCTCAAGCTTTCAGGCAATATCATCACAGAACATGGGAGTGGATGGGTCGAAATCATGGTACAATTTCACCTGATTCATTTGCTCTTTCAACTAATCATCTTAATATATGAGTCTTAACTCGCAGGTGGATGCTGTTGGGGAGCTAAAGACGTTGATTGAGTTGAATCACTCTGGGACATTAATCAAGGAAATACGTCCTCCGATTTGGAACCTCGAAGATCTAATTTGAGTTTGGTAAGTCAAATATTTCTTTTTATCTTGTAATATCTTCTTTTGTATTTCTAGTAAATGAATGCTTAATTTGTTGTTATATATGGATTGTCTTTCCGATCAGATTATTATCAATAAATAGAGATTAAAAGCATAAGTTGAATGAATACATAGTATTAATTGTTCGAGTTCAATGTATAGTAATTTTAATTTGAAACTATCTTTTAGTGATTAGCTATATTTGTTCTTCTTCTTTTTTCAGGTGACTAGAACTTGGAGCACACTCTTTCATGGACAAACGAGGAATGAAGTTCTATAATTCACGTTACGTGCTTTGTGCTTTTAATATTTATCTTACATTTAGGATATGTTTATTGAAACTTTTGTAGTTTATTACTTTGTTTGTTGTGTTTTTTTTTTCTTTTGTCGAGACCTTATTTGTTGTGTTCAAGAGCCCAAGACTTATGTTAATATTATTGTTATGTTGTTCCCAAGAGTTCTGTTGTTTGATTTCTTGTAACGTTATAACTCAGACACTCGACTGATAATATATGTCGAAGTATTTTAGTTAGTCTAATGTTTATTTGTTGTAATGGAAATTTTTAAATTGCAAGTGCAAATAAATATTCTTAATTCATAAAAACAATGATACATAAGGAAAAAAAATAGATAGGCCCAATATTCCCAGATCAGCCTTGGAACTGGCCGAATTGGGTCTAGGCTAGTTCTTAAGGAAACCGTTCTGGGGTTTTAATCTAGAACCTACCTACTCTAAAATCGATTGCCCCAACTAAACCAAGTGGCTTGATCCGAAGTGAAGATCAGGGAGTGTACTCTATGAGACTCTGTGACCATACCATGGGGAAAACTTTTTCAGGAGTGGAGGACAATTATAGTGCTAGGATTTCGTGACATCACCTCTCAGGAAGGTGCCCACCTCAGATTTAGAGAGGGTAATCTTTTAGCAGGTTCATGATTCGCGGATAAATATGGCAGCGGAATTCCCACTCCGGGACACCGAGATAATGAGCTCGTCTCGACCAATTCCGTCTTTCAACAAACTGAATGCTTTGTGTCCTGATCGAAAAGAAAGTGGATGTCCAAGTGAATACGTGACTTTCGAAGAGTAGACGAAGCACTCCTCTCTTTGGAATTCTGCGATCATTTTATGTCTACAACCTTGGAGATCAGAGGGTTTGGTCACAGTCCGCCATATCCAGAAAATTTTGATTTGTTTCCACAGCTTTCCTTTGCAGTTTCAATGACGTTGCATTGCATTGATCGTTGGGGAAGAATCTGGAGAACTTAACGAAATTTCCACTCCCAATCTTGCGGTTACCACTCTGCTGCTGAAAGGTCCTCAGTACAAAGAAAAACTTCAAGACTTCGTTAGAATGGGCGACTTTTGGCATGAGAAGGCCACTCAAGGCCAGGGTTCTGCATCTAGATGAAGCTTCAAGAACTGCATGTTGGGGTAGAATGCCAAGAGGAAGCAAAATCAATCTTGGTTATGTTTTGTTAAAGCTCATAAAACAACAATCAAAACAGAAAAATCTCTGTCGTTTGAGGGAGAGAAAAGAAAAGAAAAAAACAGAGCATAGCACTTCATACGTCTTGTACAAAAGAAAAAAATGTCAAGCACCACAACTAAATACAAAGCAGAAACTGCTCACATACGTGCAACACATAACTGCACACAAACGTGCTATTAACTTCCTAGAAAATAGCAAAAACACTAACCGCATAAGTAAATGAACTTGGCTGTTTAAAAAAAAAAAACAGAGGAAAACAAGGAAACACGACTGAAAACAACAGCATTGAGATAATTCCAACAAACTCCTCATTGGATCAGTTGCTGCTGCAGATTTCTATTTTCTCTCTTAACAGCTCAAATCTTCTAGCCTAAAGTGGTTTTGTGAACATATCTGCAAGCTGATCTTCAGATTTACAATAAACCAACTTAACTTCGCCACTTTGTTGCACCTCACGCAGAAAGAAAATTTTGACTTTGAAATGCTTGGTTTTGCTATGGAAAACTGGATTCTGTGATATTGCTAGAGCAGCTTGATTGTCCACATTGACTTCGATACAATCATTGGAATTCAACCACAAATCCTTCATTATCTTTTTCAGCCACAAACCTTGATTTGTAGCTGTAGTAGCTGCTATAAACTCAGCCTCTGCAGTAGACTGAGTTACAATCTCTTGCTTTTTAGAACACTAGGAGAAACAAGCAGAACCAAAACTAAAACAATATCCAGACGTACTCTTCATGTCATCTACCGAACCAGCCTAGTCACTATCAGAAAATCCTTGCAAATTAAACTTCAGACCTTTCTTAAACTTCACACCAAAGAACAATATTCCTTTGAGATATCTCAAGACCCTTTTTGCTGCAACCAAATGTAATTAACTAGGACTATTCATAAATCTAGACAAAACACTTATAGCAAATAGAATATTTGGTCTGGTTGCTGTAAGATATATGAGACACCCAATCAGACTTCTATACATAAAAGCATCTACTGCATCTGTTCCATTATTCTTCCGCAGCTTCTCTTTAGCAACCATAGGAGTGCTTACACTTCAACAATCTTCCATCTGAAACTTCTTTAGAATTTCCTTCATGTATTTTTTATGACAGATGAAGATCTCATATGAAGCTTGTTTGATTTCCAGACCCAAAAAATAAGCCATCTTTCCCAAGTCTGACATCTCAGAACCTGCAAATAGATCTTGCTTCACCTTCTCTATTAATTCCATATTATTCTCTGTCACTAATAGATCATCTACATAAAGTGATAGAATTACAACACTGTGATTCACTTTCTTGACATAAAGAGTGAACTCACTTAAACTTTTTACAAAGCCAAAATCCTGCAAATATCAATCTATCTTCCCATACCAAGCTCTTGGAGCCTGCTTTAGTCCATATAGAGCTTTCCTCAACCTGTATACACTCTCTTCTTGCCCTTTGATACTGAAGCATTCAGGTTATTCAACAAAAATCTCCTCCTCAAGCTCTCCATTCAGGAATGCAGACTTGACATCTAATTAAATATAGGCCACCTCTTCTCTGCTGCAATAGCTAACAGTAGCCTTATTGTATCAAGTCATGCAACAAGGGCAAATGTTTCAGAGTAGTCTACTCCTCATATTTGTGCATAGCCTTTCACAACCAGTCTAGCTTTGTGTTTATTGACAGAACCATCAGGATTAAGTTTTGTTCTAAACACCCACTTAACCCAAATCACATTCTTATCATATGGTTCGTCAACAAGCTCTCATGTGTGGTTTTTCTGGATCATTACAATCTCCTCCTACATTGCCGCAATCCACCTCTGATCCTCCTTAACTTCCACAAAGTTAGATGGTTCGAGCATTGCCACATTGCTTCTTTCATAGATTTTAGTAAGTGACATTGTGCCTCTCACTGGTAAATCATCCATACTGTCTTCCAATCCATCTATAACTTCATCAACCTCTACATCTGTTGTAGGTTGTTTCTCAAACTGCTGTTGTTCTGCACTATTTCCTTATATCCAATTCCACTCATCTTCCTCTAGTAAAATAACATCTCTGCTCATAGTCACCTTTCTTGTTATGGGATGGAAAATCCTGTAAGCCTTTGATTGAAGACTATACCCAATAAAGATTCGAAGCTTTGCTTTCTTATCCAGCTTGTCCCTCTTGACCTCAGGAACATGAGTGTAACACAAACACCCAAAAATCTTCAAATTCTTCACAGAAGGTCTAACACCATGCTAGACTTCAAAAGGTGTTGACTTCTCTAAAACCTTTGTGGACAATCTATTCAATGGAAACACTGCAATCTTAGCTGCTTCAGCCCAGAACCTCTTAGGTAACTTCTTCTCTTGCATCATACATTTAGCCATCTCCATAATGCTTTTGTTTTTCCTCTCACTGACCCCATTCTGTTGAGGTGAATAGGGAGCAGTGAACTACTGCACAATTCCTACTTGCTCACAATTCAACTTAAACTTGTGAGCAGTATACTCAGAACCATTATCAGACTTGAGCATTTTAATTTTCTTCCAACTCTGATTCTCAGCTAAGGCTTTGAACTTCACAAACACATCAACAACTTCAGACTTGGCTCGCAGAAAATAAATCCAACTCATCCTAGTCATATCATCAGTGAAAGTAATAAAATACTTGCTACCATTAAGAGAAGACTTAGACATAGGTCCACATAGATCTGTGTGGAGTAATTGCAGCTTCTCACATGCTCTCCAGCCTCCTCATTTGAAAGGAAATCTGACTTGCTTGCCAAGAAGACAAGTTCTGCACTGTGGAAATTCCTCCTCCAAACTTGACAAGTCATCTGCTAAGCTATTTCTCTGCATAAAAGACATGTTCTTCTTGTGAACATGCCCAAGTCTTTTATGCCATAGCTCTGCATTTTCTTCTTTGCACTTTAAAGCCATTTGTTGCATCTCTTGTGGCTTGAACATGAAACTCTTGTCCTTCATTGGGATTCTTAGCACTTCTTTGCTATCTGCATTATTAATAAGACATTCATTCCCTTCGAACTTCACTTTATAGCCCTTCTCAACTAATTAACCAACACTTAACAGATTTTGGTCAATATTTGGCACACAAAGAACATCACTAATCAGCTTCACCTTCTGATTTCCTTCAATAGCCACTGTACCCTTCCCTTGCATTTCGATATACTGTCCATTGCCAATTCTGACTCTAGACCTGACTGACCTGTCTAGACTCCTAAACAGCTTCTAATTGCCAGTCATATGATTGGTACAGTCATTATCCACCAGCCATACATCATTCCCAACAGAAGATCCAGGAAATGAAATTACAAACAAGTGCTATTTCTCAGTTTCATTCACTACTACCAGTGCTTCTCCGGCTTGCTGGTAATTTTTATCTTTGTAGATTACTTCCAAGTGACCCAACTTGTGACATCTTCTGCATCTAGCATCAGGCTTTCTCCAACATCTAAAAAACTGATGATTAGTTCCACCATAGTATTGACAAGGCTTTTTGTTCTTCTTCAATTTGCTAGACCCACCAGAATTTCCTTCTTTTGCTACAAACTTGGAGTCACCAGCATTTTCTCTGGATTGAATCCATTTCTTCCCTTTGCCTCCATCATTTGACTTTACTTTAGCTTGCAGCGCACCCTCTACAAACTCTTCTCTTCTCATCAGTCTTCTGTGCTCCTATGCCTGCAGGGAGCATTTAACAATTCTACAAGCTTTATATCAGCTAAGTCTCTTGTATTTTCTAGAGACGCTATGGTGGCTTCGAACTTATCTGGAAGAGACACCAGGATCTTCTGAACAAGCCTTTCATCCTCCAAGTCAGTCCCTAAAACT
The DNA here is from genome assembly GCA_017140255.1 of Eucalyptus paniculata subsp. matutina. Classification (NCBI taxonomy): domain Eukaryota; kingdom Viridiplantae; phylum Streptophyta; class Magnoliopsida; order Myrtales; family Myrtaceae; genus Eucalyptus; species Eucalyptus paniculata. The sequence continues at coordinate 25,798,245 of CM029445.1, forward strand.
TTGATTTTTTCAGCTATCTCAACCAGCTTATCAGAGTACTCATTCACTGACTCTGAATCCTTCATCTACTATCTCTCAAACTCCCTCAAAAGATCCAGCACCTTCATGCCTCTTTTCTTCTCATCTCCCTCGTATTCATCCTTCAAGAAATCCCATATTGCCTTTGCAGAATCATATCTCATGATTCTTGTGAAGATAGTGGGTGAATCAGCAGCATACAAGCAAAACTTTGCCTTAGCCTTCCTTGTGATTCTCTCTTTATGGTACCTTATCTGATTCAAGGTTGGATTGTCTGGAAGTGGAGCAACCTCATAATCATTCTCCACAGCCTCCCATAAATCATGACCTTCCAAGAATGCCGTCATCTTGATAGCCCAAGCCTGATAATTTTTCCAAGTAAATACTTGAGCAGCCATTGCAGAAAATCCACTCGATCTTGCCTCCATCAGCTTTTTCTTAGTAGATTGGAAGCAATCTTCACTCACTTACCCTCACTTCACAATCCCTTAAGATCCCACAAGCGCTCTGATACCATTGTTAAAGCTCATAAAACAACAATCAAAACAGAAAAATCTCTGTTGTTTGAGGGAGAGAAAAGAAAAGAAAAAAACAGAGCATAGCACTTGATATGTCTTGTACAAAAGAAAAAATTGTTAAGCACCACAAATAAATACAAAGTAGAAACTGCTCACATACGTGCAACACATAACTGCACATAAACGTGCTATTAACTTCCTAGAAAATAGCAAAAACACTAACTGCATAACTAAATGAACTTGGCTGTTTAAAAAAAAAAAAACAAAAAAACAAAGGAAACACGACTGAAAACAACAGCATTGAGATAATTCCAACATGTTTAGCATTTGCTGATGTGTTCGTGGTACTTCTATGCTTGCTGTTACAGTATGCGTCTGTGACCTAAAACAAAGCTGAAATGTTGTCAATACGTGTTGGAACAGGCTGTTCCTCTCCACAACAGCCCGATTGATTTTAAGCAAAAGAGTCGCATGATGAGTGAATCCACCTTGGTCGTTGAAGTGGCTGCGCGAGGTCATCGATAAGAAAACACCTCTAGTGGAAGAAGTCTACCATTTTTTGAAGATATCAACATTCGCTTACCCCGTTGGTAGCGCAGGGATCTTAGGAGAGGTCATCATCCCAATTAAGCCCATCTTTTCTTCTTGTCTTTGGGTTTTCACCGATTCCTTACCCACCCGGAAATAGTAATCTCATCCCCAATTGAACCTGGGTGACAAACCTTACCTCTATTGGGCTATCTTCTTTTTGTTAAGATATATCGACAAAAGAAATCAGCTATCCATAATACTGATGCTGGAAATAGAGCAGATGCTGTGACATCCTGATTTTCATACTCTGATTTCGATTGATTAAATTGGGCATTTTATTGACGCAACTACAGTGTTTTTCTCTGAGTTGGCCACTCACGAGATAACTAGACTAGCTGGGTAGGCTATTAAGGACTTTAAAGCAGATAGACTAAGAATTCGACCATGAATCAATTTCTCGATCGTGCTCATCTTTAGAGATCTTTACGGCACAGTTAAAAATCAAATTAAAATCAGAGATAGGTCGGTTCGACTGAGATGAATGACCGATCGTGGGTGACTCCACCAAATTGGAAAAGTCTCGCTGACTGGCACTAATTTGATTTTACTGTCGTTTTGGTACCCTGTGTCCGTATTTGAATCCTCGAGATTTTCACGACAATCGAGAGTCGCCAATGTGTCGAGTGAGTTTATCGTGGCTCGAAGAAAATCGACCACAGGTCATTTGTCCTAAAAAGTTCTAAAAACTACCTGGTAGCCTAGGTCACACTAAAAGCATGTCCGAGTGAAATTAACCGTCAGTCTAAGTCCGATTTCAGAAATTGAAGATTCTGTGGTGTCACGAGCTATTCTAGGAACGTCGACTCAGTCTCAAAAGATTTTTCGGAGACTTTGAGATTTTTACGGAAAATGAATTCAGATGCCGCGGAAAATTAGCGAAAATTTGGATGGGCTCAATTAAAGGAAATTGGGACTTTCGAGCCAAGTCTTTGAGTCAGGGGGCTTGCAGAAAAATTGTTCGGTATTTTCTTTCATTGAAATTGGACCTCGATTTGGAGATTTGAGTGAGGAATTGAAGTTAATATTGGTGAAATTCGGATTTAGGCAAATGCAGCAATTTTGGGCTTCAATTTGATTTATTTGTGAATATTAAGGTTGGAAAGAAATGGGGACAAGCAATAAATGGGATGGCTAAGGCTTGATGATTATGGGGATAAGGGCTTGACTTTTTGTCCCCCCTCTCCTCTCTTTCCTCTCTCGGACGCATGCTTTTTCTCCACCTGCTTCTGCCGATCTTCTCATTTTTGCCTTCCCTCGAGCCATCCCACTCTCTTCTTCACGTGCAGACTCATCCCCCTAAAGCTTTCACCCCACGCCCACCAATTTCTCTAGTTACTCTCTTCTTCAACCCGCGAGACTGCAGCTCACGAACCGAGCGTGCTTCAGCCACGATTCCTTTTCACGCCGCCAGCTCATGGTCAACAAACTAGCCATAAAATCCACCGAAGTTGCATTTTTGACCACCGAATCCTCTCCATCTCTGCTTCGGTTTGCCAACGTCTGCTGCCACCGCATCAACCGAAGTAGCCTCATCACCACACGGCCTCAACCAGTAACTTCGGCCACCTGCAGCGTGCTCCATCAGCGTACATCTCTGCCGAATTCACCCTCTTCGAGCAGTCCACGTTTACCTCAGTTTCACTGACTTCTCCGCCAGCTTGCTTCCACTTCGTGCAGCCCATTCCACCGCCAGCAGTCGTCCACTTCCTTTGGTCTTCACTCCAAGCTGCCACGGTGTCGAGGTCCATCAAAGCTTCAGTCAACCTTGCATCTTCTTAGGCGGTTTTTTGACCCAGCAAATCCACCGAGCGGCCGCTTCTGCCATCATCTGCCGCACGTGCCTTCATCCACCGATACTGCAGCCACTTCACGGTCAACAAACCAGCATCGAAGCCCACCACAATTGGCAGCCCTCAGCTTCACGCGGCCAGCGTCCACCTGCCCGAAGACTCCAATCGGTCTTCAATTGTCGAGGCCCAACGACGGCCTTTGCTGCTCCTTCGCCCGGCCCAAAAACTTCAAGCAAGCCAGCCCATGAAGTTCAGCAGCGTCGGTCCAAAGATTTAGCAATTCAGCCCACTTGAAGCCTGCATCAATTCGGCCCAGCAGTTGGGCCATTTGCAGCCCATAACTTCAGCCCATCTTGAGTTCAGCAGCCCAAGTGCACTTCGGCTTCAGCCCATTAATTTCAGTCAGGCCCAATCCAGCAGTCTTCAGCCCATTTGAAGTTCAACCCAGCTTTGAAGCGCAATAAATTTAGTAGTTCAGCCCATCTTGGGCCCGCGAAGCAAGTCGGCCCAAGTTTGGCCGCCGTGCGTCGTCGTTGCAATGTCCCGGTCTTTGCTTTGTGCAAGTGAGTTTTACTCACTAATGCTTTCTTAGTTTGCTAATTATGCTTAGGGGTTGGTTAGATTTAATTACGTGCACTTAGGTGGTTAGATTATGTTAGAACAATTAAATTAGTGACTTAATGATGCATGTTAGGTGGTTAGACTTAGTCATTAGCAAGTAAAGAGCCTCTAATAATTATTGAATGCTTCTTGGGATTTTTCCAATCCTTATCGGATGTTAATTAGGCAATTCGGGCCTAAATGGAATTTTTAGGAATTAAATATTAATTTTCGAAATTAATTATTTAATTATTTATTTTCCGAAAATTCAATGGGGATGGCCAGTGACCGGGATTTTATGTTGATGACCATGGTGTAGTCCGTTTATTTAATTGAGCTTCATATTGTGCTAAATTGGAATTATTGTGTTTATTTATTTAATTTTCGAAATTAATTATTTAATTATTTATTTTCCAAAAATTCAACCGGGATGACCGGTGACCGGAATTTCGTGTTGATTGTCGTGGAGCAGTTTGTTTATTTATTTGAGTTTTAATTCGTGTTGAATTGATTTAATGGTGCATTTTTAAGTTATATTCTTAAATAAGGAAATTTTGGCTATGTGATTGAGAATTGGTCGGGTATCGGTTGTCAGTATCGAAAGTGAGTTGGTAAATCACCTGGAGAATGCATGTGGCCCGATGAATTGGAATGTCACCTGAGAAAGACACGTGGCTCGGTGATTAGATATGTCATCTTGGCGAAAAGGTAGCCTTAGAGAATGCACGTGGCTCGGAGACTCGGTATGTCTTCCTGGAGAATGCATGTGGCTTGGTGACAAAGTCTGGCATCGTAGAAAGGGGTCGACTGGGACCATAAAGCCACTAAATCTTGGAAAGGTCGAGTGGGACCATAAAGCCATTAAATCTTGAAAAGGTCAAGTGGGACCGTAAAGCCACTAGATCTTGAGAGAGTCGGGTGGGACCGTAAAGCCACTAAATCTAAGGAATTGCTTGGTGTGGGATGAATGACCTAGAAATCGTCCAACTGATATGAAATCGACTAAGTCGATTAGATCGATGCTTCGATTTGTAATGTGATTGCTTGGGTGCCTATTTGATCTGTGCTAATATGCAGGTGGAATCTAAGGCCAAGGTAAGTCTTCTAACTCATGTTGTGCATAGGCAGCCCTAATGTGTATTAGTTTACTAATCGGGTCTTAGGGGGTAGAACTTGCTGAGACGTAATCTTATCCCGGTTTGGGACAACATTTCAAGACCCTAATGAAGAACCTAAGGAGAAAGAACCCGAAGAGGAGTACCAGAAGGAGAACTCCGAGGATGATCCAGAGTAGGATCCTGATGAGGATTGAGGCTCCACTCCTATTTGATGACCTTTGCCGTAGAATCTGTTTAAGTAGAAACCAACCTTTTTAGCATGGCTGATATATGTACATGTATGACTGAGTTGTATATATGTACATAAGGGTGTGGTTTTCAGGTTCAGGTTCAGGTTTCTAGTCCTATTTGTATATCCCATTGCTTTATTGTCTGGGGATTTTTATAACCGTTTCCGCATGTGCTATTAAAAAGGAAAGGGTCGGCGATATGTAGTCCTAGGGATATCGCATTTTAAAATCGACCAAAAGTAAGGGATGTGCGCGTGCTTGAAGATCGGGGCGTGACGATGCTGCTGCTGAGGTTGTTGAAGCTGACAAAAGAACAAAAGCAAGTGATTGCTGATACAAGCAAAAAGGGAAGAAGTGGCTGATACCAGTCGAAAGAAGAGGCTGCAAATGAACGACTGAGATGAAGAGTAATGAAGACTGTCATCGACGATGGTGAATTTGTGAAAAAGATTGACACGGATTGCGGATTGCTAGCCTATGAAGACATGTAAAGTTGTTATTAAGTTGGAAAGTCAAAAACAGAAATTAGTTTTGTTAGTTAGTCTTCATCTTTGTAAATAGGAAAGTGTATGTAGTTTCGAGTGTGGTTTTCAGAGGTGATACAGAGAGAGAAAGAGAGAAAACCTCCATTGTTTGAGTTCTCTGTAAAAGAGTATAGCAATATGCAGATAAAAGATAGAAAGTATGAAGTCGAGATGAAAATTTCTTTCTGCTCATTGATGTACAAGTTCTAAAATACATTGTGATTGAAATAAGAAGAATACAAAGTTTTTCTTGATCAATCTTCGAACTTTTCAATACATCTTCTTGCTTCTGCATCTCTGGTTCTTCAATACAGAGTTTCTGCATCTCTGGTTTTTCAGTACAGATTTCTCATCTTCACACTTTTGTCTTAACCATCTTGTAGCAGAGATAGCTTCAAAGAGTGAACTGAGAGGCTAGCTTCAAAGAGTGAACTGAGAGGCTAACTGATAACAGCCGGTCGGCCTTTCGTGCGGGACTTTGGATGAAGAATTGTACAACTTACCATAGTGAGGGACATCGCTCTTAATTCGGAAAGCTGCACTCTATACAGAACCTGCTGGGAACAAACCGCGGTGCGATCACATCCACTAGGGAACTTTCTCTCCCCTCTCTGTGCGAATAAATGAGCACAATAAACACTGCTATAGTATAATAATGAAGCGAAAATGCAGACTCCGACATAGAACTTTAACGTGAGAACCCCAGTTGGGAAAAACCCACCTAGCGGGATCGCCGAAAACTTTCGGTATGCAAAGTGGAGTTGCAATAGGCCTTCTCTTGTTCCACTAGAGGTTACACAACGTATCATCAAGATAACCATCTTCGATGACTGCAACAACAAAGCCTATCTCACCCCTATGTGGATTGCAATAATATAGAGGAAAGGGCACCGGATCTTACTGAGCAATAATGCCAAGAATACACTGATGGAAGAGGCTTTTCGACGTTTGGCACCGTTTAACACATAACACACATCGCCACAAACGTTGCAGTAGAATTTCATGAAAATCGGGACTGAAATGGCTATCCGATTTTTCGACGATCAGCGGTGGCCTCACTTTCTTCTCTTTCTCTCGCTCATTGCATCACACGAGCACTTGGTTTCCTCTTTATTTTGGCTCCTATCCAATTGGGTATACTGTGTGTATTGTATAATAATTTAACGTATCCTCATAATTAAGTAAAAAAAATTATGATATTATGACAAATTTTTGTAACTATTGTAAATTAAGCCAAATCGCAACCGATCATAGTGAAATTCTAACTATCATAATCCCACAATATGCGATCGTATATTGATGAGTCTTCAAAATTGCAAAGCTACCGTCTCTGGCTGTTTATTTGCACACGACCATATGCTCCTCCCGTGTATTTTGCCCAACTCTCTGCTTCACACCAACATATTGATATGCGGTTGTGTATGTCATGCCCCGATCTTGGGGCACGCACACATCATTCTCCCTTGGTCGATTTTAATATGCGATACCTCAGAACTATGTATCGCCAACCCTTTTATTTATTAAGCACATGCGGAAGCAGTTATAATCCCCAGACAATAAATCAATGGGATAGAAAATTAATTAATAAATATTAAAAATTTGATTTAGCACAAAATAAAGCCCGATTAAATAAACGGACTTCACCACGGTCATCAGCATAATATTCTGGTCATTAGCCATCTCAATTGAATTTTCGGAAAATAAATAAATAATTAATTAATTTCGAAAATTAAATAATTAATATTAAAAATTCGATTTAGCTCATATTAAAGCCCGATTAAATAAACGGACTTCACCACGGTCATCAGCATAATATTCTGATCTCGGGCCATCCAGTTGAATTTTCGGAAAATAAATAATTATTTAATTTAATTCCGAAAATTAATATTTAAATACCAAAAATTCCCCTTAGGCCCGAAAAGCCTAATTGGAGCCCACTAAGGGTCGGGAAAAATCCCGAGACACATTCAATAAATAGTAGACCACGTCTACTTGCCAATTGCACACTCAATTTGGCTAATTCACATCACAATTGACTAATAAACACTAATCCATACTAATCTTAACCACCTAAACCTAATTAATTAAAACTAAACCAACATTAAGCATAATTAGCCAACTAATCAGGGATTAATGAGATTACTCACCGGAATCGCGCACAAAACGTATCAATCCGACAGGGACGACACTAGGAACGATTCTTCCCAAAGCACAGTTCGAGTTCGAGGCTCGGAAACGGCCCAAAAGCGGGCCCGAAGGTGCTGGAAACCCACTTCGTGGGTTGCTGTTCTTGGTTGGCTGGAGCTAGTCCGGCGGCCAAAACAGCGAGACGAGGCCGGTGAAGGGTGAGAGGGACATCGGGGAGGTCGAGAAGGCAGCGAGCAGTGGCTGGAGGCGTCGAACTGTGATATTGCTAGTATGAGTACCTAGAGGGGGGTGAATAGGTATACAACGAATTTTCTTGAAGATTGCACAATACTTTAGACAGTTAAAGAATTTGCAATAATTAAATATCAATCGAGAGACTCGAGTAAGGGAAAAGAGAATTGAACACTCGGTTTATAGTGGTTCGGCTTGATTCAAGCCTACGTCCACTTTTCGCACCGACAACCGATTGGCTGGATTCCACTATAATCAAAGAGCTGTTACGAGTGTTGATCTTCCTTGAATTCTAGGTGTAGATGATCTACCACACTCTCTCAAGGTGTCACCAAATATAAACACTCTCTGTGTATACAATTTCGCTCGAACAGCCTCGACTAATAATCAAGGGTCTTCGACTACGGAATTTTTCTATCAATCACACACTTAAAACAACTAGAACGTCTTCCTTTTATACTCCTTCATGCCATCATAGCCGTTGGCACTTACCAAAGGAATTCCTCCAATCTACCCGTTGGACGGAATCAATCAAGAAGATCATCCGAGCTATTTAAGGAATCGATGATAGCCCATCAATCTCGTTCGCCCATACAATCGGGATCTTGGTTTCCAAGAATAGAACATTCCAAGAATACTTCGTCGACCATCGGATCTTCAATCGATCTTAGATAAGAATTAAAGAATCCGAAATGATTATCCAACCAAAGAATCTATTCCGAGGATAGGATCGAATCCTCAACCATAAACCTCGGCTTTGGATTTCCTTCGTCATTTGGATTGGAAAGACTGTCGGTGAGAAAGACTTAAGTCTTGAGTCTTGAGTCTTAAGTCTTGAGTCTTAAGTCTTGAGTCTTGGGTCTTGAGTCTTGGATCTTGAGTCTCGAGAATACAAAGTCTTCAGACTTTAAACCGTCGGTCTCCGAACATCCAGACTTAGACTCGATAGAAACGTTTTGTCGCCTTCAAAATATTCGGAAATATTTCTCCAACAATCTCCCCATTTTTGATGGTGACAAAACTTTCTTGTAGATTTGAACAACTTTGACTGCAAAAACATTTCTCAAGCAATATGGCTAACTCAAAAAGATTAATAAAGCAACCAGACTCGCATCCACAGAAAATTGGTTAGACTTTCATGAGAAACACCATATAACACACTTGAATAAATGCAACCAGTCAAGCATCACAATCCACAGTCAATTCAGTCAAATTCACACCCAAGTTCAAGTTCTCAAGTCATACTCAAAAATAAACATAACCACTAAAAAAATTTTAAAAGATGTTGGTTCAAATTGGTTGGTTCTCCCCCTTTTTGTCAGCATTGAAAAGGGTGAGAAAGGAGTCATGTCTGCTTGGGAATGCGCACGATCTGGAAATCCCCAATGGACTGGACTACTTCTTCGAGCTTCTTCGGGTCTTCTCTCGATGAGCTACCTCTTCTCCCTTAGCATTGGCTTGAAGTTGCGAGAGCGAGGTCTTTGAATTTATCCTCCGAGAGATCGAAGATGCTTGTCCAAAGATTCTTCAAAGCTTGGATTTCACGATCGAACATATATCCGGCTACGCATTTCCCGAAGAATATTCATGATGCTACGAAAATCTGCAGAATCATCCGTCTCGTACCGGCATGAGCTTTCTACGATTGAGTAAATGCAGACGATGGCGCTTCAAAGTATAGTGCGGCAGATTTGGAATCGACGTATCACCTTCTTCTGTGCAATTGAGAGACACGAACTTCTTCCCGGGTCTTCGGAGATTGTCTTAGATCTTCAACGACAGCATGAGGTGTAGACCTCTCTTGCTCTCCAACTCCCCCTGTCTCTAGGACATTGAGAGGGGAAAAGTGATGATCATGCTCTTTATTTCCCTTCTCTCCAGCATTTGTCGCGAGACTTTTCTTTTTCTCCTTTTCCTTCTTCTTCAACTTCTTTCTTTTTCTCTCTCTGTTCTTCCTCTTCTCTGTTCTGTTCTCCTTCTTCTCTGTTCTGCTGAAGATCTGTCGGATGAGACACAGAACGTCTTGTTCTTGTCAGCGCTTGGATAGTGGGATCTTCATCATCTTCATCTTCATCCTCAAGGATGAGAGTTCTTTTCTTCTTCTTCGATGGGGCACCCATGGCCTCCTTTCCTTTCCTTTTTGAAGCAGACTGGACTGGAGATTTCACTTTGAATTTCTCCATTGCCTTGGAGAGTTCTTGCAGACGCATCTTCATTAGCATTTTCAACCCTACCACCATCTTATCACACGGTCGAACACAAAATGTATGTGGCAGATCAATGTTTAGATGTCTGAAGATCTTGGTCACCAGACCAGGATAAGGCAATTGTCCTTTGTCTTTTGACACTGCTCTGTACATATGGAAGAGAATAGTGTGCGGGAGAGAAAACTTCCGTCCGAGTTGATCGCATACATCAACTTTGCTTCGAAAGAGACAGAAGTCTTTGATGTAGACTTGGTCCGAGACAGATTGATCACAATCTTATGAAGCACAATGTTGATGGCATTCATCCTGGAATAGGTAATTTTCTTCTCTACGTCCCTATCTTTGACAAGATCCAGAGTAGTACGAGCAGGTGAGACTTTGATTGGAAGATAACGTCCTCGTTCAACTCCAACTATGTCCGCCAACATATTCACATCTACCACGTAGACTTGGTCTCGAACACTGAATGAAATTCTATTCTCATCCAAAAAGCTAAGATTTGAATAGAAATAAGCGGTCAGTTGAACATACCCGTCTGTAGAGTCAGAGCAAAAAGTCTCAAGTTGAAGTAAATTCAACTTTTCTCTTAAGTTCACGTTGATGGTGTCTAGGAAGTCAAAATCGACACTTCTAGGGTTTATCACCCCTCTTTTCAACAGCCTGAAATACGCTTTTTCCTGATCCTTGGATTTAAACAAATCCATCCGATTTCCTTTCACCTTTGCTACCACACCCAGTCTAGGTTTAAATTCAAGGAACATTTTGTCATCATCGTTCCGTCAATCAGATTTTGTCCGGCATACGAGGATCACTCGGAATGTTCTCAAGAGCCTCCCTCGCCCTTCCTTTAGGAGCAATTCCCAATTCCTCCATTTTCCGCAGAAAAAGATACTCATTCCCATAATTTTTGTCCTTAAGGAAGTCATCTATATACTTTAATGAAGTGCCGGTGATTTTCAACGCACGATAAAGCTTATAGATAACGGAGGGTTTTTGGACTCTTCCGGGTCGGCATCCTCGATTATCTCTTCTTCCAGATTTTGACTTGCACCTTGTGGGGCGGAGACGATGAATGACGTGGAGGAGAGCGAATCGGACTTTGTCGCTGACTTGATAAGTCTTCTTCTTCGAGTAAGATCGAAGTGAGTCGGTCCCTTCTCCATTCTTTGTGGTCCCCTGTTTGCGGTTCTTGATGATTTCCTCGAAGACGACATCTTTCTTTGTCTATTGGAAGATTCCTTCACTTGCTTTTCCCAAGAAAAATGACCACTTTCTCGACGATGAACAACAAATAGAAACAGTATCGGGAGGAGAGTGCCTTTTAGGGTTTTGAAAATTGGGCGAAGAAAAACTGTATATATATATACCTCGGATTTGAAAAGAGAAGTTTAATCGGTACAAGGAAAGTGTACGAACACTTCTTTTCAAAATCAATAACTGCCAAAATTAATTCCTTGAAAAAGACAAGTTTTCAAATTTCACACGAATTATATCTCGAATGAAAGAACGTACCTTTTCGAGATAAAATAGCAACTTACGGTCTTTAGCCAAGAATGTTTGAGTCTCAAAGTCCGAGAGATCAAAGTCTTAGAAATGGTGAGTCTCTAGACTTTAACTTCTTCAAGCTTCAAAATGTTGAGTCTTGAGCGAATAAAGTCGAATTGATTTTTCTCCAAAGGCTTTGTGAATATATCTGCTAGTTGACTCTTCGAATCAACAAATTGAATCGAGATTTCTCCATTTTGAATATGATCTCTAATGAAGTGATGTCGAATCTCAATATGCTTTGCTCTTGAATGAAGAATTGGATTTTTGGTGAGATTGATCGCTATTTGGTGTTGTCACATCTGATTTCGTGCATGAGTCTTCAATGCCAAAGTCTTGTAGCTGTTGTTTTATCCATGAATTTGCGAACATAGCTTCCAAGAGCTACATACTCAGCTTAACGTCGTTGAGAGAGCTACAGTGCTTTGCTTCCTTGAGAACCAAGACACCGTCCTGTTTCCAAGCAGTTGACAAGTTCCGGAAGTGCTCTTTCTATCGACTCGCGTAACCGCCGATCCGCATCCGAGTATCCTAGAAGATTAAAGTCTCCCCTCTTTGGATACCAAAGACCGATGCTTGAAGATGAGGCAACGTATTTGATAATACGTTTCACGGCAATGAGATGTGATTCTCTAGGATCCGATTGAAACCTAGCACGAGATGCAAACACTCAACAAAATATCAGGTCTAGAAGCGTAAGATAAAGAAGTGAACCGATCATGCTCCTGTATGCTTTTGATCTACTTTCTTCCCTTCTTCATCCTTGTCTATCTTATGAGAACATGACATTGGTATGTCGGTCTTTTTGCACCTTTCCAATCCAAATCTTTTGACAAGATCATTAGCATATTTTTCTTGGAAGATAAAAGTTCCTTCCTTCAATTGCTTTATTTGAAGGCCAAGAAAGAATGTTAATTCTCCCATCATACTCATTTCAAATTCGTCCTGCATAGACTTAGAAAATTTCTTGCAAAGACTTTCATTAGAGGATCCAAAAATAATGTCATCAACATATATTTGAACGAGTAAGAAACTTTTGTTTTCCTTTTTGATGAACAGAGTAGTATCTACTTTACCTTTGACAAATCCGTTCGTAATAAGAACTTACTTAGTCCGTCGTACCAAGCTCGAGGTGCTTGCTTTAGACCATACAGAGCCTTTTTCAGTCTGAAGACTGAGTCGGGCTTCTTTGGGTCTTCAAATCCAGGCGGTTGTTCCACATAAACTTCCTCTTGGATAAATCCATTTAGGAAAGCACTTTTGACGTCCATTTGGAATAACCTGAAATTTTTGTAACAAGCAAACGCAAGTAATAGACGAATAGCTTCTAACCTTGCTGCGGGTGCGTAAGTCTCGTCATAGTCTATTCCTTCTTCTTGCGTGTATCCCTTGGCCACGAGTCTTGCTTTATTGCGTACGACTTTTCCTTCTTCGTTCATCTTGTTTCGAACACCCATTTGGCTCCAATAACAGTTTTACCTTTCGGTTTAGATGTCAATTCCCGAGACATCATTAATATTGAACTGTCTCGAGCTCCTCTTGCATAGCTTCGATCCAGCTTTCATCGAGATAAAGCTTCTTCTATGCTTTTTGGTTCAATTTCAGAAATGAGAGCAAGAAAGCACTAGACTCTTCACGCCTTTTTGATCTGGTGCGGATTCCTTCATTGATTTCGCCAATAATGAGATCTTTAGGATGACTGGATTTGTGTTTCCGATTCTTGGTTGATTGGCTTGGATGATGATCTCTTTCTTTATTTGAATCTTCATGAGCTTCTTGATGTTGGACTTCCAGTCGAGATGCTTCTTGAGTTGAAGACTTTGGAAGGTCTAGAGTGAGTTCGGACTCTTCATATTGAGTCCTGGCATTTGTATTCATCTTGCGCGAGTCTTAGAATTTGACATTCATTGATTCTTCCACTGATCGGCTTTTCTTGTTATAGACTCGTAGGCTTTGCTTGATGTAGAATATCCAAGGAAGATGCCTTCATCTGATCTTTCTTCAAACTTACCAACTCGATCGCTTGCATTTTTCAAAATAAAGCATTTGCAACCAAACACATGAAAGTATGAAACAATAGGTTTCTTACCTTTGAATAGTTCATAAGGGGTTTTCTCAAGAATAGGTCTTAGGAAGACTCTATTGATGATATAGCATGTTGTTGAAACAGCTTCAGCCCAAAACCGTGAAGAAATTTTGCTTTCAATTAAAAGTGTTCTAGCCATTTCTTGAAGTGATCTATTCTTTCTTTCCACAACTCCATTTTGCTGAGGAGTGTATGGAGAGGAGAATACATGTTTAAAACCAGATTCATCACACAATTTTGTGAAATCTTGATTTTCAAATTCACCTCCATGATCTGTTCTTATACTTGAAATAGCACATCCTTTTTCATTTTGAACCTTTTTAGCAAACTTCTCAAAGTACGAAAAGGTTTCTGACTTACTTGCAAGAAAATATACCAGTGTAAAGCGAGAGTAATCGTCTACAATTACTAGACAATACTTCTTACCTCCAATGCTCGGGTTCTTGTTGGTCCGAAGAGATCCATATGAAGCAACTGCAGTTCATGATTAGTAGATACATGATTTGTTTGCTTAAATGAATTTCTTACCTGCTTTCCCGTAATGCATGGAGTGCATGAATCAGACTTTTGGTATGGCAATTTGGGTAGACCTCGAACAAGCCGCTTTGATGAGATTTTGGCTAATTGCTTCATATTGACATGGCCAAGCTTTCGTGCCATATGCTTGCTTCATCTTGGATTGAAATTAGACATTGAGATTTATTCAATTTCATGTCTAAGAGGTAGATGTTTCCATGTCTTCGACCCATGAAAGACTCAAAAGTAGAATCTTTACTAATTCCATAGCAAATTCCTTCTTGAAAGGAGATCTTGAAACCGGTATCACACAATTGGCTAATGCTGAGAAGGTTATAGTTGAGTCCTTCTACTAGAGAAACATTGCTTATTGTGAGATTTCCAATTCTCAACGTTCCAAATCCCACGATGCTTCCTTTGCCGTTTCCTCCAAATGAAACATTTCCGCCGTTTACTTGAACAAGCTTTACGAAGCACTTTGAGTCTCCTCGTCATGTGTCTTGAGCATCCGCTGTCAAGATACCATTTTATCTTTTTCTTGACGGAGACCCGCATTCAAGTGAGAGTCTCAAGCTTTCTTTGGTACCCAAATTTTCTTGGGTCCTTTGGAGTTAGTAGGATAAGCATTATTGGGCCATGCTTTCTTAATGGGTTTCCAAACCATAGGACAGTCTTTTTCAAAATGATCTAGACTGTTACACTTTGAACACCTTAGAGCATTTCGACCAACGAGACTTTACGAAAACTTTCTTGAAATGATTTTTGTAAGCTTCTCTTGACGGTCTTTTCTTAATTCTTTCTTTAACTTTAGGAAAATCAATCAAGGGAATTGTTTCCGCTGTCATGCCTAACCCATACTTATTGAAATAGGGTCTTTGAACTGAAAGCACTTTTTCAAGCTTTTCGGATCCTATCGAAAACTTCTTTGAAATATTTGATAAGTCTGTTTTTAAGAAAACATTTTCTTTCAAAAGATCATCTTCTTTTTCTTTAAGAGCATAAACATTTAGGTCTAGACTTTTAACTCTTTCTTCTAAAATAACTTCCTTTTGTTTCAGAATTGAGTTTTCCTTTTTAAGTTCAGAAATTCTTTTGAGAGAAGTCTTAAGACCGAAACACAGTTCATCAATATATTTAGAGACTTTGACAGAATTTTAAAATCACTTACCTCAAATTCACTGTCTGAGTCGAACTAACTGACCGAGTCGAATCGAATGTGCCATCAAACATATGTTGGCATATTCATTATCACTATCTTCACATTCGTATCACTCCGGTGTTTCGGCTTTGAGAGCTTTTCGAAACTTCTCAGCTTTTCCTCTTTTCTTTTCGAGAAGAGGACGGTTGGGTACGATGTGTCCCTTCTTTTTACATTCGAAGCAAACTACATCTTTGTTTGGTTCCTCATCATCAACGAGACTTAGTCGCTGTCTCGAAAACTTTGTTTCCTTGGGATGAACCTTCGCCTTTTCTATTCAGTTTTCTGAATCTTCTTATCATGAGAGCGAGCTCCTCATCATCCATATCATCTTCGAATCTGCATCATCGAATCGTCATTTGATTTTAGTGCAATAGATTTCTTACCTCTTGGATCTTCGTCTTCATTAATTCATTCCACTTCGTAAGACTGAAGAGTTCCAATCAGCTCGTCTACAGATAATGGCATGATTCTTTGCGTCTCTCTTATTGAAGTCTTTATATGATTCCAATCCTTGGAGAGTCCACGCAGAAGCTTGTTCACCTTCATGGGATCAGAAATTTTTGTCCTTGGTTCTCAAGACCATTGACAATATCGTAAAACGACTAAACATGTCGTTATAGATTCTCCTGGTTTCATTTTGAAGGCTTCATATTGACCAAGGAGAATGTTAATTCAGTCTCCTTCACTCGATCGTCCCTTCATAGGTGATGTGTAATCTATCCCATACTTCTTTTGCTGTAACACAAGAAGATATTCTATTATATTCAGTTGGAGATAAAGCACAATATAAAGAGTAAATTGCTTTTGCATCGAGTGCTTGTCTCTTGTTTATCTCTTCCGAGACATTCCGTTTGGTTTCAATAGTGTCTTTCCCTCTTTCGAGATTGATGCAGCAGGGGAGTGATTCCTCTTTCCACAACGTCCCATTCCGAGGATCCTTTGATCGAAGGAAAGCTTTCATCTTGTTCTTCCAAATGTTGTAATCCTTTCCATCGAAGTAGGGAGGTCTCGGTATTGCTTTGCCCTTCCATCAGCCCCGGTGCTAGCATACTAGCCATGGATCTTTTACTCGAAGTAAAACACTTCAAATAAAGTAAGAACACGGGCTCGATACCAATTGATATTGCTAGTATGAGTACCTAGAGGGGGTGAATAGGTATACAACGAATTTTCTTGAAGATTGCACAATACTTTAGACAGTTAAAGAATTTGCAATAATTAAATATCAATCGAGAGACCGAGTAAGGGAAAGAGAGAATTGAACACTCGGTTTATAGTGGTTCGGCTTGATTCAAGCCTACGTCCACTCTTCGCGACCGGCCCCGATTGGCTGGATTCCACTATAATCAAAGAGCTGTTACGGTGTTGATCTTCCTTGAATTCTAGGTGTAGATGATCTACCACACTCTCTCAAGGTGTCACCAAATATAAACACTCTCTGTGTATACAATTTCGCTCGAACAGTCTCGACTAATAATCAAGGGTCTTCGACTACGGAATTTTTCTATCAATCACACACTTAAAACAACTAGAACGTCTTCCTTTTATACTCCTTCATGCCATCATAGCCGTTGGCACTTACCAAAGGAATTCCTCCAATCTACCCGTTGGACGGAATCAATCAAGAAGATCATCCGAGCTATTTAAGGAATCGATGATAGCCCATCAATCCCGTTCGCCCATACAATCGGGATCTTGGTTTCCAAGAATAGAACATTCCAAGAATACTTCGTCGACCATCGGATCTTCAATCGATCTTAGATAAAAATTAAAGAATCCGAAATGATTATCCAACCAAAGAATCTATTCCAGAGGATAGAATCGAATCCTCAACCATAAACCTCGGCTTTGGATTTCCTTCGTCACTGGATTAGAAAGACTGTCAGTGAGAACAGACTTAAGTCTTGAGTCTTGAGTCTTAAGTCTTGAGTCTTAAGTCTTGACTCTTGGGTCTTGAGTCTTGGATCTTGAGTCTCGAGAATACAAAGTCTTCAGACTTTAAACTGTCGGTCTCCGAACATCCAGACTTAGACTGATAGAAACGTTTTGTCAGCTTCAAAATATTCTGGAAAGATTTCTCCAACAAACTGAGTTGGGCAGGGACAGAAGTCGTGCAGGGGAAGGGTAGCAGTGAGCGACGGACACGGGGTGGAGCGCGCGGCGTGCGCGGGCGGGCGTCGCTAGCACGGGTGGCGGTGCGGGTGGCAGTCCAACTCCGGTGCGGCGGCAACGGCGGCTGGTCTTCAGGCGACGTCCGTGGCTGCTTCCGCTTCTGTCTCTGCTGGTCTTCGCACGAAACAAAGAAGAGGAGAAGGGGAGGGTGGCGACGACAGCTAAGGGGGCGAGGGAGAAGTAGAGGTGGGCGGTGAGCGGCAAAGTGCAGGCGGTGAGCGGCAGAGCTGCTCTAGTCTTTGTGCGGCTTTTGCTTCTGCTACTCTCGAGGGAGAGAGATGAGAGAGAGAGGAGGAGAGAGGATAAGGCTTGACCGGTCGAAGAAAGAAGAGAGAGAGAAGAAGAGAAAAGTGAGTCGGTGGGGAGGGGGGAAATTCGCACAAGGGAAAAGAGGGAAGGAGAGAGGATGGAGAAGAGAGAGGGAAAAAGAGAAAAGGGAGAGAGAGAAAAAGAAATAAATAATACCATTATTCCAATTTTCCTTTTCTCTTTCCCTTTCCCTTTCTATTTTCTTTTGGTTTTCGATTTTTCCTCCAATAATTTCTTTCTTGAAATTTTGGACTCGCCAATAATTTGACGGATGATGAGATGGTCCTAAAAATGAGTTGTGACATGCTCGAATATTCGATTCCCGAGACCAATTTAAATTTCATGGTTAGAATCAATCACACATGATTTTAGCCCAATCTAACTAATTAGGTAGCTTTTAGGGATTTTTACCGCGGATACATCCCTTAACGACTTCACCTAATAGGTTAGTTAACTCGTGAGTGATCAGCTCAGAGAAAAAGAACCATAAGCACGTCGACGAAATGCCCATTTCACTTTATCGAAAACAGGGTCGAATTTCAGGATGTCACAACTCTTCCCCTCTTATAAAAATTTCATCCTCGAAATTTAAACCATTACACTTTGTTCAAAAAGGCGGGGGTACGACTGTCTCATCAACTCTTCAGTCTCTCAAGTGGCTCCTTCAGTGCCATGATGTTGCCATACCACTTTGACCAATGAAATGGTCTTTATACGCAGAACTTGCTCTTTGCAATCAACAATTTGAACCAGGCTTTCAACGTACGACACACGGTCATCCAAGTCCAATTCCTCGAAATTGAGCACGTAGATCGGGTCAGGCTCGTACTTCATTAACATCAACACGTGAAAGACGTCATACACTTGCGCCAATCTTGGCGGCAACGCAAGACGATACGCTAGGTTTCCAATTCTTTCAAGACTCTCAAACGGACCTACGTACCTCAGACTCAGTTTGCCTTTCTTTCTGAAGCGCGAAGTTCCCCTCATTGGTGACACTTTCAAAAAAATTGTGATCACCAACTTGGAATTCCAAAGACCTTCGACACTTATCTGCATAACTTTCCTGCCTACTCTGCATAGTCTTTAATCTGTCTCTGATCACTGCCACAGCATTTACTGATTGCTTAACCAACTCTAGACTAGTTATCTTCCTTTCTCCGACTTCATCCCAACACACTGGAGTTTTGCATGTTCTGCCATATAACGCTTCAAATGGAGCCATCTTGATGCTCTACTGATAACTGTTGTAGTAGGCGAATTCCACTAGGTGAAGCTGATCTTCCTAACTTCCTTTGAAGTCTATTACACACACTCTCAGCATGTCTTCAAGAGTCTGAATTGTCCTTTCAGATTGGCCATCTGTCTGAGGATGATATGCCGTACTATACTGAAGTTTTGTACCTAAAGCATTTTGCAAGCTCTTCTAAAAAGCAGCAGTAAACCTCGCGTCTCTATTGGATGTTATTGTAACCTGCACCACATGCATACGAACCACCTGACGCACATACAGGTCTGCGTGTCTATCAAGACCGAGGTCCTTTCGAACTACAATGAAGTGAGCCGACTTTGTCAACCTGTCGATCACTACCCAAATTGAATCATTTCCTCTTTGACTCCTTAGTAGTCCAGTCACGAAATCCATCATGATATGCTCCCATTTCCATTCTGGGATCGCAAGAGATTGCAGAAGTTCTCCCGGCTTGCAATGCTGGGCTTTTACTTGCTGACAAGTCAAACACTTAGCCACATGCTTGGCAATGTCCGCCTTCATACCTGACCACCAGTAATGTTGACACAGATTCTAATACATCTTGGTACTTCCAAGATGAACGCTGTAACTACTACAATGTGCTTCAGACAAAATTTCTTCTCTAAGCTCTACATCGTCAGGTACAACCAAATGTCCATGAAGCCTCAGTACCCCATCATCGGAAACCTGAAAATCAGCCTTTCTTTTATTGGTATCCTCTTGAAGAATTCTCTATACATCTGGATCTATCGGTTGGAGTTGTTTAATTTTAACCTGGATATCCGGTTCAATTCTGAGAGTGGCCATAAGACTCGAGAGGTGGTCTACCTCAAATTTGAATTCCGAATCCCGAGCTCTCTCGATTAAGTTTCACTCCTTAACCAAGATTCATGCTATTGAAGACTTCTGACTCAATGCATTGACGACTTTGTTTGCCTTTCCCAGGTAATATAGAATATCACAGTCGTAATCCTTCAGCAATTCCATCCATCGGCGCTATCTCATGTTCAACTCCTTCTGAGAGAACAAATACTTGAGACTCTGATGGTCCGTGAAGATCTAAAACTTTTCTCCGCACAAGTCCAAATCTTCAACGCAAATATGATGGTTGCGAGTTCTAAGTCATTCATCGGATAATTCAATTCATGAGGTCTCAACTGCCGAGAAGCGTATGCAACAACTCTGCCATGTTGCATCAGCACGCAAACCAATCCCCTGAATGACGCATCACTATAGATCTTGAATCCTCCAGGACCAGATGGAATCATCAGTACAGGTGCAATAGTTAGCTTTACCTTCAGCTCTTGGAAACTACGCTCGCACTTATCTGACCATACACATTTCTCTTCTTTCTTCAGAAGCTTTGTTAGAGGCAACGCTATCGATGAGAACCCTTCTACAAACTGTCTGTAATAACCTGCTAACCCAGAAAATTTCTTATCTCTGTCACTATCAATGGTCTCATCAGTATAGGTGCAATAGTTAGCTTTACCTTCAGCTCTTGGAAACTACGCTCGCACTTATCTGACCATACACATTTCTCTTCTTTCTTCAGAAGCTTTGTTAGAGGCAACGCTATCGATGAGAACCCTTCTACAAACTGTCTGTAATAACCTGCTAACCCAGAAAATTTCTTATCTCTGTCACTATCAATGGTCTCGGTCACTTGATCACGCCTTCTATCTTGCTCAAGTCGATGGAGATTCCTTCCCCGGAAATCACATGACCTAAGAATGCAACATGAATTAACCAGAACTCGCATTTGTTAAACTTAGCATACAACTTAAGGTCTGTAGTACTATTCTCAGATGATTCTCATGCTCTTCATCACTTCTCGAATAGACCAAGATGTCATCAATGAACACGATCACAAACTGATCCAGATATTCCTTGAACATTCTATTTGTCAAATCCATGATAGCAACTGGAGTGTTCACCAGGCCAAAAGATCTTTTACAATACTCTCATAAAGATCATATCAAGTACGAACAGTTGTCTTTCGTACAACCTCCTTCCCGGTTCGTAACTGACGATTTCATAATCTCAAGTCGACCTTTAAAACATCGATACTCTTTATAACTAGTCACACCATTCATTGATCTTTCACAAAGAACATTTGTCCTTGATTTTCACCTAATTGAGTTGACGATGGTCGATGCACACTCGCAACAAACCATCTTTCTTCTTCTTACAAACAAAACTGATGTTTCCCCAAAGTGATGCACTAATATGCACAAATTCCTCATTCATCAATCTTCACATCTACATCTTCAATTCTACCAATTCAGACAACAACAGCTGGTAAGAAGCCTTCGAGAATGGCTCTATCCCGGTGCTAGTTCAATTACAAATTATATCTCTCTTTCTAGCGGTAACCCTGGCAATTCTTTTGAAACCATCTTAGAAATTTTCTATATCACGGCCACCTTCTTCACATTCTATTTCTCAACTGACACATCCACTACAGTTGTCAAATCAATCTTGGCAACCTTCGTCTAACAAACGGATTATCTTTAACCAACGAGATTAATGAAATCGAAAATTCTTTTCGACTCTTAATATTCTCAACATTTTCGCAAACTAATAGACTAAACTGGATTATTCCATAACCATGATTCATTATCACAAGATGCTCTATGAGTCCACTCTACTCATATAGCATTAAAAATACTCCTTAGCAACTAGTCAAGCATAACTATTGTCAATGATTCCCCTTTCTCTTACTTATTTCAATAAATTGAAGTTCCTGAAACTTCACCAAAACTCTGCCACGATACTCTGGTAGAATTTTCCCCTAAACATTCTTCATCTGACTAGTGCCAGGTTGGTTCCGTTCTTGTCCTTTTTGCCACCCAAATGGCGTCCTAACTGAGGTAGCGGAGTCAGTGTTCAATTGGACTTTCACTGATAGTCTTTCACCCGACGACTGTGCTGATTGCAACTATAGCACGTTCTAGCCATACTCAAACACTGGATTCATCCATGCTTCCTTCTACAATTCTGACACCTATTAGGTGAGTCTTCTATCTCCTGCCAAGTGATAGTACACACTCTTTCTGGTTACCCCATCAGTCTGTTAGGACCACTCCCGACCAGATATCCCTGTTGGCTATACTCCAAACAATTTCACGTCCTAGGAATGACATAAGACCGATCTCCATCATCACGTCCAGAAACAACCTGATCTATTTGACTCGGTGCTGACTTGACTACCCCACCCTTCCTCGCGAGTGGAATATAATACTTTTCTCTCGACCTCGATCTTTTCCCTCTTTTCCCTGACCAACTTCCATTTCTGCTTGAACTAGATCTATACCTCGGCTCGAATGCAATGACTCGCTCCCGGATCACATCTCCACTCTGGATCTCAGCAGGTAAGGCGACAATAACGGTTGCGGCACTGACGGCGGCTCGATCCTAAGCCTGCTGGCTCATCTAGTTCCCAAGGAACACTAGCATCAGAACGATCTTGTCAAATTTAGGATCATTTGACGCTACTACACTAGTACCAACCTGTAGTGGTACTCTTATGCTTGAGCTAGCCAGAGCCGACACTCTGCCACAGCCACCTCAGGTTCCGACCTTTGTCGGTGCATTATCCCGAGTCACAGAGGACATTGCCCTCTTATTAGGAGTTCTCAGCTCCTGCTCGCTCATGGTTCAGTCTTTATACTAAAACCCGTCTTCCACATCCACACTGGATTAGAAAATGAGCGATCCTCACACGACAATCAATTCTAGCATCCAGCTAACATAGACATGCACAAATTATGAATTTAAAGACCTTTCCTATTAACTATCCCATGGTCAACGCTCCTTATCACTCCAATCTTGAACTTCGCTCTAATACCACAAAAAGGGGATGTCACGCCCCGAACCTCGGGCACGCACACATCCTTCTCCCTTGGTCGATTTTAATATGCAATACCCCAGGACTATGTATCGCCGACCCTTTTATTTATTAAGCACATGCGGAAGCAGTTATAATCCCCAAACAATAAATCAATGGGATAGAAAAGCAGGACCATATTTTTCATATTGAAATTTATAACCAAACTTTTATACAAAACACACACCACTTCATAACTATTCACATCAAAATGGAATTCTCAAAAGAAGATAGAATCTCAGTCCATCCGAGCCGTACTCAAGACCCCTCTTGGGATTATCTTCTTCTTCTTCCAAAAATCCTTCTCCTCAGGTTTTACCTTCGAGTTCTCCTTCCCAGGCTCCTCCTCCTCAGCTCCTCATCAGGTTCCTGAAATGTTTTTCCCAAACTGGGATGAGACTACGTCTCAGCGAGTTCTACCCCACTAAGGCCCGATTAGTAAATCGTTATACTATAGGCTACCTAAACACGCACAGGGCAGAGAACTTACCTTGGCCTCAAATCTCACCTGCAAGTCAGTACAATTCATAATAGGCACTCATTTACTCTAAACAAATCGAACTAGTCGATTACATGTCAAACGGACCTTTCTAGGTCATTGATTCCACACCATATATCCTTCCATCGAGTACTCGGTCATAGAGCCACATCAATGCTCTCGAGCATCAAGTTCGCCAAGGTGACGTATCCACTAGACAATTGCGTGCGTTCTTTAAGGCGCCGTTTTCGCCAGTGATATCCCAAATCACCGAACCACACATGCCTACAATAATTTGTTCAATAGACAATTGCATTCGTTCTTTAAGGCGCCATTTTCGCTAGTGATATCCCAAATCACCGAACCACACAAGCCTACAATAATTTGTTCAATAGACAATTGCGTGCGTTTTTTAAGATGTCGTTTTCGCCAATGATATCCCAAATCACCGAACCACACATGCCTATTATCATGTATTCAATAGACAGCTACATGCGCTCTTTAAGGCGCCGTTTTCGCCAGTGATATCCCAAATCACCGAACCACGTATGTTTATGATGGGATATGTACTAGATCGGTACGTGCATTTTTTAAGGCGTCGTTTTCACCAGTGATATCCCAAATCACTGAACCACGTATGTCTATGATGGGATATGTACTAGACCGGTACGTGCGTTCTTTAAGGCGTCATTTTCGCCAGTGACATCCTTAGTCACCGAACCACGTAAGCCCGTACACCATGTATGATCAACTATAGCTCAGAGTATTTTCAGTTCACTCTCATGATTCCATCCACTTTACAACTCATCAAAGCATTATAAATGCTAAATAAACATACTCGACCATCTACCAATCAATCATTCAATCTCAATCAATTCCAAATCAATTTAGGGTAAATCCCTAAAATATCACAATTTATTTAATTCCATGCAATGTAGAGCTCAATTAAATAAATGAACTGTGCCATGACAATCAACACGAGATTTCCGTCATCGGCCATCTCAATCTTAATTTCTAAAAATTAATTAATAAATATTAAAATTCAATTTAGCACAAAATAAAGCCCAATTAAATAAACGGACTTCACCACGGTCATCAGCATAATATTTTGGTCATTAGACATCTCAATTGAATTTTCAGAAAATAAATAATTAATTAATTAATTTCGAAAATTAAATAATTAATATTTAAAATTCGATTTAGCTCATATTAAAGCCCGATTAAATAAACGGACTTCACCACGGTCATCAGCATAATATTCTGATCTCGGGCCATCCCAGTTGAATTTTCGGAAAATAAATAATTATTTAATTTAATTCCGAAAATTAATATTTAAATACCAAAAATTCCCCTTAGGCCCGAAAAGCCTAATTGGAGCCCACTAAGGGTCGGGAAAAATCCCGAGACACATTCAATAAATAGTAGACCACGTCTACTTGCCAATTGCACACTCAATTTGGCTAATTCACATCACAATTGATTAATAAACACTAATCCATACTAATCTTAACCACATAAACCTAATTAATTAAAACTAAACCAACCTTAAGCATAATTATCCAACTAATCAGGGATTAGTGAGATTACTCACTGGAATCGCGTGCAAAACATATCAATCCGACGGGGACGACACGAGGAACGATTCTTCCCAAAGCACGGTTTGGGTTCGGGGCCCGGAAATGGCCCAAAAGTGGGCCCGAAGGTGCTGGAAACCCACTTCGTGGGTTACTGTTCTTGGCTGGCCGGAGCTAGTCTGGCGGCCAAAACAGCGAGGCGGGGCCGACGAAGGGTGAGAGGGACGTCGGGGAGGTCGAGACGGCAACGAGCGGCGGCTGGAGGCGCCGAACCGAGCTGGGCAGGGACGGAAGTCGCGCGGGGGAGGGGCGGCAGCGAGCAACGGACGCGGGGTGAAGCGCACGGCATGCGCGGGCGGGCGTCGCAGGCACGGGCGGCGGTGCAGGTGGCAGTCCGGCTCCGGTGCGGCAGCAACAGCGGCTGGTCTTCAGGTGACGTCCGCGGATGCTTCCGCTTCTGGCTCTGCTGGTCTTTGCACGAAACAGAGAAGAGGAGAAGGGGAGGGTGGCGACGACAGCTGAGGGGGCGAGGGAGAAGCAGAGGCGGGCGGTGAGCGGCGGAGCTGCTCCAGTCTTCGTGCGGCTTTTGCTTCTGCTGCTCCTTTTCTTTCGAACAGAAGGGAGAGAGAGAGTGTGTGTCAAGGGAGAGAGATGAGAGATGAGAGATGAGAGAGAGGAGGAGAGAGGATAAGGCTTGACCGGTCGAAGAAAGAAGAGAGAGAGAAGAAGAGAAAAGTGAGTCGATGGGGAGGGGGGAAATTTGCACGAGGGAAAAGAGGGAAGGAGAGAGGATAGAGAAGAGAGAGAAGAGAGAGGGAAAGAGAGAAAAGGGAGAGAGAGAAAAAGAAATAAATAATACCATTATTCCAATTTTCCTTTTCTATTTCCCTTTCCCTTTCTATTTTCTTTTGGCCTTCAATTTTTCCTCCGATAATTTCTTTCTTGAAATTTCGGACTCGCCAATAATTTGACGGACGATGAGACGGTCCTAAAAATGAGTTGTGACACGCTCGAATATTCGATTCCCAAGACCAATTTAAATTTCATGGTTAGAATCAATCACACATGATTTTAGCCCAATCTAACTAATTAGGTAGCTTTTAGGGATTTTTACCGCGGATACATCCCTTAGTGGCTTCACCCAATAGGTTAGTTAACTCGTGAGTGATCAGCTCAGAGAAAAAGGACCATAAGCACGTCAACGAAATGCCCATTTCATTTTATCGAAAATAGGGTCGAATTTCAGGATGTCACAGTGTAGCCCTCTCGTTTTCTGCCCGATGGTTTAAGCACTCGTCTGCAAGAGCAACACGCCTATGTTGAAGTATGCACCCGTTTGCCTTCAGCATATATGACCGTATATTTTGCAGAAAGGCTTAAATAACACAATAAACAAAAAAACAAGAAGAACGATGCATCCAAAGTTCCTAGGTGAAAACCCAACGTGGGAAAAAATCATGGGACCCTTATCCATAAACTGTTCCTTTATAGTCAAAGGATTACAATAAATATTCTAGTTGTATTTCTCGCACAGTAAATCCTCACAACTATCACAAGCACGTCATCACTTGATGAACTCTTGAGATCTCTCGTGTTTACACACCCTCGCTTGAAGAACTCTCAAGAATTCTCATATTTACACACGTTGTTGAAGACTCTTGTGACTTTTTTGAGGTGTTTTATATGCACACCAGAGGACTCCACCCAAACTCTCAATTTATAGTGACGCGCAAGCATTGCTTTTAGAGGGTAAGCCACAAGCTTCTTACTCCGTAACTTGAAGAAAGTTCAACCTTGAAAAATAAGTAATTGCAATATGTAACATACCAAGATACTTGTGCAATGGCCACCAATATTGTTCATTTTCACTTTGGTCGACTTGTATAGTAGATTCCTGAATTTCAAGATGCGAACACCCTAAATGCTAAAACTTGGCACGGGTGAACATGTAAGTGCCAAAACTTTTAAAAATACACTCAAATACCAAAATCGAAGGAGAAATGAACATTTAAGTGCCAACATGGAGAATCTAATGTGGCATTTTTCGGCAAGAATTTTAAATAATGTGGCATTTCTTTTTTAGAAAACTTTATCCATGTGGTGTTGACATAGCTAGATAAGTCCAAAATAACGTCGTTTTAGTTCAAATTTGATTTTTAACATTAATATGAATCGCTTTCTGATTTTTCGATAAATGGCACTCCGCCTCACTTTCTTCTCTTCCTCTGGCTCATTGTATCTCCCACACGAGCACTCACTTTCCTCTGCTTTTGATGAATCTGGCACTTTTATGATTCCTCAGGTGTACTGTATTATAAAAATATTTCTGCGTATTGTCGTAATTAAGTTCAAATACCATGTAACAACACACTGTTGAATTCATTTACTATATTGCGACAAATCGTAATAACCAAATGTTAGACACAAGTAAAAAGAGATCCATCTTATAAATTCCCAGTCCAGCTCGTTCTAATCTCTCTCTGCTCTCGCTTTTCCCTTTTTCATTTCTTTGATGTCCCAGTTCCAAGTCTTAACGTGGGTCGAGTACTCGCACGTAGCGAAGACCATGTCTTCGGCAAGCTTCCTCCTGCAACCGGATTGTTGCCGTCGTCCTCACTCTTTGACCGCCTCGCACTCTCATGCGCCCAAGCTCCGTTGGAGTCGATGACAGGAGGGGGGACAACGGTGATGGCAAGGGATCTGGTTGCGGGAGCAGCAACTCTCCAAGGGCGTGGTGCTCATCATGTGCGAGTTCTCAGCCGAAGGCGCCTGGTCCGGACGGGGCATATGTCTCGGATAGGTAGGTGAGTGTTGTGCAGGTACGGTGGCCTTTGATATGATGCTTTTTCCCCCGAGATTTCCGGTCTCTCGCTATTTTCCTGCTTGGAAGCGAATTGAAATAGTATGAAAAGGATCAAAAGCATGAGTATGGAAAGAAAACTTCTTGATGTTTACATTGCATTTTTTGAACTCGATGGCACTTTGTTAATTTTTGCTCAAAGAGGCTAGTTTCCAAGAAATAAATACAGGAGAAGGTGCTTATGCGAAGTCCTGGCACCAAAAGTTTTGAATTGCAAATCTGGAAATTGAATTCAACAACTGAGTTCTTATGTGTATAAAGCTTGCTGTAAGTACCTTTTTTTATGGGCATACTCTGTGGAATAGTTCATTTAGTAATCTTAACAATCCCCTCTAGCAAAGTGTGTACAGATGCTGATTATAATTCATTTCATTCTTCACTGTGCACTGGAGAGAAGTCTGAAGCAGTGTTCGTTGGTGATGCTCGCCCATTATTTTGTTGGCTGCATTCCACTCTTTAGTTTATCTACTTTACCTTTCCATGCTTAGTTTGCTAATAGTATTTGTTATGTGGCAAGGTGAACTGGACTCAGGGCCAACTACTCCCAACATCTTTTCGTAAATGGGTGCCTCTTAGTGAATTTCTCTTTGCTTATTTAAGAAATAAAAATTTCAACCGCATGATCTTCCTAAGTGATGCCTTATTTGGTTTTTGGGTTGTTTTGATCCGTGTGCGATCACCACCAGCCTCAAGCATCTTTCGGAAGTTCAGGTGTATTGTAAATGGGGATCAGTGGTCATTCCCGTTTGCTCATTCTAAAAAGTTGCCACTAGATACAGTCCACCTCTTTCCTGGAGAAATTCAAATAGTTGATTTTTGAAATTCTGTCTTTATCTCTTTTTATCACTTTCCATGTCAATGATCTCCTGCATCTACAGTCACTTCCCTGATAATCCTACTTTTCTTTTTTCAGTCATCGCAACTCCTGAAGGCAGCTATCTTTGACGAAGAATGTGAAACATGTGTCCTTTTAGGAACACCCACAGTTTGCTGATTATCAGTTATCTTTATTTTTTGGCTTGGTACTACAGTATGTGAGGTTCGATTCCTTGACTACAAAGTATTCTCACTTGACATTATGGGCTTATCATTGGAATTTTTTAGCTGAATAATGTGTAAGTTTTGGTCTTATCAAGGTTTGAATATTTCCTACTTTCTAAGTCTCAAACCAGAAACTGTGCAGACAACAATATCTACAATTAAAATTCTCCTTTCTTTCTCCATTTTCTTTTTGCATCGAAGTACATAGAGATAGAAGGTATGACATTTCTACTTTACATGAGGAAATACAGTCGGTTGGGTCTCCTTGATATCGATGACACATGTTGAATGAATGCCTTACTATTAAAAATCTGCTTTGGGCATTTAAGATCTTCTTTTTGGTTTTGGTATGTCACAGTGACCTGGTTGTAGCATCTCCTGTGCAAGATTACTTTTCGTATATCGAATGTCGATGATCTACCACCTCCCGAGGAGCTATATATGATGCACATTTCTGTATCTGACATCCGTTACAGAATTTGGAAGTTTATGCATTTGCGATCATCTCTAATGGCGGGAAGAAGCCGAGAAAGTATCTCAACCATATTTGGATGCCCTTGGTGATGAGTTTGCAGTTTGTTGTGAGGGTATGTGAAACTTTAACCGGATGGACTTGATTAATCAACAAACATGGTTGTGTTTCTAGCTTGAAAAATCCCGTCATACCAAATCCAATGGCTGTTCTAATCATGCCATTACTGGTTCGTGTATTCAATTAGGTAGATGTGACAAGGCCTGAGCTAGATCACATCTAACTCTTCAGCATTTGATCTTCTTATTTATTAATGGGCTGGCATCCGATCTCTGACATGCATGCCGTGGGACTAGAGAAAGCATACAGTTATAACACTGTACAAAAATGTGACTCCACATAGTTGCTGACCGCATTTTAGTTGACAGGATAGGATAAGTTACCTGAGAAGCAACTTTAGAATATGAATATGAATATGAATATGAGTATGAATTAGTAGGCTTTCCTAATTTGACAATTAGTCCTGCTTTGTTTTATGTCCTGACGTAAGCTTATCATGATGTGGAGTAAATTTTTTGCTTTTATTCTGCATTGTCCTCACATATACTCAGCAATTCCTTTTTCATTGGATCTGCCATTTGTAATGTTTAGTTATTTATGCCAGGTGTTATTGCTAACAATTAAATTAATACTTTCAGGCACGTCATTTTTCCCCTCGTGGAGCTGCATGAACCACTCCTGCCAACCTAATGCCAAAGCTTTCAAAAGAGAGGACGTATAAGTAACCCTGTGCACATTTTGCTCGTGATGGTGACGTCATTAACTTTCTGTAACGCTCGGGGATGCAAAGGCTGACTTTAGAAACGGTTTACAAAGCTGTGGCAAACTGCATAATGGGCAATGGATAAGCGCCCCACCAGAGTTTGGCGCACTTATCTTTAAAATAATCTTTGCATCTCTAGCATTCTTCACGTTTGTTAATATTATTGAAATGGTTTGAAATATTGAATCTTTTGAGCTTCAAGTTGATGTTATTCAAATTTACTGGGATGGCCCTTCAATATGATTGACCCGGTGTACCCTTATCAATAATCCTTGAATATCAATTGCTTTTATAGTTTGTAGATACAAATGTAGATATTGACACAATGTTGCCTCTTATCCATAACTAGCGTGTTCTGGGCTAGATAATCAGTTATGAGATTCACTCGTGCCTGTGAAACTTTAGACTGTTGAAGTCATGCCTCCTTCAACATAACATCATCTATATGTAATGTATGTTACGTTGAATCTATTCCTTTCTATGGACGCCTGACTTGGTGGAGAATGTTGAGATGTGAGAAATCGTGGAGTCTTGCAGAAATTACCATTTCAACATAGATGAGGATTTACCCTTTGGAGGGAGACGGGCACCGCTTGGGGACTATGGTTTCTTGTGCAAGTGCACGAAGTGCCAAGAAGAATCTTGATGGACACTAATGATAAGTTTGCACCATTGTTCGTTTGTGCCACAAATTATGGTTTTAGGGTTCCACTGTGGTCATGAAAGCGGTAACAACATAAGCATGAGTTAATTAAAGGTTATGTAGGATCAACTGATATTCATACATTAATTTCATGAGCCATTTTCTGTTAGTTATTTTGGGAATCTAACATATTCCTTTCAATGTATTTATATAGATGAGATTAAAAAGGAAAAAAAGAAAGCAAAAAGAAAAAGGCAACAAGTAAAGCAACAAAACTAAACCTAGATGGACAGTGGCCATGAACAAATTCGTTAGGTTAAATAATTGAATAGCATAGGTGAATTTGCACTTCATTGATTTAAATGTAAACGTTCACACCAGTTTTTATTAACAAACTTTCTTTTTTAATCTTTAAAATTAAAATAGTAATAGAAAGTACTTACTGAGGGTGGGCACTTAGATTGCACCGACATGGACACGGACACGCGACACAATACGACATGATACGCCGATACATCATTTCTCAAAAATAGAGAATTTCGACACGTTCCAACACATTATAAAAAAAATTAATAATTTAATATATAAATGCATAAATAAATAAATAAATAATAATAAAAAGAGCTTAGAATTAATCTATACTAAAAACATTGATCCTACATTTGTTAATATTATTAATTATTTTAATTTGACAAATTCAACTACATTTCATTGCAATAATCCATAAAACTTGGAGGAAAAAATAAGTAATCCACGTTCCACGTTTTCACTATTAAATTTAAAATTTAACAATAAGAAAAAAAAAACAATCAACATTCTATCATCAAATATAACAAAAATTCATTCATCCACGTTATCCACTTCTTCTCAAAAAAAAAAAAAAAAAAAAGAATTTCATCTGCGGCTCATCAAGTGAAAAATTTGCGACTTCAAGCACCCAAAAATCTTCAAACGAGTATTGGAAATTTGTTTTAGCTTTTATTATTTTATTTTTTTCATATATCTATATTTAGAAAATTTGTAAAAATAACCCCAGCGTATCGGAGTCACATGTCGAAATTTCCGACGCATCAAAGGCAATCGACCACATGTTGGAACTTGACCGCGTGTTGGAACGCGTTAAAGCGTATCAAAGCGTGTTGGATATGTGTTAAAGTGTTGAATACGACACGAAAAGTCCCTTAGAGTGTCCACGCAACCTAGGCGAGTACTATAAATATTAAATGGCCGAACGAATGGTGGAGGGAATGATTATTTAGCATTTTTCCGTAAATGATATGACATGTGATGTGACATGTAAAGATGGCCTTCTCCTAATGGTTAAAACGTGACGAGCTTGAAAGGAATTGGATTAGTCAAGCGAAGTGGGAAAGCAGGTTAATAATATGATGACGAGTGACACTACGCCAAAAGAAAGAGTTGAATAATGACAGGATGAAAAGGACTTCCAAGAGTGAAATTACCCGGACCTTACCTTACGGTGGACATTACGCGGAAACACAGAGTTCAGTGGCTGCAAAGCTAGAAAAGACTTCGATGAGCGACCTCACAGGGAAAGGAGGGTGGAAGTTGCATCGCGCCTCCTCTTGCTGGAGAATTCTCCTCCCGCAACACAAAAACATACACATAGTGAGACTATAGACATAACCGCTCGGCAATCATACGTTTTTGTCAGTCTACATCTTCGGCTGATGCATTAGCAAATCTCTATATTTTTCATAATAGATATTTGCTCCAGCACTTAGTAAAATCTATAAGCTTCCTATCGATGACCGTTGATTATTTATTGGTCTCTTTCGAGTAGTCAACTACTAAAAGATTTTCCATCGATAAATCAAGTTGTTCACTGGTGAAGGATTCCATTGTTAACCTTTACACTAACCTCACGATCTTGTTGTATCAACATCTTGCACTATCAATAAGCAAGCTCGCTGATTGTTTTGTTTCATTGACGATTTATGTTTTAACCAAATTGTGCTCTCATCAAATGAGCTTGCTATTCATTTAATATCAATTAAGAGATTCGACTTAGGTGGAAGGAAGAGAGTCAATTAGTGACCTTCGCGGAAAGGAAGACCTGATGCCGAAAGAAAGACAGTATACGATGGCAAGTTGAAAATTATGTCTATCTGTGTTACCCACTAGATGAGAAAATGCTAGGTGGTTGTTGTGGTAATATATTACTATATCGTCATACTTTACTATCACCAAGCAATTGCATCATAAAATATTATCGTGTTGTCAAACTATTTAAATTCTCGGTTGGTAGTTGGTATACCGTGTACAAAGCAAAGTTTATATCATCTCTTTGTAACACAGTTATAGATATGGTTCCTTGATTTTCCATTCACAGAGAATCTCTACTACTCGTGTTTAAAAAACCAGTGTGGATAGCCATTACATTGGTTCGCATTTTTCAGGCAATTGCATGCACAATATTATGGTAAAGGAAGTCAAAAGCCATTTTTCTGAATAGTTGTATGAAGGACAAGGCTCATGTTATGGACAACTTTCATATGCCCTTACTTTTAGAAGCATGGAAGCCAATGTCAGTCGGATATTGAAGAGCTTGCCTTAAGGTTAAGAAACTATCTTCGAGATGTTGCACATTAAGAGGATTAAATTGTGTAATTTTAGCCAATCTTGCTTCTAGTTTGCTGCGTGATAGTTAAATTATGAATACGACCCTCCTTTCTGTGACTGGTAGGAGATTTGACAGTGGAAAGAAAAGTTTCTTATTGGGGACGAAGTGGTTCGAGATTACGTGGGGATTGCATACATGCTCTCTGGATTCAGTCAATCATTTGTTCTAGTCGTAGAAAAAAAGAAGGAAAGCAACAAAACTGAAGCAAGGTGGACAACGGAAGTAGTAAGTTCGGAATGTTTGCTTAATCAACCCGCTGGAAGATTCCGCCTGTTGTAGTGGGGATTACTTAGCATTTTCCCACGACTTTTGTCAAAATGGCTCGATCACGCGGATGAGTGACCTTACGCGGAAGACTCGCCTTACTCGGAAAGAAAGGGAGAGTTAAATAATGACGAGCTGAAATGGCATTCGATGATTGACCTTACGAGAAAAGAAATCGCAAAGTTGCTATGCATCTTAATCATGCCTCTAGGTTTATAAATCTAATCAAGAACCTTGTTGTTGATAGAACTTAAAAAAGTACCTGGACCAATGTTGTTAGTCATGGAAGATCTTTATCTTCTTAAAATATAACATTTCATAAGAATGAGCAACTTACTAAAATAGCCAACAATGTGACCTGGAATGGATGAATAGGTTGACTTATAAAATCATAAACAACTTTTGCGGGATAAGTCAAGCTAAGCTTGATATATGCAAAATTAGTTTGATTTATGCAGAAATATCAAGTGCAATATGCTTCTATCAAATATAAAATGTGATAAATAAAGGGTGGGTAGAAGGTGATACACAATTCTATAAAGGTGAGGGCTTAGGGCCTCACCTGCGGGAGGGTTGCCATCGAGTCCTGACTACCCACGTTGGTCATCAACTTGGCAACAGTGGGACCGGGGGAGTGGGGCTTCACGGCTCTCGCGTGATTTCTTTTGTGTTCTTTTTTTTTTATTAGATTTAGCCTTTTATTTGTTTATCTAATTTAATAGATATTTGGGTTAAAAAAAAGATTTGGATTAGAACGACGTTATTTTAGACTTATGTTTCGTGTTTTAGTGACGTTGATGCCACGTAGAAGAAGGAAAATAATAAGCTAATTAGGTAAGCATTTTCTATTAGTTAAGTTTGATGGACTTAACAATAAGAAATTGCTTGCACCAATTTGACAAATTTTAAAGCTTGATTGCACTTTTAGAGAATTTTAGGACTCAATTGAATTTTGGTGACAAGTTTTAAGGCTTTTAATGTACTTATCCTAATAAGAAATATCAAATTTCATAGGAATCAATGTTATAATCAATAATTAATGGATCTGATATTATACCTCAAGTCAAGAGACACAATATTGTATTGTATTTTCCGTCAGGGAACATGAAAATGTTGTAGCACTCACATTACAAAGATCAAAACAATTTTACATTCAAAGATTTTGGATATCTCATCAACACAAGGTTACTGGATTTGGATGGAGGGAATTTTGCTGGGAACTTTGAGGACATTTCGCCGGAGCTGAGATGGCTTTGCTAGTGAAATTGTCCTTTGAAACTTCAAGCAAACAACTTGCTTAATCACCTAGTTATTCTCAGGCTTTCAGCCAATATTGCCACAGAAGAAAGGAGCAAAAAAGTCGAAATCATATTAAAATTTTGTTGAGGTTAGTAATGCAAGATAATTTTTGGCAAAATAATTTAAGTCAAAGTTTTGGTACATGTAGAAACGGTTTGATCATATTAGATGCAAATACTTCTATCAAACATATATAGAAATAAACGAAGAGATAGGAGATGCAAAAAATCCAATGTGAACTAGCTATTTTTAGCATTCTGATAATAATTTGTGCGAGTCCTTAGCTCACTATTAAGCTTAGCCAACTACGATGTATTTTTGGATTTGTTGTTTACAATTCATGTTGTGTTCGTTTCATTGACAAGAGTTTTAAAGTTTATGTTGTTCAACTACCTTACACAACATCAACATTTTGCAAGCTATAGAGTTAGACACCATACAT
Organism: Eucalyptus paniculata subsp. matutina; assembly: GCA_017140255.1. Taxonomy (NCBI): domain Eukaryota; kingdom Viridiplantae; phylum Streptophyta; class Magnoliopsida; order Myrtales; family Myrtaceae; genus Eucalyptus; species Eucalyptus paniculata. The sequence goes on from CM029445.1 coordinate 25,833,730, forward strand.
TATTTGGCCATATATTCCGTGTGTTTTGAGATTCAGTCAAATGGGTCGTTATTCTCATTTCTCAGAAATGCAATGCATATTTAGGTGAGAGTAACAAAGGTGCTTTCAAGGAAGATTCTGTACTAAGCAAATGTATATTTTTCTCAGACTTTTGATTAAGTGAAAGATTTGCTTGTATATATAGTGATGGCCCACATTTAATTTCTTTTTGTTTTTTGGTCGAAGGCCCACATCTGACTTAAGTCAAGTCTCTCAAGCACTTTCGCGCTTCTCACATTCTCATTTCTCACTCACTTTCTCAAATGTGGCCTCTCTGTCTCTCTATATATAGTCTGCTGAGGCGGTGCTTCCCCAGATATAGCCTCTCTCTCGGTCTCACGGGTTGCCGCGCCGTCTATATCGGTCTGCCATCAATCAGCCCACTCTTAGGTGCTCTCTCTCTCTCTCTCTCTCTCTCTCTCTCTCTCTCTCTCTCTCTCTCTTATGTTTCGATTTTGGTGGGCTGTGATTTCCATTTCTTTGGTGCGATGTGCGAAATTGTGGGAGTGTCTGTCGGTCGCAGTGCAAATAGAGGAGCTGCAACGAGCTCACTCTGGGTGTGTCTTAGTATCTCGTATAGGCGTATAAAGTTAGATTTTTTAGTGATTAAAAAATTAATTTGAAGTAATTTGTCAAGTTTATGACTTTTCATGATATGAACTCTTCTTTTAATCAAGTTTAATCGCACCTCATGGTTTTATTTAGCAAGGACTTTTACCAAGACATAGCTTTGCACTTTCGCCTCAACAAGCACGCTTAACTGGGGGCTTTCAATGTTAAATTGTTAATCCAAACTCTCATAGGAAAAAATAAAAGCTTATCCTATGGGAGGGTCCAGTAAGTTTGAATATTTTATCCGAGTCCCATCGAGCAAAAGAGTAGTGTATATCGTGTACCAATGCGTTGGATATCTAGGACCTTTTTCCACATAAATGTAGTAGCAGTGAGCAACCAGACCAATTCAATTGGAGGTCAAAGCGAATCAATTTAGAACTGGTCTTATACACTTTATTTTTTAAAAAAAATCAATAAATAAATAAGGAGATGCAACCCATGACCTCCATGACCTCCCTCCTATAGTGGGCACAAAAACCCACTCAACCAACAAGACATTATTAGCCATAGACTAAAAAGCATAATCTATAATATTGATTATGTGATACTTCGATGAGTGGAACTAACGCGGCAAGTCCCTCTTGCTGTAGAAATCTCCTCAAGGACCATAAGGAGAAGTCATCGGCAACATCACTCTGTGTCATCAGATGGGGGATGAAGGGGCCAACTCAGGGATTGCAAAAGGTGGCCACTTTGACGTGTTCCTGAACTTTCGGGGATCGGACACTCGAGACACATTCACAGATTGCCTTTATGAATTCATGAACCACAAAGGAATCCGCATTTTTAGGGACGAGGAAATGTTAGGCCCGGGCAAAAATATCTCAGGGATCTTGGGAGCAGTAGAATGCTCTCAAATATACATTCCTATTTTTTCCCAAGGCTACGCTTCAAGTCGATGGTGCCTTCGAGAGCTGACATGCATGTTGGAGTGCTCTTGCCGATCTACGAGGAAAGATATACTACCCGTCTTCTACTATGTGGAACCCTCGGATGTTAAGCTTGAAACAGAGCTGTACAATAGCGCCCTAAATAAGCATGAGGAGGAACTTGGCTGCACTGAAGTGAAGCCTTGGAAGGACGCTTTGACAAAGGTGGCTGGAATCAAGGGATGGTGTTTGAAAGGTCAAAGGTATCCACATGATCTTCTTTTATTTATCTGTTTACATGTCTCTTGGGTTACCGTTGGATCTTGTATTAGAAGAATAGCGAACACATGCACGCATGTTTGTATATGTCATTTACTACGACTAGGCTAAGACTATCTACAAACTAATGAACTCCCAAAGGCCCAAAGGGTGCCTCAAGTGATTGGCTCTGTTTCAACATATCTCTTATTCAAACTAATTAGATAAACTCTTTCAGGGCAATACTCACCACCCTGGTAAGAAAAGCCTTATTCGATACACATGGAACAAGCGATTCATCAACATTTATGGCAAACACCACATGAAAAATACATAATGGCATGCTGTTTATCATATGCTTCTATTTTAAATTATATTTTCTTATACAGTCTTGCAACGATTTCATGAATGTGGCAGGCATGGCAAGGTCATTGCAGACATCACTGAAAAGGTCTTGCAAAAGATCACAATAAGGCAAAGATATTTGCCCACTGATCTGGTTGGGATTGATGATCATGTAGAAGCCATAAAGAAACTGTTAAGTTGTGATACTAGTGGTGTACGATTTGTCATTATCCATGGGATAGGTGGCATTGGAAAGACAGCTCTTGCTGAGACAGTGTTCAACCAACTCTCTTCTCAATTTGAAGGTCACTCCTTCCTTTCGAACATCAATGAGTCATCTTCATGCTGTGGCATTGTCAAAATGCAACGAAAATTAGTAGCAGATCTTTTTGGTTTCTCACTTCGTGAAACCATTGATTGTAAGGAAGGAAATAGTACGATCAAGGAAATATTACCAAACAAGCGCATCTTGCTTGTTTTGGATGACATGGATAATAAAGATCACTCTTTGAATGAAGTGATGAATTCTTATTCGTATGGTCCAGGGAGTAGGATCATCATTACAACTAGAGATTTTCTTATGACCAATGTGGATGGACTGGAAGAAAATATCTTATCACGGTCCGGACAAATTTTTTTGTATGAAATGAAGGAAATGCATTTTGATCATGCTCTCTTACTTTTCAACAAGCATGCTTTCAACACAGATTCAGCTCCTTGTGAGCTTTATGATCTTTCAAGAGAAGTTGTTGAACTCACCGGAGGGCTTCCATTGGCTCTTGAAGTGATAGGTTCACATCTTCGTACCATAAGTAGAGCAAAGTGGACAACCACATTGACGAAGTTGAAGGAAGTGCCCCATGAAAAGGTCCAGCAGAGGTTAAAGATTAGCTATGATGCACTTGGATGTGAGGGGCAACAAATTTTTCTGGACATTGCATGTTTCTTTGTCAACAAGAAAAAAAATAATGCAATGCATATGTGGGAAGCTTGTTCCTTTTACCCAGAAGTTGAGATTGAGGTTCTTATCCATAAGTCATTGATCAAGATTAATCAAGATAGAATATGGATGCATAATCAGTTGAGAGATCTTGGGAGAGACATTGTTCGCCAAGAGAATATCAGAAATCCTGGAGATCGAAGTAGATCGTGGTTTCTCAAGATGTCCCAAGCAGAAAAGGTAACTACAAACAACACCATTTTTCTTTTCTTTTCTACACTACTACAAGTCTTATAGTTCATTTCTCTTGCATATTGCCTTCTTCATCTATTACAAGCTAAGAAGCACGTAATAGAAAAACTTGCAAATTAATTATGTTTTTCATTAAAGAAATTTGCTAATTTTCTCTTTCTTTTTTTCACAATAAATAGTGCAACCATTTCCAAAAATATATAAATAAGATAAAAACAATGAGTTTAAAAGACCTTTTGAACTTTTCCATTACCTAATCATACCTATCCATCTTTTAACTTTCCATCTTTTAACTTTACAATTTTTTTCTGATTAGTGTACGATGAGGTTTTTTAATATAAAGCAGCAAAATATATCTCGTTCTATCTAGATAATGCACATTCAAAAAGCAAAAAAAAAAAAAAAACTTTAGGTTTTATGAAACCGTTGGGTCTCGATAGTGCTATAAACGAGTATGTTTTGAAAAGATTATATTAGTAATATCTGGTATAGCCAAGAAAATTCTTGCTTCAAAAGTCTGATTCAAATTTAGCAAGTGGCTGTCATGTTTACTTTAACTCTCTATTGAGTTATCCTGAATTATAGATTGGGAGGAGATGTGACACCTCGAATATTGAATACATTATCCTTTACACCTCAAACCATACTTGAAAATTGTTCTTTTATACCGAAGTGTTTATATAAAAGCATAATGCAGTCATCTAATATACACAATTTTAGATAGTAAAGATATATCGAATTTCATATGAATCAATATTACATTTAATGATAACTGACGTAAATTCATTGCTTAGCTCAAAAGACAATTTAATATTATATTTTTCATCAGGGAGCAAAAAATATGGCAGCACTTGCACCAAGGAGATCGAGACACAATTTCACATGTGAAGATTTTACGAATCTCAAGAATGCAAGGTTTCTCAAATTATATGGAGGGAACTTTGCTGGCATTTGTGAGGATATTTTACCACAGCTAAGATGGCTTTGTTGGCGAAATTGTCCTTCACAACTTCTAGCAAACAACTTTGTGCTAAATCACCTAGTCGTTCTCAACCTTTCCGGCAATATCACCATAGAAGAATGGAGCGGATGGGTCGAAATCATGGTACAAATTCACCCGATTTTTTTACTCTTCCAAATAATCGTCTTAATATATGATGAGATGCATGTATTTTGCAATGCATATAGTCCTAAGAGTATTGAGATGGTTTCTGTTTTGCAGGTGGCAAGTGAATTAAAAGTTTTGAAAATTGCAGGATCTATGTCCTTGATCAAAACTCCTCGCTTCTCTGAATTTATGAGTTTAGAGAGATTGGTTCTAAAAGATTTCCAGATGTTGGCTGAAATCGATCCCTCAATTGGTGAACTACAGCGATTGAAATATTTGAAAATCAAATGGTGTCCACATCTTAAAGAGTTGCCCAAGGAAATTGGTTGTCTAACTGATCTCAAAGAGCTCATCTTGATCCAGGGTCATAGGGTTTGTTATTTGCCAGACTCGATAGGTAATATAAGAGGTTTTTCAAGGCTAGTACTGGAGGATACGGGATTAGTTGAACTTCCAGAAACAATTAAAGGGCTGGTGGATCTTAAGCACTTGTGTATGGTGAATTGTACTTATCTAAATTCACTGCCGGACGCTATTGGGGAGTTGAAGTCGTTGATTGAGTTGGATCTATCAGGGACAACTATTGGGAACCTGCCTCGTTTTATTTGGAACCCCGAACATCGGACACTACGGATGAACAGTTTTGGGATAAGAATACATCTGATGAGGGATTTGCCCATGCAGGGTCAGAGTGCTCGTCATTTGCCAGACTCGATCAGCAATCTAAGAGGTTTTCCAAGTCTATCAATGGACAATACGAGATCACTTGAATTTCTGGGGACAGTCAATGGGCGAGGGGATGTTGAATCCTTGCCTTCGTTGAACCGTACGACTCTAAATTCACTGCTGGATGCTGTTGGGGAGTTAAGGACATCGACTGAGCTGTATCAGTCTGGGACAGCTATCAGGAAACTACCTTCTGTGATTCGGAAGCTGTTAAGTTGTGATACTAGTGGGGTGCAATATCCTATTATCTATGGGATAGATGGTATTAGAAAGACGACTATTGCCAAAACAATTTTCAACCAACTCTCTCCTCATTTTGAAGCTCACTCCTTCCTTTCGACCATTCAAGAATCATCAAATTGCAATGGCATTGTAAGAATGCAAAGAAAATCAGTAGCAGATCTTTTCGGCTTCTTGCTTCGTGAAACCATCGATCGTAAGAAAGGGAATAATACGATCAAAGAAATATTACCCAACAAGTGCATCTTACCTGGAGATCCAAGCAGATTGGGGTTTCTTGAGATGGCCCTGGACACAGCACGAGCCGAAAAGGTGAGTACAACCAAGATTTCATCTCTCTTGCCCACCTTCTCCATTTTTCACTAGCTAATAAGCCTGTGCTATGGAAGAAACTAGCGAATTAGTTATGCTTTTCCTCAAAAGAGAAATTTTCCAATTATCTGATTCTTTTCACCAATAAATAGTGAGCCGATTTTTTGAAAATATTTAAATAAGACAAAAAAAGAAATTGGGTTTAAAAGACCATTTGGCCTAATCCATAACATAATCATACCTATAGTCTATCATGTTCCATCTAGATAACGCACATTCGAACAAAATAGATGTCTTAAAGGTTTTTTGAAGCTGTTGCATCTCGATAGTACTATAAAAGTGTATTTCTTGAAAAGGTTATATTAGTAATATCTCGTAAAGCTATAAAAAAATTCCGTCCGAAAACAAATGCTAAAAGAATTCTCCCTTCAAAAGTCTGATTCAAATTTTGCAAGTGGTGTCATGTTTCCTTTAATTTACTGTGCATAATATTATGATTGGATATGTGACGCCCCTATAATGACAGTCCTTCAAGCCTCATATCATGCTAGAATATTATTCTTCTACACCAAAGTCTAGAAACATCAACTCCATCAGATTTCATCGCTGAAATTTTAATCATGAAAATTTGTAAGTCCATCGAAGTTATAATAATATATATATCCATGCTTCTGCTGCGCATCTTGGTAAAGTTAACCTCAACCTTCCAAGTTCCTCAATCCTACTCAACAATAGCTAAAAAAAACTGTAAATAGATCAGTTTCGTTGCTGAGTAAGCGGAAAACCATTAGATACAATCATTATTATCGTATGTAACAATTAACGGATCCAAACTCATTGCTCTAATCAAAAGACATAATCTAATATTATTTTGATCGTCAGGGAACAGAAAATGTAGTAGCAGTCACACCATGGAGATCAAGACACAATTTTACACGCATAGGTTTTGCAAATCTCATGAATATGAGGTTTCTTGATTTGGATGGAGGGAACCTTGCTGGCAAATTTGAGGATATTCTTCTAGGACTAAGACGGCTTTGTTGGCATAGTTGTCCTCTGAAACTTCAAGCAACCAACTTTGCATTGAATCACCTAGTTGTTCTCAAGCTTTCAGGCAATATCATCACAGAACATTGGAGCGAATGGGTCGAAATCATGGTACGATTTCACCTGATTCATTTGCTCTTTCAACTAATCATCTTAATATATGAGTCTTAACTCGCGGGTGGATGTTGTTGGGGAGCTAAAGACGTTGATTGAGTTGAATCACTCTAGGACATTAATCAAGGAAATATGTCCTCCGATTTGGAACCTCGAAGATCTAATTTGAGTTTGGTAAGTCGAATATTTCTTTTTATCTTGTAATATCTTCTTTTGTATTTGTAATAAATGAATGCTTAATTTGTCGTTATAAATAAATTGTCTTTCTAATCAGATTATTATCGATCAATAGAGATTAAAAGCATAAGTTGAATGAATATATAGTATTAATTGTTCGAGTTCAATGTATAGTAATTTTAATTTGAAACTATTCTTTAGTGATTAGCTATATTTGTTCTTCTTCTTTTTTCAGGTGATTAGAACTTGGAGCACTCTTTCATGGACAAACGAGGAATGAAGTTCTATAATTCATGTTACGTGCTTTGTGCTTTTAATATTAATCTTACGTTTAGGATATGTTTATTGAAACTTTTGTGTAGTTTATTACTTGGTTTGTTGTGTTTTTTTTTTTTTTTTTTTTTTTGTCGAGACCTTATTTGTTGTGTTCAAGAGCCCAAGACTTATGTTAATATTATTGTTATGTTGTTCCCAAGAGTTCTGTTGTTTGATTACTTGTAATGTTATAACTCAGACACTCGACTGATAATATATGTCAAAGTATTTTAGTTAGTCTAATGTTTATTTGTCGTAATGGAAATTTTTAAATTGCAAGTGCAAATAAATATTCTTAATTCATAAAAACGAGAAGGAAAAAAAAATAGATAGGCCCAGTATTCCCGGATCAGCCTTGGAACAGGCCGAATTGGGTCTATGCTAGTTCTTAAGGAAACCGTTCCAAGGTTTTAATCTAGAACCTACCTACTCTAAAATCGATTGCCCCAACTAAACCAAGTGGCTTGATCCGAAGTGAAGATCAGGGAGTGTACTCTATGAGACTCTGTGACCATACCATGGGGAAAACTTTTTCAGGAGTGGTGGACAATTGTAGTGCTAGGATTTCGTGACATCACCTCTCAGGAAGGTGCCCACCTCAGATTTAGAGAGGGTAATCTTTTAGCAGGTTCATGATTCGCGGATAAATATGGCTACGGAATTCCCACTCCGGGACACCGAGATAATGAGCTCGTCTCGACCAATTCCGTACTTCAACAATCTAATGCTTTGTGTCCCTGATCGCAAAGAAAGTGGATGTCCAAGTGAATACATGACTTTCGAAGAGTAGACGAAGCACTGCTCTCTTTGGAATTCTGCGATCATTTTATGTCTACAACCTTGGAGATCAGAGGGTTTGGTCACAGTCTGCCATATTCGGAAAATTTTGATCTGTTTCCACAGCTTTCCTTTGCAATATCAATGACGTTACATTGCATTGGTCGTTGGTGAAGAATCTGGAGATCTTAACCAAATTTCCATTCCCAATCTTCCACTCTGCTGCTGAAAGGTCTTTGGTAGATAGAAAAACTTCAAGACTCCATTAGAATGGGCGACTTTTGGCAAGAGAAGACCACTCAAGGCCAGGGTTCTGCGTCTAGATGAAGCTTCAAGAACTGCATGTTGGGGTAGATCGAAAAGAGGAAGCAAATCAATCTTGGTTATGTTTAGCGTTTGCTGATGTGTTCGTGGTACTTCTATGCTTGCTGTTACAGTATGCGCCTGTCCTAAAACAAAGCTGAAAATGTTGTCAGTACGTGTTGGAACAGGCTGTTCCTCTCCACAACAGCCCGCTTGATTTTAAGCAAAAGAGTCGCGTGATGAGCGAATCCACCTTGGTGGTTGAAGTGGTTGCGCGATGTCATCGATAAGGAAACACCTCCGGTGGAAGAAGTCTTACCATATTTCGAAGATATCAACATTCGCTTACCCCGTTGGTAGGGCAGGGATCTTAGGAGAGGTCATCATCCCAATTAAGCCCATCTTTTCTTCTTGTCTCTGGGTTTTCACTGATTCCTTAGCCACCCGGAAATAGTAATCTCACCCCCAATTGACCGGGTGACAAAGGCTATCTTCTTTTGTCTTAACCATCTTGTAGCGGAGATAGCTTCAAAGAGTGAATTGAGAGGCTAACTGATAACAGCCGGTCTTTCGTGCGGGACTTTGGATGAAGAATTGTACAACTTACCATAGAGAGGGACATCGCTCTTAATTCGGAAAGCTGCACTCCATACAGTACCTGCTGGGAACAAACCGCGGTGCGATCACATCACACTAGGGAACTTTTTCTCCCCTCTCTGCGCGAATAAATGAGCACAATACAAACTGCCATAGCATAATAGTGAAGCGAAAATGCAGACTCCGACATAGAATTTTAACGTGAGAACCCCAGTCGGGAAAAACCCACCTAGCGGGATCGCCGAAAACTTCCGGTATGCAAAGCGGAGTTGCAATAGGCCTTCTCTTGTCCCACTAGAGGTTACACAACGTATCATCAAGATAACTATCTTTGATGACGGCAACAACAAGCTCATCTCACCACTAGGTGGACTGCAATAATATAGAGGAAAGGGAAGCCGGATCTTACTGAGCAATAATGCCAAAAATACACTGATGGAAGAGGCTTTTCAACTTTTGGCACCGTTTAACACATAGCACACATCGCCACAAACGTTGCAGTAGAATTTCATGGAAATCGGGACTGAAATGGCTATCCAATTTTTCGACGATCACCGCTAGCCTGACTTTCTTCTCTTTCTCTCGCTCATTGCATCTCGCACACGAGCACTTGGTTTCCTCTTTATTTTGGCTCCTATCCAATTGGGTATATTGGGTGTATTGTATAATACTTTAACGTGTCCTCATAATTAAGTAAAAAAAATTATGATATTATGACGAATTTTTGTAACTATTGTAAATTAAGCCAGATCGCAACCGATCATAGCAAAATTCTAACTATTAGAATCCCACAATATGCGATCGTATATTGATGAGTCTTCAAAATTGCAAAGCTACCGTTTCTGGCCGTTTATTTGTATACGACCGTATTCTCCTCCCGTGTATTTTGCCCAACTCTCTGCTTCACACCCGCATACTGATATGCGGTTGTGTAGCCCTCTCGTTTTCTGCCCGATGGTTTAAGCACTCGTCCGCAACAGCAACACGCCTATGTTGAAGTATGCACCCGTTTGCCTTCAGAATATATGACCGTATATCTTGCAGAAAGACGTAAATAAGACAGTAAACGAAAAATAAGAAGAACAATGCATCCGAAGTTTCTAGGTGAAAAAACCCAATGTGGGAAAAAACCATGGGACCCTTATCCAGAAACTGTTCCTTTATAGTCAAAGGATTACAATTAATATATTAACGGTATTTCCCGCACGGTAAATCCTCACAACTATCACAAGCACGTCATCACTTGATGAACTCTTAAGATCTCTCGTGTGTACACACCCTGCTTGAAGAACTCTTAAGAATTCTCATATTTACACACTTGGTTGAAAACTCTTGTGACTTTTTTGGGGTGTTTCATATGCACACCAGAGGACTCCACCCAAACTCTCAATTTATAGTGACGCGCAGGCATTGCTTTTAGAGGTAAGCCACAAGCTTCTTACTCTGTAACATGAAGAAAGTTCGACCCTGCAAAATAAGTAATTGCAATACATAACATACCAAGATACTTGTGCAATGGCCATCAATATCGTTCATTTTCACTTTGGTCGACTTGTATAGTGGATTCTTGAATTTCAAGATGTGAACACCCTAAGTGCTAAAACTTGGCACAAGTGAACATATAAGTGCTGAAACTTCTAAAAGATACGCTCAAATATCAAAATCGGAGAAGAAATGAACATTTAAATGCCAACATGGAGAATTTCTGGCCAAACAGCTAATATGGCATTTTTTTTTTTTCAAGAAAAAAATGATTTATCTTTTTTTTAAAAATTATCATGTGGTATCGACATAGCTAGATAAGCCCAAAATAACGTCGTTTTAGTTTAAATTTGATTTTTATTATTAATATTAATTTAAGAGAGAGAGAGAGAGAGAGAGAGAGAGAGAGAAACCAACAAGGGCCTCATTGGTCCTCGCTACCACAGCTGCCCCACCATTGCCGGAAAGAGCCAGCGACAATGGGGCGAGGGTTGACCAGTGGCCAATGACCTTGGCCGAGGCTGACCGCAAGTGAGCCTGCATGCCCTCACCCAAATTTGGGACAAGGGGTCGTAGTCCTTCCCTAGATCGAGGGATAGTTATTAGCTCTAACCCAATGGGGCCAATGGCAACCACTGGTTGTGGCAATAACCCTTGGCCCAATCTGGGTGAAGGCCGCAACCCTTCACTTGTGGTCAACCAAGGTCACCAACCACTAGCCAATGAGCGGGATTCCAGCCAACCCTTGTCTATTGTTACCGATCCTTTGCCACCCCGATATCGACAAAGGATCGGCCCCAACAAAACCCTTGTTTTAAATTTACTTTTTTAATTTAAAATTGATATTTATATTAAAAATCAAATTTGGGAACGAGACAACATCATTTAAAAACAAGGATTATTAAATAGATTCCTACAAGCCACATAAACGATCACGTCAAATTTCCAACAAACCTCACCAAAGTTGATACTTAAGTATCAAATTTTCTAAAAAAGTTTTGATATTATTAATTATCCACCAGTGCCAAGTTGACATTTAGAATTTACTTCTTTCCTTGAACTTCATATATGCTTTGCAATTATACAAGCTAGTCATGAAGAAAGTAACAGTCATTTCGTTTCTTAACTTGTTTTGCAGCATAATCTTCGAGCTTAGCTTGGGAAATTAGAGGTTAATGGATCAAGGTCACAATCCCAAGATGACTTAAACTACTAAGAATACTGCAACACATCAAGATGTTTCAGCGAGATTTCACCCTATGTACATAGGGATATAATAGGTAGCCTAACACGATTTGGCAAGTGACACAAGTTACAAGGACTTTGATCAAAGGAGGACTTACAGTTCATCATGTTTAAGTCATCTTGGCTAACACATCGAGATTTTTCAGCAAGATTTCACCCTATGTACATAGGAGGATAAAAGGTAGCCTAACACGATTTGGCAAGTAACACAAGTTACAAGGTCTTTGATCAAAGGAGGACTACAGTTCATCATGTTTCCAGTTTCCAAATTAATGCTACTGAGAATAGTAAGAAGGTATATATAAGAGGAGTACATCCCACTAACTAAATGCTGTACACAAGCCACGTCCAGGTCTCCCGAAAATGTTAGGCTCGCAGAATCTCACAAAGATAATAAATCGTATCTAAGGCATGGGATGATCCTACACATTATCCACGTTCACTGTCTCCTCCCCCAGCCCCTTCAAGTCCACGTTCTCACTATTATGCTTATACTGCAAGAGAAAATACTTATATAAGAAGCAAATACAGCCACTATTTACCAAAAAAACCAAGACAATAGCGTACTGTGGTCATCAGTTTAGAACATATAGTTCTGCAAGACAGAAGGACCCAGAGAACAATCGTAACCATTTGCAAGACCAAATTAGGTGAACACCAACTCGTTCAACCAAATCCCATGAAACAGATCTATCCTCTCTTCCTCCTAGCAATAATGCTGAAAAAAGATGAACACATACCTGAGAAAAAGAATTCTTGTGAACACTGGGCAATGACTGTATTGATGAAGGAAAGCCTTTTGATACAGCCACCTCATTTCCTGCTGAAGCAAGCTCAGTTAATTCAATGTTCTCTTCTTCAATATCAGCAAGTTCGTCAATAGCATGAGCAGCCATGCCAGTTGGTGGTAGCGTCATCCCAATCAAAGGTCCTTTAGGCAGAACCTTCAATTGAAAGAAAAAGAAATATATCTCAAGCAAGCAATCACAAAATTCTAATGACCAACACAAAGACAGTTGTATCATCTCAAATACAAAACATTTGAGGCATTAGGAACAAAAGGGAACCTTATCTGCTGAAGAAATGCTAGAAGATACAGTTTTCTCTCTCTTACTCTTGCCTTCATCAGCTTGCTTAGGACCATTCTTTTGTCCATTCCCCTCTTCATCTTTGTCATCGTTCACTTGAGGATATGCTTTCCCCTGAGAATACTTTAATCTACCTGTTTCACATCGCAAGTTTTACAAACAAATGCAAGCAAACAAGAAAAATGAGTAACATCAAACATGAGACCTACTCGTCCCATAAAATGAAAATTATCCCACTAGTTTATATTTCATCCAAACTTTGGAGAATGCAGATAGTCCCATCTTTCAACGACTCGGAAATTTGCAAAACTGTATCTATCATTCATAGATAGTTGCTGTTTTCTTGTACTAATGCATTCCCTAAATAAATGTGGAAGTAGTGAGCCCAGATCCTCTGATCTTTAGTTGGATTCCTGGCAACTTGACCACAAAATCATATCCTAACCTCCCTTTCCAATACTCGTTAAGACTTAAAAAACTAACAGAAGGATATAGTTCCAACTCATTTGGCAAGCCTTTGCAATAAATTGTACCCTTACTTCCCTTTTCAACGTGACATTATTTTTCTAAGCCAAAAACAGAGTGGAAAAAGATAGGAAGAACAATGCAGTAAATACCAGCAATTAGTTAGTCAGATAAAAAGTATCATCTATCTGGTAAAAACAATCAAAGAATTTCATTACATACTCTTTGGGCTTGCAACATAATTCCCAATAGGCTCTCCATCACTGACGATGTTGACACTCGAGTCCTCTTTCATTGTTTCCAACACCAATAGCATCCATGCCAAGCTGATCTCCCAGATTGTGAAGTTGGAGTTCTGATCTGCAAAATTCAGAATGATGATAAAACCATGAATAAAAGAAATTCTCTGAAGCTGGAAGCAATTCGAAATGCATGGAATTAAACATGCATACGTAAGTCAAAGATTAACATGAAAATAAAGGAAAAGAGCTTTTGCCTTTTCAGTTCCTCTTGTGATCGTGAATATCGCTGATGCGTTTTGACGAATTTCTTGATCTTTGATGTGATCCTGAACATCCGATCATGTCAAAAAAAGACCAGGAAAAATGGAGAAACAATAACATTAGAATAGATTCCTCACAGACGCAATGCATCATGGAATGCCAGAAAAGAGCAGACTTGCTGCTTCCTACCTTTTGCACTCTTTCTTTTCTTTGTGCAACTGATCTTCAAGCTCCTGAATTTTAGAGGATAGACTATCTGCCTCTTGAAGTTGTTCTTCCAGGTACATCTTCATATTAAATAAATGCACCCAAGTTTAGCAGTTATCAAAGCAACGAAACACTCAGAAAAAGAATAGAAAAGAAGAGCAGTATGGAAGCTCCCATATAGATAAAAACAAATATAAAACAAGAGAAGCATAAAAGCATTCCTGTAAACAACAAACTCACCTCTTGCTGATTCTTGTGGTGCTTCAGCATGTTGATATCTCACCTTACCTGCTTTAACTGAGGAACACACTTTAAGAAAAATAATAAACTAAGTAAGACTAGGATACCAAAAAGATTTCACTTACCTGATCCAGAAGAGCATACTTGGACTGGGACGATGTAGATTTCCCTACTATTTCTCGATCTTCAGCCTCCTCCGGAAGATTGAGATCTGAAGCATCACTTTGACCATCCAAATGCTGCTTCTTCCTGCGCTTTCTGTCACTGCAGTTTAATAATGAGCTCGAATATAAGCAGATCACAAAAATCATGGCATAAATGGAGAAGTATATCAATAACCCAGCCCATCCAAAACATGACCACGAAATGCATGTCAGAGAATGGAAAATAAGGTCATGAGCCTGATTTATTCATTTTGGTCAAGTGTTAAGGTTGCATTTGATTGTCCGTATAGGATAACAAATTATCCTATCAAGTGTTTGGTGAAGTCCTACAGACCAGATATACCCGAATAAAAAGTTGGATAAAAAATCCGAGAGAGGTTGGGATAAGCTTGGGTTGGATTAAAGACTTTAGAAAGATAAAAAAACATAACAAACCCCACTATCTTCCGATGATGGAGTGATGGAGTAACGCGTCCAGATATTGCTTCGTTGGCCACAAGGACCACCATCACAACAGTAAATCGCCGTCACTTTGTGTTCCGACAACCGAGGGTGAAAAGGATCCTGAACTTGGTATCTTGCCCAGAATCAAATACCATGCATGCATAGTGACTTATTGGGCAGATCTGGATCCCTTGTCAAAACCCTTCAGTTTATAGTTTATAAATTCAATGACTCTTAAGGGCTGATACACTGATCTGGTGTGCAATTCCTTGAGCTTGCCAAGCTCATGGCAGCATTGAACTGGCAAAACGAGCTGCAGCAATGATTTTAAAGCAGGAATCGGATGACCCTGCTGCCTATATTTTGCTATTAAATACATATGCCTCAGCAGGTCTATGGGAAGATGCAGCAGAGATCAGAAAGAAGATGAAACTGAAAAGTCTTTTAAAAGAAGCCATTTGTAGCTGGATTCAAGTGAAAAATATAGGCCACAAGTTCTATCTGGGTGACACTTCACACCCGAAGGCACTGGAGACCTATGATGAACTGGACCAATTGGCTAGGTGAATAAAGACACTGGGTTATGTTTTGAATACTGAATTTGTTCTTCAGGATGTAAAGGCACAAAAGGAATAATATTTGCACCAGCACAGTGAAAAAATTGCCATTGTTTTTAGCCTTATAAGCACCTCCAGTCCAAAAACTATCAGAATTTGACCTTCAAGGTAAGACTGCGTCAAGAATGGCAACCAAGAGGATGCCAATCAAGCAGGTGACGGATGGGACGACAAACTTTGGGCACTACAAAAAGCGTTGGAAGTGGCGGATGGAGACCAAAGCAACTAGATATAACAGTTGATTTTCCAAGATTTTCAATACTATCTTAGTTGCACCAAACACGGGATGGGATTTTCTAGATTCTGAAGGACATTCGGAGGATTTCTAATCTCACCTTATCCTACGTCATCCCAATCTGAATTAGGACAACCGAATGCAGCCAAATGGGATTGTTATACCCCGCTTATGAACTGCCATTCCAGTTCATCACTTAGATGCTGGGTCCATTCACTTTCCAGATCACTGAAATCGGTGCTCCAACTCATCCCACCACATACTCATGGTATTGAAAGATATTACATAAATCTAATGGTGGTAAAACTGTTGCTTCACTTGATTGAAAGAGGTTGGTCATGCACTTTATTTGTCATTCGAAACCAACTAAGCCTACCTCCTACATACCACTTCTATGAGAAGTGGTACCTAGTGCTTTGTTCCGTATCACAATATTTGTGACATCATTCCAATATCAATAGAGAGCAAAGTAGCCTATAAATGTTAAGCTAGTGCGGTTCCCAATGGACCAGTAAACAGCCCCACTCTTGATCAATGTCCCATTTGGAAAAAGGAATCATTTCCTTGATGACGTGGAAGACTCATTCAGTAGTATTAAGCCATTTGGTTAATTCGATTCACTTTTTTTTCCGGGAGCTATTGGCCAATCTCGAAATAAAGATCTTATCCATCAACCTTGATAAGCAAGCCAGGTTGCTACGATTGCATAATATATGTATAGTAAGAAAATCCTAGTTTGGTAACAGCATGTTATGCAAACACTACCATAACAAAAAGATATTCATGCCTTTGAACAAAGCTAACTCTAGTCACAAATTTATGCAGCAACCCCCCACAATCAATGTTTTGTGAATCAGATTACATCTAACTCCGGAACATGGAGACTGCCATTGCCAACATATCATATCTCCAACTCAATTGAAATACCAAATTGCTCATAACATCCAAAGATTGGAGAAGAAAAGCACAAACCACCAGAAAAATCCGCTAGTTCATCTTTGACTGACAGATAAATCTCAAGGATAGTTGTGTAAAAAAGTAATGTGAAAATAATAGTTAATCTATTGCTAATAAGATTTTGTGATGGCAACAGAGACAGAAAAACAAGCAAGAGATGAACAGCTCATACACACTTAAAAATGGCAGTAAGTGCATAAGAGGGAGAGTTGTGCCAGCTTACCTATTTTCCTCAGGGGACCTTGAAGGGCTGTATCCTGCAAATGACAGCACCCGGAAGAAAAAAGTGAACAAAAGAACTGCCAAGACTCATGGCTCAGATCTGTTACCACTGCTATTAATTAATGAATAAAGAAAAGCCACATAGCCCATAGGTTGTATGCAAATTAAAGAAGACTATAGCAATGTTAACACAGGATAAGAAACACAGACATATGGCGTAGCTTCTGACCATGAAATCCATGGCGAGCTCTTGCATCTTTTCCTGGCGAATACCTCCTCCGAGGAGAATACCTTCTGCCAATTTTATTCCTCAAATCACCACCTCGGTAGTCCCTCCTACCTATGATAAGAAGATAATAAATTCCAGTATGGTACCATAGTTGTCAAACCATCTAGTTTAGATGACCTATAAGTCATAGTGAAGCAAAGCTTACCATAGTGAGCAATACGAATAACATAACAATGAACAGAAAAAGTGCCTCCATGACATGCCAAGGAACCATAGCAACAAGCGAACTCATAGAACACATAGTTATAAAAGACCCATTTGGAGAGTATATCATCAAGACAACCCTTGAAATGTCAAAGTAGAATAGTATTTAAGAATAGTTGACAGCCCTCTTCTTCTTGTGGAGCAACAAGAGACACAAAAGAATTCTGAACCATACTATAGATAGATTCTCCTTGTTGATCACATAATATGATACAATCTGATCCACAATGAATATTTTTGTTGCTTCATAGTTCAGACTAAAAAGCCATTAGAAGTCGCATCATCTCCATCCATGAAATCCATTTGAATCATATATTTGAAGAATTAGACGAAGAGAATACCGTGAGCTCCTTCCTCATAACATGATTGAGATAAGTTGAACATATCATGCTATCACCTTGTTTCTAAGAATCATATACAGAAGAACACAAATTCAACTAGAGAATTCCCCCAAAGGTAGCTTTCCAGTCTGGTGGATGAATTACAGTAAGCCAAGATGAAGCCCATTATATATAATATACTAATGACTGTTAAAGTCATCCCATAAGCATTGGATTATCCAGAAGAGTCTATCCCAGCCTTGAAATTGCTGATATAGCGCATTAAGTCTCTCAATAACCCATGTCCTGAAATCTCTATTCTGCGATAGATACTAATGAAATCTCCTCGCATACACATCAGAAAACAGAAAACAGCTCGGAAAATTCAGGATGAAAGATAAGGGTAAATAGATCGTATAATTATCTGCTTCATGGAAAGAACACTTTAGGGACAGCTGCAAGAAAATGCAAATAACTGTAATCAATGAAATAGTCAAATTAATTCATATTTTCAACAACAAAAATTTCCTGGATTTGGCAAGGAAATTTGCATTTTCCCTTGGATTTGTTCTCTGGCAACATCAAGCACATAGCAAGTTAACTATCCCATCAAATGTATTGCATCAGCATGATTAGATAAATTTTTCAAATGAAGTAGAAAATTATCCCATCATCTAGCAGTGAAACACTCACGAGCTGCAGAGGGAACAAAACCATGCAAAGTAATGGTGGAGATGAAATGCAGCAGAAGAAAGAAAATGCGGCAAAGTGGGAAGCTGCGTTCAGCAAAAAGAGCAGAAAAGGCCTGCTGCAACAAATAAAGCCTCCTTAAGAGACAAGCACAATTATAGGAGGACTAGATTCAAAGAAAAACAAGAAATAGTTGCAGCCAATCACAATGCACATCAATAATGCTGATACAGCAAGATAAGTGAGCTCAACACAGTATCATCGAGCTCATGATCGAAGTTTGAGGGCTCAATACATTCAAGCAAGCACGAAAACTGCGTGCACCCTATGGCTCGCTGAACGTAGTCAGATACGCACAAAACCGCACATCTAAACAATTAATTAACTCCGTCCGCTCTTCAATGTCGTTACCATTCCCAACCGATGTGGAAAATCGAGCTCAAATGATATCCAATCATTACCCACCAAACAACAACCGGACCCATCACCTGTCCTGCCAATTTCTACTCTCATGCGCATTACGCAATCGCCGACAAGCCGAAACGCTAAACCTGCGACGACCAGAAGGCGCAAGGAAGCACATCGCAATTACCAGTAGTGGGGCCGCCGACGAATCGCCGGAGCTCCGCTTGCCCGTGCGCGAACGAGCAGCTCTGCCTGTTGCAGTGACCTCTCTGGTACAAGACGCACAGCTTCGTCTTGAACAGCTTCCTATCGACCATCGTGACCCGCGACTCGGACCGGTCTGAACTCCCTTAGAAAAATCAAACGAACCGCAGCCCGACGCGACCGGAGGCCGAATTCACAGAACCGATCGCGAAAATCGGGGAGGAGGGCGAGCAATTCCGAAGCTCCCGCGAGCTTTCGAGCAGGATTCGGACGGCTGAGATCGCGAATCCCCTGCATGTCCACAACGCATCGACGGTGATGGTCAGTAGTCAGTTTTCTCCAAAGCAGAAAAGAGAGAGAGAGAGGGACGAACTGAAGGATCGAAATGGAGCGCACGCCGATCGCCGCCGACCCAAGCGCACGCCGAAGAAGGAAGGAAGGAAGGAAAGAGGAGGAGGAGGTCGCTCGTACGCGTCTGAAAATGGCGTCTTTTGGCTTTGGGTTTCTACAGAAGAAGGGAACCCTAAGTCCTTAGCCCTTAGTCCAAATATAAAATATAAAATAGTAAAATACCCACGAAGGGATTATGAGCAGTGATTCGGGTGAAGTTAAAAAGCGACGAGCTCGCTGTCAAAATTCGGGCATTGGAGATGAGGTAAAAGGTGGCATCGTTGTGCTTGAGCGAACTTCATCGCAGGGGGTGGATAGATGACAATACAGAATTAAAATGAAGTTAAGACAATATTGCAATAGGACAAAGTCTGGTGATAAATTGTGCAATATTCATATATTACTGGTACACAATAAACTATCACAAAATATAACTTGGAATTTGAAGGGTAGAAAAATTGTAAACAAAAAATGAATTATATTGATTCGGTTTTGAGTCCACTTTCCGTACTAACAACTTATCGGTTGGATTACATTATGATGAATAAATAAAATGTTACAAAGATTGAGTGTTCATTACTTAAGCTCTATAAAAAATTATCTAATTTCATACTCATGACCTTTAAGAAATTATAAAGTGTAGCTCACGAAAGATGAAAGTATTGAAGATAAAACTATAATAAACTTTGGAATTCATAATGTATATTCTTCTTTTAGTGATACAACTTCCTTTAATACTCCCCGATGTCCAAGTTGCCTGTTGAACCAACTCTCTAAGGATTAATCATCCAATCAATTCATTAGACTTAAATCTAGAAAAACATCTTATCATTTCTAAATTGCCGAGAGTAAAGTTCCCTATGAAATCTACCGCCTAGATATGAGTTTTCATAAGTTGAACTTCTTTGGAGAATATTCCATCTTCGATTCGATTGCTTAATTGATGAATTGAGACATTAAGATTATATTCAACATTTTCCTTTTCAACAATTAATGTATAATGAAACGAAGAACTTTTTTTTTTTCAATCTTCAAAATTAAGAAGGGAATTTTCTTCAAACGCTTTAAGCATTTCTACGTGTAAGATTCCCGCTCCAATCTTTGATTCGAGGCAGCGTCGTCAGTGCGCTCGTTCTTTGCGAATTCAATCGCTCCATCGAAAGACACGCAATCGCGGTGGGGGCAAAAAGATCGATTTTCCATAAATGGCGGATTCGAGGTAAAGTTTCCCCAGATATGGCAAGCCATCCGCCGCACTCCTCCTCTTCGACCCGACCCGGTTCATGAATCGCCCGACCCGCTATCTCCTCTCCTCCCTCCCTCCTCCTCCTCCTCCTCCTGCTGCTGCTGCCAGAACCTCCCACCGTCCGCTTCTCAGATTCGCTTCCCCCTCCAGACCCACCGCCCGGTTCAGCCTCTCCACCACCGCCCCTTCCAAGAACCGCCGCAGCGCCGCCGCGACCACCCGGCCCTCCGCCGCCGCCGCCACTGCCACCATGGACCCTCGCGCGCCCGAGCCCGACCCGAATTCGGGCGAGGACTTCGTCCACATCGAGGACCCGGATCCCAACGTGGAGAGCCTGGGCGAGAGCTTCGTCGGGGTCGATGTCGCGAGGGAGGTGGAGGTGGAGGACGACGGCGACGAGGCTGATCGTCGGAGCGGCGGCGGCGGCGGCGTCGGCGACGGAGACGGAGACGGCGAGGGATCCGATCGGAGGAGGATGACGCTTCCCGAGGAACTCTCCAGGAGCGTGGTGGTCCTCGACTGCGAGTCCTCGGCCGAGGGCGGCACCTGCGACGTGTTCCTCGTTGGGACGGCCCATGTCTCCGAGGTGAGTGGTTGTGAAGTTTCGGACTCTGAATTTTGGGTCATGATTAGCTATGGTTGTTTATCTTTAGCATGACGACTTTGATGTCGTTCTTGAATCGATTGGAGTGGAATGAGAAATCGGTATCTTCGGAATGAATTCTGATGATTGGGAGGAAATCAATGCAAGACTTGGAAATTGAGTTCTTGCATCTGGGCTGATGATATATTTGGTTGATGAGAAAATGTGGCATTGAAAGAGAATTGAATTCATAGAACCCTAATTTGTCCATGCATAATTCGTTTAGTATCAGTTTCATGTTACTGTGGCAACGCAAGTTTGTGCTGTAAATGTACTGATATGGGTTTGGTTGCAGGAATCATGTAGAGAAGTAGAAGCTGTGATCAGTTACCTGAAACCAGAGGTGTTTTTCCATTCTTGCTAATTGATGGATGGATAATGTTTTGGATTTCACCTGCATTGCATTGTTCATGCTTCAGAACTACCTCCAGTTCCTGAGGAAGTTTGAGAAAATTTGGTGTTTCTGTTTGAGCGCAGGTGGTATTTTTGGAGTTATGCCACAGTCGAGCGGCTGTGCTTACACCACAGAATCTGAAGGTGTGTGGTCTATGAATATTTATCCCAGTCCTTGGCTGGTTTCTTTACTGTTTTGTTCTTGCAAACCTGTATGGGAGGCTTCATTTGCTCAGTGTTCCCCCCACGAGCAAAAAGTTTATTTACGCTCAAATTGATTTATGAATCAGCAGATGATGTTAGTTTTTAATAGGTTGCCTTGCTACTTGTTTTGTATGACTAGAGAATTGCATTAACATAGTCTTACTTTTCTATTCCTTGTATTTACTAGC
Organism: Eucalyptus paniculata subsp. matutina; assembly: GCA_017140255.1. Lineage (NCBI taxonomy): Eukaryota > Viridiplantae > Streptophyta > Magnoliopsida > Myrtales > Myrtaceae > Eucalyptus > Eucalyptus paniculata. The sequence continues at coordinate 25,855,809 of CM029445.1, forward strand.
ATGACACTTTAATTCTAATTCACATCTTGTTGGTTTTACTTCTGAAGAAGCACCAAAATACTGAGTATTATTCTCGAGCTGAAGAGTATTTTAACGTATATTTGGTGGCATTTTTTAGGCATGGAAATTAATGTCATTAGTGTACATTGAACGCTTTTGATCTGTATCATTGGATTCAAATCTAAAGGATCAATTTGATTTCATCTCAATCTGTGGATGTTTTCTTATGGTCTGCCAGGTACCTACATTTGGAGAGATGGTGGAAATGTACAAGAAAAAACACAACGTATTTGGAATCCTTTATAGCTGGTTCCTTGCCAAGGCACGTTTTTCTCCAATGAACTCATGACTTGTCCGGTTTGAACTGAAATTTTATGTCAGCATTATTCTGTTTGCAATATTCTTTGGCATTTCTTTTAACTGGACTCAACATATATTCTTTGGATCTCACTTATATTATTTATTAGGTTGCTAATAAGCTTGAGGTCTATCCTGGAGCTGAGTTTCGTGTAGCATTTGAAGAAGCAATGAAGTATGGTGGCAAGGTTCTACTAGGTGATCGCCCAGTACAGGTATTGCTTTCTTTTCCTCCTCACTCTGAGGCGTTCATGTTGTTGTTCTGAGTAATCACTGTAGAGAGCATCTATGATATTTTCTAGTTTATTGGCTTCGATGATTAATATTCAGAAATCAATGTGAGAGGTGCTTAGTATGTAATATTAGGTAGGGTGTTCTCCTGAAACTTATTCCCAAGGAAATGCAGTACAATATTATCAGCAAAGCATAAGCATTCCATTCTGAAGGCCAACCATGTTGGTTTCCTACACTAGAGGAAGGCTAAAAATCCAAAAGTCAATTTAACTAACTTATGTTGTTTCATTTTTAGTAGCTAATTGACTTTTATGGACATTGTGAATCCTCATGGACGATAATCATGTTTGCCTTCTGTTTTATTTACCCTAAGTACTGATCTTGAATTGCAGTTTTTAGATGCAAGAAATATATGAAGCATTATTTCTCAATTTACATTATTTCGTGCTTTTTAACTCCATATCTTTTCTCATCTCTATTATGACTTTTTTCTATGACTGCCACAGGTTACCTTACGAAGGACATGGGCAAAAATGCCACTCTGGCATAAGACAAAGTTAATGTATTCCTTACTTTTCCAAGCAGTCTTCCTACCGAGCCCCGAGGATCTTAATAAAATGGTACGCTTTATTTTGCCATATCTCATTGTGAATTTTCTGAGTGCTTCTTGCATGTGATATAATGGAGCATCAGTAAAAAGCCAATCCACGTTGGTGATTTTCCTGGTTTTTTGCATTAGCTGAAGGACCTGGACGATGTAGACATGTTGACTCTTGTGATTCAAGAAATGAGCAAGGAATTTCCCACCCTAATGGAGACACTTGTTCATGAGCGAGATCAGTGAGTATTCTCATTATATTTCAGCATTTCGTTGAATAGATCTACCCTATAAAAGACTTTATTACTTTCCATTTTTCATTTTCCGTTGTTATTAATTTCACATTCAAAATTACAACTCTATTTGATCTTTAAGTAGATGCCAATGGTTTAGATTCTAGAAGATTTTGATGATTTTGTTAGCTATAGTGACTTAATATGATAGCTCATCCATTCTTGGCTCGATACTAGCATCACTAGCAACTTAGTAATTTGTCTGCTAGGTACATGTCATGCACATTGTTAAAAGTTGCCAGAGAACATAGTTCAGTCGTCGCAGTTGTTGGCAAAGGCCATCTTGGTGGTATCAAGAAGCATTGGAAGCAGCCTGTGGAGGTTAGTTTTAATAATTTATAGTTTATACATGCTAAATCGTGTTAAGATTATTTATTTTTCTGCATATGATTTTTATGTTAACTTCTTTGTTGCATGCGTCAGGTAAATGATCTTCTGGAAATGCCTTCAAAAAAGCCGACGGTTTCTACCTTCAAAGTGCTCTCGTCTTTGGGTGTCGCAGTTGCTGGGGTGGCTATCCTATCTGGTATCTACTTTGGATGGAAGAAATGAAATGTGTAACAATTCTGTTGGATGACCTTTGAGGACTGATTTACATGTGACTACATAATTTTTACATGGATGCCGCACAGCGGAAATTGTTTATAATTAATCTTCATTTATTGAATTTTTTCTTCCCCGGTACATGTAACTGTCGTAACAAGTTGTAAAGCTCCTGGTATTCAAGGTAGATCGTTGTTTATCACACCTAAGCAGGACGCGTCAATAGAATCCCAGAAGCTGGTTTAAAATACTTGTTTTCTCGTCTAGAATTCAAAGGTTGTATTTCTGTAGTAGTTGAAGAAGATGGATTTCAAATTAGAAATAGTGGTATTGAAAGGAAAAATGTCCGAGATGAGTTATGGCGATTAAGACGTGCTCAGTGGATGGGCAAGGTTGGCATAATGAGGTGAGGAGGACGGTCTGTCTAGCAGTGGTGTTGGTGCCTGGATCGATACTTGTAGGTCATCGTGTTCCGTCAGCCCGTCGGGACCTCTAAAGCCCGCTGGTTGGAAAGCTAGCAAGCAATTTCAATTTAGGTCGCCCATCCTTAAACCTATTTTCCGTAGAAAAGTGCTTACTCTTTCGTTGATGGTTTGGCCTGTAAAACGACTAGTAGACTGCACAGTTTGTTTGATGATCTAGTCAAATTTTCTTAGCATGGCATCTCTCCACCTGAACAAGAACAATACCGACGGTAATATTTTCTGATGTAATGACCTTCCAAGTGATCCAACTCCTAGTTAGGCTTGCCCCTCTTTTAGCTATGAACTTAATCGGTTGTGATTATCTGTCAAATCCAATGTTCAATAAAAAGCTGCTTGGTTCAGTTACCTTTTAAATTCAAAGTTAGACAAACACGACCCACAAGTTCATCGGATCAATCTTTTCTGTGATTGTTATTCACATATCAAACTTGTCCCGGATCTTTTTCATTCCTCAAAACTGCCCAACATGCCACAGCAATTTCTCTATTAAATGTGGCTAAATGCCACAGCAACCTACTTGTTCACTCTTAACTGCTGCTAAAATGTCGAAAGGATCAGACGAGTTTTCTGATGTTATTGTCCGAAGGGAATGTATGAGGCGTTTCCAGGATCCAATGGCACTGAGAACACAGCCACCGATCAGGATAGTGCCACAATGCTGATCTAGCGCCCAAGCCATTATGCCAAGAGGAACAGTTCATCCCCCAGAATTGGTAAAGGGCGCCCCCCAAATTTTTTTACCTATTAGTAAATTTTTAAATACTCAAACCCAACAATCAAACTCAGAAAAAACATAAACTTTTCTCTAAATCCAAATCCAAAAAGAGATTTTGAAAAAGAAGAAAGACTTTTTAGGGATTATCGTTGCTCAGTGGAAGGAGAAGTCGTTTTATAAATTCGGGCTCACGGATTGATCCACTGCCCATCGACACCCCCTCGAGTGCCTTAATCTCATCACTGCAATCTCAATCCCACACCTAGAAAAAGAATCGATCTTTATTTTCAAAACATTAAAAAATACTGAAGAAATCGCCGTCGAAAAGATGGGTTAAATTCGAGAATCTAAAAGGGCTTCAGTGTGTGTAACAATCAGATCATTGACGATGAAGCCTCACTGAAATCCGCTAAGATATAATGATTTATCATCACAAGCCCAATCTCAATAATAAAAACCCTAAATTACTGCGAAACGTACGATAATGAAGGAAGCGATTTGAAAGGAAGGAGGAACAAAGAAAAGAAAAACAAGATCACGGGGGAGCGAAGAGAGAGTGCTCAGACAGCCAAGGGTTAGTCTTCAACTACGAGTAGTATCAGAAACTCTAGTCCACATACAATTGCATCATCACTGCACTCGCACCCACAAGAAGAAGAAGAAGAAGAAGAAGAAGGCATGGATTTGAAGACGACCGGGAGAGGCGTAACACCAGATGAAGACGCCGGAGGAAGCGAGACGGAGAGAGATTTGCAGAGGGAGGGAGGGAGGCAGGGAGGCAGGGAGAGCGATGGAGATGAAGACGAAGGCCCTTGTTTCGCTTTATGTAGGCGACGGAGGGCGAGCGGGGGAGCCGACTTGGGGAAATTAGGGTTTTGCTTCTGCGTTTGCGGGTTTGGGGTTTCGTGGTGCTTTTCGGGCTGGGCTGAGATGGGCCTCCTTTGGTGAGAGACTGAGAACAAAGCCCATTAACAAGTTCCCCTTTTTCTCTCTCTTCCTCTCGCACTATGATGATAGACTTATGGCTCGTTCGGTTCGGTTTTGGGGAAATACACTCAAGAGAATGCGAATATCTTTAAGGTAAAGAGGTTTTCTGAAATATTACACCGTTTGGTAAATTATAATCTCAAATAGCATTGAAAGGTAACTTTAACATAAATACCGTTTGGCAAAAGTCACATTTGTAATAGGCTTTTACTTCTTTTTTTTTTTTTTAATTTGAAAATCAAATCTAGTGGTCGATCTAGCCACCTGAGGTCAAGACCTCAGGTGATGTACTTGGGGGCATGAGCTTAGGCAACATCGTCGTCTAAGGTCGTAGAGGTCAAATCTGGCTATTGGACGACCAAATCTAGCCTCCAAATTGCTAGATCTGGCGACCTGCGGCCTGGGGTTGCAAAGGCCAAATCTAGCCTCCAAACGACCAAATCTGATGGCCTGAGGTCATGAACCAAGCTATGCCACTTGGGTCGCGAGTTGCGCCACCCTAGGCAATGGTCACCAAGGATGTGTGACCCTAGGCAACAATGGCGGCTACCAAAGAAGTCGAACTCTCAGGCGGGGAAGATGAAGACGAATGGGGAAGAAGATGAACAATGACAAGATGGATAGTGAACTTACATTTCCAAAATACCAAATGCTCAAAGCAAGTCCGGACATGTATTGGGCTTTCAGCATTGGGAATGTTGATATTTGGCCAATGAACTTTAAAAAATGTTTGCCAAACGCAAAATATTTTCCCCAATGGATTTTGGGGGCCCAAAGCTCCTTGAGAAAGCTGAATTAAACATTAGCGTGAAGTCAAAAGTGGCTTCCGAAGAGATTAATGACACAAGAGGATTGACCATTTACCTACTTTCATTTTTTTCCCTCGATTAGGATTTTGCTTGGTGTTTCAGCAATTTGATCAATATTGGTTTTGAGTATTTTGGATGCGTGTGAAAAATTAAAATTTGAGGTGAGCGTATTTGGGGGAAAAAGATACGTTAATAGGAACACAAGAATTATAGAGGTGAAATTACAAAATGATCTCCAAAGGTGAATATCGCTGTTGTGCTTTGCTGAATTTCTTGATCTTTCATGTGATCCCGAAGGTCCGGTCATGTCAAAATAAGACCAAGCAAGGGAGAAAAGATCATACACAAGGACTAGATTCCTAAGAGACATAATGCAGCATGGAATGCCAGAAAAGGGCAATCTCATTGCTTCCTACCTTCTGCACTCTTTCTTTCCTTTGTGTAACCGACCTTCAAGCTCCTGAATTTTAAAGAATGGACTATCTGCCTCTTGAAGTTGCTCTTCCAGCCTCCAGGTACATCTTCATATTGAATAACTGCACACAAGGTCAGCATGATATTTCTCTTAAAAAGCTAGATTACTATATTGGAACAGTCAAAGATGACGAGCTTGAATAAAGTGCTTAAAAATGGCTTTTTTTGTGTGTGTTTTAAATGATAGAAGACGCTTAGTTCTTCCTCCTAACTCAACAACTGCCGCTGCTTCTTGCACTTTCTGTCGTTGCAGTTTATGAATGAACTCAAATATGAGCATATTAAAGGAAAACCACATTGCCCATATTTCTATGCAAATCAAAGAAGGTTTTAGCAACGTTATTACATGATAAGAAACACAAAAGAGGAATGTGGTTTTTGACCAACGACTTCTTGCATCGTTTCTTGGGGAATACCTTCTCTGATGAGAATGCTTTCTACTAATTTTATCCTCAAATATCCCCCTCGATGGTCCCTCCTATTGAAATAATTAAATATTAAATCATGCCTTTGTCTAACAATTTAATTTTTTTGAACAATTAACAACAATCCCACCAAATCTCACGTGATATCAGAACTAGAGATCCCAAATATAAATTTTTATAGGCCTCATTTGCATCACAAATTAAATATGTACATGCTTAGTTTTAGGCAAAAAGACCAGATTAAGCGTGAGGGGAGTGTTAGAGTAATTATTAAACCATACTTTCATCTAATAGTTAAAACTTTTAGAATAGATTATAGTAATTCAACAAAATCTCACGTGATATCAAAACTGAAAGTCTTAAGAACAGGTCCTATTTGCCTCCTCAATTAAATATGTCCAAGCCAAACTAAGTGTGAGGGAAAGTATTGGAATAATTAAATATTAAATCATACCATTGTCTAACAGCTTAATGCCTCCATGACATGCCGAGGGACCAAATCAACAAGCGATCTCATAGAACAGACAGCTATAGACCCATCTAGGGAGTAAACCATCAAGGCAACCCTTGAAATATTAAAGTAGAAAAGGACTTTAAGAATAGTTGGCAGCCCTCTTCTTCATGTCCAGCAACAAGAGATGCAAAGAATTTTGGAGGTTTTGGAGGGTAAAACGAACGTGAGACATCAGTAAGAGATTCTGGCAGCAGAACAAGAAGAGAGGGAGGAGAGGACAAAGCGAGCTGAGTATAGTGGAGGCGAGTGGGCAAGGTGGGCAAGTCGTGCAATTCATGATCTGTTTGTTATATCTATTTTATGAACCATGTGCGTTATGTGCTATACGCAGGTTGCGAAATCATGTTTCTTCATTCACATGTCTCCGGAGAAGGTGGGGAATCCCCACCCCTCTCTTTTCAAGTGAGAAGGGTGGCAACTAGAGTAACCTCAGTGATCTAGATTTCTACCTGGAAGATTCTGCTTCGTTGCTTGCGTTAATGATAGAGTGATGATTTAGCAAAAAGAGAACACCGATGACTCCGAATCAAGAGGGAGAGGGAGAGAGGGACAAGGGCCGTACTTGGTTTAAGCTGTGGATTGGGCTTGAACTCTTGGGTCCAGTGCAAAGCTTGGATCAGGCTTAGAAGTTTATCCAATTCTGCACAACGAATGGGGCCGCATGTTGGGCTAGTTTGAACAAATTTTAATAACCCGAATTATGTTTTATTCAATGCGAACATGCTACTCCTAAACATAAATATATCTAATATATAAATGCAAAGAAATGCAATAAAGAATGCGAATGCAAGACTACGCAGAATCATCATTTTTGTTTAGAGGTGAAAACTCCATTGTCATTGATGAATTCGAATTGTAATTTTCTTACAAAATTTATAAGAAGACTTTAGGTGAAAATTTATATGTCAACAATAAGAAGATAACTAAATAAAGTGATTTTTCATAAAAATAAAATAAAATTGTGGGAGGCATTATTGCATATTATTTTGTTTAAAAACATGACATGATACATATTTTAAGAAGAGAGTGGGGGCAATTGGCCCCAACCTTTTTGCCATGTAGTACTGTCCTTGGAAAAATGGATAATGCTCGCTCAGTAACACAAAACCATCTTAGATGCTTTAATGTGGTGTGTGTATGTATGTGGTTGTGTGTGTGTGTGTGTCTCTCTCTCTCTCTATATATATATTGCTAAACGACTAAGCCAAGCCGGTGCTTGAGATCGCATGGATGCTACAATTAAAACTATTCAAATGGGCAAGTATAGACGGCCACGCCTAGTATGAAATCTTTAAAAATAAAATTATTCAGACGCCGTGATGGTTTGAAAGCGTTTTTTCACATGAAATGCTCGGGCCGAGCCTCCGCTAAAGTTGCGGGCATCGAATATTCTCGTGTAAGCAGTAGTGCAGAGTCCAAGTCTGCCCATTGACCTTCGGGCCGAGTGAAACGCCTCCATATAATTGACCTCTACTTCCGCTTACGATATACATCAACTAATCCCTTTAGGTCTTTATTGTAAAGTTAGGAAAAAGCGAAGATGTTCCACATGAAGAAAGGGGAAATTTATCCATGAAAGGGGGATACGGTGTAACGAAGCGTGCACTCCGCCACCAATGCCTCTGCACTCGGGTCATGTGGCAGGATTTTCTCTTCAAAGTCTTGGAACTTCTATTTAAGGCCGAGCACGGCAAATAAAAATCAGTACTTATGCAGCTTCAAAATTGAATCGTACTTATCCCGTTGGAACTAAGATGAAACTTTTTAAGGATATGCATAAGTCTGAAATCAATGATAGGAATGTGTTCTTATATTCTCAATTTAGAAATCAATGTTTTGTGGCTCGAAATCCACCCTAGGAAACTCAGATTTCGATTGGATTATGGTGTTTAGTGGTTGGGCTAATACTTCTCCGGTTTGTTGGCTAATTACGATCAGGCCTTAGGATTATTAAAAGAAAAAAAAAATGCAGCCTTTACGGAGTCACTTTGCTAGAAATATTTCATGATATAATTTTAAAAGTCAACATAAAAGCATTTTGTTTCATGATTTGTTACCTGTGCACAAGGGCTTATACGATATTATTTACTAATAGGAAATGCGTCGGCAACAGCATCGTTAGGAGAAATATCATTATTTTCCATGTGCATCGAGCGAAATAATTTTTTTTAAAACTGTGATATGGGAATTAGGATAAAGCGCTAAAAAAGCACAAAATATCTCCAGCCACATGGGAAAGCGCAACTGGCCCGTCCTATATATATACATATATATGTATATATTATGAGGGGGTGTCGTACAATTACATGACTTTTGGGTATGGGAAAGCACCTGCGTTCGACCTCATTAGTATCATCACCATGTAGAGACCATAACAATGCCAAAAGATTGAAACTTTAGTTAGCATGTACGCACTTGCCACCTAGTCCCATTCCCCATTCCATCCCATATAAACCAGTGAAATAGGCAAGTTTGGTTGAAAATTGTCCAATTTTAATTGACTTATTTAACCAATTTTGATCTATTTCTGTGCGATATAATTGTAACGACTCATACTTAATCCAATCTATATTGCTAAAACTACAAAATTTAGGAAATCTCATAGGCAAGATCAAGTGAAGGAGAGAGAGAGAGAGGCGAGTTGAGTTTAAAGTAAGTTATAGATCTATTTAATACCCATATTATTTTATATTTTAACATTTTCAATTCATTCATGACCATTTACTAAATATGATTCATTCATATAACAAATCTAACATGAAATATAAGTTAGGAAATGCATCTATGATCAATTTCAACAGATTTAGTCCCATTTATTCATGTTGCTCGGAAATAAATGCCTTTAAATTATCCTTTCTTGGCCATATACCATTAGCCTCAGTTCTACCCCCTCGTTCACCATTTCTCCGAGGACTCGCAAATAAGCAGGACCTTTTACCCTTTTCACGAACAGTCAGAGTGCACATCGCCGGGGTAAATAATATTTATTTCCGGCAGCCCTATATCCACCGTTAATTTGAGAGCTTTTGACTGCTCACTCTATCGCTAATTACACTATAATGAATATAAAGCAGAGCATCATCAATAGTGTTGCGTTCATTGAGTACTATACAAACTGGACCTTCGGCTTGCCCATCCCCCTTTTCCCATAATTCCATCAACAAGAAAGGGCAAAGTCGCGTGCCCTACCCGTTCTATTCCATGGAATACCCGTCATGGGAACCTGTCTGTGTACAAATTGCTCAAGACCTTATTGAACCCTACTATATATATAACCCACCTTGTTAATGAGATGAAATTTTCCTGATTACCATCTAATCATTACGAAGCTTACAAGTATAGCCAACTACCTTTCTTTATGATACATTGGATTTGACAAATAATAAAGTTACATTTCTCATGTTTGATTTGGTGTGGTTCACCACACCTCAAGGCTCGAAAAGAAGAAATAATTGCAACGTACGCAACAGTACATGAATCCACTTTTGCTCAGTGTCCAACTGGCGCTACCATCGACAAAAGTAAAAAGGAATATAAAAAGAATAAAAGTTACCCAAAAATCTACTTACATTTACTTAAAACTAAAATTTTGGAGATAAATTTAGAATTTCTGTGAATTCATTTATTATAAGACACCATAAAATCAATTTTTTTTTTCAACTTGTGTTCAACGCAAACAAATACCAGAACATGATATAGTTTTGTTTTTTTTTTATCTTCTTTGCTTTTCTTCAAGATTGAATTTCTTAAAAACATTCCAGCGATAAGAAGTTGTTAGTGAATTAAACATACCCTTAATTTATATACGTCGCAAGGTAGGTTTTCGTTTTTCGGATTCGAACCGAAATTCGAATAAACCCATTGAAGGAAATGTGTCTGGAGCAGTCCGAACATCGTGAGCGGAAGTAATTCATGCTATCAGGCCAAGTCGAAGACGTGTTATCCATAGAAAGCAACTTGAAGAAAAAGCAGAGCGGTATTTCCTCTGCCGTGCAAGCACCCGGAGAATCAAACAGCCTACAGAAGCAGAAGCTCTTATTTCTGGAAAGCTTCTGTTTATTGAGAAATAGGACATTAATATTTTCTCTTTTCTTCTTTTGGTCAAAGAAAGGACAATGAAATTCAAAGATCTGTACTTTAAATTCCACGAGAGTTGCAAAATTGGGAATGTATGAGGTGTTTCCAAGATCAAATGGCACTGAAAACACAAAAAGCCACTGATCAGGACTGTGCCACAATGCTAGATTAGCGCCCGAATTTTTTTTAAAAAGGAGAAGAAAAAGTGACGACGGATTATCGTTGCTCAGTGGAAAGAGAAGTCTGCAGGTGCCTTCACCTCATCACTGCAAAAAAGGGGCATAGTGATGTTTGCTATAATTGCCGTTCTTAATTAAGATTGTACATGATCTATTTTCGTCATACCAAAACTATTCGATATACCAAAGAAATGCTAGTGTTGCACCTAAAGTTCTCTCTAAAATGCGGCTAAAATGTCTGAAGATCACAGCTTCCTAGTCCTCCAGACACAAATGCACATGAAATCTCCTCATGGTCGGTTCTTCATTAGACTGGCAATTCTTTTTCCGTTTTTGAAGCTTATGATTTTGATGGTGCCATCTATTCCTCTCAAGGTGATAATTCAATTTTTCGTTTTTTTTTCTCTTTTATGTTTCTGGATAATAAGGTAATTGAATGTACAAGTCATTTCCAGGGTCAATTGGCACTGAAAACAAGAACCTTAAAAATCTTCAAACTTGAGCATTAAAGCCCAATTACAGTTCCTCTTTTCCTCGTCCCCTTGTACTCTAATGATAGGATATACAGGTGGACGAAGATTAAAGCCGCTTATTGAGAGATTTAATTACACGAGTGACCTCTTAAATGTACCTAATTTTGCAAATACTATTTACATATCTCTAAACGAAACATATAAACTCCTTCTACGATTTTGATTGGGGTTCAAGTGATGATCAATGTTGGTTTAAGTGTTTTGGATGAATGCGAGAATTCAGAATTCAGGGATGGACATTTTTTTCAAAGAAAACGGCGTAAATGCAATGCAGGGATAATAGATATGAAGGTGCAAATTAGTCTCCAAAGGTAAAATAGAGATATGTAAGTTGTCATTCAATAAAATGTGAAGTATGTCAGTTGAATATCTCCTATTCATAATCACATTGCACCGAGGCATGCTTCCTTTTCTGTCTGTTTTTCTTAACCAACCACCATCTGTTCATCGCCAAAAAAATTGATAACATTCCGCTAGAAACATGCGATATATAGAAGAAAAGCGAAAGCACCGGTTATTCCTTTTGGTTTGGGCTATTCACCAGCGCACAATGCTTACTTATCTCGCCCGCCAACCCAGTCTTCACGTTGATCCGGCCCATCTTCTCCATTGCCAAGGCAAATTGAGCGTAGAAGTTGTCAAGTGACCCTTGAAGGACTTGTGTGATGAAGAGCTTGGTAGCAGGACTGGTAGTGATAGCAGAATCCGATTAAAAGAGGCCTCTCCTTTGAGCACAAGTCTCTAATAGCTGAGGTCAAAGGTTCTATGGCTGCCCGGATATATCTCCACGATGGTATCGTCACTCAGGTTCCTGCACTTCTTGGCCTTGAGATTCGCCGCGTACCTGCTTTCCAAGGACGGGTCTTGATCCTCAACGCCAGTGAAGTTGTATAGGCGGTTCCGGAAAGACGAGCAGTGAGATGCACCAATCGTGTGAGCTCCTATTTCAGAACAAATCACATCAGCCACTACTAATTTAGCACATAACCAGCTTAGTCACGTACTGAATATACAGTTCGATCTCTCTCGATGCTAATGGTTTAACTCATCAACTGATATCCTCTCATTTTTATAGGTGGGTGACATATGGCCTCACCGGACGGTAAAACTAAGTCTTTAAGATCGAGTCCTTTATTGGCGAAAAATGTTTGGAGAGCGTTGAGTTTGCTGGATGGAGAAGGGATGTTGCTCAATGCTTCCGATGCCTTTGAAATCACTCCATCTCTTCTTACTGTAGGAACTCTCCAAAATGGACCTCCCTGTAGTTTCATGCACATCAGATACAGTTTTAATTCCCCACTCAATCTCAATGCTTTTCTTGCTTGCAAATCTATACTCATTTCATCATCAGTGGAGAAAACAGTTTTCACATAGTGTTAAGATCTAGACGCACTTGAACAATGGATATCTGCTTTCGTGGAAATAACCTTTGTGCTGTTGTCCTTATAGTGGCCACTATTGCATCTCTTGCGGCCAAAGCCATGATGTCTGCGCCAGAGACAATCCCGGGGAATTCAGCTTCGACAAGGCTCTTCACTCGATCGATGAAGTCAAAGCCTCTCATAGTGAAGTTTGGAGGAGAATCTCTCTGCTGGGTTGCTTCAACTAGAGTTCAAGAGCACAGAAGCATCACAACCCTGACGGTGATCGACAAACGACGAGCTCAAATTTCTCAAAGCTAGCATGAGATTAAGAAAATACTAGTACTCTTGAAATGGAGATATGCAGTAATGATTCCTCCAAATTTCTCAAGTTTACTGTAAGATATTAACGTGCACTGATGCAAGCTACATGGGAGAGAAAGTAAAAACCCCAACAAAGAAATCATGAAAGTGCATCCTCAGCAGAGCGGCTGCTAAAGAATAAGCATTGCGGATGTGATCTTCGACGACTCTCTCACAATTTTTTCAGCTTCTGGGCAGCTCTTAGAATAATAACCCATCTCAAGTTGAGCTTGAGTTGAGACAGCAGCATTCCCTAGAAAACCCAAAACAATGCCCATGCCCAAACAAAACAGTCTTCCCATTTTGCTTCAACACAAATCCTTCTCCTTAAGCAAAACTTACTAGATTAAACGTGTTTTATTTGGATTTAACTCAAAAGTTCTTTGGTTTGGGATCTAAATGACAAAGTGAAGAAGAAGCCGTGCATGGTCGTATATATTATAGTGTTGGATATGCCATTAAGAACCTCAATGATGCAGACGATTTCATGATCAACCAATACATGCGATGAGTTGTACACTGCTTTATGATACTTTCAGTAGGGGTGAGCATCGATCCAGGGTCAACCCTAGACCGACCTTGGACCGGCCCAACCTTGTTGATCTTGGTCCAGTTCCTAGGGAAATTGAGTCGGTCCTTGGTTTTAGAATTTCTGGACCAACATTGTGCGGGTTGGCCTTCGATCCTGAGAGTTTCGAGTCGATCAAACCCTATATATATATTTATAATTTTTTTAATAGAGAAAACTTTAAAATAAACGACATCAACAATATTAAATACCTTTTTAGTGAGGAGTTTAAGTAATTTTACATTGTTCTTTAATAAATTAGATTTTTAATATATTTTATGGCGTCAATAGTCATAATTTACGAAGGAGGAAAATGCTTTTATGATGAGTTCTCATGGCATCCAAAAAGGCATATACAACTCCTTATTTGTCATTTTAGTCTTCAATTTGCTAAAATCAAAAGAAACAACTTCTCCGCTCACCACTTGATACTCTCCTCACTCGCTTTGGGTCACTTGTGCTGCTCGCTGCTCGATGTGTCACGCCCCGAACCTCGAGCACGCCAACATCTCACCATGGTCATGCAAATGCGACATTCCCAGGCAGTGTCGCCGACCTCAATCATTTCTTATTACGCAAGCGGAACGTATTATAAAACCCCTAACAATGAAATACGAGATAGAAAAGCATGAAGCAAAACCACAACATAACACTTTCATAATTCAACAGAATTACAAGCAGAGGTCTACGACCAAAAGTCTACAAAAGACCGGCTCTTAAAAAGGGACTGTCCTACGACCTACAAGTCGGACACGTTCTCCAATCCTTATGACTTCACCTCTGCAACTCCTCAAAGCCAACCAAAGATATCTAGCCGATCCGTCCACCAGGGACCTGAAATTTTAATCCCCAAATCGGGATGAGACAATGTCTCAGCAAGTTCAACCCCATAAACCCTTATTAGAAAGAAAATACGCCCCGGGTGGCCTAGCCACATCACATAGAAGACTTATCTCGCCTCAATTCCTTCATACAGATTAACACAATTCAAATCACTCAATCACAGATAGTAATAGGAACTTGAACAACCGGAACGCATTCACTTTCATATAACCAACAACCGCGGGGGTCCTAATTATAAGACTAAATTGTTATGACACGTCCCATTTCATGTCACACAATTCCGTCCCATAATCCGACAATCAACAACACTCAACATGCATTCCAATTGTTATTCACTGCCACACAAGGGCATAGCCTACTCGTAGTTCGGCTATCTACTAGCATATAGCCAGGCATTGCCTCCCCACCTTGGAGTGTGGCTTCGTCAGTACATCGACGGCATTCCTGAAGGAGCATGGGCCCATAATCTACTGTGACCCGCAACCACTGCATGGGTATCCCATAAAGGGGCAAGTCCAGCTCAACAGCCCAGGACGATTCCTCTTAATTATCACATAGCCTAATCATACTCGGCCCCATGACACTTTGCATTTCACTCCACGCTTCTATTTAAAATAGTGATCCCGGCCATTTTTCTTCATATTAAAAATATTCCAGAAATTACTCACGTGTGTGGGGGCACGCTAATTTCGAACCAGAAAGCCAATATCTCACTTTTTCAAACCCCATTATTTAATATAATACTGAAAATCCAATTTTTGCATTAAAACCCGACACTTGGATTTTTATGAATAAAATCCATATTTATCACAATCAATACCCAATTTGCCACATCCATTCATCAAATTCAAATTCTAAATGCACAGTAGCGATCAAGCACGAAATTCTAAGAATTTAGGGTACCAAAATAATTTTTCGGAATTTATTAAATAATTAAATTTATTCCGAAAATTAATTAAATAATAATATCCATATTTTTCACAATCCACACTCAATTTATAATATCTAATCATCAATTTCAAAATCCGATTACACAGCAGCAACCGGCACGAAACTCTGAGAATTTAGGGTCTTGACAAAATTTTCGGAATTTAATAAATAATTAAATTTATTCCGAAAATAATTAAATAATAATATTTTAATAATTTCGAATAATAATATATTATTGAATTATTTAATAATTTCAAGGTATTTAAATAAATCAAAAGTAAATTCCTTTAAGTCACATCAAAGCTTATATTAATATAAACCTTCATTTAGCCTTAAATTAAATCCACTTTAAGTTAATCAAGCACATTAATATAATCTACACTTAAATAAATTAAACTAACCACTTAATAACACTTAACATAAACTAAACACACCTAAAGCATCATTAACCCTCTAATCAAGGTTTAGTGAGCTAAAGTCACGCGATTAACGAACCGAACGGACCAAAATGACGGGGACGACGTGAGGATTGACTTTCCTCAAGGCGGGCCGAGCATCCGGGCTCGGGAAGACGGCCAAAACGGGCCAAACATGGGCTGCCATACCCATTTTCTTGGTTGCTGTCTTGGGGCCGAGAGGGAGCGGATTTGACATCGATTGAGCGAAGGAGAACTGGCGGTGGCAACAGCTGGTCTCGGCGGCTGCAGGCGGGACTCCGGTGACCTTGGCAATGGCGAAAGGCAGTCGGCGACGCTGGATGCAGCTCTGGACGACAGTGGTGACGAGCTAGCGCGGGCGAAACGGAGCGAAGAAGGCGGTGCGACGACGAGCAGGCACGGCGACGGGCATGCGGGCGAACGGGCGTGCGAGCGGGCGAATAGGGCGGCGTCAGGCTCGGCTAGCTTCCAGTCGAAGCTCTCCCTTCTCTCTCCTCCAAAGTCTTAAGCTTGAAGATTAGCTTTCCAAGAGCCAATATCCACCCTCCACTTGTCCAAATCTCATTCTCTTTGGCCCAACCACCATGACATCATCCCATGTCATCTTCCACTAACTCATTTTCTCTACAACTTATTTCAATGGGTCCAATTTCATTTTCCGCCGGGGCATAAAACTTTGTGCAACAATTTCTTCAATTCCACTTGATTCACTTCCAATTGAGTCCGATTAAAGTCCATAAAATTAATCCATTGTCACCATACTTCAATTCACATCTTCACTTCCCCATAGAATCAACTTAAGTCCCAAAAGCAAGACCAAAGGCGGCTTACTAATTTATCGAGCCAAAATAGCCATTCTTTGATTTAATTTCTGAAAAATTCTGATTACATGAAAAATCTTCCGAAGAAGAGTCAACGATCATGAAATGATTTGTGACACACCCTGACTTTCAATTTCTGAATTCGATCTCAATTTCACGGTTAATTTCACTTTGGCACGATACTAGTGCGGCCCAACCTACCGAGTAGCCTTTAGAAATTTTCATGCATTTGACCTATGGTTGATCATCTCAAGCCACAATGTACATCTTTGAAACATTGGCGACTTTCGTTTGTTGGGGTAATCTCAAGGTTTTAAATACGAACACAGGGTACTCAATCGACAGAAAAGTCGATCTAGTGCCGATCGACAAGAATTGTGCAATATGGTGGAATCACCCACACTTGATCACATGCCTCTGTCGAGTCGACCTATCTCCGATCTTTAATCGATTTTTAATTGTGCCGTAATGACCCTTGCAGATTAGCTCGGTCGAAAGATTACTTCCTGGTCAAATTCTTGAGTCTGATGTATTAGAAACTCTTAACGGCTTCACTCGATAGACTAGTTTTCACATGAGTGGCCGACTCAAGGAAAAGAACTATATACGTGCCAACGAAATGCCCGTCTCAATTTATTGAAAATAGAATTGGAAAATTGGGATGTCACACGATGCTCCCTTGGCTTGTTACTTCCCGCTCGACATTTGATGCTCATTCTGTTCGAATGCTCACCCCACTTGACCCTCATCGCTTGCATTTCTTAGTTAACCCCGCTCATCATCGAACCCATTGGGTTAGTATGGTCCTCGGTTTCCCTTTTAAGGAGTAAAAAAAATGAAATAAAAAATTATTGATTAATCCTAGGGAGTTGACCTTGAAACCGGACCAAACCCATTGGGTCAGCTTGGTTCTTAATCACTTCTTTAAGGAGTACAAAAAATGAAAAAATAAATTATTGGTTGATCCTGGGTTGACTTTGAAACCGAACCGAACCCATTGGGTCAATTCGGTCCTCAATCGCTTTTTTAAGGAGTACAAAAAGTGAAACAAAAACTTATCGATTGGTCCAACGTTGAACCTGGAATCGAACCGAACTCATTGGGTCGGTCCGATTCTCGGTCCCAAGCTCAATAGGGTCGGTTCTCAATCCTAAAAATTGAGGGCCAGCACTGTGCAAGTTGGCCCTAGGGTTAGGAGGCGGACCAGCCCAACCTGGACCATGCTCACCCCTAACTTTCAGTAAATTTCAAGCAATTAAAAGAATTGACTACTTGGCCCTCCAAAGTGGTTGGGGCTGAATCAACAGCAGAGAAAGTAAGTGTATGTCATTGAGATTATTTTTTCTTGGAAAGGTAATCCATAAGGATGGAAGAGAGAAAAATATTATATACAATGAGAATATTATAACGTAATGGTTTTGCCATGCCTCATTGAAGTTGGAGCCATGCATGCTCGACCAAATTCATTCGTATTTCCTTCAAACGAAGTAAATTGGATCATACAACAAAGGATAAACGTTTCATATACGCCATCTCAATGCTTTCATCACAACCCATTTCATGATTTCCTTCTCCAAATCAACACCCAAAGAACCAAGTATAACAAATAAGCTAGAAAGGGGAAATAACATAATAACCTATGCAAAATTTAAGGAGGGTTAATATCGCATCGTCATTATATAAACCATCCTATGATAATTTGCGTGTTGGACACACAACTAGCACTTATAAATTTTATTGATCCTGCGTTCTCAATTGCAAATTCATATGTATACCCAATTTGCGCTGGTCCGGTCTTCTTCAGTAGGTGGATCTGATTCCGAAGTTAAGTGGATGTTCAGTCAGTGAATATTAAAATACTGACTTCTTAATCCCGTGTCCTGAAAGCTTAAATTTTGAAAGAATGACAGATTTCTGTTATTGTAGTTCAATATTTTTATATGCTTAAGTGGCCTTGAAATAGATCGTCAAGAAGAGAGTAAAACCAGTCAAAGGCAATTTCGTGTTGTATAATCGGAAGATTAAGGGATGTTAGTCAGAATACGTTTCTAATTAATCATTCCCAACTTGCCCGGAAAGTAACCACTTTGCCTGTACTTTCGTTCTTTATCATCATGAGAGATTCTCTCTGGCTGAGAGTTTTCTTCACGGTTCTCCTCCTTTTCCTCAGCTTTTTGCTTACTGAAGGATGAACATCGTCGTGCCGACACCATTAGCTTTTTGTTCATGAATTCCGCCGCCTCGGTATACCAATTTAGTAGACTGGTTTTAGTATTTATATGTATTATTCGACTTTTGATTTGTGTTGAGTGAGTGAAATTATTTGTGGTGCCTATTATTGATGCGCTGGGGAGGCTAATTTAATAATGTAAGGAATATGCAATGAACATGTGCTTATAATATGTTAATACTTACATGCTTTGTCCTCACGCCAATTATTGTCGATTTATTCATCCCGACGAATAGTAAAGCAGCAGCATCTTGAACGCTACCTTTCCTCGAGCGACATTCCACCCACCGCATCAATCAGAACAGGAAAAACTAAAGAATGCCACATAACATGCAAAACCTTTGTAAATTCAAGGTGAGAGACAAACGACTCGATTGGTTAGTTAACCAAATAGCATTTCTTCCTTATCTCGCCCGAATTGCCGGTGAGAACGCCGACGTTCCCCATGTTCACCATGGACACGCCAAAGTCTTTGGCAAATGTCGATTTGCTCGTTAGCTGGAGCTTCACGTAGGCGTTGGTGGTGCTGTCGGTGAGCAGCGCGGCATCAGACTGGAAGAGGCCTCTCCTCTTGGAGACGAGGGTGTAGTAGTCCACGTCAAACGTCTTGGCGCTCCCCGGGTCCATCTCCACGATGGTGGTGGCGTCGTTCGGCTTGCACTTGGTCTTGAGCTGAGCGACATAGTTGGGGTCCATGGATGGGTCGGCGTCGTTCTTGCCGGTGAAGTTGTACAGACGGTTCGTGAAGGAGGAACAGTGCGACATTCCGAGGGTGTGTCCCCCTGAATTATCATCAATGCAACCACACCGTTAATTTCACTGTACTTAAATTATAAACTAATGATTAGGACTTTCAATAATGTTAGGTATATGTACTATGATTGGTCTCGTACCTGAGAGAACGGCAAGGTCTTTGACGCTGAGACCCTTCGAGGCAAAGGACGATTTAAGCGCAGAAATGCCGAAAGTAGGAGCGGGCAAGTTGTTCAAGGCATCTTGGAGCTTAGACACTCTGCCATCCCTCCTTCCTGTGGGGACTTGCCAATATGGACCGTTCATCTGAAACCAGAATCCAATTACAAGTTAAAGATATTTGACATTCCTACTCTATACCTTCCTAGTAAAAACTGGAAAATTCCATATCCATTAGCTGTGTTATCCAACCAACGATTTAGAAAAATCACGTCACATTTCATAAATTGACATCACTTGTTATTTAGGGGCGTGGACGCAAAGACCCGTGTAGCACTAGCACTCTGCAAACCATATGAACTAGTTGAGTCCAACCTTTTGATCTGTGCAGATAACTTGCACTCTGATCAGTTTACGCTGTCGACACACTCATCAGAAAAAAAAAAAAATTCGATAATCAATTCCGTTCGAAATCATTGATAAAAATTGTTAATTTATCACAAAAAATAGAATTTATGAAACAATTTTCGTTAATGACCAGCATTATAGAAATCCCTAGCTAGAATACAACAGGAATCGAATCTTTAATTAATCAATTACCATGGAAACTGCATCACGAGCAACTAGAGCAAGAATATCAGCACAAGAGACAACACCAGGACATTTTTTTTCAAGGGCATCTTTGGCTGCGTCGATGACTTGGAATCCTCTCAGTGACAGGTTTGGAAACGCATCTTTCTCTGCTTGGTTAGAAGATGTTGAATTCAGTAGCACAGAGCCATCGCATCCCTGTAAATAAACCCAAAAAAGAGAGGGAAAGGAAGGCAAAAAGAAAAGCAAAAAAAAGGTAACTTTAGAACTTAGTGAAGGTGCTTGCCTCTGCATGAATCTGTAAATTATGGTAAATTTGTCTCATTTCATGACATGAAGTTTCGAATCAGGAAAATGAGACATTTGACTGAGTACAACATAGGTGTCCTCCAAAATCAAGTTTGATTATCCAGAGATGGATTGTTTTAAGGAACGCAAATGTGTCTACTAACATAAAACTGGTTATCTAATTAAGATAGATCTCTACACATCAACTAATTATAGCTACAACTTATTTCACAACAAATTAATGATGTGGGGAGTGATGTGCATATGTTTGATTCAAAGAAACTACGTGCAGTAATTGAGAAATTGATGGCAACGGGGTCAGTAGAGTTGATTTAACCGCCAAAATGGAAGTACCCTGACGAAGCAGTCATGGAAATGCATCCTCAAGAGAGGAGCGGCAAGAGTGGGGGCTCGAGAAATGAAGCTCGCCGCCGCTTTCTTAACTATCTCCTCAGCCTGAGGGCACGTATTCTTGTAGAACCCTATTTTGAGGCCTTGAGCATTGGCGACGTCGAGAATAAAAGCGACGAGCGCGAGCTGGAAAACCAGGAGAGAGAGAAGCTTCTGAGCAGCCATTGGGATTGCTTTACAGTATCGCCAATCAGCTGGTGAATGGCAGTGAAGGTGTTGAGGATGACACGAGCCTTTTATAGATCAGCACAAGTCTGTGAAATTGCTAAACAGGATAAGGGAAGAGAAAAAAATAATAATATAGAGGAGACGAACTGTCATGGGGCCCAAACTGAGGATAAGTTGGTGTTCTATAATAGGCGGCGTGAATTACGAGAGTCGACCTTTTGGGGAATTGTTCTTGTATTGTTCTTGAGTTTATTGAATTTTATTCCATTTCATGATTAAGTTCAAAACCAATTCCTATAAGAAAGTAGGGGAAAATTACCAAAAAGAAAGTCATTAATTTATCCTAGGCAGTCAATATGGTCCTATTGAGGATTCTTAGCCTTATTAAAACATATTTATCGAGTGATTGGATAAGACCATATTTCATTGAAAGCTAATGATCACTTGCTTATCATCCAGTATAATCTTGTCAAATTACTTAATATGACTAAGTTTGAAAAAAGATTTCAAATAGCTTTACTCACTCAAGCAGAGGTTGATAAAAATGATATGAGATCAAACACTCTTGCAAATGCAAGTGTCAAGATCTAAATTACCCAGTCATCACTCACTTCAAAACATGGATGGCTCACAAATAAAAGAATTTGAATCTGATTTGGATATTGTTAAAAAGTCCAACCCAAAATTGATTCCTTTAACTCTGCCAAGACTATGCATATAAAGTCTAAGAAAGGAAGATGGGAAAAAATTTGAGTCATTAGGCAGAGAATAACTACAACCAAAGGTCCATATTAAAACTTCGTGCTCAAGGGACACTTTCAACATATATTATGGCACCACTAGTCGTATGCATGGCATAGTATAATTTTTTCACATCAAACATATATAATACTAAAAGGACTAAATTCTATATCATTAGAGGCAAAGCAAGAACAGCATAATATTTACATAATATATAACTGGAACCAAAGTAACCTTAAGGTCGACCATCCTTAGATGTGGTGCACGAGATTTAAAACATGTTATATGGTAGTTAGAAGGCTACAAAGCTTAGTTGTAATTCAATATTCAAATCAGAAGAAAACAATATGGAATCAATTAAAAGGAATGTCAAAACAAACCATCCACTTCTTTTCCATAAAACCTCACGAAGCAACCATAATACCCCAGCATCCTTATAAAAAAAACTATAAAGATTTCAAGAATGTCAAGAGATCTAATCATGGAATTGAGATGCCCTCGACGAGCTTTTGCATGCATGTGTTAGCTCAAAAGAATCGGTCTCTCTCTCTCTCTCTCTCTCTCTCTCTCTCTCTCTCTAATCATGTCGAGAAGTAGGTCACGACAGCGGCTATAGGTCATATCTTGTATGCCGCATCCAAAGGTGGAATTATTGAAGAGATCAGAACGTGTTTCTTTTTTTTTTAATTACGATTCCAACTCGACAGCTTCAGAAACGTCAAAGCCGACTGGCTTTAACAATTCCCGAGTATGGTAAGGCGGAAGAACAGTGCACAAGAGGACGTCTGGCAGATGGGTTTGATCAATGTACATGTGATCAGAGAAGGTTATATTAATTAACGTAAATCCACAGATGAACTCTCCAATAATCTCCTAGTTAGGCAGGTCCATCCAAATCGAATGTCGGTCTTCCGTCATTATAAAGCTTTTCCAAATTAGTTTGACCACGAACGATGGCGCCATCGTCTTTGACGATGGCAACGTTATAACGGCCAGCTCATTCTATTCCATCGAAGTAATATGCACTTCTAAATTTCGCCAGCCAGTAAACTTGCACTGAATGATTGATGTTTTAACCCGAGTTCCAATTACTACATAATGTATACTTGGTATGGGTGGCGTGTTTCAGACTCATTAATGAGTAGGAGTGTGCAAAAGAATCAAGACCCACCCGGACCGCCCAGAACCGGACCTGAACCGCCCGAAACCGGTGGTTCTTGAGGGAACCGGTCCGGTTCCCAGTTCCAATTTATGGAAACTAGTGGGTACCGGTCCGATTCCCGATTCCATGGGCGAATCCATTCACCCATCCACTCAAACGAACCAACTATTTTAAAATAATATATTGATTTTTAATATTAATCTTTAGTGAGCTAAAGAGTTTTAGATATCAATAATTAATATAAGTTTTTCTCCTAACGAGAGAAGGCATATAAATATTATGTATTAGTACCAAGGCGTTGGGCCCACTTGTAAATAATAAGCCGAAAAAATGAATTTAAAAAGAAAACTTACTATATTTATGAAAATTTGCTTACGAAAGGTGGTGCTAGTTCTACACTTTCTTTGATTAAAAACACCCTCTTTTTTTCCTCTTGGTTTGTCTTTGAAATAAGGAGAATACTCTAGCTTCATGACGTTGACATTGCACTCCAAGTCCTATGGCATCACCACCCCGACTAGGGGTGTGCAAAAGAACCGGGACCCGCCCAGACCACCCGGAACCAGTGGTTCTTGAGGGAACCAATCCAGCTCCTGGTTCCATGGACAGTCCGTTGGTCCGTCCCTTTCACTATCTCTCTATTCGGCCCTCCAATGTCAATTTTCCGGCATCATCGCCCTCGACAACAAGTTAGCAATAGATTCATGTTGAAGGATTTGTCCAACAAGATCCACAACAAGATCTCTAAGACCAGTTCCATGGATCCACCCGGGAACTGGACCGGATCGGCGGTCCGGTTCCCGAGTGAATCCATGCAACTAACGGATGGATCCCGATTCCAATTTTTCAGAACCAGTTCTTAATGGGCGGTTCCTGATTCTAGGTTAGGAATCGCCCACCCAGACCATGCACACCCCTATTAATGAGTCATTTATTATTGAGTATTTAAATTTCTTTTTCATTATTTTCTTCACAGATTAGATGCTCATATGCTAGTAAGGCACTAGATGGAAAACTATCCAATATTGTGTCCGAGCTACATATCGTCGGTTCGATAGAGAACTACCTCTTGATAATCGAAATTCCCATTTATAATTTGTGTAGTCTTATTTTATGCGTTTGACTGTACATTGCACACATGAGAAAATGTTCAAACAAATATTTGATAGGTGACGCAGATGGCGCTTTCCCATGGACTCAAACTTTTGACGCAAATAGTTTCTTCGTAGGCCAAGCATTTTTTATTTTTTTTCGTGGGACACAGGTACGAGCGCAGCTGGCACAACAACTCGGCTCACACTTCAATTGGAGTTCCCCAGGGCAAAATGAAACTCACAAATATCGGTTTCTAAGTCAAACGGATGGAAACGCCCCTGCCCTTAAATCAACGCGAGGGTGAGTCCAGCCATCATTTACTCCTTCCAATTATTATTTTTTCGCTACTATTCATTTAATATCACATTCTTCATTATCGAATTCCACCGCCCTTTTGAATCATCAGAATATTTAAATTTATTTCTCCCCGTTGAATAGAAAATATAGCAATTTCTCTTAGATTTATTAGTCCAAGTAGAAGACTAATATCATAATATTTATTATCGAATTCCACCAACAGAAGATTGTATTATAACTCTCACTTTACTTTCCAAAATGGCTATTCTTCATTTCTCAATCAATTGGTGGACATACAACCCCATTGTCAGCCCAATCTCCATTTCACCTCAAAGGTAGACAACAAGAAAATTGTCCAGAAAAATCATAAACTATTGCACTTTTGCCAATTTAGTCATAAACTTTTCAATTTTATTAATTAAATCTTAAACCCTTTTATTTATTGCTAATTGAATCAATCTAGCTAATTTTGGCCTAAAATTACCAATATGAACATCGACGATGCAACATAGAATTATAGGTGCTGATATTGATAATTTTTAATAATTTTTAATAATTTTAAAATTTTTATTATTTATTCTAATTTTCTCTCTCTTTTTCTTCTTTGCTTCTTCTTCTTCTTTTTGCTAGTAATTGGCCATCGAAGGCTAGCCACCGGCCATGCTAGGTCAACTGGCTTGGCCTACTACTGACAAGGCACGACTGGGAGAGGTCGATCCAACAAGGGTTAGCCTCACCCAAGCTAGATTAGCGAGACTGGCCCTCACCCAGGCCAAGGTGGCCTCACTGAGCATTAGCCAAGCAAAGGCAATGCCAAGTGAGGGCCAGCCTCACCTAGGTGGGCAATAAGGGTGTCAATGGGTCGGGTCGGGTCGGGTGGGGTCGGGTCGTGTTGTTACCCGACCCGACCCGAAACACAATGGTCACACACTGTGACCTGACCCGAATCGACCCGAAACACATTAGATCGTCTAATGTGTTTCGGGTGGGTTCGGGTCGGGTTGCTGGGTTTTCCACCTTTTTTTTTTCCTAGGGTTGGTTAATTCCTTTTAAAAGTAAGCCATCACTGTACCATATCTGATTCCTACATGTAAAATGTAAGAGTACACAGAGAACAATCTATGATTCTTTGTATTCACTAGATCACTGGAATGAATGGGAAAAGAATGGTAGCAAAAGGAATGCATCATCTATCTAGGTTTCTTGTTAGATATGATGGAGACTCAGTACACCCAGATGAGGATGCCAATAAACGGCATAGGTACTCACAAAAAGAGCGAAGCAATTTATGTTGCTCAGACCAATCTAACCATGGAGTGTGGACAATCCACCATAATATTTTGAGACATAGAAATGTGAAAACTGAAATGATTTTCTTTCACCAAAATGCTTATTTCTCCTCATAATCACCGGAGCTTTGCTTGCTAGATTGCATCTCAATTAGCTGCTGCTGTTCCTCAATCTCTTCAGCTGTTACTTGTTTCTCAGGCTTAGGTTTGCTTGTAGACAGAATCAGAGTAAACATTGCTGAGGAAGTTCCCACTGGTGTAGCTTATGCTGTCACATGAACTGAAATTTATGAAGGGTTTGGTTTTAGATTGTGTAAGCTGAAGGGAAAGAGGAAAACAGAAGTGGATACTGCAGGAATGTGAAGATAAAAGAAAAGTCAAGGGCTAGCACACCATTAATGCGAAGCTCTGCCTGGGGAACCAAGAGATAGAAGTGAAATTTTTGCCAGAAGGATTGCTCTTTCTGTTGTTTTTTTTGCTGATGATTTGTAGATATAAAAAGAGTGCGAGACGGGCCTTAGTTTTACCTACTGATTTAAAGACTGAATGACTGATGTTAGAATTTCATATGGAAAAGATTCTTAGCAGAAGATGACATATATGTTTAAAGTTGAAGGGCACTCTTTTGATCATCAACAATGAGTGCAGAATTTAGGAGGCAAGATATACTTTTCCCTTCAAGAAAAACTAATTGCCATCGCAAAATGGAGCAGAGGAGCAAGAAAAGCCAAGTAACATATCTATTTACTAATCCCATGATCAATATCAGCCATTTAGAAACATAATTCGCTGTCGACTTGCACCTGACAAAAGAGAATCAATAAATCTAAAGACAAGCAACATCCGGTAATGTATAAATCTGAGGCAAACATGTATGACACATCATGAGGGACTCGTACACCCAACAAGAGACAGCCAAACGATCATCGAAATACTAACACACCGGGCTACTACGGTTCAGGAATTTAATCGAGCAGCCGGTAGGCATCAAAGTCTTGAGCCCATATCCGACAACGATGCAGCGATTTGCAACCAAACATATCACAACATCATTAAAAAAAAAAAAGGCTCAACTCACTCACCCACCCACCAAATTTCTAATGGGAAACACTAACCCAGGTTTATCCTTCGAAACACGCACAAAAATTCTAATGAACGGGAATTGTGTACAGCAGCGCAAGCTGAAATCCACAATTTCCTTCGTTTCTTTCTCTTCTGAACTTCAGCAAACACATAAAAAGCACAAATCCACACATTCCATCTCAATGACCAACAGCGGCACAAACGAAACCCCTAAAAACCCCTACATCCCTGACCCCCAGATGCGCGTGCCCGGAGCTCGCAACGAGCACGAACCCGAATCTCACTGGCAACTACAGCTCACCTCGACAACGACGATGGCTAATCGGAGACCAACGATCGGGCGCAGGGCTTGGGAGGATTTCTAGGTCAGCCCCAAGAGCGAATCCAGATAGGCGGGAGAGAGATTGAGCTCCTTCCAGTTCCTCCCAAGTCCCAACAGCTGTGCCTACGCCCAGACAAACGGAGGGCGGAGGCGCGTCGATCGGAGGGCAGCAGCAGTCGTCGGAGAAGAAGCTGAAGGGGAGGGGTTTTCACTTTTCTGCGATATGTTTGACTCTGTGTTTGGTTGGCTTGTTTGGATGTTAATGTGTTTTAGGTCGAACAATGTTCCAACCCTAACCCGACCCGAAACACATTTCATTGCTTGTTTTATATTTGTTACTCGAACACTATCAAGACCCGAAACATATATTATACTTGTTTCGTGTTCGGGTCGGGTCGAGTCGGGTCGGGCTTTTTTGACACCCCTAGTGGGCAAGTCCTGGCGAGGCCGACTCTCGCCCAAGCCAAGGTGGCCTCACCGGGCATTGCTTAGGCTCGGCTGACACTTGATAAGGCCGCCCTAGCCTGGGTGAAGGCCAGCCTCTCCTAGCCTGGGTGAGGTCGACCTCACCTACCTTGGGTGAGGCCAACCCTTGTCAAGGCTTGCCCGACTACACCTCGCTTGTAACTAGCGAGGCCAGTCGGCCTAGCAAAAGGAGGAAGAAGAAGCAAAAAAAAGGAGAGAGAGAGAGAGAGAAAGAGAACAAAAAATAAAATAATAATAAATTTAAAATATTATTAAAATTTTTCTAGTCAGTACTAACAGTCTTACATGGTATTGCAGGCTTCTAAATCAGTGCTTTCTTACTAGAATTGGTTAGATAGATTTAATTGATAAGAAGTGAAAATGCTTATTACTCAATTAACAAAAGTGAAAGATTTAGGACTGAATTGATAAAAGTGTAATAGGTTTAGGGTTTTTTGGACAATTTTCCCTACAAACAACATCGTCCTTCTTGTAAGTGGCCAGAAGACTAGTTACTAGTAAGAGAAATCATGTAGAGATATGACTTTAGACAATGCTACAGAAATTTTCAATTGGGACGAGGGGCATAAGAAAAAGTGTGTTTACCTCGAGCATCTACTGATATAAGAGCTATGCAAGATGCATGTGTTATGGTCTTGAGATTTTCTATGACGAAATGGTCGTGTTTGATTCAAGAAGATTGTCCAAAATCGTCTAGGGTTTCTGGAACATTCTTAGGGAATGGCAATATAGTAATTATCTCGAATTTTAGAGCATTCTTGGCATAAATGCCAGTAGTTGAGAGTTGGGGAAATGTGGTTTCATCCACTAGATCAAATGTCAATCAACCGTAGTAATGGGGGACTTCTTATATAAATAGGGGAACTCTCTATCCTTCATTTATATCTATCTAAATATTTTAGCTATATTTCTCTCCCACAGCTTCTATTTCTAGACTTTCTCTTAATTTGGGTGGGCAAGTAAGCGGGTTATTTATGTTAAAACTCCATCGTATAACATAAGCAAACAAAAGTCCCCTGTGAACAATTTGAGTGAAAGTAGCAACAGTAGACAAGAACTAGAAAACATACTAATTAGGATGCACGAGAAGGATAGCACAACAAAGACAGTTGATAATACAAGATGATACAGAGCATTCTAATTTCATTTACTATCGATTAAGCAACAGCCAACCTGATTTTCAAGAGACATGATTGTCCAAATTTTTCCTTAATGACATTCTATTGTGTTCTTCTTCTTCTTCTTTTTATTTTTTTATTTATTTTTGGGTTTTGCAGTGTTCGGTACCATTGTCACCCATGATAATATTTCATTTCATCTTGGCCATATAACTCATTTAACTAACTAGAGAAAATTTGCCCCTCTTGTGACCCAAAAATCATATCACGGGATGAATTGGTGGTAATTCGGCTGAATAGAAAGTATCTTATAGCCATTGTTTCTTTTACTATAACCTATATTTGTTATTGCGAAGAGAAGCACGCTTATCGTAATAGTAAAACAAGGGAAAATGGGGATAAAGATGAAGAAGCTATCAAACCAGTCTTTCAAGAGTTGCTAAATTCTCACAACTTCATGCATGCAAATTCTTTCACAGGCCAACAAATGCAACTTAAAACGAAAGGAATTTGTTCGAGTGACCCGGGCTCTTGTTAATTAACTATGATAAAAGAAGTATTACAATGTTCAATGCGTTAACTTTCTATGAATTGTGCAATCTGTATTTTGAAAATTTAAACTATCAATTTTATGTTTAACAAATGCCTTCGGGCACCCATTGATAAGGCCAAAACCAAAAGCATTTCGAAATCACATATCTCTAACAACAATATCTGCATACCCGTCGATGCCGGAGAAAGCTAGTCTTTCTGACAATCTCAAGATTCACTTGCTACATCATGTACAAAGACAAAGTATCAGAAGCCACTCTAAGTTCAAGACATCTGCCATCAAATGAATTTGATCATTGGTACTCAATCTGTTAGTCAAATCCCAAACTCCTAAGTTCCTAACCACTTTGTCCTATCACCTGATATCATCATCACGATTTACCAACCCATAGCATCTGAATCGAATCCATTTCACCGTTCACCAGGCTTTCAAAAAGCGGTCCCCTACAATGCAACAAAATATTGCCAGTTCCAAGTAGTCGAATCAAGATGACCAAATCCAATGCACAATCATGGATCATGGCTAGATACTTTCCCCTCTTCTAGCAATGATATCTCTATAGGATAAATGAGGGTCAGTTCACCAAACATTCACTCAAGCCGTGAGTGGGAAGAACCTAAGAAGTGTCGACACGCCCTGGATGAGCAAAGTCTTGGCCTTCAACACTTCTTGCACGACGAGAACCGTACCCGAGACCAGATAATCCTTCGCCCTACCCTCAATCATCTTCAAAATCATTGGCTGGAGCATTTTCAAGTCCACTTTCCACTTTAAAGTCGAGCACACAGTGTCGAGCATGCATACTGCAATAGTATGAAACAATTAAGACAGAGGATAAACTGAAAATGAACATAACTGTCGCTCAAAAAGAGACAACAGATCCAAAATGATTCGATCAAGGTCGTAAGGACAAGCGGCAGTGCTTGATTTAGAGGCTAAACGTGATTTTCTGGGGAAAAAGGGCCGTGGCCACAGGCCGCTGAATTCTAATGAACCGAATTAACCAAAATACCCAGGACATTCGAACGATCACCCTTTTCACCTCGTCAAGAGCTGCTGTCTCCATTGGCCCCATTTTTTTTTTTTTTTTATGCCGATGATCCGACCGAACTCACTTTACGGGAGCACAACATTGACTATATCTCGGAGGATACTAGCCCCGTAACCCACCAGTCAGGACCCCCCGCTTAAGTCATGGAACTACTCGAGAGTTGTCGCGGACTTTGGAAGTCGAACCCCCAACCTGGTAGTCAAGGGGCCAGGCCTCAACTAGCGCAGCCATGCATGGGTGGGTTCTCCATTGGCCCCATTTGTTGCTGCTAGGTCCAAGACAGCGATCTTGTCTTCACTTTCACAATTCGAATGCCTTCGCCGCCAACTTTGATTGTGTCTGTGTAAGAATATGGTGGGAGAGAGAGCGGCCGGTGAAGAGAGAGAGAGAGAGAGAGAGAGAGAGAGAGAGAGAGAGAGAGAGAGAGCATGTAGAGAGAAGAGAGAGAAGAGTTTTCAAAATAGTCTAACATTGGACCTACTTTGGACATGTGTCGCAACCTCATGGCCTTCTTATTTGTTGTGTTGGCACACAAAACATATCCACTATTTTCTCCCTACAAACAACAAACTCCCGATTATTGAGGCACTCTGGCACACTAATATATGACCTTACTTTAACTGCATTTCTAGTTTCAAGATCAAATGAGCAAGACACCCCTTAAGGAACTCAGTTAAGAAAGTTTTTCAAACAAAGTAAAACTAGGATATCAAAAAGATTTCGCTAACCTGCTTTAGAATTGGGATGACATAGATTTCCCTCATCTTTCTCTGACTTCAATCACCTTCGAGGTGTCACCTTGACCATCCAATTGCTGCTTCTTGCACTTTCTGTCAGTTGCAGTTTATGAATGAAATCAAATATGAGCATATTAAAGGAAAACCAAATTGCCCATATTTCTATGCAAATCAAAGAAGGTTTTAGCAATGTTTATTACATGATAAGAGACACAGAAGAGGAATGTGGTTTCCGACCAACGACTTCTTGCATTGTTTCTTGGGGGATACTTTCTCCGAGGAGAATGCTTCTTGCCAATTTTATCCTCAAATATCCCCCCTCAATGGTCCCTCCTATTGGAATAATTAAATATTGAACCACGCCTTCGTCTAGTAGTTTAATTTTTTTGAACAATCTGCAGCAATCCTATCAAATCTCACATGATATCAAAACTAGAGTTCCCAAGTTCAAATCTTTACATGCCCCATTTGCATCACAAATTAAATATGTCCATGCTTAGTTTTAGGCAAAAAAAAAAAAAAAAAAAAACCCCAATTAAGCATGAGGGGGAGTGTTAGAGTAATTATTAAACCATGCCTTCATCTAACAATTTAAGATTTTAGAATAAATTGTAGTAATTCAACAAAATCTCACATGATATCAGAGCTTAAGGTCTTAAGAATATATCTTTTTAGGTCCCATTTGCATTCCCAATTAAATATGTCCAAGCTTAACACAAGGTAAAAAGACCAGACTAAGTGTAAGGGAAAGTGTTGGAATAATTAAATATTAAATCATACCATTGTCTGACAGCTTAAGCCTTTAAAATAGTTGGCGGCAATCCTACAAAATATCACACCTCCTACCTGTGAAATAATTAAATATTAAATAATGCATTGGTTTAACAGCTTAAACTTTTAAACCTTTAAAACAATTGGTGGCAGTCCCACTAAATCTCACAGCTCCTACCGATGGTAAGAAGATAATGACTTCAAGTATGGTATACACTATTGTCAAATCTAGCTTAGATGACCTACAGGTCATAGTGAAGCAAAGCTTAGCATCATAGTGAGCAATATGAATAACATAATAAAGGATAGAAAAAGTGCCTCCATGACATGCCGAGGGACCAGATCAACAAGCGATCTCATAGAACATACCGCTATAGACCCATGTAGGGAGTAAACCATCAAGGCAACCCTTGAAATATTAAAGTAGAAAAGGACTCCAAGAATAGTTGGCAGCCCTCTTCTTCATGTCCAGCAACAAGAGACGCAAAGCATTCTGGAGGGTAAAACGAATGTGAGACATCAGTAAGAGGTTCTGGCAGCAGAACAAGAAGAGAGGGAGGAGAGGAGAAAGCGAGCTGAGTATAGTGGAGGCGAGGGGGTGGGCAAGGTGGACAAGCCGTGCAATTCATGATCTGTGTATGTTATACCTATTTTATAAACTATGCATGTGCTATGTGCAAGTTGCGAAACCATATTTCTTCATTCACATGTCTCCATCCCAACACCGGAGAAGGTGGGGAATCCCCACCCCTTTTTTCTCAAGCGAGAAGGGTGGCTACTAGAGTAACTTCAGTGATCTAGATTTCTACCTTGAAGATTCTGCTTCGTTGATTGCGTTAATGATAGAGTGATGATTTAGCAAAAAGAGAACACCGATGACTCCGAATCAAGAGGGAGAGAGGGACAAGGGCCGTACTTGGTTTAAGCTGTGGATTGGGCTTGAACTCTTGGGTCCAGTGCGAAGCTTGGATCGGGCTTAGAAGTTCATCCAATTCTGCACAACGAATGGGGTCGCAGGTTGGGCTAGTTTGAACGAATTTTAATAACCCGAATTATGTTTTATTCAATGCAAACATGCTACCCCTAAACATAATTGTATCTAATATATAATTGCAAGGAAATGCAATAAAAAATGCGAATGCAAGACTATGTAGAATCATCATTTTTGTTTAGAGGTCAAACCCCATTGTCATTGATGAATTCGAATTGTAATTTTCTTACCAAATTTATGAAAAATCTTTAGGTGAAAATTTATGTGTCGACAATAAGAAGATAACTAAAGAAAGTGATTTTTTTATAAAAATTTGTGGGAGGCATTATTGCATATTATTTTGTCCTTGGAAAAATGGATAATGCTCGCTCAGTAACACAAAACCATCTTAGATGCTTTAATGTGGTGTGTGTATGTATGTGATTCTCTCTCTCTCTCTCTCTCTCTCTCTCTCTCTCTCTCTCTCTCTCTCTCTCTCTCTCTCTCTATATATATATATATATATATATATATATATATATATATATATATATTGCTAAACGACTAAGCCAAGCCGGTGCTTGAGATCGCATGGATGCTACAATTAAAACTATTCAAATGGGCAAGTATAGACGGCCACGCCTAGTATGAAATCTTTAAAATATATATATATATATTCAGACGCTGTGATGGTTTGAAGGCGTTTTTTCACATGAAATGCTCGGGCCGAGCCTCCGCTAAAGTTGCGGGCATCGAATATTCTCGTGTAAGCAGTAGTGCAGAGTCCAAGTCTGCCTATTGACCTTCGGGCCAAGTGAAACGCCTCTATATAATTGACCTCTACTCCCGCTTACGATATACATCAACTAATCCCTTTAGGTCTTTATTGTAGTTGATTATACCGGCTATAAGTAAAGTCAGGAAAAAACGAAGATGCTCCATACGAAGAAAGGGATAATTTATCCATGAAAGGGGGGATAAGGTGTAACGAAGCGTGCACTCCGCCACCAATGCCTCTGCACTCGGGTCATGTGGCGGGATTTTCTCTTCAAAGTCTTGGAATTATGGAATTGAACTTCTATTTAAGGCCGAGCACGGCAAATAAAAATCAGTATTTATGCAGCTTCAAAATTGAATCGTACTTATCCTGTTGGAACTAAGATGAAACTTTTTAAGGATATGCATAAGTTTGAACTCAATGATAAGAATGTGTTCTTATATTCTCAATTTAGAAATCAAAGTTTTGTGGGTCGAAATCCGCCCTAGGAAACTCAAATTTCGATTGGATTACGGTGTTTAGTGGCCGTGCTAATACTTCTCCGGTTTGTTGGCTAATTACGATCAGGCCTTAGGATTATTAAAAGAAAAAAAAATGCAGCCTTTACGGAGTCACTTTGCTAGAAATATTTCATGATATAATTTTAAAAGTCAACATAAAAGCATTCTGTTTCGTGATTTGTTACCTGTGCACGAGGGCTTATACGATATTATTTACTAATAGGAAATGCGTTGGCAACAGCATCGTTAGGAGAAATATCATTATTTTCTATCTCCGTCGAAAGAAATCTTTTTTAAAAAAACTGACGATATGGGAATTAGGATAAAGCGCCATTTTCAGCATGGGAAAGCACCTAGATTCAATGTCCTCAGTACCATCACCATCTAGAGACCATAACAATACCAAAAGATTAAGACTTTAGTTAGCATGTATGCGGGCAGCTCCATCCCAAATAAACCTGTGAAACAGACGTGTTTGGTCGAAAATGGCCTAATTCAAATTGACTTATTTATCGTTGTTTAGTGGACAGAGAAGTTTGCGAGTGCCTTCACGTCATCATTGCGAAAAAGGGGGAAAATTGTCCAAAAAATCCTAAACCTATTGCATTTTTGCCAATTCAATCATAAACCTTTTAATTTTGCAAATTGAGTCCTAAACATTTTCACTTCTTGTCAATTCAGTCAATCTAGCCAATTTTGGCCGGAAAATACTGACGTGGACGCCGGTGGTGTCACATAGGACTATCGATGCGACATGGACAATTTTTATCAATATTTTAATATTTTTTGAATTTTTATTATTTTTTCTATTTTTTCCCTTTTTTTTTTTTTTTTTTTCTTTTTGGCTTTCTCTTTTGCCTTTTCTAGTGGCCGGCCACCGGCCATAGCCAGCCGGCTAGCCTCACCGCCACAAGCGAGGCTCGGCCAAGCGAGGGCAGCCCTCACCCAAGCGCGACCCAACAAGGGCCGCCTAGGCAAGGCCACCCTGGCCTGGGTGAGGACCGGCCTAGCCAGATTTGGCAAGGGGAGCCCTCACCGAGGCTTGCCCAAACCAAATCTGATGAGGCCAGCCCTCGCCCCTAGCCAAGCTCAAGCGGCTTGGAGGTGTTGGTCGAAGACGATGAACGACAGGAACGAAGACGATGAACAACAGTAGGGCGAAGAGGTAAGGCGAGAGGCACATCTTCCTCAATGGAGAAGACGAAAACGACGACAACGGCGGCGGCACCGACACCGGAGGAGAGAGAGGTGATTTCAGTGAGGTGGGTGGCGTCAATCGGCCAAGGGCAAGGGTGAGCCCCAATGAGGGCTCCCCTTGCCAGATCTGGCGATGCCAGCTCTCGCCCAGGCGACCCGTGCCGAGTCGCACCTAGGGCTGCCCTCGCCGAAGCTCCTCCTCGCCCGGTCGGGCCTCACCAGTGGCAGACAAGGCCAGCCAACTGGCTGTGGCCGGTGGTCGGTGGCCAGCCGTCGCCTGTGGCCGATGGCCGGCCTCAAGAAAAGGCAAAAGAAAAAGCCAAAAGAAAAAAAGAAAAAATTAAAAAGAAACAAAAAGAAATAATAAAAATTCAAAAAAATTCAAAAAATATTAAAATATTATTAAAAATTATTATTAAAAATTGTCCACGTCAACATTTTTCGGCCAAAATTGGCCAAATCAACTGAATTGGTAAAAAGTAAAAATGTTTAGAACTTAATTGGCAAAGTTAAAAGGTTTATAACTGCATTGGCAAAAGTGTAATAGGTTTAGGACTTTTTGGACAATTCTCCGCAAAAAAAAGAGGTATAGTAATGTTTGGTATCATTGCCGTTCTTATTTAAGTACATGCTCTATTTTTGTCATACCAAAACTACTCGATATGCCAAAGAAATGCTACTGTTGCACCTAAAGTTCTCTCTAAAATGTGGCTAAAATGTCTGAGGATCACAGTTTCGTAGTCCTCTAGACACAACTGCACATGAAACCTCCTCATGGTCGTTCTTCATTAGACTGGCAATTCTTTTTCCGTTTTTGAAGCTTATGACTTTGATGGTGCCATCTATTTCTCTCAAGGTGATAATTCAATTTTTCGTTTTTTTTTTCCTAGTTTTTTTTTTTTTTTTATGTTTCTGGGTAATATGGTAATTGAATGTACAAGTCGTTTCCAAGGTCAAATGGCACTGAAAACAAGAACCTTAAAAATCTTCAAACTTGAGCATTAAAGCCCAATTACAGTTCCTCTTTTCCTCGTCCCCTTGTACTCTAATGATAGGATATACAGGTGGACAAAAGATTAAAGCCGCTTATTGAGAGATTTAATTACACGAGTGACCTTTTAAATGTACCTAATTTTGCAAATATTATTTACATACCTCTAAACGAAACATGTAAACTCCTTCTACAATTTTGATTGGGGCTCAAGTGATGATCGATGTTGGTTTAAATGTTTTGGATGAATGCGAGAATTCAGAATTCAGGGATGGACGTTTTTTTCGAAGAAAATGGCATAAATGTAATGCAAGGATAATAGATATGAATGTGCAAATTAGTCTGCAAAGTTAAAATAGAGATACGTAAGTTGTCATTGAATAAAACGTGAAGTATGTTGGTTGAATATCTCCTATTCATAATCACATTGCACCGAGGCATGCTTCCTTTTCTGTTTGTTTTTCTTAACCAACAACTATCGGTTCATCGCCAAAAAAATTGATAACATTCCGCTAGAAACATGCGATATATAGAAGAAAAGCGAAAGCACTGCTTATTCCATTTTGGTTTTGGCTATTCACCAGCGCACAATGCTTCCTTATCTCGCCCGCCAGCCCAGTCTTCACGTCGACCCGGCCCATCTTCTCCATTGCCAAGGCAAATTGAGCGTAGAAGTTGTCAAGTGACCCTTGAAGGACTTGTGTGATGAAGAGCTTGGTAGCAGGACTCGTAGTGATAGCAGAATCCGATTGAAACAGGCCTCTCCTCTTGAGCACAAGTCTCTAATAGCTGAGGTCAAAGGTTTTATGGCTGCCCGGATCCATCTCCACGATGGTATCGTCACTCAGGCTCCTGCACTTCTTGGCCTTGAGATTCGCCGCGTACCCGCTTTCCAAGGACGGGTCTTGATCCTCCACGCCAGTGAAGTTGTATAGGCGGTTCCGTAAAGACGAGCAGTGAGATGCACCAATCGTGTGAGCTCCTATTTCAGAACGAGTCACATCAGCCACTACTGATTTAGCACATGACCAGCTTAGTCACGTAATGAATATACAGTTCGATGTCTCTCGATACTAATGGTTCAACTCATCAACTGATATCCTATTATTCTTATAGGTGGGTGACATATGGCCTCGCCGGACCATAAAACTAAGCCTTTAAGATCGAGTCCTTTATTGGCGGAAAATGTTTGGAGAGCGTTGAGTTTGCTGGATGGAGAAGGGATGTCGCTCAGTGCTTCCGATGCCCTTGAAATCACTCCATCTCTTCTTACTGTAGGAACTCTCCAAAATGGACCTCCCTATAGTTTCATGCACATCAGATACAGTTTTAATTCCCCACTCAATCTCAATGCTTTTTTCGCTTGCAAATCTATACTCATTCCATCATCAGTGGAGAAAACAGTTTTCACGTAGTGTTAAGATCTAGTCGCACTTGAACAATGGATAACTGCTTTCGTGGAAATAATCTTTGTGCTGTTGTCCTCATAGCGGCCACTATTGCATCTCTTGCGGCCAAGGCTATGATGTCTGCGCAAGAGACAATCCTGGGGAATTCAGCTTCGACAAGGCTCTTCACTCGATCGATGAAGTCAAAGCCTTTCATAGTGAAGTTTGGAGGAGAATCTCTCTCTGCTGGGTTGCTTCAACTAGAGTTCAAGAGCACAGAAGCATCACAACCCTGACGGTGATCAACAAATGACGAGCTCAAATTTCTCAAAGCTAGCATGAGATTAAGAAGATACTAGTACTCTTGAAATGGAGATATGCAGTAATGATTCCTCCAAATTTCTCAAGTTTACTGTAAGATATTAACGTGCACTGATGCAAGCTACATGGGAGAGAAAGTAAAAACCCCGACGAAGCAATCATGAAAGTGCATCCTCAGCAGAGCGGCTGCCAAAGAATGAGCATTGCGGATGTGATCTTCGACAACTCTCTCACAATTTTTTCAGCTTCTGGGCAGCTCTTAGAATAATAACCCATCTCAAGTTGAGCTTGAGTTGAGACAGCAGCATTCCCTAGAAAACCCAAAACAATGCCCATGCCCAAACCAAACAGTCTTCCCATTTTGCTTCAATACAAATCCTTCTCCTTAAGCAAAACTTACTAGATTAAACGTGTTTTATTTGGATTTAACTCAAAAGTGCTTTGGTTTGGGATCTAGATGACAAAGTGAAGAAGAAGCCGTGTATGGTCGTATATATTATAGTGTTGGATATGCCATTAAGAACCTCAATGATGCAGACGGTCTCATGATTAACCAATACATGCGATGAGTTGTACACTGCTTTATGATACGTTCACTTTCAGTAAATTTCAAGCAATTAAAAGAATTGACTACTTGGCCCTCCAGAGTGGTTGGGGCTGAATCAACAGCAGAGAAAGTAAGTGTATTTCGTTGAGATTATTTTTTCTTGGAAAGGTAATCCATAAGGATGGAAGAGAGAAAAATATTATATACAATGAGAATATTAGAACGTAACGGTTTTGCCATGCCTCATTGAAGTTGGAGCCATGATGCTCGACCAAATTCATTCGTATTTCCTTCAAATGAAGTAAATTGGATCATACAACAAAGGATAAACATTTCATATACGCCATCTCCATGCTTTCATCACAAACCATTTCATGATTTCCTTCTCCAAATCAACACCCAAAGGACCAAGTATAACAAATAAGCTAGAAAGGGGAAATAACATAATAACCTATGCAAAATTTAAGGAAGGTTAATATCGCATCGTCATTATATAAACCATCCTTTGATCATTTGCGTGTTGGACACACAACTAGCACTTATAAATTTTATCGATCCTGCGTTCTCAATTGCAAATTCATATGTATACCCAATTTGCGTTGGTCCGGTCTTCTTCAGTAGGTGGATCTGATTCCGGAGTTAAGTGGATGTTCAGTCAGCGAATATTAAAATACTGACTTCCTAATCCCGTGTCCTGAAAGCTTAAATTTTGAAAGAATGATAGATTTCTGTTATTGTAGTTCAATATTTTTATATGCTTAAGTGGCCTTGAAATAGATCGTCAAGAAGAGAGTAAAACCAGTCAAAGGCAATTTCGTGTTGTATAAACGGAAGATTAAGGGATGTTAGTCAGAACACGTTTCTAATTAATCATTCCCAACTTGCCCAGAAAGTAACTACTTTGCCTGTACTTTCGTTCTTTATCATCATGAGAGACTCTCTCTGGCTGAGAGTTTTCTTTAGGTTCTCCTCCTTTTCCTCAGCTTTTTGCTTTCCGATGGATGAACATCGTCCTGCCGACACTATTAGCTTTTGTTCATGGATTCCGCCGCCTCGGTATACCAATTTAGTAGACTCGTTTTAGTATTTATATGTATTATTCGACTTTTGATTTGCGTTGAGCGAGTGAAATGATTTGTGGTGCCTATTATTGATGCGCTGGGGAGGCTAATTTAATAATGTAAGGAATATGCAATGAACATGTGCTTATAATATGTCAATAGTCACATGCTTTGTCCTTACGCCAATTATTGTCGTTTTATTCATCCCGACGAATAGTAAAGCAACAGCATCTTGACCACTACCTTTCCTCGACGGACATTCCACCCTCCGCATCAATCAGAACAGGAAAAACTAAAGAATACCATACAACATGCAAAACCTTTGTAAATTCAAGGTGAGAGACAAACGACTCGATTGGTTAGTTAACCAAATAGCATTTCTTCCTAATCTCGCCCGAATTGCCGGTGAGAACGCCGATGTTCCCCATGTTCACCATGGACACGCCAAAGTCTTTGAAAAATGTCGATTTGCTCGTCAGCTGGAGCTGCACGTAGGCGTTGGTGGTGCTGTCGGTGAGCAGCGCGGCATCAGACTGGAAGAGGCCTCTCCTCTTGGAGACGAGGGTGTAGTAGTCCACGTCAAACTTCTTGGCGCTCCCCGGGTCCATCTCGACGATGGTGGTGGCGTCGTTCGGCTTGCACTTGGTCTTGAGCTGAGCGACATAGTTGGGGTCCATGGATGCGTCGGCATCGTTCTTGCCGGTGAAGTTGTACAGACGGTTCGTGAAGGAGGAACAATGCGACATTCCGAGGGTGTGTCCTCCTGAATAATCATCAATGCAACCACACCGTTAATTTCACTGTACTTGAATTAGGACTTCCAATAATGTTAGGTATATGTACTATGATTGGTCTCGTACCTGAGAGAACGGCAAGGTCTTTGACGCTGAGACCCTTCCCGGCAAAGGACGATTTAAGCGCAGAAATGCCGAAAGCAGGACCGGGCAAGTTGTTTAAGGCATCTTGGAGCTGAGACACTCTGCCATCCCTCCTTCCTGTGGGGACTTGCCAAAATGGACCGTTCATCTGAAACCAGAATCCAATTACAAGTTAAAGATATTTGACATTCCTACTCTATACCTTCATGGTAAAAACTGGAAAATTCCATATCCATTAGCTGTGTTATCCAACCAACAATTTAGAAAAATCATATCACATTTCATAAATTGACATCACTTGTTATTTAGGGGCGTGGACGCAAAGACCCGAGTAACACTCTGCAAACCACATGAACTAGTTGAGTCCAAGTTTTTGACCTATGCATATGACTTGCAATCTGATCAGTTTACGTTGTCAACAAGCTCATCAGGAAAAAAATTTGATAATCAATTCCATTCCAAATCATTGATAAAAATTGTTGATTTATCACAAAAATAGAATTTATGAAACAATTTTCATTGATGACCAGCATTATAGAAATCCCTAGCTAGAATACAACAGGAATCGAATCTTTAATTAATCAATTACCATGGAAACTGCATCACGAGCAACTAGAGCAAGAATATCAGCACAAGAGACAACACCAGGACATTTTTTTTCAAGGGCATCTTTGGCTGCGTCGATGACTTGGAATCCTCTCAGTGACAGGTTTGGAAACGCATCTTTCTCTGCTTGGTTAGAAGATGTTGAATTC
Organism: Eucalyptus paniculata subsp. matutina; assembly: GCA_017140255.1. NCBI lineage: Eukaryota > Viridiplantae > Streptophyta > Magnoliopsida > Myrtales > Myrtaceae > Eucalyptus > Eucalyptus paniculata. Next base: position 25,897,046 of record CM029445.1, read on the forward strand.
AGTAGCACAGAGCCATCACATCCCTGCAAGTAAACCCAAAAAAGAGAGGAAAAGAAAGGCAAAAAAAAAAAGGAACTTTAGAACTTAGTGAAGGTGCTTGCCTCTGCATGAATTTGTAATATGGTAAATTTGTCTCATTTCATGACATGAAGTTTCGAATCAGGAAAACGAGACATTTGACTGCGCAGAACATAGGTGTCCTCCAAAATCAAGTTTGATTATCCAGAGACGAATTGTTTTAAGGAACGCAAATGTGTCTACTAACATAAAACAGGTTATCTAATTAAGATAGATCTCTACACATCAACTAATTATAGCTACAACTTATTTCGCAACAAATTAATGATGTGGGGAGTGATGTGCATATGTTTGATTCAAAGAAACTACATGCAGTAATTGAGAAATTGATGGCAACGGGGTCACTCGAGTGGATTTAACCGCTAAAATAGAAGTACCCTGACGAAGCAGTCATGGAAATGCATCCTCAAGAGAGGAGCGGCAAGAGTGGGGGCTCGAGAAATGAAGCTCGCCGCCGCTTTCTTAACTATCTCCTCAGCCTGAGGGCACGTATTCTTGTAGAACCCTATTTTGAGGCCTTGAGCATTGGCGACGTCGAGAATAAAAGCGACGAGCGCGAGCTGGAAAACCAGGAGAGAGAGAAGCTTCTGAGCAGCCATTGGGATTGCTTTACAGTATCGCTAATCAGCTGGTGAATGGCAATGAAGATGTTGAGGATCACACGAGCCTTTTATAGATCAGCACAAGTCTATGAAATTGCTAAACAAGATAAGGGAAGAGAAAAAAAAAATAATATAGAGGAGACGAACTGTCATGGGGCCCCAACTGAGGATGAGTTGGTGTTCTATAATAGGCGGCGTGAATTACGAGAGTTGACCTTCTGGGGAGTCGTTCTTGTATTGTTCTTGAGTTTATTGAATTTTATTCCATTTCATGATTAAGTTCAAAACCAATTCCTGTAAGAAAGTAGGGGAAAATTACCAAAAAGAAAGTCATTAATTTATCCTAGGCAGTCAATATGGTCCTATTGAGGATTCTTAGCCTTATTAAAACATATTTACCGAGTGATTAGGTAAGACTATATTTCATTAAAAGCTAATGATCACTTGCTTATCATCCAGTATAATCTTGTCAAATTACTTAATATGACTAAGTTTGAAGAAAGATTTCAAACAGCCTTACTCACTCAAGCAGAGGTTGATAAAAATGATATGAGATCACACACTCTTGCAAACGCAAGTGTCAAGATCTAAATTATGCAGTCATCACTCACTTCAGAAAATGGATGGCTCACAAACAAAAGAAATTGAATCTGATTTGGATATTGTTAAAAAGTCCAACCCAAAATTGATTCCTTTAACTCTGCCTAGACTATGCATATAAAGTCTAAGAACGGAAGATGGGCAAAAGAAATTTGAGTCATTAGGCATAGAATAACTACAACCAAAGGTCCATATTAAAACTTCGTGCTCAAGGGACACTTTCAACATATATGATGGCACCACTCGTCGTATGCATGGCATAATATAATTTTTTCACATCAAACATATATAATACTAAAAGGACTAAATTCTATATCATTAGAAGCAAAGCAAGAACAGCATAATATTTACATAATATATAACTGGGACCAGAGTAACTTTAAGGTCGACCTTCCTTAGATGGGGTGCACGAGATTTAAAACATGTAATATGTTATTTAGAAGGCTATAAAGCTTAGTTGTAATTCAATATTCAAATCAGAAGAAAACAATATGGAATAAATTAAAAGGAATGGCAAAACAAACCATCCACTTCTTTTCCATAAAACCTCACGAAGCAACCATAACACCACAGCATCCTTATAAAAAAACTATAAAGATTTCAAGAATGTCAAGAGATCTAATCATGGAACTGAGATGCCCTCGACGAGCTTTTGCATGCATGTGTTAGCTCCAAGGAATCTCTCTCTGTCTAATTATGTCGAGAAGTAGGTCACGACGGCGGCTATAGGTCATATCTTATATGCGGCATCCAAAGGTGGAATTATTGAAGAGATCAGAACGTGTTTCTTTTTTTTATTACGATTCCAACTCGACAGCTTCAGAAACGTCAAAGTCCGACTGGCTTTAACAATTCCCGAATATGGTAAGGCGGAAGAATCGTGCGCGAGAGGACGTTTGGTAGATGGGTTTGATCAATGCACATGTGATCAAAGAAGGTTATATTAATTAACGTAAATCCACAGATGAACTCTCCAATAATTACCTAGTTAGGCAGGTCCATCCAAATCGAATGTCGGTCTTCCGTCTTTATAAAGCTTTTCCAAACTAGTTTGACCACGAACGATGGCGCCATCGTCTTTGACGATGGCAACTTTATAACAGCCAGCTCATTATATTCCATCGAAGTAATATGCACTTCTAAATTTCGCCAGCCAGAAAACTTGCATCGACTGATTGATGTTTTAACCAGAGTTCCAATTACTACATAACGTATACTTGGTATGGGTGGCGTATTTCAGACTCATTCAGTTATTATTGAGTATTTAAATTTCTTTTTCATTATTTTCTTCACAGATCAGATGCTCATATGCTAGTAAGGCACTAGATGGAAAACTATCCAATATTGTGTCCGAGCTACATATCGTCGGTTGGACAGAGAATTTGCCTCTTGATAATCGAAATTCCCATTTATAATTTGTGTAGTCTTATTTTATGCATTTGATTGTACATTGCACACATAAGAAAATGTTCAAACAAATATTTGATAGGTGACGCAGATGGCGCTTTCCCATAGACTCAAACTTTTGACACATAGTTTCTTCGTGGCCAAGCATTTTTTATTTTTTTTTCATGGGACACAGGTACGAGCGAGGCTGGCACAGCAACTCAGCTCACATTTCAATTGGAGTTCCCCAGGGCAAAATCAAACTCACAAATATCGGTTTCTAAGTCAAACGGATGGAAACGCCCCTGCCATTCAACGCGAGGGTGAGTCCAGCCATCATTTACTCCTTCCAAGTATTATTTTTTTTCGCTACTATTCATTTAATATCACATTCTTCATTATTGAATTCCACCGCCCTTTTGAATCATCAGAATATTTAAATTTATTTCTCCCCGTTGAATAGAGAATATAGCAATTTCTCTTAGATTTATTAGTCCAAGTAGAAGACTAATATCATAATCTTTATTATCGGATTCCACCAGCCAAAGATTGTATTATAAGTCTCACTTTACTTTATAAAATGGCTATTCTTCATTTCTCAATCAATTGGTGGACATACAACCCCATTGTCGGCCCAATCTCTGTTTCACCTCGAAGGTAGACAACAAGAAAATTGTCCAAAAAATCCTAAACCTATCATACTTTTGCTAATTTAGTCATAAACATTTCAAATAATGTTAATTGAGTTTAAACATTTTCATTTCTTGCTAATTAAATCCATCTAGCTAATTTTGACCTAAAATTAACGTGAACATCAACGATGCCACATAGAACTATCGTTTGATATTGATAATTTTTAATAATATTTTAATATTTAAAAAAAAATTACTATTTATTCTCTCTCTCTCTCTCTCTCTCTCTCTCTCTCTCTCTCTCTCTCTCTCTCTCTCTCTCTCTCTCTCTCTCTCTTCTTCTTCTTCTTCTTCTTCTTTGCTGCTTGTTCTTCCTTTAATTGGCCACTGAAGGCCAGCCACCAGCCATGTTAGGTCAACTGGTGTCACCTGCTATTGATAAGGCACAGCTAGGAGAGACCGATCCAACAAGGGTTACCCTCACCCAAGCTAGATTGGCAAGGCCGGCCCCTCACCCAGGCCAAGGCAACCTCGTTGAGCATTAGCCAAGCAAAGGCAATGCTGGGCGAGGGCCGGCCTCACCTAGGTGAGCGAATCCTGGCGAGGACTCCCTCGCTAGATCTGGCGAGGCCAACCCTCGCCCAAGCCAAAGTGGCCTCATTGGGCATTGCTTGGGCCTAGCTAATGCCTGACAAGGCCGCCCCGGCTTGGTCAAGGGCCAGCCTCTCCTCGCATGGGTGAGGCCAACCCTTGTCAAGGCTCGGTTGACCGTGCCTTGCTTGTGGCTAGCAAGGCCAGTCGGCTTGGCAAAAGGAGAAAGAAGAAGCAAAAAAAGGAAAGAAAGAAGAGAGAGAGAGAGAGAGAGAGAGAGAGAGAGAGATAATTTTTTTAAAAATATTAAAACATTATTAAAATTTATCAACGTCAACGCTAGTATCTTACATGATACCGCGGGCTTTTAAATCGATGTTTTCTGACTAAAATTGACCGAATGGATTCAATTGATAAGAAGTGAAAATGTTTATTACTCAATTAACAAAATTGAAAGGTTTATGACTGAATTGACAAAAGCGCAATAGGTTTAGGATTTTTTGGATAATTTTTCCTGTGGACAACATCTTCTTTCATGTAAGTGGTCGGAATACTAGTTATCAGTAAGAGAAATCATGTAAAGATATGACTTTAGACGATGCTACTGGAAATTTTCAATTGGGACGAGGGGCATAAGAAAAAGGTTTAGGATTTTTTGGACAATTTTCTTTACAAACAACATCATCCTTCACGTAAGTGGCCGGAATACTAGTTACTAGTTGATAAAGATATGAAGACAACTATGAAATTTTCAAGACGAGGGGCATAAGAAAAAGTGTTATGTAAGTGCAAGATGCAAGTGTTATGGTCTCGAGATTTTCTGATGAAATGGTTGTGTTCGATTCAAGAAGATTGTCCAAAATTGTCTAGGGTTTCTAGAACATTCTTAGGGAATGGCAATACAGTAATTATCTCGAATTTCTGAGCATTCTTGGCAGTAGTTGGGAGATGGGGAAATGTGATTTCATCCACTAGATCAAATGTCAATCAACTGTAGTGATGGGGGACTTCTTATATAAATAGGGGAACTCTCCATCCTACATTTATATCCATCTAAATATTTCATCTATATCTCTCTCTCACAGCTTCTCTTTCTAGACTTTCTCACAATTTAGGTAAGCAACTAAGTGGGTTATTTATGTTAAAAATCCATCTTATAACATAAGCAAACAAACATTCCCTATGAACAATTTGAGTGAAAGTAGCAATAGTAAACAAGAACTAGAAAGCATACTAATTAGGATGCACACGAAGGATAGCACAGCAAAAGACAGTCGATAATACAAGATGATACAGAGCATTCTAATTTCATTTACTATCAGATTAAGCAGCAGCGAACTTGATTTTTAAGAGACATGATTGTCCAAATTTTTTCTTAATGAGGTTCTATTGTTTTCTTCTTCTTCTTCTTCTTCTTCTTCTTTTCCAATTTTGAGGTGAGGGAAATCCAGCAGATTATTAATACATAAAAATAGAAATTTGTTTTTTTTAGGTAATGTTTCATTTCACCTTGGCCCTATAACTCATTTAACTGACTAGAGAAAATTTGCCCCCTATTGTGACCCAAAAATCAAACTACATATTGATATCACGGGATGAATTGGTGGCGATCCAGCTGAATAGAAAGTATCTTATGGCCAATGTTTCTTTTACTATAACCTATATTTGTTATTGTGAAGAGAAGCAAACTTATCGTAATAGTAAAACAAGGGAAAATGGGGATAAAGAGGAAGATGCTATCAAACCAGTCTTTCAAGAGTTACCAAATCCTCACAACTTCATGCATGCAAATTCTTTCACAGGCCAACAAATGCAACTTAAAACGAAAGGAATTTGTTCGAGTGACCCGGGCTCTTGTTAATTAACTATAATAAAAGAAGTATTACAATGTTCAATGCGTTAACTTTCTATGAATTGTGCAATCTGTATTTTGAAAATTTAAACTATCAATTTTATGTTTAACAAATGCCTTCGGGCACCTATTGATAAGGCCAAAACCAAAAACATTTCGAAACCACATATCTCTAACAACAATCTCTGCATACCGCCGATGCCGGAGAAAGCTAGTATTTCTGACAATCTCAAGATTCACCTGCTACATCATGTACAAATACAAAGCATAGAAGCCACTCTAAGTTCATGACATCTGCCATCAAATGAATTTGGTCATTGGTACTCAGTCTGTTAGTCAAATCCCAAACTCCTAAGTTCCTAACCACTTTGTCCTATCACCCGATACCATCATCACGATTTACCAAGCCATAGCATCTGAATCGAATCCATTTCACCGTTCACCAGGCTTTCAAAAAGCGGTCCCCTACAATGCAACAAAATATTGCCAGTTCCAAGTAGTCGAGTCAAGACGACCAAATCCAATGCACAATCATGGATCATGGCTAGATACTTTCCCTTCTTCTAGCAATGTTATCTCTATAGGATAAATGAGGGTCAGCTCACCAAACTTTCTTGCAAGCCGTGAGTGGGAAGAACCTGAGAAGTGTCGACACGCCCGGATGAGCAAAGTCCTGGCCTTCAACACTTCTTGCACGACGAAAACCGTACCCGAGACCAGATAATCCTTCGCCCTACCCTCAATCCTCTTCAAAATCATTGGCTGGAGCATTTTCAAGTCCACATTTCCACTTTAAAGTCGAGCATGCAGTGTCGAGCATGCATACTGCAATAGTATGAAACAATTAAGACTGAGGATAAACTGAAAATGAACATACCTGTTGCTCAAAAAGAGACAACAGATCCAAAATGATTCGATCAAGGTCGTAAGGACAAGCGGCAGTGCTTGATTTAGAGGCTAAACGTGATTTTCTGGGGAAAAAGGGCAGTCGCTGAATTCTAATGAACCGAATTGACCAAAATACCCAGGACATTCAAACGATCACCCTCTTCACCTCCGTGGAGAGCTGCTGTCTCCATTGGCCCCGTTCGTCGCTGCTAGGTCCAAGACAGCGATCTTCTCTTCACTTTCACAATTCCAATGCCTTGCTGCCAACTTCAACCGTGTCTGAATCTTAATTTCCAGTTCATGTAGATAGGACATCGAGTTGATTTAAAACCATTTCCTTCTCGAAGATTCGTCTCCCTTCTAGTGAAGAAGCTCCACTCCTGGGTTTCAACAGTTTCCTGCGTTGTTGCAGATCTTTCTTGAAGATATAATCGAGATCAATAACGCACTTCTGTTTCTGAATAATCTTAATGGTTTGACTTCAACACTTGCTCGGTTCCCACGGAAGACAAGGTGCTCTCTCGCAGAACATATTATGCTTCAGAAGGAACAACTCATGAGCGTGTCGTTCAAAACTACATCATAGAAAACTCGACCTAAATTCGAAAATAACCACGACAAGGGAGGTTGCATTTGTCTTCCGAAGTAAAGAGTTCTGACCCTAGCAATCACGGATCATGGAAATAGCGCTCCCTTCGGCATATTATTATCACTTACCATTGTAATGTCCACACGCTATTTTTCCTCAAGTACCTTTCCATGGTCGAGTTGATAGAATCGTCTCTCCTTAATTTTCTTTGTATAATTTAGAATTTTTTTCAAAAAAAAAAAAGTGACAGAAATAGCATATTGATCTATTGTTTGCCATTAATGGAGCAAAAGCTCTACCAAGAGCTTAGAGGGCCAAACCACGGCCTTTCATCATGCTAACTCTCTTTTCAAATTTTCTTACGAAGTGATTCTTGACCGACTTCCACCATCACCGGCATTAGCGTGCGGACCGTGAGATGACGACGAGTTGCGGGCAGCACGAAGCCCGAACACGGCTTGCTCTGAAAATGGGCCGGTCCAGCCCGGCATGCAACAGCACTAGGCCCAAACCGGGCGAATCGAGATCAATACGTATTTATTCTCTCTCGCTATTAAAAGGATAGTGGATAGATAGTAAACTATATTTTCGAGGTCGTCGAGGGAACAACCAAATTCAGTAATTCCGCATAATTAGATGGAATTGGAAAGTGTAGAGATCGACGGACAGCGTCGAAAGTACGCAGGCCTGTCCAATTGCGGAGAGGGGACGGAAAACATCGGAGGAGGTCGGTCGCGATGCTCTGAGCTGTCGGGCCGGCACAACATGCGCAGTATCTGGTCTCTGGAATCCTCACCTGCCGCCCCCCACGTGGCGCCAATCGGGCCCTCCGACGGAAGCGCCTCCCGCGATCCCGACCGCACATGCTTTTTCGCCCACCCCCGAAACCGACTCTAAAAGAAAGGAAGGCGTACGCCATCGATCCTTTGATAAATAAAGTGGGGGAAAAAGCAAAGAGAGAACCCGGAAAATTCCCGCAACGCGTTTGTGTGGCCAAGGAAAGAGCTGCGTCCCGTCTCTCTCTCTCTCTCTCTCGATATATAAAAACGCGAGCGGCGACCTGGAAGGCTTTCGTCTCGCCATTCATCTCTCTCTCTCTCTCTCTCGTTCTGGGTTTCCTTCTCTCTCGGCGGTATATCCACTTTCAGGTGAATTGCTGGTCTTTCTCTCCTTTGGTAATTGGGTTTTCATCTTCTGTTTGCATTGGATGTTTTTCTTTGCGATCCCTTCTCGTCGTCCGTGTGTTGGATCATCGCGATCATCGAATTCTTTGCCTTTCTTTTTGGGTCTTTTGGGTCGTCGGCGGGAGTTCTTGATTTGGGTTTTTCTGGGTATGTTCTAAATTCCGCGCCTTTTTTGGTTGTGGGCTTTTGTTTCGATTTCGGGTGATCTGGGTGCTCGATTAATTGTTTGTTTGCTTTTCCTCGATGCTGTCTGGCTTTTGTTGTTTGTGTTGGTGAATTCCGGGTTTGTGTGAAATTTGATTTGTTTTGTTGTTGTTACTGTGATATCGTTGGGAACAAACTGGATGGTGTAGACTTTTGTTCTGAAAGACAAGGCAACGAGGTTAGGAAAAAAAAGGAACCAATTCTAGGAGAGCCTTTGTAGATTCTTGTCAAAGGAAGCCTCTTTAGAGGCGCAGAATGAATTGAAGATAAATATCGTTGTTGTTCAGATAGCCCAGTGAAGTTAGGAGACAATAGAACCAATTATTTTCTAGGCTTTTTGAAGTTGACGCTAGATAATGCCTTTCAGATGTACCAAACATGTCAAGGATAGATGTGTGATGTGATTTATGCCTCTTTTGCTCACAGAAGGAGCGATAGGCGTGAAATAGTATCTTATTTACTTTAGGAACCCTCGTGTTTAATTTCTGAGATAAGCTTTTTTATGGGTTTGAGAGACTACTACTCCTCTGCTTTATTGTTGCAATGCATAAGATCAAAGCGTGTGCAGAATTTATATAGGTGGTCTTTTCAGAAGATGGTAGGTCTGAAGAGCCAAGAAGATAGGATACCGATTCTTTGATCTTGATTTGCATGGGAAGTATTAAAGCAACATGAAAAGTGGTTGTGTTGGCTCAAGTTTATAGATGGACGTGATGTCATATGTTCCAGAAAATCTGAAAGTTATGATAGTTCACTGTTCTTTTCATATTTTGGCAAGATGAGAGTGGATAGATCTTCTCAAGTGAGTTGTCATCCTTGGTTGAGATTGGTTCTTGTTTGGTAGTATGTACAACTTGTTTGGTTAAACACAACAAAGAATATTGGTACCGCTGTTATTTTAATTTATTAGGGGGATTTTGTTTGGTGCTTTTTTGGGTTAAAGTGATTTTTATTCAGGATCTACATTGTCATGCTTGGCTTCTGTCAAGACATGGCATGATATGTAAAGAATATGCACAGTGTTCTGCCAACTATCGGTGAATTTCAGGATCGAGATATCTCCTTTTGTGAATTTATTACATCTATGTTTCTGATAGAATTGTCCTAAGATTCATCTGAACTTGATGCTCGTGGACAGCGTACTATGTGTTGGCCTAAAACTGCTGTGTTGTTAACATTAGGAACTCTGATACATTGATGTTTAACCTTGATGTTATGCCAGCATAACCATTTCAGTCTGTTATCTTTCATACTTCATGTAATCTGTCTTCTGAGCTGGGTTCATGAGGAAATGTTTTCTGATGCCCTTTTCTCCTCTTGGTGGATAAATGAGATTCAAATATAATTATGCTGAAGATGAGTTTTCCCCAATTTCAGAATCATCAAGCCCTAGAAGATAATAGACTGTATTCCTCATTCTAAAGACTTGACCAACATGAAAAGTGAAACTTATTGGTTCTATTTCGTTGTCGATGACATGTTAATCATTTGTTTCTTCAATTTTTTCAGCTTCAAATTGTTGCCTAAAAGAAGAATAAAGTCCTTTGTGGTTACTCTAGTTTCATGTCTGAGCCCGACGCCCAGCTTCCACCTGCTTTTGGTATGTTTCATTTGCTCTATTCAACCCCCTTTAGATCAGTGGTTTCATTGGCTAACAGCAGTTGTGTCGGTTTTTAATCCGTGTATTGTGGTTCGACAGATCCTTTTGCTGATGCGAAAGCTGAGGATTCAGGTGCTGGGTCAAAAGAGTACGTCCACATTCGTGTCCAGCAGCGCAATGGTAGGAAAAGCTTGACCACTGTGCAAGGTCTGAAGAAGGAGTTCAGCTATAACAAGATACTCAAAGACCTGAAGAAAGAATTTTGCTGCAATGGAACTGTAGTCCAGGACCCCGAGTTAGGCCAGGTGAATACGATACATGAATTCTTGGCCATCTTTGACTTGAATCAAATTTGTCTCTTGTTGGCTCTCGTGTCTTTTTATGATTTTCTTTGCTATGTTCTTTGTCTGACACTTTTCGGTATGTCGGTGCAGGTCATTCAACTGCAAGGTGACCAGAGGAAAAATGTTTCCACCTTCCTCGTGCAGGTCAGTATACCTCGTCACATGACTCTGATCAAACCTTAGCTTGATACCAAACTGAACCACGGTTAATTTTGTGTCATCTTTATGAGCAGGCTGGGATCGTGAAGAAGGAGAAGATCAAGATTCACGGTTTTTGAAGCTGGGAAGTGGGGACAGCTAAATGTAGTTTGTTTATGTGTCCACAAGGCGGTAGTGCACATCACATGTTCTCAATCGCCTGACTGTGACCATCAACTTTATCTTTATATGTATATGTAGGCAAGAGACCTAGACACGCCATAGTATATGTATGTTGCTGTTGCCAGCTCTGCTGCTTTTTCTGAAACTGTGATGGTTTGTTTCACACGCCATAGTATATGTATGTCGCTGTTGCCAGCTCTGCTGCTTTTTCTGAAACTGTGATGGTTTGTTTCATCTTGTGTTTGCGATTTCCTCGGGTCCTTTCATTCTTTTTTCAAAGGGCCGATTACCATTCAGGAGGGGTAAGGATCATGCAGCTGTTTTTATATGTTCGTTATAAGTAGTTTGCCATATGGAGAGGCTCTGTATAATTCTAGCTGGGATCTCATGGTGTCGACCAAGGAGAAGAATGGGGACGTTGATTTCCAAACTCCCAATGTTTTTCAAGGCATGTCACACTCTAGGCCATCTTCCCGACATATGTTGCTTGCGCCGTGCACTTGTGTGGCTGCATATACGTCTGTTTATGCGAAAGTTGAGATCTTTAAGATGTTTCCTCTGAGTTTGCTGTACGTCTTAATGAGATTAAGGTTCAATGGAAACCCTTCCTACCAATTTGCACCTGCAATGAACTCATTAAAGATCAAGCGGGATTCTCTGCAGGGTTAGAGAAAAATGCGTAAAAAATTTCCTAGGAAAAGGAGGAAAATGATCTTAGGATTGAGAAGTCTAGAACTGGAAATATTGCTCGGCTTGCCAAGATGGAGATGGCGTATTGTTAGAGGTAAATAGTCGCCATGGGTCGATTATTTGAAAAGGAGATGCAAAAATTGATGGCAACCCATGATGCTAAGAGAAGGTGCGACAGCTTTTGCAATCTGGAAAAGCCGTTTTGGTTGCGGCCGATAAGTTCCTTCTCTACTGGAATCATGAAGGATTTCAATAATGGTGTGCGGTTGTAGATTACGCTTGTTCAGGAAGGGAGGATGCTGATAGGACCGTTCTGTATTTCGTGGTGCTGCACAACGCTGGGGTCTCCGTCCCAAGATCTCCCCGTAGCTTTGTTTATGCTTTAAAGAAGCCTATTTTTGACCCCAGAACAAAAGTGGGGACCGTTGGAACTTTACCTCCCCAAAAGGAAGTGACTAAAGAAATGGACCGCACTAGTTTATTGAAAAATTAATGTTTGTGATTTCCTGAGTAAATGAAAATTGACCCGAACAACTTTTCTTGTTAATATCGTTTTAAATTCAGTTCAATTGAGTTTTGTCGAAATCACGAGGCGCTAAATGGAATTCGATGCTCTAATCAGACAATTCGAGTGGCGTCACGGGTTAACCACATCGATCGCGTGATGTGTATCGTAATTGATCGTCATGTCTGAATTCTGTGGGGGACCGGTAAGGTATGCGATGGGTATAATGTATAAATTAATGAGGTGCTTACCGACTCAACAGTTTTCTAAGAAAAACATGTCGGGCTCATCACGCCCGAGGAAAATTCCTTCCGTGCACGGGAACTGTTGTCGCTTTGTCGCCACCAACCAAAAGCCGAAACCATCTTCCTTCGAGCCTGCTGCAACTACCCATCAAACTTGGACTTCCCCGAACTACCATTCCTCTGTTCAGACACGCCCATAGACTCTCTCTGGCTCTGTCTCTCACCGGCCATTCTTCGCCGTTTCGACGAACTTTCCTCCCCTTATTTAACGCTTCCCCTCGGTTAACCTCGCCTTTCAACTTCACCCAACGCCAACAGTTTTGACCCCTCTTTAACCCCTACTCCAAGAAAATACCCAACAAGAAAATTCCTCGCGCTTCACCGGAATTTCAATGGCTGACGCGGGTCTCTCTTCTTCTCACGCTGCAACGACATCAGCGGACTTTAGAGGTAGCTGTTTCGTATCTGAAACTTGGATACTATATTTTTTATGTTTTTTCTTTTCCACCTACTCTTCTTGATGGTAGCCCCTGGGACCGTAATTTGTCGATGGAATTGCAGGGGATGGTAGTCGGGACTCAAAGCTGCCGCATTTCTCCGAAGATGAGGAGACCCTTATAGCCAGGATGTACACTCTGGTTGGTCGAAGGTGAAGGGGACCGTTTAATCCGTTTCTTTGAACTGTCTATGCTTTCGGAAAAAGGACATAAAAAAAAAAGGGAATCGTTACATGTAGTCATGGAGTGACGAGGGAATTTTGGGTTGGTTTCAGGTGGTCGCTGATCGCCGGGCGGATTCCGGGGAGGTCGGCGGAGGAGATCGAGAAGTACTGGACTTCGAGATACATTCGAATGGTGAACGAACAGCGAAACTAGAAGTTGCGGGAGGAAAGAATTTTCCCTCCCCTTCCAAGAGAAGGAAATTTTCCGGGAAAGTTTCTGGGATTTTCTGTTTTGTTTTTCTCTTTTGTGGAGGGAAAATTTTTCTAATGCCTTCGCCGAGCAGGAGGGGGGGAAAACCGGCGGTTCCGGTACTCGGGTAGTATTTTCTTTAGTTGAAAGAAAAAGGAAATATCTCGAATGAGAAGGAAATTTTAGTGTAGTGTATTGTAACGTCGAGTCTGAAGTGCTTGTGAATATGAATGTCATTTTAGCGGTAATGTAATTCAATATGCGATCTGAGCAAGAAAAAAAAAATTAATCTGTGGTGGTCTCAATTGGCCATGAGAAAAAAAAAAGGACATATGGAGAAGAACCGACATAATTTCAAATGGATGGTTATCTAGACAAGCGGGCGCGTAAATAGACCGGACGGGACGGTTCTATCTTGCTCAGGCCTGATTCCCCGGCGCAAGTGAGCTCTCTCTTTTCAAATCCGGCAGTTCTGTCTGAGCTTGGGAACAACATCAATTGTGAAGTCGAAAACAAGAATCCTTGGTGCTTGTGTTAATGCTGGACAAATTCGGCCCATGAGCAACATCCCAATACAACCAAATCCGACCCGACATGGTCGGTATAAATGGGCCCTCCATTTCAATTTTTCACTTCTTCCTGGAAACTGGAAGGGATTTGAAATGTAGAGTCTTGCAACTTGGAAGGTGCGGGGCTCCTGCCCCTTCTCTTTTGTGTTTCCGGCACTCTTCACATTATATCATGCTCACCAACACTTCATTAACTGAAATGACTAAATTCACACGATTGCCTTTACATTGAAATGACACCATAATTGTTGACAAGTTAGAAGTCATTCTAAACAGCTGAAGATATGCCATATCCAATGAACAAACCTATAAGAATGGCGGGGAGCACAAAAGGATCTCACCAATGTATTATATTTCTCGAATTTGTCTTCATGGGTGACTTATGTATTGGGAGTAGCAAAAGTAACTACAGAATGGATGCGTGGGTATATTAAGATGAGACTAGACCAATTGGGCAATTCCACACTTCCAAATGACACGATCCTTGATTAGATAGATTAAGCCGTGATTAGGTAGCCCATCATCAAGTCACGTATAGATAGCTTCTTCAACCACCTATATGATCGTTGATCTTGGTTGAATGATATATGTTCTTATTGGGAATCCTTAAGACCACATTGTTAACGTTAATTACTTTTGGCCAGTTGAAATTACCCTTGTGAAATTGGTTAGGAGGACTGCATACATTTAGGTGACATATATGATTGTGAAATTGAAGGAAGATGGTAAAAAGAAATTGAATTGCAATTATAGGGCACTTTTCTTTTCTAGATTAGGTTCACATAGAGAATACGTACACATATTTGCATCATCTTTAGTATCCGATTAATACGTTTTACTTCTCACTAGGTCTTGTGCTCTTTTTTTGTACAATGAAAAACGAGTATCAATAACTATTGATGTCCGGATAAAGGTGTATGTGAAAATGGGCAATCAAATTAAGCGATGGGTCAATCAAGAAAATACACGATAAATAGAAAATTTAAATTTAGAAAAGAAATCACGAAGGAAGAGGTTGGCAACAAAGTGTCATTGCCTGAAATTGTGGGTGGTTATTATTTGGTAGGGTTATAAAAGAATATATATAAAAGTGGAGTCAAGAATTGTTTTCCACAGGTGAAAAGAGTTTAATTGCAATAATAGATATTAACAAAATAATTAGGGACAAAAAAATCTAGGGCATTTCGTCAATATGAGGGTAGATGTCAAATTCAAAAGTTTGCTTTAAAATCGGGAAAATTATTCAAAAAGTCATAAACTTATTACAAATTAGCTAATTTAGTCTTAAATATTTTATTGTATTAATTTAGTCCTAAATCCCTCTTACAAATTGTCAATTCAGTTTTAAACCTTTCAATTATACTAATTTAGTCCTACTTTTTTTACAATCTTTCAATTTAGTCATTACAGGTAATTTTGGTTGAAAATTGCTAACATAACCATCCAAATAATTTAACTTTAAAACTCTAGTGGCCACCCTTCCAACATAAAATTGGAGATGGGGGTTTGCACCTTCTTAGGGAGGTTGGAGTATGAACGATTTAGTTTTAGATATGGATTTCGACTTCCATGTCTTGCAAAGAGGTAGAGCAAAAGTTTGAAAATGAGAATTAGAGTAAGAATATAATAGAACCGATCAAAAAAAAATCTAACTTTAAAAAGGATATTATTATAATTTTATAATTTTTTGAATTTTTTATTTTCTTCTTTCACATTTCATTTCATTTCTTTTTCTTTTTTCCCTCCATCGGTGAGGGCCTTGACATCCTCTTAGGCCTCCCTTAAGGTCAGTGGAGAGGAAAAAGGTAAAAAAAAAAAAAAATCAAAAAATTGAAAAAAATTATAAAAGTTATTTACATCAAGTACTAGTTGTATCATGTAGAATGGTAAACACTGACTAAACTACTACATCAATAATTTACGATCAAAATTAACCAATATGATTAAATTTGTACAATTGAAAAATTTTAGGACTAAATTGATAAATTGTCCACAATAGCAAAGTTTATGACTAAATTGATTATTTTATAAAAAGTGAAGAAATTTTTGAATAATTTTTCCCTATAAAATCAATGTGAATACAAGAAAAGAATAGCTGTCAAATATATTTAAACACATGCAAGATAACAATTTCCAAAGGAAAATGAAAAAGAAAAATAAAGTTTGTCAAAGATTTGAAAAGGAAAAAGTCCTTTCTCCTCGGAATGCTCAAAACCTAATCCTACAGAGGATCACCATCCACCATAATTCCAGCCATATATTCCTTATGTCACGTATGCCGAAGAAAGAGACCCATTTCTCAAGTTGTGGCCATTGTTGCCCCCACATCATACTTATTTCCTCACCAGCCCATATCATATTTTCAGAATTTGACGCATGCGTCGTGTCCTGAAAAATGAAAATTCATAGTCAAATGAGCTGATTTTTCTTATCTTCAAGAAAATTATAAATATTCTTCCTTGCAATAATGATGCGGTATCTTTTTCCCTTTTCTTTTGTTTTATTTTATGGCCCATGTCCTTGACGTAATCGCGTCCATCCCCACTTGGAATGCCACCAAAATAATTCGACTGCCACCTCCATACCCCCTTTTCCAAGGGCTGCGGTTCTTTCATTCATTTTTGAAGTTTCCGATAAGTTGATAATATAGTTTTTGCATGCCACAGGTGTGTGATTGCTCTTGATTTATTATTTTGGTACAAAATCAGTCCAACGTCCTTGGAACATCACCCCCTTTTGCCATTAATATCATGCAATTGTTCAACTATTCTCTCTAATTTAAGTCAATCAAAATAGATGAAAAAAATGGAACTGGCCATGGATATTCGTTATCTAAAAGACTAACACAAAAAGAGCATCTTGCTGCTTTTCTATAATAAGTCTCAAATGTTTGCAAATCATTCTATAATGTCTATAAAATACATGCTTTAACGGCTCCACGCGTGAAACATAAATCACTATATAACTCACGTCAATCAAATAACCAAAAGCATAGAATAGCTTGTTTCGTCTAAGTTGCTCCACTCCAATTTTCATTGTTTTTTTATGATAGAAAATGTTAAACTATTTAAATAATTAAATCACAATTTTACATAATAGTTTAAGCTTTTAAATCTGTGAATGATGATCCCACGAGATTTTACATATAGTATCGAGCAGGAAGCCCTCGTTTCAAATATTTTCCAGTGGTTTTCATAACTTTTCTATCACATCTAGAGGAACAAGTTATGCAGTTGAAATGGATGAGATCGGAGAGAGGATAGAGTTTATATGATCTATCATTGAGAGGTGCCACTAATGCTATGACTCAGAATAGATAAAAAAAAAAAATAAAATAAAATAAAATAATAATAATAATAATTTTTTTTAAAAAAAAAAAAGGTAGAGAGAGAGAGAGGGAGAGAGAGAGAAGGTAAACTCTTGTCTGGAGAGAGACGGGCTTATCTTAGGGTAGTTCTCGTTCGTGTCGTCCTCGGGAGTCTCAAAAACTGGTATCATGATCTTGTCGTCATCCTTTGGGTCGTTCGTGCGAAAATCGCCCGCAGTTTGCACACGAAATTTGACAGAAGCTTTCACAGACCTAAAGCGGGCATTTGCTAGTGCGTCAGATTAACGTCCAAATGTGCGTCAGATTAACGTCCAACTCCTCTCAGCCTCTCGGCCAATGCATGGGATTGGATTTGTTGTAGCTAAGTCTGAAACCCTCTGAAATGCACCATGCCTCGACACCTAATGCTTTTTGAACCTACGTGTGACGTTCCCTAAGAAGCTTCATGTCGAATGTTCAACCACATGTCGTTTCCTCGATCCCTCGCTAAGAAAACGTAGTCGGGTCTAGTTTTACATCCCCTGTCTTCATCTGTTGACGTGATTTATAATTAATGATAATGTCGTCGCCGATCATGTGTCGTTCTGTTTACCAAGGTCTGAACTAGAAATCACGAATCCCTAGAGGACGGGTGGGAAAATAACATACTCTTTTTCTTGTGGGTGTCGAGTGATCACGTTGATTAATGCTGTGACGGTGCTGAGGTTTGTTTTGTCGCGCCAGGAAGATATAGATGGTATGCGCATTGCATGCCGGGTCGGCTCACGATAAGAGCGACTTCAAAGCTCGGGCCTCTTGGGAACACAAGGCTCCCGAATCGGGACGGTGGTCTGGAAAAGATGATGCAGGTTTGACCAACTCGTCGTGATGCGGAAAAAATAGGGGAGCTTGTAAACTTATAATGAATCTTAATACTTGTCGGTAAACTGCCCTGGGGCTCCCGTCCTGTCAGACAAGCAGTGCAGCTGAAAGAAGACTTTGCATTTGCAATTGCAACGGACAGGGTTCAAATGCAGTGACTCTTCATCAAACATCAATTAATCATAGAAGGAAAGATTTAGCAAAACATAAACATATGATCTTGTTAAGGATTCTGTGAAAAATAACTTTAAGGACATTAGTTTTTAATGCACTGACTGTTCTTGTGATACGATAGATATTTTAAGAATTGAATATCTAAGTAAGTATGTTTTATCAAATACCACAAACACTCTATAATGAGATCTTTCCATTAATGAGGTCCTCGTTAAGCATTCAAATAAAAAGAAAAATGCAAATGAATCAAAATTTTGACAATTGAGATAGTTTTTATTAGGTATAGGATTCTCGTTAATCAAACCCTAATATGGTAAACAAAGATGGAAAATATGAGAACCGAAGCGGTTGAGCATTAAAAGAGAAAATTGGCATCATGCTAGGATGGGAAGAAGACAAGCATGGTGGCACAGGATGGTTGGAGAGAGGCCATCTTCTTTTACGTGCCCAGCAACATCAGCTCCCAAGAGACAAGTTTCAATCCATTTCATCACAAAGATAATAATGAACCCTCCTTTTTATTTATATAAATATCAACAATCTGTAGATAAGTTTAAATTCAGGAATTGCAGTCGAAATTTCTTGGTTTTTGTTCTTTTCTTATCCTGAAAACGGTTAAATTTTTTTATTTTAATTGGTTTCACGTGGTGGAAGAGATCAACACCTCTCCTGTTCTTGTTATAAATATTGAGGGGACTCGAGGGAGCTCTTGCATGAACTTCTCCAAATAGTTCTCACTGTGCTATTACTTGGCCCTTTCTTCCTTCGCTCGAACCAAGTTCTAGCCATGGCTGCATCTTTCTCAGTGCCTTCCATGGTAAGCCCTTCCTTAACCCTTCTTCATGACTCAAGTCTTCCTCGGTCTTTTTTCTGCACTTTTTTTGCATGCGCGATGAGTTTTGTTATCGATGATTTGAGTTGAATTCCAGAGATTTCATGGTGTTGGTTCAAGCAATTTGGGGGTGTTTTCACACAATTTGCAAGAAACACATCTTAGAAAATCACATGATGAACACTAAGGTTGCTCACTCGAGTGAAAATGAGCTAAAATGGGTCATATGTTATCTAATATGTGCTAATTCAATACTGAATTTTAGCTTCTTTGTGAGAATACTCCACGAGCAAAGCTAAGATCATTTGGTTGGTGGTGGTAGACATGACAGGATAGTTCTCATGATGTAAATTTTTTTTGGCTGCACGTTAAAATTCATGTCCACCATCTTTTGCTGTGAGTGGGTGCATGTTCTCTCTCTCTCTCTCTCTCTCTCGCTCTCTTAGATATTTCGGAGAGTGCATATTACAAGATTGACATGAATTTGCTCTCACAGCAACTTGTTACTGTGCAGTTTTTGTCATTTGAAATTTTGTGTTTGATACTGTTATTGAGTCGTTGTTTCCTCGTGGACAGCTATCCGACGCACAAAAAAATGTCGTTCCTCTCAGAGGTTTACTATAAAATTCAGGAGAGCATTGGCCTTCCCTTGCTTGCCTCAGCTCTAATATCATGACGTTTTTTCGGAATCTATCTTGTTTCGAAAGTAAAATGAAGCATTCATATTCTCATCTTTAAATGGTGAAGCGACTCCCGGACCCAGGAGAGGTCCGGGATCAGGACGTTAGAGAGAGGAGGCTCAATCTGTGTAAACTAGTGCTTGTTTATGTGAACTTTGTGTTAGGTTTTAAGCCTCAACCGATTCAGAGTATATGCGAATACTTCTATGATGATGTGCACAAAAATTTTAGAATCGAGTATACCGGGACTTCCGAATAAAATGTTCATCGAAAGAATTGCTCTATCTTTAAGTAATTTAAGGGATGATGAAGAATTTACATCAGATTTTGCCACTCTCCAACTCTATACATTTAGTAATCTCTAATGATGAGGAAACTTTGCAAACTATATATTGAGTCTTAATAAGAATTGCTGGCCATATAATATCACTCGAGATTCTTAAAAGTATACACAAATGGTCGAAATCTTTGAATAGATAATGGAGGAAGAAGGGAGGTTCGAAGCCGAAGTTGCCGAGGTGCAAGCATGGTGGAACTCCGAGAGGTTCAAGCTAACCCGGCGACCCTATACCGCTAGAGACGTCGTGGCACTACGGGGCAACCTGAGACAAAGCTATGGCTCGAATGAGATGGCGAAGAAGCTCTGGATAACTCTGAAGACCACCAAGCCAACGGCACGGCCTCCAGGACCTTGGCGCGCTCGACCCCGTGCAAGTGACCATGATGGCCAAACACTTGGATTCGATCTACGTCTCTGGTTGGCAGTGCTCGTCGACCCACACCAGCACCAACGAACCGGGGCCGGACCTCGCTGACTATCCCTATGACACCGTCCCGAACAAGGTCGAACACCTTTTCTTTGCTCAACAATACCATGATCGTAAGCAGAGAGAGGCGCGGATGAGCATGAGCCGAGAGGAGAGGGCCAGGACCCCATACGTTGACTATCTTAAGCCGATAATTGCTGATGGCGACACCGGATTTGGTGGCACGACAGCGACTGTCAAGCTGTGCAAGCTTTTTGTTGAGCGAGGTGCAGCTGGTGTCCACATTGAAGACCAATCCTCAGTGACCAAGAAATGTGGTCACATGGCTGGTAAAGTGCTCGTTGCAGTCAGCGAACACATCAACCGGCTCGTGGCTGCGAGGTTGCAGTTCGATGTTATGGGAGTAGAGACCGTCCTGGTTGCAAGAACTGATGCCGTTGCAGCGACTCTGATCCAGACCAATGTGGACACTAGAGATCACCAGTTCATATTGGGTGTCACCAACCCGAGCCTCCGAGGGAAGAGTTTGGCCTCACTTTTATCAGAGGCAATGGCAGCAGGTAAAACCGGGGCTGAGCTTCAAGCCCTCGAGGATAATTGGCTGGCCATGGCACAAGTCAAAACATTTTCTGAATGCGTCACAGACGCAATCAAGAACATGAACGCTGGGGAGGACGAGAAGAGGAGGAGGCTGAACCAGTGGATGAACCACTCCAGCTTCGACAAGTGCCTCTCGAACGAGCAAGGCCGTGAGATCGCGGAGCAACTGGGGCTCAAGAATCTCTTCTGGGATTGGGACTTGCCTAGGACCCGGGAGGGATTCTACAGGTTCAAGGGCTCAGTTATGGCGGCAATAGTCCGAGGATGGGCTTTTGCGCCTCACTGCGATCTCATTTGGATGGAGACTTCAAGCCCTGACATGGTGGAGTGCACCAAATTCGCTGAGGGCGTGAAGTCAAAGCAGCCGGAGATCATGTTGGCCTACAATCTCTCTCCCTCGTTTAACTGGGACGCTTCAAGAATGACAGACGAGCAGATGAGGGATTTCATCCCAAGGATCGCCAAACTAGGATTTTGCTGGCAGTTCATCACACTCGCTGGCTTCCATGCCGATGCGCTGGTGATCGACACATTCGCCAAGGATTTTGCAAGGAGAGGAATGCTGGCTTATGTGGAGAGGATTCAGAGAGAGGAGAGGAACAATGGAGTGGACACACTGGCTCATCAGAAGTGGTCTGGTGCTAATTACTACGATAGGTACCTCAAGACTGTCCAGGGAGGCATCTCCTCCACAGCTGCTATGGGCAAAGGCAAGATGAACACCTTTTAATTCAATTAGCGCTCACCGTAGAATTAAGAGCTTTTAACAATTCAATTTGGTACGGTTCGGTTCGTGTGATCATCATTTCTCATGCTGATAAGAATTTTTGTGACATGCAGGGGTGACTGAAGAGCAGTTCAAAGAATCCTGGACAAGGCCTGGGGCCATGGGGCTCGGAGAAGGGGCAGTTGTGGTCGCGAAGGCGAGGATGTAGGAGAGCTATATGTGGCTATTGTCAATTGGGTTTGGAGGGATCATTGCCCAGTTTCTCTATTTCGTGGAACTGGAGTAGAATAATAATGTGTGGGAAATAATTTACAATTAGGTCATTTGAGTCATTCTGGGCATTGTTTTTTGGGGCCATAATGTTGCCTGTCAGCAATCCTTTTCAGCTCTCTTCTAAACTTTCGGAACTTGTACTGCTTTAAACTCTCTTTATGTTCACTGTAATTTGCTCAAGTGTTTGAATGAGTCGCTTTTTGTTTTAGCACAAGTATACGTACAGTCATATATGCTCATAAAGAAAAAGAAATCATCTAGATGTGGTGGAGAAATAATATCAAAGCAGAACGACAACATAATGCACAGCTCCACAATCCTCATCTACACTTTCAAAACAGAGTCCTGAGAAAAAGAAAGAACAGAGTTGGGGGGAAAAAAGTTCGCCACGCCGCACCTTGTAAATACTGGTCATCTTCATCACTTACTTTATGCCTTTACAGTGGATTGCAAGCTTGAATTATTCTGATGTGATCACTTCTTCCATGGCTTAAGGATTGAGAGTATGAGGATGATTGCAATGACTAGGAGCAAGATGATGCCAATAGTCATGCACTTTCTTGACTTCTTTTGCAAGTTCTTGGCAGTGTGGAGAGCATCTGTGCCCATGTTCACATGGTCCATTGCATTAGTAACCTGCACCAAATGGATCTACTAAGCGTCATACCATTAATCGCTATCAAGTAGTTCCATTAGACTTCCCTTCACTTGTAACTTAGCACTTCAAATTTTTTGCCTATGCGATCCCATCAAGCCCACAAACCGAAGGCTGGAGTCAGTCAAATAAGAGGAAAACAGGCTGAATATCACTAAGAGTGCACGTCAAAATTCGAACTCATGACTTGTGCTATCATACCGCATAATAGAATCATCTTTTATAAAACTATATCTTGTTGCTAAACAAACACGGTAAGTAAATCAAACAGATTTGTTAACAGTCACCCTATGCCAGCCAAATCAGTCTGTCCCCTAGTAGTTTTTCTGCATTTTAGCTACATAACTGTATATTTGTTGCTCAAACTCAAAGTACAGGAAGGTTTTGACTCAGCATGTCCAAAATGTGCTCAATTTTGATATGTTCTTTCCCTTAATGTTGCTTTCCTTCGTTATTGATAATATTCTATGGAGGGCACAGTCAACCTCTAAGTAAACATCAATCATTGTAGATTAATACTTAACAAAGTCCAAACTAAAATTGCTAACGAGCAGCAAAATTTTATAGCATATAGTGCGAGTTACAGTTCCAGCGCACAGGAAGAAGCAGCAAACCTGACTCTCAATGTTGTCTAGGATCTCCCCTTGGGCTTCTACTAGGACTGCCATGTCCAAGTAAATCTGACAACTCCAGAGGACCTAATGTTAGAGAGTACACATCGACCTGGAGCATCCTTGCCTAGTTCTTAGAGAAGAAAGTACCTGATGCAAGTCAAGTAGCTTTTTCTCGATTTCGATTACAGCATCATGTCTCTCCTGAATTTCTTCTAGTGTATTCAGGACCTAGAGTTGTAGCCAATGACACTCAGTAGTGCAAAATCTGGAAATCTTAAGCCTACATGATTTTGCTTCAAGAATACTGTAAATGATCATATTGAAACTGCTCAGACCCAAAGTAAAGTTGCATGACATACCTGTCCTCGTCCCATTTCTTCAATTGCTTTCTGGAAGATTTGCTCGCCATCTCCCGTATCTATTAGACGGTCAATTGTCTAACACAACCCATTAGATTTAGCCAATTACAGTGTGATCCATAGAGAAAGAACTCAAATCCGAATATAAGGAATCAGGCTCACCTCTTCATCTGGTCTGGTTCCCGTGACTACCCAATGATGAAGCGCCAAAGATTTTAAAATGGTGTCATTATTTATCAATATATATATAGGCACAGTAGAACAGCTACTTCAAGCTATGACTCAAGTCTGTCATGTTGAAGATTCGCACTCTGAAGGATTGCAGATTCTTACCCGTAATTACCCTTCTCTCAACAATCGCACGATACTCATCCTGAATCTTTTGTCTGAGTGTCTGAAAACATATATATTACATGAGAAGTCATGCCAGAGACTGGCTACAATAGACGGGTTTAATATAAACGAAACCTGAAACTCTGTCATTAGTTCCCTGAATTTTTTTGTTAACGCGCTGCAATGACAAAACCATTGATAATCCATCAGACACAAGTTTTTGACAGTAGGGACAAATGTAATCGCTGCTTGATACCGGTGACGCACTTTGTCATGTTCATCCTTGATCTATCAACTCCTGTTCCCTTCTCGCATCCAGGTTTCTTTCGATTTGCTACATTCTGAAAAGAAAAACGCAAATATGTTAATGAGCTTTATAGAGAATTATAGCCCGTATCAAGAGAGTAAGTAGAATCGCACCTCTTTGTTTATTGCTTCAAGTTTTGCTTTCGTATTTCGTGCAATTTTCCCCGCTTCGTCCACATCTCTCTCCATCTGCTTTTTGATTACTGAGAAGTTTGACATTCCACTCTTGTTACAAGTCGGATGAATTCGGAAATTCAGATCAAATTAACAAAATCATTCAATCTTCTGGTGTTGTTCAAAGGCAAAAGATTTCCATCCAGGATGAAGCTGCTTATCACCCCAACCACATGATGAGACGATTACCTTTCATAGCAGAGGCCTTTGTAACAGTTTTTGACTCCTCGTTAGAATCCTGTTTTACGTTCAAATTAAGCAAGTATGGTCAAATAAAACATTATAGCGATGCAAACCCCTGATATCAGCCATGCATAATGTAATTTGACAAAGCCCTGATTGCAAAAAATTCGCAAACTCATGTTACCATAGCATCCTGACGAATTCTATGGATGTCAGAAAAATTTTAAGGTTTCATTGCAAAATTGTAAACACATGCCACTGAACTCTTTACAAGCTATATTTCGGTGTATGAGAAGGAAAGTGTTCTAAAGCAAGCTCCCACGTAACCTTTCCTCTTCAAATTTCACATAGCATTAGCATGTGTCTGAGCTGAGAGCTTGAAACATATTGACAGCTAAATGAAGTGCAAATGATCACCCCATATACTACATTTATGTTGGGTAAGAGGACAGATGCTTTACACATATGGATGAATAAGTACGAGGAACTTTTTATCTGACAAGCAACAGCAACATCTACCATAGTCAAGGGTCCGTGCAAATAGTAGTCAAAGATACTATATCTCATTTTGATGATGAGACGCAACAATCTCTGAACCATCTCCATTTATCAAGGTACACTAGACATACCTTCAGCTTCTTGAGGAGGCTAGAGAGCTTATGCACTTGTTTTTCAACCTCCTGTATCTGAAATACAAATACAACAAGAGAATTTCTGTTGGTTCATGTTGAGACAAAAATATAATCGATACAGAGTGAACCAGACTAGAGACGAAGACCAGCTTGAGAATCATCATGCTGGGGGCGTTCTTTTATTTTTTCCAGTAACTACTTTTTCCGCTATACAATTTCAGAACAGAACTAGGAGGATGAAAAATATATGAAACTGAAACAATTCAAACCGTGTAAAGCTCCTATTACACCAAAAAAAAAAAAAAAAAAAAGCTTCTGTTACATCATTTCCTGCTTATCATGTGCAGTGTGCGAGAAACTTAAATGGTCGAGTACGAACACCTGCTTATTAAAAGCTTCAAGTCCCATGTCAGAGTTGCTCCTTGGCAACCGCTCGCCCATTTCGACATCTCCCTCAGGTGGACGTTGAATTTTGCGTCACTGACAAAGGAGTCCTAAAGCAGATCATTAAGCAAAGCAATCAGTACTCACCCACTCTCGGATTTTGTGTTAGCAACAGAGAAAGGGATCCATCAGGTCAGTGATTTCAAGAGCGAAATTTTCTTGGAACATCAAATGTTGCAAAAACCCATGACACAAATTTTATGGCATTTGATAATGACGACTGTTTCCCACGAACGTCTCACAACATGAGGAAAGTGGCAAGTTGGACAGAGGACACAGGACAGCGTTAGCAACTAAATGCAAACGATAACTTCAACGAAAACTCTACTCGTATACCCAAAATTTGTCATTGGTCATTCGAATTAATCAGACGATATGATCAACACAAAGCACAAATTCTTGATCAACTAAAAAAAACTGCAGAAAGCAATAAAACAAACAAAAATAATGGAAATTGATAATAGATGCAATATATCTAAGTAATTTACCAGATTTCATCAAAAGCAAGCATAATTAGAGTAAAGAGCTTGAGGATTACCGTGAGCAAATCGTTCATCTTCGATCAGATTAAAGCAGGGTCACAAACAGAAGCAGAGAGAAATCGAGAGAGAAAGAGAAATGACAGGGACATGGAAGGACGATGATAAAAGGGTGTTAATTAAAATCACTAGATGACAGGATGAGTTGTTGATGAAAACGTTGGACGGCCGCCTTGGCGCTCAAAAAGGCGTTACGAACAAAATCTTTCTGAATTAATCGACAGCGAAAGAGATAAAAAGAGGCTTCTTTTTTGGTTGCATGCAACGATGGCCTATGCTCTGTTCCGACTCGAGAGTCCAAGAAAAGCAAACTGCTCATCGACACTAAACCAACCATGCTTTGTGTGTCTCGAGCTGCTTCATGGCTTGGCTTATATCAAAAACCAATCATCTCTTGATTGATTTTCTCAATGCCTATTGCTATGCCGAATATCCAGCGAAGAGCTGCACAAGACAAGGCCCTTTCAAACAGCACAGCTAGCAATCTCCTGGGCACCAAGGACAGCAGCCAGCACTGTTCATGTCTTGTTTTTCTTGCCATGAGAAGAGAAGAGGCACTGTCGTGATATGACTAGGCCATCGTACGACTTTGATATTTACTTGACCATGTCGGGCAACGCGGGTATCCTTAAGAAGGACCTAAGCTGATGGGCTGAACTTTGCCTTGCAGCTTCACCTGGAGCCCAACCTCGATGACGCTTTGGCCCACAAAGCGTGCAATGTGCAATTCGCTCTCACACAATTTTCTAATGGGGCGATTAGGTCCTGAAACTCTTCGAGATCTTTTTTATCAATTTCTTGTGTTAACTCTGTCTGCTAAATTTGATGGAGAAGGATTTCGTTGGAGCTTTTTGGAATGAATTGCGCTCCCCGCTTTTGTGTTAGAGCTTTCTTGGAATAGATGTTGTTAGACTAGGGAGATAAAAAGGACGAAATAATTCCTGGGTTGAGCATAGAAGGAGCAAACTTACTTGCCTCTCAAGACTAGTGATGAGCTTGATGACCCCAGAAGGATTGATAGATTAATAAATTAGATTTGAATGTTCACACCGTAACTATTGCAACTACCACGGAATCGTGAACTACAGTAACAATCCCAGTAAGAAATAAAATGCAGAATCTGAACACGAGCAATTTACATGGTTAAGCAGTGTCTTATTCCATAGGAAGAGATCAACAAGATGCTTCTGCTATGATTGGCAAAGAGGTATATTATAATTGCTCAAAATACTCACGCTCTAGTGTTTCTCAATCCTAGATGCACTTGAAACTACAAGAATCAATCAACGAAAAAGGAGTTTCCACATGCTCCTTGCTCTCTTGAATAACGGCTCTATATCACGCTCTAAAGTTCTTATTAATTGTGTTCAAAACTATGCTTAAAACATGCTCGAATCAGGTGGGGCTTTGACTGCTAGAAGCCTGGCCCGAATACTACTAGAAAATGCTCCATCTTTGGGAGATGTTTCAAGCAACCGCCAATGACCAGGATGCTCCAGGCGGTCGGCAGGTCATCTTTCTGCATCTACGGTCGTCCATCCCGATTAACTCAAACCCCATGCCGATTCCAAAAAAAAAAAAAAAAAAAACCCGAAAAATTCGAGCCAATATTAACAAGGGCACCTTCCATTAGTACCATTTTTCCAGAGGTCAATGTCTGCCACGTGTGAGCAGAAACCACATCCGGGGTAAATTGGATACGGGGTACTTTGCGTGAATCAGGGTAGCTGTTCAAATCGAAAGGTACGCCTTGGAAGGAGAGGCGAACGAAAGACCCCAAAAGAGAGGGGAGAAAAAATCTCAAATCTCTGTCAAAGTTCTTTGGTCTTTTCCTGCCTCGCACAAGACATTTCTTCTGATTCGCAAGACCTTCTTCCTCGTCCCCCTAACTCACGCATCGGACAAGTTAGTTGGGCAATGGACGGTTGTGGTAGGTCTTGAAGTTTTAAGAACATCCACACGCCAAAGGCCCACCACCACCGAACGGCAAAGACACGAACAGCCCACGTACATGTCCGATCGAAGACCACAAGAAATGCCCCTCTTGGCAAGCACGAAACACGGAGGACCGGTGCCATAAAATCATCCCCAAATTTCATTTCATTTCTCTTTTACATTCGGTCAATACAATAAAATAAAATAAAATAACCCAAAATTTGTAATAAATTTATTTCAAATTAAAAAAATCTCAAACTGATATACCTATAATAAATTTACCATCTATTAATTTTCATTAGAATTTCATTATACTGATTTATGATACTTCATAATATTAATTCAGTTAATTGAAAGTGCAAATTTATCGTAAATATACTATTTGGGAGTTTTTTAATAGTATTAAATTTTTTAAATTTCGCTCCCTAATTTTTTTGCTTTTTAGCTGGAGAACAAGGTAGCCAGTTCAACTACTACTGGGGACTGCGAGGTCGATGCTCCGTCGACATTGACATGGAGCAGTCCCATTGATCCCAACGCCTCAAAAGCCTGGCCTAGGCCCTAGAAAGAGAAAAAAGAAAAAAGTCAAAATGGGGGTTCCCCTCGGTTCCACATTGAACCGGCATGTCGGTCTTAAATGTGGCCCTCCTTTGGTCTCGCATTGACCCCTTCGACGCACCATTTTCAAGTGGTTGGAGGAAGGGGTCGTACCGTCATTGATGGCCGAACAAAGTTCCTAGGATACCCAAGTAATCCACATGACTTCAGAAGGGGTTTTTTTTTTTTTTTTTTGGTCGGTCAGAAGGGGGTTGACCTTACCGTAATTCGCCGACCTTATTAATTAAAAGCATTTTCTTAAAAAGTGCTCTAGAAGCACTTACTAAGAAGACCATATCGGACCAAAAAAAAGAAGACCATATGAGTTTTTGCGTTTGTTTTTTTTTTTTAGCATGCACACTATAGTTTCTAATGTTATGTGTAATCTATGCTTTGAAAATCAAAGTATTCAACACCAAGGCCTTATTTGGTTATTGGTCAAACAATGATAATTTATGTTGTTTTGTTTTTTAGAACAAAAAAAATAATAGAAATTCATTTTATAATGTCAATTAATCTTTTGATCTAGGGAATAGATTGAAACAAAATTAAAAAGTAAAAAAAAAAGTTATTTTTTGTTTTCAAGAACAACTCGAGAATCAAGCAAATTTTTTTCTTTCTTTTCTTTCTTTTCCTTTTTTCTTCTTCTTTCTCTAGCCAATCACCAGCCTTACTGATGGTTAGTGACCTCACCAGAACCTCACCCAACCACAACAAGCTCCATTCGACAAAGCTCCCCCAAAGTCGACAAGGTCACCTTGCTAGAGGAAGAAAAAAAAAGAAACAAAGAAAAAAGAGAAAAATGTAATAAAATTATTAAAAAATCAAAAGAAATCTAAGTAATAAAAAAAATTGAGAGTTATACCGAACACATTTCTATTTTGAGAAAAAAAAACACTGCACAGTTACCAAACGTTTATGAATGCTCAAAAACTTGTCCAAAGAGCAGAATCAAGAAAAAAAAATTCTAAGCGAAAATTATTCTTGAGAACATAATGATATGCTTAACAAAGGCTTCCCCTAGAAGAACTAATTGAACTAGACTTGTTAATAAACTGGTGACCCTACAAATTGTCTATAATTAAGAAGGTCAATGGTAAATGTGTCGTGCCATATTCAATGAGGTCAATAGCTCGAGCCATTTCAAGATCGAACATACATTGGCCTGTGTTGGAAGCATATGCTGCCTTACTTGGCAAGTCTTCCCGACCCCGGCACGCCGGTCAGGTTACGGTAAGAGCCGCTGACTTGGCCAATTCGCGATTTTCCAAAGAGCCTTTGACCCTAGGAAAAAAAAATTGGTCGCTTTTGGGCCCCCGTTGATTGAAGTTTCTCGAGTCAACGTTGACCCCGTCCCTCCGGGGCCCACTTGCCGTTAAACCTCTTCCTCTCAAAGCATCATCAAAGGGCTGACATAAGCTGGGGGCCCACCGAGGAACCGCTGATCTTGGAAGTGTTCTAATTTTCTCCTTTTTGGACGCTTCTCCCGGGAAGGACAAAAGGAGTAGGAGAAAGACGAGGGGGTGAGATTTGGCCACGACTAGGGATGAACATGATTTTAATATAGAATTTAGAATCCGAGAATCGAATCGGTGGAAATCTATAGATTTATTTTTCAAGATATGTAGGATAAGTTTTAGGTTCCAAAAAAATGAAAATCTATTTTGACATGTAAGTTTTAAGTTCTTAATTTGAGGAATATGGAATAACTTTCAGTATTTTCTTAGTCTATGTCTCCCTACAATCTTTTGATATGTCATGCCGTTCGATGATGAGTGTATAATTTATAAGCACTAGTCCGAGTTTTCATTTTATGACTAAGATTGTTATTTTATTAATGTTCATATTTTTCATGTATCTAAATATAAGTTATAGTTAGTGAATTATAATTGTTCAAATAATAATATAAGTGGAATTTGGGTAAATCTCTTAACTAATTATAAAACCTGTGACAGGGTAGGTAATCTTCTGTATGCCATGCCATTTAATGATGAGTCTATAATCTGAAACCACGGTTGAAGTTTTCATTTTATAACTAAGATTTTTATTTTATTAATGTTCATATTTTTCATGTGTTTAAATATAAGTTATAGTTAATTAATTGTAATTGTTCAATTAATAATATAAATGGAACTTGGATAAATCTTGGAACAAATTCTAGAATCTGTGACAAAGTAGGTTTCAAATTCTAGAGAATAAAGG
Source organism: Eucalyptus paniculata subsp. matutina (assembly GCA_017140255.1). Taxonomy (NCBI): domain Eukaryota; kingdom Viridiplantae; phylum Streptophyta; class Magnoliopsida; order Myrtales; family Myrtaceae; genus Eucalyptus; species Eucalyptus paniculata. The sequence goes on from CM029445.1 coordinate 25,928,052, forward strand.
TAAGTTTTAAATTCCAAAATATGAGGAACCTACTACAAAGAGTAGGTTCTAGGTAGAATTTACGCAAAACTTGAAACGCTCACCTCTAGCCACGACTACTGCCACGGTAGGAAAACAATCTAAGGTATATGTACTCTCCCTGTCGTCAAATGTACCTTGTATTTTGACGTAAATTTGACTGTACGCGTACAAAACGTGTATGGACTAGTTTTAGTCAACCCTCTCAATTTTTAAAGCAGCTTATACTAATTATGACCTAAAGGGTTTTCATATTGATCATTTATTTTTCCGAAAGGGTCGTCGATTTATATTTAAAAAGGGGCATCTTTTTTTTTGTTTATTAACTTCCACATAATTCTTTATAAACGTGGATTCAAGTGCCTCTTTTAACAGTTTCTCTTTTCATTCTAGAATGCGTTCTCCTTCTATGTAATCAAGTCATTTCCTTCAGAAATTATTGCCAAAAATTCTGGGTTTGCAAAAAAAGTTTATGGTGGTAATTTTTTATGAATAAAATTACATAATTTTTGTCAATCATGAAATATACCCACAATTTCTGTACTTCAAGTTTGCCTTTTCATTCAAATTTGGGAAATTTTAAATAAAAACCCAAATTGCACTTATTTTCTCAAATAATGGCTTAAAGTCAATGTTGTGTCAATTAAAGGTATGAAATAGCCATGTTAGTCTCAAATAAGAATATGAAGTGGCTATGACAATTACAAATAAGGGTCTGACCTCATCGATCGCTGGCTAAATTTTTTCAACCAATCGAGGGCATTTATGTCAAAAGATAATTTTTTACAAATTATTTCTATTTTTATTTTATTTTTCTCTTCTCTTTTCCTATTCTTTTCTTTTCGGCGAGGGTTGCCAAACCTTCACTAGTTGCTAGGTGAAAGCCTGCCTAGCAAGCCTACGCCAGTAGCTAGCAAGGATAGACTCACCCAAACCCTCACCCAGATCTGGCGAAGGTGCCAACGCTTAAGGTGAGGCTGTCCCTCACTCACCTCACCCAAACCCTCACCTAGATCTAGCAAAGGCCAATGCCTAGGGCAAGGTCGTCCCTTGCCAACGGCTGGCAAGGTGACCCTCACTTGTGGCCGATGAGGGTGGCCCTAACCAACAAAAAAGTCAAGTCTTTCTTTGAAATTGGTATAGCCACTTTAAGTCATTATTTGAAATAAAATTTACCTAGGCCTTTTATTTAAGAAAATGAGGACACTCCGTGCTCTTAGTTGGAATAAATTACATTTCAAACTCTTAATCTTCGGATTCTCATTTAAAATTTTCCCTCCAGATTTTTCAAGTGACTATCCGTGGCATATTTAGCTGGGACGCTCTTTTGAGCTAATTTGGTCCAAAAGCAGGGACAGATAATTTCCAAATAAACGAAAATGAATGAGTAATTTCTGTGCAGATATCAGTCGCATTCAAATGACATATGCCCGCTCTCTTACACTTTTTGGTTACCTAGGAATCACGAAAGCCACAAATTCTGACATAAGTAGATTCACAGAGAGAGAGAGAGAGAGAGAGAGAGAGAGAGAGAGATGTTTATAAATGAAGCAGAATGTTTTCCCTAATTACCAATGAGTTGGACTCATAAAAGTAGTGAATCTTGTGGGACTTTTAGAGAAGTTAGAGAAGTGTCAATTTACCAAATGTCCATATATATTTGGATTTGGACTGGTTTGTGATTCCCCTCCTCCTCCTTTTCCGTTTGCTGAGTTATAAATTTTTACATTTCATAAGGGACCGAAATCATATAATGCGGAATACGGACGAATTTTATAGTCATTTTCCTTAAAGGGTGTGTGGAAAAAAGTTCTAATAAGTATGACGCAACCTAAAAATAGCTTTGTCATAATCTTACGAGAATAAAACTACTGTATTTTGTGAGCATATAGTGTTTTTTTATTCAATTATAAAATGATATATTTACGAAACATATGAATTTTCAAGCGCTTTCTCCAGTCAAAAGATTTTCAAAATTAGAAGTGTGCGACCCATTGCATTGCATGGTGGATTGGTCATTTTCTATAGCAATGTGGCAAATACGATAAGGTATTTAATTCGATGATTATTTAGAACTGAGAGAGCAAGCGAGTACGAGAAAGGCATGAGTGCATTCAATGGTCAATGCAATGCGCAGACTCCATTAATTATTTCAGTCATTGATGGCGCCAAAAAAGATTGCAGAAAGAGGAAGAAAGCATGCGGATGGGGAACTTAAATCTCTCCACAATTTATCCATCTTTGAAAAAAAAAATTATGTCATTGAAATCCCACATAAGAACGTTTTTTTTTTTTTTTTTTTTGTATTGATTATAACACTTTTCGTTTTCCATCATTTTCCTATTGCAGAAACAAATTGCTCAATCATATGCAAAAAGAACAGTTCCATCTTTCAACGCAATTTACTTCCTGTTCTTCCAATTTAGTTGTCTCAGGTGGTACGGTGAACGGGGAATTGAAGAAGCATGATGCCATCCTGACAGGAAATTAAATAAAATCTGTTGCGAGTGTTTGGAAAGATCGAACCGCGTTGGTTTTTCTGAGTTAAGGAGCTTAAATAGACGTTCTTCTCATGGCCTGATGTCATTCTCATGGCCTGATGCAATGCTCACTTGGTGGCCTTCATGATTTCAGTGCCACAATGACAATTCAATCTCCATCCATCATCCCGGCAGGATATCGTCAAGAGGGAGCTAAGTTCGATTCCATTATTATATTGGTTCAATCGCTTTTTACTCAGAATTTTAAGCTAACAGTGCACTAAAAATTATTGATTGTTCCACATGTTGAGTATGAGACTCAGTTTCTCGAATGTCTTTTCATTTTAGTTGCGGACAATGGAAAATCATCTAATTTGACTATGTAATAGGCTTTGGGAAAGGGAAGCTTCCTCCTAGAAAGGCCTAGAGCAATTCAACGAGTGGGTTTTCTTGTCCTGGTTTGTCATGTTTCCATAGTCAATGCTGCAACAAAGATGTGCAAGATGGAACATATAACCATTCTCTCAATGCAGTACAACTAATATGATTAATTTAGTCAGTAAATGAATGCCATTTTGTGATTTACGAACTGTGAGATCTAGGGTTGGATGCTCTATTATGAAAGATCTTGAACCAGGTTAAAGGATTTCTTTCCCACAAATCCTTAAATCTTGCTATCTCGGTCCGCATGTTTCAAAGAGAATGTGAATTTAACTTTGTACATGAAAAATTACCTTGAAAATTGCTCGGTAATCATAATGTCTTAGGGAAAGCTATACTCAATGACATCAATCACAACATGGTTATGTTGTAGAAAGAAGCAGGGTTTTCGCGAACTATATTTGGTAATCAAGATAAAAGTCGAGATAAAATAAAATTTATTGTATCATTTATTTGGATCCTGTTATATATTAAATGGAAATAACCCGGATAAAAATATCTTATGGAGAGATGAAATAAAGATGAATAGGATTTCTTATATTCATTATATAAAAGCTATTTTTCTCAAATAAAAAAATCTTTATATTAAAAAATAATTAAATGTAAAATAATAATTGAATTATAATGTAAAAATAGAAAATACATAATAACAAAAAAATTATAACAATTTTCATTATTTATTTATTTATTGACATATAGTTGGTTTGAATTTTTTTTTTTAATGCAATAATATGCATTCTATATACATATATAGTTAGTATCTATAATTATTATACATTTTAGGTATATTAGTAAATTTTATTATTTAATAAATATTTTATTAAGGAATGACGGAAGGGAATAAAAAGAAATAAAAACAAGATAGGGAAAAAATAATTAATAAAATAAGTACATAAAAATGAAGTAGAAGAATCCAAATTTTAAATGAATAAATTCAAACTTGAAAAGGATATTTTGTTTCATATTGAAGTGTCATTACTTATCCATAATTTTTTTGATTTATTTTAAATTTTAAAAAAATGCGAGAGTTGAAGCTCCTTCTCCTTCGCAGCTCTCTAAGTTATGTCAAAATTCCACGAAAGCAATAGGAGAGTCAAAATTCATTATCCTATTAACTTTGTAGTTCTTGTTAAAGTTTCATGAAAGTGGCCAAAGAATTGAAACACTAGATTTTTCAAAATCGAGAATGTGAAAGATCAAGTTTTCTCTCTCTTACTAGACTTGGTGTTTACTAGCTAATTGAACCTATGGCTATAACCCCATTTACATTTCTTGCCATAATTGAACCTATGGCTTTGAAATGAGCTAATTTTATGGTTAAGATTTAGATTGTACAATAATTATAGATTAATTGTTGGAGGTTATTTGTGTTTGTGCATTTGTGATTTGTAAGGTAGTGAATCATGAGAAAATGTTACCATCTCCATTTGTAGGTTTTCAGGTTCACTTACACTATGTCCCGATCATATCATAGAATGAATACAATAGGACATAACAATATTCGGTTTTATTATTGCGATTCACCAAAAGTGAATAGGATATAGCAAAATTCATGAATTTTATATTCTATCACATTTAGAACGATTTTGAGAAGAGTTGCTCTATTATCTCAATTAGAAATCCTGACAACCAAATGCAATCCAAGAGTATGCATCACTTTCTTTTTTTTTGGTCGGTTAAAGAGTATGCACCGCTTAATACCATCAAAAGTCATGCATTTCTTGACAGGATGGTTAGGCTCCTCAATTCAAATCTATCGACATTTGAGTGAAACCCATTTAGGAAGTTGAGCATAGAATTGAAAAATTGTTGCCAAAAGAGGGAAAACAATTAGCGTTTCGTTTTCATAGTGTCATTCACCCTCACTATCTCATGTACTTTTCGGAGTCGCCTACCAAATAAATGTATTTGTATATGGAATGTTTGCTTTATGCTTCGAGTTTATCCTTCATGTTCATTCCCATTTATGAGATTGACATTAATATTATTCCATGAAAGCGAAATTATGGAAATCAATACTGCCAGAACTATGAAGCATGTTTAGATATCCTGCCAAAGAAGTTCGAATATACCGGTCACAAAAGTAGAAGGATTTTACAAGGCAAATGCTATGGAAATGCGTCATGCTTATGATTAGCTTGGTTTGCTGCCAAACGTTACAACATTCCCAAAAGATCAAATCGACCCAAAGATATAGTTTGGTTGATCGATGGTTAGAAGGTAAATTCAATACGTTTTAATATCATTATTTCGTCAAAATCACACCAATAGAGATCGATTACGTGGTGATCAAGAGAAAGTAAGGGAATGAGAATCGTATCCAATGCTATACACTTCATTCTACACATGAATTGCACCAATAGATGGTTAGAAGGTAAATTCAATACGTTTTAATATCATTATCTCGTCAAAATTGCACCAATAGAGATCGATTATGTGGTGTCCAAGAGAAAGTAAGGGAATGAGAATCATATCCATCACTATATGCTTCATTCAACACATGAATCACCCGTATAAAGTTCATACAAGTAATTTATTAGGTTGGATCGTATAATGTTCTTGCCCTTCATCTATAGGCACAGTGAGCTTATCAAAATCCAAATTGATTCATAAGGCATTTTCTTATCTTGCACAAAGAGGAAGGTGATAAATCCTTCTAACCTCTCACCTTCATACCTAAAGTTGATCATACGTTTGAATTCATTTGGGATGCTGGTGCCGTCATTCCATGTTGAAAGAGTTCGGATTGGTGAAATTTGCAATGTCCATCTGCTATCCTAATGATCTGTGTAAAAACAACTGAATTTCTATTTTCCATCATTGACACGATTCGGGCGCTTAGTTCCATTTCTTTTAAATCCCAGATGCATTTGAGTATCCAATTACGGATAATATAAAGATCATTTACATTAATCTTCTTCAATGGCCAAAAAAAAAAGTTAAAGATCATTCATAAGGTCTTTGGTGCAAGAGTGACACTATCTAGTAATCAACCATTTGATTTTCTGAGGATCTTAGAAAGTTCACAAGGGAATCCTCAACTGAGAATCCAATAAATCAAAGTAGACAATAGTCTGTCCATGAGGTTTACATTGAAACTTGAAAAGGGTGGCTGAGGAAGGAACAACGGAATCACCTGTGAAATCAAATTAAGCATAGAATTAAGTCTCACTCTCTCTCTCTCTCTCTCTCTCTCTCTCTCTCTCTCTCGTATTGAATTCATTGACACCCCACCCCCTCCACCATTTAATGCTGTTGCACCCTCTCGATGCCCTCTGCAATTACTCCTCTCTGCCATTTTTCTCTCCCTCTCCCTCTCTCCATCTGTGTATCCTTCCTCCATCATCTTCTTCTTCTTCTTCATCTCTCTCTCTCTCTCTCTCTCTCTCTCTCTCTCTCTCTCGCCAAGAAGACGATTCTGAGTTAGGGTTCCACCAGAACACAGAATAACCGGAGGCAGATCTCCCCTCATCGTTCTATATATATTTTGCCATTTTATTTCTCAGAGTAAGTCCAGTAGTTCTCATCGAAGTTTAGTTTGCATTCGTTTATTTTTTGGCAATAATCTCTCATGAAGTTATCAGTGGCGACACTTTGCAGAAATCTTTCTATCTTCTTGTGCTTGAATAGACAGGTCTAACAAAGATTTCTACGCACTACCCTTGATTTTTTTTTTGTTTACATATTATGTTATCCTTGCTTAATTTTGCCGTTCTCTCCCTTCTTGCAGAGCGTGGATGGACCAATATAAAATGAAACGAAAACGAAACGCAACGTTCTGTAGTTGAAAAAGACGACCTAGGAAGAGAAAGAGAAATAGAGATAGAGAGGGAGAGAGAGAGAGAGAGAGATTAGGGGGCGTTACACTTGCCTTTTCTTTTTTCGTTTTCATTTTTCTTCCTGATTTTTGGTTGTGTCAAAGTAGAGGACAGCGTCGAGAGAAATTTGTCAACCCTTATCTCTGCACTTTTCTCGTGTCTTCGGCACGTAAGAGTGAAACAGGCATGGACTAACTCGCCTCCCCAAAAAAAAAAAAAAAAAAAAAAAAAAGAGAATCCCATACCTTAATTGTTTTTCAACGGCAACACTTAGACCAAAGTCAAGACTTGCCTGGCTCTCTCTCTCTCTCTCTCTCTCTCTCTCCTCTCTCTCTCTATCTCCCCAACTTGCAGTGACCTCATATTTAGTCCCATTCTCAGACCTCCAGACACAATCTTCACCAAGTTCCAGCCCTAAAATCAGCACTGTTCATACGAGGAAAACCGAAGAGAATACTGAGAAAAATGCCTGCCCGAATCATGATTCCAGCGAGAGACATGTCTCCTATGATCGGCATCAGCGGAAACGCAGGCGGCTTCGGGATTGCTCAGGTCAGTTTTGGTTCTCTTGAAACTTTGCGGAGGTGATGAAACTCATCGTTGTGTTGGGATCTTTGTGCTCTCCTTTTCCTTTCCTGCCATTTTGTTTTCATTTCGCCTTTCGGTTCACTGATAAATCAACACTCTCTCTCGTTGCAAATTTCTCATCCTTTATAAGATAAAAGGCTGTTCTTGTATCCTGAAACACAAGAATCTTGCCAGTCTCTCCACCTCATTCTCGACGGATCATTAGATCCTGCGTTCATCACCCTTTTACAGGTTGGAGAAGTCAAAAGGTCTCTTCTCCGTTTCCCGATAAATTTCTTTTATTTTTATTTTATTTCGATCTCCCATATTTCTCCCTTTCAATGTTTTGCTATTTCAAGAAAAATCCATCTCGATTTTCGGAAAAACGCGTGAGTTTCCAGTCCCATCGCGCCATTAACCCTCTCACTTATGCTGTCGAAAATTAAGAAGAAAAACATTTGAGTATGTGAAAATTCAAGGACCCTCGCTCATGCTTCTTTTGCAGTATCATTACATTGCAGTTTTAGTTTCTCATTTTTTCATTATCAAACCTGCCCATGAATGGTTAATGCTTTTCCTTTTTTTCTCTTTTTGCCTGCCTTTTAGAGTCATATCCAACTTTATTTCAAGCCTCTTTTTAAATGCTTCCCCCTTTCTCCTTTATATACATCACTCCTTGTTGCCATTATGCTCCCCCATTATCTCCCCAAAACATTCTCTCACATATTCACTCATGTGTTAATTAGGACATATATCTAATTTTTTTTCCCTTGCTTTCTTTGAGAGTAGTCATTTCTGCATTGTCTCTCTTCCTCTTTTTTTTTTTTTTTTTTTTTAGATTGAAAACCCATAAGCGTTTGGTTGGGAATCTTTAAAGGAGATATCTATGATGGACATATTCCAGCAAAACTTGATGGAGGGCGGTGGTGGTCCACCGCTTCACCCTCTAGACATGGTGCAGAATCCGTCGGAGAGCGAGCTCGCTCGCCTCCGGGAGGACGACTTCGATAGCACCAAGTCTGGCAGCGACAACCATGAGGGGCCGCCCTCCGGCGACGATCTGCAGGATGAGCGCCGGAAGAAGAAGCGCTACCATCGTCACACCCAGCACCAGATTCAAGAAATGGAAGCGTGAGTTTTGCCCTGAATTGTGCTTTTTTTTTTTTTTTCATGTTCCTTAATGATTTTGGCGATTTTTTACTTGGGTTAGATTTTTTTATGTGTTTCTTAATAATTTGGCGATTTTGTTTTTGGGTTTAGATTTTTCAAGGAGTGTCCACACCCGGATGATAAGCAAAGGAAGGAACTGGGGCGTCAATTAGGGCTTGAGCCTTTGCAAGTCAAGTTTTGGTTCCAAAACAAGCGCACTCAAATGAAGGTAATTACAGACCAAAAAAATAAAAAATGAAGCTAAATAAAATGAATACCTTCGTTAGCCCCTCAAAAAACCAAAAAATATAAGAATGAAACGACACAATGGTTGGTGTTTTCGGAGAAGGAAGCTTAATTACACAAAAATCTCTCTGATGACAACAGTTGATCTCCGATCATTCTAACATTAGAGATTGATGAGAAGTCTCTGATACAAGTATATTTTCTGTTTTACCAAATAATTTAGAACGCCCACATGTACATTTCCCGTATTGCTTTCTAGAGCAGTTGAAAATGGTGATACTTAGAAGTTTCAAGGCTCACCGAATTGTCTTGAATAATTTTCGCAGCATTTTGCTTCTGGAAACCACTGGACATTACACTTACATGAGATTAACGTTGGCCCCTATCTGATCATGGCCACCATGAATCCAATACGATGTACCTAAACCTGAATTAAGGAAAGATAAATTTCACCTTCGGAATACAGAAAGTGCATGGATCTGCGACAGTGACTACCAGCTTTGCATTTGTTTTGGTACTTGCTTTTTTCTAAAATTTCCTAAGATTCAAATTTACTCTAATTGCTTTCTCTCAGACCCAACATGAGCGCCACGAGAACACGCAGCTCCGCAGCGAGAACGAGAAGCTCCGGGCCGATAACATGAGGTACCGGGAAGCGCTCACCAACGCTTCCTGTCCCAACTGTGGAGGCCCGACTGCCATAGGAGAGATGTCCTTCGATGAACATCACTTGAGGCTTGAAAATGCACGTCTGAGAGAAGAGGTAAATTAATTTCTTAGGTTTTTATTAGAGATGGAAAGAACTTTTGTTTTCCTATGCAGTGTCCGAGTTGATGACAACTGTGCACTTTGAAAAAAGTGCGGACTGTTGTTAGTCGGTACGCGATCCAGTACCACTTGTTGAAGTAATGTTTTTCCCAACAACATACTGGATATTTGACAGTAACCAGAACTTTGCTCAGCTGAAGATTGTCTTTTACTTAAACTATATCTTGATTCTTAGTTTGGTTTCAGATTGATAGGATATCAGCAATAGCTGCAAAGTATGTAGGCAAGCCGATAGCCAACTACCCTCTTCTTCCTTCTTCGGTCCCTCCTCGCCCACTTGAGCTTGGTTTTGGAAGTTTCTCGGGCCAGTCAGGTGTCGGGGGTGACATTTATGGCAGCGGGGACTTATTCAGATCAATCCCTGCACCAACTGAAGCCGAGAAGCCGATGATAATTGAGCTGGCCGTGGCGGCCATGGAGGAACTAATCCGAATGGTGCAGGTGGGAGAGCCCATGTGGATTGCAGGACCTGATGGCTCTTCAAGCGTGCTGAATGAAGACGAGTACATTCGCACATTTCCTCGTGGGATCATAACAAACCCCACCGGATTTAAGCGCGAAGCCTCACGACAAACCGGGGTCATCATCATGAATCACATCAATCTTGTTGAGATTCTCATGGATGTGGTAGGATTTCCATTTTAATTGGTCGCGTTGATAGCTCCATTGAGCAAAATTTTTCATTCAAAGCACCTTTTGATCATTCATTGATTATATTTGTTTGCAGAACCAGTGGTCCACTATATTCTCAAGCATTGTGTCAAGAGCTATGACTTTGGAAGTACTATCAACTGGGGTGGCAGGGAATTACAATGGAGCCTTGCAAGTGGTATGTGTGTACATTCATTTCGTATGAATTGTGTTTCTTCTCATACAAACTTAAGTAGATCAAATCAATGCCCAAAATTGGTGTGGTTATGAATAATTAAGCAAGACAATTGAGCTTTGGGAATTTAGTGAGCACTTAGCACCCATTAGCGTGTTTAATTATATGATTGATTGATCTCATGAATTCCTAGGTGACGGCTGAATTTCAAGTTCCGTCACCGCTTGTCCCGACTCGGGAAGTTTATTTCGTCCGCTACTGCAAACAACATAGGGATGGGACTTGGGCAGTGGTTGATGTTTCTTTGGACACTTTACGCCCAAACCCAGCGGTTCGATGCCGCAGGAAGCCTTCAGGATGTCTAATTCAAGAAATGCCGAACGGATACTCTAAGGTATAATGAATCTTTTACTCTCTTCTGATTTCCGTATCACCTATATCATTCCATAGAAAAGCTGAGTGAATAAAATCACGGTGTAGGTCACATGGCTTGAGCATGTGGAAGTAGACGATAGAGGAGTGCATAACCTATACAAGCAGCTTGTTGGCTCTGGCCATGCTTTCGGGGCCAAACGCTGGGTTGCTACGTTAGATCGACAATGTGAACGTCTCGCAAGTGCCATGGCAACTCATATTCCTAGCGGAGATGTTGGTGGTAATGTTTTGATTTCGACTCTGCTTCAAGGTTTATTTTAATGGATTTTTTTTTTCATTTGATTATGAACGCCAATATTTTTTTTTTATTTGATTGCAAATTAATGTTCTGTATCTCTTAGTTTGTGGCCTACATTCACAAATTCTCTAAGGCCACTTCTCTCTTGTATCAAGGGTTTTTCATGTTCCTTTTAAACGATCATTGTTATTTTCCCCTTCTGATTAATTTTTCATCGATTCTCTCACGAGTTTCGGTTCAATTAAGATCTGAGGGCTTTATATAGTGCCCATAGTGACCTAGTGCTTTGTATGTGAGTACCGGTTTTCACTAAGGCTATGCTACCATTAATTTCGTTGGTTGCAAAGATGTTTTAGCTTTTGAGTTAGCTAAGGTTGCAGTGTAGACAATGCAATATACACTGTCAAAGCTTTTTCGCAATAACATTTTGGAAGCATTGAGGATTGAATGATTTTGAACTATTGACTTGTTGCTTTATTCCATAGTCATAACGAGTCCCGAAGGGAGAAAAAGCATGATGAAGCTGGCTGAGAGGATGGTAATAAGCTTTTGTGCCGGAGTCAGCGCATCTACAGCCCAAACATGGACGACATTATCTGGAACCGGAGCAGATGACGTGCGTGTGATGACTCGGAAAAGTGTGGATGATCCGGGCAGGCCTCCCGGAATAGTTCTGTGTGCTGCCACTTCCTTCTGGCTGCCAGTTTCCCCCAAGCAGGTCTTCGATTTCCTTCGTGACGAGAATTCTCGAAGTGAGGTAGGGAAAAATTTTATGAGCTGTACATGTGCATTACGCAATTTTCTTTCCTTAACAAGTCTCTAGCATATGTTGCTTTTAGTATGAGAAGGGGAATAAATGGAAAGATAGCTGAAGAACTTACTTTTTTCAATATCACATTGATGGAAACAATAATCTGCTTGTGTGGTTGGTAAACTTGACAAGCTAGGAAATGTAATTTGACCTCTTTAAATGGATTTTTTAATAGATTCTATGCAAATATTCTTCATTGCCATTAATATGTACAGCTTCCTGTGTTTTTTCTTAATTTTTTTTCTATTAGGATGTTAAATTTAAGACTTTTGCCTTAGAAGTATCTTATCAGGGTACAGTCAACTAGACATTTTTCTCTCAATACACATCGAGCAAGTTTTGCGAATTCATGTTCTTGGTTCCTCCTTGTTCTCCACATTCAGATGCATGAATAATGGAGAGAGACGCAGTTTGATGATCAGCAATTCATTTGATGCCTTAATTAGCTAACATTGTCCAAAATTCCTTAGACATGATTTTGCCCTGAAATGCATTCCAGTAGGACTAGAATGTCCTATATAAGATATCATGCTACATCTCATCACCTTAATTGGTTAATGATAGGACTCATAAATGATCGTTCATGCATTTTCTTAACTGAAGATTTTGTTTTATGAAGCATCAAATGTCCTTTCGATTGTGGTATTTATTTTGCCTGGATTAATAAGCAAAATGGAAGCTCTTGTAAAGTTGATCTAATGCCCTTATCTTTTTGCTACTATGCAGTGGGATATTCTCTCAAATGGAGGGATTGTTCAAGAAATGGGACACATCGCCAATGGCCGGGACACCGGCAACTGTGTGTCTCTGTTGCGAGTAAATGTGAGCTTTGTGTCTATCCTAATGTTGCAGCTAAATTCTTCAGTGTTACCAATCTAACCAAATCCTTTTGTTGTAAATCTTTTCCAGAGTGCAAATTCAAGCCAAAGCAACATGCTGATATTGCAAGAGAGCTGCACTGATGCGACAGGCTCTTTCGTGGTATATGCTCCGGTTGATATCGTCGCAATGAATGTGGTTCTAAATGGCGGAGATCCCGATTATGTGGCTCTTCTTCCCTCGGGGTTTTCCATACTTCCTGATGGCTCGCAAGGCAGTGGCGAAGTGGCATCCAGTGGATCTCTCTTGACTGTTGCATTTCAAATTCTGGTCGATTCAGTCCCAACTGCTAAGCTTTCTCTGGGATCGGTCGCAACTGTCAACAATTTGATTGCTTGCACTGTCGAGAGGATTAGGGCTTCTTTATCGCCTGAAAACAATTAACTTCTCATGCACATTGGTAAGTCGAAAATCATCTCATCTCTTTCTTTTTCAGTAGAATAACATCATCTCATCCTGAAGTTTCTTTTATCTCCTTGTTTTCTGGGTAAGTTTTACCTTCTACATTCTAGGTAGATGGCTATCTGCTTTTCGAAATCAAGCAGCATCGCCTTTGTTGGGTGCATTAGGTTTTAAGTTTTTCGCATGGGTTGATGGTATTATCGCTCTGAAAATAAAAAAATGCATCGTTATGAATCTAGGTTTGTTCTCTGTTCTTCAATCCATGGAAGAAAAATCTTTCCTATACTATTTTTGTTCGCTGTCTGTGGAAACAAACAATTGTCTCATGTAGTTTAGCAATATCAATAACCCTAATACCAAATGCGTGATGTTATGTCTCCACCATCTCTGAACAAGATAGAATCTTCTTCGATTGCTCTGCTCGTCTTCACGAATGTTTATGTGACTATCTCCTTTGACTTCCTTCCCTTAAACATTTAATGCTTCCTCTCTCTGTTGAACAGTTTAATGTAGAAGGCAAGAGCAAGAGTGAGGAGGTGATTTTCAATGGGAGAGGAGGCGATTAAGGGACAGTATATTAACTCAAAGAGTTATTTGGAGAAGTCAAGAACGCACCTCGTCTGATCCTCGTTGCTGTATTTGGAGTCTACTTTAAGCACTTAACGGCCATAAACATTCTCCAAAGCAAGCGCGACGATAAGAGGTTCGGGAATTGACTTCTCTGAGCAAAGATAATCAAAGAACTCCATCAATTCCGTTGTTAGCTTCAGTACCTTTTGTAATGTCAAGAGGAAAAAGGAAATTCTGTTTAGCTAGGTTTAGGGTTTTTACTGTTGTGGAATTTGAGGATGCTGTTGGTTGTTTTATTTACATGACTTCCTATCAAGGGCAGTACAGCTCACATTCTGGCTAGCATCGGATTTACTTTTTCTTTTCCCCTTCAATATTCAATTTCTATCCCTGAGGTTGCCTTCAATTTGATTGTTCTCTTCTTCGGTGCTTGTTGGGGTTGTCTCTAGCATTGCTAGAAATTTTGTTGGCAGCAACTAGGTATGATGTTTATGTGGAAAAGAGTACTATACCTAAGGCATTTTTCATTTATTCTTCAATCAAAATTTGGTTTATTCAACAAACTCGGAACTCTTTTGGCATGTATCTTCGCTAGGAGATAATTGTCCAAAAAGTCTTAAAGATATTTGTACCGTGACCAATTTAGTTCTAAAATTTTTAATTTCTCCAATGTAGTCTGTGTCAAAAATTTTATAAACATATTTCATTTGTGTCATTCCAATTGGACCAATTTAATTGTTTTGTATTCACTAACATCAATCATTCTCCTATGAGGCATGATTGGATAATTTTTTAATTTTTCTAAGTTTTTTTTTTATTTTTTTTTTGTTTTTTTTCTACTTTTCTTTTTGTTTTCTTTCCTTTATTTTTTCCCCAACTATGAGCCGACTACATTGTCAATCACTTATCGCTGGCCACAAGCGAGGGCCTCTATGCCCTAGCCCATGTCCAAGCAAAGGCCCACACGTTCCCTATTGACCAACGAGGACTGCAAGCCCCTCGCTTGTGGCTAGTAGGCAAAAGCCAAAAAAAAAAAAGCAATAAGCAAAAGCAAACTCATAAATATTTAAAAATTTTGAAAAAAAGGTGTTTACATATGGTCGAAAGATGTCAAAATTAACACAAGTATAAAAAGTTAAAAACTAAATTGGTTTAATTGAAAAGTTTAAGATTAAATTGGCAGAGAATTCCATTTTTTTACTATAAATCATTAACCTGATTTGTCTGTCCATTTTTTTTACTATAAATCATTAATGTGAAGATAGTACGCCCTATGTGAAGGAAAGAAAAAAAAAACTAAAACTAAAAATTTAGAATTTAAAAATTTTAGATTAACCGGCAAAGCGTCTATGCTTTGCCTCATTTGTATAAATATCAGTGTATCAGTTGGACCCTCCTTGCCTCATTTGTATAAACACGTTCTTTTTTTTTTCCCGCCTTTCTTCTTCTTCTTCGTCAGCTCCCACAGGCGCAAAGCTCGGCCCCCCCAATCGCATTGGATCAGATCACACCTTTCCTCCTCTACGCCTCCTCATATTCCTCCGCCAAGTCGTAGCCAGGTCGTTTTTTCTTGCAATCCTCTGTGTTCGATCGTGTTCCTCTTTTTCCCGCCCCTCTAAAGACTTTGAAATCAAGCACGTCGGTTTAGTCTTGAGTTTAGATTGATTTTTATCAGAGAGTTAGTTTTGCATACTGCTCAAACAAAATCATTTCTTTTCCCAGAGCTCCTCGGCCCAGGATCACCCAATCGGATCACCTCCCCTCGAGTCTGGCTTGTCGCCTCCTTAGCCTCCTCACATTCCTTGCCAGGTAACTCTAGACTTTGAATGGGAATAGAGTGCTTGATTTTTATCAGAGGTATTGGATATTTGAGACTTCATATTGTGCTGTTGTGGTGTATTGTGCTGTTGTGTTGTATTGTACTTCTGCTAAGAGTTGTAGATTGTTGCAGACTGGTTGATGTTTGAGACTTCATCATCTATGTATTGTGCTGTAGCATAGCATTTTGTATTGTACTTCTGGTGAGCTGGTAAGAGTTGTAGATTGTTGCAAAATGCAGAATGCGAATTAATTTTTATGATGTTTAAGACTTCATGATCCTGTAGCATTTTGTATTGTACTTCTGGTGAGCCTTTGAATGCAAATAGAGATTGATGTTTGAAGATTGTTGCGGATTGATTTTTATGATGTTTGAGACTTCATGATCCTGTAGCATTCTGTATTGTACTTCTGGTGAGCTGCTAAGAGTTGTAAATTGTTGCAGACCTTTGAATGCGAATAGAGATTGATGTTTGAGACTATGTGATGTAGAACAATATGCAAATGCTTTTCTGGAAACAATGGAGCGTCATAAGAGCGGGCAGTCCCACAAATCAAAGAGGATTGCGTGATCTTCAAGATTGCAAAGGGGGTTACAATATTTGATTCACGCGTTTCCCTTTATTTATTATTAGATTTAAGATATTCTGGTTTATCAATATCGTTTCTTTAATTTGTTATTAGATTTTAAATTTCCTAGTTTATCAATATCTTTTCAATTTTGTTACTAGATTTAAGTTATTTTGTTATTTTCTAGATGGCGACCTTCTTATAAATAGACGCCAAAGATATTGTAATCAGCACTTTATTATTCAAAATAAACACCATCCTTTGGAATTCTTTCCAAGCATTGCTTTCTCTGCGTCATTTGGTATCAGAGCAGGTTTCTCTTGTGACGATGGCTAATAACGTTAATGTCAATCTCCCCGTAGCTGAAGGCCGTAGAAACGAGCCTATTACACGGGATGAGTTCAACCAATTTGTGGAGCAAAACGAACGGAGGTTTCAAGAATTACTTGTCGCCATCCAGCGTTTGTCTACCAACCCCATACCTGGTGTTCTTCCGGCTGAACATGCTCAGGCAGCTCGCGACCCGGAAGCAGCTATGGAATGTGGGGCAAATCCCCGATAGAGGCAACAAGGTTATGTCAAGGACTTTGGAGGAGAAGAATAGCTCCTGGATTGGCCTGTTTGTGGAGGCCACCGTAACAGGGAATATCGACGAGACCTTGAGCAATATCAACTTAAGGTTGACCTTACGACCTTTAATGGCAATTTGAATATTGAAGACTTTTTGGATTGGCTTTGAGAAGTTGAGAAATTCTTCGATGCTATGGAGATTGAAGAGGATCACCAAGTAAAATTGGTGGCATACAAATTGAAGGGCGGTGCCTCAGCGTGGTGGGAGCAGACACAACTGACCTGACGTCGACAAGGAAAAGCTCCCATCCGAACATGGAATCGGATGAAGGAAATGTTGAAGGTTCGGTTCCTCCCAACCGATTATGAGCAATTATTATTTCAACAATTTCAGAATTGTAAGCAACTAAGCCGATCAGTCCAAGTTTACACGGAGGAGTTTCTCCGACTTTCCGCCCGTAACAACCTAGCTGAGTCGGAGGCACAACAGACCGCCAGGTACATTAATGGTTTGCAACTTAATATTCAAGATCGTGTTTCACTACATCGTTTGTTCTCCGTTGAGGATGCTCAAGAGATGGCCCAAAAGGTTGAGATGCAATTAGAGAGAACTAGCCCCATTAATCGGGCTAACAATTATTCCGCTCGAGAATCATATGGAAAGGGGAGGCAACTAGATGTTTCAGAATCCTCCAACCAGCAAACCAACACTATGAACCGAACTCCGGGAAGTAGTACTGGGGTGCGTAAGGAACCAGTCATTGCAAACAACCGTAACGCCAATCAGAATGCCCAGAACCCATACGCTAAGCCACCACCAATCAAATGCTACAAGTGTAACGAATTGGGACATCGTTCGAGTGATTGTCCACGGCGGAAGATGGCCAATGTTGTCGAGCACGACGATGACATATACGAAGATGACTGGATTGAAGAGGAAGAAGTGGAGGATGAGGAGGGTGAGCATGTCAATTGCGTTGTTAGGAGACTATTGCTCGCTCCGCGAAGAGAAGACACACAGCGGAATAGTCTTTTCGTGCCCGTTGTACCGTCAACGGCAAAGTTTGCAATGTCATCATCGATAGCGGAAGTTGTGAGAACATAGTGTCCAAGGCTTTGGTGGATCATCTACAACTAAAGACAAAGTTACATCCCTCCCCTTATACAATCGGGTGGATTCATAAAGGGGCCGAACTCAAGGTGACGCAGGTATGTCATTTACCTATTTCAATTGGAAAGTCCTATAAGGACACCATAATTTGTGATGTAGTGGAGATGGATGCATGTCATGTCCTATTGGGACGACCATGGCAATACGATGTTGATATCACTCATAGGGCTCGTGAGAACACATATTCTTTTGTGTGGAAAAAGACGAAAATTATTTTGAAGCCGATGAGTAACACTCCCAGTGCCCCAAAGAAGCAAAGTGCAGGGATTATGCTAAACGTTCGTAAACGTGAGGGCATGTATATGATTGTGGAGAAAGGCAATCAAAAAGCCATTATTCCAATTCCGGCGGCTCTTCAGCCCTTATTGAGGGCATTCGGCGATGTTATTCCGGAGGATCTACCCGTTGGATTACCACCCTTGAGGGATATCCAACATGAGATTGACTTTCTTCCGGGAGCGAGCCTCCCTAATTTGCCGCACTACCGGATGAATCCGAAGGAGAACCAGATTTTGCAAGACCAAGTGGGAGAACTGCTTCAAAAAGGCTTCTTACGCGAAAGCATGAGCCCTTGTGCAGTACCCGCACTCCTCACTCCGAAGAAAGACGGAAGCATGCGTATGTGCGTTGATAGCCGGGCAATTAATCGGATTACTGTCAAGTACCGATTCCCAATCCCTCGCTTGGATGACATGCTCGACCGGCTTGCGGGATCAAAGGTCTTTACAAAGATTGATCTACGTAGCGGGTACCACCAAGTACGCATCCGCCCTGGTGATGAATGGAAAACAGCCTTTAAAACAAGTGAAGGTTTATACGAATGGCTAGTCATGCCGTTTGGCCTCACGAACGCGCCTAGCACCTTCATGTGTTTGATGACTCAAGTTCTTAAACCTTTTATTGGCAAATTTATGGTCGTCTACTTTGATGACATTCTCATATATAGTCCCGATGACCAACAGCATATGGAGCATCTAAGGGACGTCTTATCAGCCTTGCAGACGAACCAATTGTACGTTAATTTGAAGAAGTGTAGCTTCATGACTGATCGACTCCGCTTCTTGGGATATATTGTCGGAGCAGAAGGCCTTCAAGTTGATGCAGAAAAGGTAGCTGCCATCCGCGACTAGCCGACTCCCCAAACCATTGGGGAGGCGCGTAGCTTTCACGGGCTTGCGACATTCTACCGACGCTTTATTCGAAATTTCAGTTCTATTATGGCTCCGATTACCGAGTGCTTGAAGAAAGGAAAATTTCATTGGGGGTGACGGCGTAAGCCAGCTTTGCTCTCATCAAGGAAAAACTTTCCATGGCACCAATCGATGCTCTCGAATTTTGAAAAGGTATTCGAACTAGACTGTGATGCTTCTAGTGTAGGAATTGGTGCTGTTCTTTCCCGGAAGGTAAGCCTATTGCTTATTTTAGCGAGAAACTTAATGATATTCACAAGCGATGGTCTACTTATGAGCGAGGAGTACTTTGTAGTACGAGCTATCAAGCATTGGCAGCCCTATCTTTATCAACATGAGTTTGTCCTTAACACGACCATCGGCACTCAAATACATTAAGAACCAAAGACATCTAAATCGAATGCATGGACATTGGGTCTCCTTTTTGGAGCAATTCAATTTCGTGCTTCGACACAAGGCGGGCCACTTGAACAAAGTCACTGATGCACTTAGCCGTCGTGCTGCAACACTTGTGACCATGCGCACTGATGTTGTGGGCTTTGACCACCTTTGTGCTCTTTATGCTGATGATGAAGATTTTCAGGAAATTTGGGAAAAATGTTCTGAGACAGGTTCTCACGGCGACATGATCGTTCAGGACAAATTTTTATTCTTTGGCAACAGGTTGTGCATTCCTCGAAGCTCTTTGCGGGAACAACTTATTCGAGAGCTACATGGTGGCTCCCTTGGAGGACATTGTGGGCGAGATAAAACTGTTGCCTTAGTTGAGGAGCGGTATTATTGGCCTCAATTGAAATGGGACGTTGGACGATTTGTGAAAAAGTGTTACATTTGTCAGACTACGAAAGGCCATTCTCAGAACACTGGACTTTACACCCCTCTACCTATTCCTTCTGGACCTTGGATAGACATTTCAATGGATTTTGTGTTGGGGCTTCCCCGAACCCAACGAGGTATGGATTCTGTTTTTGTGGTAGTTGATAGATTTACAAAGATGGCGCACTTTATCCCTTGCAAGAAGACTTTTGATGCTTCTCATGTAGCAAGTTTATTTTTTCGAGAAGTAGTTCGTTTGCATGGTGTTCCAAAAACTATCACCTCTGATTGTGATACCAAATTCCTTAGTCATTTTTGGAGGACCCTATGGCGTTTATTTGGGACCGATTTGCAGTATAGCAGCTCCTTTCATCCTCAAACCGATGGGCAAACTGAAGTTGTCAATCGTACTATGGCGGATATTATTCGGTGTCTTTGTAGTGACATGCCAAAGCAATGGGACCGGTATCTTGCTCCTGCTGAGTTTGCTTTTAACAACACCGTCAACCGTTCCACGGGCAAGTCTCCGTTTGAGGTTATCTACGGGCGAACGCCACAACATACACTGGATCTCGTGCCTTTGCCCAAAGTCCCAGGATATAGTGTTGCGGCTGAAAACTTAGCAACAAAATTACAAGAGATACAAGAGGGTGTGAAGCAACAGCTAGAAGCTTCCCACTACCGTTTACAAAGTTGCTGCAGATAAACATCGTCGCCTCAAGGTATTTGCTGAGGGTGATGAAGTAATGGTCTACCTCCGCAAGGAACGCTTTCCTGTTGGTACATATAACAAGCTGAAGCACAAGAAAGTTGGTCCCTGTCGAATCGTGAAAAAAAATCAATGACAATGCCTATGTTGTTGATCTTCCTAGTGACCTCAACATCTCCCCGACATTCAATGTAGCGGACCTATTTGTGTATCATCCTCCAGATACTCCTCTTTATCCTAATCATAACTCGGGGTCAAGTTCTTCTGAAGTGGAGGAGACTGATGTAGAACAATATGCAAATGCTTTTCTGGAAACAATGGAGCGTCATAAGAGCGGGCGGTCCCACAAATCAAAGAGGATTGCGTGATCTTCAAGATTGCAAAGGGGTTACAATATTTGATTCACGCGTTTTCCTTTATTTATTATTAGATTTAAGATATTCTGGTTTATCAATATCGTTTCTTTAATTTGTTATTAGATTTTAAATTTCCTAGTTTATCAATATCTTTTCAATTTTGTTACTAGATTTAAGTTATTTTGTTATTTTCTAGATGGCGACCTTCTTATAAATAGACGCCAAAGATATTGTAATCAGCACTTTATTATTCAAAATAAACATCATCCTTTGGAATTCTTTCCAAGCATTGCTTTCTCTGCGTCACTATGTATTGTGATGTAGCATTTTGTATTGTGTTGTGAGCTGCTAAGAGTTGTAGATAACCTTTGAATGCGTAGATTGATTTTTATTGGATGTTTGAAACTTCATAATCTGTGTATTGTGCTATAGCAGTTTGTATTGTGCTGGTGGTGAGCTGTTAAGAGTTGTAGAGTTGTAAATTGTTGCCTTTGAATGTAAATAGAATGCGAATAGAGTGCTTAGATGATATTTGAGACTTTATGATCTTTGTCTTTTGGTGAGCTGCTAAGAGTTGTAAATCGTTGCAAATGAGCTGCTAAGAGTTGTAGATTGTTGCTAAGAGTTGTTTAGATTGATTTTTATTAGAATTGTGTTGTAGCATTTTATTTTGTATTGTGCTATATTGTAAGAGGATTGTTGCAGACCTTTGAATGCAAATAGAGTGCTTAGATTAGATTGATGTTTGAGACTTCATGATCTTGTATGATCTGTGTATTGTGTTGTAGCATTGTGTATTGTGTTGTATTGTACTTCTAGTGAGCTGCTAGAGTTGTAAATTGTTGCAGACCTTTAAATGCGAATAGAGATTGATGTTTGAGACTGTGTATTGTGCTGTAGCATTTTGTATTGTGCTGTGAGCTGCTAAGAGTTGTAGATGACCTTTGAATGCGTAGATTGATTTTTATTGGATGTTTGAGACTTCATGATCTGTGTGTTGTGCTGTAGCATTGTGTATTATGCTGTATTGTACTTCTGGTGAGCTGCTAGAGTTGTAGATTGTTGCAGACCTAAATGCCAATAGAGTGCTTAGATTGATTTTTGAAACTTCATGATCTGTGTATTGTGCTGTAGCATTTTGTGAGTTGTAGATTGTTGCAGAATGCGAATAGAGTGCTTAAATTGATTTTTATGATGTTTGAGACTTCATGATATGTGTATTGTGTATTGTGTATTATGCTGTAGCATTTATTTTATTTCTGATGAGCTGCTAAGAGTTGTAGATTGTTGCAGACCTTTGAATGCCAATAGAGTGTTTAGATTGATGTTTGAGACTGTGCTGTAGCATTTAGTTGTAGATTATTGCAGATCTTTGAATGCCTAGATTGATTTTTATCAGAGGTATTGGATGTTTTGGATGTTTGAGACTTCATGATCTATGTATTGTGCTGTAGCATTTTGTATTGTGCTGGTGAGCTAAGAGTTATAGATTGTTGCAGACCTTTGAATGCGAATAGAGTGCTTATATTGATTTTTATATTGGATGTTTGAGACTTCGTATATTGTGTTGTAGCGTTTTGTATTGTACTTCTGGCGAGCTGCTAAGAGTGTAGATTGTTGCAGAATGAATGATTGATTTTTATGATGTTTGAGATTTCATGATCTTGTGTTGTGCTGTAGTATTTTGTATTGTGCTATAACATTTTGAATGAGCTGCTAAGAGTTGTAGATTTGATTTTTATCAGAAGTATTGGATGTTTGAGACTTCATGATCTATGTATTATGCTATCGCATTTTGTATGAGCTACTAAGAGTTGTTGTAGATTCTTGCAGATGGAGAGTATTAAATTCCTTACTAACAAGCCCTTATTTTCCACGGAGCTATTGGTTAATAAGAACAAATGCAATCTGTTTATATTAGGTGTAAGACACAAAGTTAATGTGAGGTTATACTTCATACTTGACATTTGCTAATATTTGATATTTGATCTCAAGCTTGATGATGCTTGAAATTTTCTTTTTCAGAAATCAATACTAGAGGTCAAAGAGCTCATTAATGATAAGAAACCTATAGCTATATTCATAGAGCTGTCAAAAGATAGAAAACCTTTACTTAAAAATCCAGATTCTGAATTTTGCATAGCCGTCAAGGAGGGCGAAAAACATAATGCCGAGATTATAATGGGAGACATGTCCTAGAATATAAGTAGCTAAATTGTAAATAATTTATTATTGCTGTTATTGTTTCCTATTCTAATCTTTCTTATCATTTTATTAATTTCAGGACATAATGAAGAATATTTACTTGCACATGACACACAATATGAGAAGTCTCTCTTCCATTACTTGTGCAAGCAATTTAACATTGAGATTCGGATTCAAATAATCCCTCACTTACTGACAACCAATCCGACATTATCATTACAACTTTACAGCACTTTCCCTCCTCAGAAAATATTTTGGTGGAGAAAAGAAACAAGTGAGTTGTAATAGATTATACATTATTAATAGATTAGATTGTTACAGACCTTTGAATGCGAATAGAGTGCTTAGATCAGATTAATATTTGAGACTTCACGACAAACCGAGGTCATCATCATGAATCACATCAATCTTGTTGAGATTCTCATGGATGTAGTAGGATTTCCATTTTAATTGGTCGCGTTGATAGCTCCATCGAGCAAAATTTTTCATTCAAAGCACATTTCGATCATTCATTGATTATATTTGTTTGCAGAACTAGTGGTCCACTATATTCTCAAGCATTGTGTCAAGAGCTATGACTTTGGAAGTACTATCAACTCGGGTGGCAGAGAATTACAATGGAGCCTTGCAAGTGGTATGTATGTGCATTCATATTCATTTCGTATGAATCGTGTTTCTTCTCATACAAATTTAAGTAGATCAAACCAATGCCCAAAATTGTGCTATCGCATTTTGTATGAGCTACTAAGAGTTGTTGTAAATTCTTGCATATGGAGAGTATTAAATTCCTTACTGACAAGCCCTTATTTTCCACGGAGCTATTGGTTAATAAGAACAAATGCAATCTGTTTATATTAGGTGTAAGACACAAGGTTAAAGTGGGGCTATACTTCATACTTGACATTTGCTAATATTTGATATTTGATCTCAAGCTTGATGATGCTTGAAATTTTCTTTTTCAGAAATCAATACTAGAGGTCAAAGAGCTCATTAATGATAAGAAACCTACAGTTATATTCATAGAGCTGCCATAAGATAGAAAACCTTTACTTAAAAATCCAGATTTTGAATTTTGCATGGCCGTCAAGGAGGGCGAAAAACATAATGCCGAGATTATAATGGGAGACATGTCCCAGAATATAAGTAGCTAGATTGTAAATAATTTATTATTGTTGTTATTGTTTCCTATTCTAATCTTTCTTATCATTTTCTTAATTTCAGGACATAATGAAGAATATTTACTTGCACATGACACACAATATGAGAAGTCTCTCTTCCATTACTTGTGCAAGCAATTTAACATTGAGATTCCGGATCCAAATAATCCCTCACTTACGACAACCAATCCAACATATTATCATTACAAATTTACAACACTTTCCCTCCTCAGAAAATATTTTGGTGGAGAAAATAAACGAGTGATTTGTAATAGATTATACATTATTAATAGATTAAATTGTTGTAGACCTTTGAATGTGAATAGAGTGTTTAGATCAGATTGATGTTTGAGACTTCACGACAAACCGGGGTCATCATCATGAATCACATCAATCTTGTTGAGATTCTCATGGATGTGGTAGGATTTCCATTTTAATTGGTCGCGTTGATAGCTCCATCGAGCAAAATTTTTCATTCAAAGCACATTTCGATCATTCATTGATTATATTTGTTTGCAGAACTAGTGGTCCACTATATTCTCAAGCATTGTGTCAAGAGCTATGACTTTGGAAGTACTATCAACTCGGGTGGCAGAGAATTACAATGGAGCCTTGCAAGTGGTATGTATGTGCATTCATATTCATTTCGTATGAATCGTGTTTCTTCTCATACAAATTTAAGTAGATCAAACCAATGCCCAAAATTGTGCTATAGCATTTTGTATGAGCTGTTAAGAGTTGTTGTAAATTCTTGCATATTGAGAGTATTAAATTCCTTACGACAAGCCCTTATTTTCCACGGAGCTATTGGTTAATAACAACAATTGCAATCTGTTTATATTAGGTGTAAGACACAAGGTTAAGGTGGGGCTATACTTCATACTTGACATTTGCTAATATTTGATATTTGATCTCAAGCTTGATGATACTTGAAATTTTCTTTTTCAAAAATCAATACTAGAGGTCAAAGAGCTCATTAATGATAAGAAACCTACAGTTATATTCATAGAGCTGCCATAAGATAGAAAACCTTTACTTAAAAATCCAGATTCTGAATTTTGCATGGCCGTCAAAGAGGGCGAAAAACATAATGCCGAGATTATAATGGGAGACATGTCCCAGAATATAAGTAGCTAGATTGTAAATAATTTATTATTGTTGTTATTGTTTCCTATTCTAATCTTTCTTATCATTTTCTTAATTTCAGGACATAATGAAGAATATTTACTTGCACATGACACACAATATGAGAAGTCTCTCTTCCATTACTTGTGCAAGCAATTTAACATTGAGATTCCGGATCCAAATAATCCCTCACTTACGACAACCAATCCAACATATTATCATTACAAATTTACAACACTTTCCCTCCTCAGAAAATATTTTGGTGGAGAAAATAAACGAGTGATTTGTAATAGATTATACATTATTAATAGATTAAATTGTTGTAGACCTTTGAATGTGAATAGAGTGTTTAGATCAGATTGATGTTTGAGACTTCACGACAAACCGGGGTCATCATCATGAATCACATCAATCTTGTTGAGATTCTCATGGATGTGGTAGGATTTCCATTTTAATTGGTCGCGTTGATAGCTCCATCGAGCAAAATTTTTCATTCAAAGCACATTTCGATCATTCATTGATTATATTTGTTTGCAGAACTAGTGGTCCACTATATTCTCAAGCATTGTGTCAAGAGCTATGACTTTGGAAGTACTATCAACTCGGGTGGCAGAGAATTACAATGGAGCCTTGCAAGTGGTATGTATGTGCATTCATATTCATTTCGTATGAATCGTGTTTCTTCTCATACAAATTTAAGTAGATCAAACCAATGCCCAAAATTGTGCTATAGCATTTTGTATGAGCTGTTAAGAGTTGTTGTAAATTCTTGCATATTGAGAGTATTAAATTCCTTACGACAAGCCCTTATTTTCCACGGAGCTATTGGTTAATAACAACAATTGCAATCTGTTTATATTAGGTGTAAGACACAAGGTTAAGGTGGGGCTATACTTCATACTTGACATTTGCTAATATTTGATATTTGATCTCAAGCTTGATGATACTTGAAATTTTCTTTTTCAAAAATCAATACTAGAGGTCAAAGAGCTCATTAATGATAAGAAACCTACAGTTATATTCATAGAGCTGCCATAAGATAGAAAACCTTTACTTAAAAATCCAGATTTTGAATTTTGCATGGCCGTCAAGGAGGGCGAAAAACATAATGCCGAGATTATAATGGGAGACATGTCCCAGAATATAAGTAGCTAGATTGTAAATAATTTATTATTGTTGTTATTATTTCCTATTCTAATCTTTCTTATCATTTTCTTAATTTCAGGACATAATGAAGAATATTTACTTGCACATGACACACAATATGAGAAGTCTCTCTTCCATTACTTGTGCAAGCAATTTAACATTGAGATTCCGGATCCAAATAATCCCTCACTTATCGACAACCAATCCAACATATTATCATTACAAATTTACAACACTTTCCCTCCTCAGAAAATATTTTGGTGGAGAAAATAAACGAGTGATTTGTAATAGATTATACATTATTAATAGATTAAATTGTTGTAGACCTTTGAATGTGAATAGAGTGTTTAGATCAGATTGATGTTTGAGACTTCACGACAAACCGGGTCATCATCATGAATCACATCAATCTTGTTGAGATTCTCATGGATGTGGTAGGATTTCCATTTTAATTGGTCGCGTTGATAGCTCCATCGAGCAAAATTTTTCATTCAAAGCACATTTCGATCATTCATTGATTATATTTGTTTGCAGAACTAGTGGTCCACTATATTCTCAAGCATTGTGTCAAGAGCTATGACTTTGGAAGTACTATCAACTCGGGTGGCAGAGAATTACAATGGAGCCTTGCAAGTGGTATGTATGTGCATTCATATTCATTTCGTATGAATCGTGTTTCTTCTCATACAAATTTAAGTAGATCAAACCAATGCCCAAAATTGTGCTATAGCATTTTGTATGAGCTGTTAAGAGTTGTTGTAAATTCTTGCATATTGAGAGTATTAAATTCCTTACTGACAAGCCCTTATTTTCCACGGAGCTATTGGTTAATAACAACAATTGCAATCTGTTTATATTAGGTGTAAGACACAAGGTTAAGGTGGGGCTATACTTCATACTTGACATTTGCTAATATTTGATATTTGATCTCAAGCTTGATGATACTTGAAATTTTCTTTTTCAAAAATCAATACTAGAGGTCAAAGAGCTCATTAATGATAAGAAACCTACAGTTATATTCATAGAGCTGCCATAAGATAGAAAACCTTTACTTAAAAATCCAGATTTTGAATTTTGCATGGCCGTCAAGGAGGGCGAAAAACATAATGCCGAGATTATAATGGGAGACATGTCCCAGAATATAAGTAGCTAGATTGTAAATAATTTATTATTGTTGTTATTGTTTCCTATTCTAATCTTTCTTATCATTTTCTTAATTTCAGGACATAATGAAGAATATTTACTTGCACATGACACACAATATGAGAAGTCTCTCTTCCATTACTTGTGCAAGCAATTTAACATTGAGATTCCGGATCCAAATAATCCCTCACTTACTGACAACCAATCCAACATATTATCATTACAAATTTACAACACTTTCCCTCCTCAGAAAATATTTTGGTGGAGAAAATAAACGAGTGATTTGTAATAGATTATACATTATTAATAGATTAAATTGTTGTAGACCTTTGAATGTGAATAGAGTGTTTAGATCAGATTGATGTTTGAGACTTCACGACAAACCGGGGTCATCATCATGAATCACATCAATCTTGTTGAGATTCTCATGGATGTGGTAGGATTTCCATTTTAATTGGTCGCGTTGATAGCTCCATCGAGCAAAATTTTTCATTCAAAGCACATTTCGATCATTCATTGATTATATTTGTTTGCAGAACTAGTGGTCCACTATATTCTCAAGCATTGTGTCAAGAGCTATGACTTTGGAAGTACTATCAACTCGGGTGGCAGAGAATTACAATGGAGCCTTGCAAGTGGTATGTATGTGCATTCATATTCATTTCGTATGAATCGTGTTTCTTCTCATACAAATTTAAGTAGATCAAACCAATGCCCAAAATTGTGCTATAGCATTTTGTATGAGCTGTTAAGAGTTGTTGTAAATTCTTGCATATTGAGAGTATTAAATTCCTTACCGACAAGCCCTTATTTTCCACGGAGCTATTGGTTAATAACAACAATTGCAATCTGTTTATATTAGGTGTAAGACACAAGGTTAAGGTGGGGCTATACTTCATACTTGACATTTGCTAATATTTGATATTTGATCTCAAGCTTGATGATACTTGAAATTTTCTTTTTCAAAAATCAATACTAGAGGTCAAAGAGCTCATTAATGATAAGAAACCTACAGTTATATTCATAGAGCTGCCATAAGATAGAAAACCTTTACTTAAAAATCCAGATTTTGAATTTTGCATGGCCGTCAAGGAGGGCGAAAAACATAATGCCGAGATTATAATGGGAGACATGTCCCCAGAATATAAGTAGCTAGATTGTAAATAATTTATTATTGTTGTTATTGTTTCCTATTCTAATCTTTCTTATCATTTTCTTAATTTCAGGACATAATGAAGAATATTTACTTGCACATGACACACAATATGAGAAGTCTCTCTTCCATTACTTGTGCAAGCAATTTAACATTGAGATTCCGGATCCAAATAATCCCTCACTTCTTGACAACCAATCCAACATATTATCATTACAAATTTACAACACTTTCCCTCCTCAGAAAATATTTTGGTGGAGAAAATAAACGAGTGATTTGTAATAGATTATACATTATTAATAGATTAAATTGTTGTAGACCTTTGAATGTGAATAGAGTGTTTAGATCAGATTGATGTTTGAGACTTCACGACAAACCGGGTCATCATCATGAATCACATCAATCTTGTTGAGATTCTCATGGATGTGGTAGGATTTCCATTTTAATTGGTCGCGTTGATAGCTCCATCGAGCAAAATTTTTCATTCAAAGCACATTTCGATCATTCATTGATTATATTTGTTTGCAGAACTAGTGGTCCACTATATTCTCAAGCATTGTGTCAAGAGCTATGACTTTGGAAGTACTATCAACTCGGGTGGCAGAGAATTACAATGGAGCCTTGCAAGTGGTATGTATGTGCATTCATATTCATTTCGTATGAATCGTGTTTCTTCTCATACAAATTTAAGTAGATCAAACCAATGCCCAAAATTGTGCTATAGCATTTTGTATGAGCTGTTAAGAGTTGTTGTAAATTCTTGCATATTGAGAGTATTAAATTCCTTACTGACAAGCCCTTATTTTCCACGGAGCTATTGGTTAATAACAACAATTGCAATCTGTTTATATTAGGTGTAAGACACAAGGTTAAGGTGGGGCTATACTTCATACTTGACATTTGCTAATATTTGATATTTGATCTCAAGCTTGATGATACTTGAAATTTTCTTTTTCAAAAATCAATACTAGAGGTCAAAGAGCTCATTAATGATAAGAAACCTACAGTTATATTCATAGAGCTGCCATAAGATAGAAAACCTTTACTTAAAAATCCAGATTTTGAATTTTGCATGGCCGTCAAGGAGGGCGAAAAACATAATGCCGAGATTATAATGGGAGACATGTCCCAGAATATAAGTAGCTAGATTGTAAATAATTTATTATTGTTGTTATTGTTTCCTATTCTAATCTTTCTTATCATTTTCTTAATTTCAGGACATAATGAAGAATATTTACTTGCACATGACACACAATATGAGAAGTCTCTCTTCCATTACTTGTGCAAGCAATTTAACATTGAGATTCCGGATCCAAATAATCCCTCACTTACTCGACAACCAATCCAACATATTATCATTACAAATTTACAACACTTTCCCTCCTCAGAAAATATTTTGGTGGAGAAAATAAACGAGTGATTTGTAATAGATTATACATTATTAATAGATTAAATTGTTGTAGACCTTTGAATGTGAATAGAGTGTTTAGATCAGATTGATGTTTGAGACTTCACGACAAACCGGGGTCATCATCATGAATCACATCAATCTTGTTGAGATTCTCATGGATGTGGTAGGATTTCCATTTTAATTGGTCGCGTTGATAGCTCCATCGAGCAAAATTTTTCATTCAAAGCACATTTCGATCATTCATTGATTATATTTGTTTGCAGAACTAGTGGTCCACTATATTCTCAAGCATTGTGTCAAGAGCTATGACTTTGGAAGTACTATCAACTCGGGTGGCAGAGAATTACAATGGAGCCTTGCAAGTGGTATGTATGTGCATTCATATTCATTTCGTATGAATCGTGTTTCTTCTCATACAAATTTAAGTAGATCAAACCAATGCCCAAAATTGTGCTATAGCATTTTGTATGAGCTGTTAAGAGTTGTTGTAAATTCTTGCATATTGAGAGTATTAAATTCCTTACCGACAAGCCCTTATTTTCCACGGAGCTATTGGTTAATAACAACAATTGCAATCTGTTTATATTAGGTGTAAGACACAAGGTTAAGGTGGGGCTATACTTCATACTTGACATTTGCTAATATTTGATATTTGATCTCAAGCTTGATGATACTTGAAATTTTCTTTTTCAAAAATCAATACTAGAGGTCAAAGAGCTCATTAATGATAAGAAACCTACAGTTATATTCATAGAGCTGCCATAAGATAGAAAACCTTTACTTAAAAATCCAGATTTTGAATTTTGCATGGCCGTCAAGGAGGGCGAAAAACATAATGCCGAGATTATAATGGGAGACATGTCCCAGAATATAAGTAGCTAGATTGTAAATAATTT
The DNA here is from genome assembly GCA_017140255.1 of Eucalyptus paniculata subsp. matutina. NCBI lineage: Eukaryota > Viridiplantae > Streptophyta > Magnoliopsida > Myrtales > Myrtaceae > Eucalyptus > Eucalyptus paniculata. The sequence goes on from CM029445.1 coordinate 25,959,196, forward strand.
ATTATTGTTGTTATTGTTTCCTATTCTAATCTTTCTTATCATTTTCTTAATTTCAGGACATAATGAAGAATATTTACTTGCACATGACACACAATATGAGAAGTCTCTCTTCCATTACTTGTGCAAGCAATTTAACATTGAGATTCCGGATCCAAATAATCCCTCACTTACTCGACAACCAATCCAACATATTATCATTACAAATTTACAACACTTTCCCTCCTCAGAAAATATTTTGGTGGAGAAAATAAACGAGTGATTTGTAATAGATTATACATTATTAATAGATTAAATTGTTGTAGACCTTTGAATGTGAATAGAGTGTTTAGATCAGATTGATGTTTGAGACTTCACGACAAACCGGGGTCATCATCATGAATCACATCAATCTTGTTGAGATTCTCATGGATGTGGTAGGATTTCCATTTTAATTGGTCGCGTTGATAGCTCCATCGAGCAAAATTTTTCATTCAAAGCACATTTCGATCATTCATTGATTATATTTGTTTGCAGAACTAGTGGTCCACTATATTCTCAAGCATTGTGTCAAGAGCTATGACTTTGGAAGTACTATCAACTCGGGTGGCAGAGAATTACAATGGAGCCTTGCAAGTGGTATGTATGTGCATTCATATTCATTTCGTATGAATCGTGTTTCTTCTCATACAAATTTAAGTAGATCAAACCAATGCCCAAAATTGTGCTATAGCATTTTGTATGAGCTGTTAAGAGTTGTTGTAAATTCTTGCATATTGAGAGTATTAAATTCCTTACTCGACAAGCCCTTATTTTCCACGGAGCTATTGGTTAATAACAACAATTGCAATCTGTTTATATTAGGTGTAAGACACAAGGTTAAGGTGGGGCTATACTTCATACTTGACATTTGCTAATATTTGATATTTGATCTCAAGCTTGATGATACTTGAAATTTTCTTTTTCAAAAATCAATACTAGAGGTCAAAGAGCTCATTAATGATAAGAAACCTACAGTTATATTCATAGAGCTGCCATAAGATAGAAAACCTTTACTTAAAAATCCAGATTTTGAATTTTGCATGGCCGTCAAGGAGGGCGAAAAACATAATGCCGAGATTATAATGGGAGACATGTCCCAGAATATAAGTAGCTAGATTGTAAATAATTTATTATTGTTGTTATTGTTTCCTATTCTAATCTTTCTTATCATTTTCTTAATTTCAGGACATAATGAAGAATATTTACTTGCACATGACACACAATATGAGAAGTCTCTCTTCCATTACTTGTGCAAGCAATTTAACATTGAGATTCCGGATCCAAATAATCCCTCACTTACTTCGACAACCAATCCAACATATTATCATTACAAATTTACAACACTTTCCCTCCTCAGAAAATATTTTGGTGGAGAAAATAAACGAGTGATTTGTAATAGATTATACATTATTAATAGATTAAATTGTTGTAGACCTTTGAATGTGAATAGAGTGTTTAGATCAGATTGATGTTTGAGACTTCACGACAAACCGGGGTCATCATCATGAATCACATCAATCTTGTTGAGATTCTCATGGATGTGGTAGGATTTCCATTTTAATTGGTCGCGTTGATAGCTCCATCGAGCAAAATTTTTCATTCAAAGCACATTTCGATCATTCATTGATTATATTTGTTTGCAGAACTAGTGGTCCACTATATTCTCAAGCATTGTGTCAAGAGCTATGACTTTGGAAGTACTATCAACTCGGGTGGCAGAGAATTACAATGGAGCCTTGCAAGTGGTATGTATGTGCATTCATATTCATTTCGTATGAATCGTGTTTCTTCTCATACAAATTTAAGTAGATCAAACCAATGCCCAAAATTGTGCTATAGCATTTTGTATGAGCTGTTAAGAGTTGTTGTAAATTCTTGCATATTGAGAGTATTAAATTCCTTTCGACAAGCCCTTATTTTCCACGGAGCTATTGGTTAATAACAACAATTGCAATCTGTTTATATTAGGTGTAAGACACAAGGTTAAGGTGGGGCTATACTTCATACTTGACATTTGCTAATATTTGATATTTGATCTCAAGCTTGATGATACTTGAAATTTTCTTTTTCAAAAATCAATACTAGAGGTCAAAGAGCTCATTAATGATAAGAAACCTACAGTTATATTCATAGAGCTGCCATAAGATAGAAAACCTTTACTTAAAAATCCAGATTTTGAATTTTGCATGGCCGTCAAGGAGGGCGAAAAACATAATGCCGAGATTATAATGGGAGACATGTCCCAGAATATAAGTAGCTAGATTGTAAATAATTTATTATTGTTGTTATTGTTTCCTATTCTAATCTTTCTTATCATTTTCTTAATTTCAGGACATAATGAAGAATATTTACTTGCACATGACACACAATATGAGAAGTCTCTCTTCCATTACTTGTGCAAGCAATTTAACATTGAGATTCCGGATCCAAATAATCCCTCACTTACGACAACCAATCCAACATATTATCATTACAAATTTACAACACTTTCCCTCCTCAGAAAATATTTTGGTGGAGAAAATAAACGAGTGATTTGTAATAGATTATACATTATTAATAGATTAAATTGTTGTAGACCTTTGAATGTGAATAGAGTGTTTAGATCAGATTGATGTTTGAGACTTCACGACAAACCGGGGTCATCATCATGAATCACATCAATCTTGTTGAGATTCTCATGGATGTGGTAGGATTTCCATTTTAATTGGTCGCGTTGATAGCTCCATCGAGCAAAATTTTTCATTCAAAGCACATTTCGATCATTCATTGATTATATTTGTTTGCAGAACTAGTGGTCCACTATATTCTCAAGCATTGTGTCAAGAGCTATGACTTTGGAAGTACTATCAACTCGGGTGGCAGAGAATTACAATGGAGCCTTGCAAGTGGTATGTATGTGCATTCATATTCATTTCGTATGAATCGTGTTTCTTCTCATACAAATTTAAGTAGATCAAACCAATGCCCAAAATTGTGCTATAGCATTTTGTATGAGCTGTTAAGAGTTGTTGTAAATTCTTGCATATTGAGAGTATTAAATTCCTTATCGACAAGCCCTTATTTTCCACGGAGCTATTGGTTAATAACAACAATTGCAATCTGTTTATATTAGGTGTAAGACACAAGGTTAAGGTGGGGCTATACTTCATACTTGACATTTGCTAATATTTGATATTTGATCTCAAGCTTGATGATACTTGAAATTTTCTTTTTCAAAAATCAATACTAGAGGTCAAAGAGCTCATTAATGATAAGAAACCTACAGTTATATTCATAGAGCTGCCATAAGATAGAAAACCTTTACTTAAAAATCCAGATTTTGAATTTTGCATGGCCGTCAAGGAGGGCGAAAAACATAATGCCGAGATTATAATGGGAGACATGTCCCGAGAATATAAGTAGCTAGATTGTAAATAATTTATTATTGTTGTTATTGTTTCCTATTCTAATCTTTCTTATCATTTTCTTAATTTCAGGACATAATGAAGAATATTTACTTGCACATGACACACAATATGAGAAGTCTCTCTTCCATTACTTGTGCAAGCAATTTAACATTGAGATTCCGGATCCAAATAATCCCTCACTTATCGACAACCAATCCAACATATTATCATTACAAATTTACAACACTTTCCCTCCTCAGAAAATATTTTGGTGGAGAAAATAAACGAGTGATTTGTAATAGATTATACATTATTAATAGATTAAATTGTTGTAGACCTTTGAATGTGAATAGAGTGTTTAGATCAGATTGATGTTTGAGACTTCACGACAAACCGGGGTCATCATCATGAATCACATCAATCTTGTTGAGATTCTCATGGATGTGGTAGGATTTCCATTTTAATTGGTCGCGTTGATAGCTCCATCGAGCAAAATTTTTCATTCAAAGCACATTTCGATCATTCATTGATTATATTTGTTTGCAGAACTAGTGGTCCACTATATTCTCAAGCATTGTGTCAAGAGCTATGACTTTGGAAGTACTATCAACTCGGGTGGCAGAGAATTACAATGGAGCCTTGCAAGTGGTATGTATGTGCATTCATATTCATTTCGTATGAATCGTGTTTCTTCTCATACAAATTTAAGTAGATCAAACCAATGCCCAAAATTGTGCTATAGCATTTTGTATGAGCTGTTAAGAGTTGTTGTAAATTCTTGCATATTGAGAGTATTAAATTCCTTACTGACAAGCCCTTATTTTCCACGGAGCTATTGGTTAATAACAACAATTGCAATCTGTTTATATTAGGTGTAAGACACAAGGTTAAGGTGGGGCTATACTTCATACTTGACATTTGCTAATATTTGATATTTGATCTCAAGCTTGATGATACTTGAAATTTTCTTTTTCAAAAATCAATACTAGAGGTCAAAGAGCTCATTAATGATAAGAAACCTACAGTTATATTCATAGAGCTGCCATAAGATAGAAAACCTTTACTTAAAAATCCAGATTTTGAATTTTGCATGGCCGTCAAGGAGGGCGAAAAACATAATGCCGAGATTATAATGGGAGACATGTCCCAGAATATAAGTAGCTAGATTGTAAATAATTTATTATTGTTGTTATTGTTTCCTATTCTAATCTTTCTTATCATTTTCTTAATTTCAGGACATAATGAAGAATATTTACTTGCACATGACACACAATATGAGAAGTCTCTCTTCCATTACTTGTGCAAGCAATTTAACATTGAGATTCCGGATCCAAATAATCCCTCACTTATCGACAACCAATCCAACATATTATCATTACAAATTTACAACACTTTCCCTCCTCAGAAAATATTTTGGTGGAGAAAATAAACGAGTGATTTGTAATAGATTATACATTATTAATAGATTAAATTGTTGTAGACCTTTGAATGTGAATAGAGTGTTTAGATCAGATTGATGTTTGAGACTTCACGACAAACCGGGGTCATCATCATGAATCACATCAATCTTGTTGAGATTCTCATGGATGTGGTAGGATTTCCATTTTAATTGGTCGCGTTGATAGCTCCATCGAGCAAAATTTTTCATTCAAAGCACATTTCGATCATTCATTGATTATATTTGTTTGCAGAACTAGTGGTCCACTATATTCTCAAGCATTGTGTCAAGAGCTATGACTTTGGAAGTACTATCAACTCGGGTGGCAGAGAATTACAATGGAGCCTTGCAAGTGGTATGTATGTGCATTCATATTCATTTCGTATGAATCGTGTTTCTTCTCATACAAATTTAAGTAGATCAAACCAATGCCCAAAATTGTGCTATAGCATTTTGTATGAGCTGTTAAGAGTTGTTGTAAATTCTTGCATATTGAGAGTATTAAATTCCTTACTGACAAGCCCTTATTTTCCACGGAGCTATTGGTTAATAACAACAATTGCAATCTGTTTATATTAGGTGTAAGACACAAGGTTAAGGTGGGGCTATACTTCATACTTGACATTTGCTAATATTTGATATTTGATCTCAAGCTTGATGATACTTGAAATTTTCTTTTTCAAAAATCAATACTAGAGGTCAAAGAGCTCATTAATGATAAGAAACCTACAGTTATATTCATAGAGCTGCCATAAGATAGAAAACCTTTACTTAAAAATCCAGATTTTGAATTTTGCATGGCCGTCAAGGAGGGCGAAAAACATAATGCCGAGATTATAATGGGAGACATGTCCCAGAATATAAGTAGCTAGATTGTAAATAATTTATTATTGTTGTTATTGTTTCCTATTCTAATCTTTCTTATCATTTTCTTAATTTCAGGACATAATGAAGAATATTTACTTGCACATGACACACAATATGAGAAGTCTCTTCCATTACTTGTGCAAGCAATTTAACATTGAGATTCCGGATCCAAATAATCCCTCACTTACTGACAACCAATCCAACATATTATCATTACAAATTTACAACACTTTCCCTCCTCAGAAAATATTTTGGTGGAGAAAATAAACGAGTGATTTGTAATAGATTATACATTATTAATAGATTAAATTGTTGTAGACCTTTGAATGTGAATAGAGTGTTTAGATCAGATTGATGTTTGAGACTTCACGACAAACCGGGGTCATCATCATGAATCACATCAATCTTGTTGAGATTCTCATGGATGTGGTAGGATTTCCATTTTAATTGGTCGCGTTGATAGCTCCATCGAGCAAAATTTTTCATTCAAAGCACATTTCGATCATTCATTGATTATATTTGTTTGCAGAACTAGTGGTCCACTATATTCTCAAGCATTGTGTCAAGAGCTATGACTTTGGAAGTACTATCAACTCGGGTGGCAGAGAATTACAATGGAGCCTTGCAAGTGGTATGTATGTGCATTCATATTCATTTCGTATGAATCGTGTTTCTTCTCATACAAATTTAAGTAGATCAAACCAATGCCCAAAATTGTGCTATAGCATTTTGTATGAGCTGTTAAGAGTTGTTGTAAATTCTTGCATATTGAGAGTATTAAATTCCTTACGACAAGCCCTTATTTTCCACGGAGCTATTGGTTAATAACAACAATTGCAATCTGTTTATATTAGGTGTAAGACACAAGGTTAAGGTGGGGCTATACTTCATACTTGACATTTGCTAATATTTGATATTTGATCTCAAGCTTGATGATACTTGAAATTTTCTTTTTCAAAAATCAATACTAGAGGTCAAAGAGCTCATTAATGATAAGAAACCTACAGTTATATTCATAGAGCTGCCATAAGATAGAAAACCTTTACTTAAAAATCCAGATTTTGAATTTTGCATGGCCGTCAAGGAGGGCGAAAAACATAATGCCGAGATTATAATGGGAGACATGTCCCAGAATATAAGTAGCTAGATTGTAAATAATTTATTATTGTTGTTATTGTTTCCTATTCTAATCTTTCTTATCATTTTCTTAATTTCAGGACATAATGAAGAATATTTACTTGCACATGACACACAATATGAGAAGTCTCTCTTCCATTACTTGTGCAAGCAATTTAACATTGAGATTCCGGATCCAAATAATCCCTCACTTACTGACAACCAATCCAACATATTATCATTACAAATTTACAACACTTTCCCTCCTCAGAAAATATTTTGGTGGAGAAAATAAACGAGTGATTTGTAATAGATTATACATTATTAATAGATTAAATTGTTGTAGACCTTTGAATGTGAATAGAGTGTTTAGATCAGATTGATGTTTGAGACTTCACGACAAACCGGGGTCATCATCATGAATCACATCAATCTTGTTGAGATTCTCATGGATGTGGTAGGATTTCCATTTTAATTGGTCGCGTTGATAGCTCCATCGAGCAAAATTTTTCATTCAAAGCACATTTCGATCATTCATTGATTATATTTGTTTGCAGAACTAGTGGTCCACTATATTCTCAAGCATTGTGTCAAGAGCTATGACTTTGGAAGTACTATCAACTCGGGTGGCAGAGAATTACAATGGAGCCTTGCAAGTGGTATGTATGTGCATTCATATTCATTTCGTATGAATCGTGTTTCTTCTCATACAAATTTAAGTAGATCAAACCAATGCCCAAAATTGTGCTATAGCATTTTGTATGAGCTGTTAAGAGTTGTTGTAAATTCTTGCATATTGAGAGTATTAAATTCCTTACCGACAAGCCCTTATTTTCCACGGAGCTATTGGTTAATAACAACAATTGCAATCTGTTTATATTAGGTGTAAGACACAAGGTTAAGGTGGGGCTATACTTCATACTTGACATTTGCTAATATTTGATATTTGATCTCAAGCTTGATGATACTTGAAATTTTCTTTTTCAAAAATCAATACTAGAGGTCAAAGAGCTCATTAATGATAAGAAACCTACAGTTATATTCATAGAGCTGCCATAAGATAGAAAACCTTTACTTAAAAATCCAGATTTTGAATTTTGCATGGCCGTCAAGGAGGGCGAAAAACATAATGCCGAGATTATAATGGGAGACATGTCCCAGAATATAAGTAGCTAGATTGTAAATAATTTATTATTGTTGTTATTGTTTCCTATTCTAATCTTTCTTATCATTTTCTTAATTTCAGGACATAATGAAGAATATTTACTTGCACATGACACACAATATGAGAAGTCTCTCTTCCATTACTTGTGCAAGCAATTTAACATTGAGATTCCGGATCCAAATAATCCCTCACTTACTGACAACCAATCCAACATATTATCATTACAAATTTACAACACTTTCCCTCCTCAGAAAATATTTTGGTGGAGAAAATAAACGAGTGATTTGTAATAGATTATACATTATTAATAGATTAAATTGTTGTAGACCTTTGAATGTGAATAGAGTGTTTAGATCAGATTGATGTTTGAGACTTCACGACAAACCGGGGTCATCATCATGAATCACATCAATCTTGTTGAGATTCTCATGGATGTGGTAGGATTTCCATTTTAATTGGTCGCGTTGATAGCTCCATCGAGCAAAATTTTTCATTCAAAGCACATTTCGATCATTCATTGATTATATTTGTTTGCAGAACTAGTGGTCCACTATATTCTCAAGCATTGTGTCAAGAGCTATGACTTTGGAAGTACTATCAACTCGGGTGGCAGAGAATTACAATGGAGCCTTGCAAGTGGTATGTATGTGCATTCATATTCATTTCGTATGAATCGTGTTTCTTCTCATACAAATTTAAGTAGATCAAACCAATGCCCAAAATTGTGCTATAGCATTTTGTATGAGCTGTTAAGAGTTGTTGTAAATTCTTGCATATTGAGAGTATTAAATTCCTTACCGACAAGCCCTTATTTTCCACGGAGCTATTGGTTAATAACAACAATTGCAATCTGTTTATATTAGGTGTAAGACACAAGGTTAAGGTGGGGCTATACTTCATACTTGACATTTGCTAATATTTGATATTTGATCTCAAGCTTGATGATACTTGAAATTTTCTTTTTCAAAAATCAATACTAGAGGTCAAAGAGCTCATTAATGATAAGAAACCTACAGTTATATTCATAGAGCTGCCATAAGATAGAAAACCTTTACTTAAAAATCCAGATTTTGAATTTTGCATGGCCGTCAAGGAGGGCGAAAAACATAATGCCGAGATTATAATGGGAGACATGTCCCAGAATATAAGTAGCTAGATTGTAAATAATTTATTATTGTTGTTATTGTTTCCTATTCTAATCTTTCTTATCATTTTCTTAATTTCAGGACATAATGAAGAATATTTACTTGCACATGACACACAATATGAGAAGTCTCTCTTCCATTACTTGTGCAAGCAATTTAACATTGAGATTCCGGATCCAAATAATCCCTCACTTACTGACAACCAATCCAACATATTATCATTACAAATTTACAACACTTTCCCTCCTCAGAAAATATTTTGGTGGAGAAAATAAACGAGTGATTTGTAATAGATTATACATTATTAATAGATTAAATTGTTGTAGACCTTTGAATGTGAATAGAGTGTTTAGATCAGATTGATGTTTGAGACTTCACGACAAACCGGGGTCATCATCATGAATCACATCAATCTTGTTGAGATTCTCATGGATGTGGTAGGATTTCCATTTTAATTGGTCGCGTTGATAGCTCCATCGAGCAAAATTTTTCATTCAAAGCACATTTCGATCATTCATTGATTATATTTGTTTGCAGAACTAGTGGTCCACTATATTCTCAAGCATTGTGTCAAGAGCTATGACTTTGGAAGTACTATCAACTCGGGTGGCAGAGAATTACAATGGAGCCTTGCAAGTGGTATGTATGTGCATTCATATTCATTTCGTATGAATCGTGTTTCTTCTCATACAAATTTAAGTAGATCAAACCAATGCCCAAAATTGTGCTATAGCATTTTGTATGAGCTGTTAAGAGTTGTTGTAAATTCTTGCATATTGAGAGTATTAAATTCCTTACCGACAAGCCCTTATTTTCCACGGAGCTATTGGTTAATAACAACAATTGCAATCTGTTTATATTAGGTGTAAGACACAAGGTTAAGGTGGGGCTATACTTCATACTTGACATTTGCTAATATTTGATATTTGATCTCAAGCTTGATGATACTTGAAATTTTCTTTTTCAAAAATCAATACTAGAGGTCAAAGAGCTCATTAATGATAAGAAACCTACAGTTATATTCATAGAGCTGCCATAAGATAGAAAACCTTTACTTAAAAATCCAGATTTTGAATTTTGCATGGCCGTCAAGGAGGGCGAAAAACATAATGCCGAGATTATAATGGGAGACATGTCCCAGAATATAAGTAGCTAGATTGTAAATAATTTATTATTGTTGTTATTGTTTCCTATTCTAATCTTTCTTATCATTTTCTTAATTTCAGGACATAATGAAGAATATTTACTTGCACATGACACACAATATGAGAAGTCTCTCTTCCATTACTTGTGCAAGCAATTTAACATTGAGATTCCGGATCCAAATAATCCCTCACTTACTGACAACCAATCCAACATATTATCATTACAAATTTACAACACTTTCCCTCCTCAGAAAATATTTTGGTGGAGAAAATAAACGAGTGATTTGTAATAGATTATACATTATTAATAGATTAAATTGTTGTAGACCTTTGAATGTGAATAGAGTGTTTAGATCAGATTGATGTTTGAGACTTCACGACAAACCGGGGTCATCATCATGAATCACATCAATCTTGTTGAGATTCTCATGGATGTGGTAGGATTTCCATTTTAATTGGTCGCGTTGATAGCTCCATCGAGCAAAATTTTTCATTCAAAGCACATTTCGATCATTCATTGATTATATTTGTTTGCAGAACTAGTGGTCCACTATATTCTCAAGCATTGTGTCAAGAGCTATGACTTTGGAAGTACTATCAACTCGGGTGGCAGAGAATTACAATGGAGCCTTGCAAGTGGTATGTATGTGCATTCATATTCATTTCGTATGAATCGTGTTTCTTCTCATACAAATTTAAGTAGATCAAACCAATGCCCAAAATTGTGCTATAGCATTTTGTATGAGCTGTTAAGAGTTGTTGTAAATTCTTGCATATTGAGAGTATTAAATTCCTTACTGACAAGCCCTTATTTTCCACGGAGCTATTGGTTAATAACAACAATTGCAATCTGTTTATATTAGGTGTAAGACACAAGGTTAAGGTGGGGCTATACTTCATACTTGACATTTGCTAATATTTGATATTTGATCTCAAGCTTGATGATACTTGAAATTTTCTTTTTCAAAAATCAATACTAGAGGTCAAAGAGCTCATTAATGATAAGAAACCTACAGTTATATTCATAGAGCTGCCATAAGATAGAAAACCTTTACTTAAAAATCCAGATTTTGAATTTTGCATGGCCGTCAAGGAGGGCGAAAAACATAATGCCGAGATTATAATGGGAGACATGTCCCAGAATATAAGTAGCTAGATTGTAAATAATTTATTATTGTTGTTATTGTTTCCTATTCTAATCTTTCTTATCATTTTCTTAATTTCAGGACATAATGAAGAATATTTACTTGCACATGACACACAATATGAGAAGTCTCTCTTCCATTACTTGTGCAAGCAATTTAACATTGAGATTCCGGATCCAAATAATCCCTCACTTACTGACAACCAATCCAACATATTATCATTACAAATTTACAACACTTTCCCTCCTCAGAAAATATTTTGGTGGAGAAAATAAACGAGTGATTTGTAATAGATTATACATTATTAATAGATTAAATTGTTGTAGACCTTTGAATGTGAATAGAGTGTTTAGATCAGATTGATGTTTGAGACTTCACGACAAACCGGGGTCATCATCATGAATCACATCAATCTTGTTGAGATTCTCATGGATGTGGTAGGATTTCCATTTTAATTGGTCGCGTTGATAGCTCCATCGAGCAAAATTTTTCATTCAAAGCACATTTCGATCATTCATTGATTATATTTGTTTGCAGAACTAGTGGTCCACTATATTCTCAAGCATTGTGTCAAGAGCTATGACTTTGGAAGTACTATCAACTCGGGTGGCAGAGAATTACAATGGAGCCTTGCAAGTGGTATGTATGTGCATTCATATTCATTTCGTATGAATCGTGTTTCTTCTCATACAAATTTAAGTAGATCAAACCAATGCCCAAAATTGTGCTATAGCATTTTGTATGAGCTGTTAAGAGTTGTTGTAAATTCTTGCATATTGAGAGTATTAAATTCCTTACCGACAAGCCCTTATTTTCCACGGAGCTATTGGTTAATAACAACAATTGCAATCTGTTTATATTAGGTGTAAGACACAAGGTTAAGGTGGGGCTATACTTCATACTTGACATTTGCTAATATTTGATATTTGATCTCAAGCTTGATGATACTTGAAATTTTCTTTTTCAAAAATCAATACTAGAGGTCAAAGAGCTCATTAATGATAAGAAACCTACAGTTATATTCATAGAGCTGCCATAAGATAGAAAACCTTTACTTAAAAATCCAGATTTTGAATTTTGCATGGCCGTCAAGGAGGGCGAAAAACATAATGCCGAGATTATAATGGGAGACATGTCCCAGAATATAAGTAGCTAGATTGTAAATAATTTATTATTGTTGTTATTGTTTCCTATTCTAATCTTTCTTATCATTTTCTTAATTTCAGGACATAATGAAGAATATTTACTTGCACATGACACACAATATGAGAAGTCTCTCTTCCATTACTTGTGCAAGCAATTTAACATTGAGATTCCGGATCCAAATAATCCCTCACTTACTCGACAACCAATCCAACATATTATCATTACAAATTTACAACACTTTCCCTCCTCAGAAAATATTTTGGTGGAGAAAATAAACGAGTGATTTGTAATAGATTATACATTATTA